>CM070877.1:33911974-36364474 GCA_036365515.1 Torymus aiolomorphi
AATTACGGGGGAAACAATTGGTGAAGAAGTTTTTATACCACGAATAACATTAAATACTGGAGATTCTTCTTCATTTCTGTTTACACTTTTTAGAAAACAATTTTCAGTTGCATTAGCTTTTGCTATAACAATAAATAAATCTCAAGGTCAAAGTTTTAATTCTCTAGGTATTTACATTAGACCACCTTTATTTTCACATGGCCAATTATATGTTGCTTTATCCCGATGTAAAAATCCTAACAATATATTTATTGAAAATCTTTTAGAAAATTCATCAATAATTAATAACATTGTTTGGAAAGAAATTTTTGACATTTAATCTACACTTTTTAATAAACTTTTTCAAAAATTATTATTTTTTTTTTATATATATTTTTATCTAAATTTATATAGATCAAAATAAACCCAACTAAATATATATCAATAATCATTTTATTTATAATATTATTCTTTTACGAAAGTATAAGACATGTTGTAATTTCTTATAAGCATAATATCACATAAATAATCTGATTATTTTATTACATATAATAAAAAAAATTTCAATATAAATATATTTATATGAAATATTTTTTTATTAAATGTAATCAAGATGGGAATCAATTTTCATTACATTAATTAAAAATTATTAATAAAAATTATTTAAAATTAATTAAAATTTATAAAATTTATTAATGAAAATTGATTCACATCTTCCATGGTGGAGGAAGGATGGGATAGGTTGGAGTCAAGGAGGACGGAGGGACGACTCCTATGGTTTTTAGGGTTATTGACGATGAATTCTATGGTTGTGTTTAGGCTTATTATATAAAAAATGATTAACAATAATCTTATATTATTTTGGCATGTCCCATTATCCTATCTAATTATTAATATTTGTTATATAAAACACCTAAGCACAATAAAATCAAAAATTCAACGCGCCTATAACAGTGCCTCAGTGGTGGTGTGAAAAACTGTTAACTTTAGTAAATAACACGCTAAAAAACTGACTACACATTAAAACACATATAATAATATGAGCATGACCTTACACTATTAGGCGTAATAAACAGCGCCACCGTTTTTATACATTTTTTGCAGACATAAGTAAAACAGTAAATATATATGTACTGTACACATATGTATACGAAGTCATGGTGAAAACCCGGCACTTAAAATGCTCAGAGAATCGATCTAAAATATAGGCACGCAAATTTAGAAAAGAATTTTTTCTAAATAGAAAAAAACATCGTAGTATTTCTAGATTTAAACAACAAAATTGAGTTTCCAGTTGTATTAAATTTTACTATATTTTTTTTAACAATTCACGCTAAAAATGGGGGTTGGCGAGCGGAGCGAGCAGGGGACGGAGCCCCCCTAGTATATATATATATATATATATATATATATATATATATATATATTATACAACTTGTTCGGAAAATGTATGCGTCTGTAAACATAATCCTGTAGAGCGCAAAACTCTAAGAAAAAAGTTCCTTTACTATTTTTTCATATGACTAGTATTTTTTTAGTAACTGATGTGTTTAAATTGTTTGTTTTTAATAGGAATTGTATATCTATAGATATCATCTTATAAACATAGGTATACATTTTCTATTAAAAACAAAGAATTTAAATACATCAGTTACTAAAAAAGTACTAGTCATATGAAAAAATGGTAAAGGAACTTTTTTCTTAGAATTTTGCGCTCTACAGGATTATGTTTAGAGACGCATACATTTTCCGAACAAGTTGTATAGTCGTAAGCGTTATTTGTGTCACGCAGCTCGCCTCACCCCCCCCCCCTCAGCCCCCCTCAGCCCCTCCTCAAAATAACGTAAAATTGTGATTTTTTCCACGTTATTTTGAGTATGGTAGAGCCCTCCTCGCTCCCCTCGCCACCCCTCGCCGCCCCTTGCCCCCTAGCCAACCCTCAGCCACCCTCGCACCCCCTCGTGACCCCCCTCAGACCCCCCTCATTTAAATGTTCACTTAAAAGTTTATTTTTTCATGTATTTTTCATACGTTTTATTAATAAGGTAGTATATACAGATGTAACGTTTAAGAGTAATTTTGATTTCTTAATTTCTAAAATAAAAGAGTAAATTATTGAGAAAATTACATTAATTATATATAAAAATATATTTTATGTATATTTCATATATTATATAAAATTAATAATTTATATTTTTCATATGTTTTATTAATAGGGTAATATTTATAGATGTAACGCTTAAGAGTAGTTTTGAATTCTTAATTTCTGAAATAAAAGAGTAAATTATTAAGAAAATTACATTAATTATATATTAAGATATATTTTATTCTATTTTTTCCACATCACCTTGGAGGTAAATAGAAAGATGCGTTTTATTTTTAAGTGGTATCCCCAGTAAGCCTAATCCATAATGAATTGTATCCAAGATTTAAATCTTTAAGAATGTCGATGAAAATTGTTACTCAGAGGTTTTCGGGGTCATAAAAAGGATGCAACCACAGATATGTGAAGCTTACGAAGAAGTTGACGATCTCAAACATAATAAGATGGTAGATATTTGAGTCCCATGGAAGCAGCATGGAGATTACAAGAATTTCCTTTATGTGGTAGAAGTCACACCGTAATACGTTTAGCTATTCACACCGAAAATAAACAAAATATAATTTTCGAAGAAAATAAAGAGGAAAAAGCTTTAGATAACTGGAAAACTACATTAACTTCGTGGTTTGAATTAAATAAAAAAGATAAAAATGCAAAAAATATTAAATACGTTAATATACCAAAATATTATATTTTTAAGAATAAAACTTGGATAAAACGTCAACGAGAACTAAACATGTTGCTATAGGACGTTTAAATATAGTATCTCCAAGAGATATTGAAAGATTTCATTTAAAATTAATTTTAAATCGTGTTAAAGGCGCAACATCTTTTGAAGAACTACGTACATTTGAAAATAAAACATATAATACTTACAAAGAAACAGCAATACAAATGGGTCTAATCGAAGATGATTTACAGATTGACAAAATTTTTGAAGAAGCTTGTAATATAATGTTACCTGTTCAATTGCGTACATTTTTTACTTGGTTTTTAATAACAGATAACATTAATGGTAATACTATTTGGACAAAATTTAATAAATATTTTACAGAAGATTTTGACAATAATAAAAATAACCGAGCTCTTCATCATATAAATGAAATTTTAAAAGTTGAAGAAATGTCTTGTAAAGATTTTGGATTACCCGAACCTGATGAAATTTTCGATACAAATAATGAAAATAATAAAGAAAATATTTTATTCTGTAAACAAATGTTTAATAATTACTATAGTCAATTAAACACAGATCAAAAAACAATTTTTACACAAATATTAAATAATGAACATAAAATTAACTTTATTGATGGTCCTGGAGGTTCAGGTAAAACGTTTTTATATAAAACTTTAATTTATTATTCTTTGTCAATAGAACAAAAAATTATATCAATAGCTTGGACTGGTATAGCATCTATACTATTACCAAAAGGTATGACCAGTCATAAAACTTTTAGATTACCTTTAGATTTAAACAATATTGAAAGTGCATTTTTAAAATTTGAATCACATAAAAAAAAAATTTCGTGAAGTTTTTGCGATTATTTGGGATGAAGCGTCAATGATTCCACGTAAAGCTTTAGAAATTGTTGATAAAACTTTACAAGATATTTGTAATAATAATCTACCATTCGGAGGAAAATTATTAATTTTAGGAGGCGATTTTAGACAAATTCTCCCTGTTGTTAAAAATGGTTGTAGAAGCACAATAATTCAAGAAACAATAAAATATTCAAATCTTTGGTCATTATTTAATATAATGTATTTGAAAACAAATATCCGTTGAAAAGATATCATGTTTGCTTCATTTTTATTAGATATTGGAGAAGGTAAATTTAATTCATTTTTTATACCTGATAGTTTTAAAACAAACGATGTTTGTTTTAAAATATATGAAAATATAAATTGTAGTATATCAATAGAGTTATATTAACATCACATAATGAAGATGCAAATATTTTAAATAATAAAATTTAAAAACTATTAAATACTGAAGAAAAGATGTATTATAGTTTAGATTATGCTACTCATAAAGATGTAGATTTATCTGATGATAACATCCATATTAATTACCCTATTGAAACATTAAACAATATACGTGAAGGACTACCACCACATAAATTAAAACTTAAAATAAATACTATTGTAATGTTAATAAGAAATTTAAGTATTAACGATGAATTATGTAATGGAACACGATTAAAAATTACTAAATTATTTAAATACAACATAGAAGCAGAAATAATAACAGGTAAAAACTCTGGAAACATAGTTTTTATTCCTCGAATTACATTAAACACTGGCAATTCTTCATCATTACCATTTATTTTATATAGAAAATAATTTCCTTTAATATTAGCGTTTACTATGACTATTAATAAATCACAATGTCAAAGTTTTGATAGTGTTGGAATATATATAAGAAGACCATTATTTTCTCATGGTCAATTATATGTAGCATTATCAAGATGTAAAAACACAGATAAAATTTTTATTGAAAATAATTCAGAAAATAAAGAAGAAATTATAAATATCGTTTGGAAAGAAATTTTAGATAATTAATGTTCAAATATTTATCTTTTTAGAATATGTCGACTACACAGAACGAAAGTAAATTATAAAAAACAACAATATATTTATTCGTTATTCAATAATAATAATAAATACATAATAAATTATTAGTTTTAGACTATTTGGAATATGAACAAAATTATATGGAATACATGATTAATTTAGAATCAAATAAAATTATTGAAAAAGATAAATTAAAAAAACTAAATCGTCAGTCAAAAAAAAAAAACAAGAAAACAACAGAACAATAAAAATACAAAACTCAAAATTGGAAAACTTAAAGTTGACAAAATTTTAGAAGAATTTAAAAATCTTTCTTTACAATAATTGAATTTTGTTTTTTAGGTAAATTTTTATATAATTATTAATTAATTAATTTTTTGAATTAATTTTTAGTTAATTAAAACAACAATATTTTTTCTTTCATTTAGGACAATGGAATATACAAATAACATTGGAAAATTTTAAATAGCATATCAGAAAATATTAAATATAAAAAGAAAAAAATAAAAAAAAATTCAAAAATTGAATAAAACATTTCGAAGAATTTAACTTATTATCAGGTAATTCAAATCATTTAATTATTAAATTTAATTTTACAAAATATATATTATATTATAAAAAAATATACTTTTATTGTAACAATTTTAATGTTTTCTGAAATTTTATAGTGACAAAGACAGTGGATTAGGCTTACTGGGGATACCACTTAAAAATAAAACGCATCTTTCTATTTACCTCCAAGGTGATGTGGAAAAAATAGAATAAAATATATCTTAATATATAATTAATGTAATTTTCTTAATAATTTACTCTTTTATTTCAGAAATTAAGAATTCAAAACTACTCTTAAGCGTTACATCTATAAATATTACCCTATTACTAAAACATATGAAAAATATAAATTATTAATTTTATATAATGTATGAAATATACATAAAATATATTTTTATATATAATTAATGTAATTTTCTCAATAATTTACTCTTTTATTTCAGAAATTAAGAATTCAAAATTACTCTTAAACATTACATCTGTATATACTACCTTATTAATAAAACATATGAAAAATACATGAAAAAAATAAACTTTTAAGTGAACATTTAAATGAGGGGGGTCTGAGGGGGGTCACGAGGGGGGTCTGAGGGGTGGCGAGGGGGGCAGAAAATATTAAATATAAAAAAAAAAATAAAAATAAAAAAACAATTCAAAAATTGAATAATACATTTCGAAGAATTTAACTTATTATCAGGTAATTCAAATCATTTAATTATTAAATTTAATTTTACAAAATATATATTATATTATAAAAAAATATACTTTTATTGTAACAATTTTAATGTTTTCTGAAATTTTATAGTGACAAAGACAGTAGATTAGGCCTACTGGGGATACAACTTAAAAATAAAACGCATCTTTCTATTTACCTCCAAGGTGATTTGGAAAAAATAGAATAAAATATATAATTTTCAATATATTTTCTTAATATATAATTAATGTAGTTTTCTCAATAATCTATTCTTTCGTTTCAGAAATTAAGAATTAAGAACTACTCTTAAGGCCATGTGAGAACGAAAAATCTAGTAATAAGTCTCACATGGTAAAGCAGATATTGGCAAGTTATGTATAATCCCCAATAGATGGCGAGAGCGCTCTCTACCGTATACATATTTAAGTGCGGAAATTGCTCACAGATGGCGCCGCATATAGTTTTTTAAGTTAGATTTTTAAGTCCTCGCTTCGCTCGTGCGAAAAATGTCTTATGCGGTAAATAATCACTTTTCACACCTGTGTCATAATATACTGTGAGCTTTACTTCAATTTTATGTACACAATAAATTAAGGCAGTGCTCATGATAATGCACTAGTAAAAATGTTTTCACTGTATTCCAGTTTTCATTTCTTATTCGTTAATGAATTAAAGTTTATTTAAAGTATTACGTAAATAAACTAATACTCAATAAGAATAATACATTGAAATAAAACTCGCGTATCATAGCTTAATTAGTTTGTTGCCGGCTTCTTTTTGTAATATTAGCTTTTTATGTATAAATGATGTATTTTATTATTATATATTATATATTTTTAATTATTATATATTATATATACTTTATTATTATCTAATATTTTTGGGATTTTTTCTTTTCGAGAAAACCATTGGCTAATAACCAGAAAAAATGAAACCGTTATAGTCCATCCATAACATTCTGCAAATTAATTTTTAATCCCTTTTTAAAAAAGTGATGAGCGGCCATGTGCTTCAACATACCTAAAGGTTTGATTTTGATTGGTCTATATAGAATTAGCGCCAAGATTTGCTTCATAAATTGTTTGAGTTTGAGAGGTTTGAATTTTTAAAAATGAAATTGATATTTATATTTTTAAAAATATAACTAAATCAAAATAGCATCGAAATATTTATTTTAAAATAAGAAAAACAAGCTGATTGGTCCAAATAAAACCAATAAAAAGTTTGGAATTATGAAATATTTAAACTAAAAATATAAGTCATAAATATTATTAATGACTTAAAATTTGGTTTTGTATAAGAAAAAAGTATTCAAATTTTATCTGTAGTTAGCAATGAAGGTTTATGAATACTGTTTTGATAACAGTTAAAGTTCTAACCTTCAAATTTTTGTATTGTAGAAATTCCTCCTATATTAAAAAGGGAGATGGGTTTGAGGAGGCAGCCATATTGCTTTTAGAGGGCTGCCATATTGCTGATCAAAAAATATGATTGGTCGACCCAAATTAGGGCCTCTGCGCGCGTAGTGCGCTAAAATTCCTAGGAAACTAAAATAAATATAATCCAAGTTTCAATAAAAAATATTGGATAAATTTGCGCGTGATGTAAAAAAGTCAAATAAATTTTAAATTCATAATATTCCAATATTAATTGTGTAGGTATAATGAAGGTAAAGGAGAGCGTGCGCAGCACGCCTGAACTTGCTAGTTAAAATCAAATTACAATTATATTGATCACATTGTAATTTAGAATAATAAATGATATATTTTAAACGCTCAAGCGTATTATATATATAATAAATCATGATTTGTAAATTATATATCATATAAAATAATGATTTGTAAATTATGATGTGAAATCATCATGGTATGAGAATATAACATGCTGAGCTATAAAGCTTTTAGATGACACTTTTAGATTTCAAGCATATACTATTTTTTTTTATAATTTGTAGGGTGACTGCACCAGTGAAGGAACGAATAAGGAACACTAATAAAGGAACACGCAATCTTAGTATCTAAATAAGTGTCACCAGTGAAGGAATACAGCGCCAGTGAAGGAATACTTAATAGCGGTGATTTTATAATTTTATTCTTAACAAGATAATTTCTTTTGTGCAGAATCTTTATATACAATGAAATAAAAATTTTCAAGGATTCGAAAATTATCGTCATGTTAGATAAACAATACTTAGAAAGCTTGATATTTTCATATATATAAAGAAAATGTTCATTCACTGGTGATTGTTCCAATACTGGTATAGTCACCCTATCATATTTATTATACTAAAAATATTTTGTTTTTAGTATAATAAATTATTTTACGTATTATAAAAGTGTAACTCTGAAAAATATTGTCATTTTTTGTATATAAATACTAAATTAAATCAACTACAATGCATGCACTAACTACATAATTACACACTACTTGTATACTACTCATACTCGTTCATCATATATTATGACATTGTAGTATCTAAAGTATCAATTTTAGATACCAGTCATATGCTAGCTATTCATTTTAGCATTTAGATTATGTTCATTTTAAATATTCGTTGTTATTTATATTATATTCATTTTAGATATTGTTATTGTCGCAAACAATTTTCTTTTTCTTTTATAGTGTATTCTTTCATTTGCAATATAATCACATTATGCATTATAAAATTATAAGCATTATTTTAATACATTTTGAATATTATTAATTTTTGCTAGTCCACAAATGTACTAAGTTAAATAAACAATGCATGCACTAACTACATAATTATACACATGCAACTACTCATTCGTCATGTTTTATGAGAATGTAATATGTTAATATTAGTAATACCTATATTAATTTTCGTTTTCTTTTTCGTATTCTTTTTTCTTTTCTATTCTGTTTTTTTTTTCGTATTCTTTTTTCTTAGTAATACCTACATTACTTTTCGTTTTCTTTTTTGTTTTCGTATTCTTTTTTCTTTTCCATTCTGTTTTTTTTTTCGTATTCCTTTTTCTTTTCTATTCTGTTTTTTTTTCGTATTCTTTTTTCTTTTCTATTCTGTTTTGATTTTGAGATTAGAGTGGTATAAAAACTATTACGCCAGTCAAATACTTTTCTTCATGCTACTTGTAGGTCCATCGACAGTCATTCGACATTATTTACAGTGTAATAATAACTACTAAAAATAGTTTTACTATTCAAAAGTAATAAATATGTTTAAAATTCAATATTCTAATATTGTATTTATCAAGAGCGGATCTTCTATATTCCAGTTTCTGTTCGAAAAATCGAAAAATTCTTTATTACAAGAGTCCATTTAACATAGTAAATGAATAAACAGACAAAAAATAATGGTTTCCTTACCCAATTCACGTATCTCGAAAACTTCATCGTTCATAGCGATAAAAAGGCACGACAGACTCTCCGTCTGGGTGAGATGTATATCGAAAGGTTCATCGAGCGAGGCCAGCACCCAGTATCGCACGTCTGGATCGGTATCTGCAATACCGACGACGAGAACCTTGCCTAGCACACTAGACATTGTGCTGGTAACAGTGGGCCCAGGCTGGCCGAGAGCAAGTCGCAGCAACCGCAAACAGATCTTGACAGCCTCGAGCCGTACTTCTGGCTCTTCCCAGGTAAGGAACTAATCAGCGCAGCGTCGTACAAACTGGAGCAGAGAATTGCCGTTGAAATTGAAGGTGCCGTGGGTCCGCAGACTCAGGACTGTTGAGGCAATGTCGATTTCTGTCGGCGGAGTAGAGACTGGACTGGCAGCTGTTCACGGAGCGCCTGGGTGACGTAAAGGTTTGTACATCAGCACCTGTGGGAGCATGCGTAGGAGACCCTGCGATATGTCCGGCTTCAGAGACGGTACGCTGTGGGCCAGCTCTCGTAGGGACGTCGTTAGTATGGGCGAGAGTCCGGTTGCCAGCATGGGTTCTAGTAGGTCGCGGACGTCGGCTGTTATTGTTTGCTTTACCGCATGGCCGAGCAGAGTGATGCAGACAAACTTTTCTTTGTTGAAGGTGTCAAGTCGGGGCAGTAACGTCATGAGGGCATTCTGGATGTGCCCATTGCGACTGTGTCGCTGGTTGATCACGTCGCTGTTGATGTCGTCGAGCTTCTCGAGCATGAGACTGCGACAGACGGCTGCCTCATGAATCGGATAGAGGCTATGCTGGACACTCGATGCGTTCTGTGATGCGACCATTTCGATACGAGGCTCGTCCTCAATCTGGGCATCAACGATAGAATATCGTTTTCGTTCGTTTGCGAGGAGCACTTTAGTCGATCCATTAGATCCTTGTAAAGTCGTTCCCATTGGAGATTACTGCAACGTAGCAGCTCATTCAGAGACTAGAAGCGATACGTGAATACGTTTGTCTCGGTTAAAATCCTTCTCACGACTAAGCCAGCCACTATCTCATCCTAGCATTGTTTGTACCACTGGGATTTGTACATCTGCTTAGCAGTCTCGCCCTGGGCCGTCACCACTAGAGCTGTCCTGAGAGCCTCGACTGCTCCTTCTCTAATCACGGGCTTAGAATCTCGTACAGCATTGAATATGAGCTCGAAGATTTGTGTCACCTGTTGGAAGAAGTATGTAGGCATGGAAACTGCAAGTTCCTTGAGAACAAGGACAGATGCGTGTCATGTGTTTTCATGTCTGTCACCGCTGAGCCACTCAAAAGCTCTCTTGACTTCAAATTCCACATATTCTGCAGTAAAGGTAGCAGATACCAGAGCTAACTTCCCAACTGTCTTGGCAGCTACTTCCATAACTCCAACATCATCGGAGGTAATTGGCAAATCTTATAGTGCGAGTATTGATGTTTCCTACGTCTGCTCCAATAAGGCAGACAATTGCCAGTATTCCTCCCTTCTTCTCATTTATATCTGAGCCGGATACCATTTCAAATATGTGGTGATTGAATTCATCCATGAAGGCTGTGATTTCTTCTTGCGTGACTTCGCGTAACTCTGTCTTGACATAAAGACAGAGCTCGCGAGCTGCCTTATTCCTGACATCTTCATGTTTTGATTTGAGCCGCTGTACAAACTGTATAACCAGCGAACTTGTCATCTTTATGATGACAATCTAGTCACTCACCGCCTAGAATTAAAAAATATACTAATGTAAAGACATTTCTAAAAAGAATAAGACAATAATTAGTACATCTTAAATTATTTATTAATGAATATAGCATATTTACTATATTTTTAGCTTAAAGATAAATCCAAATTCTGCTCCTAAAAATACGTAGAAGAACGTTTGATTACCGAGGCAATTCCAGATGCTTAGACAGAGCTCCCTCAGCACTGAAACTAATTGCCTACTAATGTGAGAAGCCGAGCTGAGAATTAATTCCTGTTATTCTTGAAATTTTTTTTACATGATCTACTATATTCTCTTGACTAAAATAATCCTCTTCGTTTATATACTTGTCTTAATTAAAAAATTATGAAAAAATCCTCTTGATTAATAAAAACCTCTTGATTGAAAATGTTTTCTAGATTAAAAAATTCTTTTGATTAAAAATATCCTCTTGATCGAAACAATCCTTTTGATTGATAAAATCGTCTTGATTGGCAAAGTCCTTTTGATTTACAATCCTTTTGATTGGTAAAATCCTGTTGATTGGCAAAATCCTCTTGATTTACAATCCTCTTGATTGGCAGTCCTCCTGATTGACAGTCCCCTTGCTTACAGTCCTCTTCATTGACAGTCCTCTTGCTTACAGTCCTCTTGATTGACAGTCCTCTTGCTTACAGTCCTCTTGATTGACAGTCCTCTTGCTTACAGTCCTCTTGATTGGCAGTCCTCTTGATAACACTAAGTACACTTGAATATGCAAGCAAAGTAGTCTCATCTTTTGTGTACAGTTTTCGCGTTACTAAAGTCCTCGAGCACAGGTCCGGCGCTGAGAATCGTTGCTTGACCTCGCAAGCGGCCGAGCCCTTCTGGCTCAGGGTGGAGAGATGATGGAGCCGAAAATTCGTTTACTCGGTCTTACCGGAACCGCTCTCGCCACTTATCACAATGCACTGATTCTTCTTCTTCTTGAGCACGCAGTGATATCTTTCAAGCCTTTGATTCTGATAAAGATTCATATACTTCGGATTATAAATCGAATAGAATTTGAAGGAGTTCCGGGCGATCAGTATGCTGCCAAACGTAGGTATAAATATTGCCGGTGATAAATCGGCAGCTGGCAGAGATCCGAATACTCCTTATCATGCGGTTGATGCATAAAGCAATTGAAGTAGATTAAGAAACTGCGGATCCATGGGAAATCTGCTGTCTGACCACAGATAGCCAGACGTAAAACCTGAAAGTTATGCATTTTATTAGTTATGAATTTACTCACACAATTATTTGCACAAAAATTTTAAATTTGTTTTGCTTATTCTTTAAATTAACTGGGCCACAAAAAAATGATTTTTTTTTTATTAAGGTGGTTCTCCTCGGACTCTCTAGTCAAAGCAGTGCTAAATATAGAAGTTAGCTAAAGTTAAAAAAAAAAAAAAAATTGTAATGTGATTTATTTAATTCAAATGATAGAAATAGTCAATGTATTATAAATAAAGTGTATTTAACATGACTAAAGTAACTTTTTATAAAATGGCGATATTTTGGAAACTAGATATCGTCACTACAAACATTTTTTATTATTTTTGGAGTAATGAATAGAGTCATGTTAAATACACTTTATAATAAATAAATCACATTACAACTATGGTTTTTTTTTATTTTAGGTAACTTCATCATTTAGCACTTATTTTGACTAGGGAGTCGAGCAGAACCACCTTAAGGGGTAACGCCACTCTAGAAGTCGAAAAAAAACGCGATTTTCGGAAATTTAAAAAAAGATTAACTTGCAAACTATTATCGCAGCATTCATTATGTCAGTTGGAAACTGTGCGTAGGTATTCTATTGTGTTGGCAGGCAGTAACTTGTTTTGCTCACTGGAAACAAAAATCTATAATTTCCTATGTGTGTTTAGTTTTTTCAAATCTCTTGAGTATTTTGACATGTTTATTGCAGAAGTTTACTGATGTTGTTAGACAATATTCTAGATTTTAACTGAAAAAGAAGAAATTATTTGTTCTTACAAATTAAAAACTAATAACATTTAATTAAATATAACATCTTTGTTCAAATTCACAAATTAATAAAAACAGAATCTTACAATCGTTATAAAAGTATTAAAACGGTATTTCAAAAATAAAATTGCTTGTTACAAATATGTGGATAAAAATTAAGAATTTAAATCTAAAATTTTTGGAGTAAAGCCAGATCCTATTATTATGGAAGTAAAAATTGAGCATGGCACCCCCTTAAAAGTCAATCAATCAAACTGACTTTTACAGATTAATATAAATTTTTCATAATTTTTACATGCTCTCAGATTTATGGCTCAACCATGTCCCCTTAAATTAAATATTCAATGCCTTGCATCTTGTCAACACAGCTGTTACAGCAGACCTATAGATCTTACGGACAGACTCACACTACACTACATGAAAAGGGTCAAAATTGAAACTTGACAAGAAAATTCAGCCGGCTCCTACAATATAAAAGCCACCTGTCAGATTTAGCAGTTAGATTGGCCATTCAATGTTATCAATATTAACTTTCAGGTGATGTGTCCGTACTTAATCCAAAGAATATAAGAATGATAGATATCCGCTTTAGTACTGCATTTCAGACATCTCATGTTCTTTGGAGTTAACTTTATCTTTCTGAAATGAAAATATGTAATTTTTCAGTTTTAACAGTTCTAAAAAATACACAAGCAGTGTCTTAGCTAAATCTGGAAAATTGCATAATTTCATTTTTTTTTATTAAATTATACCTACTTACAGAAAGATAAAATCAGCTAAGAAATACATGCGATGCCTGAAATACATTATAGAAGCAAATTTCTATCATTATTATATTCTTTTGGATTAAGTACTAGAACAGCTCACCTCAAAGTAAACATCGACAACACTTAATGATGAGTACATCAGCTACATCTTGCCCGGGGATCTGCTCCTGGAATCCCGAAAACAACGCGAAGATCGTACGCGAACTTCGCTTTCCAACTAATTGGATCGCTGAGTTAAAAGCGCGCGCTCAAAGAGTAAAGCGCGCGGCCGCTATGCTCAGATATGAAAACGACCAGCGGAGTCGTTTTCCCGCGGAGGCGGCGGTATCCGGGAGAAGGTTAGTTTAAGGTCGATAAATGAAGAATAGCCTCAATTATTTCACAGCGCAATAACAAGGTCTATTCTAATTAATTATTTACATCAAAAACGCGTCGCGTTGCGCGCCGACAAGAAGACGGGATCCGCCGCTCGGCGCGGGCGGATCAAGGTATCTATTTTCGCTGGGCCGGTGAACGCACCACCGACCACTCGCCGCTACGAGTCGAAAATACACAAATAAATCGCTGCGCGGGGAGTACAAAGAGGCTTATCGGGAGAGGAGTGCACTCCTCTCGTCGCTCGCTCACGAATCCGCTCCTGCGTCAGGCCTTATCCTTCGGTCGACTTCGGAGTGTTCAGGCCGAGTCCTAACATCCAGCCTTCATCTACAGATGCTTCGGACCCCAGGAGTGGCTCGGATTGTTCACGTGCGCTGCTCTCCGTGGATGGTACGTGGACGGGCGCTGCTCTGCACCGGTAAGGACGCACGATACCGTTTTCTTCGCGGACGATCAAATTAACTCGCGTACGCGCGGTTTGACAGCCCGAGAGAATCTGATTCAAAAATGAATCGAGCGCGACTTTGCATCCGCCGAAGTCGCGCAGCCCCCCGCGCAGATCGCGAATACATCGTTCGAGCGATGTCAACAAACGCTCGAGATGCTTGAATTCGCGGGAACGAGAGTCAAACGAGTTCGATAGAATACGGAGAACCGAGATTCTTATTTTCTCCGTATTTTATCCTGGAACTCCGTTATAGCCTATAGATCTATAGATCTTATGGACAGACTCACAGTACACTACACGAAAAGAGCCAAAATTCCAAACTTGACAAGAAAATTCATCCGGCTCCTACAATATGAAAGCCACCTGTCAGATTTAGTGGTTGGATTGGCCATTCAATGTTATCAATATTAACTTTCAGGTGATGTGTCCGTACTTAATCCAAAGAATGTAAGAATGATATATATCCGCTTCAGTAATGCATCTCAGACATCTCATGTACTTTGGAGTTGACTTTATCTTTCTGAAAGTACATGTAATTTAATAAAAAAAAATGAAAATATCTAATATTTCATTTTTGACAGTTGTAAAAAATACACAAGCAGTGTCTTAGCTAAATCTGGAAAATTGCATAATTTCATTTTTTTTTATTATATTATACCTACTTACAGAAAGATAAAATCAGAAAGAGAAATACAAGCGATAACTGAAATACATTATAGAAGCAGATTTCTATCATTCTTATATTCTTTTGGATTAAGTACTAAAACACGTCACCTCAAAATAAACATCGACAACACTTAATGATGAGTACACCTGCAACATCTGACAGGTGGCTTTTATATTACAGGAGCGGGATTAATTCGTCTTTTCAAGATGTAAATTTCAGCCTATTAAATTAAATATGTTTTCTCTTCTGAAATCTGAGGTTCCGTATAGTGTGAATCTGTCCGAAAGATCTATAGATTTATAGGCCTGCTTGTAATATGATAATTAATTTTTTCTTTAAGAGAGTATGATTGAATATAAATCTAGGTTCCTGTCAGAATTATGCAAAGTTGACTATAACCTGTAAAAATCAATTAATATTCATTAATTATTCATTAATTACTACAATGAAACTGAATTTTAAAGATTAAAATAACTTTTTCACAATCTTTACATGCACTCAGATTTATTGCTCAACCATGCAATCTTAAATTGAATATTGGATTCCTTCCATTTTGTGAACATAGCTGTTACAGCAGGGCAAACTATAGATGTACAGAACTTTCAGATTCACTCACACTCACACTACACTACACTAAATGGGCCAAAATTCAAAACTTGACAAGAAAATTCATCCGGCTCCTACAATATGAAAGCCACCTGTTAGATTTAGTAGTTGGATTGGCCATTCAATGTTATCGATATTTACTTTCAAGTGATGTGCTCGTACTTAATCCAAAGAATATAAGAATGATAGAGATCCGCTTCAGTAATGCATCTCAGACATCTCATGTACTTTGGAGATGACTTTATCTTTCTGAAAGTACATGTTTAGCGCGTGCTCTTCTATTGAGTTAGAAACAGAAACTAAGACTGTAGGATATCGTGGAACAGGATACGCACAATGAACTAGTACTCGTAAGATAAAACTAATCAACTTTATTATCTGCAGACGTCGCGTTAACAATTAAAACTCAAAGGTATAAAAACTAATTAAGACTTCTTCTTTCTTCTTCGTCGTATCTTCTTCGTTGCGCGAACGATAAAGACCAGCTCGTGGCCGTGATTACTGATGAGCGAGCTCGTGATGCTGATGCTAGTCGTTCGGCGTTCCGACTAGGACTGACTAGTAATGACTGCTGAGGGACGCTTGCTCCTGCTGGTGCCGAGCGTCTTGGCGGGAAAACTCATCCTCCTCACACATTTCGGCGGGATACGGAAATTAGTAAATCGGGCGTGTGCGCAGGACCTGCTTCCTCCTGCCGTGCGGTGCTGCCCTCTGCTGAGACGATGGGCGAACCGCCACATCCACTCCCCCCCTAGAGACATCGTCTCCCGGAGACGATGCAGCGAGGGTCTCGTCCCTCAGAAAGCTCTCCTGAGCTGCTGCTGCTGATGATGGAGGGCTGCTGGTTGCTGGTGCTGTCTGGTTGGCAGGGGCGGGTGGTGGAAGAGTGTCTGACGGCGCTGCTGCCGCCGGTAACAGGTCCGGTTACGCTACCTCCAGGTACGCTGGCTTGAGCGCATCGGTTGAAAACGTCCTCTCCACGCCATTGATCCTAATGACATATGTCCGGTCGTCAATGCGTTTGACAACCTCGTGAGGGCCCGAGTAGGGCGGGTCGAGTGGTTTCCGGATGGTGTCGACCCTCTTAAAAACGTGCGAACAGCTTCGCAGGCCCTTATGAAAGAACGGCTTTTGCTGGGTGTGCGTGGAAGCTGGCACAGCCTTCATTCCATCCATCAGCTGCCTCCGCTTGCTGACGAACCCCGGCGCCGATGCGGGGTTGCTGGTGGTGACGAAGAACTCGCCTGGGATGCGCAGAGTCGTGCCAAAGAGCATCTCCGCTGGAGAAGCCTGAAGATCATCCTTGAATGCCGTGCGCAAGCCGAGCAGCACGGCCGGGAGCGCCTCGGGCCACGGGACATGCGGGTTGCACATGAGCGCGGCCTTCAAGGTCCTGTGGAAGCGCTCTATCATTCCATTGGCCTGCGGATGATATAGAGTAGTCCTCGTTCTCTGCGCTCCGATGAGGTTGGCGAGAGCGGCAAACAGGGCTGACTCAAACTGAGCCCCTTGATCGGATGAGATGGTGAGTGGCGTGCCGAACAAGCAAATTCAACCCTCGAAGAAGGTTCTAGCCACTGTCTCCGCATGCATATCCGCCATAGGTATGGCAGTTGGCCACCTGCTGAAACGGTCGATTACCGTCAGGCAATACTGCTTCTCCCGAGCCAGCGGCATCTTCACGATGTCCATGTGAACGTGGTCGAAGCAGTTGTCCGGCGTGGCGAAGTCTCCCAACGCCGCTCGGTTGTGCCGATGTACCTTCGACTGCTGGCATGGTTCACACTCGCGCGCCCAGCGCGCTGCGTCCTTGCGAATACCAGGCCAGAAGATTTTGTGCGCCAAAAGCCTCGATGTTGACCTCCTGCTGGGGTGTGATAATCCGTGCACCACGTCGAACGCTGTACGACGAAGGGTGACGGGAACGTACGGCCTGACGACGTTATTGGCGATGTTGCAGAAGATGGTGTGGCCTTCGATGTCCAGCTGCTGGAGCGCCGGTTGCGCTGCCTGCCGCAGGTGTGGCAGCTCGGGACAAGCTCCTTGTGCCTTGCTGAGTGCGGTGGCTGTCAGCCTCGATGGCATCTCGACAGTATAAATCCTGGACAGCGCGTCCGCGACGACGTTGTCCTTGCCAGGGATGTGCTGGAAGGTGACTTGAAACTGCAAAATAAAATCCAACTGTCGTTGCTGTCTCGGCGATGCCTTGTCAGAGCGCTGCTGCGTCGCGTAGATGATGGGGCGATGATCAGTCCTGATCACAAATTCTCGACCCTCGAGAATCCGTTGAAAGTGCTTCACCGCAGCGAAGATGGCCAACAACTCACGGTGGTAGGTGCTGTACCGCGTCTCCGTGTCGCTCAGCTTCCTCGAGAAAAGTCCGATGGGGCGAAGCTTACCGCTCACCACCTGGTCCAAGCTGGCACCTATCTGTGTGTTGGATGTGTCGGCTGAAAGAATCAGGGGCACGGAGGGCGCGATGAACGCTGGCCGCACCGCGGTTACGATGCTGCGCTTGCAGGCCTCGAAGGCCTTGTCCGTCGCAGGTGTCCAGGCGACAGGCTTGTTGGAACGTCTCGGAAGACCGCGCAGCAAATCATGTAGGGGCGCTTGCAGCTCCGGAGCACGAGGGATGCAGGCCCTGTAGAAATTTAAAATCCCTAGGAAGCGGCGCAGCTGTCGCGCCGTCACTGGCCTCTTATAGTTGCTGATAGCCTCGACCTTGTGCGGCGGTGGTTCGTATCCGTCCCCGGAGAGCCTAAAGCCCAAGAAATCCACTGCGTCCTTGCCGAACTCGCATTTGCTGAGGTTGATTGAGAGACGAGCAGTGCGCAGCTTGTCGAACAGCTGCCGCAGATGCTGAAGATGCTCCTCTCGTGATGATGACGCGACCAGCAGGTCGTCCAGGTAGCACCTGACGAAAGGTAAAGGGCGCATCAAAGCGTCCGTAAATCTCTGGAACGTCTGGGACGCGTTGCGCAGACCCAGCGGCATGCCCACGAACTCGAATAGTCCGAAGGGTGTTGTCACTGCCGTCTTCCCCACGTCCTCGGGGGCCACTGGTATCTGGTAGTAGGCTCGGTCCAGGTCGATCTTCGAGAAGATCGTGCAGCCGTGGCAGCCTTGAAGAAGATCCTCGATAATCGGCAGGGGATACCGGTCCGGTATCGTGCAAGCGTTGAGACGCCTGTAGTCTCCTGTCGTGCGCCATCCGGCTGGGTGCTTCGGCACCAGGTGCAGCGGGCTAGCCCACTCGCTGGAAGAAGGCCGGGCAACACCTCGGCTGAGGTACGCATCAAACTGTTGCCTTGCCGCCGCCAAACGCTCGCCGCACAGCTTGCGCGGGCGCTCGAAAATGGGTGCTCCAGTAGTGCAGATCCGATGTTGCACTGGCGAGCCGTCCAGGAGTGCTGCCGCTGTGGTTGGCGCGCCGAGAGCTGCAAATTCCGCCAGCAGACGTGAGATGCGCGCGCCCAAATCTCCGAGTGGCACGTTCGCATGAGCCACCGTGGCCACAGTGTGAATGTGAGTTGATAGCGACTCACCCGGGGTAGACTCAGAGGCCTGCGGGTCCACCAGCCTGGCTCGCTTGACATCGATGAGAAGTCCAAAGTGTGACAGAAAATCCGCACCCAGAATGGCCGTCTGGACGTCGGCGACGACGAAATTCCATCGGAGGATGCGCCGCAGCGAGAGGTTGAGCGTCATCAGCTGCATTCCATATGTAGCGATGTTGGTTGCGTTTGCAGCATGGAGGTTGAGGCTACTCCACGTGAGCCGACGGCTCACTACCCTCCTGGGCAGAAGCGAGACGACCGAGCCAGAATCGACGAGGAACCTCAGCCGGGTGTCCTTATCGAAGACGTGTAGGCGATTCTCCACAGGTGTGGCGCCGGCGGCAGCCGGCTGAACCGGCGCCGGCGCAGCTAGTTTTCCGGCCGTGGCGCTGTATGAAAAGAGCAAGGCCCCTCGCACTTCTGCGCCGCAGCGCCGAATTTGAAATGAAAATAGCAGAGCCCCCTGCGCGCTGCCGTTGAGACTGACCGCGACCTTGTCCTTGAGCGCCGTGTTGTTGTCGGCATTGTTGACATCGGAGCTGACCTTGTAGTGTTTCGAAGCCGCGCGACTATATGCTCCGGCAAATCCCTCAAGGTCACCGTGACCTGCCCGAGGGACGCTCGAATGGACGCAAGCTCCTGTGCCGTTGACCCTGGGGCTGGCCGATGCGATGGCGGTGCTCCGCCGACTGCGCAGTTCTGGGACGCCTCGAAAACTCCCGCGGAAGCGCTCGCGATGTTGGAAGTTGAGTCGCCCAGCTCGTCCGCTGCCGCTGCCAACTCGTCCAGAGTTGTCGTCGTCCTGAAAACGCGCAGGAGACGCTGCATGCTTGCCGGGAGGTAGTCCAGCCACTTGACGCGCAGCACATCCTCCGACACGTTGTCGCCGGCAAGCACCCTCATGTCTCGCAAGAGCCGCGATGGCTTCTTGTCGCCGAGCTCCAATTGCGTCAGCATCGCGTGTAACTGACGATCGGCCGAGAGCGAGAGCCGCATTAACATAGCGGTCTTCACCGCTTGGTACTTGCCTTGTTGCGGAGGGTTCCGCAGGATGTCTGCCACCTCTTGCAATCCTTCTGGGCCCAGCTTACTCAGCACCATGCCGTACTTGGCGCCGTCGCTGGCGATGCGGTGCATGGAAAAAGTGGACTCGACCAAGTCGAACCATAGCGAGGGGTTTTCCTTCCAGAACTGCGGCAGATGAACGTTGCCGATGGCTGCTATTTCGCATTCATTCGGCACTTCCGGCGGCTCCTCGCTGAGCCCAACCGCGCTGAGATTCGGATCGGCCATGTTGCCGCGGACGTTGAGAGCGGGTCGCTGGCGGACCGTGCGGTTGCCCTCGTCGGTTGCCTCACCCTCGAGTGAGTGATCGGGGTCGTCCTCCGATCGCAACTGCCGCTCCTGCGACCGTTGCCGTAATAAGTCGTGCGAGCGCGGCGGCCGAATTGGAGTCGAGTGTTGCATGCGGCGTGCGGCCACAGGTGTAGCGCCGCGTCGCTCCTTCGCTCCTTTGCTCCGCTGCTCCGATGCTCCGTTGCTCCGATGCTCCGATGCTCCGTTGCTCCGAAGCTCCGCGGACTTGCTTGAGCTGCTCTCTGCTCACTGGTTCCTCTCTTGCCGAGAAATGTTCGCACCTGTTGCACTCCACGATCACGTCGGGGTCACCAATTTAGCGCGTGCTCTTCTATTGAGTTAGAAACAGAAACTAAGACTGTAGGATATCGTGGAACAGGATACGCACAATGAACTAGTACTCGTAAGATAAAACTAATCAACTTTATTATCTGCAGACGTCGCGTTAACAATTAAAACTCAAAGGTATAAAAACTAATTAAGACTTCTTCTTTCTTCTTCGTCGTATCTTCTTCGTTGCGCGAACGATAAAGACCAGCTCGTGGCCGTGATTACTGGTGAGCGAGCTCGTGATGCTGATGCTAGTCGTTCGGCGTTCCGACTAGGACGGATTAGTAATGGCTGCTGAGGGACACTTGCTCCTGCTGATGCCAAGCGTCTTTGCGGGAAAACTCATTCTCGTCACACATTTCGGCGGGATACGGAAATTAGTAAATCGGGCGTGTGCGCAGGACCTGCTTCCTCCTGCTGTGCGGTGCTGCCCTCTGCTGAGACGGTGGGCCAACCGCCACACATGTAATTTAATAAAAAAAAATGAAAATATCTAATTTTTCATTTTTAACAGTTCTAAAAAATACACAAGCAGTGTCTTAGCTAAATCTGGAAAATTGCATAATTTCATTTTTTTTATTAAATTATACCTACTTACAGAAAGATAAAATCAGCTAAGAAATACATGCGATGCCTGAAATACATTATAGAAGCAAATTTCTATCATTCTTATATTCTTTTGGATTAAGTACTAAAAGACATCACCTCAAAGTAAATATCGACAACACTTAATGATGAGTACATCTGCTACATCTGACAGGTGGCTTTTATATTACAGAGCGGGATTAATTCGTCTTTTCAAGTTGTAAATTTCAGTCTATTTATTTAAATATGTTTTCTCTTATGAAATCTGAGATTCCGTGTAGTGTGAATTTGTCCGAAAGATCTATAGATTTATAGACCTGCTTGTAATATGATAATTAATTTTTTCTTTAAGGGAGTATGATTGAATAATAAATCTAGGTACCTGTCAGAATTATGAAAAGTTGATTATAACTTGTAAAAGTCAATTAATGTTCATTAATTATTTATTAACTACAATTAAACTGAATTTTACAGGTTAAAATAGCTTTTTCACAATCTTTACATGCACTCAGATTTAATGCTCAACCATGCCCTCAAATTACCTATTTAATGCTTTGCATTTTGTAAACATAGCTGTTACAGTAGGCCTATAGATCTATAGATCTTTCGGACAGACTCATACTACACTACATATGAAGAGCGCCAAAATTCAAAACTTGACAAAAAAATTCATCCGGCTCCTACAATATAAAAGCCACCTGTCAGATTTAGCAGTTGGATTGGCCATTCAATTTTATCGATATTTACTTTCAGGTGATGTGTTCGTACTTAATCCAAAGAATATAAGAATGATAGATATCCGCTTTAGTACTGCATTTCAGACATCTCATGTTCTTTGGAGTTAACTTTATCTTTCTGAAATGAAAATATGTAATTTTTCAGTTTTAACAGTTCTAAAAAATACACAAGCAGTGTCTTAGCTAAATCTGGAAAATTGCATAATTTCATTTTTTTTTATTAAATTATACCTACTTACAGAAAGATAAAATCAGCTAAGAAATACATGCGATGCCTGAAATATATTATAGAAGCAAATTTCTATCATTATTATATTCTTTTGGATTAAGTACTACAACACATCACCTCAAAGTAAACATCGACAACACTTAATAATGAGTACATCTGCTACATCTGGCAGGTGGCTTTTATATTACAGGAGCGGGATTAATTCGTCTTTTCAAGTTGTAAATTTCAGTCTATTTATTTAAATATGTTTTCTCTTATGAAATCTGAGGTTCCATGTAGTGTGAATCTGTCCGAAAGATCTATAGATTTATGAGCCTGCTTGTAATATGATAATTAATTTTTTCTTTAAGAGAGTACGATTGAATAATAAATCTAGGTACCTGTCAGAATTCTGAAAAGTTGAATATAACCTGTAAAAATCAATTAATATTCATTAATTATTCATTAATTACTACAATGAAACTGAATTTTACAGATTAAAATAACTTTTTCACAATCTTTACATGCACTTAGATTTATTGCTCAACCATGCGATCTTAAATTGAATATTGGATTCCTTTCATTTTGTGAACATAGCTGTTACAGCAGGGCAAACTATAGATGTACAGAACTTTCAGATACACTCACACTACACTACACTAATTGGTCCAAAACTTAAAACTTTAAAAGATAATGATTCCTGCTCCTACAATATAAAAGCCACCTGTCAGATTTAGCAGGTGTATTGGCCATTCAATGTTATCGATATTTACTTTCAGATGATGTTCCGTACTTATATCCAAAGAATATAAGAATGATTGATATCCGCTTCAATAATGCATCTTAGACATGTCCTGTATGTTTGAGTTGACTTTATCTTTCTGTAAGTAGATATAATTTAATAAAAACATGAAAATATGTATTTTTTCATTTTGACAGTTCTATAAAAAATACACAAGCAGTGTCTTAGCTAAATCTGGAAAATTACATAATTTCATTTTTTTTTTTTTTTTATTAAATTATACCTACATACAAAAAGATATTTGCTTAAAAATATATCGGCTTAAAAATATTCATAATCAGCTTAAAAATACATGAAATGCATGAAATGCATTATAGAAGCAGATTTCTGTCATTCTTATACGCTTTTAGATTAAGTTCGAAAACACACTTATATACCTATCAACAACACTTAATCATCATTAAGATTATGTACACCTGTTGAATCTGACAGGTGGCCTCTTATAGTTGCTGCTTTTCCTGGAAGCAAAATAAAAACCCTGAAACAAAAAAATGAAGCTATAGCAATGGTCGAAAGCAGTAAATTACGGAAATAATAACTATATAATAAATAATAACAAAGAAAAGACCACAAAGTGGTCATAGTGTAAAAGAAGAAATACAGACTAGATTAGGTTCCATGGACAATCTGGAAGAAGATGAAGCTGCCAAGACGTGCATATCAGGAAGCCCTTCACTCAAGGTTACCCATGGCCGTTGTTGAGTTTGTCAAAATTGCAGTTCCCAATTTGGTGCTATTTTCTCATAAGTCTCCTGCCTTATGATGGTGATGTTAATGCTCATATTGATAGTCTCACAACTTCCAATCGATACTGAAGAACCTTACTGGGAAAAAAAAAATTTGGTTTAGTAAATAATGTTTGTTATTTTAGATTTGAATACCCTGACTCGTGTAGAAAAGGAAAAGGAAAATCAAAAATTTTCTATGAACACAGTCTCTTTTGCCGGGAAAGGAAAACAATAATAGAAATTTTTTAGATTCAATATGAAAAGTAATTATATTAAATAAGAAATAACTAAAGAATTAGATTAATAATAATATGTTTTAAAACATTCTGCTTAGAATAAATTATTACATGGTACCATAACCATAAACTATAATACCTCTACACATATAACTAACTGCTAGCATCAATGGAAACACAGCTGTCATCACAATAGTAAATACTAAGATTTCTAATTTCTTTATACGGCGTTTCTCAATTGGTTATTTACTTTTTGCACTCTAAAGTAGATTTAAAAGTAAAGATTTAGTATATCATATTTGATAAAGTACATTTATTTAATAAGTTTGTGAAAGTGTTTAATACAAGTAGTGTACAATGAGTGTTTTGTTGAAGTTTCAAATTAGTTTGACAATGAGACAGTATTGTCAAGCACACTCTCTATGAATAGAAATATATTTATTTCAAGATTCAGTTTAATTTATAATCATCAAATCTACAGTTACATCTACCTTTATAGGGTATAAGTTGGTTCAGACATATGAGGTACGTCTTGAACTTAACTATGTACTGTACATTGGTTGAAATAAATAATTTAATTAATTTTTGAATGACTTACTTTTCTGTTAATCTCCTCAAAGGTCTTCTTTATAGTAATATAATTCATCATCAAGATCCTTTGTCATTTTTACTTCTGTAGTCCAATTACCAATGCGATCATATCCTTCTTGTTTTGTAATTTTTAAAAAATCTCAACCAAGGGGCAAATTCTTAAGATTACAGGGCATCTCATTGTAATCATTTTCCTTAGATTCACTTGCACTTGCCGCAGAATCAGAATCTCCACGTTCGCCTTCAGTTCTAGCTTGCTTCCTCTGTACATTTTCTTTTGTGGCTACTCTCTGATTAGATACTATTTGAGCAATCATGCTTCTTTCTTTTGCTGTTCTACATTCTTACCCCTGCCTGGTTTCCTTTTATTCTTCTTTGCCAATAAAATAAGACCAAGTGCCTCTGCCTTTGTGCTCAATAATCTTTGATCTTTTTCTTCCAAAGTATCACCGCATTTCAAACCAAGAGCCATGAAAGCAGACTCAATCTATCCTAAAATGAGAAAGCACACAAATCTAAGTGAGCTCCAACATTGATTAAAGCACTGCCTGTTTCCAACAGGGAAAGGTCCTGGTTTCTAGACTACTGCTATCCATAAACTGATTAAGCAGCATTTTCAGCCGATGCTCCGAGTTTATGGTTTCCCGACGGCTCGGTTTTTTGTGCAACTTCTCCTTGACCATCGCATCGGTGAGACGTTCGCGCTCCTCGTGCAGCCGGCGCTGCTGTTCCAGGAGGGTCTTTATCGTGAACGATCGTCGGCAGGACGACCGGGTGTTGACGCACTCGGTTATTTACGTTTGGGGTTAGGATATACGGCAGTCCGCGACGCGATGTACGTGACTCGACGACGCGCGCGCAGCTGTGCTGCAGCCTGCAGCGCATGCGCTTGGGCGTATACGCACACGGGCAAGGCCAACAGTGTCGCCGCCATTGCCATCGCTCTGAGGCGATGTTACACATTACCCATATGATAATAGGTAATAATCTATTTTTTTTTGCAAATTATGTAAAATCAAGAGAACATTCCTCTAAGTTTCATAATATTATACCCTTCTGAGAAGTTTCAAGTCAAAATATTAATACGTTTTTGCGCAAACTTTGAACAAAATTTTGACATTACGCTTCGTCTACCTCGAAATTTTGTTCAAAGTTTATGCAAAAACGAATTGATATTTTGACTTGAAATTTGGCAGGAAGGTAGAATATTGTGAAATTTAGAGCAATGTTCTCTTGATTTTGCATAATTCGGTGTATTTTCTTTTTTATTAGCGTCAAACCGTTGAATCGACTCGGTCGGTAAAAATTGAGTAAAACTTTTAATACGTTTTTTTTAATTATTATTAGAATTATTATTTATTAAGTAATAAAGTAATTTAGAATTTTTTAAGAAAAGTCAAAAACTAGTTTTAAAAAAATCTGCGCATCTTAAATTGCGTAGTTTAAAGGGTTCATTAAAAGTCAAAAGAACGGCGAGTTATTTACGAACTAATTACCAAGCAATTACATTTTCTGTAATGTGACATTAGAGTTTTTTTAATTAACTCCCTGTCAACTCTTGACAATAAAAAAGTGAAATTAAATTTGTCTCTGGTTTTTGATGATTATTAAGAATTTACAGGTAATTTCAAACCACAATAAGAAATTTCAAAGCTTTACCTTCCTGAATTGAGGAGAAAAAGGCGAAAACATTTAGTGCAATTTCATATTTCATCCAACGCGTTGTCGAAAATATGAAAATGCAAAACTGTTTTAGCCTTTTTCTCCTAAATTATCAAAGGTAATGCTTTCAAATTTTGTGTAGTGACTTGAAATGATCTGTAAATTAATATTTTTGCAAAACCAATTAAAAAAATTTATTTTATATTTTTTGTTATAATGTAAGTTAATTTAACATTACATTTTTTAAAATCAATGTCAAGTCTTTAGACTCAAAATGTAAATGAATTTTGCTTCTGGTTTTTTGCATGATTATTATTAATTGAAAGATAATTTGAAACCACTGTATGAAATTTCAGAGCTTTGCCTTTTATAATTTATGAGAAAAAGGCTAAAACAGTTTTGCATTTTCATATTTTGGACAACTCGTTCGATGAAATATGAGATTGCGCTAAATGTTTTGGCCTTTTTCTCCTAAATTCAGGAAAGTTAAGATTTGAAACTTCTTATAGTGGCTTGAAACGACCTGTAAATTAATAATATTTTTGCAAAACAAATTAGAGAAATTTATTTTACTTTTGCTGTAATTTAACATGAGATTTTTTTAATTAACTCCCTGTCAACTCTTGATAATCAAAAAGTGAAATTAAATTTGTCTCTGGTTTTTTATGATTATTAAGAATTTACAGGTAATTTCAAATCACAATAAGAAATTTCAAAGCTTTATTTTCCTGAATTTAGGAGAAAAAGGCTAAAACATTTAGTGTAATCTCATATTTCACCGAACGAGTTGACCAAAATATAAAAATGCAAAACTGTTTTAGCCTTTTTCTCCTAAATTAGCAAAGGTAATGCTTTCAATTTTTGTGTAATGACTTGAAATGATCTACAAATTAATAATAATCATGCCAAAAATCAGAGGCAAATTTAATTTACATTTTGAATTTGAAGAAAATGATTAAAAAATAAATCTAACGAGTATTTGGTGAAGATTATCCATGCCAATAATTCTTCAAATTACCATTTATATTTTCTGGCTGCTGCAGCCAGATGAAGCTCTCGAGCAGTGAGAATCAGGAAGCCTTTCAGTCAAGGTTACCTTTTGATGCCCTTGTAGACTTTGTAAAAGTTGCACTGTGCAATGACAGCAGTGAAGACCAGCAGCAGTACCATAACAGCTTTTGAAACAATATTTTTTCCTGGAGAAATCACAAGGGTCATCGTCACAGCCTTGAAGCCATGCTTGTCCTTCATCAGCTATCTTGTACGCAGCTGCCATTGAAGATTAGATGGAAACATTGTTTGCAAGTTCCTTTGAACTCTTAAAGCATTTGGAAAACACCTGAAATACAAATTTATGTGCCATCTAGACGTATGAAGAAAATGATTGGAAGCCGACTCACCTAGTTTCAGCTTGTAGATGATTTACCGTGCACAAGTATTCCTATTAGAGAGTGGGTCAACTAAAGAAAACAGCATGTACATATTCTAAATCTCGCTGTCACCTTCACAGTTAACTGAAAAATTCACACAGTCTGTAAGCCATCCTCATAGACTTGTGATGTGCAAGAAAACAAGTAATGTGATTAATTGCTTAGTAAAAGAAATGCTAATAATCACTGATCTCACCTAGAGGCTGAAATACTGGAGATATCAACATAACCTCTTCTTGTTCCCATCAGTAGTCGTCCTTTGCAACCTCTTTCTTCGTTATCACTGGCAAATAATATGTATGAGCTGTTCCTCAGCGGGAAGTCTTTTTTTTGTCATCACCGGGGACAGCACCAAAATATAGATACATATTTGTAGCCACACATGCACTAAAGCATGACTAAAAATCTCTTGAGGCTTGTATGGCACCAGCAGACTCCAGGATATGCGTATTCTCCATAGACACCAGGGGAGGTGATAGCACTTCTGGATTGGCTTTGTGAGGAACTTTTGGTACTATTTTCTTGAAAGCCTCCTGGCTGCGATATTAATGGTCTTGTCTCTTCTGTCAGGAAAAGAAGACAGAAATAGAAATTTTTCATCACATAGTTCGTCTTATATGTTATTAATATAAAATATATTATTTTTCACATTAAATATGAAAAAAGATTCATTTTTAAATGACTTACTTTTCTGACATCTCCCCAAAGGTCTTCTTCATAGTAAGTAGTATGATCCATCATTAATAGCTTGCATAAGATCTTGTGTCATTTTTACTCATGTAGTCCAATCACCAGTATGATCATGTCCTTCATATTTCAGAATTCTCGAAGAAGCAGGCTGTGTAACGCTGAGCAATTTATTGATATCACTGTCAGATATTTCATAATCATGATCATTTTCAGACCATTCTCAGTTATGTCTAAACCGGGTTTAGTTTTGATCTCAATGCCGAACACAGATTCTGTTTTGATTTTTGTTTTTAAATATTTTCCTTTTGATTCACTTCTAGCTGTACCGTGCGTTTTTGAATTTTCAGAAGCTATTAACTTAATATTTTTGCCACCTGTTGATACAACAAATGGCTGGTCTGTATCATTGAATACATGTGGATCTGCACCTTTTTGCGTGTCTGTATTCACTATAACTTTAAAGCGATCAGAAAAATTGAATTTATTGTCCATGCTTGGCTGCTTTGAATTGAGGATCTTCATTGATAATGGTTTTTGTTACTCGACGGAAAAGCTGCATATTCAAATTCATCAAACTTCTTCTCTACTAGGTCAGACTTATTGGAAGGCAGTTATAAAGATTCGTTATCTTCATAATGCACTATAAGCGTATCAGTATCGGGTCACTTCAGCATTGCTTAAGGAGTAAAAATAGACTCCATCTTCTTATACCCTTCTATTGTTATGATGTTCCTTGCAATACAAAATATAAACAATATGTTTTCTTCAAAAATTTCTTACACTAAGAATTTCATTGAATCTGTATATCTAAGTGTTTACTTGGTAAAATGCTTACATGCGCACTACTATAAGCACTTTGGAGAGAGTTTTTCATAGTTAGACACTTGTCGTTTTGTCCACTGCTGGTATATAGAGCAAAAATCTTTATTTCCACATTCACATAAATATTTACACAATTTCTATTAACAGTAGCTTCCGCTCCTCCAGTTCAATTAACTCGAACCATCACTTTCATTGAGCACTGCAACAACTCAAAACAAGCTAACAGTGGACATTGCTGCACCAACACACTCCATTAGGTACCTGCCAGAACAAAAATAACCACATTTTGGGGTTATGCGCTCTTGCTTTTTGACAACTTCGTTCCTCCGCGAGAGTAAGAGTGCAAGAGCTGTGGCAACGAGTTCTCGTCCTCGGCATCAGGTCTTCATGCAATGCTCGTTTGTGGCACCAGTCCCACTAAGCACCCGGGTTTCCGCTGGACTTGGGTTGAGTGTGGCGACGAAGACAACGCTGCTGGCTGCGCTCTCGTGCCTCTGCTGCTGCTGGCTGCGCTCTCGCGCCTCTGCATGCTGCTGCTGTTAGCGGCTTCATGTCGTCGGCCGTGAACACATAAGCGCGTTCGCTCACGTTTGGCCGCGGTCGGCCGCGGTCGTCGGCCGCGGTAAGAGCGCACGCGCTCGATATCCTTACGCCATCAGTCGAGTGCGAGTTCGGTCGTCTTTGACTTCGGAGGTACTTCGATTTGGCAACGTCGCACGATCGTTTGACCGCTTTTGGGTAGTTTTCTTCTGCTTGCTAGAACTGTACCTATATACTTTCGTGCAAATAATAAAAATTAGTGAGTGGAGCCGTCGAATGAAGATGATGATTCTGCAGCTCTAATTCATTATTACAAAATATAAAGATTTACTGACATTTTCACATAAAGCATTGAGTATCTGTGATCCCAGGTTTAGTGCGTCATCTGTTCATCCTGTGCGGTGGGCCCATAAGAACTAAATCACCTGTGCGGACAGGAGAATAGTTCTTTTGGGCCCACCGCACGGTATTTACAGATGGCGCCGCTAAATCTGGGATCGCAGATTGTCTATGAACACCAAACGCATCATTTCAAATCGCGCAAACTTCCTAATCTCTTTGCCACGATGCCAAATCGTGTGTGCAGTGATCGGCTTAGCCTAAAGCATTTTATTCATTTGCTTATATTCACTCTAAAAGTTAGTGAATCAACATTTGAATGGATGCATAATATTTATGGGTTATTACATATACATTTCTTAAAGTTTTATCAAAGTAAGACCGTTTTCAACACTTTCTTAACTAAAACCGTGGAAAAAGTGATGACCCATAAGACAACGTGTTAACGGCGTAAACACGAAATTAATATTAAACTTTTTAGATTACAGAAAAAATCATACAAAGTTTTTGTATTCTTGCGTAGCACTTTCTTTCAGCATAAAAAGAAAACATTCTGAGCCCTAGGGTCTAACACAGAAGGGTTTATTTGAATAATCAATTCCGAATTACTTGTTTATTGGAAAAGAAAATTTCGTCCTATCACAGGATACGATAAATGTAAGTCCAAATTACTTATATATTGGCAAAGAAAACTTCCTCCTATCACAGGATTCGCTATATGAAATCCCAAATTATTTATTTATTTATTGGAAATAAAAATCTTTTTCATCATCAAGAGTTGATATTATGGTTGTTTATCAAATTAATCTAATAAATACAGGCTTCAAGGATAGAACCATTTTCGTATAAAATGAACCACCAATCGACGTCTAATTCCGGGTTGAGGCCTACGGGTGGGGAGCACGCTCAGCGCTCGAGCGTGCTTCCCAGCCGTAGGCTACATCAGAAGCGCGGGACTAGCGGCAGATACGGAGAGCGAGGCAGATTTTCAGTTTGCGACTAAACACCTTTTCCACTTGGAACAGACGGCAGCTGTGATTATGAATATCTTCATTTATTTGTCAATAGGATTGTTTGTTGTCGAAATAAATCAATGCCGCTCTAAGCGACTTGCCTTCTCAGTTTGCCGGATGAATAATTGAAATGCCACGAATGAATAATTCCCGAATTCTGGCAAATTCAGTAAACTTATAATAATATGGCATTACTACAATTAGAAAATTTGAATAATTAATCCCGATTTACATATTTATTCGAAAAGAAATCTCCGTCCTATCACAGGATACGCTATATGCAATTCCAAATTATTTATTTATTTATTGGAAATAAAAATCTTTTCCATCATCAAGAGTTGATATTAAGGTTGTTTATCAAATTAATCTAGTAAATACAGGATTCAAGGATAGAATCATTTTCGTATGAAAGGAGCTACCAATCGACGTCTAATTGCGGGTTGAGGCCTACGGGTGGGGAGCACGCTCAGCGCTCGAGCGTGCTCCCTAGCCGTAGGCTACATCAGAAGCGCGGGACTAGCGGCAGATACGGAAAGCGAGGCAGATTTTCAGTTTGCGACTAAACACCTCTTCCACTTGGAATAGACGGCAGCTGTGATTATGAATATCTTCATTTATTTGTCAATAGGATTGTCTGTTGTCGAAATAAATCAATGCCGCTCTAAGGGACTTGGCTTCGCCGTTTGCCGGGTGAATAATTGAAATGCCACGAATGAATAATTCCCGAATTCTGGCAAATTTAGTATTATAATAATATGGCATTACTACAATTAGAAAATTTGAATGATCAATCCCAATTTACTTATTTATTCGAAAAGAAATCTCCGTCCTATCACAGAATACGCTATATGCAATCCCAAATTATTTATTTATTTATTGGAAATAAAAATCTTTTCCATCATCAACAGTTGATATTAAGGTTGTTTATCAAATTAATCTAGTAAATACAGGATTCGAGGATAGAATCATTTTCGTATGAAAAGAGCCACCAATCGACGTCTAATTGCGGATTGAGGCCTACGGGTGGGGAGCACGCTCAGCGCTCCAGCGTGCTTCCCACCCGTAGGCTACATCAGAAGCGCTGTACTACCGGCAGATACGGAAAGCGAGGCAGATTTTCCGTCCTGCGACTAAACCTTTTCCACTTGGAACAGACGGCAGCTGTGATTATGAATATCTTCATTTATTTGTCAATAGGATTGTTTGTTGTCGAAATAAATCAATGCCGTCCTAAGCGACTTGCCTTCTCAGTTTGCCGGGTGAATAATTGAAATGCCACGAATGAATAATTCCCGAATTCTGGCAAATATTAATTATTTTAATTTAATTTGTAAGACTGTAAGACCGATAGAAAAATTCTTATCAGTTGGTAGTAAATTGCAGTCGACATAAGTAATATTTTTAATTTTAAGGATTGTTTATTGTCGGAATAAATCAAAGCCGCTCTTGCCTTCGCAGTTTGCCGGGTGAATAATTGAAATGCCACGAATGAATAATTCCCGAATTCTGGCAAATTCAGTAAACTTATAATAATGTGGCATTACTACAATTAGAGAATTTGAATAATTAATCCCGATTTACTTATTTATTCGAAAAGAAATCTCCGTCCTATCACAGGATACGCTATATGCAATTCCAAATTATTTATTTATTTATTGGAAATAAAAATCTTTTCCATCATCAAGAGTTGATATTAAGGTTGTTTATCAAATTAATCTAATAAATACAGGATTCAAGGATAGAATCATTTTCGTATGAAAAGAACCACGAATCGACGTCTAATTCCAGGTTGAGGCCTACGGGTTGGGAGCACGCTCAGCGCTCGAGCGTGCTCCCCAGCCGTAGGCTACATCAGAAGCGCTGTACCACCAGCAGATACGGAACGCGAGGCAGATTTTCAGTTCTGCGAGAAAACAACTTTTGCCATACTTGGAATATACGGCAGCTGTGATTGTTTCAAATGAATATATTCATCTATTGTCAATATGATTGTTTATTTACAAAAAATGCTCTTTACAGAAAATGTCGTGCAAATAATGCGAGTTACAATGGTTTCAACTGCTATAAGTCGGTAATTATCGTTTTGTTAAATGCAAATTTGCTTACTAGTTTATATTTCACTGTCGAATCGTCCACCGATAAAAACTCTTTAAAAAAAAACCCCTTCAAAGTCTCTTTACAAAATATGTCACGGGCCCAGAATACCCCTTTATGAAGTCGAAAAAAATTGTTTAAACTTGTATGAATTGGGAATTATTATAGCGAATAATGAAGTTCTTCGATTACTTAAAATTTCTTCTGGAAATTGGTCATTAGTAAATACTGAAATTAGGAAAAACCCTTCGCATGCTCTTTACAAAAAATATATCAAGCACGGATTTTCAAGAAATTATGCAGGAGAGAAGTTTTTATTGCGAAGAAATCACACGTAGTAAACGTTTTCACTGTCAATAATTAACCTATTTTATTGAAATTTCAGGAGAAAATTATATGCACATTGCGGACAAGTATTATGTCGATGATTAGTAGGTTATGTGACCCACAAAGCTTTTCTAGGGTTTTTTGCAAATTCATTGATCATTTCAATTGAAATTGGAGAAATAATTAAAAGTTACTGACCGAATTGTACACAAATCTTCGTAATTCTAAATGTTGAGAATTCCGTATGTAATGCATATCGTATAAGCGATATTCAAACACGCTTCGCGCGTACTTCTCTGTTTTTGAGGTTATGCATGCTATCTTCATTCTGTTTTACTTTTAACTTATTTGAATATTTTTTCAAAGTCAGAACTTAATCATTTTTATACTACTCTAAATGTAGAAATTACATTTAAAAAACATTCAAACTTTAAATTCCAAACAGTAAATTTCTCGCGCCTTCTTCTTATCGACCAATCAAAGTCAAGCCTTTAGATGCTTCAACATTGCCGCTCATCACTTTTCACCCCAAGAAGGGAATATCGTATTATTGCGAATACAGTACCACCTCCCATTTATAAGTACATTGATTTCGGCAATTTCGTAAAAACTTATATTACAGAGTAGTAGTACTTTGAATAAGTACGTCTCACAAATTTCATTTAAAACGTGTGCAAATAAGTAATGTGTAAGGAGTGGATGAACCATAAACAACCACACTTTATAACCGCGACAGCTACATCTGTTCATGGTAGCGCCATCTATTGCACCGAGAAATGAACACATGTTGGATACTTATACTCTGCATATAGGTTATGTATACATATGTAGCTGGCTATATTAGCATACAATATAAAATTATACTTTTTGCAAGTTTTCGAAAAAAGAGCTCTGGTACACCGTAAGTTAGTGCAAAACAAACATTCCATTCAATTTTGGGGCAAAACTGTTCATTATCCTTGAAGATTTTCAATTCTCCAATTTGGGGAACTGAAAATCTTTGACAATAATTAACAGATCTGGTTGTTAATTTATTTAAATTATTCCTTATTCGCTAATTTAAAATGTACCAGAGTTGTTTTGTCGAAATATTTAGTCTTTAATGACTGAAAAAATTAAAATGATGAAAAATCAGTATGTCGGTAAGGTAGAGTCAATTTTTCGTGCTCACATGGCCTTAAGTGTTACATTTGTATAAACTATCATCTATACAAAATATGAAAAATACCATATTGAGGCCATGTGAGCACGAAAAATTGACTCTACCTTACCGACGTACTGATTTTTCATCATTTTAATTTTTTCAGTCATTAAAGACTAAATATTTCGACAAAACAACTCTGGTACACCGTAAGTTAGCGAATAAGGAATAATTTAAATAAATTAACAACCAGATTTGTTAATTATTGTCAAAGATTTTCAGTTCCCCAAATTGGGGAATTGAAAATCTTGAAGGATAATAAACAGTTTTGCCCCAAAATTGAATAGAATGTTTTGCACTAACTTACGGTGTACCAAAGCTCTTTTTTCGAAAACTTGCAAAAAGTATAATTTTATATTGTATGCTAATATAGCCAGCTATATATGTATACCAGTATACATAACCTATATGCAGAGTGTAAGTATGTAACATGTGTTCATTTCTCGGTGCAATAGATGGCGCTACCATGAACAGATGTAGCTGTCACGGTTATAAAGTGTGGCTGTTTAAGGTTCATCCACTCCTTACAGATTACTTATTTGCACACGTCTTACATTAAATTTGTGACACGAACTTATTCAGAGTACTACTACTCTGTAATATAAGTTTTTACGGGATCGCCGAAATCAATGTACTTATAAATGGAAGGTGGTACTGTATTCGCAATAATACGATATTCCCTTCTTGGGGTGAAAAGTGATGAGCGGCGATGTTGAAGCATCTAAAGGCTTGATTTTGATTGGTCGATAAGAAGAAGGCGCAAGAAATTTACTGTTTGGAATTTAAAGTTTGAATGTTTTTTAAATGCAATTTTTACATTTAGAGTAGTATAAAAATAATTAAGCTCTGATTTTGAAAAAATACTTAAATAGGTTAAAAGTAAAACATAATGAAGATAGCATGCATAACCTGAAAAACAGAAAAGTACGCGCGAAGCGCGATTGAATATCGCTTATACGGTATGAATTACATACGGAATTCTCAACATTTAGAATTACGAAGATTTGTGTGCAATTCGGTCAGTAACTTTTAATTATTTCTCCAAATTTCAATTGAAATGATCAATGAATTTGCAAAAAACTCTAGAAAAGCTTTGTGGGTCACATAACCTACAAATCATCGACATAATACTTGCCGCAATTTGCATATAATTTTCTCCTGAAATTTCAATAAAATAGGTTAATTATTGACAGTGAAAACGTTTACTACGTGTGATTTGTTCGCAATAAAAACTTCTCTCCTGCATAATTTCTTGAAAATCCGTGCTTGATATATTTTTTGTAAAGAGCATGAGAAGGGTTTTTCCTAATTTCAGTATTTACTAATGAGCGATTTCCAGAAGAAATTTTAAGTAGTTGAAGATTTCATTATTCGCTATAATAACTCTTAATTCATACAAGTTTAAACCATTTTTCTCGACTTCATTAAGGGGTATTCTGGGCGCGTGACATATTCTGTAAAGAGACTTTGAAGGGGTTCTTTGTAAGGAGTTACTACCGGTGGACGATTTGACGGTGAAATATAAACTAGTAAGCAAATTTGCATTTAACAAAACAATAATTACCAACTTATAAAAGTTAAAACCATTGTATCTCGCATTATTTGCCGGAAACAGTAGAGCACGACATTTTCTGTAAAAAGCATTTTCTGTAAATAAACAATCATATTGACAATAGATGAATATATTCATTTAAAACAATCACAGCTGCCGTATATTCCAAGTGGCAAAAGTTGTTTTGTCGCAGAACTGAAAATCTGCCTCGCTTTCTGTATCTGCCGGTAGTACAGCACTTCTCATGTAGCCTACGGGTGGGGAGTACGCTCGAGCGCTGAGCGTGCTCCCCACCCGTAGGCCTCAACCCGGAATTAGACGTCGATTGGTGGTTCATTTCATACGAAAATGATTCTATCCTTGAATTCTGTATTTATTAGATTAATTTGATAAACAACCATAATATCATCTCTTGATGATGGAAAAGATTTTTATTTCCAAAACTAAAAATAATTTGGGAATGCATATAGCGTATTCTGTGATAGGACGGCGATTTCTTTTCGAATAAATAAGTAAATCGGGATTGATTATTCAAATTTTCTAATTATGTAGTAATGCCATATTATTATAATACTTAATTTGCCAGAATTCGGGAATTATTCATTCTTGGCATTTCAATTATTCACCCGGTAAACTGCAAAGGCAAGTTGCTGAGAGCGGCATTGATTTATTTCGACAATAAAGAATCCTATTGACAAATAAATGAAGATATTCATAATCACAACTGCCGTCTGTTCCAAGTGGAAAAGGTGTTTAGTCGCAGAACTGAAAATCTGCCTCGCTTTTCGTATCTGCCGGTAGTACAGCGCTTCTGACGTAGCCTACGGGTGGGGAGCACGTTCGAGCGCTGAGCGTGCTCCCCACCCGTAGGCCTCAACCAGGAATTAGACGTCGATTGGTGGTTCATTTCATACGAAAGTGATTCTATCGTTGAATCCTGTATTTATTAGATTAATTTAATAAACAACCTTAATATCAACTCTTGATGATGGAAAAGATTTTTATTTCCAATAAATAAATAAATAATTTGGGAATGCATATAGCGTATCCTGTGATAGGACGGCGATTTCTTTTCGAATAAATAAGTAAATCGGGATTGATTATTCAAATTTTCTAATTATGTAGTAATGCCATATTATTATAATACTTAATTTGCCAGAATTCGGGAATTATTCATTCTTGGCATTTCAATTATTCACCCGGTAAACTGCAAAGGCAAGTTGCTGAGAGCGGCATTGATTTATTTCGACAATAAAGAATCCTATTGACAAATAAATGAAGATATTCATAATCACAGCTGCCGTATATTCCAAGTGGCAAAAGTTGTTTTGTCGCAGAACTGAAAATCTGCCTCGCTTTCTGTATCTGCCGGTAGTACAGCACTTCTCATGTAGCCTGCGGGTGGGGAGTACGCTCGAGCGCTGAGCGTGCTCCCCACCCGTAGGCCTCAACCCGGAATTAGACGTCGATTGGTGGTTCATTTCATACGAAAATAATTCTATCCTTGAATTCTGTATTTATTAGATTAATTTGATAAACAACCATAATATCATCTCTTGATGATGGAAAAGATTTTTATTTCCAAAACTAAAAATAATTTGGGAATGCATATAGCGTATTCTGTGATAGGACGGCGATTTCTTTTCGAATAAATAAGTAAATCGGGATTGATTATTCAAATTTTCTAATTATGTAGTAATGCCATATTATTATAATACTTAATTTGCCAGAATTCGGGAATTATTCATTCTTGGCATTTCAATTATTCACCCGGTAAACTGCAAAGGCAAGTTGCTGAGAGCGGCATTGATTTATTTCGACAATAAAGAATCCTATTGACAAATAAATGAAGATATTCATAATCACAGCTGCCGTCTGTTCCAAGTGGAAAAGGTGTTTAGTCGCAGAACTGAAAATCTGCCTCGCTTTTCGTATCTGCCGGTAGTACAGCGCTTCTGACGTAGCCTACGGGTGGGGAGCACGTTCGAGCGCTGAGCGTGCTCCCCACCCGTAGGCCTCAACCAGGAATTAGACGTCGATTGGTGGTTCATTTCATACGAAAGTGATTCTATCGTTGAATCCTGTATTTATTAGATTAATTTAATAAACAACCTTAATATCAACTCTTGATGATGGAAAAGATTTTTATTTCCAATAAATAAATAAATAATTTGGGAATGCATATAGCGTATCCTGTGATAGGACGGAGATTTCTTTTCGAATAAATAAGTAAATCGGGATTGATTATTCACATTTTCTAATTGTAGTAATGCCATATTATTATAAGTTTACTTAATTTGCCAGAATTCGGGAATTATTCATTCATGGCATTTCAATTATTCACCCGGTGGGGTTCAACTTATAAAAAAATAAATACAATGAATTATACAAAATCAAGAGTTCACTTCGCTAGATTTTTCCATGATCTATCATCGTGCCGAATCAGAAGTCAAAATATTCAGTAGTTTTTGCATAAAGTTTGAACAAAATTTGAGGTGGCGTCGAGCACGATGTCAAATTTTGTTCAAAGTTTGTGCAAAAACTAATGAATATTTTGACTTGAAATTTTGCAGAGTGATAGAATATGAAATCTAGCGAAGTGAACTCTTGATTTGTAAGATTTGTAAAAAAAAAAAAAATTATAGTATTTGTTATCATATCCATATGTCTATTGTGTTATTTATGAGAAGATGGCGCTACCAGCGTACCGTCCGCGGCCGTGACTGCAGGCTGCAGTACAGCTTGTGGAGTGTGGACGACACGGCGCGGTGACTCGGCGATGCCTCGTCTGCTATATGTCTAGACGAAGAAATCCGGGACGACTTCGCGGTTAGCGCACGCCTATTGTAAATGTGTGGTGTTTATCATCAGGCGCGCACGCCTACGACCTACGACGACGAGAAGCGAGCGTGTGCTCTCTTACCGCGGCCGACGACCGCGGCCGACCGCGGCCAAACGCGAACGAACGCGCTTATGTTTTCACGACCGACGACATGAAGCCGCTGACAACAGCAGCAGAGGCGCGAGAGCGCAGCCAGCAGCGTCGTCTTCGTCGCCGCACTCAACCCAAGTCCAGCGGAAACCCGGGTGCTTATTGGGGCTAGTACCACAAACGAGCATCGCATGAAGACCTGATGCTGCGGACGAGAACTCGTTGCCACAGCTCTTGCACTCTCACTCTCGCGGAGGAACGAAGTTGTCAAAAAGCAAGAGCGCATAGCCCCAAAATGTGGTTAGTTTTGTTCTGGCAGGTACCTAATTGAGTGTGTTGGTGCAGCGATGTCCACTGTTAGCTTGTTTTGACTTGTTGCCGTGCTCAATGAAAGTGATTGTTCGAGCTAATTGAACTGGAGGAGCGGAAGCTACTGTTAATAGAAATTGTGTAAATATTTATGTGTATGTGGAAATAAAGATTTTTGCTCTATATACCAGCAGTGGACAAAACAAGTGTGTAACTGTGAAAAACTCTCTCCAAAGTGGTTGTAGTAGTTTGCATGTAAGCATTTTACCAAGTAAACACTTAAATATACAGATTCAATAAAATTCTTAGTGTAAGAAAATTTTGAAGAAATCATATTGTTTATATTTTGTATTTCAAAGGACATCATAACAATAGAAGGATACAAGAAGATGGAGTCTATTTTTACTATTTAAGCAATGCTGAAGTGACCCGATACTGATACGCTTATAGTGCATTATGAAGATAACGAATCTTTATAACTGCCTTCCAATAAGTCTGACCTAGTAGAGAAGAAGTTTGACGAATTTGAATATGCAGCTTTTCTGTCAAGTAACAAAAACCATTATCAATGAAGATCCTCAATTCAAAGCAGCCAAGCATGGACAATAAATTAAAATTTTCTGATCGCTTTAAAGTTTTAGTGAATACAGATACGCAAAAAGGTGCAGATCCACATGTATTCAACGATACAGACCAGCCATTTGTTGTATCAACAGGTGGCAAAAATATTAAGTTAATAGCTTCTAAAAATTCAAAAACGCCCAGTATAGCTAGAAGTAAATCAAAAAGAAAATGTTTAAAAACAAAAATCAAAACAGAACCTGTGCTCGCATTGGGTTCAAAACTGAACCCTGTTTAGACATAACTGAGAATGGTCTGAAAATGATCATGATTATGAAATATCTGGCAGTGATATCAATAAATTGCTCAGCGTTACACAGCTTGCTTCTTCGAGAATTCTGAAATATGAAGGACATGATCATACTGGTGATTGGACTACGTGAGTAAAAATGACACAAGATCTTGTGCAAGCTATTAATGATGAATCATACTACTTACTGTGAAGAAGACCTTTGAGGAGATGTCAGAAAAATAAGTCATTTAAAAATGAATCTTTTTTCATATTTAATGTGAAAAATAATATATTTTATTTTAATAACATATAAGATGAACTATGTGATGAAAAATTTCTATTTCTGTCTTCTTTTCCCCACAGAAGAGACAAAACCATTAATATCGCAGCCAGGAGGCTTTCAAGAAAATAGTACCAAAAGTTCCTCATAAAGCCAATCCAGAAGTGCCATTACCTCCCCTGGTGTCTATGGAGAATACGCATGTCCTGGAGTCTGCTGGTACCATACAAGCCTCAAGAGATTTTTAGTCATGCTTTAGTGCATGTGTGGGTACACATATGTACCTATATTTTGGTGCTGTCCCCGGTGATGACAAAGAAAAAAACTTCCCGCTGAGGAACAGCTCATGCATATTATCTGCCAGTGATAACGAAGAAAGAGGTTGCAAAGGACGACTACTGATGGGAACAAGAAGAGTTTATGTTGATATCTCCAGTACTTCAGCCTCTAGGTGAGATCAGTGATTATTAGCATTTCTTTTGCTAAGCAATTAATCACATTACTTGTTTTCTTGCACATCACAAGTGTATGAGGATGGCTTCCAGGCTGTGTGCATTTTCCAGTTAAATGTGAAGGTGACAGCGAGATTTAGAATATGTACATGCTGTTTTCTTTAGTTGACCCACTCTTTAATAGGAATACTTGTGCACGGTAAATCATCTACAAGCTGAAACTAGGTGAGTCGGCTTCCAGTCATTTTCTTCATACGTCTAGATGGTACATAATTTTGTATTTCAGGCGTTTTCCAAATGCTTTAAGAGTTCAAAGGAATTTGCAAACAATGTTTCCATCTAATCTTCAATGGCAGCTGCGTACAAGATAGCTGATGAAGGATAAGCATGGCTTCAAGGCTGTGACGATGAACCTTGTGATTTCTCTAGGAAAAAGTATTGTTCCAAAAGCTGTTATGGTACTGCTGCTAGTCTTCAGTGCTGTCATTGCACAGTGCAACTTTTACAAAGTCTACAAGGGCATCAAAAAAGGTAACCTTGACTGAGAGGCTTCCTGATTCGCACTGATTGAAAGCTCCATCTGGCTGCATCAGCCAGAAAATGTAAATGGTAATTTGAAGAATTATTGGCATGCATAATTTTCACCAAATACTCATTAAATTTATTTTTTAATCATTTTCTTCAAATTCAAAATGTAAATTAAATTTGCCTCTGATTTTTTGCATGATTATTATTAATTTACAGATTATTTCAAGTCACTACACAAAATTTGAAGCATTACCTTTGCTAATTTAGGAGAAAAAGGCTAAAACCGTTTTGCATTTTCATATTTTGGACAACGCGTTGGATGAAATATGAGATTGCACTAAATGTTTTGGCCTTTTTCTCCTAAATTCAGGAAGGTATAAAGCTTTGAAATTTCTTATTGTGGTTTGAAATTACCTGTAAATTCTTAATGATCATCAAAAACCAGAGACAAATTTAATTTCAATTTTTGATTGTCAAGAGTTGACAGGGAGTTAATTAAAAAACTCTAATGTCACATTACAGAAAATGTAATTGCTTGATAATTAGTTCGTAAGTAACTCGTAGTCCTTTTGACTTTTAATGAACCCTTTAAACTACGCAATTTAAGATGCGCAGATTTTTTTAAAACTAGTTTTTGACTTTTCTTAAAAAATTCTAAATTACTTTATTACTTAATAATTAATAATAATTTTAATAATAATTAAAAAAAACGTATTAAAAGCTTTATTAAGTGGTAATAAATTCTCTCTCTCTCTCTCTCACTCTCATATATATATATATATATATATATATATATATATACACACACACACATGCACGCTCACACACACACACACACACACACACACACACGCTATTTCGTGAATATAGCAATTATGCTATATTCATTAATAAATAATTTAAGATGTACTAATTATTGTCTTATTCTTTTTAGAAATGTCTTTACATTAGTATATTTTTTAATTCTAGTCGGTCAGTGACTAGATTGTTATCATAAAGATGACAAGTTCGCTGGCTATACAGTTTGTACAGCGGCTCAAATCAAAACATGAAGATGTCAGGAATAAGGCAGCTCGCGAGCTCTGTCTTTATGTCAAGACAGAGCTACGCGAAGTCACGCAAGAAGAAATCACAGCCTTCATGGATGAATTCAATCACCACATATTTGAAATGGTATTCGGCTCAGATATAAATGAGAAGAAGGGAGGAATACTGGCAATTGTCTGCCTCATTGGAGCAGACGTAGGAAACATCAATACTCGCACTATAAGATTTGCCAATTACCTCCGATGATGTTGGAGTTATGGAAGTAGCTACTAAGACAGTTGGAAAGTTAGCTCTGGTATCTGGTACCTTTACTGCAGAATATATGGAATTTGAAGTTAAGAGAGCTTTTGAGTGGCTCAGCGGTGACAGACATGAAAACAAACGACACGCAGCTGTCCTTGTTCTCAAGGAACTTGCAGTTTCCATGCCTACATACTTCTTCCAATAGGTGACATAGTTCTTCGAGCTCATATTCAATGCTGTACGTGATTCTAAGCCCGTGATCAGAGAAGGAGCAGTCGAGGCTCTCAGGGCAGCTCTAGTGGTGACGGCCCAGGGCGAGACTGCCAAGCAGATGCACAAACAATGCTACGACGAGATAGTGGCTGGCTTCGAAGACGTCTACAGTCGCGAGAAGGGTTTGAACCGAGACCAACGTATTCACGGATCGCTTCTAGTTTCTGAATGAGCTGCTACGTTGCAGTAATCTTCAATGGGAACGACTTTACGAGGATCTAATGGATCGACTAAACTGCTCCTCGCAAACGAACGAAAACGATATTCTGTCGTTGATGCCCAGATTGAGGACGAGCCTCGTATCGAAATGGTCGCATCACAGAATGCATCGAGTGTCCAGCATAGCCTCTATCCGATTCATCAGGCAGCCATCTGTCGCAGTCTGATGCTCGAGAAGCTCGACAACATCAACAGCGACGTGATCAACCAGCGGCACAGTCGCAATGGGCACATCCAGAATGCCCTCATGACGTTACTGCCCCGACTTGGCGCCTTCAACAAAGACAAATTTGTTGCCGACAATCTACGCGAGGTTCTCAACTACCTGCTGTTGAGCTTGCGGGACAGAGAAAAGGACAGAGCGGTGACATTCACAACTATCGGACTGATCGCTGTTGCCGTAGACGAAGCAATCAAACCCTATCTGCCAAAGATCATGGAGGTGATAAAAAAGCTCGCTGCCGTCCAAAGAAACCCCGAACAAGAAGAGAAGCTCGACACTCGAGCTCGCCGTCTTTGTCTGCATCACTCTGCTCACCCATGCAGTAAAGCAAACAATAACAGCCGACGTCCGCGACCTACTAGAACCCATGCTTGCAACCGGACTCTCGCCCATACTAACGACGTCCCTACGAGAGCTGGCCTACAGCGTACCGTCTCTGAAGTCGGACATATCGCAGGGTCTCCTACGCATGCTCTCACACGTGCTGATGTACAAACCGTTACGTCACCCAGGTGCTCCGTGGACAGCTGCCAGTCCAGTCTACTCCGCCGACGGAAATCGACGTTGCTTCAACAGTCCTGAGTCTGCGGACCCTCGGCACCTTCAATTTCGACGGCAATTCTCTGCTCCAGTTTGTACGACGCTGCGCTGATTAGTTCCTTACCTGGGAAGAGCCAGAAGTACGGCTCGAGGCTGTCAAGATCTATTCGCGGTTGCTGCGACTTGCTCTCGGCCAGCCTGGACCCACTATTACTAGCACAGTGTCTAGTGTGCTAGGCAAGCTTCTCGTCGTCGGTATTACAGATACCGATCCAGACGTGCGATACTGGGTGCTAGCCTCGTTCGATGAACCTTTCGATATACATCTCGCCTAGACGGAGAGTCTGTCGTGCCTGTTTATCGCTATGAACGATGAAGTTTTCGAAATACGTGAATTGGGTAAGGAAACCATTATTTTTTGTCTGTTTATTCATTTACCATGTTAAATGGACTCTTATAATAAAGAATTTTTCGATTTTTCGAACAGAAACTGGAATATAGAAGATCCGCTCTTGATAATTACAATATTAGAATATTGAATTTTAAACATATTTATTACTTTTGTATAGTAAAACTATTTTTAGTAGTTATTATTATACTGTAAATAATGTCGAATGACTGTCGATGGACATACAAGTAGGATGAAGAAAAGTATTTGACTGGCGTAATAGTTTTTATACCATTCTAACCTCAAAATCAAAACAGAATAGAAAAGAAAAAAGAAACGAAAAAAAACAGAATGGAAAAGAAAAAAGAATACGAAAACGAAAAAGAAGACGAAAAGTAATGTAGGTATTACTAAGAAAAAAGAATACGAAAAAAAAACAGAATAGAAAAGAAAAAAGAATACGAAAAAGAAAACGAAAAGTAACATAGGTATTACTAATATTAACATATTACATTCTCATAAAACATGACGAATCAGTAATTGCATGTGTATAATTATGTAGTTAGTGCATGCATTGTTTGTTTAACTTAGTACATTTGTGTACTAGCAAAAATTGATAATATGCAAAATGTATCAAAATAATGCTTCTAATTTTATAATGCATAATATGATTATATTGCAAATGATAGAATAAACTATAAAAGAAAAAGAAAATTGTTTGCGACAATAACAATATCTAAAATGAATATAAGGCCGAATCCATTTCAAATCAGGTGGACCGCGTATGCCTATGTCACCGATCATTTTGGAATTAAAGTATTCATGTTCTTCTCCAAAAATTATTTGACCCGTATATTTTTATTTTTTTGTTGCATCAAAATTTCATGCGTTCAGCAATGGCAAAAAATTCCGAGTAAAACCTTACTTAGAAAAAAAATTTTTCAATATATTTTTCAAACCGCTACTGCTTCACCAGTTTTTTAAGCTTTTTAGCGTATAACACATAGTTTTACTAAGGTTTGAGCCCTCTTTCACGTTCTTTATGTTATTTAAAAAAAAAATAAAAAATGCACGAGTTATGTACTTTTGACTGAAAAATGCACTTTTTAGAAAAGTGCATTTTTCTCAAAAACACCATTTTTTTTTTGCTCAATTTTTTTTTGTCCTGATAGAGGACCTAAATATCTATCTAGACGTATTTGTGAAATTCCCGACCCGTGCCCAGGAATAGCGATCATTAATGAGATAATACACAAACAAATGACTGAATCATGTTTTCAGTCATTGCTTATGACTGTGTAACTTCGTATCGAATCCCCTTGAAAAGACACTGCTGTGAAAATAGAAATTTGATCATTAACTCAATGATTTGAACGTATACTTTGCTATCAGTAGAAAACATTATAACCTACTTGGAAGACAATTGTTGTCATTCAATAACAAAAATTACCATTGTATCAGAAGGCGCCGCTATAGCCACTTTAAAATTGGCTTTCAATTATACGAATTAAAACGAGCACCATTTGATATAAAATGGTTGTTCTCTGCTACTGAACATGGCAAAGGAGCTGTAGATGGTGTGAGTAGATTTATAAAGCATTATGCTACTTCGCATAATCTTCGAGAGTCCCATGAAAAATCCATTCAAAATGCTAATGATTTTATAGAGCACGTTCAAAAATATACAGATGCAATTAAAATAATACATTTACAAGACGTTGACGTAGAAGAGTTTAGAAAAGTAAAAAATGTTGATTGACTTGCTACTCCTAAGTATCCTGGAATTCAAGAAACTCATTTATGGATTAAAGAAACGTGCAATGATAAAGTACATTGTTTAACAGCAAAGACCGCTGATTGTCCCCTTACTGAAGTAAGAACAATGAAGCAGAAAAAGAAAGGTAGATATAAAAATAAAAAATCTAAAAGACAAAAATAAAAAATACAACAGATACTATGTGTACTTGTATATTGCTTACGCACAAAGACCTTTATATTGACTATAAGGCCGAATCCATCTCAAATCAGACAGCCCGCGTATGCCTATTTCACCTATCATGTTGAAATAAAAATATTTATGTTCTACTCGAAAAAATATTTTACACGTGTTTTTTTATTTTTTTGTTTCATCAAAATTTCATGCGTTCAGCGATGCCGAAAAATTCCGAGAAAATTCTTTCATTGAGAAAAAAAATTTTGAATGTGATTTTCAGACTGCTATTGTTTGAGCAGTTTTTCGAGCTTTTAAACGTGTAACACACAATTTCACTCAGTTTTGAGCCCTCTTTAACGGCCTTAATGTCATTTTCAAAAAAAATAAAAAATCCACGAGCTATGCACTTTTTACTGAAAAATTCATTTTTTAGGGAAGTGCCTTTTTCTCGAAAACCCCATGTTTTTTTTGCACAATTTTTGTTGTCGTGATAGAGGACGGTAATGCCTAGCTAGACGTATTTGTGAGATTCGGTACTTTTTCCCTGGGATAGCGATCACTAATGAGATAACACACAAACAAATTTTTCACGCCTAATGCTTATATATAGTCAATGATATTAGAGTCAATGTAAAGGTATTTGTCTTTGTGTGTATGTAATATACAGGTACACATAACTATGTATTTATTTGTTATTTGCGTCTTTTTGATTTTTTATTTTTATACCTTTTTTCATTTGTATACCTATTTTACTACCTTTGTTTTTCTGCTTCATTGTTCTTAATTCAGTAAGCGGACGATCAGCGGTCTTTGCTGTCAAACAATGTCTTTTATCGTCACATGTTTTTTAACCCATATATGAATTTTTTGAATTCCAGGATACTTTGGAGTTGTAAGCCAATCAATATTTTTTTCTTTTCTGAATTGTTCTATTTCAGCATCTTGTAAATGTATTATTTTAATAGCATCAGTATATTTTTGAACATGTATTGCAAAATCATTTGCGTTTTGAATAGCTTCTTCAAGGGGCTCTCGAAGATTATGCGAAGTAGCATAATGCTTTATAAGTCCACCCACACCATCTACAGCTCCTTTGCCGTGCCCAGTAGTAGAGAACAACCATTTTATATCACACGGTGCTCGTTTTAGTTCATCTAATTGAAAGCGATTTTTAAAGTGACTCGCAGCGCCGTCTGATACGATGGTAATTTTTTTAATTGAATCACAACAATTTTCTTTCAAGAATTTTATAATTTTTGTACTGGTAGCAAAGCATACGCTGAATCATGTTTTCGGTCATCACTTATAACTGCGAAACTTTGTGTCGAATCCCCTTGATAAGAGACTGCTGTGAAAATAGAAATTTGATCATTAACCCAATGATTTCCTTGAACAGCTTTATTATGAATCACAGCCCAGTTTTCAGCGAAGTCTATTTGAAGAACTAAATGATGTGAGTCTTTTTTAGCACTTTCTCTTTCTGTTTTTATAGCTTTGCGTTGTATATTTTTTACATACATGTGAGTACTAACCCTCATGGTCCAAACCGAAAGTTCATCTTTAAAAGCAGAAATTGATAGTGTCTTTTTAATCAGGTTTCCATTATCCCACAAAGCATATGTAATTTCTTCTGTGCCTTCTACATCTTGCAGTTTTAAAACATGAAACGTAATTCCCTTAATCCCTGGACATAGTTTACATTCTTGTAAATAACATAAATCAGATGGCTCAGAACACATTGTTGCATTTATTATTTGTGACCGACTTTCATCCAACTCTGTGACGTTACTCCCTCTAAAATTAATTAAGCTCGTAAGAAATAAATCATAATTTGCGCAATAGATACAGAGACAAACTTCTTTGATGGGGCTAAGTAAGACATACTTTGGTCGCAAACTATAAAATTTCGATTTTCCAATTCTCAATTCTGGATAATCATTTTTAAATACTTTATACGTCTCTTTTAAACTTCGAGTAAGAAAACGCTTAACTTTTTTCTCTTTTTTATTGTTAACTTTAATTGTAACAACGTCACATTTATTAGGACTTTGTCTTGAACAATTAAAATCATCATTTAAATAATATTCCATAACAATTTTTTCCATGTTTTCATCAATCGGATGGCCTGAATATGCATCTGGTTCTGAATAAATTCCTTTTTCTTTAACAAGATTTCTCGATTTGTTGATCATATACATTGTTATTTCTGGAAATAAAGATAAAATTTCATGTTTTGTAAAGGATGAAGGTAGCAAAGTCAGAATTTTTATTTTTTCTGATACCGTAGAACACTTTTGCAAGGCTAGACCAAGATTTTGTATCCATTCTGTACAATGGCATACAGTTGATTCATTTGCTGTTATAGAAACGTCATAAACATTGTTCAACTTCACATCAAGGGTATTAGACAATGTTGAAAGTATTTTTTTTTTCTTCTTTGTTACGTAATTTTCAATTGATTTTTCATGTATAAGATTTTTTCTTTTAAGAGGCGATACAGAACCTAAGAAAGATGTACTTATTTCATTATTAAATTCTTCAATGCGTTCTGGAGTACTTGGTAAAAAATCTTCATCTCTATCAACTACGTTATCGGTAACTTCATTATCCGTTATAAATTCATTGTCAGTACTACTCACCAATTCTAAAGCACGATTGTAACAATGTTGACACAGATATGTAGAAGGTGTCAAAGGTAAATGAGGATAGAGGTGCTTCAATGGATGAGCAAGATTCTCAAGTTGTTTTAAACGTACGGAACTAGATTTGTAAATAATTTGTTTGTGTTTGTCTAAAAAGTCTGCACATTTGATTCTCTCTGTTGAGTAATATTGAGACATCGTAGTTGAGTTGATAAGGTGTAAATATGTAATAATTTTCCAAAAGATGATGGTTTTAAATAAGACGAGATGTGTGATATATAGCAGAAACCGAACTTTTCTTTGTAAATGTTAAGTCAAACCATATCCATCTAGCGGACAAATGTACTAGTACATATACTCCTATAAGTAGGCGCACGTACATGTATATTACATACGCACAAAGATAAATACCTTTACATTGACTCTAATATCATTGACTATATATAAGTGTTAAGCGTGAAAAATTTGTTTGTGTGTTATCTCATTAGTGATCGCTATCCCAGGAAAAAAGTACCGAATCTCACAAATACGTCTAGCTAGGCATTACCGTCCTCTATCACGACAACAAAAATTGTGCAAAAAAAACATGGGGTTTTCGAGAAAAAGGCACTTCTCTAAAAAATGAATTTTTCAGTAAAAAGTGCATAGCTCGTGGATTTTTTATTTTTTTTGAAAATGACATTAAGGCCGTTAAAGAGGGCTCAAAACTGAGTGAAATTATGTGTTACACGTTTAAAAGCTTGAAAAACTGCTGAAACAATAGCAGTCTGAAAATCACATTGAAAATTTTTTTTCTCAATGAAAGAATTTTCTCGGAATTTTTCGGTATCGCTGAACGCATGAAATTTTGATGAAACAAAAAAATAAAAAAACACGTGTAAAATATTTTTTCGAGTAGAACATAAATATTTTTATTTCAACATGATAGGTGAAATAGGCATACGCGGGCTGTCTGATTTGAGATGGATTCGGCCATAAAGGTTATACCATTGACTATATGTAAGGGTTAAGCGTGAAAAATTTGTTTGTGTATTATCTCATTAGTGATCGCTATTCCTGGGCACGGGTCGGGAATTTCACAAATACGTCTAGATAGGTATTTAGGTCCTCTATCAGTACATAACTCGTGCATTTTTTAATTTTTTTTTAAATAACATAAAGAACCTGAAAGAGGGCTCAAACCTTAGTGAAATTATGTGTTACACGCTAAAAAGCTTAAAAAACTGGTGAAGCAGTAGCGGTTTGAAAATTACATTGAAAAATTTTTTTTCTAAGTAAGGTTTTACTCGGAATTTTTTGCCATTGCTGAACGCATGAAATTTTGATGCAACAAAAAAATAAAAATATACGGGTCAAATAATTTTTGGAGAAGAACATGAATACTTTAATTCCAAAATGATCGGTGACATAGGCATACGCGGTCCACCTGATTTGAAATGGATTCGGCCATAATATAAATAACAACAAATATTTAAAATGAACATAATCTAAATGCTAAAATGAATAGCATATGATCGGTATCTAAAATTGATACTTTAGATACTACAATGTCATAATATATGATGAACGAGTATGAGTTGTATAAAAGTAGTGTGTAATTATGTAGTTAGTGCATAGTTTATTTAATTTAGTATTTATATACAAAAAATGACAATATTTTTCAGAGTTACACTTTTATAATACGTAAAATAATTTATTATACTAAAAACAAAATATTTTTAGTATAATAAATATGATAGAGTGACTACACCAGTATTGGAACAATCACCAGTGAACGAACATTTTCTTTATATATATGAAAATATCAAGCTTTCTAAGTATTGTTTATCTAACATGACGATAATTTTCGAATCCTTGAAAATTTTTATTTCATTGTATATAAAGATTCTGTACAAAAGAAATTATCTTGTTAAGAATAAAATCATAAAATCGCCGGTATTAGGTGTTCCTTCACTGGCGCTGTATTCCTTCACTGGTGACACTTATTTAGATACTAAGATTGCGTGTTCCTTTATTGGTGTTTAGGAGATATTTACAGGTTTTCATTAAATACAATTTTTACTTTGATTCTTTATTCAAAGTTTGGTCACCGACTTAAAGTTTGAACATGTTAGAATATAAATTTCAAAAGGGATTTACTTTTAATTCATTTTTTAACCACTTAATTAAATAACAAAAGTTACCATTTCCTTATTCGTTCCTTCACTGGTGCAGTCACCCAACCAATTATAAAAAAAAAATAGTATATGCTTGACATCTAAAAGTGTCATCTAAAAGCTTTATAGCTCAGCATGGTATATTCTCATACCATGATGATTTCATATCATAATTTACAAATCATTATTTTATATGATATATAATTTACAAATCATGATTTATTATATATATAATACGCTTGAGCGTTTAAAATATATCATTTATTATTCTAAATTACAATGTGATCAACATAATTGTAATTTGATTTTAACTAGCAAGTTCAGACGTGCTGCGCACGCTCTTCCTTTACCTTCATTATACCTACACAATTAATATTGGAATATTATGAATTTAAAATTTATTTGACTTTTTTACATCACGCGCAAATTTATCCAATATTTTTTATTGAAACTTGGATTATATTTATTTTAGTTTCCTAGGAATTTTAGCGCGCTATGCGCGCAGAGGCCCTAATTTGGGTCGACCAATCATATTTTTTGATCAGCAATATGGCAGCCCTCTAAAAGCAATATAGCTGCTTCCTCAAACCCATCTCCCTTTTTAATATAGGATTTCTACAATACAAAAATTTGGAGGTTAGAACTTTAACTGTTATCAAAACAGTATTCATAGTCCTTCATTACTAACTACAGATAAAATTTGAATACTTTTTTCTTATACAAAACCAAATTTTAAGTCATTAATAATATTTATGACTTATATTTTTAGTTTAAATATTTCATAATTCCAAACTTTGTTGGTTTTATTTGGACCAATCAGCTTGTTTTTCTTATTTTAAAATAAATATTTCGATGCTATTTTGATTTAGTTATATTTTTAAAAATATAAATATCAATTTCATTTTTAAAAATTCAAACCTCTCAATCTCAAACAATTTATGAAGCAAATCTTGGCGCCTATTCTATATAGACCAATTAAAATGAAGCCTTTAGGTGCTTTAACATGGCCGCTCATCACTTTTTTAAAAAGGGATTAAAAATTTGCAGAATGTTATAGATTGACTATAACGGTTTCATTTTTTCTGGTTATTAGCCAATGGTTTTCTCGAAAAGAAAAAATCCCAAAAATATTAGATAATAATAAAGTATATATAATATATAATAATAAAAAATATATAATATATAATAATAAAATACATCATTTATATATAAAAAGGTAATATTACAAAAAGAAGCCGGCAACAAACTAATTAAGCTATGATGCGCGAGTTTTATTTCAATATATTATTCTTATTGAGTATTAGTTTATTTACGTAATACTTTAAACTTTAATTCTTTAACGAATAAGAAATGAAAACTAGAATACAGTGAAAACATGTTTACTAGTGCATTATCATGAGCACTGCCTTAATTTATTGTGTACATAAAATTGAAGTAAAGCTCACAGTATATTATGACACAGGTGTGGAAAGTGATTATTTACCGCATAAGACGTTTTTCGCACGAGCGAAGCGAGGACTTAAAAATCTAACTTAAAAAACTATATGCGGCGCCATCTGTGAGCAATTTCCGCACTTAAATATGTATACGGTAGAGAGCGCTCTCGCCATCTATCGGGGATTATACATAACTTGCCAATATCTGCTTTACCATGTGAGACTTATTACTAGATTTTTCGTGCTCACATGGCCTTAATACAACATATGAAAAATATCTACGTTGAAAATAAATAAATTATTTACTTGTCAAAATTGGGGGGTTGACGAGCGGAGCGAGTAGGGGGGGTACCCCCTAGTGTGTATATATATATATATATATATATATATATATATATATATATATATATATATATATATATATATATATATATAGTCACGGGGTGGATTTTCGGGCTAAGGCACATTTCACTTGCGTACCTTAGCGGTTCAATTTCGTATCTCTCGGTTCAACTCCCGGAGATTGAGTAGCCAGATTAGGTAATAGACGCTATAACGTCGTGCAATGCTAAACCTAATCTGGTTACTTACCGTGCAACACGCAAGTCGAAGACTCGCGCTTTATTTCTCACCAGTTACTCTCCTGGTCACTGGTTCGTGTGCCGGCTGCTCAGATGTAACGAAACGTATTCTCTTACGTAACGGCCGCGGAGGCGTCGGGGAGCGGGGAATGACTAAGGTCGCGAAATGATAACTCGAGTGGTTAAAGTTAATAACAAAAGACTATGGTTTATTAAATAAAAGGTTAAATGAGTTGAATGAATAATTAATAATTTAGACAGTGGAAGTGTCGCGTTGAAATAGGTTAATTTTCCTACCTAACGGTGCGCCAGCACGTTATCTCAGACGTCAGCTGTCTCGAGGGCTGATGTCACGCTCGCGGTAATATACGCTGTGTACGCGCGGTAACATAATCCTCGCGTATACAGTGATATACGTAGCGTACTCATCGTCTACGCGAGTGAGAGAGCGGTCGCGCTCGCGTGTCGCGACACACACACACACACTTAACCTAGCCTGAGAGAGAACAGGCTACTAACGCATGTCGTCTGCGCATTTCTTATGCGCACTTGCCGGTTACAAACTGCCGGCAAGCTAAATCATTGTCGGTGACCTTCTAAGGTTGATGACCCGAGCCTGTGCTCTCTCTACGCTCGCTCTCTCCGCACAAGAACGCCTATTCGGGGCCGCTGTCCAGGTGGCGACGAGCCTGGACAAACGGTTACGCGTACTTACTCGCGACGCGGTTGATACGTGCACGCTTACCGTTATTGTAGGTTAGATTCATACGGTGTGGCCTAGGTTTCTCGCAAGCATCCTCGCTGCTAGGCTGGCTTCATTGTATCGCCTCTCGTGATACTCTCTGCTAATTTCGTGCCAGGGGAACATGCTTACTGCACTAGGATGTTGCTGGTTCGGGAGTACGACATGTAGTTCTAGCCTGTTGCACTATCTCTGAGCTCTCCTTGTGTTTCCGTCGAAACTACGGTATAACACATTTCGTGGATCACGATAGTGGCCTCAAGATACATCACGTATGCACTCCTGAGGTTACAACTATCAAACACTTCACAATTATCGCGGAAAACGCGATATCACCGCGAGCTCACTATCGCGCGCGTCTGTGTCCGAACGAGAACAACAACATTGATGCCGGTCGCGTCTGTGCCGGTACCTTCGTCATGCTCTCGATACAGCTCCAATACTGCATCGAGGCGCCATCTAACGTTCGTTACTACGAACATATATATTGCCGATTTATTATCGACGTCGGTACGGCAGGCCGTGACAATATATATATATATACACACACACACACACACACACACACACACACACACACACACACACACACACACAATATAATTTAGAAAATTCGTTAGAAATTGAAAATATAGATTGGGAAGAAATTCTTGATAATTATAAAAAAATTTAGTCATATAAGTAAATATGTGTATACATTGCATATATTTATTAAATATGTTCATATATATTCAAAAACCAAATTTCTCAATATAAAATATACGCAATAACAGTATAAAATAAAGGAGAAATTATTTCAATGATGTTAAGAGATTTTAATGATTAGCTAAATGAAAATTGTATATAAAATTTAATTAAGTTTCGGTTTGATCCATATAAAAATACAAATAAAATCAAAGAAACGATTTTGAAATCAAAATATTTAACGTGAATATGCTCTTATATATTCAAAAAACAAATTTCACAATATAAAATATACGCAATAATAGTATAAAATAAATGAGAAATTGTTTAAACGATGTTATAAGAGATCTAAATCAATAGCTAAATGTAATCGGTATACGAAATTTATTTAAGTTTCAGTTTAATACATAAAAGAATAAAAATAAAATAGAACAAAAGATTTTTAAATCAAACTTGATAACGTAAATATACTCTTATATATTAAAAAAAAAAAATTTCTCAATATAAAATATACGCAATAGCAGTATAAAATAAAGTAGAAATTGTTCAAATGATGTTATAAGATCTTAATCAACGACTAAATGAAAATTGTATATAAATTTATTTAAGTATGGATCAAATCAAAATTTTTATCGTGAATAATACTCTTATATATTAAAAAAAATTACAGAATAAAAAATATATATAATAGAAGTATTTAAATGATGTTATAAAATATCTTATTCAATATCAAAATAAAAATTATATATGATATTTATTTAAATGTAGATTAGGCCTACTTGGGATACCACTAAAAAAAAAACATTCATTTATTTACCTCTTGCGTTACGCGAAAAAATAGAATAAATGGGTTGTTACTTAAAATGGGGATTGACGAGCGGAGCGAGTAGGGGGTACCCCCTAGTGTGTGTGTGTGTGTCTGTGTGTGTGTGTGTGCGCGCGCGCGCGCGCGCGCGTGTGTGTGTGTCTGTGTGTGTGTGTGTGTGTGTGCGCGCGCGCGCGTGTGTGTGTGTGTGTATGTTGTGTGTGTATTAACGTATAAATAATAATAGATAAGAAAGATGTAATATATGATTTTATTAATAGATGGTTGAATACTAACATTTTTTCAAAAGCGTCTGACTAAACTCAGTTTGCAACTACTTCCACTTTCTTATAGCAATGTATCATATTTATATATGTTTATGCAATTGATGCCATGTTCTATGACGCATATTCTATAATAATATATGATAATATATATTAATTTCTACCAAATTAATACTTCAAGTTTAACAACTAGCAAAACCACGTTTTAGTACAGCGATGGTGCGCTCTAGTCGAGTGATTTCACATTCGAGTAGAGTTGAACATTATTTGAATCAAGTCAAAATGTCACTCAATTCGAATTAAAATACCACTCGATTCTCTTTATGTCACTCAAAGTTCCTTACATGGAGAAAATTGTTGTAGTAAAAATTGTCATCTTTGATTGTAAAAGTGAGAGAGACTTAAATCCTCAACAAAATTGCCATAAATTAATCGCAAATTTTACCATAAATTATGGCAATTTTTTTGGTATTTCGAGTCTGTTCAACACTTACAATCAGACATGGTAATTTTTACTGTACTATTTTTCACCGTGTATAAATCATTTGAAAAGAGTGAGAAAAACACTCTCAGCGAGCGCTGAATCACTTAAAGTCGATTTGGTCTAAATGCAATGAGTTATTTTCGACTGAATTGGAATGAAAAATCATTTCAAAAGAATTAGCAGATAAAGATATCAATAATTGTAGTAAAAGTTTGTTTATTTTAAAAGATATTACCGTTTTGAAGAATGTATATGAAATATTATTTAATTTTCACATTAATCGTTAGCATATATAATACTAAATTATTACAAATTCGTGAAATAGGTCTTCTTTTTGATCTCTTCAGTAGTAAGGTACTCTAATAAGGAACCGCTACTCTAATAAGGAGAGAGAGAGAGAGAGAGAGAGAGAGAGAGAGAGAGAGAGAGAGAGAGAGAGAGAGAGAGAGAGAGAGAGAGAGAGAGAGAGAGAGAGAGAGAGAGAGAGAGAGAGAGAGAGAGAGAGAGAGAGAGAGAGAGAGAGAGAGAGAGAGAGAGAGAGAGAGAGAGAGAGAGAGAGAGAGAGAGAGAGAGAGAGAGAGAGAGAGAGAGAGAGAGAGAGAGAGAGAGAGAGAGAGAGAGAGAGAGAGAGAGAGAGAGAGAGAGAGAGAGAGAGAGAGAGAGAGATGCCATTCGCGTGTAGGCAAACACGTGAATATGATATTCTATTTTCCGGCCGAGGTGAGTATACTATTTTTCTTCATACCCTGGCTCGAAAGTTCGCCAAAACATCCGTTTTGCGGCCGGAAAATGGCATGTTATAGTCATGTCATATACTGAAAATACGTGACTGTAATATACAAAACGTGCATGTGGTATTTTCGGCCCGGGTATAGTGAAAAATCGTAATATACTATTACGCGTCTGTTGACTGTATGCCCTGTGAAGGTCGAAATTATGTTGGTGCAAGCCATATACAAGTAAGAGGGGAAAAAATATACCAATGAAACACCATACATTAGAAAATAAACAATTATAGCAGTCAAATAAAGTTTAGTGTTACAAAAAATGAATCTAATGGCCTAGGTGCCTAGTGATTAAAGGCAGATGGAATGTGACATTTGGAAAATTGTAAGAAGATCTTTTTCTCAATTCTTGCCCACAAAAGTTAGCAGGACCAAAAGAAAAAAATATATCTGAGCCGCAGAACATTCGATGTATCCCAACACTTAGATGCAAAAAACTACGGAGCGCACCACCTAGACATCGTCATCGGCTACCCCGAACACCTAGACGACGCATTCGATCAGATTCAACACCTACAGCCCAAAACCTACGGTGCGCACCACCTAGACTCCGTAATCGGTCACCCGGAACACCTAGACGACGCATTCAATAAGTTCCAACACCTAGAGTCACAAACCTACGGTGCGCAACACCTAGACTCCGTCATCGGCTACCCAGACCACTTAGACCACACATGGAATGCATTCCGACACCTAGATGCAAAAAACTACGGAGTGCATCACCTAAACATCGTTATCAGCTACGCCGAACACCTGGGTCACGTATTAGATTCACCCTGAGATCTTAAAAATGTCTAAATTTCTGTAATAAAATGTATAAAAATGTAAATAAGTGTATATTTATCAGTCTATTAAATGGCCATATAATAGGGGAAAAAGCGTTTCACCGGGAGCTAGAAACTGGACAAGATAAATACCCATTTTATAGCAAGTTTCTAAAATAAATAATCAATTATTAGTTATAAAATGTTTTGGATTTCCACCAGAGTTATAATCGAAAAGTATAAATTATGTAGGGCAAATTTAAAAAAAGGTAAGAAGATGTATGTAAATGTATATAAAGGTATATAAATGTAAAACATTTCTTTCTAAACTTCTCACCAAACTGTGTATATAAATGATAAAAAAGTAAAAAGATTGTATTGTCACGGAGAGTTTGGACAACGTAGAAGACGAGAGAGCGTCGACTCAGCAAAAAGAACAACAACTAAGTAGCTCGCGATGCACTCGTCATGGCATCGCGACGTTAGCTCCGTGGTTGAGCACGAGACTACAAATCGCGGGTCCGTGGGTTCACGTCCCGCTCGTCGCATATTTTTTCACACTTTATTATTTAATTCCCACGTATGTAACAATATAAATATATATAAGTGTAAAAAATGTTCCAATTGATACATTTAGCTATATTTATTTACATTTATTTACATTTATATACACTTCTTTACATTTATATACATTTTCCATTTCCATAGGGGTTTTTAGAAAATAAAATAACTGTGAATATGGTAAATTGGTACATTTTGAAGAGTTCTTATATAACTATGCGTAAACAGCAGTTTTTGTTTACAGCACTAAAGATCTTTGAAAATAGATTCTTGCACACTGACAAAAGTTAGCCTACTCTTTGCACGGACATACTTGTTGCCGCATCCACTGTTTGTTCGAGACATTATACTGAGTGGCTGTCAAGTTACATATCATAATAACTTGATATCAATTAGTATAGTGCTACGCCTAGAAAAACACAATATGATTACTCAATTTTTTGAAAATTAATACTCGAATTAAATTTTTCTACTATAAACTTGAAAAAATGATTAATTTAATATATGCAATATTTTATGTTTAAAAGTTTATATACTGCGAAAAAGTTTTATAACGAAAATTGCCATCACTTTTAGTGTATTTGCAACAAGCTGTAGTATGCCGATGGTAGCTTTTTTCTCAGTGCATACCTTAAATATGTTATCCTAAAGATAACAAGAATCAGAGAATATGACCCCTTGTAATTGACAGTATATTTCGAGAAAGGTAAAGAAATACCCCTGGTGGAAATCGATTTCATTATTTAACTAATAAATAGCTAGTTTCCCCAATAATTGTCAAAAATTGAACACTTTCCTTGGCCATTTCTATCCATCGATGAAACGGGTTTTCTGATCATATTCGCCATTTAATAGACATAACAATAGAATAAGTTTTTTCACAAATTTACATTAGCTTATTTATGAGTATTTAATAGTACATTTCGACACTGGTGCGGAAGGTGATGATTTACTTTATGTGACGTTTTTCGCACGAGCGTCACATAAAGTAAATAATCAACTTCCGCACTCGTTTCGAACGGTATTTTATACCACGAGCGCCGAAAAATCATACCAAAGTTGTGATTTTGAGGTTAGAGTGGTATAAAAGATTTTAAAGTTGGCCAGTTTTTTTTAGTTAGGAAATGGCTAATAAGAGGCTTGCTATTATGGCGGGGAGTGAGAGAGACAGAATCAAACGGAAAATCATTGTTTTCGTTTGTATTCCCTGAAACAGTACTATAAACGAATTAAATACCAACAATTCGTGTTTAAGTTTTGGTTAGCTATTTTTTTTTAATATTTGGCTTTAATAGAGGATATGGCCGAAGAAATCGTTTCGTCACTAGCCAAAAATTAGCTATTTTTACTAGCTATTTATTATTTTCCTGGCCATTTCCGATATTGACAATTTCTACCAGGGACAACAAGTTCAAGTTTGTGATAACTATAAGGGCTTGACTTCCAAGTCCAAGCGGCGAGCAGCGGACTCAAGTGCTCCGAGAATAAAAGTGTGTTCGTTGTCGCGGTATTGTTATAACGACGAGTGTAAATAAAATCGGCAGTCGGCCGACTTGGAGTGCTCCGGCTTGCCTTCAGCTAAATTGAACCATTGATAAAGGAGGCCCGGAGGGAGGGGATGGGGCGAGCCACCCTCTTGATTTTGCCGGCAGCCGCGTCGATATCCTTTCCGCCGAATTTCGCCTCGCTGTACTTGTTTCTCTTGGCTTTAAAAGATCTTAAGCTCCGTGCTGTAGTCCTGGGTTTAACTTTACTATTAAGCCAAGAGCAAGAGAGACTTTTTGGTCTCTGCTTTTTTTACCCCTTCTTCCCACTCTCTTTCTCACTCTTCTTTCTCACTCTCTTTTGTATTTTTTCCTTTTTCGCCCACTCCTTTTTCCTTTAGCCGTAGTCTTTCTCGTTTTCTCCCTCTTTCTCTCTTGCCATAGCCGCTGCCACGAAGTCGAGCTCGTGCTCCGTCTCTTTTTCTCTACTTTTTGAATTTTTTTTATCAGTCACCCCCTTGCCCCTCACGCACGCGCTCGCTCTCAGCCTCTGTCTCTCTGGCTTTTTCCCTCTTTCCGCTCGTGCGCCTTGCCGCTGGTTCTCTCTCTGTCTCTCTCTCTCTCTCTCTCTCTCTCTCTCTCTCTCTCTCTGTCTGTCTCTCTCTCTCTCTCTCTCTCTCTCTCTCTCTCTCTCCCTCTCTCTCGCTCTCGCTTGGAGCATTTCGTGCATTTGCGCGCGAGCGAGTGAGCGAGAGAGAGAGAGAGAGAGAGAGAGAGAGAGAGAGAGAGAGAGAGAGAGAGAGAGAGAGAGGCGAGAGCAGCAGAGAAGCAAAGCCTTCACGACGGCGGAAGCGTCACGTACTGCTCTGAAACAAAAACGTAGCGACGTCAAATGCGATTACCAGAGCTGCGAGAGCTCCAGAACGCGGATGGTAGGTTAGGCGAGGGAGCCGGTGGGAGCGTCCCGGGGAGAGGCAGGTGGATATGTCGTGCTCGCGCGCCCAGAGTTAGAGGGTTCGAGCGAGCGAGAGAGAAAAGCAGAGGCAGAGAGGCACAGAGCAGGGAGATTCCACGCGCGCTCGTCCTGTGCACGAGCGAACGCACACGACGGAGACGGAAAGAGAGCGCGAACGAGTGGAGAGAGAGAAAGCGTAGCCTGCGGTGCGAGCGAGCTCTGTGTGCGTCAATACCCTATACTGTACTGGCTATACGTGTGCTTCTGCTGCCTCTTTCGCTCTTCCTTCGTCTCATCCCTCTATATTATCCTCTCGCTCGCCCTGACCCCTGCGCTCTCGCCCTCGCTCTCACTCTCCGCCCACACAACGCTAAAGGTGTACGCAAAAAATCGATCACTGCTTAATAAACTCGCAACTTTTGCGATCCTCGATATCAACTATTTATTGCAACTATTTTTCCTCACTTCTTGCGTCGGCCGCTGGTATTTTAATAGTCTTTTTTCAGTAAAACTACCCATTCGTACTTATCACCTGTTTGCCCAATATACTACGCTGGATTACTTGCTAAATTATGATCACCATTATACACGACTTTTTACTAATTCCTAGCATAAAAGTATTTTAAAACTTCATAAATAAAGTTCGTAGAGGAGTTCTAAAAGTCATTTTTAGACGTAATACAATTATCAATTTGTTTTTGTGCTTGTACTCTCGCTCAAGCATTAAAAAAGTACCTTATTGAAAAGTAAAAACGTTCAAATTTGGTGTAGGCTATTCCATTTTTACTTATTTTAGGCTTCCAGTTTCTTTTTTATAAAAGAACGAGCGAGATGACGAACTAATTTTGTGATGACGTTATAAACGGCTCTTGAAAAATAATAAATCGGAATTCACTGTTTCGAAAAATCGTTTAGCATTTATTTTTATGCTTAAATTTAACATTCTATTATCTATTTTTATATTTGAGAACCCTGCCACTTTAATATATTTATCAAGTTTTTATTGATCTATTTATATAACCCTGAAATAATAATGGCATAGTTAAATATGGAGTTCGAGGCGATGTTAAAAATTTAGTGATACATTAAACATAATTATCAATTTTTCATCAATAATTTTGTTAGGTGACCACACTGAGAGAAATGTTCTAATAAAATTTATTATAAACGCAAGAAAAATTACTATATTTTGTAGCAATGAACGGACAAATATGCATTATGCCGGATTTTGATTATAATAATAGAAATAGTTAATATATTTTGAATAATTTTTCTAAAAGTTAATTTACAATAATTATTATGCCTGTTATAAAAATTATTATGTTATATAGTAAAAATTTCGTTGTAGTAAATATTTCAAACAGATTCTAATAATAATTATAATAAAAAAATACATTTTATTTTAGGACAATACAAATTTTATTTTGTATCGTAGTTCAAATTACTATAAATATAGCAAAAAGCGCTACATTTAAGAATTGCCATCGATCATAAGAAATTTTGCTATCCAACATAGTAAAAATTGCCACACCAATAATACTTTCTGCGCATGGCAAGGCGCATACGTGTCACTTCGAGATTATGTTTCACTTGAAATTTCATTTTCTAGTGCTTTTAAGTTAACAAAACATCGAAAACCTCGACTCAATTATTTTATTTTTGTATTTATGCAAATTAATTATAAGTTATTTTTTGGTATTATCGTTGTTATTAATTGCCATTAAATTATTATTGAATTTCTCTCGTAATTGATGGTAGCAAATATATCAGTTCCAAAATTTCGTACTCAAGTATCTCATATGGGTAAGTGGTTAGCGAGTCCGATTGTCGTCCCGAGCGGAAATGAAATCAGTCCAGCCTTAGTTGAAATCAGGCCTTGATCAAGCTTCTTGATCAAAGCCCAATCAGGATGGTGACGCTGTTTTTATCAAGGCTTGAATTGACAAGTTATATATCCCTGACAACCGATTTAATTATATACTTCATAACCTCATTATTTACAATAATTAATTATCGTTGTTTACATACACTTATTAAACAATACAGAATTAAATGTTATTTTTTAAATTGGAAGTTTTATTGACTGAGAAACGATGAAATTATATTTATCATGTAAATGTTAACAAACGTATTTTTAATTATGGCGAATTATACATACAAAATGTTATATTGTAACAATTTCAATATCAACATTTGTCCATAAATTTTTATATCTTGTAACTGTTATAGCTCTAGTATTCTTTGAAATATAGTATTGTTTAATAATATCACTGCCTCAATAATGGAGTTGTGGTGCGCTCCGTAGGTTTTTGCGTTTAGATTTCCGGGTTTCATCTAATACGTGGTCTAGGTGTTCGGGGTAGTCGATGACGATGTCTAGGTGGTACGTTCCGTAGTATTTTGCCTTTAGGTATTGAAAATCATCGAATGCGTTATCTAGGTGTTCAGGGGGCTGATGACGATGTCTAGGTGGTGCTCTCCGTAATTTTTTTTTGTTTAGAGCTTCCGGCCTATCTAATACGTGGTCTAGGTGTTCGGAGAGGTCGAGGACAATGTCTAGGTGGTGCGATCCGTAGTTTTTTTGCGCCTAATTGTAATTGTTGCAACGCGTCGAATGCGTGGTCTAGGTAGCGCGCTCCGTAGTTTTTGTGTTTAGATATCACGACGCATCTAATACGTGGACCAGGTGTTCGGAGTAGTTGATAATGATGTCTAGGTGGTGCGCTCCGTAGTTTTTTTTTGTAGGTTTCGGAATGTATCAAACGCGTGGTCTAGATCTTTGGGATAGTTGATAATGGAATATATGTATAGGTGGTGCGCTCCGTACTTTTTGGCTCTAGGTGTTCGAGCGCATCGAAAACATGGTATAGATGATGAAAACTATGGAACGCATCATCTAGATATAGTCGTCGGATACCCGGCCGCCTAGACCACGCATTGAATGCATTCTGACATCTAGACGCAAAAAGCTACGGAGCGCACCACTCAGATTCTGCCATCGGCCACTCTGAACACCTAGACCACGCATTCGATGATTTCTGACGCTTAGAGGTAAAAACCTATGGTGCACACCACCTAGACCGCGACATCAGCTACCCCGAGTACCTAGACCACGCATTGAATGCATTCTGACACTTAAACGAAAAAAGCTATGGAGCGTACCACCTAGACTCGGTCAACAGCCACTCTATATGAACACCTAGACCACGCATTCGATGATTTCCAACGCCTAGAGGCAAAAACCTATAGAGCGTACCACCTAGACACCGGCATCGGCTACCCCGACCACCTAGAGCACGTATTACATAAGTCCTGAGAGCTAATCGCAAAAAATTACGAAAAGCACTACCTAACCTATTTATCGGCTATCTCGAGCAACTCCCGATGTACATACTACACTCACTCATTCAAATATCATATTGTAACTGTTACAATATCGACGTTTATTATAAATATGAGTATTTCTCTGGAACTTTTAACTTTTAGCTAAATAGAAATTTCAAAATTTAATGTTCAAGCATATTGCCAAAACTGATTTTTTTCTGTTTTAGGTACCAATAACAATAAAAAGAGTGTGCTCCTCATTTTTAAACATAGTTTTTTAATAGTGTATGCTTATGCACGTACGAGTAAGCGTGAGCGAATGCATGTGAAACTGCCTTACAATCAGTTTCTTTTTTGATTTTTTTTTTAAATAAATCCGAATTTCGTTAGACACCCCGAGAATTAGTTACCGAAAATGGGTGTAGAAAAAAGAGCAATACTTATAGTTTAGACTAATTTATTGTTGTTTATGTGTGCCACCAAAAACTGATAATTTTTTACATGAGGGGCGCATCGACTCCGTGTTCTTTAGCATATCATAATTCACTTTCCATAAGAGGCACACTTATAAACCAAAGTCACAGTTTGTTCGTATTTCCAAGACGAGTAATTTATGTCCCAGAAAATTAAAAAAACACAAAAGTTTTTTTTTTTAATCGACAAATAAAGTTTAATTTTTATTTTTACCAAAATACAGCATCGCAGAGATAATGCTATGCACTTTTTTAAAGGTAGGCACATTCAATCAGACAACATATTTTCGAATACTTAACAAGGAATAATAGCCTAAAAAAGTTGGTAAAGCATTTATAAAAGTTTTTTTTTTAATGGCGTAAAAAGGATGAAAATTTACGACAGTACGCAGGCAAAATCTCTAAATTTAGGCCTTTTCCGATTGCCCATGAGCTTATTCTTGTTTAAAAGTGAATTCTATGTAGTGGAATACGTTACTGGAAATGGATTTTATAAATATTTGTTTGACTTAGATAGCTAAATATTTGAGAACCATAAGATATGTTACAGTACTGTAAAAGTTAAAAGTTCTAGAGAATTGATCATATACTGTATTAAGAAAGGGCATTTTCTTTCGGTGTACTGTTTTTAAAATCAATAACTAGTGTTATGCAATATTTTACTAAACCAAAAAAGTCACGAAACACATTAGGCAGATTTACCTATAAGTGTAACATAGAACTTTCCATATTTGTGTCTAGATATATATTTTTTATACACTCTATTATAGGTTGTTAAACTGCAAAAATGTTTGATAACCACGATTAATTAGTAATAGCTCAATTATTATGTACCATAAATACATAAATATTGTTAGCAGCTCTCATTTATAATTGTACAAAGTCAATGACGTAAGGTACGTAAATGATTTCACTAAAAATCCAACGTCTTAGTACTGTATAAAATAGTTAAAAAAATGAAGTGCATGTAATATTGTTAATAAAAACATTTTAATCCCTACCACACGATATAAAACCGCTGCCAATGCATTGGCCCGTTGCTTCCTCAAACTTAATTTTGTGATTCCCTTAATTAATGTTTAATAACGAAATTTATAATTTTTGTAACAAATTATGCCATAATTATAATTAAATTTAGTTTGAAGATTAAAAGGTATTAATTTTCAAATTTATTAATTCTTTTACTTATTTATATCAACCGCCATGAATTTTTCAGGTTTAACATAATATATACATATATACATATATAACATCACTAGTATTCTCGAAGCGCGCGGTGAGCGCTGTGATTTTATCGAAACTACACCACTTTTGTTTTTGTGACCTAGCAACCCGTTACACCCACCAACCAAACCACTAATAAATTGATATCATAACTAATCCATCATTTTTGAAGATAGGAGATAGGATTAAGGAGTTACAAGCTTTTTTGAAAAAAACACGTTTTTGTTTTTGTTCATAACAAAAGAACTGTGATAGCTAGACATAAATTTTTTTTTCCAAATATAGATATTTTAATTCTCTTTCGAATGCTACCCATCCGATCCAGATACATAGAACCGTTCTCGAGAAATTACGATTTGAAAAAAAGGTTAAAAAAACTTTAACCGCAAATATCTCTGAAATTTCTAGACCAATCATTTTGCCCAAAGAACTCGACCGAGAACTATACAAAATCTACCTCTACAAGGAATTTTAAAGCGATTAAGTCAATTTTACTTCCGTAATCGTTGGACATAGAAAACTCGTTTTTTTCATTTTTCAATTTTTTTCTCAAAAACTAACCAAAAGAATGGATTCAAATTTTTAGAGCTTATAGCTATGTATATTCTGCATTATCGTGATTTTTCTCAAAAAAATTGACCGTTTAGTTTCGGAGTTATAAGCTTTTTAAAAAAAACACGTTTTTGTCAATAACAAGAGAACCGGAATAGCTAGAGAAATTTTTTTTTTGTTGAAATTATAGGTTTTTTACGCTGTTTCGAATGCTACCCATTAGATTTAAATATCTCGATTCTATCATTGAAAAAAAGCCAAAAACAATTTTGAGGAAATCGAAAATTCCAAATAAGACAAAAACGAATCGGCCCAATCAAAAAACGGATTTTTGAGCCGCCATCACACAAAAAGAACAAAAAGAATGAGACCTGTCCGATTAAAATCGATCGAGTAGAAGCTGAGATCCAGGCGTACACACACACGCACACACATACACACACACACACATACACACACACGCACGCACGCACACACACACACGCACGCACGCACGCACGCACACACACACACACACATCCATACAGACATTTTTCAAAAATCATGTATTTTGTTTCCTCACACCTCGAATATTAATTATAACATGTTTTTACAACAACTCAAAAAATTACTATCACAAAGCTTCCTCTAGGAGGAAGCAAAAATTAAATTTTAACAACAGAAAATATTTTGCTTCCTCCTAGAGGAAGCTTTGTGATAGTAAATTTTTTAGTTGTTGTAAAAACATGTTATAATTGTATTCCGAGGTGTTAGGAATCAAAATACATGGTTTTTGAAAAATGACTGTATGGATGGATGTGTGTGTGTGTGTGTGTGTGTGTGTGTGTGTGTGTATGTGTGTGTGTGTACGCCTGGATCTCAGCTTCTACTCGGTCGATTTTGACCGGACAGGTCTCATTTTTTTGTTTTTTTTTGCGTGATGGCGGGTCAAAAATCCGTTTTTTGATTGGGGCGATGCGTTTTTGTTTTTTTTTTTCAAATTTTCGATTTTCTCAAAACTGTTTTTTGATTTTTTTTAATGATAGGATCGAGTTATTCGAATCTGGTGGGTAGCGTTCGAAAGAGAATTAAAATATCTATATTTTCTAAAAAAAAAAAGTTTCTAGCTATCACGGTTCTTTTGTTATTAACAAAAACGTGTTTTTTTTTTTAGAAGCTTGTAACTTCTAAACTTAACGGTCAATTTTTTTGAGAAAAATCATGATAATACAGAATATAAATAGCTATAATCTGTTAAAATTTGAATACATTCTGTAGGCTAGATTTTGAGTAAAAAATTGAAAAATGAAAAAAATCAGTTTTGTATGTCCAACGATTACAAGAGTAAAATTGACTTAATGGCTTCAAAATTCCTTTTAGAGGTAGATTTTTTATAGTTCTCGGTCGAGTTCTTTGGGCAAAATGATTGGTCCATAAATTTCAGAGATATTTGAGGTTAAAAATTGTTTGACATTTTTTAAAAATCGTAATTTCTCGAGAACGGCTATATGTATCTGAATGGGGTGGATGGCATTCGAAAGAGAATTAAAATACCTATATTTTCTAAAAAAAATTAATTTTCTATCTATCACGGTTCTTTAGCTATCATCAAAAACAAAAACGTGTTTTTTTTTTTAAAAAACTTATAACTCCAATGATGTTATCATTAGTATATTATAAAAGTATATAGTATTGGCGTCAAAATGTAATATGTTTGATAATTAAGATAATTAAAATAGTATAAGAGTAGGTGGCGCTCCGATCGGGGTAGCGTTAGTGCAGTATGTATTCCGGCAGGGTCCAACAAGCTGTGGGTTAGTCACGAATCCCGCAGTACTGCATATAATGCATTATGAATGCATTATATTCTGCATTATTATAATTTATTTGTGAGGTGTGAACTTTTAAAAAAAAACACGTTTTTGTTAATAACAAAAGAACAATGATAGCTATAAATTTCGCTTCCTCATAGAGGAAGCTTTGTAACGGTGAAAAAAATTTTCGAAAAAAAAATGTTCAAAAAGATTTTAAGGCGATATATGTGTATATTAGTTGATTTTGATCATTTTTGTTTTCGTGGGTGTGTGTGTGTGTGTGTGTGTATCTGTGTGTGTGTGTGTGTGTGTGTGTGTGTGTGTGTGTGTGTGTGTGTGTGTGTGTGTGTGTGTGTGTGTGTGTGTGTGTGTGTGTGTGTGTGTATTTGAACTCTTCATATTTTCGTCGGGTAAAGCTTATTCTCTTTGTCTCGCGGGAAAAGAAAGGTACCCTGATGGATTTGAGTTTCTATTGATTTTCTTTTGTTTTATAACCAAAAACCGATTTTGAATTTTTAGTTTTTTTGATTTTTTCATACCTTGCAGTCATTATTACATAATATAATAAACTTTTCTTGAAAGGTATTTAAATTATCTATATTTTCCTTTTTTAAAATTTAAAATATCTTCACTCTGTCAATTGTTATTAAGGAAAACTTTTTTATATTTCATAAATTAATTTCTCAAAAAATAATTTATTTATCGACTTGAAATAAATAACCAGTTATTACACTAATTGAAGACTATATGTGGTTAAAATTTCAAGAGATTATCTTCATTTGTTTTTTAGAAAAAAAATTATTTTAGAAAAAATTTGCGTTTTCGTTGTCGCACGATAACTAGAGCAAAAATTATCCAATCGTCCTGAAATTTGGCACAGATGTAGCTTTTATATACCTTCAGATCGAGTTCGTTGCCCAAAAAAATCGGTCCATTACGACAAAAGATATTTGAGGTTAAAAATTTTTTTAAAAAATTTTTGACTCACATTTTCTCAGAGATTACTTGATTTATCGACTTAAAATTTTAACCACTTATTAAACTTATAGAAGACTATATTTGGTTAAAATTTCAAGAGATGATCTTCATTTGTTTTTTAGAAAAGAATTATTTTAGAAAAAATTTGCGTTTTCGTTGTCGCACGATAACTAGAACAAAAATTATCCAATCGTCCTGAAATTTGGCACAGATCTAGCTTTTATATATCTTCAGATCGAGTTCGTTGCCCAAAAAAATCGGTCCATTACGAAAAAAGATATTTGACGTAAAAAATTTTTTTAAAAAATTTTCGAATCGCGTTTTCTCAAAAAATACTTGATTTATCGACTTAAAATTTTAACCACTTATTAAATTTATAGAAGAATATATTTGGTTAAAATTTCAGGAGATTATCTTCATGTGTTATTTAGAAAAGAATTATTTTAGAAAAAATTTGCGTTTTCGTTGTCGCACGATAACAAAAGCAAAAATTACCCAATCGTCCTGAAATTTGGAACAGATGTAGCTTTTATATATCTTCAGATCAAGTTCGTTGCCCAAAAAAATCGGTTCATTACGAAAAAAGATATAACGCACAGTTTCAGCTGAATCCGGACCCATGACCCTCTCCTAGTTAGTCTAACCGTACAAGATAAAGTATTAAATTTTAAATATTAGAAGTAAAAATTAATTAAAGGGATCAATAAATTAAGTTTGAGGAAGCTACGTGCCAATGAATTGGCAGCGGTTTTAAAAAAAACCCGTTTTTGTTAATAACAAAAGAGCAATGATAGCTATAAATTTTTTTTTTCTTAAAAAATATGAATTATGAAATATAAAAAAAAAACACGTTTTTGTTAATAACAAAACAACCGTGATAGCTATTTGTTTCATTATAAAATATAGATATTTTACTTCTATTTTAAATGATAACTTTATTTATCAGCTCAAAATTTATATATAAATTTGATATAAATAAATAATAAATAAGTAAATAAATTTAAAAATTAACAATTTTTAATATTCATAAATGAATTTAATTATAATTATGCAATAAATTTTTTAAAAAATTATAAATTTTGTTATTAAAAATTAATTAAAGGAATCAACAAATTACGGTTGAGGAAGCTACGGGTCAATGAATTGGCAGCGGTTTTTCTATAAGTATAAGAGGTTAGTCTAATTTGAATCTATGACAGATTTTCATTTGTCAAATCCGGGCTTGACTAGAAAAACGTCACCACCTTGATCCGGCATTGATCAGTATGTCGATCAGGACTGGATCAGTACAATCAAGATCTTGATCAAGGCCTTATTTTATATTGATTTTATTTCTGGTCGGGGTGCTGAGGGTCCAGGGTTCAAATCTGGTCGTCGTCGAAACAAAAATTTTTTTTTCTCAAGTTAATTTATTTTAACTTTAAACATGTTATTAGAGTCCATTGAAAGGCCTGTAAATATGAAATAATAATAAAAAAAAAAAAATTAATTTTTTAAAATTTGACCTCGGGTATAAAAACTACTATGTTGGATAGCAAAAATTATTACAATTGCAGTTGGTCCGAACGTTGCTATAAAATATAAGGTAAAGTAACCGAAAGCGGGACACATTGGGAGTACAACCATATACAAACGGTGTTTTCAGAACCAACAACCAAAATTTTTAAAAACTTTTTAATCTAATCATTGATACACAATTTATCTTACTAATCTGTATAAAAATAAACCTATTTAAATACTTTTTCTAATAAATAAGTAAGATTGAAAAAACATGCGTACGACTGCTATTCCTGGACACTCTGTGTCGAGCGGGGACCTAAATCGGGACGTTACTCGAACTCTATGTCGGGCCATAATACTTTTAAATGTGTTCCATTTTCGGGTATTGGGAACTATGAGGCGCCTAAAGTGGGACAAAGATTTGACTTCTCACGCTACTGAAATATAACCTCCAGAAGTTTGGATACCGTTTGCAATCAATTAAAAAAGTAAATTAAGACAAAATTGACGAGCATACATACGTAGTTAGTATCACAAATAATGCTAACAAAGTAATGCCGTTACTCTATTAACATTTTATAGTAGTTATTTCAATGCTGTCCCGATTTTGGTCCCATTTTTAATTTGTCCCGCATTCGGGTACTTTACCTTGGTAATTTTTCTTAGGTTTATAATAAAATTTGATTAGAATATTTTTCTCAGTGCAGGTTTTACAATCAGTTGCTCTTTCTAAAATATATGACAATACTTTATGTATATTAAATTGCGATCGTTCTAAATAACACATCATCAGTTTTCTCTTTTAATTTAATATTGAGGCAATTCTCGCGGAATTATAACTATATTAATATTCTCAGAAAATATTTTATAGCGGCTATTTATTTTTGATTGACTCATTTCATGAGTTATATAAATAGACTGTAGTTTTAATTATAGTTTTAATTTAACACCTCGATTTACTCTTCTAGGTGCATTAATGTTTCTTGTTAATAATTATTCAAAATCTTGGGTACCCATTTCAATGTGGATATAGCGCGGTCGACCCTCAGGCTTCTTCTATACGTGCCTTCGGAGGGCTCTTGCGCTTCTTGATTTTATATAAGCTGAAAATGAAGAAAATCTGTTTTTAAAAATGGTAGTATTAAACTCATTTTCGAAATCTCTTTTCTATTTAGTTTTAAATTAACTTACAAGTCTTTAAAGTTTTTCATATGGTATTTAAAATCTTTCTAGAATACTTTGTATGTTTCAAGTTTATGATATAAAGTTTTGAAAAATTTAATATACATTTAAGCAAATTAGGAATAGAGAAAATTGAAACGGCTCCGAGTAGTAATTTCGTAAGATATTCTATGAATACTTACATATCAAAGTAATTAAAATTTTGTATATTTTACGGGATAGAATTGGATTTAGATTTGCAAGAGAAAATAACAGCAGTGTATATCCAAAGCTCAGGACAATAAAATGAACGAACGAGGAGATAACGGCAGAACGAGAGGTTAAAAAAGAAAAGAAGTTGACACGAAAGGAGATGAGAAGGCGAAGGGAAGAGAAAAAAGAAATTAAAAGCAAGGGAAAGATAAAAATTGGTAAATTCTTGATAAACATCGAAAGTAGTGAGTAGAGGAGGGGTGAGGAAAGCACGCGGGATCGGGAAAAGAGGATGCACGTAATTTGCTCGTATAAAACGAGGCTGGGAATTTGCTTGAGAGGGGGGGGGGGGAAGACAGAGGATGATCCCGGCCGTACGTCGCGCTCCCTGTCCCTCTCTCTCGGCCTGTGCACGAGCACGATGTAGGCGGGCTCGAACTTTTGAGCGTGGATGGAACTCTCGTTCGTTCGCTCGCTCTCTCGGCGCGTTGCCATGACGACGAGCGCGCGTAGCGTGGCGTAGCCTAAAGCTATGCTTTTATTGATTCCAAGCCGCAAACAATGTACAGTGCTGGATGTTTCGCACTGTTCTATCTCTTGACATTCGCGAAAGCACGGACGCTTCGCGGCGTAATGTTAGCGCGCACCCGCACCCCCGCCGGAGCCCGTCAAATGCCTAAGCATCCTCACGTGTCTATGCTTACACCCGCGCCCGCACCCTCATGATTCCAGCTTGCGCGCTGGAGTGCCGAGCTTTTCTTTCTTATTACCGGACTTGCTAAGCTCAACTTTCGCCTCTTTTTCCCCCTTCTTCTGCTTTCCCTCCCTTTGCCTTTCGAAGAAAATGGCTTTAGATGTACAATAGGAAAGAAAAATTCCTCTCTAAAAAAACGCCGACGTTTTTACAATTTAAGTGCGTTATCCGACAAAGTTCTTTGTATTTTTACCTCTAGACATTAGATTTATTTGGCCATTTGCATCACGAGTTGGCCACTAGAAAGGAGGATTATAGCAAAGCCATACAAAGATATATTCCCTTGCAACATAACAGTCTCTCTAAAATCCATAACAACTCTATCATATTCGAAAGTACGGCAAGTGCTTAGCTTAAGAAAACATCAACTGCGCTTATAAAAGAAAGAAATATAAAAACGATGATGGCACAGAGTGGGTTTAGTCAACCATTGCTGTAATTAATATACAATCAATAAATGAGTATTTAGAATTAATATCATGCAAATTTTGAAACCGAATAATAATTATTACTTTGTCTCTGTAAGGAAGAACTGAAAATTTATTGCAGGCATCTATAGTAAAATAGCGATTTTATACAAAGGCTATAGTGAGATAAGAGGGTCAAAATGGCACTCACCTGGATTTTTATTTGGGATTGACCGTTCGAAAGTACATTATTAAAAACCTCTTTAGCCCAATTTTCAGCTCCCTAGGTGATGATTTAAGTCTCCTAACCTAAAAAACGTGTTTTTTCGAAATTTTTTTTTCCGCTCGACCTTTTCTTTCAAAAAATCTGAAAAAATTCACAGACGTGTGTTTTTGAGTAAGAAAACATCCTGATTTTTTTTTTCAGATTTTTTAAATAAAAATTGAGCTTAGGAAAAAATTTTTAAGTTATGTAGGTAATTTTTGGCTAACTTGTAAATAATGATTTTTTGTGTATTTTTTTCCATTCTTTCAAATGGCGGTGTCCGAATTTGCATTTTCGAGCCGTAACATACTCAAAATTCGAGAAAATCGATTTTTTAAGCATTTTTCCCATGTTTTTGGCACATAACCTCAAAACCAATAGCTAAATAAGTGTTTATAAACAATTTTTTTTCAATTTCTTACTCTATCCACTTCCGAATATCATTATGTTATATAATTAATAATTAAATTTACTGCCTGATGAGGCCAGCGAACCTTGCTGGCGAAACGTTGCTGAATGTAATTTATATGGATTTTTTATTTTACTCAATATTCCACGGATTGGCCCTCAAATATCGAATTTTCACGATTTTTTGAATAATGGAGGGTGTTCAAATAAACAAATTCTTACTATATCTTTATAGCCTACTGTCAGAACTACCATTTTGCATCAGATAATGCTCTAAAATTAAATTATAAACATTTTTTTAGTGTTTTTACCATGTTTTTGGAACATAACCTCAAAGAAGATCGTTCAATATGTGTTAGAACATACAAAAATATTCTAAAAATTTTTTTTAATGAAAACATTTTTTAGAATCGAGTATTATTTCGTAGGTAGTTACAAAGGGCCTGATATAGCCCTTTTCAGGCGCAGGGAAACTGCATATTACAGAATTATTCGTGAAACATATGAACATATGTATGTATTTGTAACTATGCATCAATATTAATTATTATGAGTTGATATGCTGATAGTCAAGTGCCGCATAGAAGTATATGTTCATCTGTACTTCAACTACCTATCTGCATAATTATAATGATAAAAATATGCTTTAAGTACCAAAAGATTAGAATAGTTCAGTAATTAAATATCAACATGTGAGGTGCGGTTTTTTTATTGGTCATTTCGCTAGTGAACCGACTATTCCGGTCGATTCTGCTGTCTAATTATAAAAAAAAGAGTTGAAATAGACAAATTCTGTTAAAATATAATAAAATAAAATAAAAAAATGTTACTTTTCTTCATTCTATTTAACTCAAATTGTCTATTTTAACTCATTTATTTTGTTAATTAGACAGGAGAAACGACCGAAATGGTCTGATCACTAGTAAAACGACCAATTAAAAACGTACCCATGGTGCAGCGCTATTTCGCTCTAAAGCGCTAGACTGTGTATGTAGTCCTGGCGCAACTCTATGGTGGCCGTGGGCCATCGATGTCCAAGGCTCTACCAAGGTTTTTCTGATATATTTTGACCCTCTGAATCCGAATCTGTAAGCTGTTTTTTGATAAAGTGAGACATTAATTAGTTATAAATAATTTTATCAATAATTACGAGAATTTAAGATTTTTACAACTAGGTAAGTGCCATTGTAATTTTTTATAGTATTTTGAGTCATAATGTGTCACAAAATACATAAGTAATACAAAATTAACAATAATAATTAATATTAAATACATAAACAATTGAAATATTAGACAACTTTAATAAAGATTTTATTACAAAGTTAATACTACAAGTCACTTTCTTTAAACATATACAAAAATATATTTCTTCATTAGTCTCGTAGTACTTGCTCCATAATCTTCTTTGATAGCTTCGAAATATGAAGTATCAATTTTCACTGGTAAAGTGCCACTCCATCTAGACCTTCCAGTATCTCTTTGTATGATTCTATCACTTATTTTTGGTATTTCTTATGTGGGACTTTATTGATGTTAATGAGTACAACTGATTTAAATTAAACATACGACGTAACATTTCACAGATTTGACAGATTTTTAGTGAAAAAAGGGCTGGAACTCAACACGGAGAAATTCAAGATGATGAGATTCCAGAAGGCAGAAGGAAGGAAAAGTAAAAACATCACAGAGTTCAAATGGAGAGGAGAAGAGATTGAGATTGTAAAAGACACGACATATCTAGGATATAAAATTCAATGCAACAACGGGGACATAAACACATTGAGTACGTAACAGGAAAAGCGAACGCGGTCCTCGGGAAGGTATGGAGCATTGGGGAAAGAGAGTTCAAAAAAGACTGGACAAGCAGAATGAAGATATTCGATACGCTAGTTAGCAGTATATTGATGTATGGATCGGAGATCTGGGGACATAATTGGAAAAAATTCAGGATAAATACATCAGATGAGTGATGAGGCTGGATAGAACAACCCCGGGGGTGGTGCCGCACGAGGAAATGGACAGATGGAGGATGGAAATAACGGCTGGGAAAAGATCGCTATGAAATACGAGGAAAAACTCAAGAACGGAGAGGCACACATGATCAAAGGAGAAAACTGGATGAAAGTGATAAGAGGAGGATGTAAACAACACAGGAAAACTGCAGGAAAAAATTCTTTGAGAACAAAGGATGGTTAAGTATAGAGGTGGGGAGAAGATTAGCAGATGGAAAGAAAGTATGGAGTGAAATGGAAGAGAGTCACAAGGACATAGAGCGACAGGAAAGCAGATGTCACATAAGTAAGTCAAGATACGCTGTAGACATCAAGGACCTCATTCTCCAAGAGGGTAGACCAGAATACCTAAAAAAGGGCGCAACAATGAAGAAGAAAGGAACATTGGAAACGTTTGATGGGCTGCGAAACAAGAGGGTACAGATATTGGAAAAAAAGAAGGAGAAAGAAGATGCAGAATCTGTGGGAGAGAAGAAGAGATGCTGGAACACGTCCTGGAGAAATGCTAGGCTACGAAACAGGCAAAAGGATGGAGAGAAATATTGAAAGGGAAAGAAAGAAGCCTGGGGATGCTACTACAAATACCATGGATAAGAAGGACAGAAGAGGAAAAGAACATATCACAGAGGAACACACAGTAAAGAAGAGGATAAGACGAGAGCAGAGAAAAACCTAAAGAGAACGGTGGAAAGAGAAAGAAAAGCAATGGAAAAAACTGCAGCAGAAATGAGAGAAGAGATAAAAAAGTAAAAAGACAGCAAAAACGAAGTGAAAAAGAAGTTTATACACATCGAATATATAGACATGAAAAAGACGCTTGTGGTGATAAAAGGCAGGAATAGCAGTGAAATGGATTTTAAGAGCTGGATGAAGAAGGAGATGAGAGAGGCAAAATGGGCGATGGGAAAGATAGAACATGGAGAAGGAATGAGGTGGCTGATATTCGAAAGCGAAGCAGCCAAGGAGTATGCCTGGAGTCTCAGAGGAAACGTATTCAGAGAAGGTATATACTACTTCGATGAAGTACTATCTGCAAAAGAGAAAAGGGAAAGATGGGAGAGTACGACAGCGGAGAAAAAAGCACTGGAGAAAAGGATGAGCAAAAACACAGAGAAAGAGAGTACGGAGAAAGAGAGCATGGAGAAATGGAAGGAAGACTGAAGAGGGAATGAAGAGGCTAAGAAGTACACTAGCGCAAACACGACACAAAATACTAATATAATGTACATGAACGAAGTTCAAATAAAGTTCTATTATTATTATATTTATTTGTTGTTATTAAAATTATTTTAAAAACGTCATAACATCGTTTAAGGTTAATATTTCAACGCTACGGCTTACCATACCCATATCTTTATAAGAGTTGTCTTGTTTATGATATTTCAATTGTTTATGTATTTTATATTTATTAATATTGTTAATTTTAGACTACGTATATATTTTGTGATACATTATGCTTCAAAATACTACAAAAAAATTACAATGACACTTACCTTTTTGTGAAAATGTGAAATTCGCGTAATTATTGATAAAATTGTTTATAACTAGTTAATGTCCCATTTTATCGAAAAAAACCTTGCGGATTTGGATTCGGGGAGCCAAAGTACATAAGAAAAAACCTGGTGGAACTTTGGACATCAATGGCCCACGGTCACTTATGGGTTGCGCCAGGACTAATGCGGCCTTAACTGCACTCCGTGTGAAAGTGTAAATATGTATATATTTTTAACTATGTATCAATATTAATTATTATGAGTTGATATGCAGATAGTCAAGTGCCGCATAAAAATATATATTCAGCCTTAAACAATATAAAGCTTAGTATATGTAACAATATGGCCCGTTAGGCCCTTTACACTAAAAACAATATAAGGAACTGATGCAGAAATAACATGGGTTAGTATATCTATATATACGAGGAACAGCGAGGAATAAGTGCTGTTCCTCAATATATAGGTATAAACCCATGGAATTTCTGCACCTGTTACTTATATTATTTTGAGTGTAACGGGCCTATTGAGACGAGTTTGAGTGAGTATATTGTTTATCTAAAATGAAGAACGATACTTTCTTAAATACTTGCTACTAAAAAAGGACATCACAATTTCTTGCTAGTTGCCAGTTTATTTAAAAGGATAATCGAAAACTTATTAATTTTTTCTCAGATATTTAAGTACAACTTTTGTTGCAAAGCCAGCTAGTTTTTGCCTCTGTTTTGTATGTTGTAAGTTTTTTCCAGATATATGAGCAATTCCTGGAAAATTTACCTCTTACGTCGCCAAAAAAAATGAAAAATTTTTTTGAATGCACACTTATCACACAAGGTTTTTCTCGTTTCTTGAACCTTACAGAACGTGAAAAAACGTGTGTTCCAAGCCGATTGAGTGGTATCATTTTTTTACAGCACTTTTAATTTTTCTTATGGAAATTTAACATGGGAAAAATGGGTGAAAAGTTGTCATTGATGATGAACCAATAACAAGCTATTGAAGAGGCCAAACCAAATTTCACAAAAAAGCGATTAAAATTGAAGAAGAGAGCTTTAATTTGAGAGGGTAATCGTTAAAATCGGTCGATTCGGTGCAAAGCTACGTGAATTTCAAAATGGCGAAAAATGACCAAAAATGAGCGATTTTTGCCAAATCATCGTAATTCTTAAAATTTTCGTAATTTTTCACACTTTTCATTCATTTTCAAATTCACGCAGCTTTGCACTGAATCGACCGATTTTAACGATTGCCCTCTCAAATTGAAGCTCTATTCTTCAACTTTAATCGCTTTTTTGTGGCATTTGATTTGGCCTCTTCAATAGCTTGTTATTGGTTCAACATCAATGACAACTTTTCACCCATTTTCCCCATGTTAAATTTCCATAAGAAAAATTAAAAGTGCTGTAAAAAAATGATACCACTCAATCGGCTTGGAACACACGTTTTTTCACGTTCTCTAAGGTTCAAGAAACGAGAAAAACCTTGTGTGATAAGTGTGCATTCAAAAAAATTTTTCATTTTTTTTGGCGACGTAAGAGGGAAATTTCCCAGGAATTGCTCATATATCTGGAAAAAACTTACAACATACAAAACAGAGGCAAAAACTAGCTGGCTTTGCAACAAAAGTTGTACTTAAATATCTGAGAAAAAATTAATAAGTTTTCGATTATCCTTTTAAATAAACTTGCAACTAGCAAGAAATTGTGATGTATTTTTTTAGTAGCAAGTATTTAAGAAAGTATCGTTCTTCATTTTAGATAAACAATATACTCACTCAAACTCGTTTCAATAGGCCCGTTACACTCAAAATAATATAAGTAACAGGTGCAGAAATACCATGGGTTATTATACCTATATATATGAGGAACAGCGCTTATTCCTCGCTGTTCCTCGTATATATAGATATACTAACCCATGTTATTTCTGTATCAGTTCCTTATATTGTTTTTAGTGTAAAGGGCCTAACGGGCCATACTGTTACATATACTAAGCTTTATATTGTTTAAGGCTGAATATATATTTTTATGCGGCACTTGACTATCTGCATATCAACTCATAATAATTAATATTGATACATAGTTAAAAATACATATATATTTACACTTTCACACGGAGTGCAGTTAAGGCCGCATTAGTCCTGGCGCAACCCATAAGTGACCGTGGGCCATTGATGTCCAAAGTTCCACCAAGTTTTTTCTTATGTACTTTGACTCCCCGAATCCAAATCCGCAAGGTGTTTTTCGATAAAATGGGACATTAATTAGTTATAAACAATTTTATCAATAATTACGCGAATTTCACATTTTCACATAAAGGTAAGTATCATTGTAATTTTTTTGTAGTATTTTGAAGCATAATGTATCACAAAATATATATGTAGTCTAAAATTAACAATAATAATAAATATAAAATAAATAAACAATTCAAATATCATAAACAAGACAACTCTTATAAAGATATGGGCATGTAAGCCGTAGCGTTGAAATATTAACCTTAAACAATGTTATGACGTTTTTAAAATAATTTTAATAACAACAAATAAATATAATAATAATAGAACTTTATTTGAACTTCGTTCATGTACATTATATTAGTATTTTGTGTCGTGTTTGCGCTAGTGTACTTCTTAGCCTCTTCATTCCCTCTTCAGTCTTCCTTCCATTTCTCCCTGCGCTCTTTCTCCGTACTCTCTTTCTCTGTGTTTTTGCTCATCCTTTTCTCCAGTGCTTTTTTCTCCGCTGTCGTACTCTCCCATCTTTCCCTTTTCTCTTTTGCAGATAGTACTTCATCAAAGTAGTATATACCTTCTCTGAATACGTTTCCTCTGACACTCCAGGCATACTCCTTGGCTGCTTCGCTTTCGAATATCAGCCACCTCATTCCTTCTCCATGTTCTATCTTTCCCACCGCCCATTTTGCCTCTCTCATCTCCTTCTTCATCCAGCTCTTAAAATCCATTTCACTGCTATTCCTGCCTTTTATCACCACAAGTGTCTTTTTCATGTCTATATATTCGATGTGTACAAACTTCTTTTTCACTTCGTTTTTGCTGCCTTTTTACTTTTTTATCTCTTCTCTCATTTCTGCTGCAGTTTTTTCCATTGCTTTTCTTTCTCTTTCCACCGTTCTCTTTAGGTTTTTCTCTGCTCTCGTCTTATCCTCTTCTTTACTGTGTGTTCCTCTGTGATATGTTCTTTTCCTCTTCTGTCCTTCTTATCCATGGTATTTGTAGTAGCGTCCCCAGGCTTCTCTCTTTCCCTTTCAATATTTCTCTCCATCCTTTTGCCTGTTTCGTAGCCTAGCATTTCTCCAGGACGTGTTCCAGCATCTCTTCTTCTCTCCCACAGATTCTGCATCTTCTTTCTTCTTCTTTTTTTCCAATATCTGTACCCTCTTGTTTCGCAGCCCATCAAACGTTTCCAATGTTCCTTTCTTCTTCATTGTTGCGCCCTTTTTTTTAGGTATTCTGGTCTACCCTCTTGGAGAATGAGGTCCTTGATGTCTACAGCGTATCTTGACTTACTTATGTGACATCTGCTTTCCTGTCGCTCTATGTCCTTGTGACTCTCTTCCATTTCACTCCATACTTTCTTTCCATCTGTTAATCTTCTCCCCACCTCTATACTTAACCATCCTTTGTTCTCAAAGAATTTTTTCCTACAGTTTTCCTGTGTTGTCTTACATCCTCCTCTTATCACTTTCATCCAGTTTTCTCCTGTGATCATGTGTGCCTCTCCGTTCTTGAGTTTTTCCTCGTATTTCATAGCTCTTTTCCCAGCCGTTATTTCCATCCTCCATCTGTCCGTTTCCTCGTGCGACACCACCCCCGGGGTTGTTCTATCCAGCCTCATCACTCATCTGATGTATTTATCCTGAATTTTTTCCAATTATGCCCCCAGATCTCCGATCCATACATCAATATACTGCTAACTAGCGTATCGAATATCTTCATTCTGCTTGTCCAGTCTTTTTTGAACTCTCTTTCCCCAATGCTCCATACCTTCCCGAGGACCGCGTTCGCTTTTCCTGTTACGTACTCAATGTGTTTATGTCCCCGTTGTTGCATTGAATTTTGTATCCTAGATATGTCGTGTCTTTTACAATCTCAATCTCTTCTCCTCTCCATTTGAACTCTGTGATGTTTTTACTTTTCCTTCCTTCTGCCTTCTGGAATCTCATCATCTTGAATTTCTCCGTGTTGAGTTCCAGCCCTTTTTTCACTAAAAATCTGTCAAATCTGTGAAATGTTACGTCGTATGTTTAATTTAAATCAGTTGTACTCATTAACATCAATAAAGTCCCACATAAGAAATACCAAAAATAAGTGATAGAATCATACAAAGAGATACTGGAAGGTCTAGATGGAGTGGCACTTTACCAGTGAAAATTGATACTTCATATTTCGAAGCTATCAAAGAAGATTATGGAGCAAGTACTACGAGACTAATGAAGAAATATATTTTTGTATATGTTTAAAGAAAGTGACTTTTAGTATTAACTTTGTAATAAAATTTAGGACTTGAAAAGGATAGCGATCAAGCTATCGAAACTCGTATATTTAATTTAAATCAGTTGTGCTCATTAACATCAATAGAGTCCCACACAAGAAATACCAAAAATGAGTGATAGAATCATACAAAGATATACTGGAAGGTAGATGGAGTGGCACCTTACCAGTGAAAATTGATACTTCATATTTTGAAGCTATCAAAGAAGATTATGGAGCAAGTACTACGAGACTAATGAAGAAATATATTTTTGTATATGTTTAAAAAAAGTGACTTGTAGTATTAACTTTGTAATAAAATTTAGGACTTGAAAAGGATAGCGATCAAGCTATCGAAACGTCGTATATTTAATTTAAATCAGTTGTACTCATTAACATCAATAGAGTCCCACACAAGAAATACAAAAAATGAGTGACAGAATCATACAAAGAGATACTGGAAGGTCTAGATGGAGTGGCACCTTAACAGTGAAAATTGATACTTCATATTTCGAAGCTATCAAAGAAGATTATGGAGCAAGTACTACGAGACTAATGAAGAAATATATTTTTGTATATGTTTAAAAAAAGTGACTTGTAGTATTAACTTTGTAATAAAATTTAGGACTTGAAAAGGATAGCGATCAAGCTATCGAAATGTCGTATATTTAATTTAAATCAGTTGTACTCATTAACATCAATAGAGTCCCACATAAGAAATATTATAAATAATTAAGCACACAGCTTATTTAATTTTACACATGAAAACTAATTAATTCCTTTCCTTACATATGATACCTTCGCACTGGTCAGGTTAATAATGACAATACATGCCAACGCTTCAGGAGGTTGGCTACAACAACTCGCGCGGGGCAGAGGGAAGGAGTCCCCTCGCACCGCGCACGCCCTCTCGCAGCCAACGAACTCGATCGTTTGTTTACGTTTTGCCGCCGTACTCAGAATCAGTGTTGTACGTCGTTTTCAGATTTCGTATATACATTCTCCTGTATATTTTCTATATTGCCAGTAGTTTTTTGGTTCGTTCTTACCTTTTTTAAAGAATCGCATCCTAAGTGTCTTATGTTTTTAGTAAGGTTATGGTTTTACTTCCATAAGAACCCGTGTATAAGAGTTAAACTTTGAAGTTGAATTATTCCATAACCGAGTTGTCAAACGATCTGATAGGAAATGAATCGAAGAACAATATCAAGTTTTTGGAATGATGTCATGTAACCATTTTCATTTCAGTAGCCGACCTCCTTAACATATAAATAAAATCATTTTTCTTCATATGCTGTATGATCTCAGTTGCCGCTTCCAATAAATATACTTACATGTGACACTCAAAGCCAAAGCCATGCGGCTTACACTCCCTTCCTTTGAGGGTCGGTTTCTTAGCAATCTTTATGATTACAAATATAATATAAAATAAAAATAAAAATTGAATTATGTGACTTATATATAACAAAATACAAACAAATGTGAATTAAAAAAAAATAAATACTAAGATATTAAAAATAAAGAATAAGTATTCTTAAAAAAAATAAGTTGTTTTTTTAAATACTTTATAACGGTAAGTTATAACTATCAATTAATTGGGATTCTTTTCCTGTTCAGATATTTATATAACATAATTTTACCAAAGATGTTATGATCGGGATTGTAGTATCCGAGTGAGCCGCTAGATGGCAAGCACCGACGAGCAACCTTCTATGAAAAATACACCTAAGAGTATACATATAGAGGCCTGCGGCGCTCACTCGCCGGGTGTTTTGGGTGATTTGGAAGGTGCTTTATGCACATGCTTCATACACATTACTTTGCCTACACCTTGCCTATCATATTTGCCTATAGGTTGCCTACATTTATTGCCTACACTTTACGTTGCCTATAACTACTTCGTCTTATTTTCGAATAAGACAATTTCTTACTTTTTCTGCTTTCCAATTTATTCTTTCGAGAAAAGTTGGAAGCATAGATTTTTGGAGTCTAAATTCTCAATTCATTTCTTTTCGGTGACGAACCCTGTCAATAAAAACCCTCGTATACGTTCATTCGTATACATGTTATTGTTATTGTTATTTATTTATTTATTTTATTTGTTGTTATTATTTAAAAACGTTACAGAAATAAAAAAATCAAAATATATATCACAGCATTAGGTAGTACAGTGTCGATGAAACAAATGTATCAAGGAACGCGGGAGCGTTCCAAAGGCAAGTATAGAAGAGCCTTAGGACGACCGCGTGATGATATACATTGAAATGGATGTACGAGAAATTCTATGAGCTTATACACCTATTGCGCTATTTTTAGCTATATAACATATCCCTTTTAATCGAAAGCCATTTCATTGCTCTACTTAAATCAAAAGATTTTATTTAAAAAGATTATCTCATTCAAAAGATATAAGGGACTGAATTTTTTTTTGTCGGCTTTCCGATTGCTTAACTTTCTCCATGGTATTTAGCCTCGCATCCGGTTTTTCCCGACTTCCTGTGACGTCATATATGTTATGTATATATATACACACATACAATCACCAGGAATTAATGGCCATGAAGAGTTAAGCAGTGATAATGGCCGTATAATAATAAAGAAAGACAAGAGAAAGAGAAAGATAAAAATATAGATAGAGAGAGAGAGAGCGAAAGAAGAAGACACATAAACATATGTATATTTTTTATTATATACAGTATATATGTTTATTAGTACATAACCTCTCTCTATGTATATACCTCTATATATATATACACATACATATAAACATGAACATAATATCTGTGGCTTCCCGGAATAACGACCTAACCCACTTGTACGTGTTTTCGAGAAATCGACGTTTTAAAATTTCTGTCATGACACTTCATATGTAAGATCGAATTCGCGAGATGAGTCATAACGATGTAGACTTTTACAAAGGTATAGAGTACTCGGCTCGGACCTCGGCTTTACCTCGGCTCGGACCTCGGCTTTTCCTCGGCTGGGACCTCGGCTTGGACCTCGGCTTTTCCTCGGCTGGGACCTCGGCTTGGACCTCGGCTTTACCTCGGCTCGGACCTCGGTCGAGCCTCGGCTAGAACTCGGCTCGGACCTCGGTTTTACCTCGGCTCGGACCTCGGCTTTACCTCGGCTGGGACCTCGGCTCGGACCTCGGCTTTACCTCGGCTCGGACCTCGGCTCCAGCCCCGGATTTGCCGCGGCTCGAGCTGGGTACAGCCGAGGTGCTGCCGAGGCTAATCCGAGGCACACCCGCGGCTAGCTTCAGGTGAATTCGAGGCTCATCCGAACTGTACCCGAGGAACTCGAGGTAAAGCCTTCGGGGTAGCCGAAGATGATGTCTAGGTGGTGCGCTCCGTCGCGTTTTACCTCTAGGTATTGGGACGCATCGAATGCGTGGTCTAGGTCTTTGAGGTGGCCGATGATGGAGTCTAGATAGTGCGCTCCGTAATTTTTTGTGATTAGATCTCAGGGTGCATCTAATACGTGGTCCAGGTGTTCGGAGTAGCCGATGATGATGTCTAGGTGGTGCGCACCGCAGCTTTTTGCATTTATATGTCAGGGCGCATTTTATAGGAAGTCCAGGTGTTCGAGGTAGCCGATGACGATGTCTAGGTGGTGCGCTCCGTAGTATTTTGCATTTAGATGTCACGGTGCATCTAATAGGAGGTCCAGGTGTTCGGGGTAGCCGAGGATGATGTCTAGGTGGTGCGCACCGTAGTTTTTTGCATTTATATGTCAGCGCGCATTTTACAGGAAGTCCAGGTGTTCGGGGTAGCCGAGGATGATGTCTAGGTGGTGCGCACCGTAGTTTTTTGCATTTATACGTCAGTGCGCATTTTACAGGAATTCTAGGTGTTCGAGGTAGCCGATGACGATGTCTAGGTGGTGCGCTTCGTAGTTTTTTACCTTTAGGTATTGGAACGCATCGAATGCGTGGTCTAGGTCTTTGGGGTGGCCGATAATGGAGTCTAGGTTGTGCGCTCCGTAATTTTTTGCGATTAGATGTCACGGTGCATCTAATAGGAGGTCCAGGTGTTCGGGGTAGCCGAGGATGATGTCTAGGTGGTGCGCACCGTAGTTTTTTGCATTTATATGTCAGCGCGCATTTTACAGGAAGTCCAGGTGTTCGGGGTAGCCGAGGATGATGTCTAGGTGGTGCGCACCGTAGTTTTTTGCATTTATACGTCAGTGCGCATTTTACAGGAATTCTAGGTGTTCGAGGTAGCCGATGACGATGTCTAGGTGGTGCGCTTCGTAGTTTTTTACCTCTAGGTATTGGAACGCATCGAATGCGTGGTCTAGGTCTTTGGGGTGGCCGATAATGGAGTCTAGGTTGTGCGCTCCGTAATTTTTTGCGATTAGATGTCAGGGTGCATTTAATACGTGGTCCAGTTGTTTGGGGTAGTCGATGAGGTGCGCACCGTAGCTTTTTGCATTTATATGTCAGGGTGCATTTTATAGGAAGTCCAGGTGTTCCAGGTAGCCGATGACGATGTCTAGGTGGTGCGCTCCGTAGTTTTTTGCATTTAGATATCAGGGCGAATGTAGTAGGAGGTCCAGGTGTTCGAGGTAGCCGATGACGATGTCTAGGTGTTGCGCTCCGTAGTTTTTTGCATTTAGATGTCAGGGCGCATGTAATAGTAGGTCCAGGTGTTCGAGGTAGCCTTTGGCGAGGTCTAGGTGGTGCGCTCCATAGTAGGTTCATTTTCTTCGACAGTGGTTATTACATGCAAGATCAGAAGTATATTTGTACTTTGAAATGAAAATATAAATATTCAGATAAGTAGCAAACTTTTATATAGTAGAAAACTGTTATTAATATAATAATAAGTATTGTTAATAGTTTTGAATTTTTAATCGGACTTTAACGAGCAAATCTCTTATGCGTTAGTCGAATGTCTATTCTCAAATCGAGAAAGGTAGCTTTTATTTAAGCTTCCTCCTCTCTCGATAAGAATTTTTTGACAAACGGCGACACACATAAGAGAAAAAATTTTTTTTAAATGAATAACTATTAATTTCGGAATAAAATATAATATCGGGGAGTTTCGTCCTTGTCGTACTTGGTGGACTCGTCAGGAAGACCCAAGTAGACATATCTTCGACTCCAAAATAATGAAATTACTGTGAATTCTTATAGTGTGTAAGTTGTAATTTTATATGTGGATTTGAAAAATTGGTTCCCATCTAGTGTTAAAAGGTTGGAACTAAGATTATACAAGGAAAGGCATTTTAGTGTCCGAATGCCATTTGATTCTAAATATGTTGTAAGCGCTCGTTGAAGTCCGATTAAAAATTCAAAACTATTAAGATAGCACCACGAGCGCTTATAACATATTTAGAATCAAATGGCATTCGGACACTAAAATGCCTTTCCTTGTATAATCTTAGTTCCAACCTTTTGACACTAGATGGCAACCAATTTTTCAAATCCACATATAAAATTACAACTTACACACTATAAGAAATCCCAGTAATTTCATTATTTTGGAATCGAAGATATGTCTACTTGGGTCTTCCTGACGAGTCCACCAAGTACGACAAGGACGAAACTCCCCGATATTATATTTTATTCCGAAATTAATAGTTATTCATTTAAAAAAAAAATTTTTCTCTTATGTGTGTCGCCGTTTGTCAAAAAATTCTTATCGAGAGAGGAGGAAGCTTAAACAAAAGCTACCTTTCTCGATTTGAGAATAGACATTCGACTAACGCATAAGAGATTTGCTCGTTGAAGTCCGATTAAAAATTCAAAACTATTAAGATAGCACCACGAGCGCTTACAACATATTTAGAATAAGTATTGTTACTTTGTGAAATTTTGTTTTTATTTTTACAGAGTATCAGAACGTATGAATCATATGGATAAGAAGATCTTGATTGAACAGTTTATAAGTAGAACTGTTAACAAATACATAAATTACACGTCTGTCAAATTTAAAGAACCCACAAGACATTCTATAGAAAAAGCAGCTTAAAAGAACATTCGAATTTAAAACTTTTGTTAATACCAATACTACTATTTAATAATGATATTAAAAATATACTGTAATAAACTGTCATAACTTTATCACATTATGTAATTATTAACTGTACAAATAATAATATTGTTGATATAAAACTTTCTGCGAAGTTATAAAATAAGGCAAGTACAGACATTTTTTCTGGATAATCTATAAAAAACAACACAATTTATCTAGTCCTTTTATTTCTTCGAATCTCATCTATTCAATAAACACTCTCTACAAATGGTAATAATTTTTTTCATGACTGTACAAATAATCTATAAAATAATAATATTTATGATTTTGTAAAAGAAATCAAATAAATACGAATGAAAAAGTCTTTTAATTCTTTGAGTCATTGTATGCTGAACAAATTATATGTAAGTACATTCAAAAAATTGTTCACTGCAAATCAAACAAACGAAGGTTGTGAAATCAACTATCGATAGTCAAGTAATGCAAACAACTCTCGGAAACTACTGTATGACTGTTCTCAGAAATATATTCAAATTTGTTCATCTTTCTGAGCTATAGAAATTAAACACAAGAAAGTACTGAAATCAATTTATTGTAGTTAAGTACCGGCCATAAGTTAACTTGACTGACATAATAGAACTTTTCGTATCTAGCGTGTAAAATTACATTTTACGCCCACGTTGTAACTTCAAAATTATTCAGCCAGCGGACATAAAATACTACTTAGCGCCTAAGAGGCCCAATAGCTCACATACTCTTACAAAACTTTATAGAACCTACGCACTTTACGCCCGTGTGGGCGAAAATTATTTTAATTATATAACTATAATGCCTTCTCTTTATTTCTAAAATTCATAAGAATTTTTTTAGATATTTACGAAAAGTCAAAGCCTATATAAAAAAATTACATACTTACCAACACATCAGTATTTTTCATGATTCTTTCTCAATTTTGAACTTTCTATAATATTACGCACTTTCGGAGGAAAAGAGAAGTCTAGAGCTGCTCTAGCAGGGGTCCTCCTCCAATTTCCCATACATACTTGGCGGGCCCGACGATTTGCAGTTCAAGGTGTAAGACATGGTCATTTTCATATAACTATTCATATGTTTAAAAATCAGATAAAATGTATAAATGGATTGCTTCTAGATATTAACTACTGATCCGTGAATCTATCACTCTCTTTTTAAATAGAAAGTGCAAACCCGCCTGAAAGTATCATATGAGATCTCATATGTAATCCCATAATATATAAAATTGCAGATGACATCGCATATGAGATCTGATACGAGATATGCGATGCCTGAAATTCTCATATGAGATCTTATATGATATTTACACGCGGGAAAAGGATACACAATAGGTTGCTTATAAAACGGTTAGTAAAATGTAAAGCACTTTTAAGTAGACTATAAATTTATATGAATTTTTTATTTTATTCTCGTTTAAAAAGGACGGACACAAAGAAAAATGTTGTGAGTAATAAAAGTAAATCATGATTCTGCACATATAGGGATGTTGTACTTAACGGTACCAATTAAAAATTAAAGCCAATGTAATTATTTATAGTAGACTTATAGGTATAAATATTGTTAATGAATTTATGCAAAAATTTTGTATTCTATATTTAAGTAGCCCACCGGTAAACTGCAAATCGTCGGGCCCGCCAAATATGTATGGGAGATCGGAGGACCACCCTTGCTAGAGCAGCTCTAGACTTCTCTTTTCCTCCCAAGGTGCGTAATATTATAGAAAGTTCAAAATTGAGAAAGAATCATGAAAAATATTGATGTGTTGGTAACTATGTAATTTTTTTATATAGGCTTTGACTTTTCGTAAATATCTAAAAAAATTCTTATGAATTTTAGAAATAAAGAGAAGGCATTATAGTTATATAATTAAAATAATTTTCGTCCACACGGGCGTAAAGTGCGTAGGTTCTATAAAGTTTTGTAAGAGTATGTGAGCTATTGGGCCTCTTGGGCGCTAAGTAGTATTTTATGCCCGCTGGCTGAATAATTTTGAAGTTACAACATGGGCGTAAAATGTAATTTTACACGCTAGATACGAAAAGTTCTATTATGTCAGTCAAGTTAACTTATGGCCGGTACTTGACTACAATAAATTGATTTCAGTACTTTCTTGTGTTTAATTTCTATAGCTCAGAAAGATGAACAAATTTGAATATATTTCTGAGAACAGTCATACAGTAGTTTCCGAGAGTTGTTTGCATTACTTGACAATCGATAGTTCATTTCACAACTTTCGTTTGTTTGATTTGCAGTGAACAATTTTTTTAATGTACTTACATATAATTTGTTCAGCATACAATGACTCAAAGAATTAAAAGACTTTTTCATTCGTATTTATTTGATTTCTTTTACAAAATCATAAATATTATTATTTTATAGATTATTTGTACAGTCATGAAAAAAATTATTACCATTTGTAGAGAGTGTTTATTGAATAGATGAGATTCGAAGAAATAAAAGGACTAGATAAATTGTGTTGTTTTTTTATAGATTATCCAGAAAAAACGTCTATACTTGCCTTATTTTATACTTTCGTAGAAAGTTTTATTAAAAAATTAGCTTTTAAAAAACGTGTTGATTCTTCTAAAAAAATATTTAAGCACTCATTAAAGTTTTTGGTACTCAGTTTGCAGGATGTTGAGAGAGAGGGAGAGATAGAGAGAGAGCCAGAGAGTTCTATAGACTTCACATTTTATGATAATTACTAATTTCCATCAATGCATATTCAAAAAAAAAAAAAAAGATTTTGTATTTCATTTTGATAAATATGTTCGAGATTCGAACATCTCTTTTTTTTAGTGATTGTATGGGATTGTAATCACTAGATGTTGCTTAGCTTTCCGCAAGCCGCAAGCAAGTTGACAAAAAAGTATTTATATATAGATAATCTCATTCTTACAAAGGTGTGCGTTAAAAGGAGTGTATTAAAAGCTCTCTCTTTGTAAAGGTTTCGATTTGCTTAAATTATCTATGTCTATACTTGTACTTTCGAGTCAATTAGAATATATCGTCACCTCAATTTCGAACAATACCTAACAAAAAACAGAATACAGTTCACATTTCAAGAAACATTTAATTTTTTACCATTCATTAATTATTACCAAAATAGTTTTAAGTGCATTATATTTCTTGGTGAAAAATCATTTTAATATGAAATAATAATCAAATTCATTAATTTTGTGATAATTACATAATGGCTTAATGACTTTAAAAAAGATTGATTATTACGCAAGTAACTGTTTAAAAATCACCGATATTTTTTGTAATTACATCCATGATCCCATAATTGTTGGAGTTTAGGGTAAGACAACAAGATAAACGCAACAAATCAAGATGAAACAAAAGCTTTATTTAACACACTCTATATTCACAATACTCCGTACGTCTGTCTCGTTCGGCGCGCTGCAACGGTCTGACTAGAGCGGCTACCGCTTTCCCTCCCCGCACTGCAGCGGCGCTCGCTCGCGCCGCACGGCGTTGCTCTCTTACATACATCTATATATCTATATCTACTTTAACGCTACGCAGATTGATGACATAAATCCTAACACTCCCTCTCAATCCAGTAGCATCGCATACATAAATAAGATCTGGGTTTATATTAACACACCTATCTCTACATATTATAATTTAATTAAATCCGGGACTAATACTGGTCCGTGTGATTATCATTGGTCTTGGGTCGGAACTGTTTTCTTCCCTTTGACTGATTTATACTGGTGCTTCAGCCTCTTATCTAATAACACCTAGCAGTCTTACCTGTAGTTTGACTAGGTACATTCCAGTCGTCAGTTTCTCCTGTGAACAGAACAAAATTTAAGTCTCTTTCTTATTAAGTATTTTATATGTTAGTTTATCATGCAAATTTTTCTCCGGCGCCTTTGTAGATATGTCAGCTAACTGCTCTTTTGATTCTGTCCAATTATTTAATACAATTATTATTTATAAACTCTTTAATATAATGTTCTCTCTACCATGTACCTCAATTTGTTGCCACCATTAATATCAGCACAAACCTGAGCTGCCATATGCCATATACAATACCATTGGGTACTGATTCTGTCTAATAACGAAATTCACGGAATTTCGCAGCGGTATTCACTCTTGACAAATCTCGCTTATCGCAACATACTCAACTTGACAAGTGGATAAAGCTACACTCAATTGCTTATACGTCCTCCAAACCACAGAGTCTCCAAAGAATTTAATCACAAAACCACAAGTTGTTAGCGAGTTTCTGCAGTCAGCCAGACTTGCATCCAAATATCCTACTATTCCTTCTGATTCTGCTCTAAATGTCAGAGTGTATTTTAGTCCCTGATAAGTATTGTAACACTCTCTTAGCCATATTCCATTCAATAATCGTGGGCTCTATTTGGTGCCTACTTAGTACATTTTCTGCATATGATACATCTGGTCGTGTGCAGTTAGCTAAGTATAGCAGCGATCCAACAACCTCTCTATACAACTTATTTAGAACTAGGGTCAAGTTTCTTTTCTCGTCTTCCTCCCGATCTTTCCTCTCTCTGCTGTTTACCTGACTTGTCACCATAGGAGTAGAAACAAGATGAGTTTGTCCAAATACAAATTTCTCAAGCATATTGTTTATAAATTTCTCCTGACTCAATTTTATTTGGTTGTTAAAATCTCTCTCAATTTTAATTTCTAAGAATTGATTTGGCTGTCCCATATCTTTAATGGCAAATCTTTTACTCAGACTCCTAACTGTCTGTTCTATCTCGTAACTATTGTGCCCCATCAACAGTACGTCAGCTACATATAATAACGCAGCTAAATAACCTTTAGAAGTCAATTTCAAAAATAAGCAAGGGTCAAAATCGTTTGATTTGAATCCTAAACTCTCTATCATCTGAGTAAATTTATCGTTCCACCTTTTGGGACTTATTTTAAGACCATACAAAGATTTACATAATTTCCACAAATTATTGTTCTTAATCTCTCTCTCTCTTTCACCACTCCCTCTGGAATCTCCATGTATATGTCCTCGTCTATTTCTCCATAAAGAAAAGCTGTCTCTACATCCAGCTTCTCAGATTCAATTTGTACTTATTCGCTATGGCTAAAAAGGATCTAACTAAGGGTAACCTTGATACCGGTGCATATGTTTCTCTCAAATCGTAATTGTTTTTGTCCTTGAACCCACGAATTACTAATCTAGCTTTGAATTTAATGTTTCCGGTCTCATCCATTTTTCGTTTGAAAATCCATCTCGAATCCAGTACATTTCGACTTGACTGTTGAGTTAGTAAACTTTTCTTTGCTACTGCTTCAAATACTCCTTTTTCTTTCAGTGAATTAAGCTCAGATTCTACAGCTTTCCTCCAGTTTTCTCCCTCTGGAGAATTAATTGCTTCCCTGTACGTCTGAGGATCTCCTTGAATTTTAGCCAACAGAGCATGATAGGCTAAATCCTTTTCTCCTGTCTCTGACTCAGCATTTTCTTCTGACGATTCTTCCTCTTCATTAATGAAATAGGTCATCAACGCTTTATTTTTCCGAGGCCTCCCACGCTTTGGTCTGTTTTCTGACACCACTTTTTCTCCCTCTGTTTCCATGACCTTTAGTGACTCCAGAGATTCCTCCTTTTCTGGTGTTTCAGACTCTCTGAATTCAATACTCTCTGTTGAGACTTTTTCTCCTTTTGGATACTCATCTTTGTACACTTTACTTTCGACAAACCTGACATGTCTGCTTTCGAATAACTTCTTTTGTTCTGGCACATAAATTATGTACCCTGACAAAATACACCAAACTAGAAAAACTTTCAACACTTGTTTCCAAATTTAGTATTACTTTTTCTCGGTATTTTGAAGAGGCTAACACAAACTAACCCCCTCTTAACTGCTCGATATTGTGTTTGAAAGCTATCTTTCTAAGTGGTTTTTCGGCCCTATTGCGTGTCTTGCCAAAATGCAACTTCATGCTTTTAGTAATAAAACACGTCTCGCATTTTATGATATCTCTGTCACTCATAACCTCTCTTTTACCTGGCAAATTTGAGTAAACTTTTGCCAGTTCTTTCAAATATTTATTTGACATATGACCTAGTCTCAAATGCCACAGCATTGTTTTACTCATTTCTGCACTAGAATCTGATTCGTTTTCTAACTTATTCCTAATTTCCGTTTTGTCATTTTCGGTTCTACTTTCTGTAATTTGAAACTTTCTATTATTTACAGTCGTTAATAAATCTAATTATTTACAGTCGTTAATAAATCTAATTATTTACAGTCGTTAATAAATCTAATTATTTACAGTCGTTAATAAATCTAATTATTTAGGCAATTTTCTCTCTAAAATATCATTTCCTTTTCACTTTTACGACCCTCGTTTTCTAGTTCCTTTCCATTTACTGATTCTACTCCAAATTGTCTACATGGATTTGTAAACCCTGATCAATAAACTGTCTAAGTAACTATACATTCTCTGGTAACTCCTCAGAATACAATACGTTATTTAACTTGAACTCTCTACCCGTTTCTGATCTAATTTTTATTTCTTTATTAGTGTATTTAATCAAATGGTTATCCTTTTTATCTACAATTTTCCTTGTCATCAGAAAATTTCATTTTATTACCTTCTCTTTCTACCCCTTAGTCCTCCTTCTCTGAGGCCATAAAAGACCTGCCGGGTGGTGCAACCTCCCTACGGCCTCTGCCGCCACGGCTACGTCCCGCGCCTCTGCCGCAGAAACATGTCCGTGTGCCTCGAGCACCTCGAGCCTCCAGCTTCGACTGTTTGACAAGCCTCCATTCCTGTTTCTCAGCAGCTCTCTTGCCACGCAAGCATTCTTAGCCACGTGGCCCGGTCTCCTGCACGTGTAACAGACTGTTTGACCTGGAGTTGGATAGTTAGGGCTCATGTGCCCCATTAGCCCACAATTGAAACATCTCGTCTTATTCAGCCTGCCTGCTCCTCTTCCTTGATCTTTACCTCGGTTGCTCTGAGCCTTAAATGCTCCTTGAGCCAGCATGGCTGTCTTTGTCGTCTTCTTTGGTGCAGTAGTTTCTGTTTTAACTTGTAAAAGATAATCTTTTAGTTTTGCAGATGTCACGTCCTTTCCTATTGTTTGTCTGCTCAGATAATTAAACTCATAAAACCCGGGAACAGACTCAATTACAGTATACATAAATATGTCACTTTTCTCTTTTTCTTGTCATTATGCCTACGTCTGGCATATTTTTGCACACCTCAACTTTTCCTTCAAACCTATCCTAGAATTCTACTGCTGTCTCTTTCTTAGGATTAAATTTTAAATCATATAAATCCTTTCTAGCGGAAACTCTAGTCACTCTAGTTTTTAGTCTTTTATATTCTCTCAATTTACGTATGATCTCCCGTGGCTCTCTAAGTTGAACTATTTCAGTGTAATATTTAATATCAATATCAATCAATCAATCAATCAAAAGAACTATTCAAGATGGCGGGGCAGCATACAGCCCCCGCCGGTAAGCCGCCTGATAAATATTATAAGTGTCATTCTAGTGCCAGATTTGGTGCGATAGTTTGTTTTTTTTGTGAGGATCCTTACCACTTTAGTTGTTTTGATAGATTGAAAAACACAAAAAGAATTGGTGAAATCTTGGCAGTATGCCCGAAGCATGCGCATCTGAAACTAACCTCAAATTTCAACGTGGATACCTTGAGTGACGATGTAAAATTGATAATAGCGGAAATAAAAGCTACACGAAAAGAGGTAATACAAAAAGAAATACTAGATGAAATTGCAGCTGCCAATGGTACTAACGTTGAAGACCCTCATAATGAAACAATCTTTGATAATAACACTGAACTGGAAAATTTAAAAATTGAAACAACTCTATTAAGAGAACTTAACAAGGAGCTACAAGAGAAAAATTATTTACTCAGGGAACTTCTAAATGCTGAAAAAGAAAAAGTAAACTCAGAAGTAACAACTAACAAGAAAACGTTTGCTGAAGCTACAATTAACAGTAAACCCTTAAAAAAACGCATACCGAAAATAATTATTCAAATGAAAAATGAGGACGACGACATAAACAAAATTAAAAAAAGGGTTACCCACTATTTAACGAAACAAAAAACAATCAAGACGAAAAGTTTACAGGTAAAAAATAACAAGGAAATCAACATTAACTGCCTTAACGAAGATAGTACCAATAAAGCAGCCAAAATTTTAAGTAGTAAAATGTCGGATAAGTGTAAAATAGGAACAGAAAGCATCTCTAAACCGAAAATAAAGGTGGTGGGTATAGACAATTTTGAAAATATGAATGATGAAGAATTAGAAAGTGACATCAACACAAGAAATTTTAAAGACTGTGATGGAAAATGTGTAGTGTTAAGTACTTATAAAAATACCAAAAATAATACAATAACAGCTATTATTGAAGTTCCTTCGGAGATATACAAGATAATAAGAGAATGTTATAATAATAAAATCTACGTAGGATATCAAAACTGTAAAATATATGACTTAATAAATATCAAGCCATGTTACAAGTGTGGACGTTTTGGACATAATTTAAATAAGTGCTCTAATGATTTAACATGTTTAAAATGTGCAGGATCTCATATATCAGCACAATGTCAAATAAAAGATAATTTCACATGTGTAAATTGTTTCTACAGCAATACTAAATATAAAACGAATTTTGAGGTTAACCACATGGCGAATGACAGTGAGAAATGCAAAATCTTAAAAGGTAAAATCAACCGAGATATAGATATGACAGATTACCCAGTGAGGCCTTATGTACCCAGACTCATCGGTAAAGTAGAAAACATCAAAGTTACAACTAATCAAACACAGCCACATACTGTTACTGCAATGTCAATGAGTCAATCTGTTTTATCCATTGCCCCCTTGGGCTTGCAGTCTTCGAGAGAATCGCTAAATGATAATGGATCAAGTCCAGCAAGACATTGAAAACTTCTTACAACGTGAATGTAGCTGCGCTAACATGCAGACTCTCAACAATAATCTAACAGGCCAAAATAATCTAATTATGTATGTAAATATAAGAAGCATAAATGCTAATCTAAAAAATCTAGAAATTATTATTGAGAGTCTGTATGTTAAACCATGTGTAATTGTTTGTACAGAGACTAGAAAACTGGAAAACTATAAACAATATCAATTACCTAATTACAAAATTTTTTATAATAATAGTAGAATTAACCAAAACGACGGGGTTCTTGTATATATAAATAGTAAAATATTTGAAGACACAGAAACAATAGTAATTGATAGAGTTAGTTTTCTATGTTCCAGAATTAGACTAAAAAATAAAGATGAGATAATAATCTCGGCTGTCTACAGATGCCATGACATGTCGAAAACAGAATTTATTTTGAGTGTAAAAAAATACATTATGAATTATATAAACAGTAAAAATCATTGGTTAATCGGAGACTTTAATATTAATATAATGAGCAAATCTCTTGATAGTGCATATGACATGACTTTAAGCCAAGATTTTTTGAATCATCTTTTAGAACATGAGTATAGCCCATGTTTCCTTGGAGTCACACGACCAGACCCAGAAAATATCTTCGGGGGTTCATGTATCGATAATATGTATCTAAAAAGTAAAAATCTAACAACAAAAGCCTACAAAATAACTACTCCATTTACTGATCACTACCCTTTGTTTTTAACTTTCGATCATATAATACATATCGACTCAAGAAAGCAGAACAATAACGTAGCTAGAAGCATAGACTGGAATTCGATTTTGACTATACAAAATCCTAACTCTGCCTCAGAGTTATTATTTGAACTAGTGAATGGATGTGTTGAGAAGGCAACTTTTTCACAAAAACAAAATAAACAAAAAAATATTATTCCTAGAAAGATATGGATCACAAACGCAATTATAATATCATGTAAAACTAAAGAAACTTTATATAATATTTTTAAAAGAAACCCAACTAGTGAATCCGCAAAAAAAAGAATACAGGGACTATTGTAAAATATTAGATAAGATTATTAAAGATGCCAAACACAAATTTGACTTCGAAACGTTTAAAAAATGTGACAACAATCCTAGACAACTGTGGAACTTAATAAATAAGAAATTAGGAAAAAACAAAGTGCAATAAAATAATATAACTAATATTTACGATCAAGACAATAAAAAAATAGAAGATCAAAGGGAAATTGCTAATGTTATGAATAAGTATTTTTGTGAAGTAGGATCTGAAGTAAGTAAAAAAATTATACAACCTACAAATAAAAGATTGAATATTCCTAAACCAAATAACAAATCAATGTTTTTAGAACCCGCTGATGCACTTGAAATAAATACAATTATACGTAACATGAAAAACAAAGCTGGAGGTGTAGATAATATAAATACAAAAATTTTAAAGACGTTAGCAAACTACATAATTATTCCTTTAGAACATATATACAACTTGAGTATTGAAAAGTCTATCTGGCCAGATAATCTCAAAAGTGCCGAAGTTGTCCCTATCCACAAAGCTGGAAGCAAGTCATGCATTTCTAACTACAGACCAATATCTCTAATATCCAATGTTGCCAAAATTTTTGAAAAAATACTTTATAACAGACTTTATACTTTTTTGGAAAAACATCAAATACTTTCTGAACACCAATATGGCTTTGTTAAAAACAAAGGTACGGTGGATGCACTTAACTACATAACACATAAAATCTATCAAAATCTAGATAAAAGCAAACGTATTATTGCTACTTTTTTAGATCTGGCAAAAGCGTTCGATACTGTTAACCATGACATATTACTTAGCAAATTAGAACGTTATGGAATAAGAGGAAAGGTCTTACTTTTGTTCAAAAGCTATCTCTCCGATAGACAACAAAAAGTTCGAATACAAAACCAAATAAGTGAATACAAATATGTATCTTGTGGGGTGCCACAGGGAACAATATTAGGACCGATACTTTTTATATTATATGTAAACGATCTATTGAGAGATATGCCGGAAGGGTCTATTCTGTCCTACGCTGATGACACTGTCATCATTTCTAGTGAAGACACGTGGTCAATGGCGCAGGATAGAATAAACAAACTACTAGATCAAGCGGCGGAATGGCTTGCTTTAAATAAGCTATCCCTAAATATACAAAAAACTAAGTTTATAACTTTCGGTAACTATCGTGATAGTGTCCCAATTAATGTAAATATAAATATACAAAATCAGCAAATAACTAGAACAGAATGTTACAAGTACTTGGGATTAATTTTCGACTTTAATATGAAATGGGATAGTCACATTAAATATTTAATTAACAGAACAAAATATTTAATATTTATACTCGCAAAGCTAAGAAAAATTATGGATACAAACACATTGATGATTATTTATTACTCCTTCTTTCATAATGTTATAAACTATGGCATCATTGCTTGGGGGGTGCTTGTAGAACAGAAATTAAAATAATACAACAAATCCAAAATAAATTGCTCAAAATCATTGCCAAAAATAAATTCCAGGTGCACAACACTCCGCTAAAAATAGAACAAATGTTCACTCTAGAATCCTTATGCTATCATTATAATAATCTAAAAGATGCTTTTCTTACAATAAAACGCAATACTAGAAAAAAATCACTACAACTACCTAAAATGACCAAAGCTATTAGTGATAAAGATAGTCTGGTAGAAGCTATGAGGGTATTTAACGAATTGCCTAATGATCTCAAAATTTTAAATTATAAGAAGAGTACAATTAAGTACAAATTAAAACAAAAGCTCTTTCGATAATAACATTTAATTGTAACATTACGCACAACTTCATATCATTTTCACTGTTTACTTTTGGAAAAATGAAGATTATAATATTACGTTTTGGCGGATTTTATTTATAGAATATATAAATTGTTAAATGAAATAAAGTTTTTGAAAATGTTTATGTTACTCGAATGAGTAATCTGTTAGTTTTAAGTTATAGATATAGTATTAGTTGTATGCAACCAGACTATTGTACAGGTAACAATGTTTACCTCTAATAGATTTTACTTTGTAAACTGCATTGTAACTTTTCTGGTTAAATAAATAAATAAATAAATAAATAAATAAATAAATAAATAAATAAATAAATAAATAAATAAATATGATTTATTATAATGCCCTCACTCTATTTTTATCGTCTGTCAACTTAGTTTCAGAGATATTGATACTTTTGCCCTTGTCTAAAATGTATTCCAGTTTTTAATTCGGCATCAAATAGTCCTCAAGCATTTCAAACTTAAAGTTTGCTGTCAATTTATACACTCTATTAGTTCCAGACCTTTTTCCTGACACTTCAACTTGGATTCTGTCTGTCAAATTTATTACAGAATTTACACTCTCATACTGTTTACCTTTTTCCTTCAAAAGGTATCTACTCTCTCATTTACTCTCGCCTCAATATAATTTTCTACATTTATCTCTCTCAATTCATTATTTTGTTTATTCATTTTAATATCTTTGCTTACCTCATTTTTAGTTCTCACTCGTCTTTTCTTTTTACCCTCCGGTAAGTCCCAAATCTTCTTTTCTCTCTCTTTTGGTGTCACACCCTTACAATCAGTGGGCAGTTCTGTAATTTGACTCTGACTCTCTACTTGCGGATGTACACTCCCTCCAAGCGTTGTCTTAAACATCTGCCCCAGATTGCTCACAAGTCCTTCTATAAGCTGTTTATTCATCTCAGCTTGCCGCTCCAGCATCAAATCCTGAGTCTTCTTGAAGTCATCAATCATCTCCGACCTCAAGTCACTCTTTTGCTTCTCCAGCAGCTCCTTCACTGTCCCCAGACTTGCTCCAGGAGATACTTTCGTACCCGCCTCTCCACCTGGAGGTTGTGGTGGGCCGAAAGGGATCACCTTTTCTATTTCTCCCCAGTGCTGGTGAGCATAGATGTACTCTTCCGTGGACAAGTGCTGGTCGACTCTTTTCATATTTTTATCCGGGAAGGCGATGTAAATTTTCCCATCGTCCTTCTTGATAAAGAAAGTTTTCTCTCCAAAGTATTCCTTGTAGATCTCCTCCCTGATCCAAACTGACTCCATCAGTTTATTGAGCTCGTCCAGCTTGTCTGTAAAATTCAATTTTACATTAGTATATAACCCCTCTAATTATATTTCAAGTTTTTCTACTGTCTATTTTCTCCAATATCATGACATATTATCTCCAAATGCGCGCGACTTTTACTGTCTATATACACTCCATATGGATCCATTTTAGAACTGTCAATTGCGTGCTTACACTCCATTTGTATAGCTAAACCTGTCTCACTGACAGATCCGATTCGAATCGTGACGTCCTCCTGGCACCTTCTTACTGTCAAAAATCTCGTCAAAAAGCACGACTTTATACTCCAACAGAAGGCGATATTCAGACTATGTTTTGACGTCATTTACTCCAATACGCGCGTTTTTACTCCATGTGTGCACACTTTTTCTCCAACTCCTATAGTTTGAATCTGTCTATTTGTTTTAGCAACCCCCTCCCGCGTTGACGCGGTGCAGATAGCATGCACCCCGTCGCGTTTCAGGGGCGCTACATATGTGTATACATATGTGTTCATATACTTAACGCTGAAGCTGTATGCGCTCCATCGCTACAAGCTACAGTTTCTCCTTTTTCCTACATGTGTATATGTACATATACATTTACAGCATTGTCTATTTCGCTGTGAGCCGCGCGTGCTCCGTCGCTACGCAGCTACTAACTCTTACTTCTGTACTCTCCTGTACTCTTCTGTACTCTCCTGTACTCTCCTGTACTCTCCTGTACTCTCCTGTACTCTCCTGTACTCTCCTGTACTGCTCCGCGCGTCCCCTTTCCGCGCGAACATCAAGTCTCTCTTTCTTTCTCTCATGTGTATATGTATATACTTACATACATATACGGCACTGTCTAGTCTACGGCATTTCGCTTGCGCCGCGTGCGTCCCATCGCACGCAGCTATATCGTCTCTCGTGCTGTGCCGCGCGTCACCTCGCCGCGCAAACACAGCCTCTCTCTCACACTCTAGAGTCGCACGCCCCTCTCCCGCGCGACCATCGACTCTCTCTCGGTATAGCCATGGCTGCGCGCGAGCTCCTTCTCCGACTCCGCGCGCCGTCGTCTCTCCCATGCGCGAGCTCCCTCTCTCTCCCCCGCGACGCCCGCGCCCACCATGCTCTCTCTCAACATGGCGCTTCATTCGTCTCGAGCGGGAAGGAAGGCAGCCACGAGGCGACACCGCGGGCGGCCATCTTGGCTCGCTGCGCGCGCATGCACACGTGCGTGTTCCCGCTCAAACTTGTTGCGCGCCTATGCCACTTCTGAGTATCATCAGAATTCCTCTCTATGCTACACTTTTCTGTTCTTTGATTTTAGCCATTGTTTTTCGTCTCTCAATTTTGCACGCGCTCTTTCTCTTATTTTCTGATCTAATTCTCACTTTCTCATACGATTAATTTTCTATCTTTTAGCTAAACTATTCGCAAACATCAATTTTGATTTTTTCGCTTTCTACTGATTCGCGAGTTTCTCCTCTCGTGTTGTTTGACTCGCGTTTCTATTCAATTTGTATTTCAACACTTTTACCTTTGCAATTATTCTCCTGAGTATCTAAATACATGTATTTTTACATACCTTTGTTCGCCTTTGATCCGGGCTCGCCTTGTGCCGTCGTTTTTGCCCCTGTCTCGCGTCTCCTTGGCAAACTTCTTCCCGATGAGCACAAAATCTCCTGTCGCTCTCCAGTGCACACCGTGCCCTGTGATGCAAGCAGGAAAAGCCCCTCTCTTTCTCCAGCTTTCGAATCTTTCTCTCGTCTCACGACACAAAGGCTAAACACGTCACTTTTTCTTTCGCGTTTTCTCCTACACTTATTTGCGCGGTGGAAGCGTTGTTATCTTACCGGCCCATAACCTGTTAGAGATTAGGGTAAGACAACAAGATAAACGCAACAAATCAAGATGAAACAAAAGCTTTATTTAACACACTCTATATTCACAATACTCCGTACGTCCGTCTCGTTCGGCGCGCTGCAACGGTCTGACTAGAGCGGCTACCGCTTTCCCTCCCCGCACTGCAGCGGCGCTCGCTCGCGCCGCACGGCGTTGCTTTCTTACATACATCTATATATCTATATCTACTTTAACGCTACGCAGATTGATCACATAAATCCTAACAATAATATATCTTAAATATTTTCCATCTAAGTTTTTACATCAAACATGGATGAATTTGATGCAACTGACCAATGTTGCAACTGCTTCAAGCGAAATCTCAGTAACATATCAGCTCAGATTAAGATCATTAATTCAGCTAGTGAAGTCGAAGCCGTTTGTGAGCAGTTAAATGTAGATAATGTTGACATTGGGTTTAAACTTTGAGATAAATGTAGAAAACTTGTTTTTTTTTTGGCACACGAAAAGTAGAACCTTCAACCAGTGATCAAAGTCAGCCAATGAGTTCTCAGTCAAGCTCGGATATACCCAGCTCTCAGAGTTCAGGGAGCGTTTTTGAGGCAGTATTAAAACCACCTGTAGAAAAAAAACCTTCCACCGAGTTGCCCATCAAAGGAACTATGATTTCTCATACAGCATGTCTGCAATATTTCAAAGAAAAGCAAATCTTTATTCCAAATGGCAATCGAGTTTGTACGGAGCATTTAATAAAAAAACGATTTTTTGATGATGACCTGGAACTAATACAAATATACAGTAACACGAGTTTTTTAACTGCAGATGAAATATGTTTATTTTAAAAAAAAAATCAGATTTAGCCTCGGAAACATTTTTAGATAAAATAAAATCATCAGAGCTTAGCGAAAAACAATTATTCTCTTTTACTGGTCTTTCGACTGATCAATTGCAAGAACTGAGAAAATTATTAGTTTCCATGAGATCATCGGATTCTAGAGACGTTACACAAACTCTGGTTATAGGTTTATTTAAATTAAGAACTGGATCGTCGAATAATTTTATTTCGTCGATTTTCGAAATAGAAAACGAAATAAGAGTTTCACATTTTTGTCAATCAGTAATTAACTCATTTGAAAAAGATGTGCTACCGAAATATTTTGGAGTAAAAAGTATTAAAAGGGAGGATCTTATACGTGATCACACTTCCATTTATGCAAAAAAACTGTTTAAATTAGCGAATGAGCTTGTTTTGGTTTTTGATGGAACTTACTTACGTCACCAAAAAAGTAAAAATAATGAATACCAACGAAAGTCATATTCAGGTCAGAAGAAATATCCTTTGGTCAATCCATTCACTATTTGCACCACAGACGGATTTGTTGTTGATGTCTCTGGTCTGTTTTTAGCCACAGAAAATGATGCAAGCATCATGAAGAAAGTAATGGATGATCCAGATGGTATAAGAACTATTATAAGAGAAGGTGATGTTTGCGTTGTAGATAGAGGTTTTAGGGATGTGATACCTTATTTAAAAAGTCTTGGCTTTAGGATTCTCATGCCTGTCTTAAAGGGAAATAGACCCAACTTGAGTACGACTGAATCGAATGAATCTCGTTACGTTACGAAATTGAGATGGGTTGTAGAGGCTGTTCATGGTATTCTTGGTAAAAAGTATAAGCTTCTTCACCAGCAATTAGATAATAAACTTTTACCAAAAGCTGGTGCATATTGTAGAATTGCATGTTTTCTCAACAACCTTTTTGGTAAGCGTTTAAATAGCGATAAAGATGACGGTGGCTTACAAGGTATAATCATCGAAAGAATGTTAAATTCTAAACAAAGTGAAAATACTTTAGAGTTAGAAGCTGAAACAGCCAGATGGTCTAGACGGCCCACTATTACGATCAAACTAACATCCCAAGAAATCATTGACTTTCCGGAGATGACTGAAAGAGATCTCAAAATATTTTTTTCAGGTACCTATCAATTAGGTCAAGCCGTATGTTATTTGGTTGAGTTAAGGGGGTGTCAAACTCCATTCTGCGATTTGACCGACCCATAGGTCGGTAAGGTAGGAAGTACATACTATTGATGAAATATGACACAAGCGCCATCTCTGGAAAATCGTAATAGATTTTAACATAGATGGCGCTACATATTTCAAAAATATTAAAGATACGCGTTTTTTTATTACAAACAATTGTACGTATTTCGCGTATACGTATTTCTTTTTATAATTAATTATCCGTATTTTGCGTATACGCATTTTTATTGTTAATAATAGTGCGTATTTCACATATATACGCATATTTATTACAAATAATTTTGCGCATTTCGCCTATACGCATTTTATAATAAATAATTTGGTGTATTTCGCCGATACACATATTTTATTCTAAATAATTATGCGTATTTCGCTTATACGCACTTTTCAGTGTTATCAATTGTGCGCATTTCGCCTATACGCATTTTATAATAAATAATTTGGTGTATTTCGCCTATACACATGTTTTATTATAAATAATTATGCGTATTTCGCTTATACGCACTTTTCAGTGTTATTAATTGTGCGCATTTCGCCTATACGCATTTTATAATAAATAATTTGGTGTATTTCGCCTATACACATGTTTTATTATAAATAATTATGCGTATTTCGCTTATAGGCACTTTTCAGTGTTAGTAATCGTGTGCATTTTGCCTACACGCATTTTATAATAAATCATTTTGTGTATTTCGACTATACACATGTTCTATTATAAACAAATGTGCGCATTTCGCCTATACACATTTCTTATAATAATGAGATGCAGATTCGTCACTTTATTATATAGTCTCAGTTATTATTGACATTTCAAAATTCAGGACGTCGCCTCGCATGATTGCAACTGCTTTCTTAAAAATTGTAGTGCGCTTCGTAGGTTTTTGTGTCCCGGTGAAGGGACAGATCGGATGCGCGATCTGAGCGTTCCAGGTGGACGATGATGGAGTTTACGTCATGCGCTCCGTAGGTTTTTGTGTCTAGAGACCAAGACAAATCGAATGCGAGGTCTAGGTGTTTCAGATGGCCGATGATGGAGACCGGGTAGTGCGCTTCGTAGCTTTTTGAGTCCAGGTGTCTGGACAGCTCGAATGCGAGATCTAGCTGTTCCAGGCGGCTGATGATACGCTTCGTAGACTTTTGTGTCCAGGTGTTTTGACAGATCGGATGCCAGGTCTAGGTGTTCCAGACGGCCAATGATGGAGTTCGGGTAGTGCGCTCCGTAGGTTTTTGTGTCCAGGTGAAGGGACAGGTCGGATGCGAGGTCTAGGTGTTGCAGATGGCCGATGATGTAATCCGGGTGATGCGCTTTGAAGGTTTTTGTGTCCAGGTGTCGGGACAGATCGGATGCGAGGTTTAGGCGTTCCAGGTAGCCGATGATGGAGTTTACGTGACGCGCTCCGTAGGTTTTTGTGTCCAGAGGCCAGGACAAATCGAATGCGAGGTCTAGGTGTTCCAGATGGTCGATGAGTCCGGGTAGTGCGCTCCGTAGGTTTTTGTGTCCAGGTGAAGGGACAGGTCGGATGCGAGGTCTAGGTGTTTAGATGGCCGATGATGGAGTCCAATTTAATATTATGATTTTCAAAATATTACCTGCATCTGAAATTTTGTGGCACGGTACTGCACTTTTTTGTACATATTCTGGATGTAGTTTACAAAATTTCTACCAAGAGATAGTTTAGATTTGGTTTTTATTTTTTTGGTTGAGGGTTTAATTGTTTATTGAAATTTAAACAAATTTCAATCTATTTAGTTTTTTATGAACAAAAAATGTTCCTCAAATTTTAGGTCGATATTTGCAAAAATAAAAAAGCTATGCAATATTGAAAATTCAATTCTTTGCAATTTTTGGTTAAAATCCAAGTTTATTCATTTTTTAACTGAAAATCTTGAAACTTTTTGTACAGTACATTGATTGGCAAAAGGTTTAAATTTTTTCTGTAGAATGTGCCAGTATTTATTTTATGACCCTTTTTGAAAGTATCTGATTGGCTGCTTCTTAGTATACCTTTGTTTTGTAATTGGGGATCGTGGAGTGGAGAGGTTCAAATTAGAAGAGTTTTCGTGTGGAGAAAAACGTGGCTTTATTGAATGCGCCGTCGTGCCTCTGGGCGTATAGTTGTTGCTGCTGTCTCTCTCGCCGTCGTGCGTGAACTGTCGCCGGCCGGCGCTGCGAGGTGCCGTCGGCGAGACTTTGTTGAGGAGGGGCGGTGAGAGAGGACCGCGTGGAGGGCGCTCATTGGCTGCGCACCGTATATTGCCTTTTAAGGCTTGGTGACGTCAGCGTCTCGCTGGTCGAGGCGCTGGATCGCCAACATTCCGCCCACCTTCGTCAGAATGGCGAACGGTCCTTACTCCTTGGGAAGGAGTCGAATAACCTTGGCGATGGGTCGGCGAAGATTTGTGGTGGCCGTGTGCAGGTCGACCACGCGAGTGATTCCATCACTCCCTGGATAGACGGCGGTAACTCTGGCGAGGGGCCACTTGGCTGGAGGCGTGAGCTCGCTTCGACCGAGCACGAGTTCGCCTACAGTGACTGGTGGTTGAGGTTGTTTCCACTTCTGACGGGATTGCAGGGACGTCAGGTAGTCCGTTGACCATCTCTTCCAGAAGTGCTGGGCCAGCTGACTGATCAGGAGCCAGCGCTTTCCTGCTGGAACGTTGTCGTTGGTGACATCTCCTTCAGGAACTATAAATGAAGATCTTTGTATGAGAAAGTGTGACGGTGATAGGAAGTCAAGGTCAGAAGGATCGTCAGTGAGAGCGGTTAAAGGTCTGGAGTTAAGGCATGCTTCAATGCGACACATAAGAGTAGCAAGCTCAGAGAAAGTGAGAACTTGATCCCCAATGACTCGGCGCATGTGATGTTTAGCTGACTTAACTGCAGCTTCCCAAATACCCCCAAAATGAGGTGCACTGGGAGGATTGAAGATCCAGGAGGTTCCTTCTTTTGTAAGAGACCGAACAACTTGAGAAGAGAATTCTGACGAAGCATCTACCATCTGTCTCAGTTGAACATCTGCCCCGACGAAGTTAGTACCTTGGTCAGAGTATAACTCCTTGCAATGACCTCGACGAGCCGTGAAACGATGAAAAGCGGCGATGAACGCCTCACTTGAATAATCCTCAACTACCTCAATATGAACGGCTCTGGTGGCCATACAAATGAAGATGGCAATATAACCTTTCATCGTGCCTTTACCTCTAGATTTAGTGAGACGCAGATGAATAGGCCCGGCGTAATCGACGCCAGAGCGTTCGAAAGGTGACGACTGACAAACACGAGCTTTAGGTAGTTCGCCCATTAATTGGGAGGGCACTCGCGCAGCATAGCGAGAGCAAGTAGTACATGCTCTGATGACTCCTTTAACTTCAGCTCGTCCCTTAACAATCCAGTATCGTCGTCTGAATGTAGCAAGGGTTAACTGAACACCACCATGAAGCGTACGTTGGTGAGCGTCCCTGATTAATAAAGTAGTAAAGTGACACTTAGCAGGTAAAATAAGAGGATGCTTAGTATCTTCTTCGAGAAGAGAGTGAGAGAGTCGACCGCCCACCCTGAGCAAATGATTTTTTATCAGGGGGTTTAGCGGTGACAGAGGGCTTTTAGCCGAAAGTTTACCTGTCCTTGCTAACTGATAAATATCAAACTTAAAATAGGCTTTCTGAATTAGGTAGATCAAACAAAGTTTGCTGTTCTCAATCTCACTAGCAATAACCTGAATGGAAGAAAAATGACTATCTCTAAACCACTCGAGAGTGAGAATAGAAGATAGGTACAAGTTTCTTCGGCTTAGACATGACGATGAGTATATGAGTATAAAGATAATCTTATACCTACGCCAGGCACAGATCAAAGCGACGGGATTTTGAAGAAGGTTAGGTCCAACATGTAGAAGATCGTTGACCGATACACCTGTTTTAGTTTTACTTGAGCCATTAAACACAGTACGTAACTTGGTCGTCGTACTGGTTTCCTTCCACACACCGTGATGTGGTAAGAAGGCTTGAGAGTATTTTGATAATGGATCAAACTTTGAGGAGAGTGACATATGGCCTAGGTCAATGTACTCTTTAATGAAATCACTATAAGCTATTTTGAGTTTCTCGTCTTTAGCTAGGTTTGCTTCTAGACGAGTGAGTGCGCGTAATGCGGCAGAATGAGAGTTCTCGAGATGAGCAGAACTCAACTGGTCTCGACTTTTCCAGGGTAGGCTTACTATGTACCGACCCGACTCATCCTGTCGAGTGGTTTTTTGATAGAAGTGCTCGCAAGCTTGTTCGTCAGGCGAGTAAGATTTTTTGTCGACGGGTATTTCCTCCGCCCTCCAAAAATCTTGTACGAGCTCCAAAGTTTGGCTTCATGCTCGCAGGTATTTGAGCAATGAAGAGAGATTGGCTCTAGCCCTATTTCTGGAGTTATGGATGGAGATTACCTGTCAAGAGCCATCCAAGTTTGGAATTCAGAGCTATAGGTTGAAGCTTCTGACCCTTAATTATCTGGCTTTCAATGATTTGCGCATAAACGCTAGCACCGAGTAGAATATCGATACGTGAGGGATCGAGATACTTGGGGTCTGCTAGTTGCAGCCCTCGTAAGTATTCGAAATTTGTATTACCTCTTACAACGGGAGGCTTATACGACGAGAGTTTTGGCAAAACAATGCCATCAACTTCCAAGGAGAAAGTTGAATCGAAATGCGGTTGTATAGTAAGACAAGCAACTTTAGAAGAAACAGCCGCTGTCCTTTCACCTATACCTTGGATGTGCGTGTGACTGGTTCTACAGTTTAGAGAAAGCAAGTTACACATAGCTTGTGTAACAAGTGAGATTTGAGAACCAGGATCAATCAGCGCACGAACTAGAATTTTGGTTCCGTTAGGACCAAGGGCGTTAATCCTAGCGGTAGCTAAAAGTACTCCTGTACAATTAGTACTTTCTCCACTATTGAGGGAGACTGCTTGAGAAGCAGGTTTATCATCAACTTTTGTGATGACGTATTTGCCACAGTTGGGGCTGGAGGTGCTGGTCGCTGAGTCAATCTGATCAGTCTGCAACGGACTGATTGCTTGATTGTTGTCAGAGTGCACCATGGTATGATGCTTAGCTTTACAAAGAAAGCATCGGTAGTTGGAAGTACAACTTTTCACGTTGTGCCTCCCTAAACAGTTGAAACAAAGATTAGAAGATTTAATCAATTCCTTACGTTCAGGAACCGTTTTATTGATAAATCGTTCACATCGATTTGTAAAATGTGATTGGTTACAAAATAAACATTTCTTTTTTGATGAGGTATTAGCTGAAGTTTGATGTGAATAGACCGACTGAGCATTGTCTTGCTCTGATTTACGAGGCTTTGAGTTAGGTGATTGTGATTTAGGGTAGTTATTTGAAGATGATCTAGAGCCAGCTTCGATGGCTTCTAGTGTTAGAGTTTGACTACGAAGAAAGGCTTGAAGCTGTTCCATCGTTGGTGGATCGACGCTATCACCTAGGTGTCTTTCCCATTCTTTACGTGTATTTAAATCGAGTCGATTTATCGCAAAGTGAACGATTAAATCACTACCTAATGAGGCAGCTCGATCAAGGGATGTTAAACTGGCGATGGGATTGAAGATTTCCCTATAAATCCGCTTGATTTCCGACGAGGAATCTGCCTTCATAGATTTGACTGCGAAGATTTCCGAGATATGAGAACTAACAATACGACGTTGATTTTCGTAATACTCAGTTAGAGTTGTCCATGAGCGTTCATAATTATCACCAGCAATTGGAAGAGATTTAATTTTCTCCAGTGCCTCACCCGTAAGGTGAGTGCGAAGATAGTGCAACTTCATTACGGGCGACAAGTCCTCACGACGATGAATAAGAGCCCGAAAGACGTCCCTAAAATTCTCCCAATCTGAGAATTTACCTGAAAATTTAGGTAAATCTATCTTAGGCAACGATTGAAACGAAGAGTTGGTAGAAGTTTGAGTGGGCCCTGGAGTAACTGCAGCAGCATTGGAATTAGCAGCTTGAGCGGAGGCTGCTTTTTCTTTAAGGTGATCTAGAAAGTCAAGAAATTCTCCTCTGCGATCATAGAAGTTATCCTCAACCAAATCACGGAGATTAGATGAAAAATAGTCATGTTTAATATCAAGGTCCTTGAGACGCAAAATTTTCTCGTGAGTCTGTTGAAAAGTATCATAATTTTTCTCAAGTCCGGCAAGACGTGACTCGGCATTACCTTTAGTCATATTATTTTCACCTTTAGATTTGAAGTTTTTAAAAGAGTTGGAAATTAGTGCTTGAAGCGACAGCTGTTTAAGATGATAGTCATCCATTTTGAAATCAAATAATTAGATTTTGCGGCAGAACTTGACTTAACAATGTGAACTAAGATTAGTTAACTATCCTTAACCACTCGAGAGTGAGAGAAGAAATAGTGAGAGTTACTACAACTAAATCTTAAACTAGGTTATGATACTTATGCTAGTGTGGACGTGTAGATACGCTTGAAGTTGCAACGTTGACTGCTTGAAGATAAGGAACTGCCGACGTTGAATTCAGCAACCATGCAGCGAAGTCAGCAACGGAATCAGAAATGAATCCAGGTGTAGATCAGCAGTCGAATTTGGAGACGAGACAATGCATCAGCAGGCAGTGATAAACTGCAAGGTCAATTAACATAAGTATTTGCCAGGCCAAAAATTGCATTCAATTTCCTCAAGAGTAGTTCAATATTACAAATTAAATTTATAATAAACTCAAACTCAGTTAACTTGTACTAATCTCTAATAAGGCTACTCAATTTTAATTAAAGTAATTTGACTAAATAGAGATCATTAAATTCTCATTAAAATGGAATAAATATACTAGATTGACTAGACGATAGTTGCTAAATTTAATTTAAGCAAATTGGAACGATACGTGTGTCCAGGTATTAGGACTAAGCATCCGAGCGCAATAGGATCGGCGTTGGGTGCGAAGAAGATGGACTCGTCCGAATACAGCTCCGATCCGTTGATGCGCGCCCCCTGTGGCGAAGATGGACTCGTCCGCCTCCTAATCCTCCTGGCGATGACGTATGCGATTTCCCGGACGTAGCGCGTCCTGATTGTCGTCTTCTTGTAGACGACCCTCCTTCCCTCGTGGAAAGCTCACTATATACGGCGAGTACGAGCTCGATGCAGTGAAAGCGAGCCAGCTCCACGTGGGTAGTCCTTGTTTCGAAGTGTGTGAGCCCCGTAGCGTGTACGCTGCACGCGGGTACTCCTTTGCTTGAGTGATGTGGACCCCGTGCGTGTACAATGCACGCTGGTTGTCCGTTTTAGAAATGCTGTGGACCCCGAGCGTGTACAATGCACGCTGGTTGTCCAGGTCTTGATATGTGCCGGTCACCGTACGAACGCGGTGGCTCGAGAGCTGGCTTTACAGCGCACGCTCTTGGCTACAAGACAAGATGGCTGCCGGTCAACGTACGAACGCGATGACTCTAGAGCTGGCTTTACAGCGCACGCTCTTGGCAACGTCTTGGAGTCGATAGCGACGCACTCCAAGGCGTTTTTAGAAATGGGGAAAATAGCAATTGAATGTGCTATTTCCCCTAGGAAGCCTTAGAAGGTGGCTTCCGAGTACACACGACGGCGAATTAACGAAAGAGAGAGAGACAGCAACGTACGCGCGAAGTCGGCATGCTAGAGCACGCGACTGTTACGGCACTCACGACCACGAACACTTTTGATGCGTACCTGAAAAGAAGATAGCTATCTCTACGCCACTCGAGAGTGAGAGTAGAAGATAGTAAAGATTTTCTTCTTTGTGGCCATGGCGATGATGAGGACTCCCACGATCCGGCTCGAAGGACCAAATGTTTTGTAATTGGGGATCGTGGAGTGGAGAGGTTCAAATTAGAAGAGTTTTCGTGTGGAGAAAAACGTGGCTTTATTGAATGCGCCGTCGTGCCTCTGGGCGTATAGTTGTTGCTGCTGTCTCTCTCGCCGTCGTGCGTGAACTGTCGCCGGCCGGCGCTGCGAGGTGCCGTCGGCGAGACTTTGTTGAGGAGGGGCGGTGAGAGAGGACCGCGTGGAGGGCGCTCATTGGCTGCGCACCGTATATTGCCTTTTAAGGCTTGGTGACGTCAGCGTCTCGCTGGTCGAGGCGCTGGATCGCCAACAACCTTCATCAAAGGATATTGAGGCTGCGGCCAAATATTCTTTATTCGACAAATTTTTTTTTGTATTCTTCTTCGAAAACCCTTCAAAATGCTTTTTTTGATCAATACTGGCCGAGCAAAGGGAAAAAAGTGACAATTTTTTGAAATATCAAGAAAAATCCATAATTTCAATTTTTGATAACATGATTAATGAAACTGAATATTATTCATACATCTTATGGCATGGACCGTACCACTGAATTTTGTTAGAGCATCAAATAGAACATTAGAAATATCTATTTTCAATAATATTAGGCTTACACAATAAGCAATACCTAATTATGAATTAATAATAAATTAAGCTATAGAGGTTAATTACTATAAAGCTGTCAAAATGAAATCAGGCAACAGACTGATAATTTCATTCATAATTAGGTATCGCTTATTGTGTAAGCCTAATATTATTGAAAATAGATATTTCTAATGTTTTATTTGATGCTCTAACAAAATTCAGTGGTACGGTCCATGCCATAAGATGTATGAATAATATTCAGTTTCATTAATCATGTTATCAAAAATTGAAATTATGGATTTTTCTTGAAATTTCAAGAAATTGTAACTTTTGTCCCTATGCTCGGCCAGTATTGATAAAAAAGCATTTTGAAGGGTTTTCGAAGAAGAATACAAAAAAAAATTTGTCGAATAAAGAATATTTGGCCGCAGCCTCAATATCCTTTGATGAAGGTATACTAAGAAGCAGCCAATCAGAGACTTTCAAAAAGGGTCATAAAATAAATACTGGCACATTCTACAGAAAAAATTAAAACCTTTTGCCAATCAATGTACTATACAAAAAGTGTCAAGATTTTCAGTTAAAAAATGAATAAACTTGGATTTTAACCAAAAATTGCAAAAAAATTGAATTTTCAATATTGCATAGCTTTTTTATTTTTGCAAATATCGACCTAAAATTTGAGGAACATTTTTTGTTCATAAAAACTAAAAGAAAACGAGTTTTGAGGGATTTTAAAATTTTGAGCTGCTGACTTCACGTGAAATATCCCATATACCTGAAACAACAGGAGGGTGTAACAAAATTTGAGACCAAGGGTTGAACTTCAAATGAACCTGAGTATGGTATATAAGTTGATCCGCATTTTAAAATATACACCTTCCATCATATAAACGCATAACTGCAAATTGAACATTTTAACAAAATTTGTATTATTAGAAGTATTGTCATTAATAATTACTTTGCATTATACTTGTCATGCTACTAAATGATTGGCAAAAGTAGAGCTACTATAATTTCATTGAGCTAGGCTCATAAGTTTCTTTAGCTTCTTTTCAAATTTTATGAGTTTTGTTGAAAAAAAACGGAAAAGAATTAATTTTATGTCAAGACATCTAGTTTCTTATAAATAGATAACTAAATAAACTCATGTAATTGTAATTCTTTTCTGTTATAATTAAATATGTTCGCCCATACACCTTTCCTTATAACTAATAATTGTGCATATTTCGTCTATACGCATTTTTGCATTATAAACAACTGTGCGTATTTCGCTTATACATATTTTTGATATTGTAAATAATTGTGCGTATTTCGCTTGTACGAATTTTTTATTATAAATAATTATGCGTATTTCGCCTATACGCATTTTTGTATGATAAATAATTGTGCGCATTTCGCATATACGCATTATTTATTATGAATAATTGTGTGTATTTCGCCTATACGCATTTTAATATTTACTATTTTTTTTATTACAAACACATGTCAATTTGAACGTAATTACGTTCGAATAAGTATTTATTTATAATCACGATTTTTACTTATAGTATAAAATTACGTGATTAGTAATACTTTAAGTTTTGACATGTCCAACACCTATTAGCCAAAAACTACGGAGCGCACCACCTAAATATCGTCACCGGCTTCCCCGAAGACCTGGACCACGTATTAGATGCGCCCTGATATCCAAACGCAAAAGACTACAAAGCGCACCACCTAGACCTCGTCATCGGCTACCCTGAACACCTGCACTGCGTATTAGATGCGCCCTGATATTTTAATGCAAAAAACCTAGACTCCATCATCGGCTACCAGAAAGACCTAAACCACGCATTTGATACGTTCCAACATCTAGAGACAAAAAACTACGGAGCGCACGACCTAGACATCATCATCGGATACCCCGAACACTTTGACTACGTATTAGATGCGTCCTGGGATCTAAACGCAAAAAACTTCGGAGCGCATCACCTCGACTCCATCATTGACCACCTCAAAGACCTAGACGACGCATTCGATGCTTTCAATTATCGATAAGTCACACTTCCTTATAATAGTTGTCATTTCCGTATTAGCAGGTAGCAACCGTTACCGCTATAGTATTTCTCCCTTACAATTGAAGGTGGAAGCAATGTATACTAAAATCGTGTGACGCTGTTACGTCGGTATATGCCGCTGATCCAACGATCGTATAATTGTGTAACTGTTGTAGTATGAAAAGCAACATACCGTAAAAGTATGGGTCCCTTACTAAGATTGCTAAAACCACCTTACTTATATAGTAAAGGAACTCCTATACTCCACGAGTAAGCCGTTTTAACTGTAGCAGTAAGAGTTTTCTTTCCGTGTGCACCCGCAGAAAACTGTTACTTTTTGTGTGGATATAATTCATACCTAAAAATCAGGTGTGCCCTAAATACTGACATTAGTCTAGGCACCAGGTGGGTTTCCATGTCCGATGGATGTCCACGCCTCCACCAAAGCTTTTCTTACGTATTTTTGTCTGCTGATTCTGAATTTCGAAGGTGGACAGTCGCCAGAATCTTAGTTTTTGTTATTAACAATTTAATTGTTTAAACTGCGGCCAAATCAATATGATTAATTATAACTGAATCCTAACTGTCTAAAACTGTAGTAAATTGATCTAGAATTATGCACGTTTGCGCTCGAATTCGCGACTTATTGCACTAAATTTGCAATAATTCGGGTTCTAATAAAAATTTTTCAATTCTGAAAAAACGAGCATATTCTAGATCAATTTACTACAGTTTTAGGCAGTTAGGATTCAGTTATAATTAATCATATTGATTTGGCAGCAATTTAAACAATTAAATTGTTAATAACAAAAAACTAACAGTCTGGCGATGTTCCACCTTCGAAATTCAGAATCAGCAGTCAAAAATACGTAAGAAAAGCTTTGGTGGAAGTGTGGACATCCATCGGCCACGGAAACCCCCCTGGCGCCTAGACTACATCTCGAGTCTGTCGCGGGAGCGCAGACATTCAAGTATACCTTCGTCGTCCCTTCTCCGTCGTGTCCGCCTAGGTGATGTCCTCGGGAAGTGGTAGTTGCGTTGGCTGCCCTCGAGGAGAGTAGAATGATATGAAGACCTGTTGTCTTCTGCAGGAGCTCTTCGCCTAGAGCAAAACAAAATATATTAATAATGTTTTAGGCAGTGGGGATGAGGAGAGCAGTATCAAACTGCCAGGAACAGAGGAGTAGACAGATGGAAAGTTGGAGGCTAGGTTCGGCTATACTACAGGATAAAGTCCAAATCCGAAGTGAAGTACTTACTCGAGTCTGTCACGGAAGCGCGAACTACATTCAACTACACCTTCGCCCTCCCTTCTCCGTTGTGTTCGCCTAGGTGATGTCCTCGGGAAGTGGTAGTTGCATTGGCTGTCCTCGAGAAGAGTAGAATTATATGAAGACTTGTTGTCTTCTACAGGAGCTCTTCACCTAGGACAATACAAAATATATTAATAATGTATTAAGGAGTAGGGATGAGGATAGCAGTATCGAACTGCCAGGAACAGAGGAGTAGACCGATGGAAAGTTGGAGACTAGGTTCGGCTGTACTACAAGATAAAGTCCAAATCCGAAGTGAAATACTTACTCGAGTCTGGCACAGAAGATCAAACTATATTTATATACACCTTCGCTCTTACTTCTACGATATGTTTGTGTAGCTGATGTCTTCAGGACGTGGTAGTTGTGTTGGCTGCCCTGGAGGAGAGTAGAATTATATGAAGACGTGTTGTCTTCTGCAGGAGCTCTTCGCCTAGGGGAAAACAGAATATATTAATAAAGTGTTAAGCAGTATAGGAATGAGGATAGCAGTATCGACCTGCCAGAAACAGAGGGAGTAGATAGATGGAAAGTTAAGATATCTGTAGAAAATGGAAAGGGTCTTTGGAATGAAAAGTCGAAAAAGTGCATGTGCATTTCCAACTAAGACCTCATCACCCTCGCTTAAAGTTTACCAGAATGTTAATACACAATCCAATACATGTTGAGGCATTGTATATTAAATTTTAGATCTTTTCAATCAGCCAGTGTAGGCGAAATAACTTTTTTCTTGAACATTTCTTAAAAAGAGCATACAAATTGCAATATCTCCACACTCGCTAATTATTTAGATTTGAAACTTGATAAACAATATACCTCAGCATGTATTACATAGTGTGTGTAAAGTTTGAAATATTTGTAGAGAATGGGAAGGGATCTTTGAAATGAAAAGTCGAAAAAGCGCGTGTGCATTTCCAATGTAGACCTCCTCACCCTCGCTTAAAGTTTATGAGAATGTTTACACACAATCCAGTACATGCTGAGGCATTGTATATTAGGTTTCAGATCTACTCAATCAGCCAGTTTGGAGGAAATTACTTTTCTTTCTTAAAAATTTCCTGAAAAAGCACAAAAATTGCAATATCTCCAGACTTGCTAATTATGTAGATCTGAAACTTGATAAACCGTTCTTCAGCATGTATGCCATTATGTATGGAAAGTTTAAGATACTTGTAGGGAATGGAACGGGATCTTTGGAACGAATTGTCGAAAAGCCGCATGTGCATTTGCGACAAAAACCTCCTCACACTTTCTCATAGTTTACCAGAATGTCCTCACACAATGCAATGCATGCTGAGGCATTGCATATTGAGTTTCAGATATACTCCATCAGCCAGTTTGGAGGAAATCACTTTTCTTTCTTAAAAATTTCCTGAAAAAGCACAAAAATTGCAATATCTCCAGATTTGCTATTTATGTAGATCTGAAACTTGATAAACTGTCCCTCAGCATGTATTGCACGGTGTGTGTAAAGTTTAAGATATGTTGAGAGAATGGAAAGGGATCTTTGGACTGAAAAGTCGAAAAAGCGCAAGAGCATTTCCAACTAAGACCTCCTGACCATTGCTCAAAGCTTACCAGAATGTTACACGCAATCCAATACATGTTAAGGCATTGTATATTAAATTTTAGATCTTTTCAATGAGCCAGTGTACGGGAAATAACTTTTTTTCTTGAACATTTCTTAAAAAGAGCATACAAATTGCAATATCTCCACACTTGCTAATTATTTAGATCTGAAACTTGATAAACAATACCTCAGCATGTGTTACATAGTGTGTGCAAAGTTTGAAATATTTGTAGAGAATGGAAAGGGATCTTTGAAATGAAAAGTCGAAAAAGCGCGTGTGCATTTCCAATGTAGACCTCCTCACCCTCGCTTAAAGTGTGTGAGAATGTTTACACACAATCCAGTACATACTGAAGCATTGTATATTAGGTTTCACATCTATTCAATCAGCCAGTTTGGAGGAAATTACTTTTCTTTCTTAAAAATTTCCTGAAAAAGCACAAAAATTGCAATATCTCCAGACTTACTAATTATGCAGATCTGAAACTTGATAAACTGTCCCTCAGCATGTATTCCATTATGTATGGAAAGTTTAAGATACTTGTAGGGAATGGAAAGGGATCTTTGGAACGAAATGTCAAAAAGCCGCATGTGCATTTGCGACAAAAACCTCCTCACTCTTTCTCATAGTTTACCAGAATGTTCTCACACAATGCAATGCATGCTGAGGCACTGTATATTAAATTTAGAACTTTTCAATCAGCTAGTGTAGGGGAAATAACTTTTTTACTTGAACATTTCTTAAAAAGAGCATACAAATTGCAATATCTCCTCACTTGCTAATTATTTAGATCTTAAACTTGATAAACAGTTCCTCAGCATGTATTACATAGTGTGTGTAAAGTTTGAAATATTTGTAGAGAATGGAAAGGGATCTTTGAAATGAAAAGTCGAAAAAGCGCGTGTGCATTTCCAAGGTAGACCTCCTCATCCTCGCTTAAAGTTTATGAGAATGTTTACACACAATCCAGTACATGCTGAGGCATTGTACATTAGATTTCAGATCTACTCAATCAGCCAGTTTGGAGGAAATGACTTTTCTTGAAAATATTTTGAAAAATACACAGAAAATGCAGTATCTCCATACTTGCTGATTATTTAGATCTGTAATCTTTGGAATGAAAAGTCGAAATAGCGCATCAAATCTACAGTTGGCCGTTGTTATTTATACGCCAGATTGCTAGATAGGTATACCTATATATACGTAAAACCTAACCTTCAATTTTCTTTAGCCGAAGAATTGACGCTTGATTAAAGAAAAAAATAGGCAAGGATTGACGCTTGACTAAAGAAATAATAGTCCCTTCCATGTCAGACTTTCAAAACAGTGATTTTTACACGTTTCTAAGTGGGTTATAGGTTATTTGTACGACAGATCTGTCGTACAAATAACAACGCCGTAAAATAAATAAATTCTTGAATGACTTACTTTTCTGTCTTACGGCGGGGACAAGTCCAAGCGGCACGGTCCGTTGGGTGTGCACGCACACGGTGCGGTATGGACGCTACGGTCTGCGAGGTGGGCGGCTGATGCGGCGCTCCAGGCTGCGCCGTCTGCGAGCGGTCCAGGCGGCAGGCACACCGATGACACGTCGATAAGCATCAATGGATAGAGGAGGGCACAGGTGGCGAAGGTGGCGGCGGAGGTGGTGGCGGCAACACGGGACCGCCTCCCGGAGGGCCTAGGCCCAGGCATCGGCGATGGACAGCTCAGCTGTGCTGCAGCCAGCAGCGCATGCGCGTACACACACACGGGCAAGGCCGCGCCGCTGGCCGCTGCCGTCGCTGCCGTCGCCGACTCGCGAATCTCGCGATGCTACATATTACCCATATGGTACAATAATCTATTTTTTTTTTTAATATTATGCATAATCATGAGTGCATTGCCCCCCGTAATGACATTATGAATCATTCTGCAAAGTTTCACGTCGATATTTTAAGGCATCTGAGAATGGCATTTGAACGAAATTTTCGTTCAAATGCCATTCTTAGACGCTTTTGAATATTGACTTGTCATTTTGCAGAATGATTAATAATGTAATTACGGAGGGCAATGCACTCATTATTTTTCATATATCGTTATATTTTTTTTTTCTATTAAAAACAATATATTTTTTGCTCGGTCGGTAAAAATTGAGTTTGACACCCCCTTAATGGATGATAGTAACAATATCAATTTGGAATATATTAAGATCAAACCTAATATCATTAAAGAATTAATAAGGTCCAGGCATATTAACAGTAAGACTTACAAATGCTACATCGAATACAAATCTAACTCAATTGGATACAGCGGTATCCTACGCCATGCGTGTAACTGTGCCAATGGATTACGAACTGTAGGACCCTGTTCTCACATTGCTGCAGTCATATATTATCTCAGTAATGCAAGATATAAGTCAAAAATTATTAGACCAGCGAAAGTTCTTTCGGAATTATTTACTACTTCAGATATTGATTCTCTAATAGACGAAGATAGTGACGAGAATTAAAAATATTATTATAATTTAATATTAAAAATTATTACTCATGTAATTTTGTCAAATAGTACTTCTAAAAGCAATTCTCGCAAGAATAAAGGTTAAATATGAAATGGTACATAATTATTTTATTGTTTTAATAAAAGCACAAAAATATTCATAACATTTTTATAATAATTAATTTCTATTAGAAATATTTACTTATTTTTATTTATCTACAAATGAATTTGAATAAAAATAGTTAATTTAAGAGTTTTCAATGATATAAAGTTTCCCAGGCCCTTTGTAGCTACCGACGAAATAATACTCGATTCTAAATTTTTTTTTTCATTAAAAAAAATTTTTGGAATATTTTGTATGTCCTAACACGTATTGAACAATATTCTTTGAGGTTATGTTCCAAAAACATGGTAAAAACACGAAAAAATGTTTATAATTTAATTTTAGAGCATTATCTGATGCAAAAATGGTAGTTCTGACAGTGGGATATAAAGATATAGAAAGAAATTGAAAAAACATTGTTTATAAACACTTATTTAGCTATTGGTTTTGAGGTTATGTGCCAAAAACATAGGAAAAATGCGTAAAAACTCGATTTTTCGAATTTTGAGTATGTTCCGGCTCGAAAACGTAAATTCGGATACCGCCATTTGAAAGAACGGGAAAAAAATACACAAAAAATCATTATTTACAAGTTAGCCCAAAATTACCTACATAACCTAAAAAATCATTGAAAAATTAAAAAATTTTTCCTGAGCTCAATTTTTATTTAAAAAATTTAAAAAAAATCAGACTATTTTCTCACTCAAAAACACACGTACGTGAATTTTTTCAGATTTTTTGAAAGAAAGGGTTGAGCGGAAAAAAAAAATTTTCGAAAAAACACGTTTTTTAGGTTAGGAGACTTAAATCATCACCTAGGAAGCTGAAAATTGGGTTAAAGAGGTTTTTAATAATGTACTTCCGAATGGTCAATCCCAAATAAAAATCCAGGTGAGTGCCATTTTCACCCTCTTATCCCACTATAGCCTCTTATTATAAGTGAACACCTATGTGTATTAATTAATATCGGATTTTCAATAGCATTTAACCAGAAAGAATCTCACCAAAAAAATCAAAATATTATCATTATCTTAGTAACATTCTGTACCAGATATACATAACTCATAACTATGCCAAGTCACATTGGACTTTCCTGTAAAAAGAAAAGTAAGCTGAAAACCGATAACCAGCGAAGAAAAATAAGCTGGAAACCGATCGATTATCGGACAGATCGTCATATAGGTATTTTTATTTTAGCGAATGTGTTTCGCGGTCGCGCACATTCTGACGCATGAAAAGCGCCTAAAGGGATGCGCCAAGCGCGTGATCGATGTTCCGTCCCATTGGAGTTGGCGGCGAGAGAGATAAATAGAAAGAGAGAGAGAGAGAGATTAGATTTATTGATTTGGCCTCTGGGTGTAACCCAATCTGGCACTAAATACATACATTTGTTGCATACAAAAACAATAGTAACAATATAAAAATATACATCAGTGCGAAACTTAATGATAACAATACTATAGAAATATACATCAGTGCAAAACTTAATTAGATAAAAATAGAAAATAAAATTAAAATTAAAATAAAGCTGAAGATACAAATACAATGCAAAAATACACTACTTAAATATGTAGTAGCGAAAAATAAAAATACTTAATAATAAAGAAAATTGACTAAGATTACTCATAGAAAAACGTAATCGCATCGCATCGCATCGCATCGCATATCGCTTAGGACAGCGCATATCCACGCATATAACGCAGGATTAGAACAAATACACTGAAATGTACGGAATACATCACGGGCTCATACCGGCCTATAATAGTTTCTAATTCCTTCTAATTCGACCCTACGTCGCCAATCCCTTCGATCTCTTTCAAAAAGGAAAGTGAAGAGTGAGGATTTAAAGGAATTTGATAAGGAGGGTTCGAACAGGGTTGAAGGGAGGGAATTTATGAGTTTGGAAGCAGCATAGGCAAAGGAAACATTGTAAGCTTCAGTGCGGGGAGGAGGATGATAAAGAGATCGAGAGAGAAGGCGGCTAGAGCTTCTAACCGAAATGTCCACGTTAATCACGGAGAACTTATCTGCGAGATACGAAGGCGATCGGCGCGAAAGTACATTATATCCAAGTGAACCCGTAAAGTAGTCCCTGCGACTGGCTGCAGATAGCCAGCCGAGCTCAAAACGGTACGGCGTGTCATGTGCGCAACGCGGTATATTGCCGTAGACGAATCGGTCGCAGGCATCATGCGCACGGTGTAATTTCTTCACTCGCTCTTTATCGAGGTGCGAGTAGACAACGCACGCATAATCAAAGTGCGGGAACACTAGGCTTTCGACCAGGCTTTTGCGGAGACTTTTGGTCAGTGCATGTTTATAAAATTTGAGTGCGTTAAGCGAGCGATACATTTTCCGCACGCAATCATTGACCTGATTGGACCAATTCAAATTCGGAGTGATCCAAACGCCCAGACTTTTGACCGCCACTTCGTAGGGAAGTTGCCGACCATTTACGGTGACCTTAGGGATGGAGTTGAGATTGAGGCGCGAGGTGTAATGACGGCTACCGAGAATAATCACCTTTGTCTTCTCCATATTGAGGTTGAGCCCATTAGCAGCAGCTCAGTTTGCGACGGCAGTTGCATCACGGCTAATAGTTGCGATACCCTCACTCCGATCGACCGGAAAGAAGGAGTGATAAATTTGCGTATCGTCAGCAAATATCATATGTCGCGATTTCGCGAGACACTGCGACAGATCATTGATAAATATAGTGAAGAGAAGCGGGCCAAGAACACTCCCTTGAGGCACTCCAGTTGTGACGTGGCTCCACGCAGAAATATTGCCGGCATCGTCACGAACTGCCTGGAAGAAACAACTGAGGTAAGAAGAAAACCATTTAATTAATGCGCTAGAGCAGCCAAAGCGGCGAAGCTTACGCAAAAGCAGATCGTGCGGAACTGTATCGAAGGCCTTGGAAAACTCAAAAAGTACGAGTGCCGTGAATTTTCTGCTTTCGATCGCACGCCGCACGTCTTCCATAATGCCAAGGAGCGCCGTCTGGGTGCTATGCCCCCTACGAAATCCAGCCTGCCGAGGATCAAGTAATTCATTATGCTCGAGATATTCTGAGAGTTGATTATGGACAAGCTGCTCAAGTACTTTTGGAAATTTTGCATAGAGTTGCGATCGATCGAGTATCCGAAGGTGATTGGAGTGTGGGCTTTTTTGCAAGCGGAAGGAGAAGTGAATACTTCCAGGACGCGGGAAAAGAGCCATAGGTTAGCGACTGGTTGAAGATTAGTCCAAGGGGATTCAGTAGGGTTGGGAGAAGAAGTTTCAGCATTGGCATCGAGATGCTGTCAATCCCTGAAGACGAAGATGAAGAATTATTGACAGCAGCTGCGATTTCGTCGTGCGTCACAGGGCTGAAATCCATAATACTGCCAGAGTACGATACTTCATTAATAGCTCCACTGAGATTCTCCGGAGAAAGAGGCTGCGCTTGAGCACTCGAAACGACGGCGGCATAGTGCCTTGATAACTCACCTACCGAAAACTGGGTGAAAGGCGAAGGGAGTGCCTTACCAACCATTCCAAATTTTCGCAACTCTCTCCACTTAGCTTGAACATTGGGGGCCTCAGTCAGTTTCGTTGAAATGTGCTTATTCTTTGCCATATCGAGGGAATTGGAGACTCGCCTGCGCAGCTGTTTAAAGTGAGCAAGATCATCGGTGTGTCCTGTGGCCGTGGCACGTTTATACGCGCGATCGCGCTCTTTCATTAGAAGATGCACCTCGTGGGAGAACCAGGGTTTTCGGCGAGAAGAGGCAGTGATTTCGCGTATCGGCGTTCATGGGTTAGCGAGTCTGCCGAAATGCTGTCGCCCGTTGCACTCTGGCCAGGCAGGACGGTGTATTGGCGTTCCGAGGGATCGGGCAGTGGTTGTCCTCGTAGAGACGGTCGATAGAAGAAATCAAGTTCAAGATCGAGTTTGCTCCTAAAGGTGTCGCGTAAACGTACATGGTCAACACTAAGTAAATTACAGATTTTAATTTTTTTAACAAAATGTGGCGGTTTGTGAAAGCGCAATTTAATTTCGATTAAGTCATGGCGATTAATAAACGGAGCATCTGATTTCCTGTAAGATAAAATGTCCGCGGTGTCACGAATGATAAAAAGGTCCAGCCACGTATGAGAAATGCGATTTTCGCGAATCTGATGATGGGTGGGCTGGGACGGTACAAGCTAAAGAAAATTATTATCAATACATAAATTGAGAGAATCAGAGGCTCCGAATTTCCTGGCCATGTTTACATTAAAATTGCCGGTGATAATAACGTTAGAGTATGAGGGGATAAGATGAGATATGTTATCAAAAAATTCAATGGTGTAAGCTGCCTGCGGACGTCGATAGAATACCGAAAAGAGTATTTTGGTTGATCCTGAGGATAATTCGAGCACAAGATATTCTGGTGTATTATTGTAGATCGGGTCCGAATGCAGTAAAACGTTTACAGAGGTATAATCGCGAACATACACGCCGGCGCCGCCACCTCCACGACCTTCTCTGTCTAACCGATGAAAATTAAAACCTTCTAATGCTAGAACAGCGTCTGATTCACCCGGAGCTAAGTCCGTATCAGTCACCGCTACGACGTCATAGTAGTTATGAGATACATGGGCCTCTAGCAGATGGAAATGCGGTTTGAGGTAATCCATATTAGCGTGCATGATCGAGAGGGTTCCACTTGGGCGATTACGGGCTGCCCGGTTTGCGTTATTTCAGCTACGCGGGGTGTTGCGGATGAGAGTGGCAAGCTCAGTCTCGTAATTAATTCTTATCAGCGCGCTGTCCCGCGTCGCCCTCATAAAAACTTGCAGGTGCTGGACAAAAGGCCTTAAGTAATTCAGCGATTTAGCGGTGACATAAGACTTCTGCCACAAGTTGTAAACTCCTTTAGGCCACAACGGTCTGAGAAAAATATAGAGATCACCTCCCAGACCAAAAAGTTTGAGAGAGTTGAAGGCACCCAGCTTGTTGCTATGAGCCATGACTGTGTCGCGAACAGCTTCCGAAACAAACTTGTGTACAAAGCTGCGAGTGCTGTTGCTGATAGGGACCGCTGAGGCCGACGCAGAAGAGACAAACGCAACAGTAGCGGCAGACGCAGAGGCGGGCGACCATGGCTGAGTCGTAATAATGTGCTGGTGAACCTGCGGCAGCTAGATGGCCTCAAGAACTCTCTCCATGACGTCGGAGTCGCTGAGCGTAGCGTCCGGCGAGATGCCCGTAACGATCAACTCGCATTGATCGCACGCCTGTTTCTAACCAGCAAGAGCATCAATAGCTGATTTAACCTCTGCCAGTTCGGTCTCATGCTTCTTAAGCTGAGTGACGTGCGCTGTTTGAACTGCTTCAGCTGCTTGAAGTCGGTCGGAGAGGGCCTTCATATTTTCGCGCAGCCTCGAATTGTCTGTATGATACTCAGAAACAAATGCCATGAACCAAGTGGGGGCATCTTTGTAGCCGCCACCGTCGATTTCCATGTCGGTGTGCATCGCCGTCGACTCGTGAGTAATCCGTGCAGAAGGGCTGCGATAACGCGCGTGATGATAATCGACTTCTTCGTCGGTAGCTGTCTGCGAATTAAAATCCGCGACAATTGAAGCTGCAGTAAATGGAGAGTTTAAAGTCACGACGAGAAAGTGTTTATAAACACGCGTAGCGCGGCAGGAGATCTTCTCCGGGGATGCCGAACGTTTACTCGAGCTACGAGTGGTGGGGGCTCGATCAAATTTTGGCGACAAGCACTAGGCCGATCAATGACCTCGCAGGTGTATTCGTCTAGGTGTTCGTTTGGTTGCGCGCGAGGGATTGATTGACTACGAATGACAACCGCGCAGCAACAAACCGTCACTTTATTGACTAACCAGCCAGGATCGCAGCACTTCCAGTGGTAGGATTTCGCGTAAGCTTTACAGCAAACTCCTGTGACCTTTTTAGCATTAGGTTTTTTGGAAACGACTGATTTTCTACAGATAACGTACGACTTACGCATATGGACTTAATATTAGAAACGCTACAATTAAAATGACATAGAATATACGATACATATAAATAGGTACGCAAAACAGTGCTGACAGATTTGACGCCGAATTACTGGTCACCGATGGAATCTGCTGGTGTCCTTGATGATGACTGTGGATATATGCCTGAGCTTCTAACCTCAAAGAGACATCCACGAAGAAACGCAGATAATTCAACAAACAACGCCTTATCGGCGTGAAAAAAGTCAGCACAACACGAAGCCCACTCGGCGAGTCTGGACTGGACAGGCAGAACAACACTTTCAGGGCAGATCACGGCCACGGCGCAGGGGGGGGGGGGAGAGAGGGGGGGAGAGAGAGAGAGAGAGAGAGAGAGAGAGAGAGAGAGAGAGAGAGAGAGAGAGAGAGAGAGAGAGAGAGAGAGAGAGAGAGAGAGAGAGAGAGAGAGAGAGAGAGAGAGAGAGAGAGAGAGAGAGAGAGAGAGATTATATACGCGGTCTGGCAAATACTATATATTCATAGCTTCAGGATGCTCGCACGCCAGCGTGCCAACTGCAAAAATCGGGCGAGCTCGTCATATTTCGGCTATTCCCCGCTCGACCAGCTCCGAATTTCCCGAATCGACCGCACAGGAGCGCACATTTCTATCGTTGAAAATATACGTCATTTTGATAAAATATTTCGTATATTCGATGTAAGTATATAAAAGTCTCGTTATACTTTATACTTTATCTTGTCATTAATGAATAATTTCACAGTATATTTTGCAAGATATTTTAAAATTTGCGAGTAACTGATGTATATTAAATTGGATACACTATAAAGCCAAAAAGGTCAAAAGGTAATTTTGGTGTTAGAAAAGAACTGAATTAAATTTACTGATAATTTTATTTCAATTTATCAATTTTGATGCTTTTATTTCGGCACATGAAAACAGTCATCAAAACTGTTATTATATCTTTTTTATATTCTTCCAAATAATGTAGTTCATTTTTTAAATATCAATTTAGATTAAGTATAATGTAGTACATTTCGACACGGGTGCGAAAGGTGATTATTTAGATCATGTGACGTTTTTCGCACGAGCGAAGCGAGTCTTCTTACGCCCTAGTTTTGAATCGTATTTTATACCACGAGCAGTTATGATTTTGAGGTTAGAGTGGTATAATAGAAGTTTTAGCATTTCGAGCGTATTTTATGAAAGTGGTAAGAATATCCATTTCTATAACCTAAAACAGGTGAGAAATAAAAATTTCTGTCTTCCTTATACGTATAGTTAATTGTGTATACATTTTAAATTATTTTGATTTTCAACTGCGTTGTGTACGATCGGAAATCCTCAATCCTCTCTCCACCTCACACACACGCGTAAAAAAGGCCTTGTTATGCCTTCGTTAAAAAAAAAAAAAAAATACGGTGGTGACACGGAAAGAAAAGAAAGAGAAGCTATTTCAGACTCGGGTAAGGTTTTTTCAGCACTCGACTCCGACTTGTTCGCTAGAAATAGCTCATTTTCTCCCCTTGTTGCACAATATACTATTAATTCAACATCAGAGATAAAATTACAAAAAAATTCATATTAATACATTATATATAGCACATATACGTGCTTTTATGTAATACAATTATCAAACTTGATAAAAGTTGATTATATTGTTATGTTTAACTTGATTAAAGTATAAAATGTCCCCTGGTTGTAACTCGGCCATAATTACATATTATCACGTGATACTGCAGGCGCAGTTCTTGATTTTGAAAACCGTATTAACCACAAGTCTTATTGCTTCCTCCTATAGAGGAAGCTTTGTAATAGTACAATTTTAAGTTTCGTTTAATCTCTCTAGAAACGTGATTAGAGATGTTAGTGTGGGTGCGTGTGTGCGTGTGTGTTTGTGTGTGTTTGTGTTTGTGTGTGTGTGCGTGCGTGCGTGCGTGCGTGAGTGCGTGCGTGCGTGTGTGTGTGTGTGTTTGTGTGTGTGCGTGTGTGCGTGTGTGCGTGTACCGCTTTATCTTCGGATCTACGCAGTCGATTTTAACTGGGTGGATCTTATTTTTTTGTTTTTTTTTTATTCCAAATTCGGGGAGAAAATAATTTTTTATGATTCACTGATGCGTTTTTGTTTTATGTCGAATATTTGATTTTTGAAAAATTTATTTTTGAATTTTTTTAATGATCGGATTTAAATTGTTAAATCAAATGGGTAGCATTCGAAAGAGCATAAAAAACCTATATTTAAAAAAAATTCTCTAGCTATCATGCTTCTTTTGTTAGTAACAAAAACGTGTTTTTTTTTTTAAAGCTTATAACTCCTAAACTAAACGGTCAATTTTTTTGAGAAAAATCATGATAATGCAGAATATAAATAGCTTTAATCTGTGAAAATTTGAATTCATTCTGTTAGTTAGTTTAAAAAAAAAACGTAAACATTGAAAAATGAAAAAAATGAGTTTTGTATGTCCAACGATTACTGGAGTAAAATTGACTTAATTGCTTCAAAATTCCTTGTAGAGGTAGATTTTGGATAGTTTCCCACTGAGTTCTTTGGGCAAAATGATTGGTCCATAAATTTCAGAGGTATTTGAGGTTAAGATTTTAAAAAATTTGTTTCCAGATCGTAATTTCTCAGAACGGCTTGATGAATCAGCTACAGATTTATAGACAATTTTGTGTGTGATATAGATATTTTGTATGTGAATTTTTATCAAGATCGTACGATTACTTTTTGAGATATTTGATATTGAAAATTTTCGTATTTTACAAAGTTATTTTTGTTGTTGCATTGTAACTAAAGAAAAATGGTTATAATTTCTTTGAAATTTGGTGGAAATGCAGAGTTTATATGTTATTTATTATGTGTTCTCTTAAGGTAAAAAATTCGTTTATGAATTTCAGAGATATTTAAGGTTAAAAATGTTTTAGCCCTCTTTTCAAATCGTAATTTTTCGGGAACGGCTTTATGTATACTAGAAAATGTAACTGACGCGTGCTACGCGTGTGTGTTGCTTACTTGCTTGCTTTTTATTGTGGTTAATTTAAAGCGCGCTTCATCGATACATGCATGAAATTAGATAGATACGCTGACGAATTAGAGGCCGAGAAATAGGGGAAGGTGGGGCATGGTGAGCATGTCGGGTCAGTTGGGCATTTTAATATTAAAGCCGTAAAGGGTTCTTTAAAAACAAATGTTCATAAAAATGCATAAAGAACTATACTAGTTTTTATATTCGAGTGTTTCATACGAAAAAAAACTCATATGAATTAATTTCATAAGGTTGAAATTCGGAGCAGTGAAAATACAATGGCTTGATTTTTGGCTTTACTAACAAAGAGCTAATATATCTCGGATTAATATGAAACGAAGAGCATTTGAAAGCTTAAGTTTTAAACTTTCAAATACATTTCTTGTTTATCTCGATAGATATTTGTAAAATATAAACCAATGATTTTAAAACCCGTTGTTTATGGGGCACGCCGGGCCCCCCGGTGGGGCACGGGGATTACACAGCGACGCACCGGCCGACGGCAGCTGTTATTTCGGAGCGACAGTCTAACCTCACCAACCTGCAAATAAGAGCAAGATTGCTATGATCTCATCCACTTTTTAGTGTTGAGTTAGATTAATTAAATAGTTTTAAAAATAGTTTAAAATATTTTTATTCAAAAATTTTTAGTTTTAAAAATAGTTTTAACCCAAATTATTATGCATTAGAACGTGCTACTCGGGCCCCACCCCCATGCCACATGTGCCCCACTAGTGGGGCACGGAGAGCATTTTCAAAAGTTTGACTTTCCAATCAAGGAGCGCGGGAGCGCTCCGAAGGCAAGTTATAGAATGAGTCTGAGGGTCGACCGCGCTACATATACTTTGAAATGGGCGCCCGATATTTTGTAATATTTACTGCAATTTTCAACGCTTTTCTATTGACTCAAATAAATAACAACATGCTTTATGTTGTTATACTATGTTGCACAAAAAGTTTCATGTAAAAAGATTAGAGATATGTAGAGATATTAAATAGTGAACAATTTTATGTCTGGTTTACGTTTTCACATTTTTCCATGTTTCATGTCTTTCAGACTTCCGGTTTCTTCCCACATCCGCCTTATGGGTTATATATGTACGTAGCTCTTCATCGTGTGTCCGTCTGCTTCTATATTTTGTTGATGTTTGTGAAAATAGGTTATATCAGTATATATGTATGTTATTATCATCAGTATATGTAAACAAATTTAAGAAAAGTCAGAAGACAATATTGAGATAAGTAGTAAAATATTAAATATATAATAATCTATAATAGAAGTATTGTTTTTTGTTTTTATTTTTACAGTCTCAAAACAATCGGAATATATTGATGAGTAGATCATGACGATTAAATAGTTTGTAACACATAGGAAATAAATAATATAGTATAGATAGATTATATTACACAAATCTGTCAAATTGAAACACGGAAATAATGAGATGCAAGACCAGAAGTTATTTGATCTTTTATCTTTAAAATGAAAATGTATATTCGAAGTGAAGTTAGTTTATATATTTGCAACACTCAAAAACTTGTGTAAGTTTTAATTAACATTTATACATCAAGTGTTTATTTGGTTTTATTTTTTAACAACAAACATTAATAAATACTTATAATATTATTACAGAAGTCTGTCAAAAAATTAAAACACGAAATAGTGAGATGCAAGATCAGAAGTATATTTGTACTTTGAAATGAAAAAATAAATATTCAGATAAGTAGCAAACTTTTATATAGTAGAAAACTGTTATTAATATAATAATAAGTATTGTTACTTTGTGAAATTTTGTTTTTATTTTTACAGAGTATCAGAACGTATGATTTGTGAAATAATTTGTTTTTGTTATATAAAAAAATTATGCTCTCCAGTGAAGCACATCTCTGTAAGTACATGATCTACAACCGATTAAGTTATCTACTATAAAAGAATGTCGAGAAAGCTTTTAAAGTTAAAGAATTGTTATACTTTGTGGAAACTTTTTTACAGCGTACCAGATTTATGGTTATTTATACAAAATGTGGAAGAATTATTTTTTTATGTACATCTGAATATGAAAAGCATTATAGACAAAAGTTTTAGAAGTTTTTTGTCATACAGCAATCTAAAGTATGGCATTAATTATCAAGGAGGTTCTATCAATCTGTTGGATATAGAAAAAGAAGAATCTTATTTTGTTTATGTACGTCTGATTATGAAAAGCATTATAGACAAAAGTTTTAGAAGTTTTTTGTCGTACAGCAATCTAAAGTATGGCATTAATTATGAAGGAGGTTCTATCAATCTGTCGGATATAGAAAAAGACGAATCTTAATAAATAAATAATATAAAAGAATAAAAGTAATACAAATAAGCCAGAATATTACATACAGATTTTTTACGTAGATAACATGATATCATCAAGGTTTGCAAGAAAGCAATAAGAAAATATATAGAATTTTAGATAAGTACCAAAGTTTTAAAGCAAATACTAACAAATACTAAAATGTTAATTAAAATTAAAGAATTTTGTTATATACTTTGTGGAAACTTTTATTTTACAGCATACCAGAATTTATGGTTATTTATAGAAAATGTGCAAAAATTATTTTATTGTACGTCTGATATGAAAAGCATTATAGACAAAAGTTTTAGAAGTTTTTGGTCGTACAGCAATCTAAAGTATGGCATTAGTTATGAAGGAGGATCAATCTGTTGGATATAGAAAAACAAGAATCTTAATAAATAAATAATATATAAAAGAATAAAAGAAATACAAAAAAGCCAGAATATTACATATTACATACAGATTTTTTATGTACACAACATGATAATAAATAAATAATATAAAAGAATAAAAGTAATACAAAAAAGCTACAAAAAAGCCAGAATATTACATACAGATTTTTTACGTACACAACATGATATCATCAAGGTTTGCAAGAAAGCAATAAGAAAATATAATTTTAGATAAGTACCAAAGTTTTAAAATAAATACTATAATGTTAATTAAAGTTAAAGAATTTTGTTATACTTTGTGGAAACTTTTTTACAGCGTACCAGATTTATGGTTATTTATAGAGAATGTGGAAGAATTATTTTGTATGTACGTCTGAATATGAAAAGGATTATAGACAAGTTTTAGAAGTTTTTTGTCGTACAACAATTTAAAGTATGGCATTAATTATGAAGGAGGTTCTATCAATCTGTTGGATATAGAAAAAGAAGAATCTTATTTTTTATGTTCGTCTGAATATGAAAAGGATTATAGACAAAAGTTTTAGAAGGTTTTTTGTCGTACAGCAATTTAAAATATGGCATTAATTATCAAAGAGGTTCTATCAATCTGTTGGATATAGAAAATAAGAATCTTATTTTTTATGTTCGTCTGAATATGAAAGGCATTATAGACAAATGTTTTAGAAGTTTTTTGTCGAACAGCAATCTAAAGTATGGCATTAGTTATGAAGGAGGGTCTATCAATCTGTCGGATATAGAAAAACAAGAAAGAATCTTCATAAAAAAATAATATAAAAGAATAAAAGTAATACAAAAAGCCAGAATATAACATACAGATTTTTATGTACACAACATATCATCAAGGTTTGCAAGAAAGCAATAAGAAATATAATTTTAGATAATAGGTATCAAAGTTTTAAAACAAATACTAATAATATTAATTAAAGTTAAAGAATTGTTATATGTAACTTTGAAAAAACTTTTTTACAGCATACCAGAATTTATGGTTATTATGGAAAATGTGCAAGAATTATTTTATTATACGTCTGATATGAAAAGCATTATAGATAACAGTTTTAGAAGTTTTGTAAAAATATTTGCTGACAGAATTGAATAAAACAATTAATAAATATTTATAGTATTAGGTTTTTAGTAATATTAAAATCACTGCAAATCAAACAAACGAAAGTTGTGAAATCAAATATTGATAGTCAAGTAATGCAATCCATTCTCCGAAAAACTGTATGATTATAATGTTCTCAGAAATGTATTCAAATTTCTTCATTCTTCTATACAAATTAAATTAAATTAAATTCATGACAGTACAATTAATAAATATTGTTAATATAAAACTTTCTGTGAAAGTATAAAATAAGGCAAGTATAGACGTTTTTTCTGTATAATATATAACATAATAATATTTATGATTTTGTAAAAGATGTAACGCGTGCGCGACTTAGATAATTCGAGATTCGAATTACCCGCGCCGAGCAGGCATGCTCACTGGGGGCGCGAGCATTCTGACCGGATTAGAACGGTCTCGCGACGCGTAATATGCCCGTCGAGTACCCGCGAAGCTGTTACGGCTTTATGCGAGTCACGGCAGCCATATTCGTGTCTGCCATCGTGCCGAGAACTTCTCTCAAGCGTGCCTCTCAAAAGTTACCTCGTCCGCGCCGTCCTGGCTTTTTATAGTTACCGCGAGTGTAGTGGAGGCGCCGAGCAAAGTGTATGCGTGTGAAAGAGAGACAGAGAGAGAGTGATCCCGAGCCGCGTGAGTGACACGAGACAGCGAGCGAGGAGCCGGCAGCCAGCCCGCCTGCCGACCCAATACAGCGAGTAAGAGAGAGAGAGAAAGAGAGCGCAACTGCTGTGCGAGCGATAGAGAGCGAGAGAGAGTCGAGTGCACCGGCTGCTCCTTCCTAACATAAGTTTTCTACTATATTGTAATGGGATAGCTTCTGGGGGATGATCCCAAAAAGCCACAGGCCAGCGATGCCCTAGAACACGGTGTCGCGGGTGTCACACTAAAATGACTTGCCCGGGGATCTGCTCCTGGAATCCCGAAAACAACGCGAAGGTCGTACGCTAACTTCGGTTTCCAACTAATTGGATCGCTGAGTGAAAAGCGCGCGCTCGGAAAATAAAGCGCGCGGCCAGTAGACTCAGTTATGAAAACGAGCGGCGAAGTCGTTTTCCCGCGGAGGCGGCGGTATCCGGGAGAAGGTTAGGTTAGGTCAGAGAAAGAAGAATAGTCTCAGTTACATAAAAGTCAATAACAAGATCTATTCCAACAATCCTTATACATGAATACGCGTCGCGTTGCGCGCGGACAAGAAGACGGGATCCGCCGCTTGACGCGGGCGGATCAATGTATTTATTTTCGCTGGACCGGTGAACGCACCACCGGCCGCTCGCCGCTGCGAGCCGAAAACACAGAAATGGATCGCTGCGCGGGAAGTACAGAGAAGCTTACCGGGAGAGGAGTGCACTCTCCTCGTCGCTCGCTCGCGAATCCGCTCCTGCGTCAGGCCTTATCCTCCGGTCGACTTTGGAGTGTTCAGGCCGAGTCCTAACATCCAGCCTTCACATATAGATGCTTCGGACCCCAGAAGTGGCTCGGAATGTTCACGTGCGCTGCTCTCCGTGGACGGTACGTGGACGGGCGCTGCGCTGTACCGGTGTATCGCACGGTGACCGTTTTCTCCGGACTAGACGATCTACGTTCGCGTCCACGCGGTTCGACGGCCTGAGAGAATCTCATTCAAAAATGAATCGAGCGAGACTTTACAACCGCCAAAGTCGCGCAGCCCCCCCCCCGCGCAGATCGCGAATACATCGTTCGAGCAATGTCAACAAACGCTCGAGATGCACGAATTCGCGGGAACGAGAGCCAAACGAGTTCGATAGAATACGGAGAACCGAGATTCTTATTTTCTCCGTATTTTATCCTGGAACTCCGTTATACCCCTCTCCCAGACATTGCGTAGCGGAAGAGAAGCAACTCGATACCGAGGCTTTCGTTCAACACGACTTTACGTCAACGGCGGCGTTGACGAGCTGAGCGACAGGCCCGGATACGCGCTGGTTACCGCTTGCCTCAAAGCGGCAACCACTTGGTCCACGACGAGGGATCGTACGCATGCGCACGGTGGGTCGCTCTTCACCGTGAATCCGCTGAACTCCAACGGTGGTCGGGACTCCTCATATGACGCTTGACGGACCGGAGGCTGTCGGCTCTCATGGCGTTGAGGCTCCGGTCGACGACCGCCTTCGCTCCTCTTCGGAAGGGCGTTTTGGGGGTCGTCTCGTCTTCTTGTCCTCTTCGGACGCTGTTGCCACTTCGGCGAGGCCCAGTGAAGATGTGTCGATGACTGGCACGTCCAACACAATTTTCTGGTTGGACTCGGTGGTGAGGAGTTATATGATCCGAGCGTGTTCCTTGATGAGCGGTATTTTCGAGTGGCCAAGTTTGACTTAGTTGACCGCCGTTTGCGGCGTCGAGAAAATACCGTCGTCCACGGATTCGAACCTACCTCTTGGTTCGAACCTGGTCCGCTTGAGGATTTCTTGTGTTGGTCTCCTTTGGATGACCTTGGAGGTCGTTGCGTGACCGGTGCATACTCCTCCTTTTTCCCTGTCGAGCTGGACTTTTGCGGACTTTGGAACGACTTGAGGTTGTCTCTAGTCCCTTGGCCTGATCGAGGTCGCGACTTGGCAGAGCGCTTGGTTGCGCCTGCAACTCGGATCTTGTTAGACGCAGCTGAATCGTGATGCGACGACATTTGCACTCGTAGCTGGTGCAGCTCGTCGTGCAGCCGTCTCACTTCTTCGCTTAAGCGTCTAAATTTCTCCTCCTCCAATTTACGCGTCCGATTACACTTACACTCGCAACGACGCTCAATTTCTGTTTGCTTTGATGCGTCAAAGAGTTGCGAGATAATCGGCGTGCTGTCCACCAGTTGTGCCGTCACCAGATTGTCAATCTTTCCCTCGCTGTTCCTTGGAAGGCTTGGCTGTTCTTCGTATTCAGGAGTCTGAGAGACGGTAATACAGCCGTCCGCTTCCGATATATTCTCCAAGCGGCTTATATCGGACGTTCCGGACAGGGATAATCTTGGAGAATCTTCCCTCCCCCAGGCTGTATTTGCTCCGTCGTTTTGAGCTTGTGAGTCAAGCGACGTGGAGTATCAGACTTCGCGAACAGGGGGAAGCTTGGAGGATCTCCCCTCCCCCAGGCTGTGCTTACTCCGACGTCGATTTCGTGGATGGACGCTGAAATTGCTGGCGATGGTAAAGTTGCGGCACAGCTGTCCGAAATCCATGAGTGGTCTGCATTCCCCGAGCGACTCGCGTTCTCGGATTCTTCGGACTGGGAGAAGATCGGGGAATCTCCCCTCCCCCAGGCTGTGCTGCACTTTAGTTGCATCTGGACCTCACCCGGTCCTCCCGCTGGAGTTAAAGAGCTCCATAGTAACGTTTCTTACATCGGGAGTACTGACTGCTCTTTGATCCATGATCTGCAACACATGTGTCTTCATGGATCTCAGCAAGTTGTTGTCGACTGCTTTGTTCGACGCCAATTGCTGAAACAGGCTGTGGGTCGAGGGATCTGCGTTGTAGTTCGTCTCTGGAGCTCTGCTTGCGTTGAGGATCGTTCCGTTGACGTATTTATTCCTCAATTCGAGTCTCCTTGTGAACTGCTCAATTGCACTTCCACTTATTTCTTGAGTGAAGTGGGCCGGGTTGTAATTTCCCATCAGCCATTGAGTGATTCGCCTAGAACCCCCCTTGATACATCCAGTGCTTCTTAAATCTGGAGCTATATTTGCTTCTATTACAGCTTGGAAGCTCAACTCTAGATTTTTGCGCCACTGCTCCATCGATTCGGCTAGTTCTTCTGAGGTCGATGATTCCATCTTCTGAAGCTAGACCGATTATACAAAAATTTGGCGACGAATTGTGTGTGTGCGCAACTAACTGCTGAGATTCTCTCTCGAATTAGCCGTCTGTTACGCAAATTACAATGTTAGAATCCTAACTACCACACACAATTGTCCCAAGCCGCTCGAGAACGACGTATCTCGATACAGCTAACTAGGGACAGAGCGTGGCAATTAAAAAAAAAAAAATTTTAACGAAGACACCGATTTGACTAAATCTCGCAATAAAAAAAAAAGGAATGAAAGTGTTCTCACTTTCGACCGGCTGCACACACAGGCACGGTCACTCTATTCCAAAAAAATCGTGTGAAAATCGCTTAAAATCTCGCTTCAAAAAAAAGGAATTTAATTTCGCCACATATGACGACGAGAACAACTACAATCGTCGTTTGAATGCTCTCGCCCTGGCTTTACAGCAGTTTAAAAAGCTCGGGAAAAGTATACACAATACTGCCCAAGCATAAACATAAACACCTACAAAAACAAGCATTCTGCTGTTTTGTGTTTATGTTTCTATGCGCGCCGCGAGTCTTCTTGTCTGTTTGTTTACGCCCGGCACCTCGACTTGGCGAGTTTAAATCACTGCGCCTATCAGCTGTAACGGCTTATGGCCATTGGCCGTCAGCTGAATAGTCGGGTGCAGTAATTCGCGCGCGGGCGAATTTTAACGAAACGCGATTTAAATAGGCAGGTCTCGAATGTACCGGCCGCTAACCTTCTCCTTAAACCCAACACGTTGGGCGCTAGTTGTAACGGGATGGCTAGTGGGGAAAAATCCCAACAAGCCACAGGCCAGCGATACCCTAGAACACGGTACCGCGGGTGTCAGACTAAAATGACTTGCCCGGGTATCTGCTCCTGGAATCCCGAAAACAACGCGAAGATCGCACGCGAACTTCGCTTTCCAACTAATTGGATCGCTCAGTGAAAAGTGCGCGCTCGAAGAGTAAAGCGCGCGGCCGCTATGCTCAGATATGAAAACGACCGGCGGAGTCGTTTTCCCGCGGAGGCGGCAGTATCCGGGAGAAGGACAGGTTGTAATGAACAACGCGACGAGTAACTAGATATCACAGTATATTAAAATCAATAACAATTACATGCACAACGCCAGTGCTTATTAAAACAAACTGTTAGTTCGCGCGCGACAGTTAATATTAATTCGCGCGGTGTTAAAGTACGGCGGGCTGACACACACCCGCACATACACGGCACAGAAAGCTTGCACGGGGCGATTTCCGTGCGAGCCTTTACAATAAACCCGCGAGAGGAGGGTAGAAAACTTACGTTAGGAAGGAGCAGCCGGTGCACTCGGCTCTCTCTCGCTCTCTGTCGCTCGCACAGCAGTTGCGCTCTCTTTCTCTCTCTCTCTTGCTCTCTCTCTCTTGCTCTCAAAGAGCAAGGAGGAGGAGCTTCACGGCTTCACGCCTGAAGAGCTAAACACTCACTTCACGGGGATTTCTTATTCATCCTCTGAAAACATCAATGAAGCAATGGACACTATTCTTTCCGCGAGTGAGGAAGGTTTTTCATTTAAACCTGTTAACATTAGTGATCTAGTCCTTGCTATTTCCCACTTCACCTCGCAGGCAAGGGGAACGGACGGGGTTCCCCAGAATTTGATTGTTAAAGCTTTACCTGTTATCGGTGATTACCTTGTTAAAATTTTTAACTACTCCTTGACTCAAGGGATCTTTCCAGGTATCTGGAAGCAAGCACAGTTAATCGCGTTGAAAAAGAATGTTGCTCCCTCTAGTGCCTCGGATTTTCGTCCTATCGCACTGCTTTGTTTCCTTTCAAAGGTTCTTGAAAAGATCGCTCATACCCAAATCACGGAGTATCTAAATAAACATAACGTTCTTGATCCCCTCCAGGCGGGTTTCAGAAAACATCACAGTACTCAGACTGCTCTTTTAAAATTAACTGAAGATGCTCGAATGGCCATTGACAAGAAAAAATTAACGCTCTTGCTACTATTTGATTTTAGTAAGGCATTTGACACCATATCACCGACGAAGCTACTTAATAAACTTCGACAGTTGGGGTTCTCAAGCGCGGCTCTCTTGTGGATCAAGTCATATTTACAAGGTCGCTCCCAGATGGTAATTTCTAACAACAATTGTAACTCGGACTGGTTGGTAACCAATCTGGGAGTTCCACAGGATTCCGTCCTGGGACCCCTGCTCTTTAGCTTATACGTCAATGACCTTCAAAACATCCTGGACAGTCGTGACACCAAGCATATTTTTTACGCGGATGACCTTCAAATCTATCTGCAGACCACCAAAGACAAGATTCTGGAAGGCATAACTCGACTGATAGACGCTGCTTCTCTGGTCTCTGGGTGGGCGGAGCGTTCTGGCCTGCATCTTAATGCCGGGAAAACTAAAGCTATAATTCTCGGATCAAAAAAGAATATCAACGACATTAATAAAATGGATCTCCCGGATATTGGAATGCATGGCGGAGTGCTTGTCCCATTCAGTGACTCAGTAGTTTGCTTGGGTGTTATAATAGACAGCAAATTGACTTGGCGACCGCATGTAGACTCTGTAACCAAAAAAGTCAACAAAGCCCTGTACAGTCTACGTTTCATCAGGGCATGTACCACCGAGACGCTACGCAGACGACTGGTTGAATCACTAGTCCAACCACATCTCGACTATTGCACGGTGGTTTGCTTGGACGCGATAGTCGAACAACGCATACGTCTACAGAGATTGAGTAACTCCTGTGTGAGATATATTTTCGGGGTAAGGAGCGATGAACATATCTCCCCCTACAGAAGGCGACTGGGCTGGCTACGGACAGACTCGTGCCGGCTATACTTTGAAGCCATTCTTTTATATAAAATTTTACGGTTACGTGAGCCTGCATATCTTCACTCATTTTTCTGTCTGCACAAGCTCAGGCCTTCGAGAAGGGGTACCCCGCCAGAACTCAACATCCCTGGAGTGAGCACTGAAACTGGAGCCAAGGCTTTCCAAGTTCAAGGTGCTCGCTTCTGGAATTCCCTCCCAGCTTCCCTACGCTACCTCCCATCAATCAGTTCCTTTAAAGGGGCGGTGCGCCAATACCTGCTCGATCTTGACCCTTAGTCCTTCTACCAATGGGTGGGAGGTATCGGCATAACTTCGTTTTAATGTATTATATTATGCCTAGTAATTAATTAAAAATTGTAAATATTTCGACCTTGGCCTACGGCCTTTCTCGTTGTGACGACTGTGATACTCACTAAAACCTGCGATATTTATGCTTTAGTAATTCTTATATTTTTAGTAATTTAAGTATTTTCACTTGTAATTACTAGTCACACATTATTCTAGTCATCACCTTACACAAACAAGACTGAAGCGATCTATTGTGCTATCAATTATTGTATAGAATTTTTATAGTTATTTATGTACCAAGTTTCTATAAACTTGTATTTAATTTTTTGCCTAAGTGGCGGAATAAAGGTGATCTATCCATATATATCTCTTACTCGCTGTATTGGGTCGGCAGGCGGGCTGGCTGCCGGCTCCTCGCTCGCTGTCTCGTGTGGCTCACGCGGCTCGGAATCGCTCTCTCTCTGTCTCTCTTTCACACGCATACACTCTACTCGGCGCCTCCACTACACTCGCGGTAACTATAAAAAGCTAGGACGGCGCGGACGAGATAACTTTTGAGAGACACGCTGGAGAGAAGTTCTCGGCACGATGGCAGGCACGAAGATGGCTGCCGTAACTTGCATAAAGCCGTAGCAGCTTCGCGGGTACGCGACGGGCATATTACGCGTCGCGAGACCGTTCTAATCCGGTCAGAATGCTCGCGCGCTCGCGCCCCCAGTGAGCATGTCTGCACGGCGCGGGTAATTCGAATCTCGAATTACCTAACTCGCGCACGCGTTACATTGTCTAGTTTTATAGCTTCTTTTAAATTATATACTTCTACGTATTTATTTTGTGTCGGATCCCAAATTAACGGTGCTTGTATCGTAACATTATTATTGTATTCGTTGATTTGATTATTTAAATATCTTTCATATTCGTCTTGTTCATTTATGTGATTCTGTAACTGTTCATTTAATTCATCTAATTCTCTTGCGTGTTGTATACTACTCACTTCAATATATATATTTTGTATAGGATCCCATCTTAATGGACTGGGTCTTGAATCACCTTGTTCAGCCATCTTGTATTTTACTAAATAATAGTTAATTAGATTAAGTAAATTATTTTATATTAAATTTAAAATTGAATTAAATTTGATTAATTATTTTCTGATATTTTTTTCATAAATTACTTTGATCAATTATATTGTGTTATTATTTTAACATTGTTTATTTATGTTATTATTTTATTTATATTATATCGCAATATCGTTATCTTATAGAGAAAATTAGTTATCTAATATTTCTTTCCAAACAATATTTGTTACTTCTGTTTTATTTTCAGATTCATTTTGTATATATATATATATATATTGTTTGGATTTTTACATCGTGAAAGTGCTACATACAATTGTCCATGGGACAATAAATTTTTTTTTTTAAATATTCTTACACTGTTAAAACTTTGTCCTTGTGATTTATTAATAGTTATAGCAAATGCTAATACAATTGGAAATTGTTTTCTATATAAAATGAATGGTAACGATGATGACCCACAAGTACTTAATGTAATGCGTGGTATAAATACTTTATTTCCTTTATTTTCTCCAGTAATAATTTCAGCTTCAATGTTATATTTATATAAATTTGTTATTTTTAACCGTGTTCCGTTACATAGTCCATCAACTATACTAAGATTACGAATTAACATAACAATTGCATTTTTTTTCAATTTAATTTCATGTGGAGGTAAACCTTCTCGTATATTATTTAACATTTCTATCGGAAAAATTAAATGTATATTTTCATCCGTTTGATCTACTCCTTTATGTGTTGCGTAATCTAGACTATAATAAGTTATTGTTTTATGTTCAATTAAATTTAATATTTTATTATTTAATATATTTACTTCTTCATTATATGAACTTAATATTACGTTTTTTGAAAAATGATAATTGTTATTAATATGTTTATATATTTCATGACAAACATCATTTGTTTTCCACTTGTCTGGAATTTTAAATTCATCAATTTTTTCTTCTCCGATATCTAATAGAAATGATGAAAAATCATTATCTTGAGTACGGATGTTGATTTTTAAATGGAAAATTTTAAACAAAGGCCAAAGATAAGAATTTTTTATACACTCTTCTACGATTGTATTTCTAAATCCATGTTTCACTACTGGTAAAATTTGTCTGAAATCTCCACCTAGTATAATCAATTTTCCTCCAAAGTTACAATCCGTAGAACATATATCTTTTAAAGTATTGTCTACCATTCCTAATGCTTTTTTAGGAATCATTGAGGCTTCGTCCCAAATAATGATATCTGCTTCTCTTAATCTTTTTTATCATTTTTATCAGAATCATGTTTTAGAAATGCATTTTCAATATTGTTTAAATCTAATGGTAATCTAAATATACGATGACTTGTCATTCCTTTAGGTAATAAAATAGAAGCTATTCCTGTCCATGCCATTGATAAAAATTTTTTTTTTATAATAGTAAAATAGTAAATTAATGTTTTATATAAAAATGTTCTCCCAGATCCACCTGGACCATCTATAAAATAAATTTTATGTTCACTATTTTTTATTTGCTCAAAAATAAATTTTTGGTCATCATTCAACTGAGCATATGAGCTGTTAAATTTTTGTTTACAATAGTTAATCATTTCTATGTCATTTTTACCTGTTTCTTCTATATCAATCTTGTTTGGTTCAGGTAAACCAACATCTTTACATGATATATCTTCAATACTTAAAATTTGATTTATGTGTGCAAGTGCTTTATCTTCTTTTTGTTCAATAAAATCTTCTGTGAAATATTTTTTGTATTTTTCCCAAATAATATTTCCTTGAATATTTTCACATATAAGAAAATTTGCAAAAAATTTTCGTAATTGTACTGGGAGTATTATTTGACAGGCTTCTTCAAATATGTTAAAAATTTGTGTTTCGTGTTCTATTAAACCCATGGCGATAGCTGCTTCTCTATATGTGTCGTAAACAATTTTTTCATATGTACGTAAATCTTGGAATGATGTTGCACCTTTTACTCTATTTAGTATCAATTTTAAGAAAAAACGTTCACTATCTTTTGGTGATAGAGCATTTAATCGTCCGATTGTTACATGTTTTTTATTTCTTGATCTTTTTATCCATTTTTTATTTTTAAATTTATAGTAATTCGGTATGTTTGCATATTTATTTTTTTTTGGCAAAATCATCTATTTTATTTAATTTAAACCATGCTGTTAACATTGTTTCTAAATTATTTAATGATTCTTCAATATTATTTTCATCAAAAATTATTTTCTGTTGATTTTCTGTATGAACAGATAGTCTTTCTACTGTGTGATTTCTACCACATAATGGAAATTTTTGTAATCGCCATGCTGCTTCCATCTATATATTTAGTTATTTCATCATAAACTTCTTTATTTCCTTCATTATTCGTTTGTATTTTACAACGAGCTCTATCTCCACCTTTATGAATATAATTGAATATATACTTAATACTTTGTACAGTAGCACAGTATTCGATATTTATATGACACCTATATTTTAATAAAAGAAAGCTATTATAAGGGACCACCATAGAGTTATCTACTGGAATAGCTTTATTTGTTTTTTTTAAATGATATATATGATTAGCTGAAGAATTATTTCTTCGTTTATATTCAGGATACTTCTCTGGTTTGAGTACTGTATTATCTCTGAACAATTTTGGAAATTTTTTTTTGCAAATATTTTTATTTTTTTGTAAACAAAGAGATTTTTCTCCATGCGGTCCATGTAACATATGTTTGATTACTAATTTTTGCAATTCTGAATCTTCTGAAGATGGTATTTCGGCTGAAATATATTTATTAATATCTTCTGGGCTAAACAATTTATAGTCTGGATGTAACGTTACTATTATATGAGCATGTGGTAAACCTCTTTTTTGAAATTCAATTGAATATGTATAAGTTATAACATTACCAAAAATATTATTTTTTTCAATATCATTAAGTAACATTTTAAATTTCGCATAAAATAAACGTACTGTAATATTTGGAATATCATTTACAGTTGTTCCATCTGGAAAGTTTTTTAAAATTGTTTTAAGTTCTTTCCATTTGGGATTAAATGTCATCGTTATAAATAAATCTGGTTATCCTGTATTTCTCATTATTGCCATTGCATCTTGATAATATTGTTGCATATATCTTGGACTTCCGATATATGATGATGGTAATATAAATAAGTTTCCAATTTTCTTTCTCAAAATTTTTGGAAATGTTTGATGCACTATATTTTACATGATCCAATAAACCTTGATAACATTCAATTCTTAACTCTTTTTGATGATTTCTAAAATAATTGATTCTATTACTTTCAATCATTATGCAAGCATGTATAAAAATTGTTGTGTTAACCTTCCCCTATATAATAGAGGGCTAAAATTATTAGCACCTAGTCTATACGATAATCTATATAAATAGTAATGAAGTGCAGTAAGATCTTCTTCTTTACTAGATTTTTGTTTGCTAGTATCAATAACATTCTTATTATTATAAATTTTTTCCACATTAACCTTTTGTTTTTTTTAAACCCAATACTCCAACCTAAATCTCCTAACGGAAACATTATTGGAAAAACCATCGGATCCACGTGATGTGATAATTTGTTTATATAAGTATGAGTAACTTCATTTTCTGGTACTTCTTTTGGATATATACAAATGTCATAATTGTCTGGGATGCCTGAGTTTGATACTATAATAGCGCCGCATTCTGATGTTAATGGTTTATTATAGAGATGTTTAAGTTTATTATTTTTTCGAATGAAATATAATTTATAATTTGGAAGATTTTTTATATTGGATATATAATGTAAATGTTTATAATTTTTACTATATGGATTATTATTCATTATTTTAGTTAAGATAATCATATGTTCATTACTTAATTTATCGTTACTTTTTAATCTTTTTTTAGTAGCAGCTTCATTATCGTATATATGGGAGCGTCTAGCAGAAACGGGCCACCGAGCGCGCGCGGTGCCTTTTTTCGCGTAAAAGGCGCTCTGTTTAACGCGCTCATAATCGTATGCTGCGTCTTTGAAAAAGAAACCAAAGACCTATATCGATAGATTTTTTTCTGCTCTTTCCAATTGCGCCATTGTTTTTATTGCGAAACGCGTTCTTCCAGACGAAAACTCGAGTTGAATATTGAAAGCCATTTTTCTCAAAGTATATCATGTCTTTTTTTCAAAATAAACTACACCATTGGAAAGTACAACTCTCAAGCTTCAAAACCCTATCTTGGAGAAGTTGGAGAAATAAAGGGTTTAAAAGTAACAACATGAAAAAGACAGCGCCGAGGGTCCGCGCGAGCCCCTCGCGCCCGTGCGTACGGCACGTTTAAGTGCACGCTCTATTCAATTCGCTCATAATCGTGTACCAAGTCTCTGAAAAAAGAACTAAGGACATATATCGATAGATTTTTTTCTGCTCTTTCCAATGGTGGTATTATTTTTATTCCGAAATGCTTCCTTCTAGTTGAAAATTCAATTTGAATGTTTAAACTCTATTTTTTCAATAAAATATCAGTCTTTTCTTCAAAATGAATTATATTCTTCAAAAGTACAAGTCTTAAACTATAAAATATTATATTTTTAAGTTGAAACATGAAAAGTTCAAAAATAGTAAGATCAAAAAGGCAGCGGCTGCCGAACTTTTTACGCTATGCTCAAGGCCGGATTAATACACGCGATGTGCTATTTCGCCCTTTCTTTTTTGTAAATATAAAATGTTTTGTAACTTACAATGCCAATGCGTGGACATAATTTTGTGGATCTAGTTGATCTAGATAACAAGCTCTAAGTTTATCGGAAACAAACCTAAGTTTCGATGAATGCTTTATTTCATCAAATGGATTACAGCAACGATTTAAAATGTTAGACATTTTATTAAGTTTTTTTTTATTAACCTTTAGAGGACGGGGATTTGGGTTTACTGTTTTCTCTCACTTTTCTATAGAAATCGAGTTTTTGTGATGTCTCACATCTCAAAACTAACACATGTAAAGGGTCGATCATGGGCATGGCCCGTATAGGGGCCATCCCGTCCTCTAAAGGTTAAGGCAATAAGACAAAGGGGCAAAGTAATAAGGCATGTGCATAAAGCACCTGGCTAGTGGGCGACGCAGGCCTCTATTTAAGCCCGCGGGGTGATGTTTTTCATTGAAGGTAGCGTGCTTGGTGCTTGCCATCTAGCGGGCACTTCGGGTACTAATCCCGAACAGAAGCATTTCGGAATAAAAATAATAGCACCATTGGAAAGAGCAGGAAAAAATCTATTGATATATGTCCTTAGTTCTTTTTTCAGAGACTTGGTACACGATTATTAGCGAATTGAATAGAGCGTGCACTTAAACGTGCCGTACGCACGGGCGCGAGGGGCTCGCGCGGACCCTCGGTGTTGTCTTTTTCATGTTGTTACTTTTAAACCCTTTATTTCTCCAACTTCTCTAAGATAGGGTTTTGAAGCTTAAGAGTTGTACTTTCCAATGGTGTAGTTTATTTTGAAAAAAAACATGATATACTTTGAGAAAAATGGCTTTCAATATTCAACTCGAGTTTTCGTCCGGAAGAAAGCGTTTCGCAATAAAAACAATGGCACCATTGGAAAGAACAGGAAAAAATCTATCGATATAGGTCCTTGGTTTTTTTTTCAAAGACGCAGCATACGATTATGAATGAGTTAAACAGATCGCCTTTTACGCGAAAAAAGGCACCGCGCGCGCTCGGTGGCCCGTTTCTGCTAGACGCTCCCATATATAATTGACCACATGAAGCTTCTTCATTATTAGACGGTAATAAACCATTAGGTGTTGTATGACATATTTGTCCTTGAATTTTCAAATTGTATATTGCTTTTTCTTTGTTATGAATAACATTTGCATTGAATGTTGCGAAACAAAATAAATTGTTATAATATCGGATTAAATGCCTAAATATTTTATCATTTAACAATAAAAATTTTAATTTTTCGTCATATTTACTTAATGGTGGTAAACTAATAGTTCCTTTTGAACAAAAGTTAAATTTTTTCACTTCTTCTTTCCAAAACATAGCACCGTAATATTGACATTTTAAATTCATTTCTTCAAATGTTGATGTAAGTATTAACTTTTTATCTTTTTTTGTATGATTGTATGAATTGCTTTTGTTATTTTTCTTTTTTTTTATACAAATATTTTTTTTTGAAATATCATTAATTAATTTTCTTTTAAGATTGTATTTATGATATTTATTTTTATTATTTTTTTGGTAATATTATTGTTATCATAACCTATAATATCATAATGTCCAGAACCATATCTTACACTATATAATAAAAATAATTTCAAATCATTAGAATCATTTCCAAACAAATGGACAACTTCTGTGTTATTAAAACTTATTTTAACAAATACATTATAAATTTCAACGAAACTTTTGATTTCTATATGTGTTCCATATATTGTAGTTTTTGACATAAATTTACAATAATCAAAACTATTAAATATATTTTCATAATTATCATTTCCGAGTATAAAGAATTTATACTCTTCCCAATTAGTAACAACATTTTGTACTATAGCATGTCTAACATTCATATGATATCTTTGATCATTATATAGAATATAGGAAAAACATCGGAATAAACAGTTTCCATCTCCAATAATTTTAACTAAATTTTCCATTGGTATATATGTATATGTATTATATGTTTATATACTTTTAAAAATTAAAATTTTTGAAATCTAATACTATCGAAATATTTATAAATTTAATAAACTATATACTTAAACTCGTCACCTTATAAAAAGAGAAATCCTCTATTTACTTTCAAAATATACTACAAAAAACACAATACAGAATAAACAAAACAACAATTATTCTCCTATATTTAAAATTTTAATCTATAGTTTTAAATTTCTGAATAAAATTTTTACATTAATGAAAAGTTTAAATAAGTGAATTATTTTAAATCTTAATAAAAATTTATCACAAAAAGATTAAGAGTGTAGACACACTCCGAATGTAAAGTTTTTAAAAATCTTTTATTATTGAAATTATTTATACTCAACAAAAAATGTCCCCGATAACAAAAACTTTTTGTCCTTTTATAATGTCCATTTCTTCAGAACAATGAGATACTATTATAAGGGTGGTTATATATGGCTATTGGCGAAGGATACCACTTCTAATTAATTATATCATGATTTATAACTTAAACAATTGAGGGGGGAGTGGGGGGTGATGGGCGGGCGAGCTTCTATCAATTTCTTTCAAAAAAACGTCGAACCAATCACATTTTTACGTTATTTTGGGGGGGGGGGGCTGAGGGGGGCGAGGAGGCGCGAGGGGGATGAGGGGCGCGAGGGAGGTGAGGGTGCGCTGAGTCGTAAACATTTTCTTACAACTACATAATATAGGAATATATATATATATAACTTAGTACACTGCTACCTTCCAGGACACCTACAGGTTTTCTGCAATAGAAGTAGGTATAAAACGTTAAACAGTATATAAGTGACTAAAAAAATAATATCCCTCAGGGTGTTGACTAACACCACGACGCCTGCGGCGCCCCCTTTCAGTTCCGCAGTATTTTACGTTGATTTCGGAAAAATTTTACGGAAAAAACGTTGTGAAAGAAACCCTAAATGTCCTGAATAATACAAAAATGTCCTGAAAGGTAGCGGTAAACATATTCCTAATTCAGTACAGTCCTGAAAACATGCAAATGTCCTGAAACATAGCGGTGAACAGAAATATGTATATATATATATATATATATATATATATATATATATATATATATATATATATATATATATATATAAATTCTATGCTAGAATCGCACACACCCACGCACACACAACAAATACAAACACACACACACACACACACACACACACACACACACACACACACACACACACACACACACACACACACACACACACACACACACACACACACACACACACACACACACACACACACACACACACACACATACTCGCGGGCGTCAATAGTCCTTATTGTTCCCGAGTAGAATAAACAACTTTTTCGCACATACGGCGGAGAGTAATTTGTGTTTAATCTCTGAGTTCAGGTTCGAGAACGTCACAGAACCTCACTTCTAGAAACTGACATTCTTATGCTCGTTTCTCTACTTTTTTCCAACTAGTGATGCCTGCAAATGAAAGCGAGGGCAGCAATACGCAGGCGATGCTAGTCAGGAATAAAATAGATAAACGCGCATGCGCGTGGCTGTTTCCAAAAGCGAGCACGTATGGTGTTTTATTTCCTGAAGTCAATAAACGCAATACTTTACGTCAGGTGGTGTACAAAAAAATCGTCGGAGATGAAGAAAAAGGTTCTATCTCAGCGAAGCGCGTAAAAAGGTCCTATCTCGTCCTGATGTTATTCATATTCCAAAAAAAAAAATATTCATTCGGTACCCACGCAAAAATCGACCCTATCTGCGTCATAATGCTAATATCTGTGGTCCTAGGGAAAAAGGGCACATGTCACTTCAACAAGTTTTCGTGATATTTCATCTTTTATACTACATAAGGCCAGCGAAAACATTAATAGTGCATTATACGCACATTAATAGTGCATTATACAATAGAAAAATTAATACTGAAATATTTGGAATAGGTTTATTTTCCGTAAATTATTCATGGACTGCAAAAAAGATTAAAATATTATGAGATTTAGAAAAAAGGGCATATAAAGCCAATATATTGGATATGGCTATATGCAATATATTGGAAACATATTGGGGTCTAGTGTTGGCAATATATCGCGGTACGTTCGGCAAATGCGCACTCTCCAATATTCTTCCCATATCGTACGTTCCAGCAGGCTTGCGTATATTCGCATATGTTCGCGTATGTTTGCCGCGCATACGTTCGCGTACTTTTGGGTTACGATTCGAACATTTTGTACAGTATTATACGGAAACGTACGCGAACGTACTCAAACGTACGGAAACATACTTATATATACTGATATGTACGGCTTTATACATTTTAAACATGAAATAAAGGTTGATAACGTACGCCAACGTACGCCAACGTACGCCAACTTACGCGAACGTATGCCAACATACGCGAACGTACGCGAACGTACGCGAACGAAGGGAAATATACTTATATATACGCATATGTACGGCTTTGTATATTTTAAACATGAAATAAATTTTGATAAAAAATAGTTCTGTACGCCAACTTACGCGATCGTACTTTGCTGTACGTTGAAGTATGAAATTTTGCAGCTATAAAAATAATTTTATTCCACACTCGACCAAAATGGCTACTTTTCACCTCCGAAAATCGGGGCAAAAGTCGCATATATTTCCCGCAAATCTCATTTGCGGGGCGAAAGTAAAAATAGATATTTTTTTACAATTTTTACAATAATAATATTTATTTTGTAATAAATCCATGAAAATCTAGTGTAAAACAAAAAAAAAAACGTGTCAGCCCCGCTTTTCAGAGTCCAACGGTGACCATGGTCGAGTGTGGAATAATAGTATATTAAGCAACTAGGGAGGTAAAGAGTTGGCCAGTCCAGAGCACGTGGAAAGATGTCCTCTGGGGTGGCCCTCTTTATCCTCGTGTTGCGTATACGATTTTTCACCATACCATACCATAAATGATGAAAAATACTATATGTAACACGAGACGAAAGTAGATTTTTCTCTTGGTGGTTACTCGCTTCGCTCGGGTAGTAAACTCACCTGCGGGAAAAATCTGCTATTTTCGCCCCTTATTACACAATGTACTATTTTGCGTCTAAAGTACGTTATTGTAGTTTTCTACTCGATACTGTAGATTTCTGTACGTTCGCGTACGTTTTCTGTACGTTGTTTAATAATAAAAAAATTTTTTTTTAGCAAATGTACGTTTTTGTAGTTTTGTACTTGATACTATAGATTTACGTATGTTCGCGTACGTTCGCGTACGTTTCCATACGTATCCGTACGATGGCGTACGTTTCCGTACGTTAAGGGAGTTCTCTTACTACTGCTCTAATCAAAACAAAGTTTTCGTAAGTTCATACTTGAGTCCTGTGGTGGCGTACGTCAGTCCGGCAACGCTGTCGTATAGGAGAATATATATATATATATATTATATATACACATATATACACACACCAGCGGCTATAAAGCAAATCACAACAACGGGCAAATTATGTTTGGAAGCGAAGATGGAAAATGAAAATAAAAGTGAAAAGCCGAGAAGGTACTATTGGAAAGGAAAACTTGTGACGGAAAGAGTGTATAAAAACTATGTTCGACGACGAAAAGCAGGAAAAACCATAAGAGCTGTGTACGGTACAAAAAGTAGCCTTCATAACCTCAAACACGACCAAAATACGGAATTTGTTGAAATTGAAGGCCGCAGAATTGTACATTTGAAAACCCTTGGAGAGCAACTATTTTGTACAAAATGTAATGATTGCTTGTCGCTAACAAATATTGTCGAGGAGAAACACCATGGACTGGCCTCAGAATTATTCATCAAATGCCAAAACTGCAGTGTAATATCGAAGGTATGCACAGACAAAAAGCATCCAGTATCAAAGCAAAATAAGCATTACGATTCTAATACAAAAGCTGTCGTGGGTGAGTATATTATTGTTGTAAAAGAATTTTATAAAAATATCTATTTATAATAATCATCTTTGCAGGTACGTTGAATGGAGGTATGGGTAACACGCATTTAAATAAGCTGCTGTCTGCGCTGAATATTCCTGAATTCCATTGGAATAATTTCAAAATTCATGAGAAAGAAGTTGGAAGTGCTGTGGAAGAAATGGCTAGGAGCAGTTGTCAGAATGCAGCTATCATGGAGAGACAACTAACTATTGAAAATGCTGATCAAGTAGAACAGTTATTGTAGGTGTTACGTATATAACTTATAACATAAACACTGTAACAAAACATAAAATAAAAGATATATAGAAGATTTGTACATTGTATATTTTAATTTAAAAATTTTTTTTAATAAATCATTTTTACTGCAATATATTTATATTTATAATGTAATGAATAATCAATTGTAAAAAACATTCTGATCTGATATATTCTGATATTTTATGTTATTCGTAACTTTTTAATTTACTCATAATTTTTATTATTTTAATATATGTACAACCAATCATGCTAAAAATTCCGATTTTTTTATTAAACTGTAAATGTTAAGTTGCCATAAATTGTAATATGTTCATGTTTATATAAAACTTATTAATCTTTTACTTACAATCAGTTTTGATTTCATTCTTATAGATTTTTTAAAGTGAAAGTTATAATAAGGTGATATATATGTTTACGTAATGGTATTCTGTATGCTTCATCAAGCCTTCTTTTGTAATTCTTATATGCTAAATAGTATATTAGTTTTTAGATTATATGTTAATTAATATTAAGTACATGAATAAAAATTGAACATTTATAAAATTATGTACCATTTTTATAAGTAATTGTGTTGTAATTATGAACTCTAATATGAGTAAAATTAACCTCGCCTTACTTTATATTTGTAATCTGATGATTTATACTAAATAAAAAATATGTTTCAAGTTTTACATGTATAATTTTTAATTCTTCTAGGCCTCTTCATTTGAAAAAAAATTTCATATTTCCTAACGGATCCAACCTCAATAGCACTATACGTATAGCAGCTTCTTTCGATATGGGTTGGATAACCAGAGGTACAGGAAGATCTTATGACAGCTTGAGTGGTACTGCAGCACTAATTGGTTTTTTTTTCGAAAAAAGTAATATCCTATGTAACGTTGAATAGGAAATGTAAAATGTGTGATCGCGGAAATCCAATTACAAATCATGACTGTAGATTAAATGTTGTTGGAAGTGCTAAGGCGATGGAGCCAGAAGCAGCTGTTATGCTAACTAACAATAATAATATTTTAACTAATCATAATATCCAAGTAGGAATTATTATTGCAGATAACGATAGTAGTTCGATTTGTGCTATACGAAATGCGAGTGATTTTGAGGTGGTTAAATAAGCGGACAAAAATCATACAAGTAAAGGCGTAGTTAATGAACTGTATAAAATTAAGAAAAATTATAAGGAATTGACAGGTACGGCAATAAAATATTTGCAAAAATGTTTTAATTACTGTGTATCACAGAATCAAGGAGACAGTGAGGCAATTGCTACGGCAATTAGAAATATACCAAAACATTGTTTTAATGACCATAATGAATGTGGAAATTGGTGCAGTTATAAAAATAATCCTAATGGATATAAACATGCTAACATTGGCGATGGATTCAAAAATGAAAATTTATTTGGTGCTTTGACTAGTTTATTTGACACATTAGCAAGTAAGACAGATCGGTATGCTACAGGTGTGTCCAGTAATGTGAATGAAAGCCTAAATGCAATGATAGTGAGTAAGGCACCTAAGACACGTATGTATGGTATGTCTTCAGCTGGAGATATACGTATTGCGTGTGCAATAAATAAAAAAAATAATGGAGAAGAGTACATTGTCGATTTATCAAGAAAGTTGCAATTATCTCCAGGTAAAAATACCAAAAAATATACTGAAAAGGCAGAAAAAAATATAAAAAGCGATATTCAAAGTCGTTAAGTAAATCATTCAAAAATCGACGATTATTTTTGAAAAAACGTAAGTCTGAACTTCGGAACCAAAAAGAATTAGCAGAAGGTACAACGTACGAGTCAAACATAGGTCTCCTTACAACTTTAGATGAACCTATTGCAATAGCAAATATTGATGAAAATATTCCACACAAAGTCGTATATTTTGATTTAGAAACGGGGAGTTTCCGTAAAACGGCCGATATTTTACAAATAGGTGCAAAATATCAAAAATTTGAATTTTCGGTTTACATACCACATTCAACCAACACAAAAAATTGATGATCAAGCCAGTAAATGGCTTAACTTATGTAAATAACAATTTAAAATATCATGGTAAAAATGTAATTACAGTGTCTTTGACAAATGCTTTGCACGCATTTTATCAATTTCTATGTTCATTACAGGGAAAATGTGTACTAACAGCACATAACTGTAAATTTGACTACCCCCGATTAATGAGGTCTGTAAAGCTGGTATATATGACAGAACACTATAAGTCTGTAGTAGAAGGATTCAGCGATACGTTACCAATAATTGCAAAACAAACTGGTGCCAAAGGAAAAGGAAATAATAAATTAGAAAACCTTGCAAAAAAATTTGTTATTAACACTGATGGAGCACATAATGCAGTTTGCGATGTTAAACTTTTAGAAGATGTATTATTTAAATTACAAATACCAAATGAAAAAATATTAGAATCCAAATTAACTTGGCAAGAAGCAGTAAATGCAGAAAAACTAGTTGATATATTACCAAATGCTTTAAAAAACTTAAATAAATTAAATGCATGTACATCATATGCTATAAGAAAAAAAATTGTTATGGCTAATATTACGTATGAAATGATTTTATGTGCATACAAAGAAAGTAAATTAGACGGACTTAAAAGTCTTTTAAGCAAGGGGTCGTTCATTGTAAGTAAAAATCAGAAAGTGATTAAAAAGATCTGTGATTTTTTAGAAAGTATGCTAAATGAAACATAAATTATTTAATTTTATTGCTTATTATTAGTTTAGAAGAGTTTAACAAGTGTTCAATGATATTAATAGATAATTAGTATTATCATAGGTATTAAGAGATTTAAAAACATAGTTTAAATAAAACGTGATCGAAGATAATAATCAATATTATCAGTATCATAAGTTCAATTTTGTTTGTTTGTATCGAAAGTATCAAGAATAATATATGAAATTATTTAATAAATTAATAGGAAAATTAAAAACTATTGTTTTATTTGTTATTTTATCCTGTTTTACCATATCGTATGATTTATTGTTTAATATTTTTTTCTGAACTATAAAAATGATGTTGATTTTCGCATAGGTAGCGCACGTGAAAGCTACAGATGTTTGAAAAGCCCGCTCTGACGTGAGAAGTAACCGCGTGTGCGGCGTTGCCAGCTCCTCTGACTCATGGCCGACTATCGCTAAAAGTTGCTGAATTTTCGTTAATACAAATATAATTTAGCTCTTAGAGCCCATGATTAGTATTTGTCAATAGAGATTTTGATTTGTTATTAATTTATTTATAACCAAAAAAAGTTTCAACATAATCTGATCGTGAATGCCTGTGTATAGTGTTATTAAAGAGGATCAAACCACAGTTTCCCATAAGACTCTATGTATTTTTACGCGAAATTGAAAAATTAATATCTTGCCATAGAACCCATGTAGGCTTCCCAAATTTCGAATAGAGTCTTTTAAGGGTTATGGCTTTCATTACAAAAAAAATTGGCGAAATCTGTACGTCAATTCTATTATCGATAGAACTCCCTTAATAACAAATGACAGAGTAAAGATAATTCAACTTTTAAAAAAAGAAATTGTAGGTAATTTGAAGACCTTTCAAAAACAGTTTACTATATTATGTAATAATGGCTGTATGATATGAAAAAATAAAAAAAAAATAAAAATTCAAAATCGTTTTTTGGTTATAAAACAAAAGAAAAACGATAAAATGAAAAAATAGGTTAAGCTATCTCTATTCTATGTCCAAACGAAGAGAATAAGCCCTCATCGATGAAGATTGGTCACTTGGTTCAAAAGTTATAGCCGGCACACACACACACACACACACACACACACACACACACACACACACACACACACACACACACACACACACACACACACACACACACACACACACACACACACACACACACACACACACATACACACACACACACACACACACACACACACACACACACACACACACATACAGACACGAAAATTTTTCTCAAAAACATCGGATATTGGTGTCAAAAGTCTTAAAAAATGTTTTTAAACATTTTTTGTTCCAAAAATTTTTTTCACCATTACAAAGTTTCCTCTTTGAGGAAGCAAAATAATTAGAATATAAATTAAAATATTTTTATAGTTTTAATAACAAAAACTTTTTATATTGTCATTAAGCCTTATTTTTATTTTACCTTATAAGTTTAGATTTTTCTCCACCTCATCATTTGATTGCAGCTACTCTTTTTTGTTATTATTTTTTTTTTGTTTATACATCAAAATCAAATTGAATTCAAAATCAAATTTCGAACTCCACGAATGACTCCACAAATCTTGTAACCTGTAAAATTAAAAAATCACACAAAGTATCAATTTCAAAAGAATGATTTTATTCTTATATCTATTTTCTTTAATATTTATCTAAAATGTAAAATATATCTAAAAACCATTTGCTCCGTTAATAGAAATAGATATTTAAAAGTAGATAAAAATCTTCTCATAATTAAAAATAAAATCTTCTTACATGATGATGATACTGACATGTGTATATATTGAGAAAGATCTGTAGTAAGGTTAGGTAGTCAGTATATATATCATATATATGTCAGTATATACATCATATATATGTCAGTATATACATCGGCACTATTAGGGTCCTAGAGTTTCTTACTCTGAGAGTTTACATTGGAATACCGGAACGAATACACTTGACTAAAGAAATAATGACCCTAAGGGTACCGTGATTCGCAGGGGGCCTGCGGCGCCCGCTTTTAGTACCGAAATTCCGGAACAAGAGCCCGGAAAAGTACCTAAGATGTATTGTAGACGAAGCCTTATGGACCTCAAAAGTAGCAATATATGCATCGTTTTTTTGAAGCCGGACCCGAAAAAGGACAAAAGTCCCCAAAAGTAGCAATCTATGAGTTATATATACCCCAAAAGTACCAACACATATACCTATACATACATATAAATACATCAAATGCAGCTTTTGAGGATCTATGTCAGCACGGATTCGATACTTTGAGGATTTTTTGGATTTTTGAGGACATCCTCAAAATTCCTTCGGTATGAAACGGTACTTTTGAGGATTTATATTAATACCTTCAACGCAGGGAGGGAGTTATTTCTTTAGTCAAGCATATACGAACTCTGGAGAAAAAACTATAGATCCTCAAAAGTACCGCTTTCCGAAATATATATATATATATATATATATATATATATATATATATATATATATATATATATATATATATATATATATATATATATATATATATATATATATATATATAATATACTGAAACAGGAAAGCGGAAGTGGGAAGAAAAACGATCTGATCATGAAACATGGAGAAATTTTAGAATCGGAAACCAGGCATAACAAATTTCACTATTTAATATCTCTAATACGAGAGCATCTTTTTACATGAAATTTTTTGTGCAGCATAGTATAACAACATAGCATCTAGTTATATTAGTTTTAGTGAAATAAAAGCGATTGAAAATTGCAGTGAATATTTCAGAAAATCTCGGGCACCCATTTCAATGTATATGTAGCGCGGTCGACCCTCAGGCTTCTTCTATACTTGCCTTCGGAGCGCTCCCGCGCTGCTTGATATATCGCAAACAAGTTTCATATAAATTATAGGTTTGTAATATACACACGATATATCGCCACTAGTCTTAATATAACAATTAAAATAAAACCGCTGCCAATACATTGGGACGTAGCTTCCTCAAACTAGTGTATTAATTCCTTTTTTTAATTTTTAATGACAATAATTAATTTTATCATACTAAATTTTCTTTAACCCTCTATAAAAAAGAGATTGAAACGTTACGCTGTATTACGTGCGCATCTCAAGATTTTTTTTCCATCAACTTTTTCCATTTTATGGAATGGCCCTAACCTCAAAATCTTCATTTTAAAATTTCATAACAATTTAATCATATATTGTAAAACTTGTATAATATTCTTAAGAGATCGTTTACCGGGATATAAACAAAATTTAGTAGTCTTTCTACTATTTACAACTTTATTCTATAAGATATAAACCAAAATCGTTATTTTGCCACGTGTCCCTATCTCTCTCACTCATTGCCATAACAAATCGGTTGTTACTAGTTTTTTAATGGCTTCATCGATTAGCTATTTTAACTAGCATTAAAATGCCAAATTAATAGATAGTACAAAATTTTGACCAGTTTTGCGGCCAATAAATGTGAAAAAAAAAATCGTTACACTTATGGTAGAAAACTGGAGTTCATTTTTTACTATCCAAAAAATGATTTCAATTTCTACCAGGGACGGAAAAAATAATTAGTTAATTGTACACTTCCTGCAGTTGATTTAACTGTAAAGTGGCAAGTTCGTTTTACTTTTTAAAAAAATCGGTAGAATTTCCATTCTAAAATGTAAAATCTGCATTCTTAAAAAGTAGAATTTCCATTTTTGGAAAAATGGAATAATTACTTCAATAATTCAGTTGATTTTTCTATTTATTTTTTTCTGTGTAGATAGTACAAGGTATTGGTAGTGTTCTATATTAAATGTAAGAATAGCGCGGTCGACCCTCATGCTTTTTCTACATTGGATACTTTCCTTCGATGCGCTCTCATGCTTCTTGATATGGCGTCGGCAAAATATTACATAAAACGGGCACGGAAATATTAAAAAAACCGCTTCCAATTCATTGGCCCGTAGCTTCCTCAACCGTAATTTGTTGATTCCTTTAATTAATTTTTAATAACAAAATTTATAATTTTTTAAAAAATTTATTGCATAATTATAATTAAACTCATTTATGAATATTAAAAATTGTTAATTTTTAAATTTATTTATTTATTTATTATTTGTTTATATCAAATTTATATAAATTTTGAGCTTATAAATAAAGTTATCATTTGAAATAGAAGTAAAATATCTATATTTTATAATAAAACAAATAGCTATCACGGTTGTTTCGTTATTACAAAAACGTGTTTTTTTTATATTTCATAATCTATATTTTTTAAGAAAAAAAAATTTATAGCTATCATTGTTCTTTTGTTATTAACAAAAACGTGTTTTTAAAAAAGTTCATAACTCACAAATAAATTATAATAATGCAGAATATAATGCATTCATAATGCATTGTATGCAGTACTGCGGGATTCGTGACTAACCCACAGCTTGTTGGACCCGGCCGGAATACATACTGCACTACACGCTACCCCGATCGGAGCGCCACCTACTCTTATACTATTTTAATTATTCATCAGTTTTGAATACTTAAACTCAAGAATTCAATCTTGAAAATTCAAACATATTACATTTTGACGCCAATACTATATACTTTTATAATAAACTGATGATAACATCATTGGAGTTGAGTTTTAAAAAAAAAAACACCTTTTTTGTTTTTGATGATAACTAAAGAACCGCGATAGATAGAAAATTAATTTTTTTAGAAATATAGGTATTTTCATTCTCTTTCGAATGCCACCCACCCCATTCAGATACATAGAGCCGTTCTCGAGAAATTACGATTTTTAAAAAATGTTAAAAAATTTTTAACCTCAAATATCTCTGAAATTTATGGACCAATCATTTTGCCCAAAGAACTCGACCGAGAACTATAAAAAATCTACCTCTAAAAGGAATTTTGAAGCCATTAAGTCAATTTTACTCTTGTAATCGTTGGACATACAAAACTGATTTTTTTCATTTTTCAATTTTTTACTCAAAATCTAGCCTTCAGAATGTATTTAAATTTTAACAGATTATAGCTATTTATATTCTGTATTATCATGATTTTTCTCAAAAAAATTGACCGCTAAGTTTAGGAGTTATAAGCTTCTAAAAAAACACGTTTTTGTTAATAACAAAAGAACCGTGATAGCTAGAAACTTTTTTTTTTTAGAAAATATAGGTATTTTAATTCTCTTTCGAACGCTACCCATCAGATTCGAATAACTCGATCCTATCATTAAAAAAAATCAAAAAACAGTTTTGAGAAAATCGAAAATTTGAAAAAAAACAAAAACGCATCACCCCAATCAAAAAATGGATTTTTGACCCGCCATCACGCAAAAAAAAAACAAAAAAAATGAGACCTGTCCGGTCAAAATCGACCGAGTAGAAGCTGAGATCCAGGCGTACACACACACACACACACACACACACACACACACACACACACATACACACATCCATACAGACATTTTTCAAAAACCATGTATTTTGATTCCGAACACCTCGGAACACAATTATAACATGTTTTTACAACAACTCAAAAATTTACTATCACAAAGCTTCCTCTAGGAGGAAGCAAAACAGTTTTTTAATTCAGAAGCTTTCCAGTTCATAGAATGAGTTGCTATTGATTTGTTCTCCGAACTCGAAAATACTTCTAATGGTCATAAGAACATAAAACAACTCATTTGTACTCGAAAGGCATCTAATAAACCTATTACGAAAAAATAGGACCGTGTCCCTGGTAGAAATTTCTCTATCGTAAATAGTCAGGAACTTAATTAATAGGTAGTAAAAATAGCTAATTTCTGGATAGTGATGAAACCATTTTTCCGGTCATATTTTCTATTTAATGGAGATAACATATTCTTAAAATGTTTTTACTAAATTTTTCTGTAATTTGATCACGTATTTAAAAACAAATATTAAAAAAAGATAACAAAGCTAACGAAAATGTGAACACGTATTATTGTTTTTTTATTCATTTATAGTACTGTTCCAGGGGATACAAACGAAAATAATGATTTTTTTGCTTGATTCTGCCTCTCGTATACTCCTCGCCATAATAGAAAGACTCCACAGAAAAAAATAAATAGTAAAATCAACTGAATTAATGCAGTAAGTATTCCATTTTCCAAAAATGGAAATTCTACTTTTCAAAAATAGAGATTCTATATTTCAAAATGGAAATTCTACTTTTCAAAAATGTAGATTCCACTTTTTAAGAATGGATGTTACTTTTTAAAATGAAAATCTTACTTTTTAAGAATGGAGATTAGACATTTCAGAATGGAAATTCTACCCATATTTTTGAAAGTAAAACGAACTTGCCACTTTACAGTTTAATCATCTGTAGGAAATGTAGAATTAACTAATTTGTTTTTCCGCGCCTTACTAGCCATTTCCTGACTAAAAAACTGGTCAACTTTGATATCTTTTAAATAGTTATAAATAAGCTAATATAAATCTGTGAAAAAACTTATTCTATTATTCTGCCTATTAATTGAATGGTGAATATAATCAGAAAAATCGTCTCATCGATGGATAAAAATAGCCAAGAAAAGTATTTAGTTTTTTATTACGCAAATAATTTAATCGATTTCCACCAGGGGACTTATTATCAAATATGAACTACAGAATTGCATTTGATTTGGCGAATTTTCTAACAAATTAATGATGCTCAATTTTTCAGCAATTTAAATTATGAATTTTATTAATCTTTATCAAGGAGCGCGGGAGCGCTCCGAAGGCAAGTAACAGTCAAACAATGCAGAAGAGGCCTAAGGAGTGACCCGTGCCTTATATTCTTTGATATGAGAGCGCGAAAACTTTGATCGCGTTGTATTTTATCTATGCAGAATAAATATCTAGCATAATACACTTGTTGAAATCTATGTTCATTAAGCTAGAAAAATTTGAAGGTTTTATTCAAAAATATTGTCTCATTTAAGAGATATTGAGTATCAAAGAATCAGACTGGTCGATTCCGATCTTTAAATTTTTTCCTTTTCTTTCATCAGACCTGCATCCGCTTCCGATCACGTGATACGTATAACGTCACGTGACCCCATACGACCCAGCGTGTATATATATATATATATATATATATATATATATATATATCGACCTAACCTTATATTTACATATAATAACATGTCAGTATTTTTTTATTATACACACAGATATATATATTACAAATGTTATCATATCGTGATCATATCGTGATATCGTGAGTTAGTATAAATCGTGATCATATCGTGATATCGTGAGTTAGTATAAATTAGTTAATAATATGTAAAAATCTCAAATAGTCAACTGGTGATGAGAAGAATTTATCTATTCTTCGTGTATCAATCAATCAATGGGAAAATAACTTTTATTAGATAAGTACTTACTGGCTAAATGTTAAATGGCTAAAATCATTTTGTAAAATTGATACTTTGTGTGATTTTTTATTTTTACAGATTTTTTATAGATATTATACCAGAATTATACCAGAAGATTTTTTTCGAGTCCTTTTGGAAATATAGGGATAAGGAGTTCTAATCGTGTAATGTGTCTGAAAATTTTGAATTAGCAAAAATGAACGACTGCCCTCATGACCCTGGTTGTTATTTTATTATTAATGGACAACAAAAAATTATTTTAATACATGAACAGACGCTTAGGAATAGAATAATTTATATTAAAGATTTATCTATTCTTCATGTATCAGTCAATCAATGGGAAAAATAACTTTTATTAGATAAGTACTTACTGGCTGAATGTTAAATGGCTAAAATCATGTTGTAAAAATTGATACTTTGTGTGATTTTTTATTTTTACAGATTTTTTACAGATATTATACCAGAAGATTTTTTTCGAGTCCTTTTGGAAATATTGAGATATATGTATAATATAGCCAATAATGTTAAGGAGTTCTAATCGTGTAATGTGTCTGAAAAATCTAATTTTGAATTAGCAAAAATGAACGACTGCCCTCATGACCCTGGTTGTTATTTTATTATTAATGGACGACAAAAAGTTATTTTAATACATGAACAGACGCGTAGGAATAGAATAATTTATATTAAAGAAGATAGTAAGAATATATATAGCACTACTCAAGAAAGAAAAACAGAAGTGCAGGCAAATACTATTTACGATACAATATTTTCAAGATGTATTTTATAATATCCTCAACATGAAAATTTTATAAATCAAATGTTATTGATAACAAATTGTGATTGTGATTAAAAATGACATCTACCAGTATTTGGTGTAATATAAAAAAATAAAATACCGGTAAAATGTGTTGCATGAAATGTTATATCAAATTAAAAAACTTCTCCTTAAAATCAGTTTCAAATATTTTGAAAATAGCTCAAGTGTGTATTAATAAGTAATTACGTCTTATGAGGTTTATAAACATCATAATAAACTTTTGCATACAAAAAATATTGCTCAGTGACACGCGAGGTTATATATATAAATATACAATATAATTTTCAGTGTTTAAAATATGGTACTGGTATGACGTGCTACAAGAAGTGTTTATAATTAAATTTTAAAACTTCTATTAAAAATCAGTTTCAAATATTTGAGAATAGAACAAGTGTGTATTAATAAATAAAATAATTATTTTAGAAGAATATTAAAAATTGGTCTTCATATTTGACAGGATTAAATTATTATTATTACAAAACGACATCTAATCAGTGTTTTGTGTAATAAATAAAATAAAATACCGGTATGATGTGTTGCATGAAGTGCATATATAACTAAATTTTATTGATGACAAATAACATATAGTGATTAAAAAATGGCATGTAATCAGTGTTTTGTATTATTAAATAAAATAAAATATCAGTATGATATGTCCAATGAAGTGCATATATAAATCAAATGTTATTGATAACAAATTGTGATTACAAAATGACATCTATCAGTATTTGGTGTAATATAAAAAAATAAAATACGGGTAAAATGTGTTGCATGAAATGTTATATCAAATTTAAAAACTTCTCCTTAAAATCAGTTTCAAATATTTTGAAAATAGCTTAAGCGTGTATTAATAAGTAATTACATCTTATGAGGTTCATAAACATCATAATAAACTTTTGCATACAAGAAAATATTGCTCAGTGACACGCGAGGTTATATATAAATATACAATATAATTTTCAATGTTTTGTGTAATAATAAATAAAATATGGTACTGGTACGACGTGCTACATGAAGTGTTTATAATCAAATTTTAAAACTTCTATTAAAAATCAGTTTCAAATATTTGAGAATAGAACAAGTGTGTATTAATATAAATAAAATAATTACATGTTATGAGATTCATAAACTTCATAATAAGCTTTTGCATAGAAAAAAATATTGCTGAGTGATATATAATTTTCAGTGTTTTGTGTAATAAATAAAATAAAGTAACTGGTATGATGTCTTACATGAAGTGTTTATAATCAAATTTTTAAAACTTCTATTAAAAATCAGTTTCAAATATTTTTTAATATAACAAGTGTGTATTAATAATAAATAATTACGCTTTATGAGTTTCATATAATTTGCATAGAAGAAAATATTGCTTAGTGACATAAATATATAACATAATTTTCAGTGTTTTGTGTAATATTATATTTTACTGAAGCTATTTAAATATTTTCATTTACACATTAACATAGTATCTAAAATCATCAATAATACTGTCTTTTTTATCGGAATAAAAAATTGTTTTAATAAGAAATAATAATTGTATAGGAAAAGGTACGTTTACTATTTCCATACCCCTGATGGACTAGGATTAAATATTTGAATATATTTTTATAAAACTCTGAGAAACTAAAAAATTTTATAAAGCTTTTATAATAAAAAAATTTTATATTACTTTTTACAAAAGTATAAACCTAGGCAAGTAACAGTGTATTACCAGCCGCTTCTATGTAATTTTCTCTACGAAAAATTTTTAGAAAGACGAACTTGAAATGTTAAAAGATATTTAAAAAACTTTTTCTGTGAATACGTTTGTAATAAACTCGTTAAATACAAATCAAACAATAGAAAGTAATGAAATCAATAGCATAAAGTCAAGTATTTACTACTCTCTCCTGCCACCCCTCTCTCTTCTCTATCTCACACCAAAAACCTCATTTAAATGCATTCAATATACATTTTTCATAAAGCTTATGTAATGAAAAAACAAAAGAAAGTTGTGATATCCTCCCGCCCTCTCTCTCTCTCTCTCTCTCTCTCTCTCTCTCTCTCTCTCTCTCTCTCTCTCTCTCTCTCTCTCTATCTCACGCCAAGTACCTCATTTAAATACATTCAATATATATTTTTTATAAAGCTTTTATAATAAAAAATTTTTTTATTACTTTTTAAAAAAGTATAAACCTAGGCAAGTAACAGTGTATTACCAGCCGCTTCTATGTAATTTTCTCTACGCAAAATTTTTAGAAAGTCGAAGTTGAAATGTTAAAAGATATTTAAAAAACTTTTTCTGTGAATACGTTTGTAATAAACTCGTTAAATACAAATCAAACAATAGAAAGTAATGAAATCAATAGCATAAAGTCAAGTATTTACTACTCTCTCCTCCCACCCCTCTCTCTTTTCTATCTCACACCAAAAACCTCATTTAAATCCATTCAATATACATTTTTCATAAAGCTTATGTAATAAAAAACAAAAGAAAGTTGTGATATCCCCCGCCCGTCTCTCTCTTTCTCCCCCCCCCCTCCCTCTCTTTCTCACGCCAAATACCTCATTTAAATACATTCAATATATTTTTTTATAAAGCTTTTATAATAAAACATTTTTATATTACTTTTTACAAAAGTATAAACCAAGGCAAGTAACAGTGTATTACCAGCCGCTTCTATGTAATTTTCTCTACGAAAAATTTTTAGAAAGACGAACTTAAAATGGTAAAAAATATTTAAAAAACTTTTTCTGTGAATACGTTTGTAATAAACTCATTAAATACAAATCTAACAAAAGAAAGTAATGAAATCAATACGCATAAAGTCAAGTACTTACCATTAATTCTTGGAATAAATAAAAAATTTTTTTTTTATTTAAAGAATTCATTTAATCGCCAACACTTATATCTATGTGAATATTACTATTTCAAATACGTTTTGTCGATAGCTATGTTTTTTTCAACTTGAAGACCTAAAATGTATCTTCCTTGGAACATTGTATATTGGAATCAAAATTTCATTTAAATAACGATATTTGATGTAAAAATTTCTACAAATTAAACAAAAGAAAGTTATGAAATCAATTCCTATAAAGTCAAGTATTTATTATTCAATATATTTTTTTATAAAGCTTTTATAATAAAACATTTTTATATTACTTTTTACAAAAGTATAAACCAAGGCAAGTAACAGTGTATTACCAGCCGCTTCTATGTAATTTTCTCTACGAAAAATTTTTAGAAAGACGAACTTAAAATGGTAAAAATATTTAAAAAACTTTTTCTGTGAATACGTTTGTAATAAACTCATTAAATACAAATCTAACAAAAGAAAGTAATGAAATCAATACGCATAAAGTCAAGTACTTACCATTAATTCTTGGAATAAATAAAAAATTTTTTTTTTATTTAAAGAATTCATTTAATCGCCAACACTTATATCTATGTGAATATTACTATTTCAAATACGTTTTGTCGATAGCTATGTTTTTTCAACTTGAAGACCTAAAATTCATCTTCCTTGGAACATTGTATATTGGAATCAAAATTTCATTTAAATAACGATGTTTGATGTAAAAATTTCTACAAATTAAACAAAAGAAAGTTATGAAATCAATTCCTATAAAGTCAAGTATTTATTATCATAAATCTATTTTCGGAGTAAATACATTTTTTTATTACAAACATTTATTCGCCAACGCTTATATATATTTTTATATGTTGCTTCAACAAAGAATATAGAAGTTCAAAATTTCGAACTCAAAGACAAAAAATTCATTTTCCTTCAAGATATTGCATGTTGGAATTGAATTCATTTAAACGACATTTTTTAAATAATACAAAAGAAAGTTGTGATATCAATTCCCAGATAATCAAGTATTTTTATTATCATTTAAACCACGACATTTTTTATAAATTATGCAAAAGAATGTTGTGATATCTATTCCCAGATAGTTAAGTATTTTTATTATAATTATAATTGAGTTGATTATATATTATAACGATACTTTCTTTTTCGAACAATATCTTTTACATTATATATGATTGAGATGTTAATGGTTCAACGGTCAATTTTTACGTTTATATCCATGTGGCCTAGTGGAATTGCTTACTCTATTTATTATATAATATTTATAATAATAAGCCAGCTATCCCAAAAGTTCTTAAGAAATAAGAAATTTTTTCAAAAAGTTTTCCACAGAAATTTGAATATCTTTTTATAAAACTTTGAGATACTGTAAAATATTTATTAAACTTATATGTAGATTTGTTTGACACATTTTAAAGGTTTTTCATTGTAAAAAATTAATGATAAACATACTTGCCGGACCCGTCCTTTGGCAGTTCAAGCTATTGAGCTACATAATTTGCTAAAGAAATATCGAATGATTATTAGTACATTAACGATTTAGAAATAAATATCCTTTTGGCACGTTAAGAATACAATTGCATAATAAAAGTAGAGTACTTCAAAAAATATTATTTGATAAAATTATAAAAGTAATTGATAATAATCTTATTATTGTAATGTTCTAATAATATAAAGTTCATATAACAATTATTATGTATACTGCATGCATTTGCGTATGACATTTAGTCATGAACTATACAAAAAATTGCAGCACTGACTCAAGTAGATGTGTTACTATTTATAATAATATTAATACTCGTCGTATAGTTGAATTCAATTAAACTATTGAATTTCAATAAACTATGTCAATAAACTAATTGAAATTGAAATAAAATTAATCGACAATCAATTTAAGGCTATGTTAGTGCCATCCGTTACTGATGATTGCAGGGATACATTATTTTCATTCAATTTTGAGTTTGGAGACAATATCACTCTGGTGTGTTATAGTTAGTTATCAAATCTATAACATGTCAGAGAGATTTTTTGTCAAAATTAAAAATTGAATGAGAAAAACGGGACTTCAGTCGGCGGTAACTAAGGGGCCTTACATCGCCTTACCGAAAAGCGAAAACTAAGCAATGTTGCCAAAACAGTTCTAGAAATTTTCTTTTTTTAATAGTCAACTGTTTCGCTAAAAACTGCCAAAGGACGGGTCCGGCAAGTATGTTTATCATTAATTTTTTACAATGAAAAACCTTTAAAATGTGTCAAACAAATCTACATATAAGTTTAATAAATATTTTACAGTATCTCAAAGTTTTATAAAAAGATATTCAAATTTCTGTGGAAAACTTTTTGAAAAAATTTCTTATTTCTTAAGAACTTTTGGGATAGCTGGCTTATTATTATAAATATTATATAATAAATAGAGTAAGCAATTCCACTAGGCCACATGGATATAAACGTAAAAATTGACCGTTGAACCATTAACATCTCAATCATATATAATGTAAAAGATATTGTTCGAAAAAGAAAGTATCGTTATAATATATAATCAACTCAATTATAATTATAATAAAAATACTTAACTATCTGGGAATAGATATCACAACATTCTTTTGCATAATTTATAAAAAATGTCGTGGTTTAAATGATAATAAAAATACTTGATTATCTGGGAATTGATATCACAACTTTCTTTTGTATTATTTAAAAAATGTCGTTTAAATGAATTCAATTCCAACATGCAATATCTTGAAGGAAAATGAATTTTTTTGTCTTTGAGTTCGAAATTTTGAACTTCTATATTCTTTGTTGAAGCAACATATAAAAATATATATAAGCGTTGGCGAATAAATGTTTGTAATAAAAAAATGTATTTACTCCGAAAATAGATTTATGATAATAAATACTTGACTTTATAGGAATTGATTTCATAACTTTCTTTTGTTTAATTTGTAGAAATTTTTACATCAAACATCGTTATTTAAATGAAATTTTGATTCCAATATACAATGTTCCAAGGAAGATGAATTTTAGGTCTTCAAGTTGAAAAAACATAGCTATCGACAAAACGTATTTGAAATAGTAATATTCACATAGATATAAGTGTTGGCGATTAAATGAATTCTTTAAATAAAAAAAAATTTTTTATTTATTCCAAGAATTAATGGTAAGTACTTGACTTTATGCGTATTGATTTCATTACTTTCTTTTGTTAGATTTGTATTTAATGAGTTTATTACAAACGTATTCACAGAAAAAGTTTTTAAATATTTTTTACCATTTTAAGTTCGTCTTTCTAAAAATTTTTCGTAGAGAAAATTACATAGAAGCGGCTGGTAATACACTGTTACTTGCCTTGGTTTATACTTTTGTAAAAAGTAATATAAAAATGTTTTATTATAAAAGCTTTATAAAAAAATATATTGAATAATAAATACTTGACTTTATAGGAATTGATTTCATAACTTTCTTTTGTTTAATTTGTAGAAATTTTTACATCAAATATCGTTATTTAAATGAAATTTTGATTCCAATATACAATGTTCCAAGGAAGATACATTTTAGGTCTTCAAGTTGAAAAAAACATAGCTATCGACAAAACGTATTTGAAATAGTAATATTCACATAGATATAAGTGTTGGCGATTAAATGAATTCTTTAAATAAAAAAAAAAAAATTTTTTATTTATTCCAAGAATTAATGGTAAGTACTTGACTTTATGCGTATTGATTTCATTACTTTCTTTTGTTAGATTTGTATTTAATGAGTTTATTACAAACGTATTCACAGAAAAAGTTTTTTAAATATTTTTACCATTTTAAGTTCGTCTTTCTAAAAATTTTTCGTAGAGAAAATTACATAGAAGCGGCTGGTAATACACTGTTACTTGCCTTGGTTTATACTTTTGTAAAAAGTAATATAAAAATGTTTTATTATAAAAGCTTTATAAAAAAATATATTGAATGTATTTAAATGAGGTATTTGGCGTGAGAAAGAGAGAGAGAGGGGGGGGGGGGAAGAGAGAGAGGGCGGGGGGATATCACAACTTTCTTTTGTTTTTTATTACATAAGCTTTATGAAAAATGTATATTGAATGGATTTAAATGAGGTTTTTGGTGTGAGATAGAAAAGAGAGAGGGGTGGGAGGAGAGAGTAGTAAATACTTGACTTTATGCTATCTACTATACAATGTACTTAATACACATATCTATATTCTTCATTAGAAATATTTCGAATATTTTCAACGTTTTCTTTATCAAGGAGCGCGGGAGCGCTCCGAAGGCAAGTATAAAGTATAGAAGAAGCCTAAAGGAGCGACCCGTGCTACTCATACATTGAAATGGGTGTGCACGAAATCAATGCGCCTATATATATATATATACGTTTTGCTTTAGTTTTTTAACATTACTCTGAATCGAAAGCCATTTCATTGTTCTACTTAAAACAGAAGATTTTATTTAAAAAGTTTATCTCGTTCAAAAGATATAAAGAACTGAATTTTTTTATGTCGACTTTCAGATTCTTAACTTTCTCCATGGGATTCAGCCTCACATCCGGTTTTCCCAACTTCCTGTGACGTTATATACGTGTATATATATTATGGTATGCGCATGCCTGTTGGACGAACTGTCTGCTACTCTATATATGTTATATACATATATTATATATGTATATTATTATTTATTTATATTAATTAAGTATATGCATCGTCATAAGATGAACATTTTTTATCATTGACAAGTAGATCATGATGATAGTTGGTGTATAAATTATTATTTCATTTTGAATTTTGGAGTTAATTTGGAAAAATATAACCTATATAAGCAGCTGTGACAATCAATGGGCAATAGCAATATTATAATCAGATAAATAGTAAACTTTTATTATAAAGTTATAAATCTCAATAATGTTTATAAGTATTGTTACTTTGTGAAACCTTGTTTTTATTTATAACATAATATAAGTAGCAAACTTTTATTAGAAAATAAATATCGTGAGTTAGTTTAAAATTATTAGTTAATTAATATAAATTTCATAGATCTCAAGCAGTCAACTGGTGATAAGAAGAATTCATCTATTCATGTTTCAATCAACGGAAGAATAACTTTTATTAGATAAGTACTTACTGGCTAAATGTTAAATTGCTAAAATCATGTTTTAAAAATTGATACTTTGGGTGATTTTTTACTTTTACAGATACAAATATTACACAAGAAGAGTTATGAAGACATTTTGGAGATATAGCCAATAATTTTTTGGATATCTAATTTTTACAGATATTACATAAGAAGATTGTTTGGAGTTATTTTGGAGATATAGCCAATAATGTTAAGGAGTTTTATGTATATCTTAGAAAAGATTATGTCATATGAAAAAAACGAAAAGGACGTGTTATTGTGAAAATGTCAACAAATAAAAGTGCTCAGTTATTCTCATATGATTTTCCCAGTGTGGGAGACGTTAAAAGTTTAATCTATACAAGAATATCATCAAGAAACCTTTGATTCTCAGTGATTCCCAGTTCATAAACTGGTTGTGTTTTCTTACAAGATTATGTGTGGATAATGAGGTATTATTAATTTACATAGTTTCAATTCAAGAACTTATATCTAACTTATATCTTATCAAAGATTATGTCAAACGAAAAAAGGAAAAAGGATGTGTTATGATTGTGAAAATGTCAACAAATAAAAGTGCTCAGTTATTCTCATGTATTAAAAATATTAAGAAACGATGGTGAGGGTCAACCCAGGATGTAAAAAATCACAACTCAAAGTTTCATTCTAAAATCACAACGTTTCGCTAGTCTGCTTTTCTAGCCTCTTCAGGTGAACATTTATTACACTACATAACAAAAAGTAAAAACAATATAATCGCAACATGGTCATTTTTCGTTGTACACATATGAAAAATCAAATAAAATTACATACATTACATAACTCGTTAACAGATATTTTAAGAGCCGAAGCTCTGTGTCAGAACCTCTATACAGACTACATCGCCGCCGACGACTATTACACTCAGTATTAGATATATAACTCTCGATTTCTAAGAAAACATAAACAAACCAATGCTTGACTACGAATCAAAACACATTATAAATGTATAAACGATGAAAACTGGCTTGCTTATCATAGCTATAGTGTAGCAAGATGATTTTTCTTCCATTTAATATCAAATTTATTCAAAATTCTCTTCAATCTTTTATACTGACTGTTTAAAAATTGCGTGTCTTCCTGTCTGTTAATTGTATTATCAATCCAATTTATATGTAGCATTTCAGATATAAGTCGTTTTTCCCTATTACATTCTCTATCTAATATTAATGTGTTGGCCCAATCAATATTGTGTGTAGGATTTTTTTTATATGTTGTGGAACAGGAAGTAATTTATGGGTTTTTAATTTTAATCCATCTATTACAGATTTTTTGTGCTCATTGATTCTCGTTTTCAAGCATCTTTTTGTTTCGCCTACATATACGCTATTACATTTCTCACAGTTAAATTTATAGATCACACTAGTCTCATTCCATTTGTCCGTTCTATCTTTGCCTAACTTAACAATATTATTCATTTTGTGGTTCATCAACGGGACACATCGAATGTTGAATTTTTAAGGACTTTTTTACAAGAATAAAAAAATTGTTCATGAAAAGGTAGTGCTACAGTTGATATTGGGTTAATTATATTTTGATTGTGTGAGTTATTATTCCCATATTTATGTTTACGTATGCGACTTGTAATACATGTATTAATAAAGTTTTCAGGATAATCATTTTTTATAAGCATTTCTTTTACTAACTTAATATTCTTATTGTGAAAAGATTGGTCAGATAGTAATAATGCTCTATCCACAAGGTTTGAAATAATATTACGTTTTTGTTGTTTAGTGTGGTGGGAGTTAAAATTCAATAATCGGCCAGAACAAGTAGGTTTTTGGAACCAGTTAGTTATTATGTTATTATCCCTTCTAACAATCGTTAAATCTAAAAAATTAATACTATTACCTATTTCTATTTCGTGAGTAAATTGTAAATATTTGTTGTAACTATTGAAAGTGTCAAGAACTAATTGTACTTGATTTTTTGTTATGCACAGTATGGTATCATCGACATATCTATAATAAAATAATGGTGTACAATTAGATTTTTCATTAAGTAATTTTAAGCAAGTAGTTTCTAAATCATCCATCACTATATCCGCAAAGAGGGGGGAGATGGGAGATCCCATTGGAGTACCAAATAATTGCTGGTAAATTGTGTCATCAAAGATGAAAAAGGTATTATCGAACAAAAATTTTGTTGTTTCTATTATTTCTTGAAATGGAATTTTTGAATTAAAATGTATATCCTTAAACCGTTTTTCTAGACTGTTAATCACTAGTTGGTATGGACTATTGGTAAAGAGAGAACTGACATCTAACGATAATAAAATACAATCTGAGGGGATAGTCAGATCTGCTAATTTTTCTTTAAGTTCCAGACTATTGTTGATATGTGATTTTGGTTTTTTAATACAGTTTGTTAATTCAATATTCAATATCTTTGCTGAAAAGTGAATCGGACTATTGACTGTAGAAATAATGGGTCTAAGTGGTATATCAACCTTGTGGATTTTCGGCAAACCATATGCTTTTGGTAACTGTGTATTTGTTTGAGTGAGACTATTGTTATGGTACTGTTTTTGTAAATATCCATTCGTATTGAAGTGGGATAGAATTTTGTGGACCTTAGTTTGTAATGATTTTAACGGATTTCTTTTGATAATCTTATAGGTATTACGATCGTTAAGTAAAACATTCATTTTTGTTTTATAATCATCTGTATTCAAACAAACTGTCAAACTACCTTTATCTGCACGAGTAAAAAATATATCTTTATGATTGTCTAAAAATCTATGTGTGACTGCAAGTTTTTTCCCAAAATCTTTATCATACTTAGATAACTGTTGCTTAATGTTACTACATTTTTCGATATTGCTGACTATTATTTCCCTGACTTCATTAGTCATACCAGTATTTTTTTTATCACAACTGTATTCAATATTTTTTACTGTAGTTATTATATCTTTTTTTGTTAAATTACGCTTTATGTTAAAGTTAGGACCTAAGGACACTACATCCATAACTTCCTGTGGTATGATAACACTAGAAAGATTTTTTAACCAATTTTTTCTGTTATGTTTTTGCATAATATGCTCATTTTTCTTTAGACCGTGAAGTTTCCTATCCAATCTTCTTGTAATATTATCATATATTTTATAACTTTTAATTTCTGTAAATTCTCTAAACTTATTAAAAATTCTACCATCTACTTTCCATGAAGAGGCTAGAAAAGCAGACTAGCGAAACGTTGTGATTTTAGAATGAAACTTTGAGTTCTGATTTTTTACATCCTGGGTTGACCCTCACCATCGTTTCTTAATATTTTTAATGTACTATGGAGGGTGGATACTACAAAAATTATCAATACGGTCTCCGATGGAAATATGACCAGACTCTGACTGGGAGAAGTTTTTTCACGTTTATTTTGAAGACACATGGCCATCAAGTTGTAAATATATTGAGAATTTGGACTTCGTTTAGACATGAACTAGCAAAATCTAATGCAAGGCTTAATTTCCTCATCGCTTGTCGGCAAGAAGAGCTCATCCCGTCACACATCACGAACACGCAAAAACGTTATTTTTGTTTTCATAGTAAGTCGAGCCAACAGTCATACACAGTATCACAAAAGAAAAATTCAAAAAAATTACTTAAATTAGAAATTAATGATTTGTTTGTACATATTACGCATTGTAAAAAACGCCTAAATGCACTCTCGGTTGTTATCAATACGTGGAAAGTAGATGGTAGAATTTTTAATAAGTTTAGAGAATTTACAGAAATTAAAAGTTATAAAATATATGATAATATTACAAGAAGATTGGATAGGAAACTTCACGGTCTAAAGAAAAATGAGCATATTATGCAAAAACATAACAGAAAAAATTGGTTAAAAAATCTTTCTAGTGTTATCATACCACAGGAAGTTATGGATATAGTGTCCTTAGGTCCTAACTTTAACATAAAGCGTAATTTAACAAAAAAAGATATAATAACTACAGTAAAAAATATTGAATACAGTTGTGATAAAAAAATACTGGTATGACTAATGAAGTCAGGGAAATAATAGTCAGCAATATCGAAAAATGTAGTAACACTAAGCAACAGTTATCTAAGTATGATAAAGATTTTGGGAAAAAACTTGCAGTCACACATAGATTTTTAGACAATCATAAAGATATATTTTTTACTCGTGCAGATAAAGGTAGTTTGACAGTTTGTTTGAATACAGATGATTATAAAACAAAAATGAATGTTTTACTTAACGATCGTAATACCTATAAGATTATCAAAAGAAATCCGTTAAAATCATTACAAACTAAGGTCCACAAAATTCTATCCCACTTCAATACGAATGGATATTTACAAAAACAGTACCATAACAATAGTCTCACTCAAACAAATACATAGTTACCAAAAGCATATGGTTTGCCGAAAATCCACAAGGTTGATATACCACTTAGACCTATTATTTCTACAGTCAATAGTCCGATTCACTTTTTAGCAAAGATATTGAATATTGAATTAACAAACTGTATTAAAAAACCAAAATCACATATCAACAATAGTCTGGAACTTAAAGAAAAATTAGCAGATCTGACTATCCCCTCAGATTGTATTTTATTATCGTTAGATGTCAGTTCTCTCTTTACCAATATTCCATACCAACTAGTGATTAACAGTCTAGAAAAACGGTTTAAGGATATACATTTTAATTCAAAAATTCCATTTCAAGAAATAATAGAAACAACAAAATTTTTGTTCGATAATACCTTTTTCATCTTTGATGACACAATTTACCAGCAATTATTTGGTACTCCAATGGGATCTCCTATCTCCCCCCTCTTTGCGGATATAGTGATGGATGATTTAGAAGCTACTTGCTTAAAATTACTTAATGAAAAATCTAATTGTACACCATTATTTTATTATAGATATGTCGATGATACCATACTGTGCATAACAAAAACTCAAGTACAATTAGTTCTTGACACTTTCAATAGTTACAACAAATATTTGCAATTTACTCACGAAATAGAAATAGATAATAGTATTAATTTTTTAGACTTAACGATTGTTAGAAGGGATAATAACATAATAACTAACTGGTTCCAAAAACCTACTTGTTCTGGCCGATTATTGAATTTTAACTCCCACCACACTAAACAACAAAAACGTAATATTATTTCAAACCTTGTGGATAGAGCATTATTACTATCTGACCAATCTTTTCACAATAAGAATATTAAGTTAGTAAAAGAAATGCTTATAAAAAATGATTATACCGAAAACTTTATTAATACATGTATTACAAGTCGCATACGTAAACATAAATATGGGAATAATAACTCACACAATCAAAATATAATTAACCCAATATCAACTGTAGCACTACCTTTTCATAAACAATTTTTTTATTCTTGTAATGAAGTCCTTAAAAAATTCAACATTCGATGTGTCCCGTTGATGAACCACAAAATGAATAATATTGTTAAGTTAGGCAAAGATAGAACAGACAAATGGAATGAGACTAGTGTGATCTATAAATTTAACTGTGAGAAATGTAATAGCGTATATGTAGGCGAAACAAAAAGATGCTTGAAAACGAGAATCAATGAGCACAAAAAATCTGTAATAGATGGATTAAAATTAGACCCCCATAAATTACTTCCTGTTCCACAACATATAAAAAAAAATCCTACACACAATTTTGATTGGGCCAACACATTAATATTAGATAGAGAATGTAATAGGGAAAAACGACTTATATCTGAAATGCTACATATAAATTGGATTGATAACACAATTAACAGACAGGAAGACACGCAATTTTTAAACAGTCAGTATAAAGGATTGAAGAGAATTTTGAATAAATTTGATATTAAATGGAAGAAAAATCATCTTGCTACACTATAGCTATGATAAGCACGCCAGTTTTCATCGTTTATACATTTATAATGTGTTTTGATTCGTAGTCAAGCATTGGTTTGTTTATGTTTTCTTAGAAATCGAGAGTTATATATCTAATACTGAGTGTAATAGTCGTCGGCGGCGATGTAGTCTGTATAGAGGTTCTGACACAGAGCTTCGGCTCTTAAAATATCTGTTAACGAGTTATGTAATGTATGTAATTTTATTTGATTTTTCATATGTGTACAACGAAAAATGACCATGTTGCGATTATATTGTTTTTACTTTTTGTTATGTAGTGTAATAAATGTTCACCTGAAGAGGCTTGAAAAGCAGACTAGCGAAACGTTGTGATTTTAGAATGAAACTTTGAGTTGTGATTTTTTACATCCTGGGTTGACCCTCACCATCGTTTCTTAATATTTTGAATGTACTATGGAGGGTGGATACTACAAAAATTATTCTCATGTATGATTTTCCCAGGGTGGGAGACGTTAAAAGTTTAATCTATACAAGAATATCATCAAAAAACCTTTGATTCTCAGTGATTCCCAGTTCATAAATTGGTTGTGTTTTCTTACAAGATTATGTGTAGATAATGAGGCATTATTAATTTACATAGTTTCAATTGAAGAACTTATATCTAACATATCTTACCAAAAATTATGTCGAACGAAAAAAGAAAAAAGGATGTGTTATTATTGTGAAAATGTCAACAAATAAAAGTGCTCAGTTATTCTCATATATGATTTTCCCAGGGTGGGAGACGTTAAAAGTTTAATCTACTATACAAGAATATCATCAAGAAACCTTTGATTCTCAGTGATTCCCAGTTCATAAATTGGTTGTGTTTTCTTACAAGATTATGTGTAGATAATGAGGCATTATTAATTTACATACTTTCAATTGAAGAACTTATATCTAACATATCTCACTAAAGATTATGTCAAACAAAAAAAGGAAAAAGGATGTGTTATTATTGTGAAAATGTCAACAAATAAAAGTGCTCAGTTATTCTCATGTATGATTTTCTCAGGGTGGGAGACGTTAAAAGTTTAATCTATGCTGAAATGAAACTGAGCTGTTGTAAAAGCAACATTCACATCTCGCTTATGTTTTCAAGAAAAAAACAAGCAGCAATGCTTGCTTGTAAAGAATTGTGCAGCTGGGATCTACTGATCCAACGACATACCTGCGTTAAGATCTTTTTTAATTTGACAAAATACAATAGTAAATGGACTGGAACGAGTATTTTGTGAAAAAACTTTGCACCACCTGCCTTTATGGATATTGTAGTTGGCATAAGAAATAGAAATGGCATAAATTGAATCGATCCTCACTCTTAGATAAAACAGATAGTACACCAATTCGAATGAACTTTCAAAGGAAGAAAAACATGTGATACTATATAAAAGTACATTAGAATCTTTGTTTATGCCGGAAAGCTATACTATCATCAAACATCGACTGCACTCACTATGATACAACTGACATTTTATTTTCTGAAGTGGAAACAGTTATGCACGGCAATGAATTTATGAGTCGTGTGAAGTTTGCTGCTGTAAACATTTTTATGAAGCATTTGGCCATATTGGTTTGGTAATATGCATTCTGAAGTTTAGATTGCTCAACATATTCTACATTTATCTCTGTATATACACGGATCGAGAAAAAATGTGTAGGAAAAATTACAATTTTCTATAGTAACCGTGGAACAGATGCAAATTTTTAAGAAAAATTTGACTACAATTTATAGTGAAAATTGGTATTTTTGTAGTAAAATTTACAAAATCATTCGAATTTTTATTGGTATTCTTCCTAGCGGAAATATTTTTGTTCAGAAAAGTTGAAAACTGTTAATAAGATTTATATATATATATAAAAGTATGTAATAACTCTTTCTATCTCCTCCTCTCTCTCGACATCCGTCAAACTGTACCAAAAATTTTAACTAGAGCTTAAATATTTTTTCAAAACAATTAACACGTTGTTAAAAAACCTAATTTATTAAGTACGTTCTCATAACATAGTTATTATTATTATTATTAGAGAGAGTTGGGGCACATTACGTGGCCTCCAGACGCATGGATAATCCCCCGGATGGATTCAGCCCATCACCTTCTCGTAAAATTGAAGGATCCTTCTGGCGTCCTTCACCTCGCTGTTATTTGTCAGTGGAATGGGGTTCCCCAGGTAAAGGCGCCTCCTTTCCACTAGTGCAGGTCATTCGAGGATAACGTGCAATGACGTTTCATCCTTTTTTCCACAGAATCTGCAAGACGGGTCCTTCACAAGTCCCATCGTGAAGCTGTGTTTCCGCAAAGTGCCATGCCCGGTAATGATACCTACCACGGTTTTTGCGCTTTTTCTACTCATTGCGAGTATTTGCTCTGCCCATCCCCCCATCTCTGAATCCTTGATGAAGGTCTTTGCTATTCGACATCCCCGGGCGTTTTTCCACGCCTCCGAATGTTTTTTGGCGATCCATCTGTTAATCTCTGCATTGATTACAGTGTCGCATATTTCAGTTTCCGGTTCTGGTCCAATTAAGACTTCCTTCCTCGCCTGCCTGGCCAGCCTGTCCGCTATCTCATTTCCTTTTATTCCCGTATGGCCCGGCAGCCAGAAAATGGTTAGTGGACGGCTCTCTGTCAGCCGATTCAGGGTCCGATGACAGTCGTACACTAGCCTCAAAGTGGTTGTGTACGCTTTAAGGGCCTCAATGGCGCTTCTACTATGTGTTCCGATATGTAGGTGCTCCTCACCGTCCTTCGCTTCCGCCCAGAGAGCGCAGTTCAGCACCCCTACCAATTCGGATTGCAGTACCGTCGCGTACCGCCCCAGTGGAAAGGTGCAACCCCCCCCCCCCCCGCGGCGGTAGACTCCTGCACCTGTTCCCCCTACCCCTTTGCATCCCCCTACCAGATTTCACCGTTGGCTGGTATCTTCTCCCGGCCTGTTGCCCAGTCAGATCTATCCGCCAGGCTAATCCGGTATTTCCTATCGAACATGAATGCGTTGGTCATCTTGTCGCGGGGCATCATGAAGACGCCTCCGGACTTCAAGACCTCCGGTATTATGCCCTGGAAGTTCTCCCTAGAGTCCTTTCTGACTCTGAGCAGCCCTCTTGCAGCAGCAGCAGCAATGGTCAGGTGGAGAGGCTCCATACATAGTGCAGCCCCTAGGGCAGCCGTTGGCGTGGACCTCCCCGCTCCGGTGACGCACCGTAGTAACAAGCCTCTCAACCTTTCCAGCTGGCCTTCTACTGTTTTCAGATGCGTTCTATCCCACCAGACCGCCGCTGCATAGGTAAGTCGGAGCTTTAGGATTGCATCATACATACATTTCATCGCTACTGGTTTTAATCCCCAGTTTCTGCCCATGGCCCTTCGCAGTTGCCATATGGCTGCGGTGAGTTTCCGGCATTTTTCCTCTAGGTGTCTCCCCCATGCCAGCTTGCTGTCCATGGTGATTCCTAGATATTTGACCTCTTTGGATAGCTTAAGTGTCTTCCCATTGAGCGTTAGTTGGCATGTTCTATGCCACTTATATTTCCTGGTGAATACCATGACCTCTGTTTTGTCTGGGTTGACCCCGAGGCTCGTGTTCCTACACCAGGCTTCTACAATCTGTAAGTCCCCTTGTGTGAGTTCCATGAGAGTGTGTAGGAAGGATCCGCGCCTTATGATCAGTATGCCATCGGCGTAACCCACAACCTGGCATCCCTCCTCACTTAGGTTTGTTAACAGATTGTCCACTACCAAACACCATAGCAGAGGCAACATGACCCCTCCTTGCAGACAGCCCGAGGAGACACCGCCCCTTACCGTGGTGTTGCCTTTGGTCACTTCTAGTTGCCTGTTTCCGAGCATATGGTTCGTCCAGTCCACTAGCATATCAGGCACTCCAAACCTCCTCAGGGCATCACTAATGACGCCTCTTGAGGTATGGTTGAACGCCCCTTCTATGTCCATGAAGGTTCCGACAGCAAAGCCTCCGTTCTCCAGCTGGGGCTGAATTAGCTGTATCACCCTTTGCAGGGCTGTCTCCGTGGAACATACCTGCCCTGTATGCGTGTTGCCCCGCATGCAGGGTTTTTCCTCTTAAGGTAACATCTCTGATATACCGATCAACAAGTCTTTCATAGTTTAGTTTGAAATCAATGATCAAGACGAACAAAGTTTCGTTGCAATTATTTATTGCCGACGTTTCGACGTTTTTATTTAACGTCCTCAACAAGGCTTGTTAAAAAAATTGTTAATCAACCCATTGTGTCTTTATCAATTTCGTTAGAGAGATTGATGGCCGACAGTGCCAAATCAAATAGATTTTTCGTACTGGAAGTTTCTTTTCCTCGTTATGAGCTTTCCATCATTACGTTCTCGAACTGATTGCTCAATCAGACGCTATGGCCACTCTTCCGACGCCGTCCATCTCGGTCGTGACCACCATCAGGTCTCCAGTGCAAAATTCCCATTGGGGCACGACATTGATCCCTTTTGCCACTATGCATGCTCTGGGCCTGGTCGATGCCGCGTCCCTGAAACACAACAACCCTTCCAAACCCCTTATTGTGCCGTTCACTATCCATGGTTCTTGGACCAGTGATAGGTCTATGTGCACCGCAGCCAAGCCCTTCTGCAAGATCGCAGAGGCGCCCTTGCTGTGGTGCAAGTTAATCTGGGTTATTGGCAGTGACAGAGGGGCCATTATGCCTGTTCCACCGTCATTGCCTCAACCCCAACCCCTTCTGAAGTCTGACGAGATACCTTGAAGGTGACCCTACCTAACTCCATCCAGGGCCTGTTGTCAAGGGCCTCTAAGGCCCTGACTTGAGATTCGGGCGGCTGGAACACCAGAATGTATTTCTCTCCGGTGTCCTGCCTTCCCGAGTCCTTCTTGAGTGGTACCGCCTTTACCGCACGCCATCCGCTCATGTTCAGGGTGGGGTTGTAGGCCCCCAGTCGGTTCATGACCTCGCCCGGCTCCTCAGGGGGTCCCGGGAGCCAGACCGTGGCCTTGTGTAACCTCTGGATGAGCTCTACCCCTCCCACCCTGAGTTTCGGGCCCTCGAGCTCAAGGGTGGCCACCTTATTTAGTAGCCACTCCTTTGATCTTGGTCGGAGGCCACGAAAACGAAGACCCCCCTTTTCCGAACGATGTCTCTATTCTAGGAATCTGTTCCGAGGGAGTCTTCTTAGCCAATTCCCTAAAACTGGCCCTAAGACGGTTGAAGTCCTCCTGGGTCAGTAGGACCTCAGGGTACTCTTCCGCCGTAGCAACCACGGTCAGGGGGTTCGTCCTCTGGGCGGCGGTGAGCCCGACCCCGCCGCTAGCACCTTTTTGAGGCGCCCCCGACGGACCCGTACCCCCCGCCACCTTTTGACCGCCACCCTTGGGCGATCTATGTTCCTCCTTATGGATCGGGCCTTTGGTGGCACAACCCCTAGGGGGCTCATAGCCCGCCATCCGTGGCCTCTTGTCGTCCCGGTGGGCTGAGAGCGAGGTGTAATTCTCCTCCTTCTTCCTCTTTGAAGTCCCCTGGGACTGCACCGCTGGTGCCTAATCTTGCTGCAGTGGGGGTCTGAGGTTACCCTCTGCCTCCCTCCTGAGTTTGGCCAGTTTTTTACGGTATGCACCGCATTTCTTAACGGGTAGGTGTGGTCCGTAGACCACCAAATCCTCACTTTTGGGTGTCGGTTCGTCCTGGGCGCGTTCTCCTCCGTCTGCCGAAGTAGACGGGGTGATGACCTCAGGAGTCATCGACATTTCCTCTGTTGTGGGGTCTGCCAGGTTGTGGGGCTTTCAGGATTGACTCCTCGTTTCCTCGACCTCCCCAGTCGCCTCCCTTGTTGATTTTTTCTTATTTAGGTACTTCTCCATTTGAGTCCCATGAGTAGCTAGGGAACTAAAGGTCCGCCGCCGCAGAGCCCCGCTTGCGGCGGTAAGGCGACTAAGATACTCAGAGGTTGCGCCAGGTGCCTCTGAGGCTCCGTTAGAGACCCTCCAATACCCCGAGGGCCACGAATCCTATCGGCACGGGTCGCCTGATACCTTCAGATCAGAGGGTGTAATATACCCATCTAGTCCACCACCTTGATGGGGGGCTGCTTGTTGGCCATCGGCGCGATCCGGCCCCGGCTAGACGGTAGCCGGGACTTACCTGCCCTACACTCACTTGGACGAACCCTGTTCCGGATTGCCATCACATTCACACTAGGCCTCCCGTTTATAGGGGGCTCTCCACATACCAGGACTACCCGTTTATAGAGCGCCACATGCATGCAGCTACGCCTCACCTTTGCCCTCTCGCGCCGACTGAGCCTCCCCACCGGGCCATCCGGGTCCCCTACCAAGGTAGGTCACCCGCCTGGCACTCGACAAGGTCCTTCAGCCCCTAGGAGAGGATAACGTAGTTTGTCTAGTCCTTTTATTCGTCTAATCTCATCTATTCAATAAGCACTCTCTACAAATGGTAATAATTTTTTTTTCATGACTAATAAATCATAATATTATTAATATAAAACTTTCTACGAAAGTATAAAATAAGGCAAGTATAAAAGTTTTTTCTGTATAATCTACTTTACCTCCCTCCCTTTCCCCTCTCCCCTCTCTCTCCCTCGCTCCATCTCTTTCTCTCCCTCCTTCTCTCTCTCTCTCTCTCTCTCTCTCTCTCTCTCTCTCTCTCTCTCTCTCTCTCTCTCTCTCTCTCTCTCTCTCTCTCTCTCTCTCTCTCTCTCTCTCTCTCTCTCTCTCTCTCTCTCTGTCTCTCTCTTTCTCTGTCTCTCTCTGTCTCTCTCTCTCTGTCTCTCTCTCTCTCTCTCTCTCTCTCTCTCTCTCTCTCAACATTCGTCAAACTCTGTATACCAGAAACTTTAATGAGAGCTTAAATATTTTTTGAAAACAAAACGTTTTTTAAAAAACTAATTTTTTTTAAGTGCGTTTTAACAACAGAATTTGTCTAGTTCTTTTATTTCTTCTAATCTCATCTATGTATTTAATAAGCACTTTCTAAAAATGGTAATAGTTTTTTTATATGACAGTACAAATAATAATATTATTAATATAAAACTTTCTACGAAAGTATTAAATAAGGCAAGTATAGAAGTTTTTTAGTCTATAAAATAATAATATTTATGATTTTTTCAAAAGAAATCAAATAAATACTAGTGAAAAAGTCTTTTACTTTTTTGAGTCAATGTATGCTGATGCTGAACAAATTATATGTAACTAAATACATTCAAATTATTCACTGCAAATCAAACAAACGAAAGTTGTGAAATCAGTTATCGATAGTCAAGTAAAGCAAACAACTCTCCGAAACCACTGTTTGACTATTCTCAGAAATGTATTCAAATTTGTTCAACTTTCTATATAAGTTAAACACAAGAAAGTACTGAAATCCATTTATTGTAGTCAAGTACCCATAAGTTAACTTGACTGACATAATAGAACTTTTCGTATCTACTCAAAATTATTCAGCCAGCAGGCATAAAGTACCTACTACTTAACGCCCAAGAGGCTTAATAGTTCACATACTCGTACAAAATTTTACAGAACCTACGTACTTTACGCCCGTGTGAGCGAAAATTATTTAATTATATAACTATAATGTCTTCTTTTTACGTCTAAAATTCATAAGAATTTGTTCAGATATTTACAACAAGTCAAAGCCTACATACAAAATTACACAATTACCAACACAACTCTATTTTTCATTATTCTTTCTCAATTTTGAACTTTCTATAATATTACGCATCTTGGAAGGACAAAAGAAGTCTAGAGCTACTCCAGCAGGGGTGGTCCTCCTTTCTCCCATACATACTTGGCGGGCCCGACGCCATATTTATATAAATTTATAGTCTAGTCAAAAGTGCTTTAAATTTAATAACCATTTTATAAGCAACCTATTTTTCATCCTTTTCCCGCATGTAAATATGAGATCTCATACGAGTATTTCAGACACCAGATCTCATATGAGATCTCATATATGAGATGTCATCTGCGATTTTATATATTATGGGTTCTCAAATGATATTTTCACGAGGGCTTACACCTTCTATTGAATATGTACAAGCAACCGATTTATACATTTTATCTGATCTTTAAACATATGAATATTTATATGAAAATGACAATGTCTACTACACCTTGAACTGCAAACCGTCGGGCCCGCCAAGTATGTATGGGAGAAAGGAAGACCACCCCTGCTGGAGCAGCTCTAGACTTCTTTTGTCCTTCCAAGATGCGTAATATTATAGAAAGTTCAAAATTGAGAAAGAATAATGAAAAATAGGGATGTGTTGGTAATTGTGTAATTTTTTATGTAGGCTTTGACTTGTTGTAAATATCTGAACAAATTCTTATGAATTTTAGACGTAAAAAGAAAACATTATAGTTATATAATTAAATAATTTTCGCTCACACGGGCGTAAAGTACGTAGGTTCTGTAAAATTTTGTAGGAGTATGTGAACTATTAAGCCTCTTGGGCGTTAAGGTGGCTCCAGCGGTCTAGTAGACCTAAAGCTATGAACATGTTTTACAAAAATTCATTTACACATTCCAATCTGAAAACTGATATGACAGGAAGCAGAGTTCTTAACATAACGGAAAATATTTTTGTTAGAAAATTTTCAATTGATATTGAGAGAGAGTGAGAGAGAGAGAGAGAGAGAGAGAGAGAGAGAGAGAGAGAGAGAGAGAGAGAAGGAGGGAGAGAAAGAGATGGCGCGAGGGAGAGAGAGGGGAGAGGGGAAAGAGAGGGTTTTACTTATCTACTGATTTTATTTTGAAACAACATTTATAAAGAGAACCCGTAGGAAAAAAAATTTCCAAGAAATTTCTGCAGGCATTTCTAAAAGAAATCCTGTAGAAGCCCTGGTGGAAATCGATTCCATTATTTACCTAATAAATAGCTAGTTTCCCCAATAATCGTCAAAAACTATACACTTTTCTTGGCCATTTCTATCCATCGATGAAACGATTTTTTTGATCATATTCGCCATTTAATAGACAGAATAATAGAATAAATTTTTAACAAATTTGCATTAGCTTATTTATGAGTACTTAAAAGATATTAAAGTTGGCTGGTTTTTTAGTTAGGAAATGGCTAATAAGAGGCTTGCTATTATGGCGAGGAGTGAGAGAGACATAATTAAACGGAAAAATCATTGTTTTCGTTTGTATCCCCTGAAGCAGTACTATAAACGAATTAAATACCAATAATTCGTGTTTACGTGTTGGTTAACTATCTTTTTTTAATATTTGGCTTTAAATATATGATCAGATTAAAGAGAAAATTTAGTACAAACATTTTAATGTTGTGTTATCTCTATTAAATATAGAATATGACGGGGAAAATCGTTTCATCACCATCTAGAAAATAGCTATTTTTCTGCCATTTATTTAGTTCCTGGCTATTTTTCGATAGAGAAATTTCTGCCAGGATATTACGGATTAGAATATTTAGAAACAGAAAGATAAGAACTATAATAATATATTAAACGATTTCACAATAAATTGAAAACATAAATTTCTTCATATACGATTCAATTAATTGCTTAAATCAAATTTAAAAATGTCTACACGATGTTTCAAAATTAAATATTTATATCATCGTTATAATATAATAGTGAAGAAGTGCCTAAATGAGATAAGATTACTTTTGTGTGAGTTAAATATGAAAAACGTTGTGTATGATAAAAATTCCCTTAATTATTTGTCAAAATATTATTTCCATAAATTACGGTAAAAGGGTTAGCGGTAAGAAAAGGATTGGGTAAGAGCGACGGGTGGAGAAAAAAGGGAACGAGTCTTAAGTAAAAGAGGAAAAAAGCGATGGCCCGGTTGACTTGTAGTAGGTTTAAAAGGGTTGCCGACCACACAACGAGAGTCGAAAACCGCGGCATTCCCAATTCTTTTCCATCCTCGCGGACGCATAGGCCCCCGTGTTTTTTCTGCCTATGCGCCTCTTTCTCTCTCACTCTTTTTCCGCACACCTTCCGCGACCCTCGCGGAAAGCTGACGAGTTCATCGGGCGAGAGTGAGAGTCGAGGTCAGCTTTCAGGTTAACACGGTTAAGAAAATATTTTTAAAATAATTTCGCACTTAGCCTCCCCCGCGCGCTCGCTTGCCCTCGTGCGAGCAAAAAATGCTCTCGCACGTGCGCATTAGGGAGCTTTTTACCTCTCACCGCACATTCATGGGGACAACATGCGGTGGCGGTGGCAAATGAAAAAAACAGCCTCCCCGCCCAATGCGTGTATACATACAGACTCACGTATATACAATATACGGGGCAGCAGAGAGAGGAGAAGTGAGACACTCGAGAGAAGTAAAGAGAGGAAAACTCGATGAGGGAATTTACTTAGAGCACGAACAACCGCGAAAGGAGGTAATGATCTTAGCCGCTCAATTGCCCACGGCCTCAGGATCCTAAATCTTCGATATCTATGGCAAAAGAACATTTATAATTTTCTCTTGGGTTTCTTGGAGGGCATGGCTTCAATATCATTTTTCAGAAATCGTAGAATAAGCGATGCGAAAAAACTTTTTAGTCAAATATTATATGGCATATACAGAGTTTTCATAATAAAAGCTCTCATAAAATACTAACGTCCTAAAATAAAAATATCCAGAGAACGGAACACATAGATATAGAGAGAAGACTTATGAGAAGGTTTGCAATTTGCCGCAGGCTTTCGTCAGGCTACGTTTAACAACTTTTTAATAGGGCGAATCGACTACCGTCAATCGATGTCGGCAGCTTTCCTCCTAGCTGCGAAGAACTAATGTTTACGGGCGTTACCGTTGGAACAAACTACGTTATTCCTAAGTCTCTCTCTCTCTCTTCATCTAATATCCAAACTGATTATCCAATCGAATTTTATATTTCCTTCTAAAATAAATCTATATCTTAATAATGAAGTATTAGTGGTTATTATACCAAATGAATTAAAACTTCTACCTTATTAAATAACTGTGCATTTTCGTAAACGCTCTTATTTTCTGTAACATGAATTAATATTAAACCTTAATGTAAACGATAAATTGTTATATGTGCAAATCCGCGGACTACAGACAACAACTGGGGTACAAAAACGGAAAAAATTTTTTTTGAGGGCACACCTACCACATAAGGTTTTTTCGGTTCTTTGGGGGTCCCCCAACATGAAAATACTCGTGTACACTCATTATCCGTTGCCAAACTTTTTTTCCGACGAAATCAATTTTTCTTATGGAAATTAACATGGGAAAAATGGACGAAAAGTAGTCATTGATGATTAACCAATAGCAAACTGTTGAAGAAGCCAAACCAAATTTCACAAAAAAGCGATTAAAGTTGAAGAATAGAGCTTTAATAATTTGAGATGAGAATCGTAAAATCGGTCGATTCTGTGCAAAGCTACGTAAATTTGAAAATGGCGAATAATGACGAAAATGAGCGATTTTTTTCAAACCCACGTAATTCTTCAAATTTTTGTCATTTTTTGCCGTTTTCAACTTCACATAGCTTTGCACAAAATCGACCAATTTCAAGGACGCTCTTGCATGAAAATTTACGAACTGGGATATAACATTTTCAATAGTTCAAGATGTGCCGAATCTTGTGGTACTTTTATTTTCCCCTATAACCGTGGAAAATTTTGAGAAATTAACGTTTGAAGTTGTCATCTTTTACATGTACTCTTATGGGACGGCGGGAAAAAATAGGTTAAGTCGAGTATTTCTGAAAAGGGATCAAATTTTTGACCAGTAAAAAACATATGGCGTAAAGATTGCGGCTTCCCCTTTCAAACCACACCTTGTAAATTGTACGTAGCCGTGGGAAATTTCCTTTAATTCATGATTATGAACACAAATAGCAGACGACGTGCACGAGAGCGAGAGAGACAGAATGACGTGTTTGGTATAGTTTGTGCTCTCGCTGAGTGCACAAACTGTATTGTCGTGCCAGAGTGTCCTTAACGATTCTCATCTCAAATTAAAGCTCTATTCTTCAACTTTAATCGCTTTTTTGTGGAATTTGGTTTGGCCTCTTCAATAGTTTTCTATTGGTTAATCATCAATGACTACTTTTCGTCCATTTTTCCCATGTTAAATTTCCATAAGAAAAATTGATTTCGTCGGCAAAAAAGTTTGGCAACGGATAATGAGTGTACACGAGTATTTTCATGTTGGGGGACCCCCAAAGAACCAAAAAACCTTATGTGGTAGGTGTGCCCTCAAAAAAAATTTTTTCCGTTTTTGTACCCCAGTTGTTGTCTGTAGTCTGTGGATTTGCACATATATTTTAAATACCATAATTATAAATTTAATGAGAAAATTCCGTCGAAAAGCATCCTCAAAACTGTCGCCCCATTAAAAATGCTTTTGCGACATAGCTTTTTGATATTAATTTTACTATAATATTGTGTTTAAAGTCCCTAATTCAAACATACTTATGTACTAAGTAGTTTCGAACTATATTTTATACCACCAGTGCCGAAAAATTAGGGGAGACTGGGGTAAAACCGGATACTTTTTAGAACTTGTTTATTAAAAATAGATAACAAAATAACAACAATATTTAACACTTGAATTGTTTTTAGTTTACATTCAGGTAACTGAAAAGTGATTTGGTTAGCCAAAAAAATATTTGTAAAATATGTTATTAGAAATTAAAAAAAATATCCGATTTTACCCCATAAAAAATTGTCGGGGTAAAACCGGATACTTTCATTATTCTTTATCTCAAAGTTCGAACAAAAAAGTAATTATTCATTTTTTGCCATTAAAAGTAAAATTGAGAAACATTATTACGGCTAGTTATTTATTATAACATAAATAATAAGGTTTAAAAGAATATGTTGCTTACAGGAAGATTATGCGCACTATGACTGTTACGTTGAACTCGATCTTGCAAGCTAAGAAATCTTTGACCTCTTCTAAAGTCAACACAAGGCTATTTTTGACATACTAATCATATTTATCATAGCTATTATATAGATCGCACTAGTAGTAACCGAGAAATTGAGAATTCTGGTTTTGTCCCAGTATCCGGTTTTACCCCAGACTCCCCTACATCAAAGTTGTGATTTTCAGGTTCGAATGGTATAAATATTTTTTTTCAACTCCGTGTGCGAAATTCTACTTCTCATGCCTGTTTATAGCGTGCTAAGTGCCCGATTTGCGCATTGTGCGATCCAGTGTGCAAAGTTATGAATATTATTTCCATTCGGGTTTCCATAAATATGTAGTGAATAGAGAAACGCAGGGTCTCTGATGGCCGGAAGTAGTGGCTCATTTAAAGACAGATATAAATAAACAGGCATAAAAGTAGAAAATTACGCACACTGAATTAAAAACAATAGTGTACGATACGCGTGCGCGTAGATGCTTTCGACACTCGTTTTTTTTGTCGCCCTCGCTAACTCGGGCAACAAACACGGCTTGTGTGGGGATCGCCTACTTTGCGCACTTGTTGCGTAATGTACTATTTTTCAACTCACGTTACTAATTCTACTTCTCATGCTTGTTTATAATGTGCAAAGTGTCCGACTTGCGCTTTTTTGTGATTCATTGTTAGTATGCGAAGTTATTACTACTATTTCCATTCGAGTTCCCATGAATCCTCTTTTAAAAGAATGATGATGGATGTTCAAGACAGGAAAAAATAAATCAACTTTTAAGGTTAAAAATGTAACTTTTATTTGAATAATCGACGAGGTGTGGACTGCTTGAAAGATGGCAGTGCTCTGACATTTGTTTGCGCTGCTCTCTCGATCATCGGCGTGTCGTCGCAGGGCAATATGATTTTCTTTTTTTTTTTTTTTTTGTCAAAACAGCAGAGAACGAAGAAAGCCAACCATAGCCATACCATACCAAACTATAGACAAACCTTGTTGGTCAAGCTTTCAGCCTGACGACCCAGGTTTGACTTGCGGCATCCTGTGCACGTGGATCCACACAACTAGGAGACAAAACTCCTCACGGGGTAAGACAGTCTCAGGGCAGCCCAAGGTTACCCCTAACTGAGTGACTTTACGGCCACAAAAAATTAAAATTTTTGCGCTCGACACGGCTTGACCAACAAGTATTTTAAAAAATTTTTTTTTAATAAATATAAATTTTCGCACTTTTTCTTTTAACGAAACATACAATGGAAATGTGAAGCCGAAATAAAACCTTCGCGGTTGGTTAAGTCCGTTTAAAAGTAGTCTGCGATCAGTCGTCGCAGACGTAAACTTTTTACTTAAGATGTCACCTGATTGGTTGAGAAACTAATCTATATATGAAATGATCTGTGTCCCATATTTTGAGTCTTATCCTCTTTTTAAAAAATGATATCGAAAAAGTGAAACCGACATAAAATGTTTGTAATCGACTTACTCATATAGTCTCGAATGCCTGATGAGTTAGTGTTCTACGACTTAAAAAGACGTATGATAAAATTTTTAACCTAAAAATGTATGTACTCTCAAAATTGTAACCTCAAAAATTTTAAATAAAATGTTATTATTAAAATTAATTATAATATAGGGGAGGCCGGGCCTAGTTAGCCGACTTTCCACATTTTATTTTTTTCTGCAAAACAGTATTAGTTAATTAACAAAACTATTTTAGTACATGAAAGTACTTCATATAGAGCATCTTCATGATTTTTTTCAAATTTTTAAATTGATCACAAAAAAAGGTAGAAACAAGTTTCTAATTGCTCAATTTTTGGTCAACCTGCCCCATAAGCGGGGTAAGTTGGCTACGTGCCTGTGGTAAGTTCACTGATAATAAATCATGGAGTAAATAACGATATTATTATATTATATAAAAGAATCACATATGAGAATGTGACATTGAACAGAAAATAAGCTATAATCAGCTAAAAACTATAAATTACCCAAAATGTATAAATCGAGGTTTTCCATAGATTTTCTGTATCAGCATTCAAGAACTTTTATATGTAAAAATAATGTTGTTAATTAGATATTAAAATAGTAAAATGATTAGTTAAACAATCTGCCTGTTCTCAATAGGTCAGCCAACATGCCCCAAGCGAACACTAATTTAAAAATTCTCCTAATAATATTAAAAATTGAAAGATAAAAAAAAATACCAAGTGGTAAAATGATAAAAAAGCAATCATTTTGTCCTACGTTAAGAAAAAATAGATTAACAAAATGTTTTAAAGAATTACACGACATTTTTCAAAATGTAAAATTTTCACCAACATCTCAAAAAGTTTTAAAACTTGCGTATTTCCAAAACGCATGGTGCTTTCCGACTAAAAATAAAAAAACAAATATTTCTGATTCCATTTTACATTACTGACATCAATAGCTTTGACCTCTGTTATTTTAATCACGAGTTATTAGCATTTTTCCAACCTGCCCCGTATGCCAACTAGCCCCGGTCTCCCCTAATTGAAATATATGAAGTAAGTAATTGCAAAAGTTGCGTAATTCAAATATAAGAATTAATATAAGTATTAATTAAAATATAAGAAGTTGATACTTATCATTTAGCAAATTTAAAATTTAAAATTAAATATTGTATATAGGCATATCCACAGATTTTTTAACTTTTGATTAAATAAAAAAAAGAAAAAAATATTTTGAAGGCACATCTTTGAAAATGCTTTTTTTCAGATGTATTAGTACATAATAGAGTGTGAAAAAATAGCGATACTCCTTTTTTACATTTGTTAAAAATTTGGCGTATTATTTTAATAGTAATTATCGTTTACATTATTTTCAAATGAGGTTTAAAAAATTTTCTTATATAATTGATCATAAAGCACTGTATATTTAGAAGTAAATCCTAATTCTTGAATAGAAACAAAATATTATAAATCATTTAAGGGGGTGTGGTACTCATGCACTCTGTTTTACCGGCAGAACTCGGTAAATTCTATATTATTAAAATAAATATATCGAATTACGTCTTATAAAGAAATAGTTGCCCTGTGCAATGTAATAATCTACCAGCTTGCGCAGTTTTGAGCCCAAATATCAATGGCACCCTAAAAAATTTTGCGAACGAAATTTCGGTTATTTTTGTTCGCAAAATTTTTTAAGATGCCGTTGATATTTGAGCTCAAAACTGCGTAGGCTGGTAGATTATTACATTGCGCAGGGCAACTATCTCTTTATAAAACGTAATTCGATATATTTATTTTAATAATATAGAATTTACCGTGTTCTGCCGGTAAAACAGAGTACATGAGTACCACACCCTCTTAATTAATATTATTTATATTAGATTCAATCAATAGTAAGCGATAATTAATAGCTATTGCTTTTTTTATTGTAATATTTATTGAATAAATATTAGGACATATTGTTTACAATATTAAACATAAAATATGATTTGAAAAAAGGCGATTTTTCAAATATTTGGGAATTTTTTTCTCGGAAACTATGCATCCGATAGAAAATCGCCGGAGAACATTTTTCTCAGAAAATGACAGAGAATAGTCTAGAATTGTTTAAAATCAAAATATCGTATTTTTAAAATTTGTTTATTAAAATTGTCAAATAACAATTGTTACGAGTGAGCAATCGCAACATTTAATAATAAAAAGAGACGGACCCTGGGCTTGAACCAGAGCCGCCGACTCATGAGTCAGAAACAAACACTATCAATTAGCCACGGCCGCCACCGCTCGGCTTTCTGATAATCGTCTTCATATGTAATTGTACTCCTTGTCTCTTCTTATTCTGCATATTCGTACGTATATGAGATATTCCAAAAATTATTTCCCTCTTACATCTCAAAATAAATAAAAAAATTTTTTTGAAGGCACACTTGTCGGACAAGATTTTTCTTGTTCTATAAGCTTGTCTGAATGTGAAAAAAATAGGTACACGTTCGATTTGTCTATGTCTATGTCTATGTGGTGGGGCGGGCTAGCGGCTCTTCTCAGAGACGTGCTGCCCAGCACTCAGGCTTACACCCATTGTGCTGTCCCCCTTGGCTATTGTGTTTCTTTATCTTCCACTGCGCTGAAGCCTGCTGCCTATCCGCTTTATAACCTGGCTGTAGGCTCTGCTTCCTCAAGGTTTCAGGCTGAAGGAAGCATTCCCCTCACATCACCCGCCTAGTGCCTTCAAAAGCAAGGCACCGGCAGAGGAGGTGGAAGGTTGACTCCTCTGGCCCTCCGCACCATCTGCATTTTCCCTCGTTTACGATCCTACGTTTGTAGAGGTAGTATCTGACCCATCAGTGTACTGTAAGCCAGCCTACTACCTTCCTTAGCTTAGCTTTATTCAGCCTGCCAATCTCGTGTAGCCAATGTTCTGGTGGAGAGTCGCCGATGATTCTTTTGGCTTGTCTTAACCCTGGCTACTCCCGCCATTTGCTGAGTAATTCCTTTTTCATCATGAGGGAGGTGCTTTTCTTGATTTCACTCGGTGGGACGCCTACCGAGCACCGGATCGTTCTAATCTTGATAGCGCCTCTACTCGCCAGGCGTTCTGCTTTCTCATTACCCGTGATACCTTCATGCCCCGGCACCCAAATAAGGGTTACCGCATTTTTGCGGGCCAAGGGTGTAAGGGTATCTATGCAATGTAACACTTCCTTGGAGTAGATGCTGGTGCAATTAAGGGCCATCAGTGCAGCCCTGCTGTCTGAGCAGATGGTGGTGGGGCAACCCTAATTGGCTCTCGTAAGTTTTACCGCAGCGCAGTCCGCTATGGCTCTTACTTCTGCTTGGAACACAGATACGTGGGAGTAAAATGTATATAGGTTATTCTGCCATAACTACCCCAGATGGCGTCCAGAGCTTACATAAACATGTGCGAATAAAGATAAATGTTTCACACGCTCTAATGTGTATATAATGACGTTGACTTTCTTGGAAGATCTACAGAAAGCGTTTTTTAACTGTCTATTAAAAAAATCAATAAAATAGAGTCAAAATGTCAGTTCCGTCCCTTGTCCTAAACAAGATTTTCAATATGAAACCTTGGGCCACGTGAAAATCAAGCGAAGAAGCCTAATTCGCACATACACATGGTAAATTGCAGGGTTTTTAATATATGTTTCCATTATTTTCAAGGTCAAATTCAACAAACTACTATTAAATCACGATGGATACTTTTTGTCCAGCGATTCGCACGAAAATGTTGATAATAGCATTAATTACTTTGAAAACAGCGCTACTTGCCTCCACAACGCTATCTAGCGGTCGATTCCTCCAGCGCGAACTATTTCTTTTTCTAATTTCACAGCGTACAAATATTTTAGTCAATTCCGTCCCCCGCGTAATACGCTGTTTAGATTATGTTTAATGGTAAGTAAAATGCATTTTTTTATAGTATTTGGTGGATATAAGAACTACCTATGCGGAGAATAGGTAATATTGAGTATACGCGACGTGCGAGCTTTTTAAACTTAAAAATGTCAGTTCGGTCCCTGTCAGTTCCGTCCCATAAAAGATTAAAATTCCTTATTAAATGTTGAAAACTTTTTTAATTGAGCTGAAATCTTTAATGTTCGGACTTTTTTTATTTCTTATAATAAAACTGATATTCCATACGGTTTCAAATCATAAATTATATATAAGATTGAGTAAATTCATATAAATAATGAATGATTCACATAATTGTGAAATCTTTAAAATTTTTATTTACCTGCTTTTATAAGATAAATTTTGAAAAATGGCTCGACCACGAGAAACGCAAATATTCTGAAGAAAAAGAATCAAGTTAAACAAAGAAAATCAGTAAAAGTAAAATTTCAAAATACTGAGAAAGCCGTTGATGTATGGACTCGTAATTCAGTAAATTTTCACTTTGTCCCATGAAAATCCATCATGCGGTCTCAGAAAAAAGTTAAAACAAACTTTTTTTCTTGAAAATGCTGTAACTGAAGATAAAATGAGTTTAAGGACCTCTGCCTAGCCTCATTTTATTCAAGATAAGTTATATTTACAATATATTTTCATTATTTTATTATAATAATATTTTTTATCATTTTTTTTTAGGTAATTTTGTCCAGAAAGACCTATAGGTGTAAGACCGCAGTAACAAATTATAAAAATATATAATTTTATTAAATTAATTTTAAATGTAAACAGAAAATATTAATTGTAATATTATTTTAATATTGTAAACAAAAATGTAAATCTAAACACTGTATGAAATAGTATATTACGCACCAAGGGAGGAAAAAACTTGGACAGTCCACAGCTCGTGTAAATTGCCACCCGAGCCGAAGGCGAGGGTGGCAAATACGAGCTGTGGATTGGCCAATTTTACTTCCGTGGAGCGTATACTATTTTTTTGCCTAGCGAGGCCGAAAATACAATAACCTTCGCGACCGAGCGCCGGGAGCGAAAGTGGTACTTTCGGCCCACTAGGCAAAAAAATAATTTGCATAAATTACCATAAATTATCATTTTGATTCCCTAGTGAAAATAATTTTCGTGCCTAATCGTGCATAAGTGTGCTTAACTGTGCAAAACTGTGCCAAACTGTGCCCAAGTAGGTAGGTTTCGGACATTTTGCACAGATTTATCACATATTGGCACACTTTGGAACAATGTGGCACACTTTTGGTCAGTTTGGCATAAATCATTTTCAGCAGTTAAAAATAAATATAATTTGATTTTCGACATAGTTGTGCATAGTTTAGCACACTTTGGCACACTAGAATATTTTGACATAGTTTGACACAAAGAATTTTCAGTTACTAAAAATAAAATTAGTTTATTATCAGGCACAGTAGTGTACAGTTTGACACACTGTGGCACAGTTTTGCACATTTTTTGCACAGATTCACACAATTTGGCACAGTTAAGTACACAAAATATTGTTCACTTATTAAAACAATATAAATAAAAATGTAAATAATTTATTATTAACAATAATTTTGAATATTTAAGTATAGGTAATCTCAATTAGAAATAAATGGACACACTTGACTATAGATAAACTCAATTGATTTGCAAAAATTAATAATTCTTGAGCCTAATGACTATAAACGGTTGAATAAAAGATTTGATATTGTTAATAATAAATGATGGTTGTTAACTTAAAAATTTTACAATAATTTGTGTTAAGACATGCTAACGTTGTGCCAAACTGTGTTCAACTGTGCCGAAGTATGTCAAAGTGTGTTAAACTGTGCACAACTGTGCCAAATAATCAAGCTAAATTTATTTTTAATGGCTTTTTGTGCTAAACTGTGCCAAAGTGTGCTAAAATGTGCAAAAGTGTGCCAATCTGTGCTAAACCTGTGTAAAGTGTCCGAAATCTACCTGCTTGACATCGCATAGTTTGACATACTTTGGCACATATTTGCACAGTTTCACACACTTTAGCACTCTATGGCACAAAAATTTTTTCCACCAAGGTTACTCTTAATATTATTACGGAATTTGATATTATTAATTAATTTGATTATATAAAATATTATTTTTCAAGCTCTTATTCGAAATTGTTTTACCGAATTTTTTTATCGTATTACATATTTTAGAATTAATTTTGAGAATTTTTTACAATAATGGTCAGTTCCGTCCCCTACCAAGATCATAAAATGTTACGTAAACTATAGCCGGAATATTTTGTAGTGGATTCGTTCTGGGTACTTATTTTAAAAAATTATAATGAGTAAATAAAACCTCAAAATGCCTATACAAAGTTGGTTTAAAAAAAAAAAAGTTAGACCTAATCTGGGGAAGTTGTGGCAGAATCACTCATATATACCACTCTATTCTTATCTTTGGAGCCATCTACAAAGAGCAAATACAGGCAAAGCTGAAAAACCCAAGGAGTTTATGGAACGTATTAAATCAAAAACTTGGAAAAAATAGTAAAAGAAACAAAAACATTAACTATATAATTGATAATAGCGTTAAAATTACAGATTCAGCAAATATGGCGGAATACGAACAAATTTTTTTGCGAAATAGGCAAAAAGATAAGCGATAAAATAGTGCAGCCAAGAAATGAGAAAAGAAAACTCCCACCTATGAACAGGAAAAGTATTTTTATTACTCCAACAAACCATATTGAAATCTTAAATATTATTAACAACATGGATAATAAAAATGGTGGAATTGATTATATCAACACAAAAACATTAAAAACTCTAAGTGTTCACATAGTTGATCAACTTGTTCACATTTGTAATCTATGTATTGATAAGGCAACGTGGCCTGATGCTTTAAAAATAGCGGAAATCATACCAATACACAAATCTAACGAAAAATATATCCCTACCAATTACAGACCTATTTCGCTAATATCAAATATTGCAAAAATTTTTGAAAAAATTATTCACAATAGAATTATTAATTTTATCAATGCATGCGATCTGCTAACAAAAAATCAATATTGTTTCAAGAAAAATAGAAGTACTAAAGATGCACTATTTCAATTATCCAATATGATATACAATAATCGTGACACTAGCACTCCTATTGCTATAACTTTCCTAGACCCAGCTAAAGCATTTGACACTGCCCATCATCAAATCCTACTTGATAAATTGTATAATTATGGAATAAGAGGAAGTACTTATAATCTATTAAAAAGTTACCTCACAAATAGACAGCAAAGAGAAATTAAACAACCAAACCAGCCAATTTGAATCAGTAACAACGGGAGTCCCACAGGGTACTATATTGGGGCCGTTACTATTTATACTGTACATCAACGACTTATTATTAGGCATGTCGGAAGACACAATCGTATCGTATGAAAATGATACTGCTGTTATCTCAACAGCTAAAACATGGCATGAAATGAAGTAAAAAATGAATGACTTTTTACGAAAAATATCTAAATGGTTAGCTCTGAATAAACTCTCGTTAAACACTGACAAAACAGTGTATATGGAATTTGGTAATCAATGCGATAGTACTCCGAAAAACTTAAACATCAATATAAATAGTATAAAACTCAAAAAAGTAGAAAGTACCAAATATCTAGGTACAGTCTTTGACAGTAACATGAGATGGAACGAACACACTGGTTATGTGTACAACAAGATTATGTCAACAGACTGCTTACATATGGTATATTACGCCTTTTTCCACATTATTCGAACAGTATCAATTTACTCAAAAGACTACAAATCAGATTACTAAAAATAGTTAATAAAAATAAATTTATCACTGATAAAAATCCAATGTACTTACAAGGAAGGGTATCGAACCCGAACTCACCGATTACAAAAATTTCGATATATGTTGTAGATCATGAAAAAATATGAGACACGTGTTTTTTCTTATCTGCGGAAAAACATATTTAGGGGGTGAAAACCACCCCTAAAGATAACCCCCAAAAACGGTTTTTAAATATATCTCGGCTTCTACTGCGTATTTCAGAGTAAAACAAAATAGAATTTACTTCTTATAAAAAAACAAAGATAACTGAAGCAATTTTGACCCTAAGGGTTGCAACCCTTATTTTTTATTTTCAAAAAGCTAATTTTTTGATCATGTATATTGAAAATAAAAAATAAGGGTTGCAACCCTTAGGGTCACAATTGCTTCAGTTATTTTTGTTTTTTTATAAGAAGTAATTTCTATTTTGTTTTACTCTGAAATACGCAGAAGAAGCCGATATATATTTAAAAAACCATTTTTGGGGGTTATCTTTAGGGGTGGTTTTCACCCCCTAAATATGTTTTTCCGCAGATAAGAAAAAACACGTGTCTCATATTTTTTCATGATCTACAACATATATCGAAATTTTTGAAATCGGTGAGTTCGGGTTCGATACCCTTCCTTGTTAGATAAAATTTTCGCGTATCAATCACTATAGCTTATCATTACAATGAATTACAGTTAATATATCTTACCCCCAATAAAGCTACAAGAAATAAAAGTATTCAGATTCCTAAAAGGCTCAAAACCATTAGCATTAAAAACATCGCTTACCCAACGAATTAAAAACCATTAGTAGCATATATAGTAAAAAAAGGAAATTAAAGAAATGGGTAAAAGAAAACATATAGAAATAAAAACAACCTAGCTATGTTTATATTGAAAAGTTTATTAGACTCTTATATTTTGTTACAAAACTTATATTTCTATCTAGAATTTTAGGTTAAGTTAGCTTTAAGAATACCGGACCAGCAAACAGGAAAACATTTTCCTCTGCTGGATTATACATCTTGTATAATGTAAATATGTACTTCTCAATTGTACTTACTCTGATTAAATAAATAAATAAAATAAATATCTGTGTACCATATCCCTACTGAAAAATCTCATGTGAGAACTCATATGAGAACTCATATGTGATCACATGTAAGAGTTCATATGAGTACTCATGTGAGAGTCTCATATGAGATATCATATCTGATCTCATATCAGGTTTTGGCGTGAATACTCATAAGAGAACTCATATGAGATCTCATATGAGATCTTATATACGTTTCCAGTGTAATCGTATTTTGTTAGAAACTCATATGAGGTCTCATATGAATTTCTAATGAAACTGCTATATTAAACTGGAAACTCATTCCTTTTTAGTGTATTAAGACGTGGTGGGTGGTCCCGCCCACCCACCCTGCGTTACACACTTTACTATATAACTAAACGGGTCCGTTTTATCTGCGTGCTAGGCTGCCATGCTTCGCACAGTAGGCAGAACTGGAAAATTTTGTGTCAAAATCGTTGAACTTCGCGAAAAAAATTTTTAGCGACTTAAAAATTTAGCAACTTACAGATGAGCTTGTGTACAATTGAGGAAAATTATTAGATAAAGAAAAAAAAAATTGCTGAGATATTTGAATCGAATGTATTCGAAAGAACATTAAAATACCTATATTTTCTAAAAAAAAAATTTCTCTAGCTATCACGGTTCTTTTGTTATTAACAAAAACGTATTTTTTTTTTCATAAAAAACTTACAACTCCTAAACTAAACGGTCAATTTTCTTGAAAAAACTTATGATAATGCAAAATATAAATAGCTATAATCTGTAAAACTTTGAATCCATTTTGTTGACTAGTTTTTGAGAAAAAAATTGAAATGTGAAAAAAATGAGTTTTGTATGTACAACGATTACGGGAGTAAAGTTGACTTAATCGCTTCAAAATTTCTTGTAGACGTAGAGTTTGGATAGTTCTCGGTCGAGTTCGTTGGGCAAAATATTTGGTCTAAAAATTTCAGAGATATTTGAGGTTAAAATTTTTTTTACCTTTTTTTCAAATCGTAATTTCTCGAGAACGGCTCTATGTATCTGGATCGGATGGGTAGCATTCAAAAGATAATTAAAATACCTATATTTAAAAAAAAAATTTATTCCTAGCTTGTAGCGGTTCGTTTGTTATTAACAAAAACAAAAACCTGCTTTTTTTAAAAAAAGGTTATAACTTCCTAATCCTATCACTTATCTTAAAAAATAATGGATTAGTTATGATATCAATTTATTCGTGATTTGATTGATGGGAGTAATGGGTTGCTAGGTTAAAAAAAAAAAGTGGTGCAGTTTTGATAAAATTACAGCGTGCTAAGCGCGCTTAGAGATTACTACAGTGATGTGATGTGATGATGTGTTGTATGTATATATTATTTTTAACCTGGGACATTTTTGCCCGTTGATATTCTTCATTTGGGTGTACATAGTTTGTAAAAATGAATATATCTCTTGTAAGAAACATATATCTTAAATTTAAATTATGTTCGTTGTTAAAGTATAATTTTCAGAAATGTAATAATTTTGTTAAGAAAAATTTCTATTTTAGCATAAGATTTAATTTGAAAACATTAGAAAAAGTGTAATAACATTTTAAGAAATTTTGAGTAAAAGTTAAAATATTACGAATAGCAGAATTTTTTCAGTTTAGCTTTGAACACTTTATTGGCTTCACCTATACTTAGTACATTTCCCTATTTGCATTACCGTGAATCCACATTACGTAGTGCCTTGTGCGCTGTGAGTTGTGCCATGTGAGCAACCGAATTAAAAAAATTTTTAATCCCGAATATCTGGTCGTGATGATCATTTTTTTGTTTTTTTTTGTGGGCAATGAATTTTTTTTTTGTAAAATATAAAATTGTATAATAATAATTGCTTTTTAATGATAAAAAATAGAAAGAGTCAAAATAGAAAGTCACAAACCATTTAACATAGTCTCACCGTACAAAATAAAGTATTAAATTTTAAATATTGGAATTAAAAATAAATTAAAGGAATCAGTAAATTAAGTTTGAGGAAGCTACGTGCCAATGAATTGGCAGCAGTTTTAATTATGTGTGAAAAATAAATAAAATAATTGATTGTAATATTATCGTTAAAACCTTTTAAAATTCCTAAACAACAACTTATATTTTCTTCCAACTTATATTCCTTCAACTTATATTTTCTTTGTGAAATTTCACACATAGGTTACTTGTCCCTAGTAGTGTGCCTGTTAGTATTTGTGTGCTCTTCTTGGAATTTCCGATGTAAGAAAAAAGTTCTAACCTTAAAAATAATAAATGGCTATTACAAGAAATAGTAAAAAGATAATTTATTCCATAAATTACTCGGTTGAATGTATTACCCATACAGCATGAAAGAAAACTGAAATAATTACATGAAATAATTCATGAATTAATACATTGAAATGATTTAGAAAGAATTTTAAAAGGAAAAAAAATTAATTTTAAATTAATTTTTAAAATAATATATGGAATCCTTACAAAATACTTTCAAAAATCTTCCAAAAAAATAAAAAAAGTGTTACCAAAAAATAATTACACCAATTAATTCTGAAAGGACTTTGAAAAGATTTTTTGAAAGAATACATAAAATAATTTCGAAATTATTGCAAGTATTCTTTCATGCAATAATTCAGAAATAATTTCAGAAAGATACAAATTAATCATTCACAAAAATAATTCAATATCTATTCAAAAATCTTACATGAATTATTTCATGAAATCTTCTGGGAAACTCGTGTGAATTAATACAAGAAATAATTTTGAATTCTTTTGAAAAAGATTTTTAGAATAAAATTTTTTAAAACAAAATAGCAAAAAAAATAATTACACGAATTAATTCTGAAAGGACTTTGAAAAGATTTTTTGAAAGAATGCATAAAATAATTTCGAAATTATTGCAAGTATTCTTTCATGCAATAATTCAGAAATAATTTTAGAAAGATACAAATTAATCATTCACAAAAATAATTCAGTATCTATTCAAAAATCTTACATGAATTATTTCATGAAATCTTCTGGGAAACTCGTGTGAATTAATACAAGAAATAATTTTGAATTCTTTTGAAAAAGATTTTGAAAATAAAATTTTTTAAAACAAAATAGCAAAAAAAATAATTACACGAATTAATACTGAAAGGACTTTGAAAAGATTTTTTGAAAGAATACATAAAATAATTTCGAAATTATTGCAAGTATTCTTTCATGCACTAATTCAGAAATAATTTCAGAAAGATACAAATTAATCATTCACAAAAATAATTCAATATCTATTCAAAAATCTTACATGAATTATTTCATGAAATCTTCTGGGAAACTCGTGTGAATTAATACAAGAAATAATTTTGAATTCTTTTGAAAAAGATTTTTAGAATAAAATTTTTTAAAACAAAATAGCAAAAAAAATAATTACACGAATTAATTCTGAAAGGACTTTGAAAAGATTTTTTGAAAGAATGCATAAAATAATTTCGAAATTATTGCAAGTATTCTTTCATGCAATAATTCAGAAATAATTTTAGAAAGATACAAATTAATCATTCACAAAAATAATTCAGTATCTATTCAAAAATCTTACATGAATTATTTCATGAAATCTTCTGGGAAACTCGTGTGAATTAATACAAGAAATAATTTTGAATTCTTTTGAAAAAGATTTTGAAAATAAAATTTTTTAAAACAAAATAGCAAAAAAAATAATTACACGAATTAATACTGAAAGGACTTTGAAAAGATTTTTTGAAAAATACATAAAATAATTTCGAAATTATTGCAAGTATTCTTTCATGCAATAATTCAGAAATAATTTCAGAAAGATACAAATTAATCATTCACAAAAATAATTCAATATCTATTCAAAAATCTTACATGAATTATTTCGTGAAATCTTCTGGGAAACTCGTGTGAATTAATACAAGAAATAATTTTGAATTCTTTTGAAAAAGATTTTTAGAATAAAATTTTTTAAAACAAAATAGCAAAAAAAATAATTACACGAATTAATTCTGAATGGACTTTGAAAAGATTTTTTGAAAGAATACATAAAATAATTTCGAAATTATTGCAAGTATTCTTTCATGCAATAATTCAGAAATAATTTCAGAAAGATACAAATTAATCATTCACAAAAATAATTCAATATCTATTCAAAAATCTTACATGAATTATTTCGTGAAATCTTCTGGGAAACTCGTGTGAATTAATACAAGAAATAATTTTGAATTGTTTTGAAAAAGATTTTTAGAATAAAATTTTTTAAAACGAAATAGCAAAAAAAATAATTACACGAATTAATTCTGAAAGGACTTTGAAAAGATTTTTTGAAAGAATACATAAAATAATTTCGAAATTATTGCAAGTATTCTTTCATGCAATAATTCAGAAATAATTTCAGAAAGATACAAATTAATCATTCACAAAAATAATTCAGTATCTATTCAAAAATCTTACATGAATTATTTCATGAAATCTTCTGGGAAACTCGTGTGAATTAATACAAGAAATAATTTTGAATTCTTTTGAAAAAGATTTTTACAATAAAATTGTTTAAAACAAAATAGCAAAAAAATAATTACACGAATTAATACTGAAAGGACTTTGAAAAGATTTTTTGAAAGAATACATAAAATAATTTCGAAATTATTGCAAGTATTCTTTCATGCAATAATTCAGAAATAATTTCAGAAAGATACAAATTAATCATTCACAAAAATAATTCAATATCTATTCAAAAATCTTACATGAATTATTTCGTGAAATCTTCTGGGAAACTCGTGTGAATTAATACAAGAAATAATTTTGAATTGTTTTGAAAAAGATTTTTAGAATAAAATTTTTAAAACAAAATAGCAAAAAAAAATAATTACACGAATTAATACTGAAAGGACTTTGAAAAGATTTTTGAAAGAATACATAAAATAATTTCGAAATTATTGCAAGTATTCTTTCATGCAATAATTCAGAAATAATTTCAGAAAGATACAAATTAATCATTCACAAAAATAATTCAATATCTATTCAAAAATCTTACATGAATTATTTCGTGAAATCTTCTGGGAAACTCGTGTGAATTAATACAAGAAATAATTTTGAATTGTTTTGAAAAAGATTTTTAGAATAAAATTTTTTAAAACAAAATAGCAAAAAAAAATAATTACACGAATTAATTCTGAAAGGACTTTGAAAAGATTTTTAGAATAAAATTTTTTAAAACAAAATAGCAAAAAAAATAATTACACGAATTAATTCTGAAAGGACTTTGAAAAGATTTTTGAAAGAATACATAAAATAATTTCGAAATTATTGCAAGTATTCTTTCATGCAATAATTCAGAAATAATTTCAGAAAGATACAAATTAATCATTCACAAAAATAATTCAGTATCTATTCAAAAATCTTACATGAATTATTTCATGAAATCTTCTGAGAAACTCGTGTGAATTAATACAAGAAATAATTTTGAATTCTTTTGAAAAAGATTTTTAGAATAAAATTTTTTAAAACAAAATAGCAAAAAAAAAATAATTACACGAATTAATTCTGAAAGGACTTTGAAAAGATTTTTTGAAAGAATATATAAAATAATTTCGAAATTATTGCAAGTATTCTTTCATGCAATAATTCAGAAATAATTTTAGAAAGATACAAATTAATCATTCACAAAAATAATTCAGTATCTATTCAAAAATCTTACATGAATTATTTGATGAAATCTTCTGGGAAACTCGTGTGAATTAATACAAGAAATAATTTTGAATTCTTTTGAAAAAGATTTTTAAATTAAAATTTTTTAAAACAAAATAGCAAAAAAAATAATTACACGAATTAATTCTGAAAGGACTTTGAAAAGATTTTTTGAAAGAATACATAAAATAATTTCGAAATTATTGCAAGTATTCTTTCATGCAATAATTCAGAAATAATTTCAGAAAGATACAAATTAATCATTCACAAAAATAATTCAATATCTATTCAAAAATCTTACATGAATTATTTCATGAAATCTTCCGGGAAACTCGTGTGAATTAAGGGGGTTAGTGCGATATTGGCTTTTCTTAAAAATTTCTTGAAACTTGCAGGGTAGACTCATATTACTATTATACGCAGTATCTGTAAATTTCAGAAAGCCTAGCTTCCCCGTTTGTGAGATATAAGCTCCCAAAGTTACGAAATTTAACACGGTGTCTTATGGGACCGTCGTCATGAAATGTAAAAAAATGAACGTTTTCGTCAATAACTTGGAAAGTTTTCTTAAGACTTGAAAGAAAAAGAGATATGTTACTAAGAACAATACTTTGAATGTCCTCTGCAAATTTCAGGAAGCCTAGATTCACCGTTTTCGAGATACAGTTGTTTAAAGTACGTAGCCTCAGGATAGACGACGCCGCGCGTGTCCTTGTGTGCGTGTACACAAACGAAGGCTCGCTGCGTGTGTGTCTACACAGACGTAGCGCTTCTATGTGTATGTACACACAGATGAAGCGGCGCTATGTGTGCGTGGACAGTCTCTCGTGAAATTTTGAGAGTGGGGAGACTCGAGAGAGCGTGAGGCGTACGGCGTTCGACCAGCTGTACTTTTGGCTTGTATGTTACCGCACTAACCCCCTTAATAGATTTTTTTAAAGAAAACATAACAATTCAGCAATCATGTCAAGAATTATATCACGAAATAATTCAGAAATAATTTCAGAATGATAAAAATTAATCATTCACAAAGATAATTCAATATCTATTGAAAATAATTTCATGAATTATTTCATGAAATGTTGCGGGAAACTCACGTGAATTAATACAAGAAATAATTTAGAATTCGTTTGAAAAAGATTGTTACAATAAAATTTTTTAAAACACAATAGCAAAAAAGATATTTACACGAATTCTTCCTGAAAGAACCTTGAAAAGATTTTTTGAAAGAAAACATAAAATAGTTCAGAAATTATTGCAAGTATTCAACACGAAAAGGGCAGCGTCCGTATATAAGAGGCATCGTATAATGTATTTATTTTGTTTTTAATTCGAATTTGTTTCAATCAAATAAGTCCTAATTAATACAATATTTAATAAACAAAACTTACTAAATAAGTATATACTAATTAAACAAAGTTAATATTAAAAAATAAAGAAATATTAGAAATAAATATTCTAATTTATTTTGTCAGTCATTTTGCACTATATAATGAAAAAAATGAAATGATTGGATAATGATCGGATTTATTCGTCCATTGTTTTCTACATTCGTATGATCCTATTAAAGAACGTATTAAAATGTGTGGGGGTATATAATTTTTCGTTTTTGTGAACTAAGATAGATTGAAACATTTACTAATTGCGAAAAATATTAATTTGAAAAGTTAATGTAAGAATATAAAAACTTAAAATAAAAGGAAAAAAACATTTAAAGATGAATAATATAGGTACTTAAAATAAGCAATATTTTTTATTATTATTCATAATAGTATTCTTTCAGTATGACAATGTTTAGAAGTCCCCTCAAAATCGACAGAAATATTATTTATACGTCTGCCAAGAGTAAAGAGCCTTTGACTCTAAAAGTTGATTCTAAATTGAAAACACTACAAATAATAATAACGTCGGTAAGGTAGAGCTCATTCTATTCATCTCTGCATTATATGCAATTATCATTTTTTTATTTTTATCGAATTTCGGGAAAAGAGCTCTTTATTGCCCTTCGTAATGACAAAAATACACTATGTGTAAATTTTCAAGTTATTGCTCGTTATAGATTTTACAGGAAACGGGTTGAAAAATTTTCTACCAGTTTTTTATGAAAAATAATGAACAGAATTTCTGAAAAATTTATAGGTGTATTATTTATGCAATTACGGAGTGCAGTGAAGAGCTTCATTCATCAAAAGTTGAATCTAAGATCAAAAAATGTAAAAACTCATAACGTCGGTAAGTAAGTGCTCGCTTTATAGACAGACATTTCACATCGACTTAATACAATATTTAATAAACTAAAAGTATTAAATAACTATGAATTAATTGATCAAAGTTAATATTAAAAAATAAAGTAATATTAAGAATAAATTTTCTAATGTATCGTATCACTCATATTGCAGTATATAATGAAAAAAATGAAATGATCTAACAAGCGAGCGATAGCGTAATGGATAGCGTATTTGCGTAGTACCCAAGCGATCCGGGTTCGAATCTCCATCATGTAAAAAATTTTTCTGCGTTTTTTTCTGCGATAAAATAGTGTAAAATTATTAACAATGTAAATATATGTAAAAATAGTTAGAATATTATTTAAATAATATTCTAAATTATAAAAATGTACCTTCAAATACGGGATTATATATACCCTTCGAAATTTATTGTTAGTAATATTTACTAAATATTTTCTAATTAATTCACAATATTTATTCCTGAATCCTTCCAAAAATCTTTCATTGAAAGGATTCTGCAATAATACATGATTTTATAACCTTCGAAATTTTTTGTTAGTAATATTTCCATTATATTTTCGAATTAATTCACAAAATTAATTCCTGAATCCTTTCAGACATCCTTCATTGGAAGGATTCTGTAATAATACGGGATTTATCCTCTTCAAATTTCTTGTTAGTAATATTTCCATAATATTTTCTAATTAATTCACAATATTAATTCCTGAATCCTTTCATACATCTTTCATTGAAAGGATTCAGGAATTAATTTTGTGAATTAATTCGAAAATATTATGGAAATATTACTAAAAGAAATTTCAAAGAGTATAAATAACGTATTATTGCAGAATCCTTCAATGAAAGATGTCTGAAGGATTCAGGAATTAATTTTGTGAATTAATTCGAAAATATTATGGAAATATTACTAAAAAGAAATTTCGAACAGTATAAATCACGTATTATTACAGAATCCTTTCAATGAAAAGATGTCTGAAAGGATTCAGGAATTAATTCACAAATTAATTCCTGAATCCTTTGAGACATCTTTCATTGGAAGGATTCTGTAATAATACGGGATTTATCCGTCTTCCAAATTTCTTGTTAGTAATATTTTCATAATATTTTCGAATTAATTCACAAAATTAATTCCTGAATCCTTTCAGACATCTTTCATTGAAAGGATTCTGCAATAATATGTGATATTAATTCTGAAAGGATTCTGAAAGATTCTTTCAGAAATCATTCAGTGAAAGGATTCTGTAATGATGCTATGTCGGGGGTATTTTCCTTTCAGAATTATTTCAGGAAATAATTTTGAAATATCTTTTAGTAACCTTTTGGTAATAATCCATGAATCCTTTCAGAAATCTTCTATTGAATAAATTTTGCAATGATATTATAAATTATTTTTGAATTATTCCATTGAATTAATTCTGAAAGGAAAATACCCCGGACATAGCATTATTACAGAATCCTTTCACTGAATGATTTCTGAAAGAATAAAATTATTTCATGCATTCTTTCAGAATCCTTTCAGAATTAATACATGCTGTGTGGGTATTTGTCAATAATCGTTAGTTAAAAAGTGTCACTAATACGGACTGTCGTCTGCTTTTGTTAATAACAAAAGAACCGCGATAGCTCGAAATTTTTTTTTTAGAAAATATAGGTATTTTAATTCTCCTTCGAATGCTACCCATGCGATTAAAATATCTCGATCCTATCATTAAAAGAAAAACAAGAATAAATTTTGAGAAAATCGAAGATTCGAAATAAAACAAAAACGCATCGGCCGTATCAAAAAACGAATTTTTGACCCGCAATTACACAAACAAAAAACAAAAAATGAGACCGGTCTGGTTAAAATCGACCGAGTAGAAACTGAGATCCAGACACACACACACACACACACACACACACACAGACATTTTTCAAAAACCATGTATTTTTATTCCTAACACCTCGGAAAACAATTATAACATGTTTTTACAAGAACTCAAAAAATTACTATTACAAAGCTTCCTATAGGAGAAAACAGAAGGTGAAATTTTCATCAATTCTTTTCGATTCAAAATTGACTTACAAGTGTCGCCAGAAAGTGATACCATTAAATCGAGCGTGCACCTATTTTTTTCACATCCAGAAAAGCTTAAAGAACAAGAAAAACCTTGTCCGATGAGTGTACCTTTAAAAAATTTTTTAAATTTTTTTCGAGACGTGAGAGGTAAATAATTTTTAGAATAGCTCATATTCATCCGTAACACAATTAACGGGTCAACTTTTCGGCTTGGTAATCAAGATATTTCGATTCTCCATACCCAAAAACATAAGAAACCGTCAAGATATCGAGGGGATAAATGTATACACAACCTTCCTGAGCGCCCGGACTATATCGAAAGACCCTTGGATATATAAAGCTTATAGAGTCTAATAATTGTTCAACGGTGTATTCAAACGTTGTCATACATGTAGAAGAAGTGATCACACTACCATCGGTAGGATTTGCAAGTACTCTGTAAATGTGCTACCTTAAAATCGAGTAAAATATTGTTTTATTTTACAAATCACGTTGAAAATGTTCGTATTTAAACGCCCATAAAAACATTTCATGATGCGGCACATACTTGATTCAAAATTTAATTTGTTTCTTAGGCAGTCTAGAAATATATTCCATTGGTTTTTAAGATTTAAGTTCATTGACGGCGAGCCTGACTATGGTACGGCCTAGAGCTGTGGGGACTTTTCTCCATGAGAATAGTTGAGTCTTCACAGAGATTTTAAAGAAATTTTCAATCGCGAAAGTGGTTGTGCATAGAGCTGCACTGAAAAAAGTGATTCTTTGTGCCAAATGACATTCATTAACTGTTAAGAAATATTCATTTGGGATATAGTCAATTGAATATTCATTAACAGTTAAGAAATGGTTATTTTAAATCCATATACTACCGCTGCGCTGGTGTAGTGCTCTACAGTACTTCTAAATAATATGTTACTCGTACCTCAGGTGAATCACATAACTTGTGAATGCAAAATAAAATTGTTTTATAGAATACATTCCAGTTCAAATATATACAACTAAATAAAGTACGAAGATTTCAATACTAATCGTGATTGCAACGTGCCTAACCTACCTTTTTAGCTACATCTCGGAAAGTCATATTTCTTAACTGTTAATGAATGGGGAATTTGTACCAAACATATAAGTTTTTCGGGTCATAAATGAATTATTTCTTTGGAGCAAGGAATCACTTTTCTCAGTGTGACAGCTTCAATACATGCAGGCAATAGGTTACAACATTATTCAATTGATATTTTATGCATATTATTTAATTAAACATCTTTAGGAACATCATCAAAATTCACAATTGCTATTATTTAGGTATAGTTTAAAAAAAAAAACAATAGATTTTAGAAACTTTATTAATGTCATTATTTTGACTAGGGGTGTCACTGATAATTAAGATTACTAAAGGTGCAATGGAAAAAAATCCTTCAAACACCATGGGTCCTTCTGAGCATACGTTTATTTATATATTACCGACGTTTCGGGAGTATAATTGACTCCCATTTTCAAGGCTAAATAGCAACGAACATACAAAAACATTAAACATAGCAGAAATTACGACAATTTTGACGCTTTCAAATGAAACAAAAGAATTTTTTCTTACTATTCTAAGTGGTACATAAATTTACAATGCAGCCCTTGCGTGGACGTCACGTGCCACAAACATTTTCTTTTTACAAAGCGTTTTTTGTAAATCACAAATACTTGTAATGCAGTACCTGTATTATTATTAATATTTAGAAAAGAGAGTTGTACGGAGGAAAAGCGGAATAAAAACTATGATAGGATAACTAAGAGACCAACTTACATGTTATTAATGAGTACTTTAGTCATCATGTCAGGGGTTATTTATACGGTAAAAAGTAGTGGGAATCGAAAATTCATAAGGAGATTCAATGTGGTAACGTCGAAACAGAGCCGCGCCGGCCAATGAGCAACAACTCTCTGCTCCGTAAACAACACGAACTCATGGCATTATTAGGATTATTACAAGTGTTGGTTGATCTATTAACAACGTCAACTGTGGTTTTATAACAATTTTTTAGTTTGATGGTATCCAACTGTTTATTCATATTATTATTGGTGCTGTAAATGTGTAGTATCTCAGAAAACAATCATTTTTTTTATAACTTTTGCAATCCGCAATTTTAATGTGTGTAATGTGGTGTCACCATTCTTGACGCTACGCTTACGTTCATTAATGCGTATTCGTAATTGTGTGCCTGTCTGTCCAATATATGACATTTTACACTCAGCACAATTAACTTTATAAAGTGCACCACTTTTTTCCAACTTATAGACATTATCTGTATCGAATTTAATGTATTTGGAAAGTTTGTTGCTCGGTTTTTATATCACCTTATAACTATTACGTGAGAGGAACGATTTTAATTTATAACTTAGAAGTTTGATGTATGGAATAACAATAAGTGATTTTTTAGTGTTATCTGCGATGTTTATATCATTTATGTCAGCTTACGATTTTTTGTTAAAAGACAACCTACGTTGTATACCATCATTGATAAATTTCAACGCATAATCATTCTGTTTTACAATGTTTAAATTTTGTTCATGAAATTGACTGCGTGGTAGATTAATAACTTTAGCAACCAAACCATAAACAATCACTCTTTATTGTGATAAACGATGATAAGAGTCGAAGTGAACAAATCTCCCAAAGTATGTTATACTTTTTCGGTACTCACTTGAAATAATTTTATTACCTTCTCTTATTAGAGACATTTCTAAATAATGAATAGATTAGTTCTCTTCATTTTCCATCGTGAATTTCTAAAGTTCAATGTATTCATTAAATTCACGTAAACATCGGTCAATATCTTTTTTCTTAAGGCCATGTGAGCACGAAAAATTGACTCTACCTTACCGACGTACTGATTTTTCATCATTTTTATTTTTTCAGTCATTAAAGACTAAATATTTCGACAAAACAACTCTGGTACATCGTAAGTTAGCGAATAAGGAATAATTTAAATAAATTAACAACCAGATTTGTTAATTATTGTCAAAGATTTTCAGTTCCCCAAATTGGGGAATTGAAAATCTTGAAGGATAATAAACAGTTTTGCCCCAAAATTGAATAGAATGTTTGTTTTGCACTAACTTACGGTGTACCAAAGCTCTTTTTTCGAAAACTTGCAAAAAGTATAATTTTATATTGTATGCTAATATAGCCAGCTATATATGTATACCAGTATACATAACCTATATGCAGAGTGTAAGTATGTAACATGTGTTCATTTCTCGGTGCAATAGATGGCGCTACCATGAACAGATGTAGCTGTCACGGTTATAAAGTGTGGCTGTTTAAGGTTCATCCACTCCTTACAGATTACTTATTTGCACACGTTTTACATTAAATTTGTGACACGTACTTATTCAGAGTACTACTACTCTGTAATATAAGTTTTTACGGGATCGCCGAAATCAATGTACTTACAAATGGGAGGTGGTACTGTATTCGCAATAATACGATATTCCCTTCTTGGGGTGAAAAGTGATGAGCGGCGATGTTGAAGCATCTAAAGGCTTGATTTTGATTGGTCGATAAGAAGAAGGCGCGAGAAATTTACTGTTTGGAATTTAAAGTTTGAATGTTTTTTAAATGCAATTTTTACATTTAGAGTAGTATAAAAATAATTAAGCTCTGATTTTGAAAAAATACTTAAATAGGTTAAAAGTAAAACATAATGAAGATAGCATGCATAACCTGAAAAACAGAAAAGTACGCGCGAAGCGCGATTGAATATCGCTTATACGATATGAATTACATACGGAATTCTCAACATTTAGAATTACGAAGATTTGTGTGCAATTCGGTCAGTAACTTTTAATTATTTCTCCAAATTTCAATTGAAATGATCAATGAATTTGCAAAAAACTCTAGAAAAGCTTTGTGGGTCACATAACCTACAAATCATCGACATGATACTTGTCCACAATTTGCATATAATTTTCTCCTGAAATTTCAATAAAATAGGTTAATTATTGACAGTGAAAACGTTTACTACGTGTGATTTGTTCGCAATAAAAACTTCTCTCCTGCATAATTTCTTGAAAATCCGTGCTTGATATATTTTTTGTAAAGAGCATGAGAAGGGTTTTTCCTAATTTCAGTATTTACTAATGAGCGATTTCCAGAAGAAATTTTAAGTAGTCGAAGATTTCATTATTCGCTATAATAACTCTTAATTCATACAAGTTTAAACAATTTTTCTCAACTTCATTAAGGGGTATTCTGGGCGCGTGACATATTCTGTAAAGAGACTTTGAAGGGGTTCTTTGTAAGGAGTTACTACCGGTGGACGATTTGACGGTGAAATATAAACTAGTAAGCAAATTTGCATTTAACAAAACAATAATTACCAACTTATAAAAGTTGAAACCATTGTATCTCGCATTATTTGCCGGAAACAGTAGAGCACGACATTTTCTGTAAAGAGCATTTTCTGTAAATAAACAATCATATTGACAATAGATGAATATATTCATTTAAAACAATCACAGCTGCCGTATATTCCAAGTGGCAAAAGTTGTTTTGTCGCAGAACTGAAAATCTGCCTCGCTTTCTGTATCTGCCGGTAGTACAGCACTTCTCATGTAGCCTACGGGTGGGGAGTACGCTCGAGCGCTGAGCGTGCTCCCCACCCGTAGGCCTCAACCCGGAATTAGACGTCGATTGGTGGTTCATTTCATACGAAAATGATTCTATCCTTGAATTCTGTATTTATTAGATTAATTTGATAAACAACCATAATATCAACTCTTGATGATGGAAAAGATTTTTATTTCCAATAACTAAAAATAATTTGGGAATGCATATAGCGTATTCTGTGATAGGACGGCGATTTCTTTTCGAATAAATAAGTAAATCGGGATTGATTATTCAAATTTTCTAATTATGTAGTAATGCCATATTATTATAATACTTAATTTGCCAGAATTCGGGAACTATTCATTCGTGGCATTTCAATTATTCACCCGGTAAACTGCAAAGGCAAGTTGCTGAGAGCGGCATTGATTTATTTCGACAATAAAGAATCCTATTGACAAATAAATGAAGATATTCATAATCACAGCTGCCGTCTGTTCCAAGGGGAAAAGGTGTTTAGTCGCAGAACTGAAAATCTGCCTCGCTTTCCGTATCTGCCGGTAGTACAGCGCTTCTGACGTAGCCTACGGGTGGGGAGCACGCTCGAGCGCTGAGCGTGCTCCCCACCCGTAGGCCTCAACCAGAAATTAGACGTCGATTGGTGGTTCATTTCATACGAAAGTGATTCTATCGTTGAATCCTGTATTTATTAGATTAATTTAATAAACAACCTTAATATCAACTCTTGATGATGGAAAAGATTTTTATTTCCAATAAATAAATAATTTGGGAATGCATATAGCGTATCCTGTGATAGGACGGAGATTTCTTTTCGAATAAATAAGTAAATCAGGATTGATTATTCACATTTTCTAATTGTAGTAATGCCATATTATTATAAGTTTACTTAATTTGCCAGAATTCGGGAATTATTCATTCGTGGCATTTCAATTATTCACCCGGCGGGGTTCAACTTATAAAAAAATAAATACAATGAATTATACAAAATCAAGAGTTCACTTCGCTAGATTTTTCCATGATCTATCATCGTGCCGAATCAGAAGCCAAAATATTCAGTAGTTTTTGCATAAAGTTTGAACAAAATTTGAGGTGGCGTCGAGCATGATGTCAAATTTTGTTCAAAGTTTATGCAAAAACTAATGAATATTTTGCCTTGAAATTTTGCAGAGTGGTAGAATATGAAATCTATCGAAGTGAACTCTTGATTTGTAAGATTTGTAAAAAAAAAAATTATAGTATTTGTTATCATATCCATATGTCTATTGTGTTATTTATGAGAAGATGGCGGTACCAGCGTACCGTCCGCGGCCGTGACTGCGGGCTGCAGCACAGCTTGTGGAGTGTGGACGACACAGCGCGGTGACTCGGCAATGCCTCGTCTGCTATATGTCTAGACGATGAAATCCGGGACGACTTCGCGGTTAGCGCACGCCTATTGTAAATTTGTGGTGTTTATCATCAGGCGCGCACGCCTACGACCTACGACGACGAAAAGCGAGCGTGTGCTCTCTTACCGCGGCCGACGACCGCGGCCGACCGCGGCCAAATGCGAACGAACGCGCTTATGTGTTCACGACCGACGACATGAAGCCACTGACAACAGCAGCAGAGGCGCGAGAGCGCAGCCAGCAGCGTCGTCTTTGTCGCCGCACTCAACCCAAGTCCAGCGGAAACCCGGGTGCTTATTGGGGCTAGTACCACAAACGAGCATCACATGAAGACCTGATGCTGCGGACGAGAACTCGTTGCCACAGCTCTTGCACTCTCACTCTCGCGGAGGAACGAAGTTGTCAAAAAGCAAGAGCGCATAACCCCAAAATGTGGTTAGTTTTGTTCTGGCAGGTACCTAATTGAGTGTGTTGGTGCAGCGATGTCCACTGTTAGCTTGTTTTGACTTGTTGCAGTGCTCAATGAAAGTGATTGTTCGAGCTAATTGAACTGGAGGAGCGGAAGCTACTGTTAATAGAAATTGTGTAAATATTTATGTGTATGTGGAAATAAAGATTTTTGCTCTATATACCAGCAGTGGACAAAACAAGTGTGTAACTGTGAAAAACTCTCTCCAAAGTGGTTGTAGTAGTTTGCATGTAAGCATTTTACCAAGTAAACACTTAAATATACAGATTCAATAAAATTCTTAGTGTAAGAAAATTTTGAAGAAATCATATTGTTTATATTTTGTATTTCGAAGGTCATCATAACAATAGAAGGGTACAAGAAGATGGAGTCTATTTTTACTATTTAAGCAATGCTGAAGTGACCCGATACTGATACGCTTATAGTACATTATGAAGATAACGAATCTTTATAACTGCCTTCCAATAAGTCTGACCTAGTAGAGAAGAAGTTTGATGAATTTGAATATGCAGCTTTTCCGTCGAGTAACAAAAACCATTATCAATGAAGATCCTCAATTCAAAGCAGCCAAGCATGGACAATAAATTAAAATTTTCTGATCGCTTTAAAGTTTTAGTGAATACAGACACGCAAAAAGGTGCAGATCCACATGTATTCAACGATACAGACCAGCCATTTGTTGTATCAACAGGTGGCAAAAATATTAAGTTAATAGCTTCTAAAAATTCAAAAACGCCCAGTATAGCTAGAAGTAAATCAAAAGGAAAATGTTTAAAAACAAAAATCAAAACAGAACCTGTGCTCGCATTGGGTTCAAAACTGAACCCTGTTTAGACATAACTGAGAATGGTCTGAAAATGATCATGATTATGAAATATCTGACAGTGATATCAATAAATTGCTCAGCGTTACACAGCTTGCTTCTTCGAGAATTCTGAAATATGAAGGACATGGTCATACTGGTGATTGGACTACGTGAGTAAAAATGACACAAGATCTTATGCAAGCTATTAATGATGAATCATACTACTTACTATGAAGAAGACCTTTGAGGAGATGTCAGAAAAGTAAGTCATTTAAAAATGAATCTTTTTTCATATTTAATGTGAAAAATAATATATTTTATATTAATAACATATAAGACGAACTATGTGATGAAAAATTTCTATTTCTGTCTTCTTTTCCCCACAGAAGAGACAAAACCATTAATATCGCAGCCAGGAGGCTTTCAAGAAAATAGTACCAAAAGTTCCTCACAAAGCCAATCCAGAAGTGCCATCACCTCCCCTGGTGTCTATGGAGAATACGCATGTCCTGGAGTCTGCTGGTACCATACAAGCCTCAAGAGATTTTTAGTCATGCTTTAGTGCATGTGTGGGTACACATATGTACCTATATTTTGGTGCTGTCCCCGGTGATGACAAAGAAAAAGACTTCCCGCTGAGGAACAGCTCATGCATATTATCTGCCAGTGATAACGAAGAAAGAGGTTGCAAAGGACGACTACTGATGGGAACAAGAAGGGGTTATGTTGATATCTCCAGTACTTCAGCCTCTAGGTGAGATCAGTGATTATTAGCATTTCTTTTGATAAGCAATTAATCACATTACTTGTTTTCTTGCACATCACAAGTGTATGAGGATGGCTTTCAGGCTGTGTGCATTTTCCAGTTAACTGTGAAGGTGACAGCGAGATTTAGAATATGTACATGCTGTTTTCTTTAGTTGACCCACTCTTTAATAGGAATACTTGTGCACGGTAAATCATCTACAAACTGAAACTAGGTGAGTCGGCTTCCAATCATTTTCTTCATACGTCTAGATGGTAAATAAATTTGTATTTCAGGCGTTTTCCAAATGCTTTAAGAGTTCAAAGGAACTTGCAAACAATGTTCCATCTAATCTTCAATGGCAGCTGCGTACAAAATAGCTGATGAAGGACAAGCATGGCTTCAAGGCTGTGACGATGAACCTTGTGATTTCTCTAGGAAAAAGTATTGTTCCAAAAGCTGTTATGGTACTGCTGCTGGTCTTCAGTGCTGTGATTGCACAGTGCAACTTTTACAAAGTCTACAAGGGCATCAAAAAAGGTAACCTTGACTGAGAGGCTTCCTGATTCGCACTGCTCGAAAGCTTCATCTGGCTGCATCAGCCAGAAAATGTAAATGGTAATTTGAAGAATAATTGGCATGCATAATTTTCACCAAATACTCATTAAATTTATTTTTTAATCATTTTCTTCAAATTCAAAATGTAAATTAAATTTGCCTCTGATTTTTTGCATGATTATTATTAATTTACAGATTATTTCAAGTCACTACACAAAATTTGAAGCATTACCTTTGCTAATTTAGGAGAAAAAGGCTAAAACCGTTTTGCATTTTCATATTTTGGACAACGCGTTGGATGAAATATGAGATTGCACTAAATGTTTTCACCTTTTTCTCTTAAATTCAGGAAGGTATAAAGCTTTGAAATTTCTTATTGTGGTTTGAAATTACCTGTAAATTCTTAATAATCATCAAAAACCAGAGACAAATTTAATTTCAATTTTTGATTGTCAAGAGTTGACAGGGAGTTAATTAAAAAAACTCTAATGTCACATTACAGAAAATGTAATTGCTTGATAATTAGTTTGTAAGTAACTCGTAGTTCTTTTGACTTTTAATGAACCCTTTAAACTACGCAATTTAAGATGCGCAGATTTTTTTTGAAACTAGTTTTTGACTTTTCTTAAAAAATTCTAAATTACTTTATTACATAATAATTAATAATAATTTTAATAATAATTAAAAAAAAAGTATTAAAAGCTTTATTAAGTGGTTATAAATTCTCTCTCTCTCTCTCTCTCACTCTCATATATATATATATATATATATATATATATATATATATATATATATATATATATATATATATATATATATATATATATACACATGCACGCTCACACACACACACACACACACACACACACACACACACACACACACACACACACACACACACACACACACACATACACACACACACACACACACACACACACACACACACACACGCTATTTCGTGAATATAGCAATTATGCTATATTCATTAATAAATAATTTAAGATGTACTAATTATTGTCTTATTCTTTTTAGAAATGTCTTTACATTAGTATATTTTTTAATTCTAGGCGGTCAGTGACTAGATTGTTATCATAAAGATGACAAGTTCGCTGGTTATACAGTTTGTACAGCGGCTCAAATCAAAACATGAAGATGTCAGGAATAAGGCAGCTCGCGAGCTCTGTCTTTATGTCAAGACAGAGCTACGCGAAGTCACGCAAGAAGAAATCACAGCCTTCCTGGATGAATTCAATCACCACATATTTGAAATGGTATTCGGCTCAGATATAAATGAGAAGAAGGGAGGAATACTGGCAATTGTCTGCCTCATTGGAGCAGACGTAGGAAACATCAATACTCGCACTATAAGATTTGCCAATTACCTCCGATGATGTTGGAGTTATGGAAGTAGCTGCTAAGACAGTTGGAAAGTTAGCTCTGGTATCTGGCACCTTTACTGCAGAATATATGGAATTTGAAGTTAAGAGAGCTTTTGAGTGGCTCAGCGGTGACAGACATGAAAACAAACGACACGCAGCTGTCCTTGTTCTCAAGGAACTTGCAGTTTCCATGCCTACATACTTCTTCCAACAGGTGGCATAGTTCTTCGAGCTCATATTCAATGCTGTACGTGATTCTAAGCCCGTGATCAGAGAAGAAGCAGTCGAGACTCTCAGGGCAGCTCTAGTGGTGACGGCCCAGGGCGAGACTGCCAAGCAGATGCACAAACAATGCTACGACGAGATAGTGGCTGGCTTCGAAGACGTCTACAGTCGCGAGAAGGGTTTTAACCGAGACGAACGTATTCACGGATCGCTTCTAGTTTCTGAATGAGCTGCTACGTTGCAGTAATCTTCAATGGGAACGACTTTACGAGGATCTAATGGATCGACTAAACTGCTCCTCGCAAACGAACGAAAACGATATTCTGTCGTTGATGCCCAGATTGAGGACGAGCCTCGTATCGAAATGGTCGCATCACAGAACGCATCGAGTGTCCAGCCTAGCCTCTATCCGATTCATCAGGCAGCCATCTGTCGCAGTCTGATGCTCGAGAAGCTCGACAACATCAACAGCGACGTGATCAACCAGCGGCACAGTCGCAATGGGCACATCCAGAATGCCCTCATGACGTTTCTGCCCCGACTTGGCACCTTCAACAAAGACAAATTTGTTGCCGACAATCTACGTGAGGTTCTCAACTACCTGCTGTTGAGCTTGCGGGGCAGAGAAAAGGACAGAGCGGTGGCATTCACAACTATCGAACTGATCGCCGTTGTCGTAGACGAAGCAATCAAACCCTATCTGCCAAAGATCATGGAGGTGATAAAAAGCTCGCTGCCGTCCAAAGAAACCCCGAACAAGAAGAGAAGCTGCTCAGCCATGCAGTAAAGCAAACAATAACAGCCGACGTCCGCGACCTACTAGAATCCATGCTGGCAACCGGACTCTCGCCCATACTAACGACGTCCCTACGAGAGCTGGCCCACAGCGTACCATCTCTGAAGCCGGACATATCGCAGGGTCTCCTACGCATGCTCTCACACGTGCTGATGTACAAACCGTTACGTCACCCAGGCGCTCCGTGGACAGCTGCCAGTCCAGTCTGCTCCGCCGACGGAAATCGACGTTGCTTCAACAGTCCTGAGTCTGCGGACCCTCGGCACCTTCAATTTCGACGGCAATTCTCTGCTCCAGTTTGTACGACGCTGCGCTGATTAGTTCCTTACCTGGGAAGAGCCAGAAGTACGGCTTGAGGCTGTCAAGATCTATTCGCGGTTGCTGCGACTAGCTCTCGGCCAGCCTGGATCCACTATTACTAGTACAGTGTCTAGTGTGCTAGGCAAGCTCCTCGTCGTCGGTATTACAGATACCGGTCCAGACGTGCGATACTGGGTGCTGGCCTCGCTCGATGAACCTTTCGATATACATCTCGCCTAGACGGAGAGTCTGTCGTGCCTGTCTATCGCTATGAACGATGAAGTTTTCGAAATACGTGAATTGGGTAAGGAAACCATTATTTTTTGTCTGTTTATTCATTTACCATGTTAAATGGACTCTTATAATAAAGAATTTTTCGATTTTTCGAACAGAAACTGGAATATAGAAGATCCGCTCTTGATAATTACAATATTAGAATATTGAATTTTAAACATATTTATTACTTTTGAATAGTAAAACTATTTTTAGTAGTTATTATTATACTGTAAATAATGTCGAATGACTGTCGATGGACATACAAGTAGGATGAAGAAAAGTATTTGACTGGCGTAATAGTTTTTATACCATTCTAACCTCAAAATCAAAACAGAATAGAAAAGAAAAAAGAATACGAAAAAAAAACAGAATGGAAAAGAAAAAAGAATACGAAAACGAAAAAGAAAACGAAAAGTAATGTAGGTATTACTAAGAAAAAAGAATACGAAAAAAAAACAGAATAGAAAAGAAAAAAGAATACGAAAAAGAAAACGAAAAGTAATACAGGTATTACTAATATTAACATATTACATTCTCATAAAACATGACGAATAAGTAATTGCATGTGTATAATTATGTAGTTAGTGCATGCATTGTTTGTTTAACTTAGTACAATTGTGTACTAGCAATAATTGATAATATGCAAAATGTATATTTATGCACAGGATAAATAAATAAAACAAAATATATATTTATATATATATATATAAATATGCACAGGAAATCAAACTATATTTATATACACCTTCGCTCTCACTTCTACGATATGTTTGTCTAGCTGATGTCTTCAGGACGTGGTAGTTGTGTTGGCTGCCCTGGAGGAGAGTAGAATTATATGAAGACGTGTTGTCTTCTGCAGGAGCTCTTCGCCTAGGGCAAAACAGAATATATTAATAAAGTGTTAAGCAGTATTGTTGGAATTTAGCGTAGGGTCACACATACTCACACACACACCCCCGAAAGTAAACATTCTCTCTGGCACGCGACATCATCCGACTCGTCTAAGCCAATCAGCGTTAGCGTTAGATCGGGCGTTTTTGGGGAGAAGACCTCGCGGTCTCTCCCCCAACGATTAGTCAGTCAGTCTAGCCATGGATCGCCTCACGAGCACTTCGCCTCCCCCATCTCGCGCTACTTTAAAGCTAAATAAAATACCTTATTAAAGTAATGAAAGGTTTAAATTCATTACTAAAACCCCTCACATTTTTGGTCCTTCGAGCCGGATTTCTCGCGCTATTTCGCGAGTGCATCGAGTGCTACAGAGTGGAACGACGTCGTGACACTCGTGCAAGACTCGCGGCTACCGGCGGCCGCCTTTAGATTAACTCCAAAGAGCAGCAGAAGCTCGCAGCTCTCGCAACACGGGGAGGTACTCGCAATCGGCCGGCGCACCTAGAGTCGACCGAGAAACAGCGTCAATGAGGCGATCCATCTGGGAGGAGAGGCAACGTCGGGGACGACGAACACAGCTGCTGCGGACGAGATCGCCCGCACAACACAGCCGAGAGCTACAGTAGTGAGCCACGCGTCACGACGACGCCGACCACTTCTCCGAGGACAACCAGCCCACGGAGAAGCTCTCTCCCATGCAGTAAGTAATAAGCGGCCGACATCGCCGCCCAAGCCAGTCACGCAGTCGACGTCGCTGCCTACGCCGGTGCCGACCGAGGCCACAGGCGACATCGTCGCGCGAAATTCGCGCTGAGCCACAGGGGGAGCGGTCGACATCGCCGCCCCCGCCGGAGTTCTCTCACGAGAAAAATCTCGCTGAGCCCCGTCAACCACACCACTCTCATAATTTGTATTTGCAGCCGACAGCGCTGCAGAGCCCGCCGGCCGCCATCTTGGCCGCGGCGCACAGACACACACTCATCCAGCGAAGGTACAGGAGCGGAGAGCAGGCGACGTCGCCGACTCACCGCACTCGCTGTAGCGATAAAGTCCCGCCGGCCGTCTCGGCCGCGGCAAATCTCAGCGCACGACATCGTGCCTCACAGCCGCCGCAGTCGCCGTCTCATCGTAGCTGACGACGGCGCTGCCCGCAGACCGCGGAATTCGCCAGTATCGGCATAGCTGCCGCTGTCGCCGAGTGAACATTCGCCGTGGCTGCCGCCGGCGTCATTTTCACACAGCACGTGCCCTCCACAGCGCAACTCGACAACCCGCTGCTGCCTATCAACATTACCTCGCCGAGATCGGCGATGCAGACGAAGCTCGTCGCGCGCACGCTCACCCGAGTGCAGTGTGTCGATAAGGCAGGGAGCGTCGGTCAGTCATCTGACGAGCATTCAGTGGAGCAGCATACAGAGTTAGGAAGAGCTTCTATGCAGGGAAAAACCTCTACAACAGGTGAACATGTTCCATTAAAACATACTCCTGCATCGTTCAGTACTGCTATAATTGTTTATAGTTTTATTTCGAATTAACTTTTGCTCTCTGTTTTATTGAATTTCAACTTTAAAGTATTTTGGAGCGCTTAGAAATTACTTTGTTCATTTTACATGATTAGTGCACTGTAAATTATGGATAGTTTGTATAATAATTCTGCCTCTAAGTTTTCGAGTACGATGTCTAGTCTCTTTAACAGTAGTTATGTTCTTTACACTACATTATAGCATAAGTCGAGTCGCTTTCTACATTATTAAGTCGTATAGAGCTGCTGAATGGTTATTAGTTATATTTTTCTTGGGTCTTAGCTTATAATTCACCAGCTGTTGTTGATTTTCTTTAATCAAGATGGCAACCATCGATAGACAACTCAGCAGTCGTGCGCCAATTGTCAATGCCTACGACAACTTCAAAAAGGCAGGCAAAGCAAAAATGACAGAAGGCGCTTGCATCTCTCGTATGCAAAGGTTGAAAGATCTTTGGAATAGATTTGAGTCAGATCACTTTGAACTGCTCGGTGATGAAGATGTCGATTCTTCTGACAGTTACTTCAGCACTAACGTATTCGAACAAATTGAGGAAGCTTACTTAATAAGTTTAGGGCTGTTCCAGGACTTTTTGTGCTCTCTCAAGGCGAGCCAAACCCCCGCAAGTGGCAATTCACAAATCAGTGTAGGTACTGAGACTTTTCAGCTTAATCAAGCGAAACTACCTCAAATAGTTTTGCCAACGTTTAAAGGTGATATCCATGAATGGGTCAAGTTTCGTGACACGTTCAATGAGATGGTTCTTAAACGAGCCAGTCTCCCCAATATTTATAAAATGCATCATCTTCGTAGCTCGTTGAGCGGAGAAGCTGCAGAACTTCTAGATGAAATTCCCCCAGCTGGTGAGAATTTCGAGAGCGCTTGGACTACTATTAAGTCCTTCTATGACAATCCGAGCTTATTGATTAGTCGTCTTGTCAATAAGCTTCTCGCTTTCAATGCTATGTCTTCTAACACAGCTCATGAGATAACTCGAATTCGTACGGGCGTCAACAACCTACTTAAAGCGCTTCAAGCGCTTGGTAGCCCCATTGATTCATGGGATCATATTACAGTGACTTTGACTGTAAGTAAGCTAACAACACGTCTCCAAGCCAAATGGGCAGAGACAGTAGCTAAACGCGACGATGCCAACGTCCATCCTACTTTCGAAGAACTTGATAAATTTCTGAACACAGAAAGATTATCACAAACTCACCTTGAAGGCGCCAAGTCTTCGAGCACCTCTTTAAATCAAGATGGTAGAAATACTAGTAATAGTACTAGATCAAAAAGCGTCAAAATGGTTCACGTGGTTCAAGAGAACGTGAGTCGCTCTTCCTCATGCGCTATCTGTAAGGATGAACACCTGGTACAAGAATGTTCGGTCTTCTTGGCCAAATCACCTGCAGATCGAAAACGACTAATCATGTCGAAACACATTTGTTTTAATTGCCTTGGCGGACACCTCATTCCTAATTGTAAAAGCAAGGGCAGATGTAGAAGATGTTCTGGTAAACATCACACATTACTTCACATTGACTTTTCAAAGCAAAATCCTGCACAGTCTAATACGTCTTCAAATTCTTCGAACGATGTACTGAAACAGGCAGAAGTCCCCGCTACCTCTAACAATAATACTGTCGTTTTGAATTCGAATTCAGCAAACTCTGCTCGAGGGCGAGGTCTTGTATTATTGGCAACTGCGTGGGTTTATGTTCACTCCGTTAACGGCAGAGTGCGAGCTGCTCGAGTATTAATCGACCAGGGAGCACAGTCGTCATTCATCACAGAAGATCTCTGTCAACGTTTAAGTTTAAGTCGAAAACCCGTTCGAGTGCCTATCTCAGGCGTAGGGAACGATAAGTTGTTCGTTTGTAAAAGTGAAGTCTCTTTTTCAATCGCACCGCACTTCGATTCTATGTTTGTGTGTAACGTTACAGCTTTTGTCATACCACGTATCACTGCCTATGATCCATTTATAGGTCAACCCAAGGACTGGAGACATCTTCAAGACATCACTCTCGCTGACCCTCGATTCGGAGCGTCAGATAAAGTCGACGTGCTGCTCGGTGCTCAAATTCACGCCCAGATAATCGAACAGGGCCTGCGCAAAGGAGATTCGCCAGACGCTCCAATTGCTATGAAAACGTTGCTGGGGTGGATAGTCTCCGGCCCAACATCGAACTCGCCTCGTGATCAACACACAGTTCTGACAGCTAATCTCCAAGTGGACGACGTGGAGCTCAACGGTCTCTTGAGGAAGTTTTGGGAGATTGAAGAAACACCCACCACTGAGCGTCATCTCACCGAGGAAGAGAGGTTCTGCGAGGAATTTTACAAATCTACCGTAAAGCGTAACGACGAGGGGAGGTATCTGGTAAGGTTACCATTTAAGTCTAATGTACCGAACGTATGGGAAGGTTCATACTCCCTCGCTCTACGCATGTTAACTACCCTCGAACGTAAGTTTTGTAAAGATCCACACTTGCATACAGCTTATTTGCAATCGATGCAAGAGTACATAGATTTAGGTCATATGCGCCGGGTTAGTCTCGATGCACACTCTATCGATCAATGCTTTTTCTCCCGCACCATGGAGTCATAAAAGAAAGCAGCGCAACCACGCGATTACGCACTGTCTTCAACGCGTCGGCTAAAACCAAAATCGGTAAATCACTCAACGATTTCCTTCTCGTAGGTCCAAACCTCTTAAGTGAAACGATTGATCTTCTCTCTAGTTGGAGGCGATATCCCTTCGTATTTTCAGCCGACATTGAGAAAATGTTCCGGCAAATCTTGGTACAGAGTGAAGATCAGCACTTTCAAGCCATAGTTTGGAGGGGGGAGGAGACCGGAAGTGTAGAATCATTCTTTTTAACAACTGTAACATTTGGCTTAGCCAGCTCGCCATATCTCGCTAGTCGCACCCTTAAACAGTTAGCTGAAGACGAACGCGCCGCGTTTCCTCTCGGTAGTTACATTCTTGAAAGGGAAGTTTACGCGGATGACGTTCTCTCTGGCGATTTCACATTAAATGGAGCGCGAAACAAACAGGAACAAGTCATTAACCTGTTATGTAATGGCGGCTTCAAACTACGTAAATGGTTAGCTAATCGCGATAAGTTACTCGAGGGCTCCCCGGAAGATCACGCTCCTGAAACTAATCTGAAGGTCGGGTTAGGATTTTCAGTTCTAGGCATCGCGTGGGATCCAAAATCTGATTGTTTTTATTTCAATCTAGAACTTGAACGTCTAACAGAGCCAATCACAAGACGTTCTGTATTATCTAAAACGGCAAAATTTTTCGATCCTCTCGGTTGGATTTCTCCAACGATCATCGTCTTAAAAATCTTTCTTCAGTCGTTATGGGCGTTAACCAAGGAATGGGACCAAGTTTTACCAGTGGAACACTCTGACTACTGGAGAGAATGCTATTCATCGTTAGCAGCCCTTTCCGAGATTCGTATTCCTCGATATGTTGGTTTGACGTCAACCCAACAAAGCTGCGAACTCCATGGGTTTGCAGATGCCTCGAAATTAGCGTACGCCGGAGTTGTCTATTTGAGGGTCTTGGGTGAGAAACCAACTGTATATTTACTAGGTTCTAAGACGAAAGTAGCTCCCGTTAAAACCTTATCAATTCCGCGACTCGAACTCTGTGCCGCTCAGTTGGTGACTAAACTAACTCGGCATTATGTTGATCATTTGGGTCTTCAAAGACTCAAGATACACCTATGGTCTGATTCGAAAGACGTTCTTTATTGGATCAAAGATGTACCCGCCAAATGGCCGACATTTGTTGCCAATAGGTGTGCTGATATCGCCACCATGCTAAACGATGCTTCCTGGCATCATATTAATTCAGCGGATAACCCCGCCGACATGGCTTCACGCGGTATATCCGCCCGGGAACTTGTAAATAATGATTTGTGGTGGCACGGCCCTAGACGCTTAACAGAGAATAGTAACGAATGGCTCTGTTCGAGCGAGTTTTGCTCCCTCTCAGAATGTTCAGTCGCCTTACTCACTGAACTTCGTGTAGACGATCCATCGCTCACCATAGCAGCCGTAACTAATACTAAGACCCCAGAGATCTGGGACCTAGTTCGTCACTATTCTTCACTCAGTAAATTAATTCGTATCACTGTATATATACTCCGTTTTGTTAGACGAATTTCTCACAAAACCTCAGTTGCTTCTAGAATTTCACCAGCGATTGTAGATTTTCCAATTCATGAAAGCCCACATATTATTGGGTCTGAAATTCGACAAGCTAAGATAGTATGGAGCTATCTCACTCAACTCGAGCATTTCAGTAAAGAGTTCGAACTCTTGAAGACGAAACAGCCTCTTCCCCGAGGTCATTACCTCAAAACTTAAACCCCGTCTACGAGGGTGGAGTAATTAAGGTGGGCGGTCGCCTTAAGCACTCCTCATTGAGCCATGACGAGAAGTTTCCAATCATACTTCCAGCGTCGTGTACGTTCACTGATCTAGTGATCCGCTACGCGCATCATTTAACCCTGCACGGCGGCAATCAACTCTCGCTCGCTTTAATCCGGCGCCTCTTCTGGGTCATAAAGGGAAAGTCGAAGGTGAAAGTCTTTATTCGCAACTGCGTCACTTGTAAGCGCTTCAGAGCGATGCCACAGTTGCAACTAATGGGCGACTTGCCGGCTAAACGTGTGCAACCCGCTCGCCCATTTGCGCATTCCGGTGTCGATTATGCGGGTCCCTATTTACTTTGCACTTCGCGCCACCGAGGGTACAAGTCGTATAAAGGGTACTTCGCTGTCTTCGTTTGCTTATGTACTAAAGCTGTACATTTGGAGGTCGTTGCTGGATATGACACGGCTGCGTTTCTTGCAGCATTCAGACGTTTCACCTCTCGTCGCGGACCTTGTTACAGTCTGACTAGTGATCAAGGGACGAACTTCGTTGGTGCGGATGCAGAATTACGACTTCTGCACGCCGCTGGCTCCGACTTTCGATACGCGCTCAAGCAGGATCTCGAAAAGATTGGTACTTCGTGGACTTTTAACCCCCCCAGTGCTCCTCATTTCGGCGGCCTCTGGGAGGCGGCCGTTCGTTCAGTGAAATATCACTTAAAGCGCCTCGTCGGCGACACAATTCTCACTTATGAGGAGTTCGCCACACTTCTATGTCAAGTGGAAGCGTGCCTCAATTCGCGACCTCTAGTACCACTCAGCGAAGATGCATCTGACGTGTTGGTGTTGACGCCAGCGCACTTTTTAATTGGTGAACCATCTTTTTAATTGCAGAACCAAGGAACACCGATGAGGTAGTACCTCCTCTTTTACGCTGGCGACGGACTCAACAATTTGTTCAACGATTCTGGGATTGTTGGTCCTCAGATTACCTGCAGCAACTGCAAAAGAGAGTCAAATGGAAAGAGACTCTACCATCCCTCAAAGTTGATGATGTAGTCTTGATTCGCCGTGAATCCACCGCTCCTACAAGATGGCCGTTGGCTCGCGTCATACAAGTATTCCCTGGTTCTGATGGACTCACCCGTGTCGTCACCGTACGTACAGCTACCACGACACTGCGTCGTCCAATCAACAAGATCGTCAAACTACTCAGCGCTGAGAATATGTCGGAGTCCGAGCCGACCGTTACGCATTAAGACATTTAGCTATACATTAAATTGTACCTGCGTGTACAAATTTTGTTCATATGGAGGTCGTAGTTTAATCTTAAATTGTACCTGCGTGTACAAATTTTGCTCATATAGAATCAGTAATTTAATCGAAAATGGTACCTGCGAGTACGCTCTTTAGTGTTAAATTCACGGGCGCTTCTAAGTATGCGTAAATTCTCGCTTCGTTTACCATCTTATTGTCACGCGTTTGTATTAGGCCTTTAATACCCTGTATAATCGTTTTGTTAAAACGAGGTGGGCGGAATGTTGGAATTTAGCGTAGGGTCACACATACTCACACACACACCCCCGAAAGTAAACATTCTCTCTGGCACGCGACATCATCCGACTCGTCTAAGCCAATCAGCGTTAGCGTTAGATCGGTCGTTTTTGGGGAGAAGACCTCGCGGTCTCTCCCCCAACGATTAGTCAGTCAGTCTAGCCATGGATCGCCTCACGAGCACTTCGCCTCCCCCACCTCGCGCTACTTTAAAGCTAAATAAAATACCTTATTAAAGTAATGAAAGGTTTAAATTCATTACTAAAACCCCTCACAAGTATAGGAATGAGGATAGCAGTATCGACCTGCCAGAAACAGAGGGAGTAGATAGATGGAAAGTTAAGATATCTGTAGAAAATGGAAAGGGTCTTTGGAATGAAAAGTCGAAAAAGTGCATGTGCATTTCCAACTAAGACCTCATCACCCTCGCTTAAAGTTTACCAGAATGTTAACACACAATCCAATACATGTTGAGGCATTGTATATTAAATTTTAGATCTTTTCAATCAGCCAGTGTAGGCGAAATAACTTTTTTTCTTGAACATTTCTTAAAAAGAGCATACAAATTGCAATATCTCCACACTTGCTAATTATTTAGATTTGAAACTTGATAAACAATATCCCTCAGCATGTATTACATAGTGTGTGTAAAGTTTGAAATATTTGTAGAGAATGGAAAGGGATCTTTGAAATGAAAAGTCGGAAAAGCGCGTGTGCATTTCCAATGTAGACCTCCTCACCCTCGCTTAAAGTTTATGAGAATGTTTACACACAATCCAGTACATGCTGAGGCATTGTATATTAGGTTTCAGATCTACTCAATCAGCCAGTTTGGAGGAAATTACTTTTCTTTCTTAAAAATTTCCTGAAAAAGCACAAAAATTGCAATATCTCCAGACTTGCTAATTATGTAGATCTGAAACTTGATAACCCGTCCCTCAGCATGTATGCCATTATGTATGGAAAGTTTAAGATACTTGTAGGGAATGGAACGGGATCTTTGGAACGAATTGTCGAAAAGCCGCATGTGCATTTGAGATAAAAACCTCCCCACACTTTCTCATAGTTTACCAGAATGTTCTCACACAATGCAATGCATGCTGAGGCATTGCATATTGAGTTTCAGATATACTCCATCAGCCAGTTTGGAGGAAATGACTTTTCTTTCTTAAAAATTTCCTGAAAAAGCACAAAAATTGCAATATCTCCAGATTTGCTATTTATGTAGATCTGAAACTTGATAAACTGTCCCTCAGCATATATTGCACGGTGTGTGTAAAGTTTAAGATATGTTGAGAGAATGGAAAGGGATCTCTGGACTGAAAAGTCGAAAAAGCGCAAGTGCATTTCCAACTAAGACCTCCTGACCATTGCTCAAAGCTTACCAGAATGTTAACACGCAATCCAATACATGTTAAGGCATTGTATATTAAATTTTAGATCTTTTCAATCAGCCAGTGTACGGGAAATAACTTTTTTTCTTGAACATTTCTTAAAAAGAGCATACAAATTGCAATATCTCCACACTTGCTAATTATTTAGATCTGAAAGTTGATAAACAATACCTCAGCATGTGTTACACAGTGTGTGTAAAGTTTGAAATATTTGTAGAGAATGGAAAGGGATCTTTGAAATGAAAAGTCGAAAAAGCGCGTGTGCATTTCCAATGTAGACCTCCTCACTCTCGCTTAAAGTGTGTGAGAATGTTTACACACAATCCAGTACATACTGAGGCATTGTATATTAGGTTTCAGATCTATTCAATCAGCCAGTGTGGAGGAAATTACTTTTCTTTCTTAAAAATTTCCTGAAAAAGCACAAAAATTGCAATATCTCCAGACTTACTAATTATGTAGATCTAAAACTTCATAAACTGTCCCTCAGCATGTATTCCATTATATATGGAAAGTTTAAGATACTTGTAGGGAATGGAAAGGGATCTTTGGAACGAAATGTCAAAAAGCCACATGTGCATTTGCGACAAAAACCTCCTCACTCTTTCTCATAGTTTACCAGAATGTTCTCACACAATGCAATGCATGCTGAGGCACTGTATATTAAATTTAGATCTTTTCAATCAGCCAGTGTAGGGGAAATAACTTTTTTACTTGAACATTTCTTAAAAAGAGCATACAAATTGCAATATCTCCTCACTTGCTAATTATTTAGATCTGAAAGTTGATAAACAATACCTCAGCATGTGTTACATAGTGTGTGTAAAGTTTGAAATATTTGTAGAGAATGGAAAGGGATCTTTGAAATGAGAAGTCGAAAAAGCGCGTGTGCATTTCCAAGGTAGACCTCCTCATCCTCGCTTAAAGTTTATGAGAATGTTTACACACAATCCAGTACATGCTGAGGCATTGTATATTAGATTTCAGATCTACTCAATCAGGCAGTTTGGAGGAAATGACTTTTCTTGAAAATATTTTGAAAAATACACAGAAAATGCAGTATCTCCACACTTGCTGATTATTTAGATCTGTAATCTTTGGAATGAAAAGTCGAAAAAGCGCATCAAATCTATAGTTGGCCGTTGTTATTTATACGCCAGATTGCTAGATAGGTATACCTATATATACGTAAAACCTAACCTTCAATTTTCTTTAGCCGAAGAATTGACGCTTGATTAAAGAAAAAAATAGGCAAGGATTGACGCTTGACTAAAGAAATAATAGTCCCTTCCATGTCAGACTTTCAAAACAGTGATTTTTACACGTTTCTAAGTGGGTTATAGGTTATTTGTACGACAGATCTGTCGTACAAATAACAACGCCGTAAAATAAATAAATTCTTGAATGACTTACTTTTCTGTCTTACGGCGGGGCCAAGTCCAAGCGGCACGGTCCGTTGGGTGTGCACGCACACGGTGCGGTACGAACGCTACGGTCTGCTAGGTGGGTGGCTGATGCGGCGCTCCAGGCTGCGCCGTCTGCGAGCGGTCCAGGCGGCAGGCACACCGATGACACGTCGATAAGCAATGGATAGAGGAGGGCACAGGTGGCGAAGGTGGCGGCGGCGGTGGTGGCAGCAACACGGGACCGCCTCCCGGAGGGCCTAGGCCCAGGCATCGGCGATGGACAGCTCAGCTGTGCTGCAGCCAGCAGCGCATGCGCGTACACACACGCGGGCAAGGCCGCGCCGCTGGCCGCTGCCGTCGCTGCCGTCGCCGACTCGCGAATCTCGCGATGCTACATATTACCCATATGGTACAATAATCTATTTTTTTTTTTTAATATTATGCATAATTATGAGTGCATTGCCCTCCGTAATGACATTATGAATCATTCTGCAAAGTTTCACGTCGATATTTTAAGGCATCTGAGAATGGCATTTGAACGAAATTTTCGTTCAAATGCCATTCTTAGACGCTTTTGAATATTGACTTGGCATTTTGCAGAATGATTAATAATGTAATTACGGAGGGCAATGCACTCATTATTTTTCATATATCGTTATATTTTTTTTTTCTATTAAAAACAATATATTTTTTGCTCGGTCGGTAAAAATTGAGTTTGACACCCCCTTAACAGAGACCTACAATCACATTCTTTTTTTTATTTCAGCAGTTACTCAAATAAAATATAATAATCCAATAGTCCACAATAACTTTGCCTTTTTTTGGATTATCCTTCCGTGGATGTTCTGATAGCGCAATAATAGTAAAACAAAACTATTAATTCTGGTTGCAAAATTCTAACAGTACAAATTGAAATAGAGCATAAATAATGCTACTTTGCTATCTATGCAAACGTAAAATTTGTAATCCGTAAATGTATTCAATAGTTCTTGAAAATTCCTTCGAAAGTACATAGCTACAACAACATAATGAAATTTTAGGAGCTTGACAATTGAATACAACATTGATATCAGAAAGGGATATAGACAACTTTTTATTCCTATTTGCCATTCCTATGTTAAATATTCATAAAAAAAAAGTAGTTTGTGAGCGAACAGTGTTGCACAGAATCAGATCTGTAATGTTGAACAATGTATAGCATATGCTTAGCAAGAAGGTGAACAATTTTTTTTATAATTTTATATCAAACATAAGTTTGTATTGATCAAGCACAAGAAGGCCATTTTAATAATTCAGTAATTTTTTATACTGTGAAAATGTATATAAAGGAGAAAAATCAAAAGATATTTTGATGAAAATACTTAAAAATGTTATAGTTTCATACCTATTATTGTAACGGCATAATTTTTTAAAACATAATTTAATCAAAAGTTTAAAGAAAATTATAATGTTGATAGAAATAGGTAATAAATCGAAATCATAATAACACTTATTTTTCAAAACATAATTTCAAAAATAGACATATTGTTTTACAAAATCTCATCTGAAATATTTGTTCAGTGCTACCCACTAGGCTCAGCTTCTGGTTTGTTCTCCAAACATCAATTGAAGTATTCACAAAGAAATCAGTGCATTTGTCAATAGCCTAACGCGAGACAAAAAATTCTTTAATAGCTTCTTTAACTGCGAATAGCAGTCGATCATTATTTGCACCAGTGTCGGAAGGCTGGAATCTGATTATCTGTGCAGCATTTCACGAGCAGCATTTAACAACCTCAACATTGCCTTCATGTCTTCTATCCTTGACAGCAAGATTAATGGAGACTGCCCCAGAGACACGCATCTGAAAAGAAATAAAACATTACTCGTCTATAATATCACCTATGATATATTATGATTACTATTACATTTCAGATTATTGTTTCTATCACCTCCACCTCTTTATATATAAGGTCTGATTTATGCAAAATTTGAGAGGTACAATAGCTGCACTTTTTGTGATTGCTAACCTAAAAAAACACATAAATGTCAGACAATTTTTTTTATCAAAACCAGAACGTACTTATAGAGGTGCAAAGATAATGTACTCTAAATGTCAGATATATAAAAGCAGTTTAAAAAAAGATTACGTTCTGGCAGTTAATTTTCACTAATATTGAAGTCATATACCCTCAGAGTAAATAAACAATATAACTTTTGCTATGGCTATAGTCCTACCAGCTTGATAACACATATAAACATATTAGGATTTGCCAATATGCTCTACATTTACATTATCTGAGTGAAATATTTACTATAAAACAGATGTATACAGATGAACAAAAACAAAAGATCATGCAAGACAATGAAGTAATTGTACACTTACTGTTAGGCGATGGAAGAATTGCTAGAGATTAAAAGTGCTGGTTCTCAGTACTCTAATAATATAATATATATCAGCTGTAGCCTATACTGTCTCAAGCCTAGCCACTTCAAAAGTCTGATAATAGCTGGGGCCTTTTGTCCAGATATCCTGTTCCAGTGACGAGCAAGTACATAAATATTGTAGCATCATCTAGCAGCTCTGACACCATGAGAAATAACTGTCAAAGAGCTTCAGGACCTTGGTAAGGCTAGCCAATACTTGTTGACGAGTGGTAGAAGAAGGACTGCAGCAGCAGCTAGCAATCATTGAGGAGCATCAATAGTGTGTCACAGCAAGAGGCAGTAGCAACCCGAATATTGATTATAGTGAAGGTGGAGCAACTACCAACATGATTCGGCCAAAACTCTGCCTATGTTTGCAGACCGTGTGCACTTCTCTCCGTGTAGCAGTTACTTATACCTCCTACATATCACATTTACATAAGTACTTATCAACTGCATCAACAATTTGTGCACTGCACGACGACGGACAAGCTACACTGAACCGTTGAAGCGCATGCGCTGAGCATGCACGCTCACACCATTACCATAAGTCAGAATGTGCTTGTAACGCCATCTTACGACTCCAACCAATATCGCGATACACGAAAATACAAAATCTATTATTTTTATTGTTTATGACTTTGTGGCGATGCAAGACATAACCTTATCATATGGTACAATAATTTATTTTTTTTGCGAATTATGCAAAATAATGAGAACTCTCTTCTGTATTTTTGCATTCTCTTTCATTCTGTCTGTGTTTCGAGTAAAAATATGCATTAGTTTTTGCAAAAACTAATTCATATTTTTACTCGAAACACAGACAGAATGAAAGAGAATGAAAAAAATACACAAGAGAGTTCTCGTTATTTTGCATAATTCGGTATATTTTTGTTGCTATTAAGTAAAAACCAAGCGCATCGAATCGGTCGGTAACCATTGACTAAGGCATCCCCTTAAAACTCAAGAAATCACCCTCCCACTTACGAAAATTCACGATTTTATGGGAATAAGCGTTACGTAAAAAAATATAAAGTAAAAGAAATTTTTATCTTTATCACAGGAATAACGATGTCAAAAGTTTAAAATCTAATAATTGATAACAAGATTAACTAAGTAAGAGGTTAAAATATAAGTGTTAACTATTACATTGTTGAAAATAAGCAAGAATTGAATTTTCAACAATTTGTATTGAATTTGTAACTTAAGTTAAATTTCCAAGACACGAAGGTTTATTTGTTCTCAATATTTTAAAAATTAAATCTTTTTCAATTGTCTTGTCTATAAGTAAAGTTACATCATGGCTGATTATCCAGCTGATCAAATAGTTGAAATGATAATGGTTTTAGGACAATGTAATGGTAATTATCGAGCAGCAGCTAGGCGGTATGCTGAGTTGTATCCACAAAGGAGACATCCTACTGATTTGACAACCAGAACTTTAACTCAAAGAGCTCGCGGTGGCCACCTTATTCGTCAGCGCAGGCACCACGAATACGATAAAAACGATGCTCGTGTCGTGACTATTTTAGCAATTGTTCATCTCGACCCACATATTAGCACACGCCAAATTTAAAGAGAAATTGGTATTTCCCGCCCGACGGTTTCAAAGATTCTGAGAATTATATCATGCCTACCATATAACTTTAGTTCAGGAACTAAGGCAGAACCATATTCAATTGCGCATTGAATTTTGTCACTGGGCTTTAAGAATGATAGAAAATGATCCAGACTTTTTCAAATACGTCCTTTTTTCGGATGAGGCAAAATTTTGTAGCGATGGGCGACTGAATAGGCACAATTGCCATTATTGGTCAGATGTGAACCCTCACTGGCACAGAGCGATGGATCATCAAAATCGGTGGAGCATAATGGTGTGGTGTGAAATAGTCAATGGTTACTTGATAGATCCGTATTTCTTTGAGCGAAATGTCGATAGAAACAGCTATTTAGAGCTAATAAGAGATCATTTGCCAGTACTTTTGGAAAACGTCGACCTAGCTACAAGACAAAGAATGTGGCTTCAGCAAGATGGTGCAGCACCACATTTTGCACGAATCGTTCGAGAATTTTTAAATAACAACTACAATGACAGGTGGATTGGACGAGAAGGTCCAGTTAACTGGCCTGCTAATTCACCAGATATGACGTCACCAGATTTTTTCTTGTGGGGGTACGTAAAAAATGTAGTTTTTGCTCAACGGCCTACAACAAGGAAAGATTTTATGGATAGAATTCGTAGAGCTTGCGAATCCATTTCTAGAGCAACGTTGCTCAGGACTGTAGATCATTTCCAACGGCGATTACGCCTGTGCTTGGAAACCAACGGAGGTAACTTTGGACATGTACTCCGTGGATAGATAATGTCAACTGCAGTAATAATGGTGAGAGGCAAGGGGATTCACGTTAAACAAGCACCCCAATGAGAGTCAAGGGGACTCACGTTAAACAAGCACCCCAGTGAGAGGCAAGGGGACTCACGTTAAACAAGCACCCCAGTGAGAGGCAAGGGGACTGATGCTAAACAAGCACCCCAGTGAGAGGCAAGGGGACTCTCGTAAACAAGCATCCCAGTGAGAGGCAAGGGGACTCACGTTAAACAAGCACCCCAGTGAGAGGCAAGGAGACTCACGTTAAACAAGCACCCCAGTGAGAGGTAAGGGGACTCACGTTAAACAAGCACCCCAGTGAGAGGCAATGGGACTCACGTTAAACAAGCACCCCAGTGAGAGGCAAGCGGACTCACGTAAACAAGCACCCCAGTGAGAGGCAAGGGGACTCACGTTAAACAAGCACTCCAGTGAGAGGCAAGGGGACTCACGTTAAACAAGCACCCCAGTGAGAGGCAAGGGGACTGACGTTAAACAAGCACCCCAGTGAGAGACAAGGGGACTCTCGTAAACAAGCACCCCAGTGAGAGGCAAGGGGACTCACGTTAAACAAGCACCCCAGTGAGAGGCAAGGAGACAAGCACCCCAGCGAGAGGTAAGGGGACTCACGTAAACAAGCACCCCAAAGGAAACAGGCCTTACTACTTCCGCGTCGTTGTTTCTGGGTAACGCTAAAAGTAAGGACCCAGTATTATCAAAAAGAGCTTAAAGCCAATAGAGCAATGTTGCTAGAACTTCTGTAGATAAGTGACCGCGAAAACTCCCAGGATAGTATTTTTAGCGATTTTCATGGAAATTGGAAAATTGACCCCACTTAAAGCGATTCAATCTCCATGTGGTACTCCGGCGTCGCATCTGACTTCGAATTTATAATCAGCGACCCCTGAAGCTCTCAGAATGTGTTTTTAGTGATTTTCATAGTGATTCAAAATGACCTCATTTGAGATATTTCAGCCTCCATGCGGTACCATCGCATCGCACCATACATAAACCTAACATCATATTCACAATTGGCGAGCACAAAAATTTCTTAATTAGTTGGGTTTATCAAGGCTTGTTCTGCTTGAGACAACTATGAAATTTCGCGTTCTGACCAATTTTTAAGCATCTGACCTTGATTTAACCTTGTGGAGGTCACAAAAAATGTTTAAGGAACGGTTTTGAACGTAAAATTTCCCGCTCTATCCGATTCCGACGTCAGAAATAGGGGTTCTAATTTTAAAAAATGATCTTAACCTTGAAATGATTTTGAAAAATGATCTCAAGGTCAAATTGAAGGTAACCAAAAGTTGACCCCCATCGTCACGAACAATTTTCATCTGAACCATTTTTCTGTATCTGGCCTGCATTCGGAGATATTTGGCTGCATAGATTAAAATGAGATACCGTGTATATGTAAATCACTGCTTTAAAGTTTGCAACACATGCGGACTCACATTTTAAGCAAGTTAAGCAACAAATTGATGGAACGAGGATGAAGAACGACGTATTTCGGCACAAGGATGAAGAAAAACGTATTTCGTCGTATACTGGCCGTGTACTGGCCGTAAGAGCGCCGAGATACGTCGTTTTTCATCCGCGCGCTGAGATACGTTCTTCTTCCACTCAGCCATCGATATTGTCCGTCGGTATTTTGTGGCTAAATACTTAAAAATCAAATATCCGTTACGCTGATTCATATAAATATTACATTTAATCGAAACCTAACCTTGAGTTTAGGACGGGTTTTATTTAATTATTTTAAATTTCAGAAACATCTTTAGAGATAAAATCTTTGGCGATGACTTTGTAATAGATATGGGCATATCTCTAGAACTTTTCATTTCGATGATGGTGTATGGTTTCACACATCCAAAATGAAAAATTTAATAATTTAAGGCAATAATTTATTAAATAATATATTTTTTTACAGTTACTCTAGTGTCTTCATCAACGAAAACCTATACCCGATTGTTCCGAACACCAAAACCCGTGAAAAACCGATAAGCCGATGTGATGATAACATTTTTTTTTCTTCTAGTTACTGTAACTTTTTCAACGAACATAATATCATGTTCATAATTTTTTTCTATCAAGATAAGCATATTAGCAATTAGGAAAGTTCATATAGATAAGTGTGTCACGCACAGTAAAAATGCAAAAAATTATCAAAACAGTGATGGCATGATTTTCGAAATTCATCTTGATTTTATCTTTATTGCTACAACTTTTTCAACAATCTTTTAATCAAGTCAATCGTAGAGTAGCGCATTCTGCACACCATAATCTATAAAATAACACGATAATAGGATGTGTGCCTCTAATAGAAAAAAAAATTATAAGCAGTTGAAATTCGGTTGCTGAAAAGAAACTCAAACAAAAAAATCACTATTTTAACTGGCACACTTATTGGTTAATGATTATCGGATTCTGAATAATGGTGAACTACACTAATTGGTATAAGTAAAGTCACTGTCACTCCGTTAACATTATATATATATACAGGGTGGGCCAAAAGTACTGGAACGGCAAAATAACTCGTCGGGATTGTATTTTAAGAGAAAAAGCTTAAAACAAAAGATATAGGATTTTTTCTTGGCTATTCGACGGTGATAATGACCATGACCTTGACCATAACCTTGAATATAATTTCAAGGTCAAGTTAATTTCTTTAAATGGGAACCCATAATTTTCACCTCAGAAATAAAAAGAGCGGAAAATTTTACGTCCGAATGTGACCTTGACCATGACCTCAGCCTTGACCTTGAAGGTTATTTGAAGGTCAAATTGGTTTTTTCATTGGGAACCTATAATTTTCACCTCAGAAATGAAAAGAGCGGAAAATTTTACGTCCGAATGTGACCTTGACCATGACCTCAGCCTTGACCTTGAAGGTTATTTGAAGGTCAAATTGGTTTTTTCAGTGGGAACCCATAATTTTCACCTCAGAAATGAAAAGAGCGGAAAATTTTATGTCCGAATGTGACCTTGACCATGACCTCAGCCTTGACCTTGAAGGTTATTTGAAGGTCAAATTTTTTTTCAGTGGGAACCCATACATATTTTTGACCCCGGAAATGGAAAGAGCAGAAACATTCTATGTCTAAGTATGACCTTGACCATACCTTGACCATGACCTTTAAAGGTAAGAGACTCCGGCCAGTCAAGGCAAGGGTGAGAGACTCCGGCCAGTCAAGGCAAGGGTGAAAGACCCCGACCAGTCAAGGCAAGGGTGAGAGACCAGGACACGCAGGAAATCTCGCTAACTATTCTGTGGAGGATAGGTGGAATAACAGCCAGCAAAAACTTTCTCTGCTTCTCACCTATTCTAAACAGAACTTTCGAAGAAGCGACAGCTACATGAATAAATAATTTCGCCAACTACAAGGGCAGTATCACTAACAGTCAGACCAACTGCTAACAAAATATCCAGAATTACCATTTGCTGTTTTTTCGGAAAAAATGAGTCCAATTAACTAAAGAATTAGTGTTGAAATTCCAAAAATCAAAGGTATCTAACTTTGAATTCATCTATGGCCACTAGTGGATAACCGCAGATCTACCCAGTCATTGATGGTCACTGAGCGTCATCAAAGGTAAATTTTGGTCACTCATGGTTATTGATGGTCACTGAAGGCAAACAAATTAATTAATGGCCACTAACGATAACTGAAGGTCTACTCAGTCATTGACGGTCATTAATGGTCATCAGAGGTAGATTTTGGTCACTTATGGTTAGTGATGGTCACCGAAGGCAAACTAATTTATTCTTGGCCACTGGTGGATAACCGCAGATCTACCCAGTCATTGACGGTCACTGAGCGTCATCAAAGGTAAATTTTGGTCACTCATGGTTATTGATGGTCACTGAAGGCAAACGAATTAATTAATGGCCACTAACGATAACTGAAGGTCTACTCAGTCATTGACGGTCATTAATGGTCATCAGAGGTAAGTTTTGGTCACGTATGGTTAGTGATGGTCACCGAAGGCAAACTAATTTATTCTTGGCCACTAGTGGATAACCGCAGATCTACCCAGCCAGTGACGGTCACTTATGGTCATCAAACGTAAATTGTGGTCACTCATGGTTATTGAATACAAGATATGGGTTCCCACTGAAAAAAAAAATTTGACCTTGAAACAATCTTGAAGGTCACGGTGGAGGTCATGGTCAAGGTCATACTCGGACGTAGAATTTTCCGCTCTTTTCATTTCTGGGGTGAAAATTATGGGTTCCCACTGAAATAACCAATTTGACCTTCAAATAACCTTCAAGGTTAAGGCTGAGGTCATGGTCAAGGTCACATTCGGACGTAAAATTTTCCGTTCTTTTCATTTCTGAGGTGAAAATTATGGGTTCCCATTTAAAGAAATTAACTTGACCTTGAAATTACATTCAAGGTTATGGTCAAGGTCATGGTCATTATCACCGTCGAATAGCCAAGAAAAAATCCTATATCTTTTGTTTTAAGCTTTTTCTCTTAAAATACAATCCCGCCGAGTTATTTTGCCGTTCCGGTACTTTTGGCCCACCCTGTATATATATATGTGCAATTCTACCGAAATAGACAAAAAAGGGTATAAAAAAAAAAAAAAAAAAAATAATTTCGGGCACACCTACCACACCAGATTTTTTCGGTTCTTTGGGGGTCCCAGAACATGAAAAAATTGGTGAACATTCATTATCCGTTACCAAGCTTTTTTTGCCGACGAAATCAATTTTTCTTCTGGAAATTTTGACATGGGAAAAATGGACGAAAAGTAGTCATTGATGATGAACCAATAACAAGCTATTGAAGAGGCCAAACCAAATTTTATAAAAAATCGATTAACGTTGAAGAACGGAGCTTCAATTTAAGATGTGAATCTTTAAAATTGGTCGATTCTGTGCAAAGCTATGAATTTGAAAAATTTGAAGAATTACGTGGGTTTGAAAAAAATCGCTTATTTTTGTTATATTTCACCATTTTCAAATTCACGTAGCTTTGCATAGAATCGGAGGATTTTAACGATTCTCATTTCAAATTAAAGCTCTATTCTTCAACTCTAATCACTTTTTCGTGGAATTTTGTTCTTCAATCGTTTGCTATTGGTTAATCATTAATGACTACTTTTCGTCCATTTTTCCCATGTTAAATTTTCATAAGAAAAATTGATTTCTTCGGCAAAAAAGCTTGGCGACGGATAATGAGTGTTCACTAACTTTCGCATATTCTGGAACCCCCAAAGAACCGAAAAAATATGGTGTGGTAGGTGTGCTCTAAAAAATTTTTTTATACCACTCTAACCTCAAAATCACAACTTTCATATGATTTTTCGGCGCTCGTGGTATAAAATACCGTTCGAAACTAGTGCGTCAGTCGATTATTTAGCTGGTGTGACTTTTTCGCACTCGCTTCGCTCGTGCAAAAAGTCACACCAGCTAAATAATCGACTTCCCCACCCGTGTCGAAATGTACTATAATTTTTTTTGTTAATAAAAATGTTTATTTCTTATGTTGCAAAGAATCGTCAAATTTTATTTTACAAATCGTTAAATTTGTATTAATATTTTTCATTATTAATAAAATGTTTATAGAAAAAATAAATCTTTTTTGTGAATAACGTATAGTGTATTATTCTTAAAATTACACCTTAAAAAATATTTAAAAAAAATTTTTTTTAAATTGAATATTATATTTTTTAACACTCCGTGCGCAAAGCTCATTTTCGCATACGCTCTGATAAAAAAGTATGCGCTAAATTAAGCTCTTCACACGTCGTTAAAAAAATTGTGTTCGATACACGAGTGAGGAAGTAATTTTACCCTCGTTTCGCTCGGGCGCAAACGCCCACACGGGGATAAAATCACTTTTTTGCACTTGTATCGAAAATAACTATATTGTTATGTGTTCGTCTATCATCATCGAACATAAGAACAAAAGGGTTGCCAAGCAACTAGTTTGTTGTTCTCGATTCGAGTTAGTTAGTTGATTCGAGACGTTGTTGTTGATAACATGTTTTATTGTGTGTGCTTATGATCTTAAATAAAGTTATATGTTATTCTTTTGTAATTATGGTTATTATTAATTATTGTATGTGTGTGTGAGTGTAACATTTTGGGGGATCGTCCGGGATTTTTCAGACGAAATGGGCGGATTTGAAAAATCAGCAAAAAAAAAAGAAACGACGCATACACCGCTGTGTGTACCCTTCCGATCGAAGACCAGAGCACGGGCTGCTGCCGAAGTTTCTGCTGCCGAAACTGCTGCGGCTAATACTACCGACACCGATTGATGACATGTGCTTGGCGGCTGGTGGCGCACGCTTGGGGACTGATACACGTATGATGACCGATGACTCATCGACGCTGCCATCTCACCGACGGTCGGTGTACTCCAGCCTACTCTTCTTCATGAAACGCTCTTGGAGCTTTAAAATTAAACCAGATGAGTACAACCCTACATTCTAATACACAAACAACACCAACAACCTCCGTAGTCTACACGAGTAACAAGAACACACAGCGTATTAGGTTAGATGATAATTCATTTGGAAACACGAGATCACTTGTTGAAAATTCGGTAACACCAATCGATGTAAGGTTAGGTTATAACGTAAAATCTGACATTTATGATAATACGTCAACTGATAGTACGTCGCCTTTGTCTGAGTATTTAAATCAGTTCAATTTAATTGCAATTGTGTATACGTATATATGCTTTCTCTTTAAGTTCACACCGATCAGGGTCGTAATTTTGACTCTAAACTAGTTAAAAAATTGTCCAACCTGCTAGGAATTCGAAAAACTAGGGCCACACCACTACACATATAACCGACCCACATAGCATGAAAGCTTCCTGGAAGTTTTATGAAAGCTTCCAAGAAAGATTCGGAATCTTACAGGAAGCTTACATGGAAGATTCCTGAAAGCTCAAAATGTCCGCCCTTTTTTCTCACAAAAAGCTTTCAGGAAAGATTCTATTAATCTTCCCAGAAAGCTTTCCGGGATCTTTCATCAAACTTTTAAAAGAGTAACTGGTAGCTTTGTGAAAGATTTGTCAATCTTTATGGAAGCTTTCTTGAAAGAATACGGTAAGTTTACAGACAATCTTTCAGCAAGACTTTAGTAAGGTAGCTGTAAAGATCCTTGTAAGGTTTTTGATAGATTTATTGAAATCTTTCAGAAAGCTTACATGAAAGATTCCTGTAAGCTTAAAATTCCGCCCAATTCTTTCTCGAAAGGATACGGTAAGTTTACAGGAAATCTCCCAATAAGACTTTAGTAAGGTAGCTGTAAAGATCCTTGTAAGGTTTTTGATAGATTTATTGAAATCTTTCAGAAAGCTTACATAAAAGATTCCTGTAAGCTTAAAATTCTGCCCAATTTACTGGCAAAAGCTTTAAAAAAAATCTATTAATATTTCCGGAAAACTTCCCAGGACCTTTCATCAAGTTTTTAAAAGAGTAACTGGAAGCTTTGTGAAAGATTTGTCAATCTTTCAGAAAGATTCTACGAAACATTCTAGTAAATCTTTCAAGAAACCTTTCACGAACCTTTTTTCAAGTTCTTGAAAGATTACTTTGGAACTTAAAGCCATACATATTACATACAATACTCTAAAGTATAACTATTACAATTCTCGCATATTATTTAGAATTTATTACTATATTAATCGCAATTTTTTTCATCGCAGAAAAAATTTTACATAAAATTTTTTGACCTAACTGGGAATCGAACCTACAACCCTTGGGTTACTACGCACGCATGCTATCCGTTACGCTATCGCTCGCTTGAAGGAGTTGGAACATTTTCATCCAAATAAGGTGCACTATCTACGATTATTCAATTGTTATTAAATAATATCATACATACATACCTAACATACATGTTATTATTTCGATTATATTCATCTAAAATATTAATGGCTTTAAAATGACCATGTAAAATACCGAAACGATACCTACCTTACCGGCACCTAAGTTTTATTTTTTTTATCGTATTTAAACAAAAATTTCAGAGAAAAGCGCTCTTTTACGGAAATCCAACGCTTTTTCCTAAAGTTTGTGTTTAGATGTAATAAAAAAAATAAAATTTTGGTGCCGATAAGCTAGGGATCTACGTTTGAGTTGAACATGGCCTCAAAGTTAAAACGGTATTATAAAATCAAGTTTCAATTAAAACATTATAAAATCAATTATAAATGTATTAAAATATTATCAAATTTACTTTATTTATATTTGCTTATATTCTATATGTTTAATATAAATGGATAAAGAAATTTTTCAATTCATTAAAAAAGCATAATTTTGTTCTAAGTTGATGAAATCTTCAAATCTATATTTTCAACTCAAAAATAACTTCAAAATAATCTCAAAAGAGATGAAAAGAGAGGGGATTAAACATATTGCAAGAATATGTGTTGATATTACATGCAGCTTTGAGATGAAAGGGCGAAAAAAGTTATTTACAATTCATATAACTATTATGTATTTAGAAAAAGTTGTTACTTTTTCAAATCACATTTTTAAGACCAAAATAACTCGTGAGTAGTTATAAATACATAATTTATAATGAAATTAACTGTACTTTAAGAATATCGGTATCCATTTTCTATACCTGAAGAACTAATTAAAAAGAAAATTATTTCTGAAACAAAAAATTTTGGCAAAATTGTTATTTTATCAAAATAAGACCTTATTGTCATTCATTTGACTCCAAAATTTAATCAGTTCTGAGTTAAGACATACGTAAGATGCATGCAAAAGTTCAGCTCATTACGTCTATCCGTTCAAGAGTTATGCCGGGGACAAAATTTCGTTTCATAAATTCATACGTACATACATTTTTTTAAAACCTATTATTCTGACTCAGAAAGCTCAAAAACATCGAAATTCATCAAAATCTCTGTTTTGAAAATTTTCACTATTACAACGCTTTCTCTTTGAGAAATAAATATAGTGTCAATAGGGAGAAATAAAATTCGTATACTGAATATATTTTAACACTCCGTGCGCAAAGCTCGACTTCGCACACGCTCAAATAAAAAAGCATATGCTAAATCAAGCTTTGTACACGTCGTATACAAAAATACGGTTCGATACGCAAGCGAGAAGGTGATTTTAACCTCGTGTGACCTTTTCACCCTAGCTTCGCTCAGGTGCAAACGTCCACACTAGGATAAAATCACTTTGACGCACTAGCATCGAAATTTATCTGTATTATTTTGACTCTCCGTGCGCAAAGCGCGATTTCGCGCACGCTTATTTTTTGAATGAAAAAGCATACGCTAAATCAAGCTTTGTACACATCGTGTCAAAAGATACTGTTCGATACACAAGCGAAAAGGTGCACGCGTTAGTATCAAACTGTACTATTTCTAAACAAAGAAAATATTAACTTTAATTATTAATTTTAAACATTCATTTGGAAAAACACGTCTTCCTTTTATGCAAATACAATACTCAGAATTCATTTGGCAATTCTTATGAGAGTACTATTATGAGAGATAATTGTTGAAAAATTGGATCAAAATGACAAAAATGCAGATTCCTACTTATCAACATTAAAATTATTTTTAATTAAAAAGTTTTTAAACAGTTTTTTGGAAAACCACAATTTTAACGCCCTCCTTATATTTAAATACTATACATAGAATTATTTTATAGCCATTCTATTATAATTTTGATAAAGTATACTCGTTGGAAGATGATGTCGGTATCCAACATCTCCTTAAAGCATTCATTTTTGGAATATTTTATTAAGGGTTCCCGAAATCTTTCTAAAGCTTTCACGAAATGTTGCTCAGTTGCATAGGTGGAATTTTTTGTTATTCCATTAAACTTACGGCAAGCTTTCGCGGAACCTTACCAGAATATGTTACGGTTCCAGTAATCTTTGACTTATTGTCACTGCAATCTTTTATGAAAGGTTCTATTTATGTTGAGTAGAATCTTCCCTGGGGGTATTCATAAATCTTTTTTAAAAGTTTTTCGGAAGATTTGCAATGAATGTTATAGTTCGATCTTTCACTAAGCTTACTGTAACCCTTCTGGTTACCTTTCATGATAGATTCCAGTATTCATGAATCTTTCTCAAAAATTTTTCAGAAGATTTGCAATTTATGTTCCAGTTTATCTTTCAGTAAGCTTACTGTTACCTTTCTAGTTATCTTCCATGAAAAATTCAAGTATCTGTTATTAGAATGTTTCATGGAAGATTCTGGAAACCTTTCAAAAGCTTTCATGGCATGTTACTGAATCGCACATTTGGAATTTTTTTGTCTGGTTCCACAAAACTTACGGGAAGCTTTCATGAACATTGCAAGGCAACGGGACTGGGGAGTTTCGCCGGAACCTTCCATTAGGCTTTTCCATTATTTTTCGGTAATCATGCTAACTGCAATCTTTCATGCAAGATTTTATTGATGTTTAGTAGAATCTTCCCTGAAAGTATTCAGTAATTTCTTTCAAAAGGCTTTTGGAAGATTTTTAATCAATTTTCCAGTTGAATCTTTCAGTAAGCTTACTGTAACCTTTCTATTTATCTTTCATGAAAGATTCCAGTATCAATTCTGAGAATGTTTCATGTAAGGTTCCGGAACCCTTTCAAAAGCTTTCATTGTATATGGTCGAGTCTTATAGTTCGAATCTTTTTTATTGATTCCGTTAAACTACGCGAAGCTTCCGTGTAACATTGCAAGGTAACGCTACTGGAAAGTTCCGTGGGAACCTTCCATTAAGCTTTACGCATTATTTTTCGATAATCTTTTATTCATGCTCACTGCAATCTTTCATGGCAGATTTCATTTAGGTATAATGGAATCTTCCATAAAAGTATTTATAAATCTTTTTCAAAAGGTTTTTGGAAAATTTGAAATCAATGTTCCAGTTTAATCTTTCAGAAAGCTTACTGTAACCTTTATAGTTCTCTTTCATGAAAGATTCCAGTATCAATTATTAGAATGTTTCATGAAAGATTCTGTCAGCTTTTCAAAAGCTTTCGTGTAATGTTACTCTGGTGAATAGTTAGAATCATTTGGTTGTTTTTGCGAATCTTACGGGAAGCTTTCGTGGAACATTGCAACGTAACGCTACTGGCTTTACGCATTATTTTTCGGTAATCTTTTGTTCATGCTTACTGCAATCTTTCATGAGAAGTTCCATTTTTGTTTAGTCGAATGTTCCCGGAACGCATTCATCAATCTTTCTCAAAAGTTTTTCGGAAGATTTGCAAGAAATGTTCCTGATCAATCTTTCAGTAAGCTTACTGTAATCTTTCTAGTTATCTTTCATGGAAGACTCCAGTATCGATTCTTAGAATGTTTCATGGTGGATGTCGGTAACCTTTCAAAAACTTTCATGGCATGTTACGGAATCGCATAGCTGGAATTTTTTGGTTGCTTTCCGAAAACTTACGGGAAGCTTTCGTGGAGCATTGCAAGGTAACGCTACTGGTAAGTTTTGCCGGAACCTTCCTTTAAGCTCTTTGCATTATTTTTCGGTAATCTTTCATTCATGCTTACTGACACCTTTCATGAAAGGTTCTATTTATGTTCAGTGGAATCTTTACTGCAAGGATTTGGGAATCTCCTTTGCAATCTTAGCGTAAGCTTTCAACAAAGATAACGGTGTAATCTTCCCAAAAGCTTGCCGTAATATTGTTTCCTTTCGTGAAGGATTCCTGGATTGATCCCTGCAAGGTCTTGGGAATCTCTTTTGCAATATTAGCGTAAGCTTTCAGCAAAGATAACAGTGTAATCTTTCTAAAAACTTACTGTAATATTGCTGTTTCCTTTCGTGAAAGATTCCTGAATTGATTCCTGAAATATTTCACGTAAGATTCCCGTAGGCTTTCCAGAAGCTTACGTGTAATATTCGTCGAAAGGACATTTGGTAATCTTGATTGTAATATTGCTTTAACATTCCGGGAAGCTTACAAGAAAGCTTACAATGAAATCTATCTGAAAGTTTCAGTTATCTTTTAGAAAGGTTGAGGAAAGCTTCCATTGGAATATTTCTTGAATCTTTCACTGGGAAGCTTTCATGCTATGTACAGAAAGATTTCAGTATCGATTCTTAGAATTTTTCATCGTGGGTGTCAGCAAGCTTTCAAAAACATTAATGGAATGTTACGGGATCTCATAGTTGGAATTTTTTGGTTGGTTTCCAAAGATGTACCAGAAGCTTTCGTAGAACATTGCTAGGTAATGCTACTGGAATGTTTCGTGGGAACCTTCCATTAAGTTTTTCGCATTATTTTCCGGTAATGTTGCATTCATGCTTATTGCAATCTTTCATGAAAGGTTCCATTTATGTTTAGTGCAATCTTTCCTGAAAGTATTCATCAATCTTTTTCAAAAGTTTTTCGGAAGATTTGCAAGAAATGTACCAGTTCAATCTTTCAGTAAGCTTACTTTAACCTTTCTAGTTATCTTTCATGAAAAATTCCAGTATCGATTCTTAGAATGGTTCATGGTCGATGTTGGCAACCTTTCAAAAACTTTCATGGAATGTTACGGAATCGCATAGTTGGAATTTTTTCGGTTGGTTCGCTTCAACTTACGGGAAGCTTTTGTGGAGCATTGGAAGTTAACGCTACTGGAATGTTTCACGGGAACCTTCCATTAAGTTTTTCGCATTATTTTTCGATAATATTGCATTCATGCTTATTGCAATCTTTCATGAAAGGTTCTATTTATGTTTAGTGGAATTTTTCCTGCAAGTATTTGGGAATCTCTTTGGTAATCTTAGCTTAAACTTTCAAGAAAGATAACAGTGTAATCTTCCCGAAAGTTTACCGTAATATTGTTGTTTCCTTTTGTGAACGATTCCTGTATTGATACCTGCAAGGATTTGCGAATCTCTTTTGCAATCTTACAATAAGCTTTCAACAAAGGTAACAGTCTAATCTTCCCAAAAGCTTACTGTAATATTGTAGTTTTATTTCGTGAAAGATTCCTGTATCAATCCCTGCAAGGATTTGGTAATCTTTTCTGCAATCTTAGCGTAAGCTTTCAACAAAGATAACAGTATAATCTTCCCAAAAGCTTACTGTAATATTGCTGTTTCCTTTTTTGAAAGATTCCTGTATTGATCCCTGCAAGGATTTGGGAAGCTCTTTTTCAATCTTAGCGTAAGCTTTCAACAAAGCTGACAGAGTAATATTCCCAAAAGCATACTGTAATATTTCCTTTTCCTTTCGTGAAAGATTCCTGTATTGATCTCTGCAAGGATTTGGGAATCTCTTTGGTAATCTTAGCGTAAGCTTTCAAAAAAGATAACAGTGTAATATTTCTAAAAGCTTACCGTAATATTGCTGTTTCCTTTTGTGAACGATTCCTGTATTGATCCCTGCAAGCATTTGGGAATCTCTTTTCCAATCTTGCAGTAAGCTTTCAACAAAGGTAACAGTCTAATCTTCCGAAAAGCTTGCTGTAATATTGTAGTTTCCTTTCGTGAAAGATTTCTGTATTGATCCCTGCAAGGATTTGGGAATCTCTTTGGTAATCTTAGCGTAAGCTTTCAAAAAAGATAACAGTGTAATCTTTCTAAAAGTTTACCGTAATATTGCTGTTTCCTTTCGTGAAGATTCCTGTATTGATCCCTGCAAGGATTTGGGAATCTCTTTGGTAATCTTAGCGTAAGCTTTCAAAAAAGATAACAGTGTAATCTTTCTAAAAACTTACCGTAATATCGCTGTTTCCTTTTGTGAACGATTCCTGTATTGATTCTTGGAATATTTCACGTAAGATTCCCGTAAGCTTTTTAGAAGCTTTCATGTAATATTCGTCGAAAGGACATTTAGCAATCTTGATTGTAATATTGCTTTAACCTTCCGGGAAGCTTACAAGAAACCTTACAATGGAATCTATCTGAAAGTTTCAATTATCTTTTAAAAAGGTTGATGAAAGCTTCCATTGGAATATTTCTTGAATCTTTCACTGGGAAGCTTTCATGCTATGTGGGGAATGATCAGGTAGAAAGACAATAAGACGATACTCGAATACTTATCTAAATATATATCAGATGACCAAGAAGATTGGGATCGTTTGATTTCCTTGTGTATTTTTAGTTTACAGATCATCAGTACACTCAACAATTGAGACCACTCCAGCGGAGATGTACACCGGGACTGATTTGAGACTTCCTCTGGATTTTATTCGAAGATATCCTCCCGAAGGAGAAGAATATTCAAATTATGGAAGCTATGTTCGGAAACTGTCTGTTAAGAAGATCAATGATGTCGTTTTCTGCATCCAGAAGACACCAAAACACAAAAAGAAGATCATTCAATTTGATGAATGAATACTTACCACGATAGGTAATTTCTTCTGCTCTGCTCACGGTTATTTTGAGCCGTAATTTTTCCCGTGAAACACAGGGCTAATGCCAGAGCAGGGACAGAGGTGAGGTACCACGGCATGCCAACTCCCCACTTGTGTCCAAGAATTACCAACAAGACTCTACCCACCGATAATGACATGAAGATACCCGGATGAGTCAAGGATTAACCCGCTTAAAAGTAGACAATTTTCAAAAAGATTTCAAGATGATTTCAAGATGTTTTCAAGAATTCAAGATGGACCAATTCAAGAGACGGGCCCTTTGGCCGTGTGCGAAGGATCAGCCCACTTGAAGATGATGCCATTTTGATTCGGTTTTGGAAGAGGAGAACTATTCTTCAAGAGACGAGCCCTTTGGCCGTGTGCGAAGGATCAGCCCGCTTGAAGAAGACCTCTTCTCTCGTTTTATCTTAAGATTGTCGGGACGACAATCTAAAAGGATGGAGAATAATGACACGATGATACCCAAAAATGACGATTCTATTTTTTAAGAGACGGGTCCTCTGACCAGAAAAGTCAAGGATCAACCCGCTTAAAAATAGATGATTTCAAGATGATTTCAAGATGATTTCAAAATGATTTAAAGAGTTCAAAATGGACCAATTCTGATTGTCGGGACGACAATCTGAAAGAAGAGGGAATAATGTTATGTGTTCGTCTATCATCATCGAACATAAGAACAAAAGCGTTGCCAAGCGACTAGTTTGTTGTTCTCGATTCGAGTTAGTTGATTCGAGACGTTGTTGTTGATAGCATGTTTTATTGTGTGTGCTTATGATCTTAAATAAAGTTATATGTTATTCTTTTGTAATTATGGTTATTATTAATTATTGTATGTGTGTGTGAGTGTAACAATATCAATCTTTATATGGATAGAGCATTTTATAGCATGGTGTGACCTAAATCCGCGCTTCACGCCTATTCGTGCCTTAAGCAGTCCATTATTGTACCGTGCGGTAATGCCCGAGCGTGGCTAGCAGCGGATTTAGGTAAACGTGCTATAAAATATGTTACGACTCTAGTGCCTTCAGTGGCCCACTACACGACGTGAATTATCACCCTCGCTACACTTGGGCGCTAATTTCACGCCGTGCAATAATATGCCACTTGAGGCTCTATTTTTCGATAATAGTACGATAAAAATGACTCTTGCGCGACAATCACACTCATGTGAGAAACATTTTTATCGCCGTGTATCGAAGATTATTTTTGACACTCCGTGTATGAAGTGCCATTTGTGCGCATGCTTGAAATATACACGTATAAAAGTGGCACTTTGTGCTCGGAGTGTCAAAAACTACTATTATTGATTGGAAGTATCTTTTATATACGTTGAAAACGTTTTTCCATAGTTTATATTTTGAGAAACCACCATCACGTATTAACGAGTGTTAAAAATGAGTCACCATACTTTTTTCGTATGTTTTATAACTAAAGAAAACAGATTATATTGATTACGAAGATGTGCCCCGAAATTTTTAAAATCTTTGTCGATTCGTCGAAATTAAAAAGTTCGAGAGATATGCCCATATATGATTATTCTCCGAAAAAATTGGGCCTGCATAACGCAAACTATTGATATTATTCGTAATGAATCGTTGATAAATATCTAAATTACCTCTATTAAACTAGTTTTCGAAACATGGATTTCTATAGAAGAAATTGGAGATTATTTTTATGCTTTGGTTGTATAACATATGAAAAATCCAGGTCTGTCTAATGCATATTTGCAACAATATAGTCATTATTAACTTTTTAACCTTGATAAGGAGAGTTAAAATTAATCTAAAGGCTTGTGAATTAAACGAAGTATACTTTAAATTAACTTTCTATGAACTACGTTTTATATTTTACAGAGCTCTGCAAAGTTAATACATAAATTTTGCGCTTTTGATACGAAATCATCGATCAGCAGGTATTCGGGGGACCTTACTAAAGTGCTTCCTGAAACACGAATTTATGTGCCATCAATTGTATATTGTGGGTAAATACTTAAAAATCAAATATCCGTTACGCAGATTCATATAAATATTACGTTTAATCCAAATCTAACCTTGGGTTTAGGACAAGTTTTATTTAATTATTTTAAGTTTCAGAAATATCTTTAGAGATAAAATCTTTGGTTATGACTTTGTAATAGATATATGATTATTCTCCGAAAAAAGTTGGGCCTGTATAACGCAATCTATTGATATTATTCGAAATGAATCGTTGATGAAAACCCAAATTACCATATTAAAGTACTTTTCAAAACATGAATTTCTTAGAACAAATTAGAGATTATTTGTATGCTTTGATTTTATAACATATGAAAAATCGAGGTCTGCCTAATGCATGTTTGCAAAAATATAGTCATTTTTATCTTTTTATCTTTTATAAGAGGAAGTTAAAATTAAGCTATAGGCTTGTGAAACGAAGTATACGGTAAGTTACCTTTCGATGAACTACGTTTTTTATTTTACAGGGCTCTGTAAAGTGAATACATAAATTTTGCACGGATGATCGAAAATTTTCGATCGGCGGGTATACCTGGATGACCTTATTTAAGTGCTTATCCAAACATCAATTTTATAATTAATAAGGCTATCCCATAGCTCGTTCGCATTATCTCTTAATAGTTAAAAGTTAATAGTATAGTTATATGTTAACGTCCATTTCCCCCGCCCCCCCAAATCACTAATCCTAAAATAAACAATTGCATAATTTTGTACCCTTTTTTTACAATTAATTACAACCACAATCGATTTTTTTACAAGTGTATAAACAAAGTTATAAACAAACAAAAGGGGGGCGGGAGAAATATTTCGCCAGCCCCCACATAATAAAAACCACAATTTCCAGAACGGTAACGTATCCTACGATTTATTTACAATTATTTACAACCACACAAATTGAAAAAAGTTGATTATTTATAACAATTTTGAGCAATAATTTTGCCAGCCCCCCCATACGCCAAAATCAATTTTTCAAAGTGCTAACGTAATCTACGATTTATTTACAATTATTTACAATCACAAAAACTGGTAAAAGTCTATTATTTATAACAATTTTGAGCAATCATTGCGCCAGCCCCCCCATACGCCAAAATCAATTTTTCAAAGTGCTAACGTAATCTACGATTTATTTGCAATTATTTACAACCATAAAAACTGGTAAAAGTCAATTATTTATAACAATTTTGAGCAATAATTTCGCCAGCCCCCCCCCATACGCCAAAATCAATTTTTCAAAGTGCTAACGTAATCTACGATTTATTTACAATTATTTACAACCACAAAAACTGGTAAAAGTCGATGATTTATAACAATTTTGAGCAATAATTTCGCCAGCCCCCCATACGCCAAAATCAATTTTTCAACGTGCTAACGTAATCTACGATTTATTTACAATTATTACCAACCATAAAAACTGGTAAAAGTCGATTATTTATAACAATTTTGAGCAATAATTGCGCCAGCCCCCCCCATACGCCAAAATCAGTTTTACAAAGTGCTAACGTAATCTACCATTTATTTACAATTATTTACAACCACAAAAACTGGTAAAAGTCGATTATTTATAACAATTTTGAGCAATAATTTCGCCAGCCCCCCCATACGCCAAAATTAATTTTTCAAAGTACTAACGTAATCTACGATTTATTTACAATTATTTACAACCATAGAAACTGGTAAGATTCGATTATTTATAACAATTTTGAGCCATAATTTCGCCAGCCCCCCCATATGCCAAAACCAATTTTTCAAAGTGCTATCGTAATCTACGATTTATTTACAATTATTTACAACCACAAAAACTGGTAAAAGTCAATTATTTATAACAATTTTGAGCAATAATTTCGCCAGCCCCCCCATACGCCAAAATCAATTTTTCAAAGTGCTAACGTAATCTACGATTTATTTACAATTATTTACAACAACAAAAACTGGTAAAAGTCGATTATTTATAACAATTTAGAGCAATAATTTCGCCAGCCCCCCCATATGCCAAAATCAATTTTTCAAAGTGCTAACGTAATCTACCATTTATTTACAATTATTTACAACCACAAAAACTGGTAAAAGTCGATTATTTATAACAATTTTGAGCAATAATTTCGCCAGCCCCCCCATACGCCAAAATCAATTTTTCAAAGTGCTAACGTAATCTACGATTTATTTACAATTATTTACAACCATAAAAACTGGTAAAAGTCGATTATTTATAACAATTTTGAGCAATAATTTCGCCAGCCCCCATACGCCAAAATCAATTTTTCAAAGTGCTAACGTAATCTACGATTTATTTGGAATTATTTACACCCATAAAAACTGGTAAAAGTCAATTATTTATAACAATTTTGATCAATAATTTCGCCAGCCCCCCCATCGCCAAAATCAATTTTTCAAAGTGCTAACGTAATCTACGATTTATTTACAATTATTTAAAACCATAAAAACTGGTAAAAGTCGATTATTTATAACAATTTTGAGCAATAATTTCGCCAGCCCCCATACGCCAAAATCAATTTTTCAAAGTGCTAACGTAATCTACGATTTATTTGGAATTATTTACACCCATAAAAACTGGTAAAAGTCAATTATTTATAACAATTTTGATCAATAATTTCGCCAGCCCCCCCATACGCCAAAATCAATTTTTCAAAGTGCTAACGTAATCTACGATTTATTTGGAATTATTTACACCCATAAAAACTGGTAAAAGTCAATTATTTATAACAATTTTGATCAATAATTTCGCCAGGACCCCCATTCGCCAAAATCAATTTTTCAAAGTGCTCACGTAATCTACGATTTATTTACAATTATTTAAAACCACAAAAACTGGTAAAAGTCGATTATTTATAACAATTTTGAGCAATCATTGCGCCAGCCCCCCCATACGCCAAAATCAGTTTTTCAAAGTACTAACGTAATCTACCATTTATTTACAATTATTTACAACCACAAAAACTGGTAAAAGTCGATTATTTATAACAATTTTGAGCAATAATTTCGCCAGCCCCCCCATCCGCCAAAATTAATTTTTCAAAGTACTAACGTAATCTACGATTTATTTACAATTATTTACAACCATAGAAACTGGTAAGATTCGATTATTTATAACAATTTTGAGCCATAATTTCGCCAGACCCACATATGCCAAAATCAATTTTTCAAAGTGCTATCGTAATCTACGATTTATTTACAATTATTTACAACCACAAAAACTGGTAAAAGTCAATTATTTATAACAATTTTGAGCAATAATTTCGCCAGCCCCCCCATACGCCAAAATCAATTTTTCAAAGTGCTAACGTAATCTACGATTTATTTACAATTATTTACAATCACAAAAACTGGTAAAAGTCTATTATTTATAACAATTTTGAGCAATCATTGCGCCAGCCCCCCCATACGCCAAAATCAATTTTTTAAAGTGCTAACGTAATCTACGATTTATTTGCAATTATTTACAACCATAAAAACTGGTAAAAGTCAATTATTTATAACAATTTTGAGCAATAATTTCGCCAGCCCCCCCCCCATACGCCAAAATCAATTTTTCCAAGTGCTAACGTAATCTACGATTTATTTACAATTATTTACAACCACAAAAACTGGTAAAAGTCGATTGTTTATAACAATTTTGAGCAATAATTTCGCCAACCCCCCATACGCCAATATCAATTTTTCAACGTGCTAACGTAATCTACGATTTATTTACAATTATTTACAACCACAAAAACTGGTAAAAGTCTATTATTTATAACAATTTTGAGCAATCATTGCGCCAGCCCCCATACGCCAAAATCAATTTTTCAAAGTGCTAACGTAATCTACGATTTATTTACAATTATTTACAACCACAACAACTGGTAAAAGTCGATTATTTGTAACAATTTTGAGCAATCATTGCGCCAGTCCCCCCATACGCCAAAATCAATTTTTCAAAGTGCTAACGTAATCTACGATTAATTTACAATTATTTACAACCACAAAAACTGGTAAAAGTCGATTATTTATAACAATTTTGAGCAATAATTTCGCCAGCCCCCCCATACGCCAAAATCAATTTTTCAAAGTGCTAACGTAATCTACGATTTATTTACAATTATTTACAACCACAAAAACTGTTAAAAGTCGATTATTTATAACAATTTTGGGCCATAATTTCGCCAGCCCCCCCCATACGTCAAAATCAATTTTTCAAAGTGCCAACGTAATCTACGATTTATTTACAATTATTTACAACCACAAAAACTGGTAAAAGTCGATTATTTATAACATTTTTGACCAATAATTTCGCCAGCCCCCCCATATGCCAAAATCAATTTTTCAAAGTGCTATCGTAATCTACGATTTATTTACAATTATTTACAACCACAAAAACTGGTAAAAGTCAATTATTTATAACAATTTTGAGCAATAATTTCGCCAGCCCCCCCATACGCCAAAATCAATTTTTCAAAGTGCTAACGTAATCTACGATTTATTTACAATTATTTACAACCACAAAAACTGGTAAAAGTCTATTATTCATAACAATTTTGAGCGATCATTGCGCCAGCCCCCCCATACGCCAAAATCAATTTTACAAAGTGCTAACGTAATCTACGATTTATTTGCAATTATTTACAACCATAAAAACTGGTAAAAGTCAATTATTTATAACAATTTTGAGCAATAATTTCGCCAGCCCCCCCCATACGCCAAAATCAATTTTTCAAAGTGCTAACGTAATCTACGATGTATTTACAATTATTTAGAACCACAAAAACTGGTAAAAGTCGATTATTTATAACAATTTTGAGCAATCATTGCGCCAGCCCCCCCCATACGCCACAATCAAATTTTCAAAGTGCTAACGTAATCTACGATTTATTTACAATTATTTACAACCACAAAAACTGGTAAAAGTCGATTATTTATAACAATTTTGAGCAATAATTTCGCCAGCCCCCCATACGCCAAAATCAATTTTTCAACGTGCTAACGTAATCTACGACTTATTTACAATTATTACCAACCATAAAAACTGGTACAAGTCGATTATTTATAACAATTTTGAGCAATAATTTCGCCAGCCCCCATACGCCAAAATCAATTTTTCAAAGTGCTAACGTAATCTACGATTTATTTGCAATTATTTACAACCATAAAAACTGGTAAAAGCCAATTATTTATAACAATTTTGAGCAATAATTGCGTCAGCCCCCCCATACGCCAAAATCAGTTTTTCAAAGTGCTAACGTAATCTACCATTTATTTACAATTATTTACAACCACAAAAACTGGTAAAAGTCGATTATTTATAACAATTTTGAGCAATAATTTCGCCAGCCCCCCCATACGCCAAAATCAATTTTTCAAAGTGCTAACGTAATCTACCATTTATTTACAATTATTTACAACCACAAAAACTGGTAAAAGTCCATTATTTATAACAATTTTGAGCAATAATTTCGCCAGCCCCCCCATACGCCAAAATCAATTTTTCAAAGTGCTATCGTAATCTACGATTTATTTACAATTATTTACAACCACAAAAACTGGTAAAAGTCAATTATTTATAACAATTTTGAGCAATAATTTCGCCAGCCCCCCCATACGCCAAAATGAGTTTTTCAAAGTGCAAACGTAATCTACCATTAATTACAATTATTTACAACCACAAAAACTGGTAAAAGTCGATTATTTATAACAATTTTGAGCAATAATTTCGCCAGCCCCCCCATACGCCACAATCAAATTTTCAAAGTGCTAACGTAATCTACGATTTATTTACAATTATTTACAACCACAAAAACTGGTAAAAGTCGATTATTTATAACAATTTTGAGCAATAATTTCGCCAGCCCCCCATACGCCAAAATCAATTTTTCAACGTGCTAACGTAATCTACGACTTATTTACAATTATTACCAACCATAAAAACTGGTAAAAGTCGATTATTTATAACAATTTTGAGCAATAATTTCGCCAGCCCCCATACGCCAAAATCAATTTTTCAAAGTGCTAACGTAATCTACGATTTATTTGCAATTATTTACAACCATAAAAACTGGTAAAAGCCAATTATTTATAACAATTTTGAGCAATAATTGCGCCAGCCCCCCCATACGCCAAAATCAGTTTTTCAAAGTGCTAACGTAATCTACCATTTATTTACAATTATTTACAACCACAAAAACTGGTAAAAGTCGATTATTTATAACAATTTTGAGCAATAATTTCGCCAGCCCCCCCATACGCCAAAATTAATTTTTCATAGTACTAACGTAATCTATGATTTATTTACAATTATTTACAACCATAGAAACTGGTAAGATTCGATTATTTATAACAATTTTGAGCCATAATTTCGCCAGCCCCCCCATATGCCAAAATCAATTTTTCAAAGTGCTATCGTAATCTACGATTTATTTACAATTATTTACAACCACAAAAACTGGTAAAAGTCAATTATTTATAACAATTTTGAGCAATAATTTCGCCAGCCCCCCCATACGCCAAAATCAATTTTTCAAAGTGCTAACGTAATCTACCATTTATTTACAATTATTTACAACCACAAAAACTGGTAAAAGTCCATTATTTATAACAATTTTGAGCAATAATTTCGCCAGCCCCCCCCATACGCCAAAATCAATTTTTCAAAGTGCTATCGTAATCTACGATTTATTTACAATTATTTACAACCACAAAAACTGGTAAAAGTCAATTATTTATAACAATTTTGAGCAATAATTTCGCCAGCCCCCCCATACGCCAAAATCAATTTTTCAAAGAGCTAACGTAATCTACGATTTATTTACAATTATTTACAACCACAAAAACTGGTAAAAGTCTATTATTTATAACAATTTTGAGCAATCATTGCGCCAGCCCCCCCCCCCTCCATACGCCAAAATCAATTTTTCAAAGTGCTAACGTAATCTACGATTTATTTACAATTATTTAAAACCACAGAAACTGGTAAAAGTCGATTATTTATAACCATTTTGAGCAATCATTGCGCCAGCCCCCCCATACGCCAAATCAGTTTTTCAAGGTGCTAACGTAATCTACCATTTATTTACAATTATTTACAACCACAAAAACTGGTAAAAGTCCATTATTTATAACAATTTTGAGCAATAATTTCGCCAGCCCCCCCATACGCCACAATCAAATTTTCAAAGTGCTAACGTAATCTACGATTTATTTACAATTATTTACAACCACAAAAACTGGTAAAAGTCGATTATTTATGACAATTTTGAGCAATAATTTCGACAGCCCTCCATACGCCAAAATCAATTTTTCAACGTGCTAACGTAATCTACGATTTATTTACAATTATTTACAACCACAAAAACTGGTAAAAGTCTATTATTTATAACAATTTTGAGCAATAATTTCGCCAGCCCTCCATACGCCAAAATCAATTTGTCAACGTGCTAACGTAATCTACGATTTATTTACAATTATTTACAACCACAAAAACTGGTAAAAGTCTATTATTTATAACAATTTTGATCAATAATTTCGCCAGCCCCCCCATACGCCAAAATCAATTTTTCAAAGTGCTAACGTAATCTACGATTTATTTACAATTATTTAAAACCATAAAAACTGGTAAAAGTCGATTATTTATAACAATTTTGAGCAATAATTTCGCCAGCCCCCATACGCCAAAATCAATTTTTCAAAGTGCTAACGTAATCTACGATTTATTTGGAATTATTTACACCCATAAAAACTGGTAAAAGTCAATTATTTATAACAATTTTGATCAATAATTTCGCCAGCCCCCCCATACGCCAAAATCAATTTTTCAAAGTGCTAACGTAATCTACGATTTATTTGGAATTATTTACACCCATAAAAACTGGTAAAAGTCAATTATTTATAACAATTTTGATCAATAATTTCGCCAGCCCCCCCATACGCCAAAATCAATTTTTCAAAGTGCTAACGTAATCTACGATTTATTTACAATTATTTAAAACCACAAAAACTGGTAAAAGTCGATTATTTATAACAATTTTGAGCAATCATTGCGCCAGCCCCCCCATACGCCAAAATCAGTTTTTCAAAGTACTAACGTAATCTACCATTTATTTACAATTATTTACAACCACAAAAACTGGTAAAAGTCGATTATTTATAACAATTTTGAGCAATAATTTCGCCAGCCCCCCCATCCGCCAAAATTAATTTTTCAAAGTACTAACGTAATCTACGATTTATTTACAATTATTTACAACCATAGAAACTGGTAAGATTCGATTATTTATAACAATTTTGAGCCATAATTTCGCCAGACCCACATATGCCAAAATCAATTTTTCAAAGTGCTATCGTAATCTACGATTTATTTACAATTATTTACAACCACAAAAACTGGTAAAAGTCAATTATTTATAACAATTTTGAGCAATAATTTCGCCAGCCCCCCCATACGCCAAAATCAATTTTTCAAAGTGCTAACGTAATCTACGATTTATTTACAATTATTTACAATCACAAAAACTGGTAAAAGTCTATTATTTATAACAATTTTGAGCAATCATTGCGCCAGCCCCCCCATACGCCAAAATCAATTTTTTAAAGTGCTAACGTAATCTACGATTTATTTGCAATTATTTACAACCATAAAAACTGGTAAAAGTCAATTATTTATAACAATTTTGAGCAATAATTTCGCCAGCCCCCCCCCCCAAACGCCAAAATCAATTTTTCCAAGTGCTAACGTAATCTACGATTTATTTACAATTATTTACAACCACAAAAACTGGTAAAAGTCGATTGTTTATAACAATTTTGAGCAATAATTTCGCCAACCCCCCATACGCCAATATCAATTTTTCAACGTGCTAACGTAATCTACGATTTATTTACAATTATTTACAACCACAAAAACTGGTAAAAGTCTATTATTTATAACAATTTTGAGCAATCATTGCGCCAGCCCCCCCATACGCCAAAATCAATTTTTCAAAGTGCTAACGTAATCTACGATTTATTTACAATTATTTACAACCACAACAACTGGTAAAAGTCGATTATTTGTAACAATTTTGAGCAATCATTGCGCCAGTCCCCCCATACGCCAAAATCAATTTTTCAAAGTGCTAACGTAATCTACGATTAATTTACAATTATTTACAACCACAAAAACTGGTAAAAGTCGATTATTTATAACAATTTTGAGCAATAATTTCGCCAGCCCCCCCATACGCCAAAATCAATTTTTCAAAGTGCTAACGTAATCTACGATTTATTTACAATTATTTACAACCACAAAAACTGGTAAAAGTCGATTATTTATAACAATTCTGAGCAATAATTTCGCCAGCCCCCCATACGCCAAAATCAATTTTTCAACGTGCTAACGTAATCTACGACTTATTTACAATTATTACCAACCATAAAAACTGGTAAAAGTCGATTATTTATAACAATTTTGAGCAATAATTTCGCCAGCCCCCATACGCCAAAATCAATTTTTCAAAGTGCTAACGTAATCTACGATTTATTTGCAATTATTTACAAACATAAAAACTGGTAGAAGTCAATTATTTATAACAATTTTGAGCAATAATTTCGCCAGCCCCCCCATACGCCAAAATCAGTTTTTCAAAGTGCTAACGTAATCTACGATTTATTTACAATTATTTACAACCACAAAAACTGGTAAAAGTCGATTATTTATAACAATTTTGAGCAATAATTTCGCCAGCCCCCAATACGCCAAAATCAATTTTTCAACGTGCTAACGTAATCTACGATTTATTTACAATTATTACATCCACAAAAACTGGTAAAAGTCTATTATTTATAACAATTTTGAGCAATCATTGCGTCAGCCCCCCCATACGCCAAAATCAATTTTTCAAAGTGCTAACGTAATCTACGATTTATTTGCAATTATTTACAACCATAAAAACTGGTAAAAGTCAATTATTTATAACAATTTTGAGCAATAATTTCGCCAGCCCCCCCCATACGCCAAAATCAATTTTTCAAAGTGCTAACGTAATCTACGATTTATTTACAATTATTTAGAACCACAAAAACTGGTAAAAGTCGATTATTTATAACAATTTTGAGGAATCATTGCGCCAGCCCCCCCATACGCCAAAATGAGTTTTTCAAAGTGCTAACGTAATCTACCATTTATTTACAATTATTTACAACCACAAAAACTGGTAAAAGTCGATTATTAATAACAATTTTGAGCAATAATTTCGCCAGCCCCCCCATACGCCAAAATTCATTTTTCAAAGTACTAACGTAAACTACGATTTATTTACAATTATTTACAACCACAGAAACTGGTAAGATTCGATTATTTATAACATTTTTGAGCAATAATTTCGCCAGCCCCCCCATATGCCAAAATCAATTTTTCAAAGTGCTATCGTAATCTACGATTTATTTACAATTATTTACAACCACAAAAACTGGTAAAAGTCAATTATTTATAACAATTTTGAGCAATAATTTCGCCAGCCCCCCCATACGCCAAAATCAATTTTTCAAAGTGCTAACGTAATCTACGATTTATTTACAATTATTTACAACCACAAAAACTGGTTAAAGTCTATTATTTATAACAATTTTGAGCAATCATTGCGCCAGCCCCCCCATACGCCATAATCAATTTTTCAAAGTGCTAACGTAATCTACGATTTATTTGCAATTATTTACAACCATAAAAACTGGTAAAAGTCAATTATTTATAACAATTTTGAGCAATAATTTCGCCAGCCCCCCCCCATACGCCAAAATCAATTTTTCCAAGTGCTAACGTAATCTACGATTTATTTACAATTATTTAGAACCACAGAAACTGGTAAAAGTCGATTATTTATAACAATTTTGAGCAATCATTGCGCCAGCCCCCCCATACGCCAAAATCAGTTTTTCAAAGTGCTAACGTAATCTACCATTTATTTACAATTATTTACAACCACAAAAACTGGTAAAAGTCGATTATTTATAACAATTTTGAGCAATAATTTCGCCAGCCCCCCCATACGCCACAATCAAATTTTCAAAGTGCTAACGTAATCTATGATTTATTTACAATTATTTACAACCACAAAAACTGGTAAAAGTCGATTATTTATAACAATTTTGAGCAATAATTTCGCCAGCCCCCCCATACGCCACAATCAAATTTTCAAAGTGCTAAAGTAATCTACGATTTATTTACAATTATTTACAACCACAAAAACTGGTAAAAGTCGATTATTTATAACAATTCTGAGCAATAATTTCGCCAGCCCCCCATACGCCAAAATCAATTTTTCAACGTGCTAACGTAATCTACGACTTATTTACAATTATTACCAACCATAAAAACTGGTAAAAGTCGATTATTTATAACAATTTTGAGCAATAATTTCGCCAGCCCCCATACGCCAAAATCAATTTTACAAAGTGCTAACGTAATCTACGATTTATTTGCAATTATTTACAAACATAAAAACTGGTAGAAGTCAATTATTTATAACAATTTTGAGCAATAATTTCGCCAGCCCCCCCATACGCCAAAATCAGTTTTTCAAAGTACTAACGTAATCTACGATTTATTTACAATTATTTACAACCACAGAAACTGGTAAGATTCGATTATTTATAACAATTTTGAGCAATAATTTCGCCAGCCCCCCCATATGCCAAAATCAATTTTTCAAAGTGCTATCGTAATCTACGATTTATTTACAATTATTTACAACCACAAAAACTGGTAAAAGTCAATTATTTATAACAATTTTGAGCAATAATTTCGCCAACCCCCCCATACGCCAAAATCAATTTTTCAAAGTGCTAACGTAATCTACGATTTATTTACAATTATGTACAACCACAAAAACTGGTAAAAGTCGATTATTTATAACAATTTTGAGCAATAATTTCGCCAGCCCTCCCTTACGCCAAACTCAATTTTTCAAAGTGCTAACGTAATCTACGATTTATTTACAATTATTTACAACCACAACAACTGGTAAAAGTCGATTATTTGTAACAATTTTGAGCAATCATTGCGCCAGCCCCCCCATACGCCAAAATTAATTTTTCAAAGTGCTAACGTAATCTACGATTAATTTACAATTATTTACAACCACAAAAACTGGTAAAAGTCGATTATTTATAACAATTTTGAGCAATAATTTCGCCAGCCCCCCCATACGCCAAAATCAATTTTTCAAAGTGCTAACGTAATCTACGATTTATTTACAATTATTTACAACCACAAAAACTGTTAAAAGTCGATTATTTATAACAATTTTGAGCAATAATTTCGCCAGCCCCCCATACGCCAAAATCAATTTTTCAACGTGCTAACGTAATCTACGATTTATTTACAATTATTTACAACCACAAAAACTGGTAAAAGTGGATTATTTATAACAATTTTGAGCAATAATTTCGCCAGCCCCCCCATATGCCAAAATTAATTTTTCAAAGTACTAACGTAATCTACGATTTATTTACAATTATTTACAACCACAGAAACTGGTAAGATTCGATTATTTATAACAATTTTGAGCAATAATTTCGCCAGCCCCCCATATGCCAAAATCAATTTTTCAAAGTGCTATCGTAATCTACGATTTGTTTACAATTATTTACAACCACAAAAACTGGTAAAAGTCAATTATTTATAACAATTTTGAGCAATAATTTCGCCAGCCCCCCCATACGCCAAAATCAATTTTTCAAAGTGCTACCGTAATCTACGATTTATTTACAAATATTTACAACCGCAAAAACTGGTAAAAGTCTATTATTTATAACAATTTTGAGCAATCATTGCGCCAGCCCCCCCATACGCCAAAATCAATTTTTCAAAGTGCTAACGTAATCTACGATTTATTTGCAATTATTTACAACCATAAAAACTGGTAAAAGTCAATTATTTATAACAATTTTGAGCAATAATTTCGCCAGCCCCCCCCATACGCCAAAATCAATTTTTCAAAGTGCTAACGTAATCTACGATTTATTTACAATTATTTAAAACCACAAAAACTGGTAAAAGTCGATTATTTATAACAATTTTGTGCAATCATTGCGCCAGCCCCCCCATACGCCAAAATCAGTTTTTCAAAGTGCTAACGTAATCTACCATTTATTTACAATTATTTACAATCACAAAAACTGGTAAAAGTCGATTATTTATAACAATTTTGAGCAATAATTTCGCCAGCCCCCCCATACGCCACAATCAAATTTTCAAAGTGCTAACGTAATCTACGATTTATTTACAATTATTTACAACCACAATAACTGGTAAAAGTCGATTATTTATAACAATTTTGAGCAATAATTTCGCCAGCCGCCCATACGCCAAAATCAATTTTTCAACGTGCTAACGTAATCTACGACTTATTTACAATTATTACCAACCATAAAAACTGGTAAAAGTCGATTATTTATAACAATTTTGAGCAATAATTTCGCCAGCCCCCATACGCCAAAATCAATTTTTCAAAGTGCTAACGTAATCTACGATTTATTTGCAATTATTTACAACCATAAAAACTGGTAAAAGTCAATTATTTATAACAATTTTGAGCAATAACTTCGCCAGCCCCCCCATACGCCAAAATCAATTTTTCAAAGTGCTAACGTAATCTACGGTTTATTTACAATTATTTAAAACCACAAAAACCGGTAAAAGTCGATTATTTATAACAATTTTGAGCAATCATTGCGCCAGCCCCCCCATACGCCAAAATCAGTTTTTCAAACTGCTAACGTAATCTACGATTTATTTACAATTATTTACAACCACAAAAACTGGTAAAAGTCGATTATTTATAACAATTTTGAGCAATAATTTCGCCAGCCCCCCATACGCCAAAATCAATTTTTCAACGTGCTAACGTAATCTACGACTTATTTACAATTATTACCAACCATAAAAACTGGTAAAAGTCGATTATTTATAACAATTTTGAGCAATAATTTCGCCAGCCCCCATACGCCAAAATCAATTTTTCAAAGTGCTAACGTAATCTACGATTTATTTGCAATTATTTACAACCATAAAAACTGGTAAAAGTCAATTATTTATAACAATTTTGAGCAATAATTTCGCCAGCCCCCCCATACGCCAAAATCAATTTTTCAAAGTGCTAACGTAATCTACGATTTATTTACAATTATTTAAAACCACAAAAACTGGTAAAAGTCGATTATTTATAACAATTTTGAGCAATCATTGCGCCAGCCCCCCCATACGCCAAAATCAGTTTTTCAAAGTGCTAACGTAATCTACCATTTATTTACAATTATTTACAACCACAAGAACTGGTAAAAGTCGATTATTTATAACAATTTTGAGCAATAATTTCGCCAGCCCCCCCATACGCCAAAATTAATTTTTCAAAGTACTAACGTAATCTACGATTTATTTACAATTATTTACAACCACAGAAACTGGTAAGATTCGATTATTTATAACAATTTTGAGCAATAATTTCGCCAGCCCCCCCATATGCCAAAATCAATTTTTCAAAGTGCTATCGTAATCTACGATTTATTTACAATTATTTACAACCACAAAAACTGGTAAAAGTCAATTATTTATAACAATTTTGAGCAATAATTTCGCCAGCCCCCCCATACGCCAAAATCAATTTTTCAAAGTGCTAACGTAATCTACGATTTATTTACAATTATTTACAACCACAAAAACTGGTAAAAGTCTATTATTTATAACAATTTTGAGCAATCATTGCGCCAGCCCCCCCATACGCCAAAATCAATTTTTCAAAGTGCTAACGTAATCTACGATTTATTTGCAATTATTTACAACCATAAAAACTGGTAAAAGTCAATTATTTATAACAATTTTGAGCAATTATTTCGCCAGGCCCCCCCATACGCCAAAATCAATTTTTCAAAGTGCTAACGTAATCTACGATTTATTTACAATTATTTACAACCACAAAAACTGGTAAAAGTCGATTATTTATAACAATTTTGAGCAATAATTTCGCCAGCCCTCCCTTACGCCAAACTCAATTTTTCAAAGTGCTAACGTAATCTACGATTTATTTACAATTATTTACAACCACAACAACTGGTAAAAGTCGATTATTTGTAACTATTTTGAGCAATCATTGCGCCAGCCCCCCCATACGCCAAAATCAATTTTTCAAAGTGCTAACGTAATCTACGATTAATTTACAATTATTTACAACCACAAAAACTGGTAAAAGTCGATTATTTATAACAACTTTGAGCAATAATTTCGCCAGCCCCCCCATACGCCAAAATCAATTTTTCAAAGTGCTAACGTAATCTACGATTTATTTACAATTATTTACAACCATAGAAACTGGTAAAAGTCGATTATTTATAACAATTTTGAGCAATAATTTCGCTAGCCACCTCATACGCCAAAATGTATTTCTCAAAACGTAAATAGTCTATATTGTTTAATATATTTTTAAATCATAATTTTATTATCCATTGTTGGGCTTTCGTTTACCAAATGATACTGCCCGTCAGGCTAGGTGCGGTTGTGATTCTGTATGACTATTCTTACTCGGAAAAAATGTATGAGGAAGTATCGCGGTTGATCGATGATAGGAAATGAAAATTTTTACCCTCGCAAATATTTAAATGACTAGAAGCGGCTTAGGGTTACAGATGACAAATTCAGATGAATCGGAACTTGGAGTGAGTATACCGATTTGCGAGTATGATACTCTATAGAGTATAACTGTTATTATAACTGTTAGAGGCCTGCGTTTATTACGGGGATGCAACTGTCTCCTCGATTTCCTTTTTTTTTCAATCCTCTATTTTACCCTTTTTCCAAGTTACTCCTCTATTTGCTCTATAATCAGCGATCTCTCCAATTTACCGATGAATTGCAATGAAAAAGACGCGCACTACAATTTGAAAATACTTGGTCGTCTCCTGTAGGTAGGGTTGCCACCTTTTACATTTGAAGTTGCTGGACGACTGATGACTGGTGGCGGGGGGGAGGCAAGTAGGCGGGGGATATGGGGTCCATGCATATTAGGGAATTACGTAGCCCTGCAACAAAAAGCAAGACTATTATTTAAACAATTTTTAAACCAAAGTAGGGTAGAGATATGTAGCCCACGTATATTAAGGAATTACGTAGATATGTAACAATAAGCAAGAGAATTATTTAAACCATTTTTATACCCAAGTAGGCGGGGGATATGAGATTCACGCATATAAGGAAGTCATGTAGACATGAAAAAAATAAGCATAACGTTTATTTAAATAATTTTTAAACCCAAGTAGGATGTGGGAAATAAGGTCCACGCATATAAGGGAGTCATGTAGATATGAAAAAATAAATAAAAAGATTACTTACATAATTTTTAAACCCAAGTAGGCGGGGGATGTGAGGTTCACGCATATAAGGAAGTCATGTAGACATGAAGAAAAAAGCCAAACGATAATTTAAATAATTTTTAAACCCAAGTAAGCAGGGAGTATGAGGTCCACGCATATAAGGGAGTCATGTAGACATGAAAAAATACGCCAAACAATAATTCAAATATTTTTAAACCTAAGTAGGCGGGGGATATGAGGTTCACGCATATAAGGAAGTCATGTAGGCGGGAGGGGGGTCCAAAGTTTAGACGACTCACTTGAAAATTGAAGTCAACTATAGACGTGCTCGATTTCGATATAAGCTACTGCAGATGTGCAAAATTTCGAAATTCTAAATTACGAAAATCATATTTTCGAATGTAACAATTCACCTACTGTCCAAAACATCGAATTTCATTAATTGAATTTTAATAGGGATACAATAAACATATTTCGAAATAAATCATTAGAAACAAGTTGTCTTTGCTTTAAAATCGTATTGATGAAATTCGATGTTTTGGACAGTAGGTGAATTGTTAGATTCGAAAATATAATTTTCGTCTTTTAGAATTTCGAAATTTTGCACAATCTGCAGTAGCTTATATCGAAACCGAGCACGTCTATAGTTGACTTCACTTTTCAAGTGAGTCGTCTAAACGTTGGACCCCCCCCCCCCCCCATGTAGACATGGAAAAATAAGCCAAACGATAATTTAAACATTTTTTAAACCCACGTAGGATGTGGGAAATAAGGTCCACGCATATAAGGGAGTCATCTAGATATGAAAAAATAAGCAAAAAGATTACTTAAATAATTTTCAAACCCAAGTAGGCGGGGATATGAGGTCCACGCATATAAGGGAGTCATTTAGACATGAAGAAATAAGCCATACGATAATTTAAATAATTTTTAAACCCAAGTAGGCGGGGAATGTGAGGTCCACGCATATAAGGGCGTCCTGTAGACATAAAAAAATAAGTCAAACGATAACACAACCCCACAAAAAAATGAAAAGGTTCTATACTTTAGATCGGATTATCATATCTCGGTGTATTTTGGCCCCCTAAATATGATTCCAAGGTCAGAATTCGTTCATCACATCTGAATTTGGAGATATGATTAGGTAGAAGATTTTTAAGATATCTTAAAAAACAAAATAAAAACAATTTTTTTGTTAATCTTTTCTACAAAACAATGTAGCATTGTTTGCGCCCTTCAAGACCAACGTTACACCATCCCTCTACAATTTTTTATCTCGGAGATCTGAATATATAAATTTCGAGATAGAAATGAAGAATTTGATTTTAAGAGATATGTGCGAGTTTACAAAATTTAGTATTTAGATCTCGGAGAAAAAAATTGCAGAGGGATGGTGTAAAGTTGGTCTTTAAGGGCGCAAACAATGCTACATTGTTTTGTAGAGAAGATTAACAAAAAAATTGTTTTTACTTTGTTTTTCAAGATATCTCAAAAATCTTATATGTAATGATATCTCCAAATTCAGAAGTGGTGGACGAATTTTGACTTAGGGGGCCAAAATACACCGAGATATGATAGTCTGATCTAAAGTACAGAACCTTTTCTTCTTTTCTGTGGGGCTGTGTAATTGAAATAATGTTTAAACCCAAATAGGCAGGGGATATGAGGTCCACGCATATAAGTGTGTCATGTAGACATGAAAAAATAAGCAAAAAGATTATTTAAAGAATTTTTAAACCCAAGTAGGCGGGGAATATGAGTTCCACGCATATAAGGGAGTCACGTAGACATGCAACAATAAGCATGACTATTATTTAAAGAATTTTTAAACCCAAGTAGGCGGGGAATATGAGTTCCACGCATATAAGGGAGTCACGTAGACATGCAACAATAAGCATGACTATTATTTAAAGAATTATTATATTCATGTAGCCCGGCCGCGAGGTCCGCGCATAGAAGGGAGTCGAGTTATAGAGGTTAAGAATTTTTGAAATAAAAGTCTTGCTTACGTCGCACTTCTAAGTAACTCCGTTATACGTGGTGTGTTCAAAAAGTAAGATGACTTTATTTTTTTATCAAAAAATATTTATTTGTTCATCAATATTCATGTTGTCCCCTTGAAAGTAATCCCCTTCAGATATAATACACTTGTGCCAACGCTTTTTCCAACCCACGAAGCACTTCTGATAAGCATTTTCTGGTATAGCCTTGAGCTCTTCCAGCGATTCAGTCTTTATCTCCTCAATCGTTGAAAATCTTCGTCCTTTCATGGGTCTCTTCCGTTTTGGGAACAGGAAAAAGACGCAGGGGGCCAAATCTGGCGAATATGGTGGCTGAGGCATGATTTTGAAAAATCACGCACAAGCAACGATGAGTGAGCAGGTGCATTATCGCGATGCAAAAGCCATGAATTATTTTTCCACAACGCCGGACGTTTTTTTCGTATTACTTCTCGCAAACGGTGCATAACTTCAAGGTAATACTCCTTATTAATCGTACGACCTTGTGGCAAAAACTCCTGATGCACTACGCCGCGGTAATAGAAGAAAACAGTTAGCAAAACATTGACATTGGAATGAACTTGACGTGCTTTTTTCGGTCTTGTCTCTTCTAGGCTCTTCCATTCGGACGATTGGGCTTTGGTTTCGACGTCATAACCATATACCCATGATTCGTCACCAGTTATAACCCTTTTAAGCCAATCAGGATCATCATTGACGTTATCCAACAGCTCCTGAACGATGCTCATGCGACGGTTCTTCTGATCAAAATTAAGCAGTTTCGGAACAAACTTCGCTGACACACATCTCATACCTAAAAGATCCGAAAAAATTGCATGGCATGAGCCAATCGAGATGCCGATGTCATCAGCAACTTGTCTAATGGTGATTCGACGATTCTCCAACACCATTTTTTTCACTTCTTCAACGTTTTCATCAGTTATTGACGTGCTGGGGCGTCCAGAACGAGGTTCGTCATTGGCATCTTCTCGTCCTTCTTGGAAGAGCTTGTACCACTTATAAACATTTGTTTTGCTCAGAGTAGACTCACCGTATGTCACTGTCAACATTTCAAGTACTTTGGAGCACTTAATTCCATTTTTTACCCAAAATTTGATGCAAATTCTTTGATCCATCTTTTTCGACAGTAGAAAATCGCCGAGCACACAAAAACACTTCTAACCTTTATGCTTCTCACAAACAAACAAAGAATGCTATAAACTTGAAACTGTAAATACATGTTCGGGACGTGTGTACCAATATAAGAAAAAAAAACGAAAATCGACTGCAAGTAAGTCACCTTACTTTTTGAAAACACCACGTATGCGTGAAACTAGCGTCACCCGGTTACTTGGGTTTAAAAATTATTTGAATAATCGTTTTGCTTATCTTTTCATGTCTACATGACTCCCTTATATGCGTGGACCTCATACTCCCTGCTTACTTGGGTTTAAAAATTATTTAAATTATCGTTTGGCTTATTTCTTCATGTCTACATGACTCCCTCATATGCGTGGACCTCACATCCCCAGACTACTTGAGTTTAAAAATTATTTAAGTAATCTTTTTACTTATTTTTTCATATCTACATGACTCCCTTATATGCGTGGACCTTATTTCCCACATCCTACTTGGGTTTAAAAATTATTTAAATAAACGTTTTGCTTATTTTTTTCATGTCTACATGACTTCCTTATATGCGTGAATCTCATATCCCCCGCCTACTTGGGTATAAAAATGGTTTAAATAATTCTCTTGCTTATTGTTGCATATCTACGTAATTCCTTAATATACGTGCGCCACATATCCCCACCCTACTTTGGTTTAAAAATTGTTTAAATAATTGTCTTGCTCATTGTTGCAGGGCTACGTAATTCCCTAATATGCATGGACCTCATATCCCCCACCTACTTGCCTCCCCCCCACCGCCAGTCATCAGTCGGCCAGCAACTTCAAATGTAAAAGGTGGCAACCCTACCTACAGGAGACGACCAAGTATTTTCAAATTGTAGTGCGCGTCTTTTTCATTGCAATTCATCGGTAAATTGGAGAGATCGCTGATTATAGAGCAAATAGGGGAGTAACTTGGAAAAAGGGTAAAATAGAAGATTGAAAAAAAGAGGAAATAGAGGAGACAGTTGCATCCCTGTAATAAACGCAGGCCTCTAACAATTATAATAACAGTTATACTATATAGAGTATCATACTCGCAAATCGGCGTACTCGCTCCAAGTTCCGATTCATCTGAATTTGTCATCTGTAACCCTAAGCCGCTACTAGTCATTTAAATATTTGCGAGGGTAAAAATTTCCATTTTCTATCATCGATCAACTGAGATACTTCCTCATACATTTTTTCCGAGTAACAATAGTCATACAGAATCACAACCGCACCTAGCCTGACGATCACTATTATTTGGTAAATGAAAGCCCAACAATGGATAATAAAATTATGATTTAAAAATATATTAAACAATATAGACTATTTACGTTTTGAGAAATACATTTTGGCGTATGAGGTGGCTAGCGAAATTATTGCTCAAAATTGTTATAAATAATCGACTTGTACCATTTTTCATGGTTGTAAATAATTGTAAATAAATCGTAGATTACGTTAGCGCTTTGAAAAATTGATTTTGGCATATGGGGGGCTGGCGAAATTATTGCTCAAAATTGTTATAAATAATCGACTTGTACCATTTTTCATGGTTGTAAATAATTGTAAATAAATCGTAGATTACGTTAGCACTTTGAAAAATTGATTTTGGCATATGGGGGGGCTGGCGAAATTACTGCTCAAAATTGTTATAAATAATAAAGTTTTACCAGTTTTTGTGGTTGTAAATAATTGTAAATAAATCGTAGATTACGTTAGCACTTTGAAAAATTGATTTTGGCGTATGGGGGGGCTGGCGAAATTATTGCTCAAAATTGTTATAAATAATAAACTTTTACCAGTTTTTGTGGTTGTAAATAATTGTAAATAAATCGTATATTACGTTAGCACTTTGAAAAATTGATTTTGGCGTATGGGGGGGCTGGCGAAATTATTGCTCAAAATTGTTATAAATAATCAACTTTTACCAGTTTTTGTGGTTGTAAATAATTGTAAATAAATCGTACATTATGTTACCGTTCTGGAAATTGTGGTTTTTTTATGTGGGGGCTGGCGAAATATTTCTCCCGCCCCCCCCCCCCTTTTGTTTGTTTATAACTTTGTTTATACACTTGTAAAAAAATCGATTGTGGTTGTAATTAATTGTAAAGAAAGTGTACAAAATTATCCAATTGCTTATTTTAGGATTAGTGATTTGGGGGGGCGGGGGAAATGGACGTTATATGTTAAGTTAAAATAGAATAAAAAATGTTATGCATGTTCTAAATATTAAAAAATGAGATTTCAAGAAACTTAGTAAGAAATATATTATTATGGTCATCAATTTTTTTCATCAAATTTCGATAAGAATTTCATCGATTCGACATTAAAATTTTTGTTGTTGTTTTTAGAAGAGTATTCCAACCTACATTCCAATGTAAACAAACGCACGTGCTTTGATTTGACGGCTTTTGGTTGTTTTGCGCGGCGCGTGCCATCGTGCCATCGCGCGTTCCGAAACAAACTGAAAATCGCGAAAAAGAGGGGAGGGTGCCAGATCCGCCATGTTGGCAGGATTTGAGTCGCAGCGCTGGTACACACACACGCACACAGACACACACACACGTACACAGACACACACGCGCACGCACGCACGCACGCACGCATACACATCCATACGGACAATTTCTAAAAATTAGTGTATTCTATTCCAAATGTGCTAAACAACATTCCTAACACAAAGCTTCCTCTAGGAGAAAGCAAAAATGACTGATGGTAATTTAATTTTCTGTAATATATTTCAATCGTAAAAGCCTAATGTTTAATAAATTCTCGGCGATGTTATAACATATCGTTTTTCGTATTTCAAAGTAGGCTGATTTTTAAAACCGCGGTCGATTTTTGCTCTGGGACGCAACTCAACAAGCACGCAAGCCCTTTTCGGGAAAAGTCGATAAACGGCGAGGAGAGACAGGGTGGGTGGGAGGGAGGGGGGGGGGAGAGAGAGAGAGAGAGAGAGAGAGAGAGAGAGAGAGAGAGAGAGAGAGAGAGAGAGAGAGAGAGAGAGAGAGAGAGAGAGAGAGAGAGAGAGAGAGAGAGAGAGAGAGAGAGAGAGAGAGAGAGAGAGAGAGAGAGAGAGAGAGAGAGAGAGAGAGAGAGAGAGAGAGAGAGAGAGAGAGAGAGAGAGAGAGAGAGAGCGAGAGAGAGAGAGAGAGAGAGAGAGCAAGCAAGCGAGTGCGCTAGCAAGCGAGGTAGCTCTATCCCGACAGCCCGCTGATACGCCGAACGCAAACAATTTCCCCCATAGTTCCTGCACCGTGCGTCTCTCTTCCCCCAGTCGCGTCAAAGCAGGTAAGCGCGTCAAATTACTTTCCTAACTAATATTTATAAACGAGGCGCAAATTTTAATCAGAATGGTGTGAAATAACCGATTGTACTTCTGATACTTATTGACATGTGATACGACAGGTACCTCTCTTTATTCGTTCGCATTTCATCCCCCTGCACTTGCGACATAACCTATCTAAACGTTCTCTCAATTATAAAAACAGAGGTTTCCGTCAGATTATATGTACGGAAAAGTACTTTTTTAGATTATGTGTTTCAAAAAAGTCCCAGAGGTGACAGAGTGATCAGTCAATTAAAATTCACAAGCAGTGCATACCAAGGAGCGTAATTGAAAGCGATGGAACAATATGAGAGGCTCGAGATAGTTACGGGTTCTATATCAAGCGGATGTTTTAGCAAGCGCGTGCGCAGCTTTTGACACCCCCTACTCTGCAGATGCGTTTTCTCCGAATATTTTTCCGCTTTGCCTATTTCACTAGAATTACATTATTACGAATCGACTAAGAGGAGATTATTTTAAAGACAAAACAATAACAGTATAATAATTATGAAAGATTCCACACTTTAAGGAAGTTCATGCGTTTGGCATAATATTGTATAGGAATTCAATTCTGTATTCGCATGCAAGTTTAACTGTACGTGTATACTCTTCATAGTACATTTCGTCCCGTTTACCTGTTTCGTGACTGAGGTATGAATTTTCAAAAACTTGTGTGATTTCCGTTGACAAACATGCAGATGAGACGGTTAGAATTAATTTGGCAAACATTGAAAGAAAATACAAATATTTAAAAATATACTTAAAGAATAACCGTTTCCGATTTAACTTACGAGAAAAAGAAAAAGTAAAAGAAGTAAGGAAGAAGTAAATAAGTAACTTTTGGTAACATCACATCCGGTTTTAAATTTAATACTTAAGGTAGTTCTCTTCACATTGCAAAAACTGAAAAAGCTTCTGAAAAAAAAATACAAATATTCTTCCAAGTCACAGAAATGATACCATTATATGTTTGTTTACATACATTGCGGAACAAATTTTTGAGAAAAAAATTCTTGAAAATGGTTATTTTTACATGAGAGTAAATGAGTGCTATATCAACTGTGACAGAAAGTAATAGAATTACTCATCAAAAAAACTGGACTTCAAAAAGAAAAACATAGCTTAAGAAATATGAAATTCGGCTCTTTCTATTAAGTTTATCAAATATGTGCAAGCTGATTTTTTAAAAAAGATATTAATGATTATAAACACAAATAGCAGACGACGTGCACGAGAGCGAGAGAGACAGAACGACGCCCATGGTATAGTTTGTGCTCTCGCTGAGCAACAAACTGTAGTGCCCGAGGAGAACCCCCTTAAATAATCGATATAAACAATAAAAAAAGCTGAAAATCTCAGATATACTTAACACCTGATATCAATAAATTATAAATCGAATATTCTCTCTCTCTCTCTCTCTCTCTCTCTCTCTCTCTCTCTCTCTCTCTCTCTCTCTCTCTCTCTCTCTCTCTCTCTCTCTCTCTCTCTCTCTCTCTCTTTCTCTTAAAAAATGATAAGCCGGTAGAGTGATGCCTCCTTTCCAGTGATGTTTTTCCCTTTTAAAAATATAACTAGTAGGGAAAGAAAAGAAGCACACTCAGTGTGTCGGACAGTAATAACTAAGAATTTTAATAATTTCAGTAATTATAGTTACTGAAATTATTGTAATTTTTAATAATCTACTTCCAACAAACATTTAATGATATAAATTTAGAAAGTGGTGGAAAAAATTCAGTGTTCTAAAATGTGCTAAAAGTGTGCCTTATGTGGTAAAAATGTTCCAAACTGTTCGGAATTTGTGTCCAAGCTCTACAACAATGACAGATTTAGGACATTTAGAACACTTTTGGCACACTTGGAACACTTATAATCGTTTTGGGCACAAATATTTCTAACACGGTCAAATATATTATTTATTACTTTTATTTGCAACACTTTTGGCAGTAAACGACACATTTTTTTAATACATTCACATACTTTTGAGAATGATTGGAATATTTTTAGAATGAATTGGAGCAATTTATAACTTTTCTCTGGAATAAATCAATAATTTTTTATATTTTTTGGAACTACTTGGAACACTTTTTTAACCATAATGAAGTAGGAGAAAAAATGTCCTTGTTTTTGTAACATTTAGAAATACTTTTTGAACACTTCTGGAACATTAGAAAACATGAAGAAATCTTTACAGAAATCTTTTAAAATGGTAAGGAACACTTGACATGTTTGAATATTTCAAATATTTTTGAATATTGTAAATGCAATTCGAGAACATTTTAGAACACCTGGGAACATTTTTTAAATACTTCGGAACATTTAAAATATTTAAAATATTTTTTAATATTTTAAAGCAATTCGAGAACATTAAGAAACATCTGGGAACATTTTTTAAATACTTCGGAACATTCCAGAGTATTTAAAATATTGTTTAATATTTTAAAGCAATTCAAAATATTTAGGAATGTCATTGTCTAGATGGCTTACTAAGGGAAGGTGGGGCACGATGACCCTGGCGGGTCAATTTGGCATGCCCATATTAAAGCTGTAAATAATAGTTTTATAGCAAATGTTAGTGAAAATGTATAAAAAAACTGTTCTAGTTTTTATGTCTGAGAATGTTATATGACAATGATGTTTTATTTATTTGTTTCGTAAAGTTAAAATTTAAAGTAACAAAAACAGGATGGTTTCATTTTTCATTCTGCTGCCAAAACAAAGGGATTATTTTAGATACAATTATAATTAAGTGTATTTGATAGCTTGAGTTTTAAACTTTAAAGCCCAACTTTTCGTTTTTTCCTAAAAAATGTTTTCAACTATATATGTAAATTAAAAGCTATCATAAATGGGGCACGTGTGGCACACAGCAGCGCGTATGTAGACGAGCTCCAAGCTTTAGAGTGATGTGAAAAAATAACTATTAATAAATGATAAGTGAAAAAAGTATTATAATTATCTGTGTTCAATATCCCATACAGCATGAAAGAAAACTGAAATAATTACATGAAATAATTCATGAATTAATACATTGAAATGATTTAGAAAGAATTTTAAAAGGAAAAAAAATTAATTTTAAATTAATTTTTAAAATAATATATGGAATCCTTACAAAATACTTTCAAAAATCTTCCAAAAAAATAAAAAAAGTGTTACCAAAAAATAATTACACGAATTAATTCTGAAAGGACTTTGAAAAGATTTTTTGAAAGAATACATAAAATAATTTCGAAATTATTGCAAGTATTCTTTCATGTAATAATTCAGAAATAATTTCAGAAAGATACAAATTAATCATTCACAAAAATAATTCAATATCTATTCAAAAATCTTACATGAATTATTTCATGAAATCTTCTGGGAAACTCGTGTGAATTAATACAAGAAATAATTTTGAATTCTTTTGAAAAAGATTTTTAGAATAAAATTTTTTAAAACAAAATAGCATAAAAAAATAATTACACGAATTAATTCTGAAAGGACTTTGAAAAGATTTTTTGAAAGAATACATAAAATAATTTCGAAATTATTGCAAGTATTCTTTCATGCAATAATTCAGAAATAATTTTAGAAAGATACAAATTAATCATTCACAAAAATAATTCAGTATCTATTCAAAAATCTTACATGAATTATTTCATGAAATCTTCTGGGAAACTCGTCTGAATTAATACAAGAAATAATTTTGAATTCTTTTGAAAAAGATTTTTAAAATAAAATTTTTTAAAACAAAATAGCAAAAAAAATAATTACACGAATTAATTCTGAAAGGACTTTGAAAAGATTTTTTGAAAGAATACATAAAATAATTTCGAAATTATTGCAAGTATTCTTTCATGCAATAATTCAGAAATAATTTTAGAAAGATACAAATTAATCATTCACAAAAATAATTCAGTATCTATTCAAAATTCTTACATGAATTATTTGATGAAATCTTCTGGGAAACTCGTGTGAATTAATACAAGAAATAATTTTGAATTGTTATGAAAAAGATTTTTAGAATAAAATTTTTTAAAACAAAATAGCAAAAAAAAATAATTACACGAATTAATTCTGAAAGGACTTTGAAAAGATTTTTTGAAAGAATACATAAAATAATTTCGAAATTATTGCAAGTATTCTTTCATGCAATAATTCAGAAATAATTTTAGAAAGATACAAATTAATCATTCACAAAAATAATTCAGTATCTATTCAAAAATCTTACATGAATTATTTCATGAAATCTTCTGGGAAACTCGTCTGAATTAATACAAGAAATAATTTTGAATTCTTTTGAAAAAGATTTTTAAAATAAAATTTTTTAAAACAAAATAGCAAAAAAAATAATTACACGAATTAATTCTGAAAGGACTTTGAAAAGATTTTTTGAAAGAATACATAAAATAATTTCGAAATTATTGCAAGTATTCTTTCATGCAATAATTCAGAAATAATTTCAGAAAGATACAAATTAATCATTCACAAAAATAATTCAATATCTATTCAAAAATCTTACATGAATTATTTCGTGAAATCTTCTGGGAAACTCGTGTGAATTAATACAAGAAATAATTTTGAATTGTTTTGAAAAAGATTTTTAGAATAAAATTTTTTAAAACAAAATAGCAAAAAAAAATAATTACACGAATTAATTCTGAAAGGACTTTGAAAAGATTTTTAGAATAAAATTTTTTAAAACAAAATAGCAAAAAAAATAATTACACGAATTAATTCTGAAAGGACTTTGAAAAGTTTTTTTGAAAGAATACATAAAATAATTTCGAAATTATTGCAAGTATTCTTTCATGCAATAATTCAGAAATAATTTCAGAAAGATACAAATTAATCCTTCACAAAAATAATTCAGTATCTATTCAAAAACTTACATGAATTATTACATGAAATCTTCTGGGAAACTCGTGTGAATTAATACAAGAAATAATTTTGAATTCTTTTGAAAAAGATTTTTAGAATAAAATTTTTAAAACAAAATAGCAAAAAAAATAATTACACGAATTAATTCTGAAAGGACTTTGAAAAGATTTTTTGAAAGAATACATAAAATAATTTCGAAATTATTGCAAGTATTCTTTCATGCAATAATTCAGAAATAATTTTAGAAAGATACAAATTAATCATTCACAAAAATAATTCAGTATCTATTCAAAAATCTTACATGAATTATTTGATGAAATCTTCCGGGAAACTCGTGTGAATTAATACAAGAAATAATTTTGAATTCTTTTGTAAAAGATTTTTAAAATAAAATTTTTTAAAACAAAATAGCAAAAAAAATAATTACACGAATTAATTCTGAAAGGACTTTGAAAAGATTTTTTGAAAGAATACATAAAATAATTTCGAAATTATTGCAAGTATTCTTTCATGCAATAATTCAGAAATAATTTCAGAAAGATACAAATTAATCATTCACAAAAATAATTCAATATCTATTCAAAAATCTTACATGAATTATTTCGTGAAATCTTCTGGGAAACTCGTGTGAATTAATACAAGAAATAATTTTGAATTGTTTTGAAAAAGATTTTTAGAATAAAATTTTTTAAAACAAAATAGCAAAAAAAAATAATTACACGAATTAATTCTGAAATGACTTTGAAAAGATTTTTTGAAAGAATACATAAAATAATTTCGAAATTATTGCAAGTATTCTTTCATGCAATAATTCAGAAATAATTTCAGAAAGATACAAATTAATCCTTCACAAAAATAATTCAGTATCTATTCAAAAAACTTACATGAATTATTTCATGAAATCTTCTGGGAAACTCGTGTGAATTAATACAAGAAATAATTTTGAATTCTTTTGAAAAAGATTTTTAGAATAAAATTTTTTAAAACAAAATAGCAAAAAAAATAATTACACGAATTAATTCTGAAAGGACTTTGAAAAGATTTTTTGAAAGAATACATAAAATAATTTCGAAATTATTGCAAGTATTCTTTCATGCAATAATTCAGAAATAATTTTAGAAAGATACAAATTAATCATTCACAAAAATAATTCAGTATCTATTCAAAAATCTTACATGAATTATTTGATGAAATCTTCCGGGAAACTCGTGTGAATTAATACAAGAAATAATTTTGAATTCTTTTGTAAAAGATTTTTAAAATAAAATTTTTTAAAACAAAATAGCAAAAAAAATAATTACACGAATTAATTCTGAAAGGACTTTGAAAAGATTTTTTGAAAGAATACATAAAATAATTTCGAAATTATTGCAAGTATTCTTTCATGCAATAATTCAGAAATAATTTCAGAAAGATACAAATTAATCATTCACAAAAATAATTCAATATCTATTCAAAAATCTTACATGAATTATTTCGTGAATTCTTCTGGGAAACTCGTGTGAATTAATACAAGAAATAATTTTGAATTGTTTTGAAAAAGATTTTTAGAATAAAATTTTTTAAAACAAAATAGCAAAAAAAAATAATTACACGAATTAATTCTGAAAGGACTTTGAAAAGATTTTTAGAATAAAATTTTTTAAAACAAAATAGCAAAAAAAATAATTACACGAATTAATTCTGAAAGGACTTTGAAAAGTTTTTTGAAAGAATACATAAAATAATTTCGAAATTATTGCAAGTATTCTTTCATGCAATAATTCAGAAATAATTTCAGGAAGATACAAATTAATCCTTCACAAAAATAATTCAGTATCTATTCAAAAATCTTACATGAATTATTTCATGAAATCTTCTGGGAAACTCGTGTGAATTAATACAAGAAATAATTTTGAATTCTTTTGAAAAAGATTTTTAGAATAAAATTTTTTAAAACAAAATAGCAAAAAAAATAATTACACGAATTAATTCTGAAAGGACTTTGAAAAGATTTTTTGAAAGAATACATAAAATAATTTCGAAATTATTGCAAGTATTCTTTCATGCAATAATTCAGAAATAATTTTAGAAAGATACAAATTAATCATTCACAAAAATAATTCAGTATCTATTCAAAAATCTTACATGAATTATTTGATGAAATCTTCCGGGAAACTCGTGTGAATTAATAGATTTTTTTAAAGAAAACATAACAATTCAGCAATCATGTCAAGAATTATATCACGAAATAATTCAGAAATAATTTCAGAATGATAAAAATTAATCATTCACAAAAATAATTCAATATCTATTGAAAATAATTTCATGAATTATTTCATGAAATGTTGCGGGAAACTCACGTGAATTAATACAAGAAATAATTTAGAATTCGTTTGAAAAAGATTGTTACAATAAAATTTTTTAAAACACAATAGCAAAAAAGATATTTACACGAATTCTTCCTGAAAGAACCTTGAAAAGATTTTTTGAAAGAAAACATAAAATAGTTCAGAAATTATTGCAAGTATTCAACACGAAAAGGGCAGCGTCCGTATATATACGGACGGAGGCATCGTATAATGTATTTATTTTGTTTTTAATTCGAATTTGTTTCAATCAAATAAGTCCTAATTAATACAATATTTAATAAACAAAACTTACTAAATAAGTATATACTAATTAAACAAAGTTAATATTAAAAAATAAAGAAATATTAGAAATAAATATTCTAATTTATTTTGTCAGTCATTTTGCACTATATAATGAAAAAAATGAAATGATTGGATAATGATCGGATTTAGTCGTCCATTGTTTTCTACATTCGTATGATCCTATTAAAGAACGTATTAAAATGTGTGGGGGTATATAATTTTTCGTTTTTGTGAACTAAGATAGATTGAAACATTTACTAATTGCGAAAAATATTAATTTGAAAAGTTAATGTAAGAATATAAAAACTTAAAATAAAAGGAAAAAAACATTTAAAGATGAATAATATAGGTACTTAAAATAAGCAATATTTTTTATTATTATTCATAATAGTATTCTTTCAGTATGACAATGTTTAGAAGTCCCCTCAAAATCGACAGAAATATTATTCATACGTCTGCCAAGAGTAAAGAGCCTTTGACTCTAAAAGTTGATTCTAAATTGAAAACACTACAAATAATAATAACGTCGGTAAGGTAGAGCTCATTCTATTCATCTCTGCATTATATGCAATTATCATTTTTTTATTTTTATCTAATTTCGGGAAAAGAGCTCTTTATTGCCCTTCGTAATGACAAAAATACACTATGTGTAAATTTTCAAGTTATTGCTCGTTATAGATTTTACAGGAAACGGGTTGAAAAATTTTCTACCAGTTTTTTATGAAAAATAATGAACAGAATTTCTGAAAAATTTATAGGTGTATTATTTATGCAATTACGGAGTGCAGTGAAGAGCTTCATTCATCAAAAGTTGAATCTAAGATCAAAAAAATGTAAAAACTCATAACGTCGGTAAGGAAGAGCTCCCTTTATACACACACATTTCACATCGACTTAATACAATATTTAATAAACTAAAAGTATTAAATAACTATGAATTAATTGATCAAAGTTAATATTAAAAAATAAAGTAATATTAAGAATAAATTTTCTAATGTATCGTATCACTCATATTGCAGTATATAATGAAAAAAATGAAATGATCTAACAAGCGAGCGATAGCGTAATGGATAGCGTATTTGCGTAGTACCCAAGCGACCCGGGTTCGAATCTCCATCATGTAAAAAATTTTTCTGCGTTTTTTTCTGCGATAAAATAGTGTAAAATTATTAACAATGTAAATATATGTAAAAATAGTTAGAATATTATTTAAATAATATTCTAAATTATAAAAATGTACCTTCAAATACGGGATTATATATACCCTTCGAAATTTATTGTTAGTAATATTTACTAAATATTTTCTAATTAATTCACAATATTTATTCCTGAATCCTTCCAAAAATCTTTCATTGAAAGGATTCTGCAATAATACATGATTTTATAACCTTCGAAATTTTTTGTTAGTAATATTTCCATTATATTTTCGAATTAATTCACAAAATTAATTCCTGAATCCTTTCAGACATCCTTCATTGGAAGGATTCTGTAATAATACGGGATTTATCCTCTTCAAATTTCTTGTTAGTAATATTTCCATAATATTTTCTAATTAATTCACAATATTAATTCCTGAATCCTTTCATACATCTTTCATTGAAAGGATTCAGGAATTAATTTTGTGAATTAATTCGAAAATATTATGGAAATATTACTAAAAAGAAATTTCAAAGAGTATAAATAACGTATTGTTGCAGAATCCTTCAATGAAAGATGTCTGAAAGGATTCAGGAATTAATTTTGTGAATTAATTCGAAAATATTATGGAAATATTACTAAAAAGAAATTTCGAACAGTATAAATCACGTATTATTACAGAATCCTTTCAATGAAAGATGTCTGAAAGGATTCAGGAATTAATTCACAAATTAATTCCTGAATCCTTTGAGACATCTTTCATTGGAAGGATTCTGTAATAATACGGGATTTATCCGTCTTCCAAATTTCTTGTTAGTAATATTTTCATAATATTTTCGAATTAATTCACAAAATTAATTCCTGAATCCTTTCAGACACCTTTCATTGAAAGGATTCTGCAATAATATGTGATATTAATTCTGAAAGGATTCTGAAAGATTCTTTCAGAAATCATTCAGTGAAAGGATTCTGTAATGATGCTATGTCCGGGGTATTTTCCTTTCAGAATTATTTCAGGAAATAATTTTGAAATATCTTTTAGTAACCTTTTGGTAATAATCCATGAATCCTTTCAGAAATCTTCTATTGAATAAATTTTGCAATGATATTATAAATTATTTTTGAATTATTCCATTGAATTAATTCTGAAAGGAAAATACCCCGGACATAGCATTATTACAGAATCCTTTCACTGAATGATTTCTGAAAGAATAAAATTATTTCATGCATTCTTTCAGAATCCTTTCAGAATTAATACATGCTGTGTGGGATATTAATTAAAATTTTGATATTAGTATTATAAAATGCTGTTTTAGTAAATAGTTTATGTGAAGGATATTTTTTGTAAAATATGAAATACAAGAAAATAGTATATTAAAAATAATATAATCATTAAAAATGAATAAATACCTCTTCTTTAACACATTTATTTAAATTAATTATTTTTGTATTTCATGAAGACGCTTCTTATAAGAGTGTGCCACTCGTACCTCATCCTCATCCCACGCATGCCCCATAGTGAGGCACGTAAAGCGGTTTATGTGTTTCGGTTGTCATTTTTTTTTTTATTAAAAAATATAGATTAGTACATTTTTTTCATTCATCAATTCAGCTTCCCAATATAATTTACTATTCAACCCAATTTTTTGTATTATTTAAATCGCTTAATTTTCGATATAATCATAAATTAAAGTTAGGGTGCCCGTCATGCCCCTTCGTCCCCTACATTATAATCACATTTTTTAATGCTCTCTAATAATCAGACTAATGAATCAGCAAACTCACAATCTGATTCGTCTGAAGAAAATCGTATCCTCATAAAGAAGGGCGTCTACTAAACTTTAAAACTAAAAGAAACAATGTGTGAAAAGGAGTTAGAAAAGAGATGCGTAAAGGCTCAAACAAATACTAGGTCAATACTTACAGCGAAAAAGGCTATAGGACGAGAATAAAAAGCTGTAGAAACATTTAAAAATGAATCTAATCTTGGATCTGGCGCCTCCACTAACAATCAAGAATGATTTAAAATACTTTATAGTACATTTAATATTATATTGAGTTCTTATTAATATTTTTTTCTATATCTTATGTAATTTCGTTTATATTAATTAAATAAATAATCAAAAATAGTTGAGGAATTTGTTGTATACTATTTCATAACCCTAAATCCTTTTGTAAGGTAAATCCAACGGGAAAAACTTTTTAATTATAAAATAAATCTGATTTATCATGACTGCATTCTTAAAAGTTGTGAAAAAAAAATATAATTAAATTATAGAATGATAAACGCGAAAAATATAAATTGTAAAAATATAAATGATATAAATTGTAAAAATATAAATTTGTGGCAGTCAATTAGTTCGATGTATTTCCCTGTAGAAGCTAATGTGCCAGAAGTATTCCAAAGTACTCTAAAAATATTTTTAAGTAACCCAAAAGTGTTCTGAAGTATTAATGAAGCATTCGAAAATATTCCAGAAATGTTATGAAAATATTTAAAAAATGTTTAAAATAAAAAAGATTTAATAAATTTTTCAAAAATTGTCTAAGAATGTTTAAAAAATGTTCCAAAACTAACAAGGAAAGGATACTTAGTGTCCGCCTCCGATTTTCATGAAACTTTGCACATGGATAGAGCATCGAAAAATATTTGACACGTATTTTTTTTTATCGGCGGAAAAACATCTAGGGGGCGAAAACCGCCCTTAAAGTTCACCCCCAAAAACCGTTTTTTTTAATATCTCAAGATGGAATCGGAATTTTTTAATGAAACCAACACTTATTTGTTTCTTATGAAAAGTCGAGTTTTTCGGCACAGTTTTAATGCTGGGGGTTGCATCCCCTATTTTCTATAAGGGTAAATATGATATTTTCCCTTGTATTTTTGATATAAAAATGTTTTAATGATCTAAATTTGGTTGAAAATTGCCATGTTATAAAGAAAATTAAAAATTATAGTTGACCTGTTTCGAGGTTTAAAAAAAAAACACGTGGACGGGGTGAATTACCCCTAATTTAATTAATCACCTTTTTGTTAATGACCGCCTCCGATTTTCATGAAACTTTGCAAGTGTTTAGACTATCGAAAAATATTTGATATGTGTTTCTTTTTGTCTGCGGAGAAAGACCCGAAGGCGAGGGTGGCAAACACGAGCTGTGCGCTGGCCAATTTTACTCCCGTGAAGCGTATACTATTTTTTTGCCTAGCGAGGCCGAAAATACAACCTTCGCGATCGGGCGCCGGGAGGGAAAGTGATACTTTCGGCCCGCTAGGCAAAAAACCATTTTTTTCTAATATCTCGAGATAGAATCGAAATTTTTTAATGAAACCAACGCCTATATGTTTCTTATAAAATGTCGAGTATTTTGGCACAGTTTTAATGCTGAGGCGTTGCATCCCTTATTTTTTATAAGGATAAATGTAATTTTTTCACACATTATTTTGAAAGAGCAATGTCTTGATAAACCAAATTTGGTTGGAAATTGATGTGTTGTAAAAAAATTTTAAAATTATAGTAAACCTGTTTCGGAGAAAAAAAGAAACATGTGTAAGGAGTGCGCTACCCCTAATTTAATTATAAACTTTTCAGTGATTAAGAGAACTTAAACAAAACTTTTTTTTAAATTTTAATTTTGAAGTTCTTATCTTGATTCATATTTACCATTAAAAATGAAATAAATAAAAAGAGTTCTAAATTTAGGTCGCTACCTCTATGAATATTATTGTTGTAATGTTGAGGTATTGTGGATAATAAATAAATGAATGTTAGACGGAGTTAATTAATAAAGAAGTATAATAAGGATAAGTTGGATACATGTGCTCTACGTCTGCACTACATGACGGTCGACAAGAGAGAGAGAGATTCTGTGCGCACGGCGCTTGCGCGCTTCGAGTAGGCCACGCCTCCAAAGTACGAATATGTGGCGCCACTAGTATCATACATTAGGTGATTAGGTCTAGATATAATATTTACCATAATTCAACACGCCTCCTTAAATTTATACTCTAGACCTTTACAAAATTTTCTTGTTATAATTACATTTTCTTTGTTCAACTTTTGTTTACAATTTTAAATCAATTTTAACGCTGTTCTATTTTTAACAAATTTTTTCTTGTCTAAACTCTTAGTTAACATATCAGCTATATTACAGATTGAATCAATTTTAACAATATCTGTAATTCCATTTTCGTAATTTTCGTTAATGTAATGATATTGTACTTCGATGTGCTTCGAATTTTTGGTAAAATTTCCGAACTTTGCTATTGCTACTGCACCTGAGTTGCCTTCGTATATTTTTATGGCATTTTCAAATTTTACGTGAAACGATTCACTCAACAAGTTTCTTATAAATAATACTTCTGTCACTGCTTCCGACATAGCTGTATATTCCGCAAAAGTCGAACATTTTGTAACCGTATTCTGTTAATGAGTTTTCCAAAAAAACTAAATTTCCAAATAATCTTACTATAAAATCTGTTGTTGATTTCTGTCTACATTGTCGCCTGCATAGTCAGAGTCTACCATGCAGTCTAATATTTCGCTACTTGCATGGTTACAATTATACGTTAATTTTAGGTCTTTTTTTTTGACTAAATACTTCAGAATTCTCATAGCGTATTAGTGAGTTTCATCGTAACAACTTTGGTATCGAGTCAAATAATTTACGCTGAATGGCCTACGCTATATCTGGCCTAGTGCCTGTACTTATATATAACAATTCTCCTATCAAATTTCTGTACTTTATAGTTTCATCGCTTTCGCTAGCTTGATCTAACTTAAAATTAGTTTCCATTGGAGTATCATACAATTTTTGCACTCTCCAGATTGTATTTTTTGGCCAAAGATTCAATATATTTAGTTTGACTTAAAGTCATCTTACTTCTATATTCACTATAATCTATGTTTATTCTTATATATTGTCCAATTTTTCCAAGATTTTTCATTGAAAATTTTTGCATTAAATTATCTTTTATTTCATTTATTTTAATTTTGTCTCTACAACTAATTAACAAATCATCTACAAAGACTAGTATATATATTGCATCTTTGCCTGTATTGTTCACATACAAACAGTAATCATACTTTGTTCGCGATTCAACGTACGAACGCGAAGCAAGAGTTCAGGTTCCCTTTCGGGAACGTGGGGTTCCCTGCGAAAAGGAACGTGAGCGTTCAGGTTCCCTTTTGGGAATGTGAGAAACGAATACACACCTCTACCGTCCCCCTCCAACTACCAAGGCACGCCGCCGACGCTACAAAGCGCCGGCCGGCGGTTCAGTTCTCGCGCGACGGCAGAAGAGACAGCAACCTACTGTACGCTAAGAGGCACAACGGACTTCTGCAATAAATCTTCACTTAATCTCTACACGGAAGTCTTATTAATTTTGAGCCTCTCCAGTCCACGATCCTCATCATTATAAATAACATTTGGCCCTTCGAGCCGGATCGTGGGAGACATCATGGCGGCGCAGAAGAAAATTTCATTTCTATTTCTGCGTGACCTTCGGGGAGCGCATGAATAGAGTCTTCTCAGGTACGCATCTAAAGTGTTCGTGGTCGTGAGTGCCGATACAGTCGCATGCTCACGCATGCCGACTGTGCGCGTACTTTGCTGTCTCTCTCTTGTTTGTTACGCCGTCGCGTGAATTCGGAAGCCACCTTCTAAGGCTTCCAAGGGGAAATAGCACATCAATTGCTATTTTCCCCATTTCTGAAAGCGCCTTGGAGTGTGCGTGTCTACCGACTCCAAGACGTAGCCAAGAGCGTGCGCTGTAAAGCGAGCCTAGAATCATCGCTTTCGTACGATGATCGGCAGTTCTAGAATCATCGCTTTCGTACGATGATCGGCAGTACTAGAATCATCGCTTTACGATGATCAGCCATCTTGTTGTAGCCAAGAGCAACAAGTGGCATTTCTGTTAAGAAGCGTGCGTCGCTGACCAGCTTCAATCCGCCAAGAGCGTGCACTGTAAAGCCAGCTCTAGAATCACCGCGTTCGTACGGTGATCGGCAGTCATCTTGTCGTACTTAAAGCAACAAGTGGCAACTCCCTTATCAGAGCCACGGTTAAGCGAGCTCTAGAGTCATCGCGTGTACGGTGACCATCAATTCGTTGACGGCTAGTGCAACGAGTCGAAATGGGGTTCACACCTCTCATTTCAAGGAGTACCCGCGCGGCGCCTACGCGCTACGGGCTCCACGCCAGTCAAGACAAGGGGTACCCGCGTGCAGCGTACACGCTACGGGGCTCACACACAACCACAAGGACGACCCACGTGCAGCCTGCGCTACGGGGTTCACACAAGTCAAATCAAGGACTACCCACGTGGAGCGCGCATCAGAGGTCTACACCAGTCCATCCAAGGACTACCACAGTTAGCGAACGGATACATCGATCGTCCTAATACTTGGACCTAAGTATCGTTCCAATTTATTTGATCTAGTCTTTTCTAATAGTATCTATAATTTAGAACCTTGGCCTATTTTTGATTGAACTTGATGTCATTTCACTTGAACTTGGTGAACTTGACCTTATAAAGTTTGAACTTGGTCTTATCTAGTCTGAACGTGGTATTTATTAGCCTGAACTTGGGGTTATCTCACTTGAACATGGCGAACTTGACCTTATAAAGCTTGAACTTTGTCTTATCTAGTCTGAACTTGGTATTTATTAGTCTGAACTTGGGGTTATCTCACTTGAACTTGGTAAACTTGACCTTATTTAGTTTGAACTTGGAATATTTGTATGTGATCTTGGGAATTACAACACTGCCGAGTTTGAACTTGGATGCAATTACTTATAATTGCAATTTACTTATGTGACTTGACCTTGCAGTTGTATTGCTGCCTGCCGATACTTCATTTTGACTGCAACAACTTCGACTGCTGGTCAACACCTGGATGTTTTCCTGATTCAGTTGCTGACTATTCTGCAGGGAGTCGCTGAATTCATCGCCTGCAGTTACTTCTCTTCGAGCAGTCAACGTGTTGAATCCTCATCTGATTCGCCGTGGGAGCTTCCGCAGCCACAGTCAATGACACACCTTTCTACACATAGTAGCATAAGTATTGTAATGTAGCTTAAGTCTTAGCTGTAAGAAATTGCCTTTACTCTAATACTACCTTCGGGGAAATAGTAGAGTAACTTACTAGTTCACTCAGATTAAATAGTCAAATTTGGTTCTAGTCTAATTAACTTGATCTCAAAATGGAGGCGCTTCATGCTAAGCAGATGGCACTCCAAGCTAAAATTACAAACTCCTTTAAAAATTTCAAATCTAAGGGTAAAGATAATATGACGAAAGATTATGCAAAATCATGTCTAACCGGACTTGAAATTAATTTTACGTCGTTTCGGGTAAATCACGAGAAACTTATGCTCGTTGAGGATATTGATCAAGATCGTGCCTATTTTACAACTAATCTCTTTGATCTGGTTGAGGATAGCTTTTACCTTCGCAGAGGAGACTTTCTTGATTACTTAGAAACTTTTGAAACTAGAGATGCCGCTCAAGGATCTTCTAATTCGACTGCTGAGCCAGTGCCTGCAAGCACTGCGCGATCTACGAATGTTTCGTTTCAATCTTTACCGAAGGTAGATTTATCAAAGTTTTCGGGGAAATTATCGGATTGGGAAAATTTTAGAGACGTTTTTCGTTCAGTCATACATCGTCGTTAAGACTTAACGCCTGTTCTAAAATTGCATTATCTTCGCACTCACCTTACAGGTGAGGCACTTGAAAAGATTAAATCTCTTCCTATTTCTGGTGACAACTATGACCGAGCATGGACAGCTTTAATCGAATATTACGAGAATCAACGTCGCATTGTTAACTCGCACATCTAAGAAATCTTTTCAGTTAAATCCATGAAGGCAGATTCTTCGTCGGAAATCCAACGGATTGATAGGAAAATTTTCAATCCCATCGCTAGTCTGACCTCTCTAAATAGAGCGGCTTCTTTAGGTAGTGATTTAATTGTTAATTTTACGCTGAATAGGCTTGATTTAAATACTCGTAAAGAATGGAAAAAGCATCTAGGTGACAGTGTCGATCCACCGACAGTGGAGCAACTTCAAGCCTTTCTTCGAAGTCAAACCCTCACTCTAGAGGCCATCGAGGCTGGCACTAAATCGTCTTCGAACAATAACCCGAAAACTCAGACATCTAACTCAAAATCGCGTAAGCCAGAACCGGACAATGCTCATACGACTTATTCTCATCAAGCGTCGCCTTAAAACGCGAAAAATCAACAAAAAAGGAAATGTTTGCTATGTAATGAACCGCATTACTTAAATCGATGCGAACAATTCATCAATAAGACGAGCCAGGAGAGGAAAGACTTTCTTAAGTCGTACAATCTTTGTTTTAATTGTTTAGGTAAGCACCCCATAAAGAATTGTCCTTCCTCTTATCGATACTTTGTTTGCAAAGCTAAGCATCACACTTTAGTACACGTTGATGGTTATTCGCATAATCTATCGGATAATTCGTCAACACCTGTTCAAACAGCCCTCAGTTCCAGACTCTTCAAGCTCAGATTGTGGCAATGTTGTCGTCCCTAACGACATTCAATCTGCTTCTCAAGCAGCCTCCCTTAATAGTGGAGTAAGTACTAAATGTACAGGAGTACTTTTAGCCACCGCTAGGGTTAACGCCCTTGGTCCTAAAGGAACCAAAATTCAAGTTCGTGCGCTAATCGATCCTGGATCTCAAGTCTCACTTGTTAGACAAGCTTTGTGTAACTTGCTTTCTCTAAACTGTAGAACCAGTCATACGCACATTCAAAGTATAGGAGAAAGGACAGCTGCCGTATCTTCAAAGGTAGCTTGTCTTACTATACAATCCCATTTTGATTCAACTTATTCTCTAGAAGTTGACACAATAATCTTGCCAAGATTATCTTCGTATAAGCCTCCCACTGTAGGTGGTATTTCGAACCTCGAATACTTAAGAGGGCTGCAGCTAGCAGACCCCATGTATCTCGAACCTTCACGCATCGATATTCTTCTCGGTGCAAGCGCTTATGCGCAAATCATTGAAAGCCAAATAATGAAGGGCCAAAGCCTTCAGCCGATAGCTCTAAGTTCCAAACTTGGATGGCTACTTACTGGCAATATTTCTACTTCACCCCCAGAAATCGGGCCAGACCTTTTCTCTCTTCATTGCTCAAACGAATGTGAGCATGAAGCCAAACTCTTGGAGATCGTACAAGATTTTTGGAGGGCGGAGGAAATAACAGCGGACAAAAAATCTTACTCGCCTGACGAACAAGCATGCGAGGAGTTCTATCAGAAAACTACTCGTCAAGATGAAACAGGGCAATATATAGTAAGCCTACCGTGGAAAAGTCGAGACAAGTTGAGTTCTGCTCATCTCGAAAGCTCTCATTCTGCCGCATTACGCGCACTCACTCATCTCGAAGCAAACTTCGCTAAGGACGAGAAACTCAAAATAGGCTATACAGAGTTTATGAAAGAGTACATTGACCTAGGTCATATGTCACTTTCCTCGAATTTCGATTCGTTGTGTAACAAAAGTCAAGCCTTCTTACCACATCATGGTGTGTGGAAGGAAACCAGTATGACTACCAAATTACGTACTGTATTTAATGGTTCGAGTAAAACCAAAACAGGTGTCTCGGTCAACGATCTTCTACACGTTGGACCCAATCTTCTTCAGAATCCCGTCGCTTTGATCTGTGCCTGGCGTAGGTATAAGATCGCTCTTTCAGCTGACGTGGAGAAGATGTTCTGACAAATTGGTGTCGAACAAGATGATCAACCCTATCAATCGATTTTATGGCGTTTTGACAAGAGTGAACCCATTCGGGTCTATCGATTGACCGCAGTGACGTATGGTTTGGCCTGCTCGCCTTTTCTAGCCATACGCACGCTCTTAAAATTAGCCGAAGACTATGGCAAAAAATATCCAATCGCAGCTGAAGCTGTCCGAACAGAAATGTATTCAGATAATGTGCTTTCTGGTGCACACTCTTTTGAAGAAGCTTTGCAGAAACAAGATGAGTTAATTCAACTCTTTAATCAAGGTCATCTTAATCTTCGAAAGTGGACTTCGAATAATACTGAAGTACTTTCTTATTTACCCTCGAATATGTTAGCTGCTGATTCTATTACTTTATTCGCCTCAGAAACATCTGTACCAATCTTAGGTATAGATTGGCAACCTAACACAGATTACTTTAGTTTTCATATCGAAGATGCCCTCGTTGAGTCGGCATTTACCAAACGTTCGGTTCTCTCTAGAATTGCTCGCATCTTCGACCCCATGGGGTGGTTGGCTCCTATCGTAATTACCACTAAGATCATCATGCAATCTTTGTGGCTCCTTAAGGTTAGTTGGGATGAAGAACTTCCTCTCGACATCTCCAATCGGTGGCAGTCATGGTTGCAAGATCTTCATTTTATTAGTCACATCAGAATCTCTCGTTGGAGTGGATTCACCCTCATTGCGAACTTATTGAAGTTCATGGATTTGCGGATGCCTCTAAGTTTGTGTATGGTGCAGTAGTCTACCTGCCCTTAATCCGTACACAAGAAGTGATCGTCACTCTTCAAGTGGCTAAAATGCGAGTAGCTCCACTTAAGACGCTAAGCATACCTCGTTTAGAACTTTGCGCAGCATTGCTACTTGCTCGCCTCGTTCAAATGTTTATCGAAGCTTTTCCAATAAAGGTGGAGAGTGTTCACTTTTGGTCAGATTCAGCAGATGTGCTTTTTTGTCTGAAAGACCATTCGTCACGTTGGGGTGTGTTTGTCGCTAATCGTTGTTCTGAGATACATACCCTCCTGCCTAACGCCTACTGGCATCATGTACGTTCAAGTGACAACCCCGCTGACGTCATTTCAAGAGGTATTGAACCTTCAAAATTAGCGTCTCATAGTTTATGGTGAAAGGTCCTTCGTGGTTGTCAAAAAGTTTCGCGCCATGGTCGAAGACTCATGATGAGCTTAATTTTTGCGTAAGTCATCTTAACGTCAAACCTATTTTTACTTTAGCTGCTAATCAGGTACCATCCAGATCTGACGAGAATACTCCAGAGATCTTGAAACTCGTCGACGAGCATTCGTCTCTAAAAAAGTTGTTACGAGTTGTTTCCTACTTCATTAGGTTTGTCTTTAGGATATGCTCCAAGGTGAAGCATAAATCGACTTCTCCTTCAGCAGTTAGATCTTCTTTTGTTCTTTAATCTTCACTATGCCACAGTTTTCCTTCTTCCAGGGAAGTCGGTGCTAGTGAGATTGAGAACGCCAAACTTTGTTTGGCTTATCTTGTTCAAGCAGCCTATTTTAAGACAGAACTACAACTGCTAACTAAAGGAAGCAAGCTTCCTTCTAAGAATTTGTTGTTACCTCTAAACCCCTTGATTCAAAACCATTTTCTCAGGGTGGGCGGTCGTCTTTTGCATTCCCTACTTCAAGAAGATGCAAAGTATCCCCTTATTCTTCCTGTTAATTGTCATTTTTCTAGACTCATAGCGGAGGAAGCTCATGAACGTACTCTTCACGGGGGTGTTCAGCTTACTCTTGCTACGCTGAGACGTCAATGGACGCAAAGTCGTTAAACAAGTTATACGGTCTTGCGCTACTTGTATACGTTACTCAGCTCGTCCGTCAACCCAATTGATGGGTGAGTTACCTCCAGCTCGTGTTCGCCCCTCTTCACCCTTTGAGCGTTCTGGTGTTGATTATGCTGGGCCTATCAAACTTCGACTTACCAAAACTCGTGGTAAAGGTACAATGAAAGGCTATATCGCTATATTTGTTTGCATGGCTACCAAGGTTGTACATATAGAAGTAGTCGAAGACTATTCTAGTGAAGCCTTTATCGCTGCTTTCCATCGTTTTACCGCTCGTAGAGGACATTGTAAAGAGCTCTATTCCGATCAAGGAACAAATTTCGTAGGTGCAGACACTCAGTTAAGATAAATGCTTGATGAGCCACTTTCTTTCTACTCTCAAGTCAACAACTCGCTTGTTCAAGAAGGTACTGTGTGGATCTTTAATCCTCCCAGTGCACCTCACTTTGGTGGCCTCTGGGAAGCTGTAGTTAAGGCCGCCAAGCATCATCTACGTAGAATTATAGGCGATCAAGTTCTCACCTTTGTTGAACTCGCAACACTAATGTGCCGAATCGAGGCATGCCTCAATTCAAGACCTTTAACTGCTCTTTCCGATGATCCCTCTGACCTGAACTTTGTATCTCCGTCACATTTCCTTATACAGCGTTCGTCATTTCTAATTCCAGAAAAGGATGTCGCGAACGATAATATACCACCAGGAAAACGCTGGTTATTGATCAGTCAGCTTACGCAACAGTTCTGGAGGCGATGGTCATCGGAATATCTGACGTCATTACAGGCACGAACCAAATGGAAACACCAACAACCACCAGTCGTTGAAGGCCATCTCGTACTCATTAAGAATGACCTTACTCTCCTCGCCAAATGGCCTATAGCACGGGTCATCGCCGTTCATCCAGGGAGTGATGGTGTCGCCCGCGTAGTCGATCTGCGAACGTCTACTACCACCCTGCGACGTTCTATCTCCAAGATCATAAGCCTCGAATCTGAAGTATGAGGTCTATTCGCCAATGCGACGAAGGTGGGCGGAATGTTCGCGATTCAACGTACGAACGCGAAGCAAGAATTCAGGTTCCCTTTCGGGAACGTGGGGTTCCCTGCAAAAAGGAACGTGAGCGTTCAGGTTCCCTTTTGAGAATGTGAGAAACGAATACACGCCTCTACCGCCCCCCTCCAACTACCAAGGCACGCCGCCGACGCTACGGAGCGCCGGCCGGCGGTTCAGTTCTCGCGCGACGGCAGAAGAGACAGCAACCTACTGTACGCTAAGAGGCACAACGGACTTCTGCAATAAATCTTCACTTAATCTCTACACGAAAGTCTTATTAATTTTGAGCCTCTCCAGTCCACGATCCTCATCATTATAAAAAACATACTTACTTCTCTCAAAATTTAACCTTTTTACATATTCGTTAAAACATTCATACCATGCTCGAGGGCTTTCCCTGAGTCCGTACAACGCTTTTCGTAGTTTACAAACTTTGTTTTTTTCAACTTCATAGCCTTTCGGTACATTCACATACACTTCGGATTTCACATTCCCATTCAAGAACGCCGTTTCTACGTCCATTTGTTCTATGAACAATTTATTTTTACAAGAATAAGAAAACAAAATTTTTAATGTTTGTATTTTTCCTACAGGAAAATAAACATTTTCAACGTATTCTTTCTGTTGAAAGCCTCTAACAACTAATCTAGCTTTATATCTGTTATCAGTTTTCCTTTTATAAACCCATTTAACATCAATTATTTCTTTATCTATAGGTCTATCTACAATTTCCCATGTGTTATTTTTAACTAAGCTTGATATCTCTTTATTCATTTCAATTTGCCATTCATGACTTTCTTTTGAGTTTAAGGGAAAGCCTTACCTAACTGCAGATTTCTGCACTTGATTTTTCAAATTTCTCAACTAATTTTCATATTATCAAAATTATTGAAGCACACGCACAATCTATATAATTCAAAGAATGTGCGTCAGCTTCAATATAAGCAAAAATATGTAAATTGAGAGAGATATTTGAAAAATCAACAAATGTCGGTAAGCATGAACAGACTATCCAAGTAAGGCATCCCCTTAACGCCTCCTCGAATGTACTAGGAGTATTTGCAACTACATAATTTACGTAAATAAAGTGTGAAACGGGATTTCCAAATCTATTTACTGGACTTTTCTTTCTGTCAGATTTTCTCGGTACTTTTAGATCTTATCTGTTAGTTTCGAATTAGTTACTTTCAAAATTCTCACAATTGTCGTTGTTTGTTTGATTATTATTAACATCATCACTATATATTTCTTCTCCTCTACCAGACTCGAGAGTCGTAGTAGAAGGAGATTGATTATTTTCGTACCCTTAATTTTCTAAATTTACAATTCCATGATCCTTTTAATCATCAGATTTTTCTAAGCAAATTAATTCAATATTTTGTTCAACGACTTCAACGTGTCTAGCATTAATTACTCTATTATTTACAAGAACTCTATAACCATTTTCGGTATATCCTACTAGTACGCCTAATTCTGCTTTATTATCCCATTTGCTTTGTCTTGACGCTTCTGGGACTCTTACAAAAACTCTACTACCGTAAATTGTTAAGTGTTGAACATTTGGTCTTTTGCCAAAGAATATTTCATAAGGAGTCTTGTTTTCTTTTGTGTTAGCAATCGTTCAATTTTTTAAGTAAGCTACGGTTTTCATTACTTCCGGCCAGTATCTCCTATGTATCCTAGCTTCTCTAATCAAACACCTACCTATGTCCATAGCTGACCTATTATATCTTACTGCTACGCCATTTAATTCATGGACGTAGGGTGGACAAGGTTGTAATTGAATCCCTTTGAATTTAATAAACTCATAAATATATTTGTTTAAATATTCTTTTCCATTGTCACATTGTAACTTTTTTACTCTTTTATTCAAAATGTTTTCAACTTGATTGACAAATTCTATAAAGCAACTTGCAGTTTCTGACTTTTTTTTAATACAAAAAATTCTAGTGCATTTACTGTAATCGTCTATGAATGTTAGAAAGTATATTTCACCACCATAACGTATAGTGTTATGTGGTCCATTTAGATCCGTATGTATTAATTCCAAAATTTCACTAGTTTTTGATCTGTCATTTTTAAATGGTACATTTGACATTTTACTCTCAATGCAGTTTGCGCATTTCATAACAATATTTTCTATTTTACTTAGCAAGCCTATTGCTAATTTCTCATTCACTAATTTGTTTAGATATTGAAAATTGACGTGGCCTAATGCTCTGTGCCATCTCTCTTTTTCAGTTAATTTTACGTTATTTACATATGTTTCATTTGGTATGCTTTTGTTTACAAGACTTTTCATAAAGTACAAATTTTCCTTTTTATATGCAATAGCTAATAACTTTCTATGTTTATTTTAAATTTTGGCATTTTCATTTCTGGCTACTACTATACAATTTTGAGTTATTTTAGATAAACTTAATAAATTTTGCTTAATTCCGTTTACATAGTATACATTATTTAAAAGAATATTTGAAACGTTATAATAATTTTTGAACTGTACTTCTATGTTGCCTACTTTCGTAGCTTTTAAGATTTTTCCATCCGGTAATTTAACATTTATGGGAGCGTCCAGCAGAAACGGGCCACCGAGCGCGCGCGGTGCCTTTTTTCGCGTAAAAGGCGCTCTGTTTAACTCGCTCATAATCGTATGCTGCGTCTTTGAAAAAAAACCAAGGACCTATATCAATAGATTTTTTCCTGCTCTTTCCAATGGTGCCATTGCTTTTATTGCGAAACGCTTTCTTCCGGACGAAAACTCGAGTTGAATATTAAAAGCCATTTTTCTCAAAGTATATCATTTTTTTTTTCAAAATAAACTACACCATTGGAAAGTACAACTCTTAAGCTTCAAAACCCTATCTTGGAGAGTTGGAGAAATAAAGGGTTTAAAAGTAACAACATGAAAAAGACAGCGCCGAGGGTCCGCGCGAGCCCCTCGCGCCCGTGCGTACGGCACGTTTAAGTGCACGCTCTATTCAATTCGCTAATAATCGTGTACCAAATCTCTGAAAAAAGAACTAAGGACATATATCGAGAGATTTTTTCCTGGTCTTTTCGATGGTGCTATTATTTTTATTCCTTCAAAAAAGAAAAAGTACTTAAAACTCAAACAAAGAAAGAAGCGGATGTCGCAAAAAGGACAATTCTTATAAAATCAAAAAAATGTAAAAAAATTAGAATTTAAAAGAAAAGGTAATATTGTTATGCCAGATTAAACAATCTATAAGGTTATTTTAAATTTCTGTTTCACTGCTTTCAGTGCGTTCATGGATATTTTTATGTTTAATATATTATGTTTTTCAAATTTTGTTATATAAATGAACAAAGTTCATTGTAATATTATACTAACTGTTACAACTAGATCCACAAAATTATGTCCACGCATTGGCATTGTAAGTTTACAAAACATTTTATATTTACAAAAAAGAAAGGGCGAAATAGCACATCGCGTGTATTAATCCGCCCTTGAGCATAGCGTAAAAAGTTCGGGCAGCCGCTGTCTTTTTGATCTTACTATTTTTGAACTTTTCATGTTTCAACTTAAAAATATAATATTTTATAGTTTAAGACTTGTACTTTTGAAGAATATAATTCATTTTGAAGAAAAGACTGATATTTTATTGAAAAAATAGAGTTTAAACATTCAAATGGAATTTTCAACTAGAAGGAAGCATTTGGGAATAAAAATAATAGCACCATTGGAAAGAGCAGGAAAAAATCTATCGATATATGTCCTTAGTTCTTTTTTCAGAGACTTGGTACACGATTATTAGCGAATTGAATAGAGCGTGCACTTAAACGTGCCGTACGCACGGGCGCGAGGGACTCACGCGGACCCTCGGCGCTGTCTTTTTCATGTTGTTACTTTTAAACCCTTTATTTCTCCAACTTCTCCAAGATAGGGTTTTGAAGCTTAAGAGTTGTACTTTCCAATGGTGTAGTTTATTTTGAAAAAAAACATGATATACTTTGAGAAAAATGATTTTCAATATTCAACTCGAGTTTTCGTCCGGAAGAACGCGTTTCGCAATAAAAACAATGGCGCAATTGGAAAGAGCAGAAAAAAATCTATCGATATAGGTCCTTGGTTTTTTTTTCAAAGACGCAGCATACGATTATGAGCGAGTTAAACAGAGCGCCTTTTACGCGAAAAAAGGCACCGCGCGCGCTCGGTGGCCCGTTTCTGCTGGACGCTCCCTTATAGGTTCTTTCAAGTTTACATAATTATCAAAAAATTTATCATTTTGTACTATGTGATCAGTGCAACCACTGTTTAATAACTATAGTAATTCAGTGCAGTCTTGGTTAAATTCGCATCCTGTTACCTGATTAATTTGCGGATTAACTACTTGTGTTACCCAAGCTTCAGTTAAGCCTGCTTCTATAGTTGTTGCTGAGCGTTGTTCACTAGACGCTTTGCCTCTCTGTTGATCTGGATGTCTACCTACGCCTCGCCCTCTGCCAGATTGAGCACCTCTGCCTCGGCTATTGCCTCTCTGTCCATAGTTTGGATGACCTCGTTGGGCACCTCTACCCCTGTTGACCCTTTTGACTCCAACAGTCCTTTTGTCGGTGGCCAGTTTTTCCACAGAAAAATCATTTCCCTTCAAACTTAGCTGTAAAAGTACTCATATTACCTTTTTTATCAAATTCATTTTTTGACATGTTCTTTTCTTTAATTTTAGATTTGACATAGTCTACTGTCCTTTGTTGCTCCGGTATGACGTCTATGAAATCTCCAATGTAGCTGTAGCTTGGTGGTAATGCTCGAATTAGGTATCTCATCTTTTCGACTTCTTCTATATTTCCACCAGCTCACTTTTTCTCTTTTTTCACTTGTTCACTGCCTTTTCGAATTCCACAAAAAATTCATCTACTCGATCATAATTCTTGAGTTTGATTTCTCCAGTTTTCCTCTACTTATTATTTATAATGCCGTGGATTGCGTCAAATATATCTTGTCGAACTGAGTTATCATCTCACGAGCAGTTGTGCAGTTTTTACGTATTCTGCTTGTCTGTTATTGTACTCACTAAAATCGTTCTTGCTATTAAGTCCTTTTTCTTCCATTGTGCTTCGTCTTCGTCGTTATTTCTTAATCTGTCTGCAGGATCTTTACACTCTTTGTACTCCAGCAGCATCATCAATCTAATTTTCCAACTTGAGTAATTTTCTTCATCGAAAATTAGTATAACAATATCTTCAAATTTTGCTTGTCTCGCCATTTCTATCTCTCTTGATTTCCAATTTATTTCAATAATTTTATTTAACAGCACGACTTGTTTAATTCCTCGTACAAAATTTTTTTTAATATATTTCTCAATTTAATATTCAGCACTATTTTTTTGTTATTTAACTTTTCTTCGTTTTCCATTTGCAACGTGTTTAACCTAAAAATTCGCCACGTGCTCTGTACTGGTGCTCCGCCGCATGCTCCGACTGGGAATTCTAATCGGTCTGCATCATTCACTTTTCAACATTAATCTTTGATTCCTTTTGCATAAATCACTTCTTGACATCTTCAGGTTCTTGTTTCAACTTATATTTTTCTCGATTTTCCACTTTTTAATTTTTAACACTTGTTTTCTCTACGCAACTCTATTACAAAGTACACGTAGAAGAAAAAATACATTACCGAACAACCACGAACTTCGGCTACCATGTTGTAATGTTAAGGTATTGTGGATAATAAATAAGTGAATGTTAGACGGAGTTAATTAATAAAGAAGTATAATAAGGATAAGTTGGATACATGTGCTCTACGTCTGCACTACGTGACGGTCGACAAGAGAGAGGGAGATTCTGTGCGCACGGCACTTGCACGCCTCGAGTAGGCCGCGCCTCCAAAGTACGAATAGGTGGCGCCACTAGTATCATACATTAGGTGATTAGGTCTAGATATAATATTTACCATAATTCAACAATTATCATTACTAGATTATAAGTGAAAACTTTGTATTAAGAAAGGGGAATTTCCCCGTGAAATAAAAAAATTAATAAATACATTACTACATAAATTAATGAATTTGCAAATTTTATTCAATAATGATAACATGTGAAAAAATGTTCAAAACATAACATCTTTTTGCACCATGCACTTCGTATGACTGCAATTCCTCCACATATGTCGCAAATTGGTTCCTCTGAAGTATGGAAACAGAAATCTACTGGATTTGCATTGCTTGGAGGTTTTACCGTTAGGTATCCACTTTTATACCATGCATATTTAAAAGCATTTTGGAATCTTGGTGAAGAAAATGAATTATGCGTTAGAGATTGCAGTTTGATTATATTGTTTCTCTCGTGTAAGTTAACATCACAATTCATAAGAAGTGTTATGTCTGAAAATTTTCTTATAAAGTTTTTCCATAATCGAAAACCATATACATCAAGAGGTTGTATCTGACCTGTTGTACCTTTTGGTATCGTTTTCAATATACGATTTGTCTCTTTAGGTGCAGCTTCCTTTACAGTGTTTTCACATTGTCCGGTCCATGAATCTAATAGCAGTACAAGTGAATTCCCACTGTGAGTCAAAAATACATTTTGAATCCAAAATTGAAACAGCTCCTTGGATAATTTGCCGGATGCTGATGCTTCTACGTACAAATTTTCTGGTTTAAATAAAGTTTACATTACTCTAGGTCCAAATTGTCCATGAGCCTCTTTCAAAACTATAAATAACGGAGACATGAGCTTTCCCTCTGCTGATATTATTGGTTGGACGGTATAGCTGTGTGTTGTAGAAGATACCGATTGAACGATGTTTTCCACTTGCTTAATCCCCTTATAAGAAAGCGTGCGACCACTATGTATTTCTAAATTGAACCCACTCTGATCAAAATTATAAACGTTTTGAGTACCGTGTACTTCAATTAAATTTTTAACGTCGTTAACAAAATTTTCTTTGAGTTTTTCAACTTCTACTGCCTTCTTTGCAGATGATACAGTAATAAATTTTGTTATTTTTCGTGAAACAATGTGATGTTTTCTTTTGAATGATCTATCTATGTGAAGCTTTAAACCATGGAATATTTATTTCTGCTTTCTTTACGAGAGCCCATCTTTTTATATCAATATCATGCAGAGTCATTTTTTATTTTATCGCTTCTTTAACTTTTTCAAGTACATAAGTTGTTATTCCATACAGTTTAGCTTTTCTGTCACCTCCTGCTTCAACTTGTAATTTTCACCGTCGCAATTGCCGATCGGACGTAACTTTTTTATACTTTGACTGTACAGTATTTAAGGATAATAATTGCTTTCTTTTTCCACTTTGCCAATACTCTACTGCCTTTTTCTTTTATTCAAAGTCAACATCTTCTTGATTCGGTACACAAGCTGGAACCTCTGCATAATCTTTATGTAAATCATCTTCTTCATCATCTTCTTCAATATCTTGTGGAAGTATATCACTGTACTTTTCCTCAAAGAGTAAAGTATATTCTTCTTCTGTTACTAAATTGTAATTTACACTATCCATTATTATATTTTCTATAACATGATATAAAGTTATCTCTTATTCGTTAACTTCTGATTGCTCAATTTTGATATTGTTAGGATTAAAAATTGTGGATAATAGTGATATCACAACCAGTGGATTAATAGCCATATTTTTATTTTATTTTGAGGCAATGACGTTCAAGTAACAGCCATAGATTATTAATTTTATAATTATTATTTTACTACAAATAATTCTGTTGCATTTTCATGAACGTCTATTTAACTTACATTTATTGAAGATATTTCATAATTTATCTTCTTTTTTAAAATAAAACCTTGTTTTACTGAAATGAAAATATATTATAATTACTACAATATTACACGCACACACAATTTTATTTATTTTATTTGTTTATTATAGGTAAAGAGCATCGTTCACGTTTAATACCGTCACGGTCCCACCGTTTCTGATAAATTTATGATTTTCCCTTTTAAATGTGTGTCAAATTGGAAGAACCTATTCCTGATCACCTGTCTGGTTCGGTATTGATTTTTATTTAAAATACACGTAAACTTGATTAGCCCAATTCCTGATCACTTATTTTAACACTTTTTTGAACTTTTTGTGTTATGATATAAGCATTAATTTATAAATAAAATACTAATTGACTAAACATACATTTTAGTTTTTTAAACCAAATTGATTAATATTGTAAGTTATAGAAATATTGCGTATATTTACCTCAAAAATAGCCTTTTGTTTTCAGGAACTTAGTCCTGATCCGGAACTGGGACCGTGACGATAAATGTACATATGTACACACACGCGCGCACGCATATATGCACACACAATTTCATTTATTTTATTTATCTATTGTATTAAACGGCAAGATGCTCATTAAAGTAAAAATATTATACTAGTTTTATTTAAAACAGGTATTCAGGGCATGTCGAATATAGGACACGATATTGACCTTTCTGGTGTTTTTAATTTCAAAAATCAATGTAAACATTTATTTGACATAATCTCGATTTCAGATCTCGATTTGTGTAGAGACAATTTTCAGAAATTTCATTCATCATTTTAGTTATACTATCTATGAGATATTTGAGTTGATAAATCTGACAAAATTTTTTAGATAATATAGTTATTTATAATATAGAAATTTTCCTGTGGATGGATTGACTCCAGATTTGAACTAAATTACTCCTGAATAGTATAATTCTCATATGAGTGTAGGGATTTAGGATTAAATGTCGGAAAAATTTTTACATCAGAAAAATTATGAAAAAATATAAAAAATTTTAAAAAATTAAAAAAAAAACTCTTGAAAAACAGCACAATTTTTTTTTCTCATTAGATCAAAAATCCCTACACTCATATGAGAATTATACTATTCAGGAGTAATTTAGTTCAAATCTGGAGTCAATCCATCCACAGGAAAATTTGAAAGCTTACGGTTAGTGAAAAAACTTGTTTCATCGATGACTATGGTTCTGGACCATATAAAAGGCCCATCGGAGAAAGTTTTAAGGTAAGGTAAATATACCCACTTCTATATGTAAAAAGTATGAAATAATTAGTTTACATTTATGTATTAAAATGTGACTTCTTATTTCAGAGAAAAAAGGTGTCTAGCCCCCTTAAGTCGAGCTCGAGCGTGCTCGTCATGGGTCGAGCTCGAGCAAGCTCGCCTTTAGCGATGAATCCTCAACAATTTGGTTGGTAAAGGCGCTTATGGTAGAGTGTGAATCATAATTTTGTATCTTGAATCTAATGGCCAATTGTCTACCAGGAAAGGTTTAAATGGACACCATTTATTTTTAACCGACGTTTCGGACACTTTTTTCGTGTCCCTCTTCAGGTGCTATTACGTCAAGATGTAATAATAACGGGAGACTGTCCGTTTCGTCAATGACGTTTCGAACACTTTTTTCGTGTCCCTCTTCAGGTGCTCTATATTTAACAAAAACCATTTACATAATAAATATATACAGTATGTTGAACTTACAAATTTTGCACAACAAAACGTAGTTTTTACAATCAATTCCAATTCAAAATAATTACATATTTATTAAAAACTAATCACTTAAATATTAATAAATCACGATTCGCAACTCTAAACAAATTATGTATAACAAGGTACACTTACATTACGTCAAGACGTAATAATAACGGGAGACTGTCCGTTTCGTCAATGCTTTAAATTTCGGCAAACGGTCTATATATACTAATCTACTGTAATTGTGTGTGTATATTTTGTGTGCATAAAAGTATATAAAACGATGTGAGACAGGTGGGGATAGCGTTGAACGATTCGGAGCCGAGGCGAGGTATCAGGGGAGCACGTCATAGTGTAAGTCATCCTAATGACACGGTACTCAAAACATACACGAATATTGTGGTGGATATTATATGCTCACCCAACGTGCTCTCCTAATATACCCGTTCGACTTTACAAAGTTTTAATACATAGTAAGAGTTATATTAAGCTAAATTTCGCAGTTATTAATTAATATATTATATTCTTTCGCTAGTTTATTGATTTCAAATTGTTTGTTTATATAATCTTTTTGTTGATGAATGACGAATGCTTCTGAAAAAAGTCTTTTTTCGTTATTTATTTCTGTATCTAAGATTTTAATATTGTCAAAATCTATTGTATAATTGTTATTTTCAGTGTGCGCAAATAAGGAAGATTTATCATCTTTATCAAGATATTTTTTTCTATGCTCTTTTATTCGTACATTTAATCGTCTACCTGTTTGTCCCACATACGTTGCTTCGCAATTTTTACAATTGATTTTATACACCACATTGTTTTTATTGTATTTTTCTTCTTTATCTTTTCCTAATACTATTACATTATTTAGTTTATTTATGGTACTAAACACAACATTAATATTAAGTTTTTAAAAAAAATTTTTCGTAAAACATTCTAACTCATTAACAAACGGTAAACATATAATCCCATCGTAGGTTTTTTGTTGTTTGGAGTTGTTATCTGAACTTTGTAGCATTTTTAAGCGTTTCTTTATGTGAAAATCAACTAAATTATGTGGATAATTATTGTTTTTTAAAATATATTTGATAAATTCTGTATTTTCTTTGTGAAATCTATTATGCGATAATTTTATTGCTCTATCAAGGAGACAGTATATGATAGCTATTTTGTTACTTGTCGGGTGATGCGAATTGAAATTGAGATATCTTCCTGAAAAGGTAGGTTTTCGATACCAATTAGTTATTATACTACTTTCATCGTTTATTATAATTTTTATGTCCAAGAAACTAATGCTATTATTTTCAGAATGTTCAACAGTGAATTGTAAGTTTGTGTCATAAGAGTTGAAAATTTGTAACGTATCGCGTATATTTTTTTTCGGTATACAAAGAACAATATCATCCACATAACGGTAATAAAATTGCGGTTTTTCTTGAAGTTTATTGATACATGAGTTTTCTAAATCTTCCATAACTATGCTAGATAATATAGGGCTTAACGAAACGGACAGTCTCCCGTTATTATTACATCTTGACGTAATAGCACCTGAAGAGGGACACGAAAAAAGTGTCCCAAACGTCGGTTAAAAATAAATGGTGTCCATTTATTTAAACCTTTCCTGGTAGACAATTGGTCATTAGATTCAAGATACAAAAAAAAAAAAAATCCTCAACAATATTTAATATTAAATTTTTTATTAATTAAATTATTATCTAATGAATTTAAGATATTAATAAATAATAATAAAAAAATTTTTAATATAATTATTTATTTAAGATTATTTATAATAATTATATTATAGTACATTTCGACACGGGTGGGGAAGTCGATTATTTAGCTGGTGTGACTTTTTGCACGAGCCAAGCGAGTGCGAAAAAGTCACACCACCTAAATAATCGACTCACGCACTAGTTTCGAACGGTATTTTATACCACGAGTGCCGAAAAATCATATCAAAGTTGTGATTTTGTGGTTAGAGTGGTATAAAATAATTTATTTAAAATATTTCCTTATATTTTTACATCTACTAGTCATATGTCTATAAATTTGTCTTTATCATTAACTTTATGGATTTCTTATATACTATTTGGATGAATTAAAGATGCTAATCATATATTTATTCATTTAGTTCCACAAGGAAATCCAGCAGTTTTAATATTATTTATAGTTATTATTGAATCTATTAGTAATATTATTCGTCCTGGAACATTAGCAGTTCGTTTATCTGCAAATATAATTGCTGGTCATTTATTAATGACATTAATTTCATCAACAGGTTCATATTTAATTTTAGTTATTTTAATTTTTATATTATTAAGTCAAAGTTTATTAATTATTTTAGAATTAAGAGTAGCTTTAATTCAAGCTTATGTATTTACTGTTTTAAGAGTGCTTAAATAGGATTGAATCAAGATAAATGAAAAAAATATTTTTAAATCAACCTTATCATTTAGTAACACTTAGACATTGACCAATTTTATTGTCATTTAATATTTTGTTTTTATAGTAAGAATATTAAATTGGTTTAATAGTTATAATTTAGAGCTTCTATCTCTTTCTCTCTCCCGCTCACTCGGGATTGGTGACGACGCTGTCGCGGTCATGGTTGCAGCGGTGGAGGCGCGGCGCACTCACTCTATCTTCCACATGATGCGCGGCGGTGACGGACTACTCCTTTCGCGTGTCACGGCGCACAGTGGTCTGAAAGCATACCCCTGCGGACAAATTAACTTTCAGAATAATTGAGTGAACGTATTGAAAAAATTGAAACGAAAAATTTATCTTTGAGAGAATTCCTACCGATCCCTCTAGGCCGATTTTCAAAAATCCCTTTATATTTTCTTTTATAGATACATATCTTAAAAAATTTTTGAAAAAAAATCATTTTTTTCTCCTATTTTGCTGAGAAATATTTTGTGGCTGATCGTATCAATGCCAAAACTCTTAAAAATGTATAAACAGATTTCTAAGAATGTATAGGCATTATAAAAATTACCAAAATAAACATATATGGATTATTCCGAAAAATCAAGAAAAAAAAATTTTTCTCTAAAAGTTTGTAAATATTCTGTACTTTGGTTAATAAATCTGGACTCATGATTATTTTTTATATTTCCATAAGAAAATTTTTAGTGATAGATGATCAAACTGAAGAGAACTTCGCGGTTGAAAAACACCCATCGAATGGTATACTTATTTTGGAGCTCCTTATTCCTAGGCCGCTTTCTACTAGAACCGGCGCTGCACTCTGCCGTTGCTGCCAACTGCTGCCCGCGAACTACCGGCTGCTCGCTATGACCTAGCGTTACCAGCGCAGCCGGTCTTTCCCACACAACGCCGCTCGGTATAACCTCCAAGCGGCTTATGAAATACTTACTCCCACTACCGATGCTCCTCTAGAAGGCAAGGCCTGCGACTAGCTGCAGCTGCTGAAAAGGGTAGAGCGCGGTATTCGGGAAAACATGCATAGGTTAGGCGCACTAAATAAATACTCGTGACTCGACTGTTAAGATAAAAATGAAAGGGGTTTATCCAACCAAGGTGATCGCGCTAAGGGGCGCGAACCCGGACAATAGTCAACAATGGAGTACGCACAGGCCGAGACTTGGCGGGACGTATTCCGCCCGCAACGCGGACGTACGCAGTCGCTGCAAACAGCTCCTTTTCTCGTGACGGGGGGGGGGGGGTATGCCCACGCACCCGCCACGGACATTAAAGCCATCGCACGATATCTCTCTCTCTCTCTCTCTCTCTCTCTCTCTCTCTCTCTCTCTCTCTCTCTCTCTCTCTCTCTCTCGCACTCGCTGCAGAAGGGAGCGGAGATAGAGCGAAGCCTCACTGTCCCCGTCCGTGTAGAGTTTCTATCTCTTTCTCTCTCCCGCTCACTCAGGATTGGTGACGGCGCTGTCGCGGTCACGGTTGCAGCGGTGGAGGCGCGGCGCACTCACTCTATCTTCCACATGATGCGCGGCGGTGACGGACTACTCCTTTCGCGTGTCACGGCGGTCAACAACATGGCCGCGGCGTCGCATAGGTAGCGGCGCGGCGGCATCGTCTTCTCCTCCATCTGCCTCATTCGCGCGCCGCGTGGCGCGCTATCACTCATGATACGTACAAGCACGCGAGATTCGAATCTCGCAACGCAGTATACGTGATTCTCATAACTAATATCGGCGTCCGTTATATATATATATATATATATATATATATATATATATATATATATATATATATATATATATATATATATATATATATATATATATATATATACACACATATATATATATATATATATATATATATATATATATATATATATATATATATATATATATATATATATATATATATATATATATATATATATATATGTTTGGAAATTGGTACTTTTGAGGAAATGTGAACCTTTCGCTCAGAGTTCTGACAATGTGACTATTACCGACTCTGGGAAAAGGGGGTATAGATTTCTCCTCAAAAGTCGCGATTCTTGCGTTGAGAAATTTGAGGAGTCTCTTCAAAATGCCGACATCTCTTCAAAAGTACCGATCTATACGTTGATATCTCTTCAAATATACCAATTCCCATAGTTTTATATATATAATACATTTCTCGAAATGGGTTTATAAAGCCCGTTTTTTTATATATAGGGGTTTATCGAGCCCAATTTTGATTATGCAGCCTGGGCTTCATAATATTTCTAAATATAGGGGTTTATGCAACCAGACCTAGAGTTTATAACCCCAAGGTCCATCATTTCTTTAGTCACTTGCCATAGGGAACTCTGGGCTGTAGGTACTAATATACAGTCTTGGGCTACATAAACCCCGATAAGTGTATATATATGCATGTTTGTGATATAGGTAAGTAGATAAGCTAAGCTGGTTCTGGACCACTTGAAGTCATGACCTGGTGGTCCAGAACCAGCTTAGGATTTTTGCCCCCCCCTCCCCGTTGGTGCTCTAGAACCAGCCTAGGGTTTCTGGAGCACCCGTAACTGCACGGGGAGCCATTAACCCATATCAGGTGCTGCTCCAGAACCGGCCAAGGGTTTGGTGGAGAGGGGGACGGGGATGTCGCATGCACCAGGAGTCGCTAACCCATCCCTGCTCGATCTAGAATCGGCGCGGCGGGCGACAGCCCGCGACCGGACGACTGCGCACATCGGCTGCGCAGCGGCGGACGGCCGGCGGACACTGGGGCCATACGGATTTTTTGGTTCAAAACCACCTAGAGGTCGCAATTCTCAACGGAATCTCAAAATTTTTGCTTAGGAACATTCGTTATCAAATATCGAAGAGCCCTACGAAGCCTGATTTTCCAAAAAATTAACCTATAAATCTAAGGAGTCATATAATCCTATCACATCAACCAATCAATTCAATTTTTGACCTGCAAATCCCAAAAATACGATAAACCTTTAATTTGTAAGCCCTTTACTCGTGAACTCTTTACCTTTGATCCAGTAAGCCATGCACTCATAAACTCTAAACCTATAAGCCCTAACCTCATAAGTCTTAAGGGGGTCTTACACCTAGTGGCTTCTGAGGCCAAAATCAGCTATAAAAAAGAGAAAAATGTTATTTAAACCACATACAATGTATATCCTAAAAATATACACTATTTCTGACAGAATGGCCCAAGACTTAATCTGTAGACCAATTTTATGAATCAAGGTTAAGAGAGCATGTGTCAAGGACTTATAAATTGAAGTTTTATGGCATTTTTGGGAATCACAAGTGTAAATTTTGGGGTTATAGGTTATAAATTAGGTTTATAGGTTCATATTATCAAAATTAGGCTTCGTAGCGATCTTTGGTATTTTGTCACAAAAGTTCCTGTTTTTAAATTTTCAAATTCGGTTGAGAATTATGACCTCTAGGTGATTTTGAACCTTTCGGGCCCAGTGTGCGGCGGACGGCGAGCGGCGGACGGCCTACTGCTTGTCAGCCTGCAGCACTCGGCCAGCCGTTCTTATCTGCTAGTAAATATTTAGAACTTTTTATATCCCTTTGGTCGGGCAATGAACAGGTGTTTGTGGAAATTTTTTCCGAACATTTTTCCCACTGCGACTTTTTTGTGACGTTTTGTATCAATTTTTGTTGCTCAGGAGCAACGGTCGAGCTGCTTTGACCCATTATTATGGAATGAAAGCTTTTAACGACCGCAACACGCTTATATAATCGAAGCCTTGACTAACTGGTTGCGAGAGCATCGTAGCCACCTAGCGGTCAGATATAAAAATGTTAAGGGGGATAGGAGCCCCACCTCGCTCCTATCCTGTGAGGTTCTACCTGTCTATCTACCCCTCCATTACCGTTAAAATTTTATTCATCATTATCTTCCCATTCCATAATGTCTTCCCACTCCATGTTGGAATCGTTCAGGTAAAACTGTTTCATGTGCTTTACGTTGTAATGAGCACAAGTAGTTTTGTACGCTCCATTATGGTTAGTACATATAGTCACTGATCTTGGATAATCGAACGATGGATAGCCCATTTCCGTGATATCAGTAACTTTAAAGTTGAAACGCTCTAACCACAACTTTTTTATTTCTCCAATGACAAAAATTCTGTTAGCATCTTTCAATGCATCTTGAAGAATTTTTCCGATTTCAGTATAATCGTAATCACCACCATCCCATGACAGTCCATGCTAACAAAGTTCTAACCACAAATTTTCACTTTTATATTTTTCTGTTAGTCTTTGCCAAGGAAATGGTGGCTTAAAGAGGTGCACTACTGGCTCATCGCCATCGTTGAGAGACACGAAAGCCAACTCTTTCAGAACGAAATCATTGCCAGGCTTCTTAAAGCCCTGCAATCCACTGCGTAGTCCATGGCATCGAATTCCAAAATGACGAGGAGCCAGAGGCTCACTCAGCTTATATACTCCTTAAAGTTTCTGCACGTCGCCGCTTACGGGACTATATTGAACTATGCGATCGTGCAAGATCAAGCAGTAGGCTGAAGTTCCAGCCGGAAAATTTTCCTTTGCTTCAAATTCCAGACGAATGTCTACAGGGTCGCTTTTTAAGGATTCGTTTTGTTTTGAGCAGTCTATCACTATTAGGGGCATGTAAGTGAGATATTGCGACTTTTTCAACATAGGTTCTGGATCTTTGCCGTAGTAAGAATTTTGAAAATTAGCGTACATATCGTAGAGCATGGCAAATTGATTACGATTCACATCGAGGTTAAGATTACCATACGGATATGACTGAGAATTGAGAAACAGTTTTACATTTGTAAAATTGCAATGATCAAACTGGCTAGCATTTGTAGCTCTTCGATCTTTTCGATTAGTTTGAAAACCTAAGACGATGAAGCGTGGTTTTCAAGTTGATTTGATGTTTTTACAGTCCATACTTGTCTCGATGTAATCGGAAGTAGTGGATACTCGTACAATTCCCACGTGCGAAAACTCATGGCAATGGGGCGATCTTTCCCGACGAAATCGAGTAAGCGAATTTTGTTAGAGTTCGATGCAACTACGTATGGCATTAGCCATTCGATTCTAGATAATTCAATATTAAAGTCCTCGTAACCCTCTGCATTGTCTACTCTTATAGTTGTTTGTTTAACGGCGTTTAAGTCATTTCTCGATCTCATGAGAACGAGTTTATGATTTGCGTTTACTACAATTTTACGATAGTCCTCTGCGAAGACAAAAATTAGGCTCAATGGAATCAATACATTAAAGTAACCAGCATTATCAACAATATTCTGTGTTTCTTCTACATCGATCCAGCCCGAATTTTTAATGATAAAACTCTGAGTCGGATTGAGTGACACCCAGCCTTTCATGAGAGTAGTTAAACCAACATTTTTACATTTGTCTATCTCAATGGCGTTCAACTCATATCTGATTTCTTCAAACAAATGACAAATGGCATTATTCACAAGTTTTGTATTTGTAGTAGGAGTATTATTAGTTTTAACCAATCGCCCGCAGATATGTAGTGCACTGCGAGAAGGTAAGAGACATAAATCTTGATGTTGAATAGATATACGTATTTCATCGCTGTTGTTGAATGATGCTGTATACGGTTGGTGAGCGTGAATCTCATAGTGGGCTACGGATTCATCGAAAGTTACAGGTATTTGTATGCTTAGAATTTCTTCCATTTCGTTGAAAGCAGCAAAAGATGATACAAGTTATTTTCCACCAAGTACTACTTTTAAACCTAGACTTTTTAGTTTTTGTATGCTCTGACGTGTTAGCGCCTTCACAGTTCGTTGATGACTGATGCGTAGCGGACATGTTTCTCTGCTTATATAGTTTCTGTTATAAATAATTCCCATTATGATTGGCGGATATGCAGTCTTATAGTTATAACTTCTCCGCGGAAATTTACTAAATCTCCGTCTTGATCAACGATGCGTACTTGCAAATGATCTATAAGTTTTACGGCAATCGGAAGGTAAATGACGTGTGAGGGAACTTCGATGATTTTATACCCCGGAGGTACTGCAGGAAAAAACTCGTGAATTGTATGTACTTTTTTGTCGTTTATGTATGCTCCTGAAGTTATATTACACTCGACTCGCAAAGCGTTGATTTGAGAATTGTAACAGGTAAGTCAGAATTATGGACAACGTTCGGTTCGAGAATACATCTGGTGAAGCCCAGTAGACGACCGAGTGAATTTTCAGGTCTAAAATCTATAGGCTGACTACACTTGATTGTACAGCGAAGAGTATTATTATTAGGTTTTAAATTGAAAGTAATGTCGTTGTGAGCTAATTTTTTACGAAGGAATTTGTCAATATCCTCAATTTCGTAACTTCCTACTGGAAGAGCGACAACGTTTCCACCTACGTAAAACTTATTATTGTTACTGTCTATATTGGGGATTGAATTAAATGTTAAAAGTTCAACAAGGCCTAAAACGTAATTTTTGTCTGGCGATAACTCGATTGGTGGAAAATACTGTGCTTCTAGTGTAGAAGATGTACCTGAAAGTGTCAGAGTTAATGAACCTTCCATGACAGCTTAAATCAGAATGATGCAATGTTTCCCCCGCCTCTGCTTATATAGCTCCGCACAAGAATTTTAGACATAGATGTCCGCAATTGTATGTGCCAAAATCTTGATATCTTTCATGATTATATTTAACTTCGTCTACTCCGAGGTATAATATTAAATCTAAAGGCGGTCGGAGATCGCCAAAACTATCGAAATATACAACATTTTTGCCTCTTTTTCTATATGCAACCCAGTGTGTGCCAGGGACGCTAGCATCATCTAGATTAACTATAGCCGATTCGTAATAGTGTGGGCCAGAAGCCAGCAATGCATTTCTCATAAATACTCCTCGAAAATTAGATATTTTTAAAAGTTTTGCATATTTTAATATGTCGGCGTCGGTAAGTGCTCGCTGAGGTAATTTCATGAACTTTTTTTTTTTTTAAATGAAGGCCTAACCCTACTTTGTGTGGTTTAAGATATAAGCCATTGCCCAACGCTACACTTTCCATAGTTTTATTATGCCTTTTATTTTCTTCCAACTGCTCCTTAGCGGCTTTTGCGTCTTTTACGGCTTTTACTATTCCAGCAGCACCACCAGCTAGAGCGCCAGTTGCACTCAAGCCTGCAAATAGAGGTATGAAAAATGGCAATACCCCTCCTGTTTTCGCAGGGACTGGTAAAATACGTGGAATTTTAATATTCTTTTTACCTCCAGCTTCTTTAACAGCGCTCCGTGCTTTTTTCAAAGCTGATCGTATGACTGTTAGAGCGCAGTTACTTGGCTTTGATTTAAAGGCACCAGCTTTGATTATTTTCTTCAAGGAAACTTGGCTTCTCTTCTTTAAACCCATTCCTAATTTTTTAGCGTTCTTTCGCTTTTTAATTTTCTTCTTCAAACCCATACCAATTATAGATTTTAATTTCATAGTATTAGTTATAGCGTATGCAGCCGCCTTTTCGCCAAAACCAGCGTGTTTTGATTTAACGCGATTCCAAGCTTTCTCAGCTAAAATTTTATCTGCGGCGTTTCTCGCTTGAACGTTTTCACGATTTCTAGAATAAGCTATGTCGTGCTCTTTACAAGCAGCGTCATGAGAATTAATTCCAAGGTTTCCTCGAGCTAAACGTTTTACCAACTTAGTGCCTGGACCGCAATACTGATAACCAGGTATATGAAGCTCAAATGGAAGTTTATTGATAATTTTATTAACTAAACTGCGTCCGTTTTTGTGAATGATCATCACTCTTCGAAAGTCAACGGGCAACTGATGGTGTAAGCTATATAAGACCGCTATTTATACTCATAGCTATCAGTCGTGATTTGGTTGTCATAGAGTAAAGATCATGAACGTCAAAGAGTAGTCGGTCAAGCTACCAATAGAAAATTTTGATGCACTTGTAGAACATGATAAACGAACAAAACGGCACGGTGATTTACTTCCTGATAGTATACGAGCCGTCTTCTGCGGCCCGTCAAACTGCGGAAAAACAAATAGTTTACTTGCTCTCATAACACATCCTAATGGCGTTAGATTTGAAAACGTATACGTTTACTCAAAGTCTCTCAATCAGCCAAAATATAAATTTTTAAATGAAATCTTAGAACCTATAGAAGGTGTACAATATTTTCCATTCAGCGAGCACGATGCAGTTGTCGATCCTGACCATGCGCTTCCGAACTCTATCATGATATTCGACGATATTGCTTGCGAAAAACAGGATAATGTTAGAGCCTTCTTCTGCATGGGTAGACATAAAAAGGTTGATTGTTTTTATCTATGCCAAACTTATGCTCACGTTCCAAAACATCTTGTCAGAGATAATGTCAACTTACTCGCTATTTTTAGACAAGATGAAGTAAATCTAAAGCATATCTATGACGATCATGTAAATACCGATATGACCTATATACATTTTAAAGAATTATGCTCTAAGTGTTGGAGAGATGATAAGTATGGTTTTCTAGTCATCGATAAAGATAGAGGAATAAATGATGGCAGATTTCGCAAGGGCTTTGATAATTTTGCTATAAATATAGCATACACATAGGTAACAATCAGCAGTTTCTGACTGAACGTTGAAACGACAACATGGCTGACTTTCAACGAGAAAAAAACGTGCTTCGTCAACTTATTAAGGCACGAGATGCGATTAAACGCAAATATAGAATATTAAAATTTGGGAAAGACAAGACAGAAAAGATTTTAAGTGAAACTTATAAACCAATAGTCGATCCGCTTCAAAAACTTGTAGTCCAGAAAAATATTGAACAAAATAGTGTCGAAGATAACACCGTCGAACAAAGTAGCGTTAAACAAAACGAAAGTTTTGACAGTGAGTTTAATGATACCATACAGAATGCCCACGAGACATCTTTCGAAACCGCAGATAGTGATATCGACGATGACTCTGATTTATACGTCAAGGCCCTGAAGCTCAATCAACCCCAGTATCTTGACAAAATTTATGGAGTACGAAATGAAAACGGTAAATTTTTTATGGGAAATTTACCGATTAGTTTTCATAATAATAAAATTAAAATTAATGGAGTAGCATGCCCGAGAACTACAGGATTACTCGAGTTACTGATAGCAAAACAACCAAGTAAAAATAATATAAGTTCAGATGATTTAAAAAATTATCGTAAAATTTTAAAACTATCGTCCGCTCATAGAAGTCGATATGACAAGAACGAAAAGATTCGTTTTCATAATAGTAATAAATTTAATAATATTATTGCTCCAATGTTCAATATTACCTCGAAAACAATTACCGGAGAATCGAGAAGGTGGCTCATTACCTCGTTATAAAATTGCTAAAAAACACACTGCTTCAGACTATGTGTACTGGGACGATCCAAACGAGCTCGTTGACCGGCTTCACTTACTAGTAGCAGAAAGATCTGCCGGAAATCCAAGCCACGTAAATGTGTATCTCAATACACTCTATAATCGAAGAATTGCGAGAAGCGAGCTATATATATTGAGCGCACATGAATATATGAATCATTATTAAAATGAGCGTCGACGTGTTCGGACGTAACCTTGGAAAAACCGAAGGTAGTCGAGGGCCACCAGGCGTTGGCTTTAAAATCACAACTGACGATCACTATGACATAGAAAATAAAAAATTATGTAATGTTGCCGATCCCCAACAACCGAGCGATGCTATTAATTTATAAACTCTACGAAACATTATTCAAATAGAAATTCGAGGAATAACTGGCATAACTACAAAACTTGGAGCTAGTCTGGATGATTTAGATGTAATAGTCGTCAATCATAGAAACGAAGTTGATGCACAGATATCTCAAATAAAAGCTGACATTTTGGCTATAAAAGAGACTATGGCACAAATATTCAATCAGTAATTCCACAAACATGGAACACGAAAGACTAGTTGAAGAACTGCACAAACCTGCAAGACGCAACTATACACGTCGTAACTTTGACGTGCGTGGTTTAGACGAAACTTGGCAAGCAGATCTCGTCGAAATGATTCCATATGCTCGCGACAATACGGGCTATAGATACTTGCTCACTATAATCGACATTTTCTCTAAACATGCATGGGCTGTTCCTGTAAAGAGAAAAACGGGCAAAGATGTCTCGGAAGCTATGAAATCTGTGTTTGTTAAAGGCAGAGTACCAAAAAATCTCCATACTGATCGAGGCAAAGAATTTTATAACACAGATTTTCAAAAACTTATGAAAACACACAAAATAAAGTTATACTCAACCTATAGCAATCTAAAAGCAGCAATATGTGAACGCTTCAATCGCACGCTAAAAAGTGCAATGTGAAAAAAATTCAGTTTGAGAGGCAACTACAAGTGGCTAGATATTTTACCTGATTGATTTACTATATACAATAATCGTAAACATCGTACTATCGGTGTAAAACCTAAAGATGTAACAACTAGCAACGAAGCAGATATACTGCGGAAATTTACTCGTAAAATAACTAAGAAGATTAAGCCAAAATTTAAAATTGGTGACAAAGTACGAGTGAGCAAGGCTAAAGCAGTATTTGACAAAGGATATACTCCAAATTGGGCTACAGAAATATTTACAATTGTAGGTATAGCAGCTACAAATCCTACGACTTACCATCTGAAGGACTACCAAGATCAGCCAGTCTCAGGCGGCTTCTATGAGCAAGAACTACTCAAAGCCAAGTATCCAGATATTTATCTTGTAGAAAAAGTAATTAAGAAAAAAGGAAGCAAAATTTTTGTAAAATGGCTTGGCTTTGATAATACACATAATAGTTGGATAGAGAAAAAAGATATGTAAGAATATGGAATGTTGAATAAAAACAAATTTTTAAGTTAAACAAAGAGTTTGTTTATTATTAAATTAAAAAAAATTATGTACATTTGTGCTATATATTTTTTCGCAATATATTTCGCAATACTTAACTATATTTCCGCAATACTTAAAGATTTTACATTAACTATATATATTCGTATCACTTAAACAGTTTACAATAACAATATATTTATTTTCGCAGTACTTAAAAATGTTACATTAACTATTTCACAATGCTTAAAATCACTTGCCGCTAAATTCAACACTAGAACCACCATTGTATACTATAAAAAGTTCATATTTGTTGGCAGCGTTTTGGAGATTGATAAAGAATTTCTCATCTTGATGAAGAGCCTCTGATACTCTCTTTGGCATAAAAACATCAAACTCACTCTCCAATTCAGCCACGACCTTATCTCCATACTTAATCGTCACAGCCTTCAAACTTGTGACCATGTAGCGCTGGCCCTTGGTCAGATCGACCAATCTTTTTGTTGGAAGAAATCCTCCACGGGCAACTGCATTCAGTTTTGAAAAATCCATCTGTAACATAAAGTTTGTAAATGATTAGTTTTTTAAAATATGAGGAAAAATACAAGAAAATTACTTTTAAAAAAAATACCAACCTTAGATTTCTCTTCGTTTCTTACTACTACTTCCAGTAGATGACTCGCAAGGTCTTTTTAAGACGAGGAGCGACGCTGCAGGAAGCGGGTGCGGAACAGCGAGAAGCGGCTGTGAGACAGCAGGAAGCAGCTGCGGGTCTGTAGGAGGCGAGGCTGAGATCTGCTGATGCTGGTACTGCTGCTGCTGAAGAGAGTGACTTAAAGAGTCGACTGTTCGAATGAGCTCCTGCTCTAGCACCGCCTCATTATATAGGAGCTCTTCAGCGGCGTTCGGCGGCTCGCATTCCCCCTCTCCGGCAGCTTCATTCTCATTGGCCCCCTCTTCCCCCACAACTCCTGCTCTGTAGTGGCCCCAAGGCAGTGTATCGGTGGTTCCGGGCTGCAGGCAGCGTTTGTCATCATGGGCACTGAGAGCAATTTTTTTCTCTTTCTCAGTGTGGATGTTGTTGCGCCGAGACCTGATGTTTCGCTGCTCTCGAATGATGATGGCATTTTCATGAAGACATTTGATGTAATCGTCAAAGCAGATGGTGAGTTTGACTACAGAACTTTCTACTCCTTTGGCCTTCTTTATGGGTTTCTGGTTCTGTACTTTCACGCTGTACATCTTACTCCGCAGCCCGACAAATTCCAGCATGATTTCGCCATTACACTCGTCCTTCATCAAACTAACGATTTTGTTGTTGGTACGAGGCATATTGAAGGGATTAGTTTCAGGATAGTCTGATGTGTCGAATTCGTGGATGTCTTGCCGCATCACGCTGTACATGTCAACACCTGTGACTTCATAGATCAGACTATCCGTATCGGTGTATAGCAACTTGCCTCTGTCTCCTACACGATCTCGCATATAGTCGTAGTGGAACCTGTACACAAGTGTTTTTGAAAGGTCCAAAACTGACAAGCCAATGTAGATGGGCTTTCTTATGCAGATCTCCGTCCGCAACAGCTGCACAGCGACGAGATTTTCGTCAAAAATGTCAGAGCTGTGAAAATTGGGCAGTGCGATTAGTGCTTCAGCTCCATAGCGGCCTTTCCATTTGTTAACTAGCTTCACGTCAACGCGTTTTCTCTCGTTTTCCATCGTTTTGCCATACACAGCGTTGTTAAAAAGTTTGAACAGCATTTTTTCAAACTCATTTTTGGCTTCCTTCCTTTTTGCGCTGTTCAAGTCAATATATTTTTTTAGCCAAGGACTTTGCTGGAATTTTATGGCTCGATGGACATTGACGAGAACCAGCCCATGTTTCAAGGCCTGTTTGAGTGCTCGATAGTGAAGCACATAACGAGTTTTATCATGAAGCGTCGTCATGAGTTTATACTGTTTTGAGCCAGGAGACGCCATGTGCTCCGCACAGAACGGCAGATCTTTATGGGCATCGTGTAGAGTTTCAGGATACTTCAGATCCACCTCGACAAAGTATCTAAAATCACAGTCATCGGGGATGTCGAAGAAGTTTGGTTCATTGACATTCTCCACCCACTTGAAGCCGCCATAAGGCAAGGATTCAGTCATTGCCCAACCGTACAAATTGTTGACGTCGAAATACATCAAATATTTTTCGTCCTCGTTAGCGTTGTAACCATCCTTCATGTACGGGTTGTTCGCTTTTGCATAACGATTGCAACACTGGCTGATTCCTCCTCTTATGCCGCGCTCAACGAACAGCAACATGTCAACATCGCTAAGAAGCTCAAGTTTGATCTGTGAAAAAATTATTTTTTATTAAATATGAATTTTTAATTAAATTTAAGTGAATCATACGTGTGTATTTTTTAGCATGGCATCCCAAGTCAATCCGGGCGTAGTGTAATAGTGGACAGGATCCAACTCATAAGCTTCAAGACAGTTATTTCTAAAGTTCTCAAAAACTTCAGTCAATAGGATAACGTCTGTCTTGAGATATAAGTCAGAGTACTGCCCTAAATCTTGAATACTGAAACTCTGCCAAACGTTCTGAGCATGCTCATAATCCTCATCGCTGATATGAGCATCATATAAGCTGCTGAAGAAGTCATCTTTCGAAGGGAGATTTGGCTCGTTTAGCTTTTCAAATGACGAGACATAGTCGTATGGAAAAACTCCTTTTCTCTTCAAAAGTGAAATTTGTTCATCGCATAGTCCATCTTCTTTAAACAGTCGCTCCAGAGTATTCAGTTTCTCCAAGTATGATGCCAACTTGTCTAGCGATGAATGTGACGTTGTATTTAGTTATACCCTCAATCAAATCACTCAGAATTATTAGTGACTCAAACTAAACCAACGGCCACTATTTCCACTATGTATCTTACCAATAGCGGTCCTCTACCACGGCTGAAACTCTGCTCTCGACAAGGGGGGTCAAAACCCCAGCAACAACCACATCCGGAAATACCTACGACGAGATAGCAATTTGCTAATTTCCCTGCGATGATAAGAGTTTCTTAATGATGAGACCTGAAAGAAAACTCGATAGACAATACAGGGAAAACCAACACTCGCTAATAATAACACTCTTACAATTGATAGTTATTTCTAAATTTATTCTGTAAATCAATATGGCCGCAACAGCGGTTATCCTGATCGTTGCCTCGGCGTCTTCAAAATGGCGGCTGTCATCCACTGGTCGGCTTACTGTGATGAATCTGAAACAATAACCCCAAACCACGATCGAGATAATGTTCGGGTTGCAGAAGCAGCTAGTGTGGAGAGCAACCCTGGATAGCCTGACTTCTCGATAGCCACTCTAATAGGCTCAATCTACTCCCTTAACTCGATTTCTACTACAACACGACACGACAGTACGACACAGTGACTTACGATCCTCTTCCACCTTTCCGATGTGAATATTACTTACGTAAGGCGACGGCAGCTATCAAGAATAACCTTTAACTAGTCCACGACTTCTTCACACCCTCTACACTTTACGACTCTACCAAAAATTTCAACTAACGAACCAAAGAAACTTCTTATTCTCACACAAGAAAATCACGACCGCTCGCGGTGAAGTCCGTTGATGAAGAGAACGCGTTTTCCGGCTTCTCGAAACTCAAACCCTGTGTTTATCCCCTCACGGCCTTGATTCACTGTTCATTGGTGCTTAGCTGCGTGTTTTGTCCTATTTCTATTAACGTCCATGACTTGCTCTAATTTTGAGTTATGATAGGCTAAACTAGTAGCATGCGCGCTATCTATTCTGCCTACCGCGCCACCCACCGGCTTGCTCTCACGTACGTTACGTCTCTCTTTCCCTCTCTCCCTCTCTCTCTCTCTCCCTCTCCGCGCCATTCTCGCAGCCGTGCTCTACGTTGCGCGACTCTCCAGTGCTCGCGACCCCCCTCCTCGACCCGCGCTCTCTCTACATTCTCGACGAGGTGTTATGCTTGTGTGCGTACGTGAGCGCGTGCGCTGCCCGCCCGGCGTCCTCAGCGACGACAACAACAACAAGGCAGCGCTTACGAGTAGCTGCCTGTGACTCCGTCACATGAAGCCATAAACTTGAACGAGTCGATGAATCACAGGTTTATGTCCGTACCTTCCACAAACTTTGTAAAAGATATGTATTTCTCTTTTGTTTGTGGAAGTAGCGAAACTCGCCCTGGGAAGCATGTCGCTATTTCTCTGATAAAGAGATGAGAATCGTATTCGCTCAAGTTGTGAAAAACTATGGGAATCGTTCTCGAGTCTTGGAAGCCGATGTTACATTTACTATGTGCTGGCCCACGATATCTGTAATAATTTTTAGTTGAGAGAGAGAGAGAGAGAGAGAGAGAGAGAGAGAGAGAGAGAGAGAGAGAGAGAGAGAGAGAGAGAGAGAGAGAGAGAGAGAGAGAGAGAGAGAGAGACAATAAATACTCACTTTCCTGTGAAATGGCAATGGTTTTCCTTAGTAAATGGCTTCTCGCAAATATGACATAGACATGCTCGGTCAAACATAATTTTTTCGAGTGATGTTAGGTTATTCATTGGCTTTGGATTTTTATACGAGTCATTCAATTTCACAGCCAGAGAGTGAAGACTCTGTACAAACCATTTGGCTGGAGATTCGGCTTGTTCATCCTCTTGTCTATAACTCATATATTCCGAGAGAGAGAGTCATCGTAACTACATTTAATGAAGAAGCCCACACTAAATGGTACGTGGTGTTGGTAAGCTCGTTCATCATCAATCACAGGCTTCAATATACATTCAAAGTCTGCGTATATTACAAACGGCACACGATTTTTAAAACCAAAGTTCGTAAACTCTAAAGTATTGTTTTTTACAGATGGAAGTATAATTTTACACTGATTCATTTTTTCACAGTCAATCATATGTTTCATCAACTTCTCTTCAGTTTGAAAATAATGTAAACAGCGGTCACAGATGACAGTTTTACGGTTGTGCGAAGATAGCTGTTTACTACACAATCTTGATAAATTTTTTATCCACACATAGTGAAATTTAAAATCAATGTTAACATCATCATCGAGAGCCGAGCCATCTTCATCCTCGTCAACATAATTATTTTCAATGAGTAGTAAATTAGCATGTTTATCTTTTTTGTCAGCCGTCAAGTGCCGCGGTAAGACGTTAAACGCTTCTCTTTGCTTCTTCAAATAATACACATTCACAGAAATGTCATTTTGTTTCTCAAACTTACTAACTTTTCTGGGATCAACTGGAAAATCGATTTCCTTAAAGTTAAGATCGTTTTTATGTGATACATAATTTGTCACTCGATTGGCATGCATCTGAGCAGGGTGTAGTGCCGATAAAATTGACCATTTAAAACATTCATCGTCGTGATTTTCTACGTTTATACACGCCTTCTTGTTCTTGATGAATGGCGGCAAATCGATGTACGAGCTTCCTCTCATCGGATTGAACTTGTAAATATTCACAACTAAATTTAAAATTGATTTGAGTGTCCAGCCCGATTCACGCTCTTGAAACTCCTCCATATCTGTGTCGATGGGATTTCGCACGTTCATAACAAACCACTCGTTCAAGTCCGTAGTCGAGTATATCGGAGCTGTTTTCGTGTTGAAATATTTTATTTCGATTATCTCTTCACCATCTTTAACTATGGCGTACTCGGCCGCTAACACTGTGTTCACTTTCAAAGGTTCTTTAAGAATTTCACTCACTTTTTCAATAAATTCCTTCTCAACGTCTCTCATAAATGTTAATAAATCCAGGTGTTTTCGGTTTGTGATGACACCCGTCTTTATTCTATTCTCGAAAGCTGAGTCGACATCATCCCAGCTCACCGATGGGCCATTTTGATTCGCTTGTAGTCCAGCACCCACCACTCGATGTTCACTCAACAAGTGTAAAACACTTTTTATGAGCGCGATGGCCGCTTGCAGTTTTTGCCTATCAGCCACTGTTAAGTCCGTCACCTCGGGCCTGCGCTGAGCCAATTTTTCAGCTTCCACTAGAGCTCTACGGCCAAGCGTAATCCAATTATTCATATCATCTTGGTCAGCCGCACCACTTAAAGCGAGCCGATATGATTTACACAGCTGAAGAGCGGTATTTTTGAAGTACTGAGGCATCTTGACCGTGCGAGGCAGTCGAATGACTTTCTGCCGCACGCACACCTCCTTTTATCTAAAAAAATCGCGAAAAGAGATCGATTCTGATTGGTTGTAGGCGTTGTGGTGGGGGAAAATACCGTGATTGGTTAAACAATTGGAAGGGATGAATATAAAATAAGCAGCAAGACGTTGAAAACCTCATTCGCTCCTTTGCTGTCGTTCGAGAACAGTCACCGCAGCAAGATAAAGTATATTGTTGATGTGCAAGGTTTCAAGATTACCTTGAATGAATTCGTCTTCAAGGAAGTAGCCATCATCCCTCTCGAGGAAGATCCTACACCATCCGTTTTCCTATTTAAACCACCTTATGCATGGGACAAGTTGTTGGAAAAAAACAAGTCTGAAAATCGCTGGCTTGAACAAAATTTTCATGGAATAATGTGGAGAGCAGGCAATATCCCATACGATGAACTTAAAAACACTAAGTGGGGTACTCTTCGGAGCAGAGATTTATGTGAAAGGACTGGAGAAAAGTAAATAGCTGAAGAGATTTTTCCCCGATCAGTAAGCTATTTTTGTTATAAAATTATTTTCATAAAAAACATTTTTTCATAATATTTATAATTTTCAGATTAGTTACTAATATCGAAGAGATGGGATGTCCTTCATTGAAAAGTCTACCTGTAGAATCAGTCTCATGTACCAACCATACTGCCTGTAACTTTCCAGTATGCGCACTTCGAAACGCACTAGTTATAAAAAGATGGATGCTTGAGCATCAACATAGCAAAAACGCGAAGGAAATATCAGAATCCTATCACTTTATGTATATTTGAATTATAATTTGTTCATTTATTATGAGTTAATAAACATTTTTTATTAAATTTTGTGGTTATATTAATTTCTTATAATTATATATATATATATATATATATATATATATATATATATATATATATATATATATTCTTCTCTCTTTAAAAAGTGATCTATCCTCACAATAAAGCGTCAAAATCGATTATGTTTGAATATTTAAAAACTGAATAATCGAAATAGTAAAAGAAAAAATTAATTATTTTATTTATCAAACTTTTAAATTGGATCTAACTAACTTGATCGGAAATAATACGCGCGAAGCTCGTTGAATATAGCTAGTATTTAAAATAAATTACATAATGATAATTATAAATATATATTATTTAAATAAAATATGAATACTTGTTCATACGTTAAAAATATTGGTGGCCCTGAAAAGAGTCGATTGGATAGTCCTGAAAAGGACTGATTAAATCGTAAGACGTCGACGAATTCGCCGACGTGGCTCATCATCACCGCTGTCGTCACGAGGTCGCTTCACCGACATCTTCCGCGGTGACATCGTCCCCGAGGAGACGGTGATGCACAAAGGCGATGATCCTTTCTCTATCGCATCCTGCTTCTCCTCAGAGACTGGAGAAAAGCACGGCTCGTACTTCTCCAAAAATCCCGGGGAGAAGCAAGAAGGCACCGGTGAGAGCGAAGGCGGCGGCGACAGCGGCGGCAACACCAGCGGTGGACAGTGCGGTAGTCGCTCAACGAAGAGCGGGGATGGACAGGGCAAGCGTTGTGGCGTGAACATTGGCGACGCAATCGGTGACTTAATCGGCGATGACGTAGCCAGCGGTACCACCAACGCCGAGAGAAACTCGTTGTCGCTGTCCATTGCGAGGCCGATCTCCCAATTGAAATCGGTCTCACTCCACACTGTCTCCATTGCTCGGAGGTTGTCGCTCGATGCATCCATGTCAGCGAGTGATGATTGCTCTGTAGACTACGCGGCTTTTATAGACAAAGCGCAACACCCTCTATGTACGTGCTCCCCCTCTCCACGCGGCGCTCGCGGCTGCTGATTGGCACGCAACAGCTCCGCGAAAGACAATATAAGTAACGCGTTTTTCCCCATTCGGCATCATTCATCGCAATGAAGTCGAAAGATAACTTTCTTCAAGATCTCCTTAACGACAACTCTCTTCAAGAAGCAATTCTTGAAGGATTAGCAGCTTTAGAGGATTGCGTGCCATTTTCTTTGGAGGAGATACCCGAGCTGTCTTCTCCTCTGGCTTTCAACGCCTGGCTGATGGGCCTTGAATTGGAAGACGAGGAGGAGCAGCAACGGGCACCTTCACCTCCACCTGCAGTGGAATCACCGCCGCCACCATACTGCGAGTTGCGAAGGCCGCATACTCCTCCTCCTCCTCCTCCAGACCTCGTGATGCTATCACCACCAGCATCGCCGTTCATGCTATACAACCCGCAAGAACAGCGATATTACGAGGTGCCAGTGGAGCTTCGCACAATTGAACAATTGCCACCGCTGCCTAAGGAGGAGGACGAAGACGCCGACGATGAGATGGAGGTTGACAAAGACCTTCAGTCCAGACCTCGAAAGCGTCATCGTCACCGTGAAGACAGGTCGCCTTCGCCATCTCGCCGTCGTCGTCGTCTCGCCATGTAATTGGTCCTTTTCAAGACCAAACTCCAACCAGCCTTTTTTAAGGCTAAACCAACCGGCCTTTTTTAAGGCCAAGCCAATCGGCCCTTTTCAGGGCCCTATATTTTTTATAATGTATGAACATAATTATTTTTAATATAATCAGCTCTTTTCAGAGCTAAAATTATTATTTATTTTTATTATAATCAGTTCTTTTCAGAGCTAAAATTATTACTTATTTATTTATACTATAATCAGCTCTTTTTAGAGCTTAAAATATTACTTATTTATTTGTATTATAATCAGCTCTTTTTAGTGGCTTAAAAAAATATATTTAAAATTTTATTATATAATAAAGCGAGAGAGAGAATCAGCGCATACATCTTTGTGCAAAAGCGAGAGAAAATATACACACTTGTATAAATTCGGATTTCTGCACACGCGCGCACGCGCACAGACACGCACGCACGCACGCATACACGCACACGCACGCGCGCACGCACGTGTATACGCATACAGGCACGCACACGCACGCACGCATACACGCATGCACACGCACGCGCATGCACACGCTCGCACGCATACACACGCACGCGCGCACGCACAGACACACACACATACACACATGCACACATCCACCCACACGCACCCACACAAACATACACACACACATACACACGCGCGCGCACACACACACACACACACACACGCGCGCGCGCAGAGAGAGAGAGAGAGATAATTAATACTTTTATTTATGATCGAGAATGGAAAGGAAGGTATAATATATATATATATATTTATTAATATTTTATTCCACGTAATAAAAATTAGTAGCCCTGAAAAGGACTGATTAAAAAACCAGAAATCAACAACGAATGCAGTCGTCGCAACCACATACATCATCCTCGTCGTCGCCGTCGTCTTCGCGGTTCTTGCAGTCGTCGCAGGGACAATGTCCGTCGTCGTCGTCGTCGTCATCGTCGTCGTCTTTGTCGTCTTTGTCGCTGTCGTCTTGGTCGTTGTTGTCGTTGTCAAACAGTCGCCTCTTGACTTGATCCATCCGCTTCTTCAGGACTGACTTCTGCGGAAGACGTCTGCGAGGTGTTGCGGGGTGAGCCGGTATCTCTAGGATCCCGGTGATGCGCTCTCGCTCCCAACGGGCTACATCAGCCTTGTCGATCGCAGTTAGCCCTATCCGATAGGGCGACCTCGGACCATCCGACAACACTGCAGGACGAGGACTTAGATTTTCAAACAAGAAAATCGCTACTCGTGGCACTGAAGCTTCAGGCGATGATGGTGGTGGTGGTGGCGGTCGCGCATGTCGACGTCTATTCCTCGCCTGTCGCTGACGCTCAGAGCGTGGTCTCTTTCGTCCCATTGTTCTTGCCGTGAGATGCCTGTTCTGGAATAGCTACAACACGACTGATACCGGCTTGCGCGCGTTCGTCTATAATATACACTGCGAGCGCCACCGAGCGCGCGCTCTCCCGTGTATACATATGCGTGCGCAGACGCACTGGCGCGAGCCATAGATATACGCGTGAAGAAGGAGAAGGAGGGGAGATTTAACTCAGCGGATGAGAGAGAGAATTTTTTGCTCAACATTACAAATTGGTAGTCCTTACAAGGACTGATTTAAAAAGTCCTCAGAGGAGAGAAATTGCTCAAAATAATTCGAATTGAGCTTCGACTACTTTTTTTTCATATTGTTGTGGTTATCACGGGCTAAATAGCCTGAAGAACATCACAACAATGAAAAAAAGTAATGCAATTATCGATACACGCAATATACAGATACACGAACGCTCGAGATGTATCGAAATATGATCGATAATGCGCGCGCGTGTGAGAGAGAGAGAGAGAGAGACAGCGATAGTGTGTCTGCTTTGCCTACATTACTTTTAGTATTGTTGTGAATATCCTAGGCTAAACAGCCAAAAGTAGTCCACAACAATATTAAAAGTAATGCAGACAACTGCATATACACGCCCACACACATAACCTCACGCGCGAAGAGGCTGTCACCGTGAGTTTCGTACGCACGACCGTATGCGCGCGATGTTGTGTATGCGTATGTGTATCAAGGCTAAACAGCCAGACGCACAATATACGTACACAATACTAATTTGTAATCGTCACCGCGCGTAGTTACAACGTACGTGAGTATCGATATATGATCGATAATGCGCTTGCGCGCGAGAGAGAGAGAGAGCGATAGCGTGTTTGCTTTGCCTACATTACTTTTAATATTGTTGTGAATATCTAGGCTAAACAGCCAGAAGCTGTCCACAACAATATTAAAAGTAATGCAGACAACTGCATATACAAACACACACACGCACATAACCTCACGCGCGAAGAGGCTGTCACCATGAGTTTCGATATACTTACGATTAATGTATGCGTATGTGTATCAAGGCTAAACAGCCAGACACACAATACACATAATTGCATACATCACCGCGTGGAGCTAACTGTCGGCTTTCTGCGAGCTATACATGTTGTCACCGTAACGACATGTACGCAAGCAAAAGAGAGAGAGAGAGTGCTTTGACTACATTTTTGCAGATTATTGCGGTTATCCTAGCTAAACAGCCGGAAGAACATCGCAACAATTAGAAAAAATGCGTCGTAGCTTCGCATATACATACACCTCCCGCACATAACCTCACTCACGATTACAGTCGCGCGCGATTTGATTTTCTGCAAATACGAGAACGGGGAAAAAGAAACACTGCGCGCGTCGCGATGATAGCGTCGATTCTCGTCGCGCGTGAACGAGAACGAATACGCGCGTTTGTGCGAATGCTTCGACTACATTTTTTCTTTCAGATTGTTGCGGTTATCCTAGCTATACAGCCGGAAGAACATCGTAACAATTAGAAAGAAAGAAATGCAGACACAACACACACATGGTCATAGTCGCGCGCGATTGCAAGTATTGTGTATCATGGCTAAACAGCCAGAAGCATAATACACGTAAAATACTAATGTCCGAGCGATCGCGACCGAACCTCACCGCGCGTAGAGGAGGAGGAGGAGAAAGCTGACCCATCCGTCGCGGAAGAGAAAGAGAGAGAGAGAGAGAAAGAGAGAGAGAGAGAGCGAACCTCATCGCGCGCGCGCAGAAGCAACTAACTTTTCGCGCTCGCTATAAGCCACCGCTTTTTTCTTTCAGATTGTTGCGGTTATCCTAGCTAAACAGCCGGAAGATCATCGCAACAAAACTGAAAGACTCATATAAGAGAGAAAGAGGATTCTCGTACGCGCACCGAGACGAGAGGATCCGCGCGCGCATCGTCATACACGAGAGAGAGAGAGAGAGAGAGAGAGAGAGAGAGAGAGAGAGAGAGAGAGAGAGAGAGAGAGAGAGAGAGAGAGAGAGAGAGAGAGAGAGAGAGAGAGAGAGAGAGAGAGAGAGAGAGAGAGAGAGAGAGAGAGAATCCGCGCGCGCACGACGCATTAGTCTTCTCAATCGTTGCGAAGTATCCCAAGGTAAACAGCTAAAAGCGTACCGCAACGATTAAGAAGACTAGATCTCGCGCGCCCGACGGGAGAAGACTAGATCTCGCAACTGCCGATCGGAGAAGAACGCGCTATTTATATCACACTCCGCGGAGCTATTCCGGCCCAATTAGCAAGCAGCAGACCGCCCGCCGCTCGCCGCCCGCCGCTGCGCAGCCGATGTGCGCAGTCGTCCGGTCGCGGGCTGTCACCCGCCGCGCCGATTCTAGATCGAGCGGGGATGGGTTAACGACTCCTGGTGCATGCGACACCCCCCTCCCCATCGCCCTCTCCACCAAACCCTTGGCCGGTTCTGGAGCAGCACCTGATATGGGTTAATGGCTCCCCGTGCAGTTACGGGTGCTCCAGAAACCCTAGGCTGGTTCTAGACCACCAACGGGGGGGGGGGGGGGGCAAAACCCTAAGCTGGTTCTGGACCACCACGTCATGGCTTCAAGTGGTCCAGAACCAGCTTAGCTTATCTACTTTGGTACTTATGCAGACTTGTCTGCATAAGTCGGGTTCCAGTTATAGAGAGTCTGTATAAGTCCGATTCCGTGTAAGAATTTGTCTGCATAAGTCACGCTTGACTAAAGAAATAATCTCCCTACTTATGCAGACGTCTGCATAAGTCTCTTTCCGTGCTAGAATTCGTCAACGTAAGTCTGGGTTTGTAAACTTATATATATATATATATATATTATATATATATATCTGCAACGGTTCGTTCCGGGAAGTTTACACTGTACATCGCTGTTATTTCCGGGACGCGCTGTTTTTTCCGGGACGTCCCGGAAATTTTTCTGTATGTAAGCGTTATTTCTGGGACGCGTCTAGAGTCAATAACCCCAGGGATATTATTTCTTTAGTCACGCGCTTATATAGGGAACTCTGAAGAGATAAACTATAGGACCCTGTAGATTACCAGAAATAACGTGTATAGGTCTTTATATATATATATATAGATATGTATAGGTCTTTATATATATATATATATATATATATATATATATATATATATATATATATATATATATATATATATATATATATATATATATATATATATATATATATATATATATATATATATATAAAAGACCTATACACGTTATTTCTGGTAATCTACAGGGTCCTATAGTTTATCTCTTCAGATTTCCCTATATATATATATATATATATATATATATATATATATATATATATATATATATATATATATATATATATATATATATATATATGGGTCGTTCCTGTACTTTTTTTTAAGAAGTGTGCGCGGAGGGGTTGTCGATTTTGGCGACGATTTTTTTTATGAAAGTACATATAAAAAAAAATAGCTTGTGCAAAATTTCAGCCCCTTATCTCATTCCTAATTCCTGCTGGAATTTTTTTAAACCCTGATTTTGACCTGTTTTTAGCCAGTTTTCAAAAAATTCTAAAAGGCTGAAATTTTAACAAAATGAGGTCGGTGAGGTCTCATTTTTTTTGTCTTTCTTCAAATTTTAAGAAAAAAAATACACTGATATGAAATGATGATTTAGGTTTTATTGGCGATCTGTGATATGGCCATTGCATTTCATCATTTTTAGATCATCTTTAAACCTCTATATCTCGTAACTGGTTCCACATTTTTGAGCTCACTAGGTCTCATTTTTTTGTCTCAACGAGACCTTTAATTTCTTTTTTTGAGGACCTAAATTGATTGAATAGACTTCAAGATACAGCCTTTTGAATTTGACGTTTTTATCAAAAATCGCGAAAATCAACTGTGTTCATGGCACAGTGTTACCAGAATTTTAATTAAAAATCATTAACAAAAGTATTTTTCATTAGAATATGATGTTATCTAACTATACTCTTTTCCTATCATAGGAAAAAGTCAAAAAATAATTTTTTGTCGAGCATTATAATATCTAATTTTTCGATACCTAAAATAATCAAAAATGGCTCTCTACTGACATGAATTCTACCATCTTATAATTATTTTTGACACGTATACGTAACATAGATACAAAGGTGGTTCCTAGACCTTTAAAATCTGTAGTCGCTGATTTTTCTAGGACCACTAGAGCTAAAGTTATAGCCGTTTTTATAAAAAAATATTTTTCAAGTGGTAAAATTAGAGCTTGTAAAATATAGGAAAAGTTTTGTTTACAAGATCAACCATAAGTTTGGCATAATTGTCCTAAAAAAAGTGCTGAGGCTGCATATTTTGAAGATCTTAGGCCGTGTCTACACTATGCGAGAAGCACGTGCGATCAGCCCAAGCGATGCGAGCAAGCCATGCGCGCATGCGACGCGAGCAAGCGATAGTAATGGCTTTAGGTTGATTAAATTACCTATGCAGACTTTATAGATAATTAAAGTTGAAAATAAGAATTTAAGTAAAATTTTTTTGTAATATTCATTTTATTTTAACTATTTTATAATCATTATCAAACGAAGTAAGTTTTGCTTTTAATGTTGAATCATCAATGGGTATAAAGCAGTGATATTTTCTTGTATTCTATATAGTTCGGGTCAATTTAAAACGGCATTCTAGTACTTTACGCCTTTTCTCAATTATTTCTTGACTCACCCAAATAGATCTAAAAACCAAATATTCTATATTTTTATAACACATAATGATTTATTATTCAAATACATAATCAAATAATATAGTCAAAAAATCTAAATTATATTATTTTTACCTTATTCCATCAATATTTTCACTAATGTAATCATACATGTCTTTTGGATTTAAAATTGGTTTTTGTGATGTTCTTTGTAAGGATGCCCTGCGTACTGTTCGTTTAACCACTGCTCCACATCCATCACACGGACTTTTCCCATGGTTAGTAGAAAAAAAGTTGTGCGACTTAACTTTTAAGCCAAAATTCTCCTCATGATGGCAGATATTAATGAAATTGTTCCTACAGTAAATAAATACTATCTTGAAGGTAAAAATTATAAAAAATAAAATAAATCTGTTTAATATTGTGTATGTTATATTCCATTTTATGTTAAGGCGTTTTCTGTTTTACCTACATGGGAGTTTTGTATGTATGTATGGTTGAGTGAACGCGGAGTGTCAGCAGCGCCGAGACATGCGAGAAGCGCGCGCGAGCGGCGCAAGGCCGAACGACGGCGACGTCGAGAGAGAGAGTTAGACTAGCCGCGAGAGCGAGCGGACGTCTATCAGGCTACCAATAAGCGCCTGAGCGTGAGGTACAAGCGGGTACCTGTGGACGAGTTAGGCCGGGATCGGTTAACTCTGTTCCGTGAACAGTGCGTGATTGGGAGAGTGTGTGGCCATCGGGTCGGAGCTGTGTGAGCGTAAAGCAAGCGTGCCGATGTGTTACGCGAGAAAGTTTGTGCCGTAAAAGCTGAGACTAACCGCGCGAACTCTGTACCTACGTACTTGCTGTACAACTTGTGTATCAGACAACTACATTAAAATTAATAATTATCTTCATTATTTCTAATACTAAAGAAGTGTTCCATTTATTTATTTCCCGACACTGATAAAGATTTATCTCTTACATGTATATAATAATACAAATTATTTGATCTTGCATCGTAGAAGTTGTTGCTTTTTTTAAATTTGATATACAGAAAAAATAAAGAACTGTTTTAGTAATTTTATCTTTAAAGCTGTTTTCTACATAATGTAAAATTTTAACTCGGGTGTAACCTGCAGGTCCAGGATCTTTATGGATTTTGATGTTCCGGGTCTCAAAATAGTTTTTCACACAAATTAAATATACTTTCAGAATATTACTTTGACATATTCTTAATAATTAAAATTAAATTTTGTCAGGTCATTTAATGAACAAAAATCTAAAGGTGTCTATTTTGTTCATATAATACGTATTAATATACTACAATAAAGTACTCTTACTTGTTTTTGTATTGGGTAGGTGCTCCATCTGACATATAATGTACATTCTCAATAAACGGAAAATCTCGTTTTAGAAGTGCAATGAGTTGTCCTTGAAAAGTGTTAACTGCACAAGCATCATGTTTTAAACAATCACTAATAACACATACAGATAAGGTTTGTAATTTGTCGTTATTGTCTTCTTTATAATACACTACAAACGGGTGTACAGTTGCTTGTGTATTATTAAAATAAAATGCTTGGATCGAGTCTTGACAAACAAATAAGAAATTTTCAGCAAAATCTTGAAGTATAATACATGTATCTGGAGTAATAATTGTTTTGTAATGTTTTAAATAACATTTTTGCATTTCAGTCACATAATGATGCTTTTTTAACTCCCATAAGTCATTGGCTAAATTTATAATAAAATTTCTTGTAGGTTCTTTTACCATAATAAGACTGACTCTATTATTAGATTGTGATTCAGCATTATTTACCCAATTATGATATTCAATCTCTGAAACATCTTCGCATGAGCTTGATTCCAATATTTTCAGAATTTCTGCTTTACCAGGACAGTTTTCACAAAGATATAGCATACAATCGCTCCAATCTGTTGAACAAACACAATCATTTAAAATTACTCGGTAGGCTAAATTTTTGTTGATGGCAGACAATTTTAATTTGACATTTTGATGTATAGGACATACACAAATTGTATGTGTACCAGGTGCTCCAGCACTAATACATTCTTTTGGCCTTAAAGAAGCAAATATACTGAAACCTGGTTTGCGCTGATCTTTAAAATGCTGTTCATATTCTTCTTCCACCCAATTGTTGTATAGATCCTTCAAATCATACATCAACAGTCTTTTTTGTAACTTCTCTGTGATATTAGTAATAGGATTTTTAACACTGATGCAATCTTTAATGCCGCTACATATTCTACTATTGTTTTCATCTCTATAATACTGAGTTACAGATTCTCTAACTTCATTAGAATGAATGCTGTACACTTTACGCTTAATAGTTCCTAAGACACCTGGAAAAATATATTTTGAAATTAATTTCAAATAGTGTATACTTAATCACAAAATAAAATCATAATAACAATATTATTTTTTTTAATTTAACGATTATCAAGACGATAAAATTTAGCTCAATGTTTATTCTATTTTAATTACTATGACTTGTTATATTGGAAGAAAAGAAATAGTTTAGAATTAATTTATTTTTTTTATTTTTTTTTTTTTTTATATTAATTTTAATAGTTCTTTTAAAATCCAATAATTACTTTATTATTTTTTATCTAATAATGAATAACGAAGGGTACCCCATGTTAAGATAGGCAAAATGCCACTATTAATGAAAGCGAAAAATGACAGTGATTTCATAGAAGTATACTAAAAAAAGAATTTTCTACGATTTTTCCGGGGAGCTATCTCCCCTCCTTATACCAGTAAGGCCTAAAAATCGCATTTTTTGGAAATTATTTTTTTCTCCCGTTCCTCAATATTAAAAAATAAAAAAAAAATATGAGATTACAGCTTGTAAACAGAGAGAACATTGAGCTTTCTCAAATATAGATTCTTTCTAATTAAATCGGATTTCATTTAAATGTTTAAATTACAATTCATGTATTATTTTACTTAATCCGTAAACAATACTTAAGCAATACGTAAGCAATACGTAAGTAATACATAAATAATAATACTTAAGTAATAATACATGAGTAATATAAATAAATAATTATGAGGATTTTAAATTAAATATTTTATAGGGGTACCCTTTATCATTATAGTTGCTTGAACAAAAATTACATAGATTTTAATAAATTAAACTAAAATTTTCTATTAATAATTCTCAAGTGTAATATAATATACGTAATCTAATGTATAAAGGATTATCGATTCTATATGTTTACACTATGTCTATAATCAAGATATTAAGAATTTATTACAACCCATTTTTTAACTTACCTACAGTAATTTTAAGTTCTTTTGCTTTACTAAACATATAACGTGAACATTGGAAATAATGTTTTGCTTGTTCAAATTTCCAATGATTTGGAAGTAATGTCAATAACGATATTTTTTTACCAAAATTAGTTTCTTCATTATAACACTTAATTATGTTTCCAATCATTCCGTGAAATGACATACTATCCTCTTGTAGCTATTTAAGATTGCATTGAGTTGGCAAATTAAGATTCAATGTTTTATTAACTGTTGTACAAAATTTCGTATTCATTGATTCTAAAACACTGTATGTTTTATTTTCCAAGCGATAATCACTAAGTTTCTCTCGTTTAAGAGGAGGTTCATCAAATCCATCAAGCATTTTATTTAAACGTTGAAATCCTTGGCTCAATAATATATCTTCTGAACTTTCTGATGTACACACTTGGCTACTTGAAGAAACTTGACTACTTGAAGAAAGCTGCTCATTATTATTTACGTTTAAAACATCATTCCCAGTGTTTTCATCTTTTTCTGCATTTTTTGTGATTATTGATGTAATTTTGAACTCACAGTTTTTACAGTACTTATTACCTGGATCTAAATTTATATTACAAATGTTACGAAATTTATCACATTTATCAGCACTAATCATTACTAAATTATTCTCAATGGATTTTGAATGATTATTAAAACAATTGCAACACTTCCTTTGTCTACTTGTATATCGAGTATCATATTTATGAAGATGATGGTCGCAAATAAATTTATTTTCTACATTAATATCTAAATTTTTAATCCTAAATGATAAATACAGCTTTAATTCATTACTAAGATTACTAATTAGATTAAGAGATTTATTTCTTGTGTAATGCTCTAAATGACATTTATCATCCTCATGCAATTCACCAATATAGCACATCATTTTCTTTCAATTCCTGAGAAGATAACACTTACAAAACACAATTGTACAATTTATAAAACTCACCCGAACGAATACTGATATACTTGGTAATAGTTCTGCTCAACTACCTTCACAATTCTACTTAGAAATATTCATTTCATTTTTTATTGTAACTTGTACTCATTGTTTAAGGACATTCCGTGCCGTGTGTCGTGTAACGGATGACGAGTTCACGGGTGTCTCGCACAGAAAAATGGATGTCTGTCATCTATTAACTTACGTCAACACAGGTTAAATGAAACTATCTATGTATGTTTCATTTAACCTGAGCTTATACGTATAACGCACGTAAAACTATAGAAAACCTGCATTTAAGACCATGTGTATACTAGGTATGCGAGAAGCGCAACCGGTGCGCGCATGCGACAAGCCATACGTTTTGCACAAAGTACTTGAAATACTTAAAATGATAAATAATATCGTTGTATACGATTGAACGTAAACGTGAGTTTATATTATTAGGGTTTGTCAGCGAGAAGAAATAAACGGGAAAATTAGACTTCAAGAGTCTATGCAACCAACTCTACTCGAAAGTGAAAGTTGATTGCAGAAAAAGGTATGAACGCTTATGCGTACGAGTAAACAGGCAATAAGGCATTGTATAGATAAAACGGAAAGTGGTAAGGTAAAAGGAATGTGCATAAAGCACGTAGCGACTAGGCGCCGCAGGACTCTATTTAAGCCCGCTGGGTGATGTTTTTCATAGTGGGAGCGCATCGGACGCTTGCCATCTAGCGGGCACTTTGGATACTTCAATCCCGAACAATCGTAGTAGATCAGTTAGTAGATCTATATTTAGCGATAAATAATATCGTCGATAATATCGTAGTGAAATGATATTATTTATCATTTTAAGTATTTTAAATATTTTGTCCAACACGCATTGCTTGCTCGCATCGCTTGGGCTGATCGCACGTGCTTCTCGCATAGTGTAGACACGGCCTAAGATCTTCAAAATATGCAGCATCAGCACTTTTTTAAGGACAATTATGCCAAACTTATGGTTGATCTTGTAAATAAAACTTTTCCTATATTTCACAAGCTCTAATTTTACCACTTGAAAAATGTTTTTTTATAAAAACGACTATAACTTTGGCTCTAGTGGTCCTAGAAAAATCAGCGACTACGGATTTTAAAGGTCTAGGAACCACCTTTGTATCTATGTTACGTATACGTGTCAAAAATAATTATAAGATGGTAGAATTCATGTCAGTAGAGAGCCATTTTTGATTATTTTAGGTATCGAAAAATTAGATATTATAATGCTCGACAAAAAATTATTTTTTGACTTTTTCCTATGATAGAAAAAGAGTATAGTTAGATAACATCATATTCTAATGAAAAATACTTTTGTTAATGATTTTTAATTAAAATTCGGTTGACACTGTGGCCATGAACACGGTTGATTTTCGCGATTTTTGATAAAAACGTCAAATTCAAAAGGCTGTATCTTGAAGTCTATTCAATCAATTTAGGTCCTCAAAAAAAGAAATTAAAGGTCTCGTTAAGACAAAAAAAATGAGACCTAGTGAGCTCAAAAATGTGGAACCAGTTACGAGATATAGAGGTTTAAAGATGATCTAAAAATGATGAAATGCAATGGCCATATCATAGATCGCCAATAAAACCTAAATCGTCATTTCATATCAGTGTATTTTTTTTCTTAAAATTTGAAGAAAGACAAAAAATGAGACCTCACCGACCTCATTTTGTTAAAATTTCAGCCTTTTAGAATTTTTTGAAAACTGGCTAAAAACAGGTCAAAATCAGGGTTTAAAAAAATTCCAGCAGGAATTAGGAATGAGATAAGGGGCTGAAATTTTGCACAAGCTATTTTTTTTATATGTACTTTCATAAAATAAATCGTCGACAAAATCGACGACCCCCCGCGCACACTTTTTAAAAAAAGTACAGGAACGACCCATATATATATATATATGTATATATATATATGGTAAAGGCGCTTATGGTAGGGTGTTGATCATATGTTTGTCTTGAATTTAATGGCCAATTGTCTACCAAGCAAGGTTTTGTTTAAATAAATGAACACCATTTATTCTTAGACGTTTCGGACACTTTTTCGTGTCCCACTTCAGTTAATTACGTCAGGATGTAATGATAACGGGAGACTGTCCGTTTCGTCAACCGATAAAAATTTATCGAGAAAACTTTGGAAGGAAAACATGCCAAGTATAAAATAAAAAATTAGGACTTGACTAATTAGAGATGTAAATGGAAAATAAGACTGTGGTCTAGTGATGAGGAGGAGAAGGAAGAAGTTGATTCGTCATTGCAAGGCAATATTGCAACTGCATATTAACTCAATGTCTGGGATGACCCTAACAAATTATATGGTAAATAACTCTGTAGAAATCTATTTTATTATTAATGAACTTCGCGAGACAAGGCTCATATATTAAATGGTAAAGGAATGTTGATTGATTGGGAGGTAATTGTATGTGGTTGTACCTCACAGGGAGGAGCGATTGTTGGGGCTCTTACCATTTAAAAAATACAAATTTTTTTTAGGTTAGCATACATAGATGTCTGGGAAAGCCAGTGTAGTAGTTGCTCAGCTGACCGCTAGGTTGCTTTAATATGAAAGTACTCTCGCAAGCGGTTAGTCGAGGTTTCGGTTATATCAGCCTGCTGAGGTCTTCATTACATAATAATGGGTTAAACTTTCCAATAATCAATCATCAGGTCACAACCTGCGGAAAGCCTTCTGATTGGTTGAAGTAGCATACAATGTGATCATTGAGAATGGAGTACGTCGTGGACATGCAGGGCTTCAAGCAACCAGTGAACGATTTCAGTCTCAAGGAACTCGCCATACTTCCTTTAAACGACAAATCAGAACCTCTGGTGCTCATGTTTCGAGAGCCGTATCCATGGCCTCGATTCACGGACAAGTACCGACGCGAAAATACATGGTTGGAACATTGCTATCGCGGTTTTACATGGAAATGCGTTTTATTTTGCATGGGGTAGAGTGCTAGTGTGTATAGTATACATAATACATGTAGTACGCATAGTATATTTAGTACACATAGTATATGCAGTATACATAGTATATGTAGTACACATAGTATATAATGCATTCATTGTATGTGATCTTAAAAGTTAATGTATTACAATTACCAATGGAGGTAATCAACTCTGTCAATAAGGTAGAAATGCCGTAGGGTTCGCATGTAATATAGTGGGTTGAGACGTGAAGAAACTTGTCTAAATTTCGAAGAATTTCGGACCTTACCTCTATAGTGATGGCGACGCTCTACCAATCAGAGAGCCCCATACTTTTTTTCCAAGAATTCTATGCAGGATTGAACTTGCACCAGCGAGCTCCGTCTCAACCTGTCCAAAACGTTTTTCCAAGAATTCTGTGAAGGTTTGAAGATGCGAACCCCATTGAGCGGTGGTGGGATATAGTATGCATGCTTCGTGTGTTATCTATATATGGATTGGGAGTATATGGTTGTGTCCCTAACACCATATGAATAAAAACTCAAGCGCTTATGTCATCTTGTTGAACAGGAGAAAAAAGAGGAGAAAAATGAAAAAAATGAAAAAATAAATAAAAAAATTAATTAATTAATCAATTATTTAACAAACCACCATCCACCCTCACACGGTGTGTGAGTGTAGGTGGTGCTTGTTGATGGTTTGCACAACCTGACGTATAGCTGGCACTGCGCTTATGCAACAGTAGGCAGTGCGACGACTCCGGCTCGCCGCCTAGTGGAGCGCACAGTATATATAGTGCATGTCGTGTATGTCATCTAACAAGTATCAGAATTATTGGTGAGTTTGGAGCTATCTCATACGGCTCTGTTTGTAATGTTGGATAGCCTATCTGATGTTGCATACTGCTTTGTCGGTAAGGTAGAGATGGTTGATTCATCTGCAGATGGCGCTATGAAAGTGTGGGTATCAATGGAAACATAACCTCAAAATGTTTACAAGGCAGAGTTGGGTATTGCATATTGCTCTGTCGGAAAGCTAGAGATGCGTGATCCATCTACGGATGGCGCTACGGAAGAGTGGGTATCAATGGAAACATAACCTCAAAATGACAACATAACCTCAAACGTACACGAATTTTCAGAAGTCATGTTACTGTAAAGGGAAAAATCAAACGGCGAAACGGACAAAATTTTATGAATTATGGTATGACTTTATTAGAAAAAAAATGAAAAAAATAAAAAAATAATAATAATTAATTAATAATAATAATTAATAACAATTAATTAATTATTTAACAAAATACCACCTGCCCTCACACGATGTGGCGAAATTCAAATTTTTTAAATTGGGTTAACAGCCTATATAGTATTCTGCTCTGTTGGTAAGGTAGATTTGGATTATCGCGAAAATACACTCTCGGCAGAGCGACGGGAAATTCAAATTTTTTAAATTGGGTTAACAGCCTATATAGTATTAAGCTCTGTTGGTAAGGTAGATTTGGGTTATCGACTGCTGCTAATTTTGGGTTATCAACCACCCTGCAATTACCGGCCGCCGGCAAGGTAGCGCTCTACCTTACCCACCGAGCGCCAGCTCCGATGGTAAGTGGCCCCGAACTGTCCTAGCTCATCTACTTTTACATAACAAGCTTACGGAAAGCTTCCAACATACCTTCGAACATCCTTCCAGTGAGATATTCCATTAAACCTTGGAGTAACCTTCCTAGCAAGAATTTGGAAAGCATTCTAAAACGATTTTTGATGTATGACAGAATTCCATTAACGAATGTCATAACGAAAGTTTGTTGGAGAATTCCAAATCAATGTTTTAAGAAAGCTTCCTGACAGATTTGCGAAAGAATAGAAAAAAAGATTCGAATTAGTCGAATGTGAAAAATAATATGAAACCTTTAAGGAAGATTGTAGGAATCTCATGAGTAATATCAAAATAATCATCGTATACATTGTAAAATTGAGTTTTTCCAAAACACTGTTCAGAAATTTTTTAATTAATAAATCGTTGTAATATTGATAAGTAGGAATCTGCATTTTTGTCATTTTGATTCAATTTTTCAACGAGTATATTTCATGATAGTACTAATAGAATCGTTAAAAAAAATCTGAATACTTATTGTATTTACATATAGGACGCGTGTTTTTCAAAATAAATGTTTAAAAGCTAATTTATTAAATAATAAAATTGAGTGGATTTTGGACTAGAGAAGGTCAACCTTGCAAGTCGAAGACTTGATAAGCTATATTAAAAAAAAAAATTATACTTTATATTTCTTATAAAATAACTTTTTGTAATCAACATAATGCCAAGTTTAAAAAAATGTTTATTCGAAGTAATAATAATTAAAGTTAATATTTTCTTTATTTCGTAAAATATATTCAGTACATTGATTTTATTTCTACCTTACCGACATTATTTTTTTTTAATTTATGGAATTATATAAATAATTTTTAAATACCATTAATATATAAGATACAGTAATCAAAATAATAACATTTGAATTATCGTGGAAACTGCACCTTATTTACATGAAAATGTCTGAACTCCTTTAAGCGAGCGATAGCGCAAAGGTCGTGGGTTCGATTCCCGGTCAGGTCGAAAAATTTTATGTACAATTTTTTCTGCGATAATAAAATTGCGATCAATATAGAAATAAGTTAAAAATAATATGCGAGAATTGTAATACTTCTAGAGAATTGTTAATATTATTTATAGCTTTATGTTACTCTTTCAAGATATTGAGAAAAGATTTCTAGAAAGATTACTGGAATCTTTCATGGAAGCTTTCTGCCAATGAATTGCCCCAGAAATCTTTAATGAAAACTTTCTGAAAGATTTTAATGAATCTTTCTGAAAAGTTTCAAAAATTCGTTCTCCTAAGTTACGGAAGTCTTGTTGAAACATTTTCTGAAAGCTTATGGTTCTCATTTGTGAAAACTTCTCGTATTAAATATTCCCACGTCATTTATGAATCTTTCAACAACTTTTTCGAAAACTTGAAAAAAGGTCCTTGAAAGGTTTCCTAAAAGAGTATTAGAATCTTTCATGTAAGCTTTCTGAAAAATTACGAATCTTTCTTGTAGGCTTTCAGAAAGATTCTAATTATCTTTCTACAAACCTTAAAGATACCTTCCCGAAAGGTTTCCTGACAGGTGACTGCAATCATTCAAGGTATCTTTATGTGAATCATTTGTCCCAGACATTTTGAACTTCCGCGAATATTCCGTGAAAGCTTCCTAAAAGATTCTTGAAGGTTGCTGCATTCTTTTACGGAAGCTTGCTGAAAGATTTCCTCTTCCTTGAGAAAGCTTTCAGTTACCTTTCCAAAAACTTTAAAGAAACCTTCCTGAAAGGTTTTCTGAAAGGTTGCTGCAATCTTTAAAGCAATCTTACCGCCAATGATTTGTCCCAGACATTCTGAACTTTCGCGGAGATTTCATGACAGCTTCCTGAAAGACTACGAAACTTTCTTGCAAGCTTGCAGAACGCTTCTAATTATCTTTCTAGAAACTTTAAAGAAACCTTCCCGAAAGGTTTCCTGAGAGGTGACTGCAATCTTTCAAGGATCTTTATGTGAGTAATTTGTCCCAGACATTTTGAACTTCCACATAGATTCCGTGAAAGCTTCCTAAAAGATTCTTGAAGGTTGCACGTAAGCTTGCTGAAAGATTCCCTCTTCCTTCAGAAAGCTTTCAGTTACCTTTTCAAAAACTTTAAAGAAACCTTCCTGAAAGTTTTTCTGAAAGGTTGCTGCAATTTTTAAAGGAATCTTACTGCCATTGATTTGTTCCAGACATGCTGAACTTTCGCGGAGATTTCATGAAAGCTTCCTGAAAGACTGCGAAACTTTCTTGCAAGCTTGCAGAAAGCTTTCAGCAATCTTTCATGCTATGTGGGAATTACTATCATTGTAAAATTTTTAGATCTTTTTCTTTTTAACAAAAGCTTTAATTTAAGATCTGGTAGATCGATTTGCCTTGAAAAATATTCCAGATATAAGAGTTTTTATTTTCCAATATTCAAGAAGTAATAAGGTGACTTCACCAGTGAATGAAGAAATAAGGAAATAGTAATTTTTGTTATTCAATTAAGAGTCTTAAAAATGGATTAAAAGTAAAAATCTTTTTCAATTAGTATTTTAAAATCTTCAAACTTTACGACAGTGACAAAATTGTGGATAAAGAATAAAAGTAGAAATTTTATTAATAATAAATCTGTAAATATCTCCTAAAAACCAGTAAATGAATACGTGGTGCTAGTTACTGAACACTTTGAAAACAGTGAATGAACACTTACTTTGTATGTACCCTAGTGGAAATGTATTCGAGCCAAAAAATGTGCCAAAAGTGTTCCATGATATATAGAAAGTGTCCCCATGGTGTTTTTAAAAGATAGATTTCGGACATTTCGAACACTATTGGAAGAATTTGGAACACTTATTACCACGATATGATACACTTAATAACCACTTCGAAACATTTCTTAGAAAATAGACTGAATTAATTTTTCATATTTTAGTGGAATACTTTTTATATGACCCGGTACACTTTTGGAACAGTTTGGAACATTTTTTAAAATTTTCATTTACAGGGCCCATTTTTAGTCAAGTAAAACAAAATGTTTCTTGATACATAAAATATTTTCCAAACTATAGATACATTTTTCACCTAAATTTGTAGTTATTACGTCTTTTTGGAACACTTTTAAACATCATTGGAACATTTTTTAAACACCATTGATCATTCTTAGAACATTTTTCGAAAATTTATTAAATTTGTTTAAACCATTTTTATTAACATTTCTTAAATATTTTAAAAACATTTTTAAATTTTAGATTTCTTTATGTTCCTAAATGCCCCAGAAGTATTCAGAAAGTGTTCCTAAATATTCCAAAAGCACGGACAACTTTTTCTTTTAATCCATTATAGTTAAAAAATGTTCCAAATAGTTCCAAAAAGTGTTCGAAATTGTTTTAAAAAATACGAAAAATTTTTATATTTGTTACAGAAGAAAATTAAAAAGTGTTCCAATTTATTCAAAAAGTATGCGAATCATTCTCAAAAGTATCCCAAAAGTGTTCCGCTTACTACCAAAACTATTCCGAGTAAAATAATATATAATCGATTTCACCCTATTAGAAATTTTTGAGTCTAAAACAGTTATAAATGTTCCAGACTGTGTCCTTAAGTGTGCCAAAAGGGTTCCAAATGTCCGAAATCTGTCATTTATGTATAGCTTAGACACAGATTTCAAACAGTTTGGAACACTTTTAGACTAGAAAGGTACATGTTTGGCATAGTTTAAAACACCGGATTTTTTCCACTAGGGTACCTCGATGGAAATGAAAAATATATATAAATGTAAAAAACTGTATATAAATGTAAATAAGTGTATGTAAAAGTTGTAATTGGAACATTTTTTCATTTATATACGTCTATATACTTTTATATACGTACATTTATCTCCTAAAATCCAGTAAATGAATACGTGGTGCTAGTGACTGAACACTTTGAAACCAGTGAATGAACACTTACTTTGTATGTACCCCGCTGGAAATGGAAAATGTGTGTAAATGTAAAAAGCTGTATATAAATGTATATAAGTGTATGTAAAAATTGTAATTAAAACATTTTTTACATTTATATACGTTTATATACATTTATATACGTTTTTTTACAGATATTTACACTTATTTACATTTATATTTTTTTTTCTTACATTTTGTATAGTACGTTGTATTGAAAATTTTTATTTCTGTAAATACACTTATTTACGGTTACTTACAGATTCATACATTTGTATACATTTATATACATTTATATGATTTTTTTTTTAATTTTTGCTATATAAGACTTTTTTTAAAAGTTTAATGGAAGTGTATATAAATGTTGTCACGGCCTGCCGTACCGACGTCGGTAATTAGTAAGTTCGTGATAGCGAACGCTAGAGGGCGCGTCGATGCAGTATTGGAGCTGCATCGACGAGACGAGGAGCGAGCCGGCGCGAGAGAGCCCGGCATCCATGTTGTTGTTATCGTTCGGACAGAAACGCGCGCGGAAGTGAATTCGCGGAGCGATCGCGTTTTCCGCGATAAGTAGTGAAGTGTTTCTCTGTTTCAACCTCAGGAATGCAGGCGTGATGCATCCTGAGGCTAATATCATTGTTCGAGGGACGTATTATTCTGTACTTTCGACGGAAACACGAGAAGAACTCAGAGATAGTGCTACAGGCTAGGATCACCTGTCGCACTCTCAAACGAGCAACATCCTCATGCAGTAAGCCTGTTCGCCTGGCATGAGAGCAGCAGAGAGTATCATGAGAGTTGATAGTACGAAGCCAGATGAGCAGCGAGGATGTCCGCGAGGAACCTAGGCCACACCGTATGAATCTAACCTACAATAGCGGTAAGCGTGCACGTATCAACCGCGTCGCGAGTAAGTACGCGTAACCGTTTGTCCAGGCTCGTCGCCACCTGGACAGCGGCCCCGAATAGGCGTTCTTGTGCGGAGAGAGCGAGCGTAGAGAGAGCACAGGCTCGGGTCATCAACATTAGAAGGTCACCGACAATGATTTAGCTTGCCGGCAGTTTGTAACCGGCAAGTGCGCATAAGAAGATCGCAGACGACATGCGTTAGTAGCCTGCTCTCTCTCAGGCTAAGTTAAGTGTGTTGTGTGTCGCGACACGCGAGCGCGACCGCTCTCTCACTCGCGTAGACGATGAGTACGCTACGTATATTACTGTAGACGCGAGGCTTATGTTACCGCGCGTACACTACGTATATTACCGCGAGCGTGACGTCAGCCCTCGAGACAGCTGATGTCTGAGATAACGTGCTAGCGCACCGTTAGGTAGGGAAATTAACCTATTTCAACGCGACACTTCCACTGTCTAAATTATTAATTATTCATTTAACTTCATCATCTTTTATTTAATAAACAATAGTCTTTTATTATTAACTTCAACTGCTCGAGTTATTATTTCGCGAACTTAGTCATTCCCCGCTCCCCGCCGCCTCCACGGTCGTTACGTAAGAGAAAACGTATCGTTTCATCTGAGCAACCGGCACACGAACCAGTGAACGAGAGGAGTTCGAGTCACTAGTGAGAAACAAAGCGCAAGTCTTCGACTTGCGTGTTGCACGGTAAGTCACCAGATTAGGTTAACATTGCACGACGTTGTAGCGTCTGTTACCTAATCCGGCTACTCAATCTCCGGGAGTTGAACCGAGAGATACGGAATTGAACCGCTAAGGTACGCAGGTGAAATGTGCCTTAGCCCGAAAATCCACCCCGTGACAATGTATATAAATGTAAAAAATATATATACATTTTAAAAATTGTGATGTTTAATGTGTAAAAAAAATATAGTTTCGTAAATAAGTATAAATTTATGTAAAAAAACGTATATAAATAGAAATAAACGTAAATGCGTGTTCCAATTACAACATTTATATACACTTATTTACATTTATATACGTTTTTTACAGAAATATACACTTATTTCAATTTATATACATTTTTCATTACCACTAGGGTACTTATGTAAGTTTAGTAACAGTAACTTTAGAATCTGAATGTTGAAAGTTGACACCAGAATGATAATGATACACTTTATGTATTAAAACTTATAAACATTAAATATTGAATATTATTGATTTTTCATATAGTACAGCATGAGGTGCGAAAAACGTTCGTTCACTGGGTTGCCGAACCAAAGTTGGAACACGTAAATTATATTGAAATAATTAACTTTTTTCTTAAAAATAATGTCGAATCGTCAACGAATAAGTATAAAACTTCATTTAGACGTAAGTTTTTAACACAAAAACTTTAGATTTTGAAGAAACTTCAGCATATGCCTACAGTGCATCTGCGTCACCCTTATAGCGAATGGCGTATATTTAATTCTCACCACGGTATTGCATAATATTAATAATGTTTTTCATCCATGGCAATTCATTTCATATAGCATGTATAATATATAAAACGAAAGGAAATTTCGAAAAGATTTCAAAATCATGATTATATTTGATACCAAAAATGTACAAATTTTAAAATTTTAAATATTATATAAAAATGTTCATTCACTGGTGACTGTTCCAATACTGGTGTAGTCACCCTAACATAAAATCTCTTGTATCTGGGCTATTTTTCAAGGCAAATCGGTCTACCAGGTCTTAAATTAAAGCTTTTGTTATAAAGAAAAAGCTTTAAAATTCTTTTTTATTACTCTATTGAAAAATGAACATTTTTTTGGTGTTCAGTCATGTGCTTCGTAAAGAACTTGAATTATAGCCTTTTAAATATAAAATTTGAGTTACATAAAATTTGAAAAGTTTCTGGGCTTTGCTCATGTATCAAATTTATTTGAGTAAATTATTTTTTACGGTCAAAAATTGATACAAATAAAAATAAATAAAAAATAATAAAAATAAATAAAAATAAATCGCTTTTGCAGCTAATTTTTGTAATTTTATTCGAGTTAATTTATTTTGGTCGGAATAGAAATATCGAATGTGACATGGGAAATAAATATTTCTGTTTCGCTAAATCACAGATTCATGAACAATGTAGGTCATTTGGACTCAAATGAATAAAAAGTATTATTTACAGCAAATTATTTATTATTATTAAGTAATTAAAGAGAATTGCTTTGACAGTTGTAGCTTATAGACTGTATATATATCTTGTACAATAGGAGTAATAAAAAATACTATTTTTTTAATAAATAAATAATGTAGTAAGTAATAAAAAATAAATAATGAACTATTTAGTAATAGGATACAGGAAATTCATTATTTGTTTAGACATCATGAATTTATATTTATTGCACATGTTTATCCTATTACCGTAATGCAAACAAGCTATTCTATTTAGTGTATTGTTTTATGTATTAACGTACTGTGAACTATAAAAATGTCACTAAAAGAATGTTAGTGCTAAGATTATCCCTTCTTAAAAAAGTGATAAGCGGCCATGTTGAAGCATCTAAAGGCTTGATTTTGATTGGTCGATAAGAAGAAGGCGCGAGAAATTTACTGTTTGGAATTTAATGTTTGAATTTTTTAATGGAATTTTTACATTTAGAGTAGTATAAAAATGATTAAGTTCTGACTTTGAAAAAATACTTAAATAAGTTAAAAGTAAAACGTAATGAAGATAGCATACATAACCTCAAAAACAGAAAAGTACGCGCGAAGCGCGTTTGAATATCGCTTGTAATGTAAAGTGCACAACAGTACGTATTATACTCACACATATGTGCATAATGATTTTATTATATTAATTTTCATTTATAAAAAACAAAATGGAAAGAAACACACTTGGAGCTTAAAGTTTAGTCCAAACCTGATCTTGTCGACGAGCGTGCTACATTACTTGTGGGCTTTTGAATATTGTTTATTCCTTTTGCTGTAACACTGCACAGAGTATAAAATTCTTTTCACTTTTACTCTATACTTTTATTATGTATAGCAACTGCGCTTGATGATTAATTTGTTTCATATGGTATATATCTTGTTGAAATATGCAATACAAACTCTTACATATGAGAGCTGAGTCTAAGCCTGAACATGTAGACGAGCCTGCTACATCACTTATGAGCTTCTGAATTTCATTTATAGATTTCGGTATAACACTGTACAGAGTATAAAATTCTTTTCACTTTTACTTAACACTTTTATTATGTATCGCAAATGCACTTGATGATTGACTTCTTTGATATAGTCTATATCTTGTTGTAATATACAATACATACTCTTTTATATTCATATAAACAACTTACATATGAGAACTGAGTTCAAGCCTGAACATGTTGACGAACCTACTACACCACTTATGAGCTTTTCAATTTCATTTATAGATATTGCTGTAACATAGAGTATAAAATTCTTTCGACTTTTACTTTACACTTGATTAGGTATCGCAACTGTACTTGATGACTGACTTCTTTCACATCGTTGATATCTTGTTGTAATATGCAATACATACTCTTACATATGAAAACTGAGTCTAAGCCTGAACATGTAGATGAGCCTGCTACATCACTGATCGTTTTGTTTTGCTGAAACACAACACAGAGTATAAACCCTCTTTTCACTTTTAGTAGACGTTGCAACTGCACTTGATAATTAATTTATTTTATGTGCTGACTTTAAACTTGACCACCCTGAGTTTCTTGTTTATGTCTGATTGTCTGTTTGAATTTATAAGCTTTACTTATACTTATTTCATCCATGTTGCATGAATGAACAATCTTCTGGAATAGAAAGAAATACGCACACAAAGTATCTGATCAAGAAATAATGGATATTTGTCATAAAATATTTTGAGTATTTAAATTTTTAAAAAATATTTTATTTCTTTCAGAATTATTAAAAATTCAAATACACAAAATTATTCAAACAATAAGTAATACTTATCTAATTTTCTCTCCCTCGTTGTTAAAATGCGTTTCTGCTTATTGTTGACTTTAATTTATTTCATTGCGATTTTATTCAATTGGAGTACAAAAATCATAACCTATACATAAGCTTCTGCTTCGTCTGCTTTGAATGCTCCGTTTCAATTTCAAATTAGCCGAACGGACGCGAAGTTGGCTCTGAGACGCGATGTCTCCGCCGCTGGGAAAATACTAGATCTAGTAATTTCCCACGACCCACTGTAGGAATCTAGTTATTTCCCACGTTCTGAAGGATCGGAGGCCATCACTGGCAAACACAAGCTTTGGGCTGGCCAATTTTACTCCCGTAGTGCGTGTGTGTGTGTGTGTGTGTGTGTGTGTGTGTGTGTGTGTGTGTGTGTGTGTGTGTGTGTGTGTGTGTGTGTGTGTGTGTGTGTGTGTGTGTGTGTGTGTGTGTGTGTGTGTGGCCGAAGGAGATGATTAATATAGGCGCGAAAGTATTTTACGATAAATGTATTCACAATAAATGACAAAAAAAATTTTGAATCTTTTTTCTTACAAATTTCAAGAAAAAGACCTCGTTTGTCCGCCTGTACGAGTTCTGCTTGGATTTTTACGCTTATATTTTGGCTATTAGTGAAATACTTGCGTTTTTAACTTTATAGGATATGCGTCACGCTGTTAATTGAAGAATGCAACTCACATAAAAATGAGTGGTCATTCTAAAACAATTACAGACGGTTCATAAGGTATATTTTTCATATTTCGGAGCTGCCGAAATTGGTTATTCGGATAATAGTCTAGGCGCCGATAACACATTTCGTGGCCAAATTTTGTCCCCGCCTGAACCAAAGTTTTCCAGGCGTATTTTGACCTGCTCAATTCGAATTTCGAGGGTTCCCGGCCGAAAAAGTGGGAGAAAAAATTTATAAACAATTTAATTGTTTAAAAGGCCTTATCTCCGAAGTGAAATATCGCAGCGCGCTGAAACTTTATTGAAAACGTTGGTTTCTTTATTTAGAAACTTGTTTGTTCTTATACTTTTTTAGCTATGTCTGATAGTTTTAAAGATATCAATGATAAACGCCTTTTGGTGCGCCTTTGCTATTTATACTATACCACGCGCGGCTGCCACGATATAATATACAAATTATTGATTTTTGATGGTTGAATGGATCATTGTTTTGGCAATTATGCGATGGAGTATGTATTTATACACCTCAAATCATAAAATTTACTCATTTTATCTAGTAACAATAGTAAGCGCAAAGACGAGAGGCGGTGCGTGGCGGTCTCGTGTCGTGTGGTGTAGTAAATAGCAAAGGCGCACCAAAAGGCGTTTATTGTTGATATATTTAAAGCTATCAGACATAGCTTAAAAAGTATAATAACAAAAAAGTTTCTAAATAAAGAACAAACATTTTGAAAAAAGTTTCAGCTCGCTACGATATTTCACTTCGGAGATATGGCCTTTTAAACAATTAAATTATTTATAACTTTTTTCTCCCACTTTTTCGGCCGGGAACCCTCGAAATTCGGTTTCAGCAGGCCAAATTACGCCTAGAAAACTTTGGTTCAGACGGGGACAAAATTTGGCCACGAAATGAATTGTCGGCGCCTAGACTATAAGTGAAGGTAGAGAACCATAGAAAAGTGGCTAAATAACCTCAAGTTATATTAGGTAGTATATGTTTTAGTCATAGTTATATTTTACTCCATTATTTAAAAATGCTTCTTACATATCTGTATATGCCAAGATCTAAATATTACTTATATTTTACTCCAGTTATTATAACTCGAAATATAAAATAATTTTTTCTTAAAATAATTTTTTTTTACTAAAAAATAAAAACGATTTTTTTATTAAAAACATCTCTATAATATCTCTGAAATTTATGATTCAGTATGTCTAACTATATACAGACCGTTGTATGTATAAACTATACCTCTTCAAAAAATGTTAGAGCGAGTAGATAGATATATTCTCCACTATCGTCACTCGCAGAAAAGTGACTTTTTTTATAAAATAATCTTTTTCTCTATTCCTCGGGCGAAAGTACGCGTTTTCGCCGTTTGTTTACACTAGAAGAAGAAGCACTTTTGCCCACTGCGTGCGTCACTTGTTTCACGCGCTTTTAAATTAAATTTGTTGTCGTTTGATTTTTCTTTCTATATGTATCTGCGTTTTGTTTGTAAACACAGACACCAACCCTTTACTGTGTATACTATAAATACTGACCAATCTCATGTTTTGCGTTAACATCGACTTCATGTGTACTACTTAACACACGTTATAATTTAAGGTATTAATTATTGTATCACGCGAGTGTTTTTAGTTTCTATTAATTACATTGTATATGACATACAGATTTGGATCGATCGACGATCGAATTTTCGTTTTTTGGCTTAAACTGTTCATTTTGATGAGATAAATAAGAATATGGGCATAAAAAAATGCAGCAACCATTTTTTCTACCCCTTATTAAGGATTAAAAGTTAAAAATCGATATATCTTTAAAGATGTTTGTTTTGCATGCAAAAATTTTGTATGTATTGCTAAATTGGACCATTAGCAACCATTTCCAATTTGTTTCATCGAAATACATGTTTCGGAAGGTACTTTAATAAGGCGTTTTAGGTTCCGGTCAGTACTACACTTATTACAAAACAAAAATTTTGCGTTTTGCACGCCTAATTTTTTATGGATATGATTACCGATGCATTGGCAAGGACACTCATAAGTTCCTGGGCGAAACGATGTTTCGGAACATATAAATAATTAATAAAAGCGCAGCCTAACCTATAGGTTATTCCTCACTTTTATGCTATTTTATTATAAATCTGCGTTTTGCATGTCTAAATGTTGAATGTAATATTCAATTGGATCTATACCAAGCATTTCCAATTTGTTTCATCGAAATACATGTTTCGGAAGATACTTTAATAAGGCGTTTTTGCTTCCAATCGATACGCGATTTCTACATTTCTTATCGAATTTAAATTTTTAGTTTTGCACGCCAAAATTTTGTATATATTACTAAATTAGACCTATGGCCGAATCCATTTCAAATCAGGCGGACCGCGTATGCCTATGTCACCGATAATTTTGGAATTAAAGTATTCATGTTCTTCTCCTAAATTATTTGACCCGTATATTTTTATTTTTTTGTTGCATCAAAATTTCATGCGTTCAGCAATGGCAAAAAATTCCGAGAAAAACCTTACTTAGAAAAAAATTTTTTCAATGTAATTTTCAAACCGCTACTGCTTCACCAGTTTTTTAAGCTTTTTAGCGTGTAACACATAATTTCACTAAGGTTTGAGCCCTCTTTCACGTTCTTTATGTTATTTAAAAAAAAAAATAAAAAATGCACGAGTTATGTACTTTTTACTGAAAAATGCACTTTTTAGAAAAGTGCATTTTTCTCAAAAACGCCATTTTTTTTTTGCTCAATTTTTTTTTGTCCTGATAGAGGACCTAAATACCTATCTAGACGTATTTGTGAAATTGCCGACCCGTGCCCAGGAATACCGATCATTAATGAGATAATACACAAACAAATTTTTCACGCTTAACCCTTACATATATTCAATGGTATAACAGTCAATATAAAGGTTTTTATCTTTGTGCGTAAGCAATATACAAGTACACATAGTATCTGTTGTATTTTTTATTTTTGTCTTTTAGATTTTTTATTTTTATAACTACCTTTGTTTTTAGTAGTTAAGTAATACATATATGTACTTTGAGTAAGAAAACGTTTAACTTTCTTCTCTTTTTTATCATTTATTTTAACGGTAATAACGTCACTCTTATTAGGACTCTGTCTTGAACAATTAAAATCGTCATTTATATAATATTCCATAACAATTTGTTCGGTCCTTTCGTCAATTGAATGGCCTGTGTACGCTTCTGGTTCTGAATAAACTCCCTTTTCTTGTGCAAGACTTTTCGCTCTTTCTATCATGTACAATGTTATGTCTGGAAATAAAGATAAAATTTCATTTTCCGTTAAGGATGAGGGTAGCAAAGTCAGAATTTTTACTTTTTCTGATACCGTAGAACACTTTTGCAAGGCTAAACCAACATTTTGTACCCATTCTGCACAACGGCATGCAGTTGATTCGTTTGCTTTTATAGAAACGTCATAAACATTATTCAACTTCACATCGAGGGTATTAGACAATGTTGAAAGTATATTTTTCGTTTTCTTTTTTACGTAATTTTCAATTGATTTTTCACGTATAAGATTTTTCTTCTTAAGAGGCGATACACATCCTGAGAAAAATGTACTTATTTTATTATTAAATTCTTCCACGCGTTCTGGAGTACTTGGCAAAAAATCTTCATCTCTATCGATTCCGTTGTCGATAAAATTATCATCCGTTGAAAATTCATTGTCAGTGCTAGTCACCAATTCTAAAGCATGCTCGTAACAACGTCTACACAGATATGTAGAGGGGGTCAAAGGTAAATCAGGATAGAGAAGCTTCAATGGATGAGCAAGATTCTCAAGTTGTTTAAAACGCACGGAATTAGGTTCGTAAAAAATTTTTTTGTGCTTATTTAAAAAATCTGCACATTTGATTCTCTTCGTTGAATAATTTTCAGACATCGTAGTTAAGTTAATCAGGTGAAATATATAATAATTTTCAAAAATATGATAGTTTTAAAAAATACTGGAGGTGTACTTATAGCAGAAACCGAACTTTTCTTGGTACATAAAAGATCTAACGATAGCCATCTAGCGGACCAATGTATAAGTACATGACTGTTCTCAGAAATGTATTAAAATTTGTTCATCCTTCTATACAAATTAGACACAAGAAAGAACTGAAATCAATTTATTGTAGTCAAGTACCTATAAGTTAACTTGACTGAATAATACAACTTTTCGTACCTACTCAAAAATATTCAGTCAGCGGGCATAAAGTACTACTTAACGCCCAAGAAGCGTAATAGCTCCCATACTCCTACAAAACTTTATAGACGCACTTTACACCCGTGTGGACAAAAATTATTTCAATTGTATAATATGTAAGTACATTCAAATTGTTCATTGTAAATCAAACAAACGAAAGTTGTGAAATCAATTACCGATAGTCAAGTAATGCAGACAACTCTCCGAAACAACTGTATGACTGTTCTCATGTTCAAATTTTGTTCATTCTTCTATACAAATTAAACACAAGAAAGTACTGAAATCAATTTATTGTAGTCAAGTAACCATAGGTTAACTTGACGGACATAATAGAACTTTTAGTACCTTGCGTGTAAAATTACATTTTACGCCCACGTTGTAACTTCAAAAATATTCAGCCAGCGGGCATAAAGTACTACTTAACGCCTAACAAGCGCAATAGCTTACATACACCTACAAAACTTTATAGAACCTACGCACTTTACGCCCGTATGGGCGAAAATTATTTTAATTATATAACTATTATGCCTTCCTTTTATTTCTAAAATTCATAAGAATTTTATCATATATTTATGAAAAGTCAAAGCCTATATAAAAAAATTACATAGTTACCACCACATCCCCATTTTTCATTATTCTTTCTCAATTTTGAAATTTCTATAATATCTTGGGAAGACAATAGAAGTCTATAGAGCTGCTCTAGCAGTGGTGGACCTCCAATCTCCCATACATACTTGGCGGGCCCGAAGGTTTGCAGTTTAAGGTGTAGACATGGTCATTTTCATATAAATATCATATGTTTAAAGACCAGATAAAATGTATAAATGGGTTGCTTCTACATATTAAATACTGATCCGTATTGAATCTATTACTCTGTTTTTAAATAGAAAGTACAAACCCGCATGGGAATATCATATGAGATCTCATATGAGAATATCGGACATCAGATCTCATATGAGATCTCATATGATATTTACACACGGGAAAAGGATAAAAAATAGGTGGCTTACAAAATGGTTAATAAAATCTAAAGCACTTTTGAGTAGACTATAAATGTATATGCATTTTTTATCTCATTTCCGCTTAAAAAAGACGGACACAAAGAAAAATATTTTGGGTAATGAAAGTAAAAGCGGTATCAATTAAAAACTAGAGCCAATGTAATTATTTATAGTGGGCTTATAGATATAAACATTGTTAATGAATTTATGCAAAAATTTAGTATTCTACATTTACAAAGCCCACCGGTAAACTGCAAACCTTCGGGCCCGCCAAGTATGTATGGGAGATTGGAGGTCCACCACTGCTAGAGCAGCTCTATAGACTTCTATTGTCTTCCCAAGATATTATAGAAATTTCAAAATTGAGAAAGAATAATGAAAAATGGGGATGTGGTGGTAACTATGTAATTTTTTATATAGGCTTTGACTTTTCATAAATATATGATAAAATTCTTATGAATTTTAGAAATAAAAGGAAGGCATAATAGTTATATAATTAAAATAATTTTCGCCCACACGGGCGTAAAGTGCGTAGGTTCTATAAAGTTTTGTAGGTGTATGTAAGCTATTGCGCTTGTTAGGCGTTAAGTAGTACTTTATGCCCGCTGGCCGAATATTTTTGAAGTTACAACGTGGGCGTAAAATGTAATTTTACACGCAAGGTACTAAAAGTTCTATTATGTCCGTCAAGTTAACCTATGGTTACTTGACTACAATAAATTGATTTCAGTACTTTCTTGTGTTTAATTTGTATAGAAGAATGAACAAAATTTGAACATGAGAACAGTCATACAGTTGTTTCGGAGAGTTGTCTGCATTACTTGACTATCGGTAATTGATTTCACAACTTTCGTTTGTTTGATTTACAATGAACAATTTGAATGTACTTACATATTATACAATTGAAATAATTTTTACCCACACGGGTGTAAAGTGCGTCTATAAAGTTTTGTAGGAGTATGGGAGCTATTACGCTTCTTGGGCGTTAAGTAGTACTTTATGCCCGCTGACTGAATATTTTTGAGTAGGTACGAAAAGTTGTATTATTCAGTCAAGTTAACTTATAGGTACTTGACTACAATAAATTGATTTCAGTTCTTTCTTGTGTCTAATTTGTATAGAAGGATGAACAAATTTTAATACATTTCTGAGAACAGTCACACAGTTGTTTCCGAGAGTTGTTTCATTACTTGACTATCGATAATTGATTTCACAACTTTCATTTGTTTGATTTGCAGTGAACAATTTGAATGTACTTACTAACATATAATTTGTTCAGCATACAATGACTCAAAGAAGTAAAAGACTTTTTCACTAGTATTTATTTGATTTCTTTTAAAAAATCATAAATATTATTATTTTTTAGATTATACAGAAAAAACATCTATACTTGCCTTATTTTATACTTTCGTAGAAAGTTTTATATTAACAATATTATTATTGGTACAGTCATGAAAAAATTATTACCATTTGCAGAGAGTGCTTATTGAATAGATGAGATTCGAAGAAATAAAAGGTCTGTACAAAAATTGTGTTGTTAAATTTCTCATTAAATTTTTTGGTACAGAGTTTGGCGGATATTGATAGATAGGGAGAGAGGAAGAGAGAGATTTTATATTATTTATGAATACACACTTGAGCTACTCTCAAAATATTTGAAACTCAAATTTAAAAAGTAAAAGTTAAATTAAGTTGATTTTATTTATTATTTTTTATTTTATTTTTTTATTTATTTAAATTGTTGATTATAAACACTGATTTAATTTCATGTAATACATCATACTGGTACTTTATTTTGTTTAACACAAAACAATGATTAGATATCACTTTTTGACAATACAATAATACATTTGTATCGGGAAGATCACTATTTATATTTGGTTATAACACTGTTTATTTACACTACTTATTTAAATTGTTAATTATAAATACTGATTTTATTTCATCATGTAACACATCATACTAGTACTTTATTTAATTTAACGCAAAACACTGATTAGATGTCACTTTTTGACAATAATACACTTGTACCAGGCAGATCACTACGTTCTTTTTTGAGTTTGTTATCAGTGAGTTTCCAATCCCTCAAAAAAGCACACTATTTTCACCTAGATTTTCAACTAGATAATCTATTAAAACTAAATTCTCCAAAGATTTCTGTAATAGATCCTGTTTCTATTCCACCTCCTAAAAGTCTGTCTAATTGTATTACTTGTAGCCTATGAAGACTTTGCCGATGTAATGAGAAGTTACTGGTATTACTACTGGTGCTGCTCCTTTGATAAGAATCTGTTCCAGAGGTCAAAGTCTGTGAGAAAATTCTATAATCTGAAAATGAAAAAAATTTTCACAAAGTATCTATTTTTTATTTTTTTTTAAGTTATATTTATTTTTCCGGCTAAAACTATGTAGAATTTTAATGCCTTCAAGAGATCTACTAGTCAGAAACATAACAAACAATGCACAAAGCAACAATTCTCTTGAAAAAAGAACAGTTTAAAAACGAAAAGAAACGTTTAAACTTATCTGATATATAATCGCTTTCCATAAAAAGTACTTTGCTCGGACATTGACTAAATTTCTTGAAGTAGATGAAAATACTAGATCTAATAATCATACTACTGCATCACAATCAACTAGCAAATTAAAATATTGGTTGCAGATTCAAAAAGTAGCCATTATAGTAAAATTTATATTATAGTTTCATGGACTGTATATTCACAGAACAGATGGCTTCTCTGAAATATTTGGCGTCCCTCACCATAAGCCAATCATTAATTATATTATTTTGAAATTAATTATATTATTGCAAAATTAAAAACAAAAGTTTGTGAACTCAGAATCATTGAGAGAAAAAAGCTTTCTCGACATTCTTTTATAGTAGAAAATATAAAACATCTTGATATTTCTATACCTTGTAAATGGGAAGTTGTGAACCTATCATATCGTTCTTTCTAGACCTTCTCAAACTGTGTCTTCGCCTTCTTAGCATTTTTACACAGTTGTAAGATCATCCTTGTCAACATCTGTTAGATTATCCGATAACGAAGAATAATCTATTGTATTACGGCTTTCTCTTTTGTATGGTTTTTGCCTTCCATACATATTACCACGAATCATTGGAATGTGGTGATATCTTCCATCTAAAATTAGTATAACATTTTTCATTAACAATACTATTAATTGTGAAGTCATATATGAAAATAATTCTTTTTATTTTTATATATTCCAGGAAAAACTTATACTTGCCTTATTTTATACTTTCTTATATTTTATAAAATAAATTTCACGAACTCGTGTTCCAGCTTTTTTTTCATATTGATTCTGGATTCATAGATTAACTTTGTATTATTAAGTTGATAATAAAAAATTTCACTAGAATGCATCCTGGTTTTACTTTACATTATTTTTTAATGACTTCAAAAAGTCATAAAATCTGTAACTGTAATAAAAAAAATCACACAAAGTATCACTTTTTTTTAATGATTATAGTCACTTAACAAATTTATTAAAATACTTATCTAATGTAAAAAACCCCGATGATGTAGATAGATAAAAATTCTTCTTCTTAGATTGCTGAGAATAAGTTCTTAACCTAAACAATCTAGCAACTTCTTGAGATCTTTGAAATATGTTTATTAACTATCTCACGATTATGATAACAACATTTGTATATAAAAAATATAAATATACTGACATGTTATATATAAGGTTAGGTCGATCACATATGTGTGTGTATATATATATATGTTATTAACTATCTCACGATTATGATAACAACATTTGTATATAAAAAATATAAATATACTGACATGTTATATATAAGGTTAGGTCGATCACATATGTGTGTGTGTGTATATATTAGTAGATAATACAAGCGCAAGATAGACGACAACCGGAAGTGTCGTAAGATATAAAACGGAAGTCTTACGATGAGAAATGGAGAATTGAGAAAAATCGGAAACGAGACATAAAATTTTTCATTATTTAATATCTTTAATATGAGAACACCTTTTGACATGAAATCTTTTGATTTGAGTAAAGCAATGAAATGGCTATCGATTAAGAGTGAGATGTTATATGGTAAAACCTAATGCAATATACGTAAAAGCGCATTGAATTTTTCGCATACCCATTTCAAAGTATAAGTAGTGCGGTCGTCCCTCAGGCTCTTTCTACATTGGACAGATACTTGCCTTCGGAGCGCTCCCGCGCTCCTTCATAAACTCATACGTGTACATATATGTATTACTTACGCTCATGTACATATATGTATTACTTAACTACTAAAAACAAAGGTAGTTAGAAAAATAAAAAATCTAAAAGACAAAAATAAAAAATACAACAGATACTATGTGTACTTGTATATTGCTTACGCACAAAGATAAAAATCTTTATATTGACTGTTATACTATTGAATATATGTAAGGGTTAAGCGTGAAAAATTTGTTTGTGTATTATCTCATTAATGATCGTTATTCCTGGGCACGGGTCGGGAATTTCACAAATAAGTCTAGATAGGTATTTAGGTCCTCTATCAGGACAAAAAAAAAAATTGAGCAAAAAAAAAAATGGCGTTTTTGAGAAAAATGCACTTTTCTAAAAAGTGCATTTTCAGTAAAAAGTACATAACTCGTGCATTTTTTATTTTTTTTTTTAATAACATAAAGAACGTGAAAGAGGGCTCAAACCTTAGTGAAATTATGTGTTACACGCTAAAAAGCTTAAAAAAACTGGTGAAGCAGTAGCGGTTTGAAAATTACATTGAAAAAATTTTTTTCTAAGTAAGGTTTTTCTCGGAATGTTTTGCCATTGCTGAACGCATGAAATTTTGATGCAACAAAAAAATAAAAATATACGGGTCAAATAATTTTTGGAGAAGAACATGAATATTTTAATTCCAAGATGATCGGTGACATAGGCATACGCGGTCCACCTGATTTGAAATGGATTCGGCCCTATAGGAACCATTTTCAATTTGTTTCATCGAAATACATGTTTCGGAAGCTACTTTAATAATGCGTTTTCGGTTCCGGTCAGTACTACACTTATTACAAAGCTAAAACTTTGCGTTTTGCACACCTAATTTTTTATGGATATGATTACGAATGCATTGGCAAGGGCACTCATAAGTTCCTGGGCGAAACGATGTTTCGGAATATATAAATATTTAATAAAAGCTCATAACCTAACCTATAGGTTATTCTTCACTTATATGCTATTTTATTATAAATCTGCGTTTTGCACGCCTAAATGTTGAATCTATTATTCAATTTGACCTCTAGCAAACATTTCCGATAGGTTTCGTCGAAATACACGTTTCGGAAGATACTTTAATAAGGCCTTTTCGCTTCCAATCGATACGTGATTTCTACATTTCTTATTGAATCAAAATTTTAGTTTTGCAATTACTATTACAAGGACTAATTAAAATTAAATGTAACTCACTGTTTTACCAATAATACAGAATGATAATTTTATCTTAAATTTAGAACTAAGCAGAAAAAAGAACGCTTTATTAAAGTACTTTCCGAAACATGTATTTCCATGAAACAAATTGGAAATGCTTGCTATAGGTCAAATTGAATAATATATTCAACATTTAGGCGTGCAAAACGCAGATTTATAATAAAATAGCATATAAGTGAAGAATAATCTATAGGTTAGGTTGCGATTTATTAATTATTTATATGTTCCGAAACATCGTTTCGCCCAGGAACTTATGAGTGTCCTTGCTAATGCATTCGCAATCATATCCATAAAAAATTAGGCGTGCAAAACGCAAAATTTTTGTTTTGTAATAAGTGTAGTGCTGACCGTCCGGAACAGGCCTTATTTAAGTAGCTTCCGAAACATGTATTTCGATGAAACTAATTGGAAATACTTGCTATAGGTCCAATTTAGTAATATATAAAAAATTTTGGCGTGCAAAACTCAAAATTTTGATTCAATAAGATATGTAGAAATCACGTATCGATTGGAAGCGAAAACGCCTTATTAAAGTAGCTTCCGAAACATGTATTTCGATGAAACCTCATGGAAATGTATTGTAAAGGTCAAATTGAATAATAGATTCAACATTTAGACGTGCAAAACGCAGATTTCTAATGAAATAGCATATAAATGAACAATAACCTATAGGTTAGGTTACGCTTTTATTAATTATTTATATGTTCCGAAACATCGTGAAGCCCAGGAACTTATAAGTGTGCTTGCCAATGCATTCGTAATCATATCAATAAAAAATTGGGCGTGCAAAACGCAAAGTTTTTGTTTTTTTATAAGTGTAGTACTGACCGGAAACGAAAACGCCTCATTAAAGTAGCTTCCGAAACATGTATTTCGGTGAAACAAATTGGAAATAATGCTTGCTATAGGTCCAATTTAGTAATATATACAAAATTTTGGCATGCGAAACTCAAAATTTTGATTCAATAAGATATGTAGAAATCGCGTATCGATTGGAAGCAAAAACGCCTTATTAAAGTATCTTCCGAAACATGTATTTCGATGAAACAAATTGGAAATGCTTGGTATAGATCCAATTGAATATTACATTCAACATTTAGACATGCAAAACGCAGATTTATAATAAAATAGCATAAAAGTGAGGAATAACCTATAAGTTAGGCTGCGCTTTTATTAATTATTTATATGTTCCGAAACATCGTTTCGCCCAGGAACTTATGAGTATCCTTGCCACTGCATTCGTAATCATATCCATAAAAAATTAGGCGTGCAAAACACAAAATTTTTGTTTCGTTATAAGTGTAGTACTGACCGGAACCGAAAACGCCTTATTAAAGTACTTTCCGAAACATGTATTTCGATGAAACAAATTGGAAATGGTTGCTAATGGTCCAATTTAGTAATACATACAAAATTTTTGCATGCAAAACAAACATCTTTAAAGATATATCGATTTTTAACTTTTAATCCTTAATAAAGTAGAAAAAATTAGTAGAAAAAATGGTTGCTGCATTATTTTATGCCCACATTCTTATTTATCTCATCAAATTTTACAGTTTAAGCCAAAAGACGAAAATTCGATCGTCGATCGATCCAAATCTGTATGTCATCATTGTATTAATTGTTTTTTTTTCTGTTTAATAAAAAATTGTAGCCTGAAGAGGTTGGCAGACCAAGCCAACGAAACGTTGCTTTTTCTAATGAAATCGTTGAATTTTTTATTTCTAATCCTCGCCTCCGTCAGATCGACTTAACTCATTACCTTCTTAGATTATGATATTCGTATAAGTATTTTTATATATATCTTATTTACCACATGTTCTCTTATTTATTATTTCAAAGATTATCTTTTTAGTTTTCTTTTGCATTGTTATGTTTTTGATAAATCTTTTATATCTTTTATGTATTTTACGACATAATGAACTAAATTGCTATTGTATTCTATTGTAATTGACTGAAATTTATAATTTTATACCTTTTAATGTATTTTCTAATTTTTGCCGAAAAGGCAGAATAAAGATTTATCTATTTATCTATCTATCTATCTTTCTATCCCTCTTTCTCTTGACTCACATGAGTATGTAACAATGTGCTTGTTCATGTATTTTCGATGCCCGCCCCAACCAGCAGCACTCGTACGCTCGTGCTGCAAATGTTGGGCGGGCATCAACCACACATAAACGCGCGCATCGGGAAAAACCAATTGTGACAGGTAAAATAAAATTGAAAAATATAACCTGCAAACTACAAGAACGACGTGAAGTCGCTAACGCTATCAAAGCATAGGGCGAAAGTAAAAATATGGCTGCGCAGAGTGATGTCACCAGGAAAGACGACGATTTTCGACTTTTCTAGACTGATTAATTAATGTACTTTCGCCCGGGAATAGAGAAAAATACTATTTCTTACACGGGGGTTAAATGGAACTTCTTCAGGCACGTGATATGACGGCCTCGGCTTCGCCTCAGTCGTCATATCACGTGCCTGCGAAAGTTCCATTTTCCCCCCTTGTAAGAAAATCTACTATTTCTCTAGAAATAATCAATGTGAAGATAATTTCTTTTTCAAATCGCAGAAACTTTTATACTGTATCAAATAAAATGAAAAATGGTTTCGTCAAAACTGAAAAAGGTATAAAAGAAAAAAAATTTGAAACCATACGTTACCATTTTCCAAACATTTTCAACGAACAATTGTAAAACAAGACAGAATTTTAAGTTACCGCGTTATGCGCCTACGCACAACTACCTAATTCAAAACATGTTTAATAATTGAAAACTGTGTTTTCACCTCTGCCTAAGCTTCCTCTGTGAGGAAGCAAAATAATAATTGTATAATAATTGAAGCATTAAGTATCCGGAAAAACGAGAGAGCATGAAAGGGAAAAACGGGAAACATTGGAATGCATATATGTGCTATTAGTGAAGGATAGGTGTCCGGCCGTAATCGAAATGAAGCCGAGAGAGTAGAGCGTATAGAGAACGAAGTGCGTGCGTAGGCCGGGCCTTGTAAGGCGACACAGGTACATATGGGCTGTCGCTCCCGGCTGAATGAAGCAAATCATATAAATTATTTATAGATTTCGACACCCGGGAAGGGCGGAAAGGACTGTGCGCCACCGCTCCCGCCACCCTAGCGCGCCTGGCCACGGGGGTCCACTTGCAGCGAGAAACCCCTTAGGGCTTCCTTCGACATATGCATTCTCGGCTCTTTGCTCCCTCACACGTTCGCGCCTCTCTCCTACTCCCGAAATCACTCGAGTCCATCGCCCGACACCGAGCTCGGAAAAATTATTATTATTTACTTTTCATCTCTGATTCTTCCAGTTCCTATTATACTCTTTTGCTCAAACATTTGGCCTACTTGCTTTTTAACATTAATTCTGACTTGATGGTAATGAACTTTCTGGTAGAAAATCATAAATATTTTTTCAAAACTTCGTAGTCAATAGACGTATTGTATGCTCTTGTATCCTGACTTGTAGCTCTCGAAAATTGACTAATTTACAAAATGATATACTTTTTAAGGCAAAATTTCGGGACTCAAATCAAATAAATATTATCCAAAAAGTGAAACTTATTAATCCTACGAAATTAGAAAGGCTCGAATCATTAACACACATAAACAGCCTTGAGGGACAAATAGAAAAGAGAAACCGAAAACAAGCCCACAGTAGGTACAGTCCAGCGCGCGAAGAAAGAATGGCTAGACACATGTTACAAGGTTTAATGTAAGCGTAGATAGAGGAGAGACAGAGAGATAGAGAAAGAGAGAGAGAGAGAGAGAGAGAGAGAGAGAGAGAGACAGAGAGAGAGAGAGAGAGAGAGAGATGGGGGGGGTGAGTGACTGCAGCGAACCAATCTAAATCAATGGGCTTGTGGGTAATCGCATAATAATTACTGGGGCCCCTCTTACCGTCCATCTGTCATCGAGTGCAAGCGCGATAGGGAGAGTGTGCGTCTACGCCAAAAAAATATGATCTCTCTCTCTCTCTCTCTCTCTCTCTCTCTCTCTCTCTCTCTCTCTCTCTCTCTCTCTCTCTCTCTCTCTCTCTCTCTCTCTCTCTCTCTTCTGCGACAGCCCAGCAAGAGCTCGCAGCAGGTCCTATTGTCATCGTGCATTGCGAGAAACCTTACGCATCGCACTCGTTTTTTGCGTCGATGATTTCGTTCCTGCCAACTCGACCGGATACACGTTCAATTCTAGCCATTCTCGCAAAAGCAACTATATAATATTTGCAATTTCCATTTACTGCATAATCAAAATATACAAAATTTATCGCTTCTCAATTCTGAAAATATTCCTATATGGTGTACCGAACTGTGAAGTTATTACTATTTCATACAATCTTGACAAGTTAATAGCCCTTATTAAACAGGCCCACAATTCTTTTTTCTCATAAGAAAAATCGATGAGTGGAAACAATAAAGCTGCATAATTCTGATATGCTCCGAAAATAATGCTCATGCTTTAAAAAGGGAATTAATTGTTGATTGTCCAGAAAAAGACAGCTAGAAAATAGAAATAAAAATTAACAAAGTATTTACCTTAATATTTTTTGAAAAAAGTTGAATGCAATAAATTTTTGTACCAAATTTATATATTTTCGTGATCTACTTTAAAAAGGGAATTAATTGTTGATTGTCCAGAAAAAGACAGCTAGAAAATAGAAATAAAAATTAACAAAGTATTTACCTTAATATTTTTTGAAAAAAGTTGAATGCAATAAATTTTTGTACCAAATTTATATATTTTCGTGATCTACAATGATATGATACAATCTACATCAAAATGCATTTCTTTTTTCAGTGCAGATCCATAATGATTATTTTCATACTAATAAGCCTCCTACTCAACGTTGCATCAAGTTTTCGTGGACCACACCACCCTAAAAGCAGTATATCTCATCATCACTACGCTCCTCAAGGTCAGGTGAAACTCACTCAAGATGAGCAACTTCTTCATGATACAATGTAAGCGCATTTCAATTATTTTTATCATCATTTTTTAAATATTTTATTATACTTACAAGGAGAGTTGCACATCATCCGGACAACGGATTTTAACTGGGCTTTCAGGGTCGATTTCTGATATCTAAAAATGAAGCACAGTGTTCATAATTCCATCTCATACCCTTTTTCTTGAGATACGGGCAATTTAATCTTAAATATGCCCTATTTGGTTAAAAAGTTATGTTTTTTCTATTGACTGTCGCTCTGCAAGTATTTGTGAGATGGAAACGGGCAAACAACATTATAAAAGTATACAGAAAAATCTAAAATGAAACTTTGTCTCGATTTTTCAGGAAATTATAAACAATCAAAGATCACAGTGTAAGAAATTGCTGAAAAATTCGCCTTTCTTTTTAAACAATTTAATGGGTCGTTTAATATTTATAAAATGATATGTTTCAACGTACCCAAACTTAAATTTTAGCTTTACCTGTCTGCTTTTATAATCTTTTTTAGCGAAATAGAGTATATTTGAAATTAAATTGCCCACATCTCAAGAGAAAATATAAGATGGAATCATGAACGCTAGGCCTAATTTTCAGATATCAGAAATCGACTTTCAAAGCCCCGTTAAAAACCACTTCTCGGCCCGGAGAAATATTTATTAGTTTACTTTACTTTTTTTTATAAGAAAATTTGTTATTTTCATAGTAGCGCTGGAACACGCTCAACATGTGGGATTTTTACTTTTTAAATAGTAATTTTTATGATTTATGTAGCAAATTTTACTTTTTGAAATGTAATTTTTATGATTGCTATATTGAAATATCACAGAATCAGTAAATTTGTTAGAAAAATAATAAAAATTATTATTTCAATAAGTAAAATTTGCTCCAAAAAATTATAAAAATTGTTATTTAAAACGTAAAATTTGCTACGAAAATCTTAAAAATTACTATTTAAAAAGTAAAAATCTCACATGTCGAGTGTGTCTCAGCGCTACTATAAAAATAATAAATTTTCTTATAACAAAAAGTAATGTTTAGTAATAAATTGTTTTCTCCTAGAGGACGCTTTGAGATAAAAAAAGAACGTTTTTTTTGTCTTCAAATTTTGTAGTGGTAGCTCTGCGCACCTTGATTAAACTTTTATTTTTATAAAATCAATGTCTCTAAATATCGTGAAAAAATTAGACCTGATTTTTCAACAATGATTTTATAATTGATTATAAACGCTCGTTTAATTGAAGATTCAAAATTAAATTCTTAATTAAACGAGTTTTAATTAAAGATAAAATTTGTAATTCTTAATTCAACAAGCATTTAATTAAACATTCAAACTTTAATTCTTAATTAAACGAGTTTTAATTTATTCAAATTTAAAAACTTAATTATATGCCGTATAATTAACATTCGTTCTTAATCACATATCGTATAATTAACTTTCTCTCTTAATTGTATGTCTTTAATTGATCAAAGCTTAATTAGCATTAGACATTATCTAAGGGGTTTTCCGATCCACAATATCAATTTTGAAATCTATTTTAGGGTACAATACAACGTGCATGCGCAGTAGACGACGTTTGCTCCAATGAGCCTTTAGCTTGAATCCGAGCTCATTCAGAAGGTTTCTCGACCCGCTGATGTCGATTTTGAGGTCAATTTTGGGGTACAATGCCATGCGTATATACAGTAGATGATTTTCATTTTGATAGGGGTCGCCAAAATATATAAGATATAATATATAAGACTTGACAATGGTAAGTTCTGCGCTTATAACTCAAGAGCAATTCAGGTAATCTACTGCGCATGTGCGTTGCATTGTACACTAAAATAGATCTCATAATCGAATTCAGCGCGTCGAAAAACGTCCTGAATGACCTCGGAATCTAGCTAGAGGCCCATTGGAGCAAAATCGTATACTGCGCATGCGCGTTGCATTGTACACTAAAAAAGATCTCAAAATTGAAATCAGCGAGTCGAAAACCCCTTGGATAAAGTCATATGCAAATTATACGGCATATCATTAAGAGCGAATGTTAATTATACGGCATATAATTAAGAGTGAATGTTAATTATACGGCATATGATTAAGAGCAAATGTTAATTGTACGGCATATAATTAAGATTTAAAATTTGAATCAATTAAAACTCGTTAAATTAAGAATTGAATTTTGAATCTTCAATTAAACGAGCGTTTATAATCAATTTTAATCAATTGCATAATATACATGTTTAGTAAATTGTCAAAATCATTGTTGAAAAATCAGGCCTAATTTTTTTCACGATTTTTAGAGACGCCGATTTTGTAGAAATAAAAGTTTAATCAAGTTGCGCAGAGTTACAACTACAAAATTTAAAGAAAAAAAAAACGCGTCTGAGATAGCACGTTTGGGAGCCTAGGCCGAGATAGCATCGTTCCGCTCAGCCGTTGATATGCTCTTACGGTGTCATCAACGAGCGCGGAAGCGCTCCAAAGACAAGTATCCCTAATAAAACGTTACCCTGGTAGAAACATCAGTGATGTGAGCTGGTCAATTGACCGTCATGACCCTGACCTCACAAAAAAATTTTGACTGACAATTGACCCTGACCGGCCACACTTCTGCGTGACAGTCAAACCTACATCTATATAGAGTATATAGACGAACGGGGAAAAGTATGGTTTTGTCACCAGGAATGGGCTGCTTCTTGCATAGAACACAAATTTTCGTCATCCTTGAATTATTATTTAATATAGACTGTTTTGTACGAAAAGACTGCTCTATAAAACATATAATAGAATAAACTGTTTTATCAAAGTTTTGATCGTTTTTTTATCCTTCTAAACTTTCTAACCAATGATCGGTCAGAAAGCTCACTGACGGTCATTTTTACATTCAGGGATTGTAAATTTTTTACTATCAATGACGGTCAACTTTTTGTCAAAATGACCGTCAAGTCAGAAAATTTGGTCTGACCGGTCAATCCACATCACTGAGAAACATTAACCAATAGTTTATAATCGGTTGGCGAAATCGAAACGAGTTCGCTAACGGTCTAACCAACTCTTGCTTGAAAATGCTACTAATTTCGTCACAAAATGATGGCTTGCTTAGCCAACAGTTGAACCAATCGTTGGTTTCAAAATTCTACAAATTACTAAAATAATAAATTATTCATTTGGTATACAATAAAAATAATCAAATTAATAATAATAATGCAATACCGACAGTGTGAAAAAAAATATTTTTATGGTAAATGAATGTTTTATACATATTAAGAGATTAAACATTTTGAGGTTAAATATATTTTTGTAAAAATTTTTATATTATAAATAATACTTCTTTTGTTTTTGAAATGTTATATATTTGCTCTTTTTCCGAACCGTTGGTTAACCGTTGACTTAAACTTATTGTAACCGTCGGATAAAAAAATTACCGTACAATTACTTTACCAGCCATTTTCGTTAGCTTATTTTCTATCAGTTTAAAAAACATTTTTGAAACGTGCTTTAAACACTTTGTAGCGTTTTTAAAAATCGTTTTAAAAACGGTTTTAGAACGTGTATAATGTTCGCTTTTTAAGCATTCGTACGTTTTTAAAACGTGGATAACATCCGCTTTTTAATCATTTGTACATTTTTAAAACGTTTTAAGGGGTTATATCTGGTTGGATTTTTTTTTTTCCATTTTTTTTTTATTGGCTTAAAGTATGGTAAAACATCCCTAGATTTATGATCAATAATGTCCAAACATGAAAGAAACTCAGACAAATTTTAAAAATCAATTTTTCCAAAGCAATTCTGAGGTGAAAAATGAAGAAATTTCGTCTATTTCGTTGACGGTGCATTTTTGAATCTCGCGGTCATATATATGCTTATAATTTATCGACCGCCGAGAATATACTTCAAAACTATGCTATAGATGTCGCTTTGTACTACACACATGCTGGGATAGCAGAGTAAAGGTAAAAAAATCATTACGGCCCTCATTACGATTTCACAAAATTATAAACTTTTCAAATTTCAAGTGCGTTTATCTCAAAACCAAGTTTTCAAAATCGGCACGCAGTAAAACTCGATGTGTTTTCATCCGATTGATTTGAAATTTTAACTGTAGCTTCTTCATTAGATTATCTGTTTAAGTACACACGATTTCAACGATCGATAAACAATTAAAAAAGTTATAAACAATTTAAGTCGATTTTTTTCGTCGAAAACGCAACTTTTTGTTTGAACAACCGCCATTTTGCGAAAAAAATTCCTAAAAATATAATCGTGTGTACTTCAACCGCAAAACTCATGTATATATGAAAAAAATTTTTTTATTGTTCCAGATGGTGATCCAGAGGACTTCTACTGCGTGCCGCAGAGATACTTTTTCAAATACTGCTTTACATTTATTGACAAATAGCCGCCATTTTGTAAATTTTCACCAATAAAAAAATTTTTTTATATTCCCAAAAAAGAGTTGCTTAACCGATTCATATATTATTTATTTATGCTAATTTAAAAACGAGCTCAAAAAAAATATGAAAAAAGGCCTTTTTTTTTTGAGCTCCAACCAGATATAACCCCTTAAGAACATCTTAAAATTATCTTCAAAACATTTTAAAACATTTATTTGGTGTAGCTAAGTCTAGTTTCTAGTTTTAGGAAACGTGTCAAAAACGTTTTTATGACGCTGCGCAAACTTGTTACAACTCATCCTGGATCTTGGCAGTCACGTTTAAAAAACATTTTTAAAACGTTTTTAAATTATTATAAACAAACTAGTGTACAAAATTATAAACGTTTTTAAAACGAGTTTTGCCGTTTATTAAGACATTTTTAATAACAAAAAAGAAAAACTTGAAAATAAGAATATCAACCGATCCCCGCCTCCCCCACCCACCCATCCTTATTCTCTGACTTTGACTTATGATTTGAATCAAACATTTTTACTCGTGTATTGTCGTGCGCCACCGTCGATCGTAGTTGCATTATGAAATGTGTTTCGAATAATCTTAGCACGTTTTTAAAAAGTTTTAAAAACATAAAAATTTATTTCAAACTTGCCCTGTATATTGAGAAATGTTTTTATAACGTATTAAAAATATTCCACAAACTTTTAAAATGTTTTAAACGTTTTCAAATGTTTTAAACAGTTTAAAATATTTTAAAGACTTTTTTAGACGTTCTTAAAACGTTTTAAAAACGTGCGAATGGTTTACAAACCGGACATTATCTACGTTTTAAAAACGTTATAAAATGTTTCAAAGCACGTTTTTAAAACGTTTTTTAAACGTTTCGGTTCTATTATAGATGAATCGCAAATGCAGAAAAGCCTGCAGACGACCGCGCTCCTATTATACATCTAAAATGGTACACCAAAATTTCAACGAACATTGGTTAATTATACTTGCCTTCTGAGCACTGCGGTATCTTTTGTTTAATTCTTATTTTACTTTTAGAAAGAAAGAAAAATAGCAAGACTCCCTATTGAAAAAGCCCATATGGGACTCACGTGGGAAATACGTGGAAACCATGTGGGATCCTTGTGGAGCCTTGTTAGAATCATGTAGGACCCACATGGCACCCATGAGAGATTTTGCTACGGGATCCCATTGGAACCATATGGTTCCCATAGTTTCCACATGAGTCCTACACGGAGAGAAGTAGGCAGAGTATTGGGATTTGACATCCGTTTTACATAGCTAATCTACTAAACTATAGATACCGCAATCTATAGCTAAGCTAACATATACTACGATCCAAGATGGCGCGAGTTGGACAGCATTTACCGTAGGCTTTATACGGAGCAAATGCTTTTCTTTATCGAATATGTATTTAATAACAATTATTTTTATGTAAAAGTGAAATATATGTCATTGAAGCATATAATAATTATTTTGTCTCACTCTGTAGGTAAAAAAATAATTTATATTAAATCATTTTATATTGTAAGTGCATAAGGTATTGGTGCTCCGAAAATTTACATAGTGCTGTTTCAAGTTTTATTGCTTAATGTACAAGATAAATCATCGAGATCATTTTTCCTATAATATAATTATTTGTAAATTAATTTTCTGTAAAAGTTTAAGTAAAACTGTTAACTTTATTTTGAGGTTAAACTTACCGGTAGATGAACAGTAAAGTTGCAATGACATGTTTGCACTTTCCACTCAATCCAGCTTTACAGGAACATTTAAAATTTATGATTTTTCCTATTTTATCTATTTCACCATTTATCTCATGTGGTTTTTCTCTCAGGTGAGACGTTTGTAAACACACAGATAAAATACTGATTATATCACTATTCAAAACTGCATTTTTGCCGCATTTTATTATGTGCCCTGCACTTAAAACACGCTCTCCTTCAACAAACTTTCTTTCCGATAAATTTGTTCCGGCCCAATTACAAATATCTGCCATTTTTAATAACATTTTTAATCAAAATTGCGTTACTCCCATTTAACTCTAGTGTTAAGTGCTGTCCATCTCGCGCCATCTTGATTAGTTATAGATTACGGTATCTATAGTCTAGTCATTCATCTACAGTTTACTTGTGTAGCTATATATACCCATGTCAAATCCCAATATACTGCTGCGCTCTGAAGCGCCACCGTCTATACTCGCGCGCGACGCTCTTTTTCCGCGCTCATTGACTGTTTCCTCATGTAACCAAATCACGAGATTTCACAATGTACATATTGCATGGTGTTTCTCCCTGTAATAATTGACAGCCCAGTCATGTCAAGTCATCTGTGGGAGACAGTATAATGTTTTCATCCTTTTTTTTAAGGGGGTCAGACACCTTTAAAATTTTCTTCATAAAATGACCTGAAAAAATTAATTTTCATAATTAGAAATATGTAGAAATAATATCCTAAAAATATATTAAATTTGTGATAAAATTAGACCTAAAAAAAAAATTTTGATCGATTTTAACCAAATATATGACCATTTCAAAATTTTTGCTCTGCCGTCGACTCCAGATTCGGGAACTGCATATATTTTAATCGCAGAGATTCTAAAATTTTGGTATATTTTATATGACTATTGACTGAAGAGTTGTATGTATCCAATTTATTTGTTACGGTAAAAAATTATTTAATCAAGTAAATTGGGTACATGCAACTCTTCAGTCAATAGACATATAAAATACCTAAATTTTAGGACCTCTCCCATTAAAATATATGTAGGTCCTGAATCTGGAGTCGACGGCAGAGCCCGAAATTTTACATTACGTAGAAAACAGCTTTAAAGATAAAATTACTAAAATACTTCTTTAGTTCTTCTTCTTTATTTGTTAACTCCATCTTTGCCCTGAAATACAAAAAAGTATTGTTTTTAGCTCAAGATATTTTACATTTAGAACAAATATTCTGGTACCTCAGTATACGGTCCATCAGACTTGTAATTTATGGGCACGCGTAACAGTCATATCCACATCAGTCAGTCAAGTTTGTTAAGTGGTTTAACATGTAGATTCTTCGGTGCTTTTAACTCCGTATGTTTTTAATAATCTTTATCACATATATTATATTCTTATATACTGAGGTAAATAAAGAATGTGTTGAAAAATCCAAAATCCTTCATGCATGTTATGAAGCCAGTATCGCCATAGCGAAATGCTTAAAAAAAATGTTTATAGCAGCAAATCTCCTATATTGATCTTCTTTTAATGTCTGATAGGGTGAACTTCTTTACTTGTCCTTCATTATTCTTTTTCACATATAATATTATTACTTAACAAAGAGAATACGACTGATATATATTTATTGCAGTGCATAACTGTTTTGACTTCAGAAAATAAAATGTCAATTATATCACAGTGAGATTCAGGCGATGATTGATAACGGTAGCTTTCTGACAGAAGCGAAGGTTCCATAATGTTTTTCTGCACAATAGCATATCTTTCGCTTCCTTTAAAAGTTGATTTAAATTTGTACACTACATGTTGTTTGTAATAGTCTATATAGACTTAATTTTTCTTTAGTATCAATCCCTGCTATTTTAAGTATAAAGTTTCCAATAAAAGTTCAAGTACTGAAAAGCTATTTCTAAAACTTTAATTCAACTATCACTTGTATTATTTAAACACTTTGAAAAACTTATTTAAAATACTTTTACGTATTATAATACACTAAATGTTTACTCCCAAATCCGTTGGAAACAATGAAAACTAAGAACAACACTTTGTATAAGAAAGGTGCTGATGCTGATATCACAGTGTTTATATGAAATGACAGCTGTGCATGTTTACATGGCTTACGGACTTTTTCATAGGTTAAAATCAGCTCTGTTACAATAAAGGAGTGAGCTGTGAGAGGCTGTTGGTGATAAGTCAGGTTGTTACGGTCCCAACTTAAATGCTATAAGTTTTACATTCAAATTTTTATTTTTGTCAAAAATACCGTCCATAAATTATATTATTTATTTTTTATCTTTATATTAATGTTTAAAATATTATTTTTGGAAATTTTAAAGCATATATAGATATGTAGATTGAGAATTTTAAATATATTAAGAACAGGGAAATGAAAAAAGAAATTAGTAGAAATAATATACGATTATATAAATATGTATACAAGGGAAAAAATGTAATTTGAACGAAAAACAAATGAAAAGCTTTATCAGTGTTTTGTGTATATTCTTAAAACAAAAATAGATAATGCTTTAAAACTAATTGGGACATATTCTACAAGTGTTTTTTTAGTAAAATATGCAATAAAAAAAAATTGATTTTTCGTCCTTTTAAAGGTGTCCACTCCCTTAATTTATGCTATTATGTTATTATTGTGATGGATAACATCATAAGATATTTATCTGAATCTAAATTTATCATAAATAAAATGGAATGTTTTTATGTCATTAAACATTTTTGTTTCGATTATTTTTAAAGCGAATGATTAGAAAATAAAATTACACACAAAATTACGCGACACAAACGATTATATTCGCGGGTGTGTGAATTTTGTTCATTATTAACAGTAAAATTATTCTCATATAGTTGTAGGTAATTAATAAACAGATATTTTGATATAAACATTAATATATATTATTTTATTTATGAATAAGAAAATATTTTAGAAAATTAAATACTTGAAAACTAACAAATTTTGGATTTTTTATTAGTATCTACTTTTTTATATATTTAATTTTATTTTCTAATCATTCGCTTTAAAAATAATCAAAACAAAAATGTTTAATGACATAAAAACATTACATTTTATTTATAATAAATTTCTTTCAGATAAATATCTCATGATGTTATCCATCACAATAATAACATAATGACAAAAATTAAAAAAAAGGAAGAAAACGTTATATTGTTAATCAATCGGCAGCAATCGCGAAATTCGTTTCTACCACAGATGACCTGACATGGACGGACTATCAATTATTACAGGGAGAAGCACCATGCAATAAATCGTGAAAGCTCATGCTTTGATTACATGAGGAAACAGTCGACGCGCGCGGAAAAAAGAGCGTCGTGCTTGAGTATAGACGGTGGCGCTTCAGAGCGCAGCAGTATATACGCTGCCTACTTCTCTCCATGTATGTGAGTCCCACATTTAACTATAATTCTTAAACAAACTTTTCATTTATTTATAATTTGTTACATGAAGTTTGAATAAAAAGTTTTAATGAAAATATTTATTTACATGGGTATGAACCCATGTGTTTTTAGAATGTGTTTATAGTATTTCAGAAAATTAGAATACTTATTCATTAAAAAGTTTCTCTGGTAGAAATTCATCTATATGAAATGGCTAAGTTAGAAAATAGCTAGTAAAACTGGCTAATTAACATAGAAATATTATAGATAGAAGAGAGGAGACATATGGCTGCCTGCAAGTGGAAACGTTCTACGGTTAGAAAGAGAAAGAAAACTGTGGTACCCTATCTATCTCTCTCTACTGGCGTATGCGCAGATTCAAACTGTAATTTTAACAACACAAATTATTAAAAAATTACAGACTTTTAAGAAAAAATGTTTATTTTAATCTTTTTTAAGATTAAAAAGTTAAGAAATTCGATAAATTCAGTAAATAATATTCTTATAAAATTCAAATAAATATAGTTAACCTCACCTCTGTCAGCTGTTGCTATGTTGCTATGGTTACAAGACAGAGACAGAAAGAGCTCTCTTATCATCTTTCTCTTTCTATAGAGGGAATGCTGTTTTGGAGAACTCCAGTACTCTATCTATAATAACTCTATGCTAATTAATCGCTATGATGAAACAATTTTTCGACCATTATGTGCCCATTTCTTAGATTGACGTAACAAGAAAATATTCGTATTTGATATACTTACTAATTTTATGATGTTTGATGAGATAAATAACAGCGACGCGTATAAATGTTGGAAAGATGATAGGAATGGTCCAGCTGTCGAAGTGAGTCAAAATGAATAAACCAGTTGTTTTCTTGCCGACGTTTCGGGCATTTTTATGCCCCTCTTCTAGGCTGTTTATTGAAAGTAATAAGTAACGGTATTAATTAAAAGAAATATATGAGGCGTTTCACGTCAGCTCTCCAGGCGCGGCGCGCGAGCGCGAAATCATGCTGTTTTCAGCTTGTGTTTGAAGGGCTAAGATGTATCTAAAAAAAATAATCCCCAAGTGATTTCGATGTATTTTTCCTCAGCTTTCCGATGGTGCTATTAGTTTCTCAAAATTTTTCAATTCTAACCTCAAAAAAACATAAAACGTGTTATATCTCAAAAACTATATTTTTAATATATTTTTTTGACCTGCTAGATCGAAAGAGGAGGAAATTTTACATGGATATAGCCTTTTTCTACATAGGGGTTTTTTGATTTTTTCGAGATATTATTCAAGAAATACTTAGAATTGAAAAATTTTGAGAAACGAATAGCACCATCGGAAAGCTGAGGACAAAATACATCGAAATCACTTGGGGATTATTTTTTCTAGATACATCTTAGCCCTTCAAACACAAGCTGAAAACAGCATGATTTCGCGCTGGCGCGCCGTGCCTGGAGAGCTGACGTGAAACGCCTCATATACATAATTACGTAAAAGTCGATTTCACAGCGCAATAGATACTTACAGATAACATTTTATGAAACGTGCTCTACGCAGTGACAACTGCCAGTCAAAGAGAAAATACTTAAACAATAGAATCATCCACAAAAAATTCTGAGTATAGTATTTACATATACGGAGCGCCTGACAGACGTGTTTTTCCAAAAAAATGATCAGAGTTTATTTAATTAAATAAAAACCGTACTGTCGGTAAGTAGGAATCTGCAATTGACCTATTTTTAAAACGAGCACAGCTAACGAAAATACTAATAGAATCGCTCAAAAAATTTTCTGAATATAGTGCTTACGTGTCCGAAGCGCCTGACAGTCGTCTTTTTCCAAATAAACGTTTGAATTTTGATTTAAAAAATATTGAAATCAGGGTATCACATCACCTTAATAAGATAAGGTGTGAAATAGCAAGCGACAGAGGTGGGGCGCGAGTCAATACGCGTAGTCAAGCGTATACTTTATAGGAGTATTTGGGGTACATGAAGTATAGTGGCTCTTATTTAGCCTTGCGTTAGACTACGTATATAACACACTTAGTCTATTACTATATGTCTATACACAACCATACCAATGTATATAAACCTCGACAGTTCTTTATTTTTTCGTCATAGTATGCGTAAAGTGCCTACTGTACGCCCTGCTGTGCAGGCGCAAAGCAGGTACATTACGCTTACTATAACGAAAAATAGTATACGCATCACAGGAGAAAATAAAGAATGCCTCAGATCGCATGATTGTCACTCTCGCCTTCGGCTCGGGTGACAATTTACATGCAATCTGGGACATTCTTTACTTTTACTCCCTAGGTGCATAATCTACTATTATGTGCTCCTACTGCTGATACCTCGCGCTAACCTCCGTTACATAACATTCGACGAAGTGAACCACTTCAACAGCTGGACCATTCCTATCATCTTTCCAACATAACTAATTTTATCTTTACGAAAGTGCATCAAAGTGCATTGGATGGCTTACCAAAACATAAATAAATAAGATTAACTAAAAAGTCACTTGTTGTACTCTTTCTATGAATAATTCAGCGAAACTTTTATTTTTCCATCTGATTCTGTATCTCTTACTCCTTGTCATAACAGCAAGCCTTCTACTAGCCATTTCTAGACTAAAGAAACTGGTCATATTTAATACCTTTAAAATATCCAAGTAGATAAGCTAGGCCGGTTCTGCCCCCCCCCCCCCACCACTCGGCCACCGGCCGACCTGTGTAGCGTTCTGATAGGTTGAGACGGGGAGGTGAGGCTCCACCCACTTTCGAGAAGCTTCTACCCTTCTATTTGTAATGACGTCATCGAATAAAAATTGTTAGTATTTTATTGTCACATTTTTGTATAACGGTCAAATGTTTATTTACGAGCGACTCCCGACGGCGGGCGGCGGGCGGGCGGCGGTGGCGGCGGCGGCGGCGCGCGCGGGGGCCTAGCACCTTACCGCGGGGATGAGCTGAATCGACGCGGTGACAAGCTGGACGACCGCGGGGATGAGCATATTACCGCGGTGGCTAGCTGATTTCCGCGGGCATTAGCATACGCCGCGTGTAAGTATATTTACCGCGTTGATGAGCTGACTTTCGCGGGCATTAGGCTATCGTCGCTGGTAAGATATTTACCGCGCTCATCGTGTGATGCCGCGTGCGCATCGGTCGCGCGGACAAGCTTATACGTCGCATGCTATAAGCGAATACTTCGCGCTAGCAATTTTATTCGATGATTTCCAAAGATCTATGGGTAAAAAAATTAAAACAGTAATATATGATATTCATGAAGTTTATTAAACATAATTTTTTACAAGTGTTGTATAAGTTTTCATATTATATTAGCATTAAAGTATACATTAAATACAATCTCTTCTTAAAGTTGGCTCCAAAATCTCTAGACTAATTTCTTAATATCCCCACTTATGGGATTATATTCGATAATACGGTCGTGTAAAATCAAGCAGTAGGCTGATGTATGTGCTGGATAATTTTCTTTAGCTTCAAATTCAAGACGAACATCAACTGGGGCCTGCTTCAGCGACTCGTTCTGTTTTGAGCAGTCAATGACAACTAAAGGAGCATTCTGTATATAGTCTCCTTTCTTGAGCATAGGTTCAATTTCTTTTCCGTAATACGCATTTTGAAAGTTAATATACATATCGTATAATAAAGCATATTGATTTTGATCAATATTTAGATTGAGATTTCCGTAAGGATAGTATTGAGAATTGAGAAATAGTTTCACATTACTTATTTTGCAATGGTCAAAACGACTAGCGTTAGCGCCATTTTGACCTTTACGATTGGTCTGAAAGCCTAAAATGACGAATCGTGGTTTTTCTAATTGATTCGATGTCTTAACTGTCCAAACATGCTGCGATGTGGTAGGGAGTAATGGATACTCGTACAGCTCCCAACTACGGAAACTCATAGCAATGGGAGTTTCCTTCTGTAGGTAATGAAGGAGTCGTATTTTATGCTTATCGGATAATAGCACATATGGCATTAACCATTCAATTTTAATTAGATTAATTTTGAACTCTTCTGCTTGCGTTTGCACAATAGCATTTACATCATTCTTCGATCTTGTGAGAACAAGCTCATGTTTGCAATTGACTATAATTTTACGATAGTCTTCCGCAAAGCCGAGAATCATACTTAGTGGTATGGACACATCAAAGTAGCCAGCATTATCGGTTATTTGCTGAGTTTCTGCAATATCAATCCAGCCTGCGTTTTCCAAGTTTTGCGTAGGATTGAACGATATCAAACCCTTCATTAGACTTGTCAAACCAACATTTTTACATTTATCAATCTCTACAGCATTAATTTCATATCGGATTTCTTCGAAAAGATGACAGAGGGCGTTGTTTACAAGCTTTGTGATAACTGCTGCGGTGCCATCTGCTTTTAATAATCGGCCATGAATATGTAATGAACTGCGTGAAGGTAGAAGGTAGAGATCTTGATGCTGTATGGCGATACGAATTTCATCACTGTTATTGAAAGCTGACGAAGTGTAAGGCTGATGTGCATGCACTTCATAATGAGCGACAGATTCATCGAATTCCACAGATGACTGTACGTTTAATATGTCGTCCATCTCTTTTGATTGTAAAAACCACAGGAAAACAGACAAATTATTATTTTTCTCGAGCGTTTCTTCTGACCTGCAGTCCTAGACTTTTTAGGAAGCGAATATTCTGAGTTGTTAGCTCTTTCACTGTTCGCCGACGACTGATCTTCTGATGACATGATTTGCTTTTAATATAGCTTTTGCCAATTTTGCTGTTATATACGATTCCCATAATTACGATGCTGCTTTGATGTGTAGTCTAATTGTTATAATTTCTCCACGAAAATTCACCAAGTTTCCGTCCTGATCGACGATGCGTAACTGAATATTATCGATAGTATTAACTGTAATTGGTAAATAAATAACTTGTGTTGGAATTTCAATGATCTTATAGCCCGGAGGAACAGCTGGGAAAAATTCATGTATCGTATGCACTTTCTGCTCGTTTATATAGGCTCCAGACGTAATATTGCACTCAACTCGTAGAGCGTTAATCTTAAGAATAGATACAGGTAAATCTGATTCGTGAGTAATATTTGCTGAAAGAGTACGTCGCGTAAAGTCTAACAATCTTCCAATAGAATCTTGCGGCTGGAAATTTATTGTATGACTGCACTTGATTATACTGCGAAGAGTATTATTATTTGGTTTGAGGCTGAGTACTATGCTTTTAGGTGCAAGTATTTCCTGTAGATGGCGTTCAATGTCTTCAATTTCCCAGCTACCTGTTGGTAATGTCACTATCTCTTCTCCCACGTAAAACTTGTTATTGTCAATATCGATATTGGGGATTGAATTAAAGGTTAAAAGTTCAATCAACCCTAGAACGTATCTTTTATTTGTCAAGAGTTCAATTGGTGGAAAATATTGAGTCTCTAGTACAGATGCCGTTCCAGATAAACTTAGCATCAATGATTCGCTCATGACTGCTCAAGTAATACTGACTACGTATAACATATATATTGTTTTATATAGCCTTATACAAAAATTTTAAACAAAGATGCCCACAGTTATATGCGCTGTAATCTTGATATCTCTCGAGGTTATACTTTACAGTATTAACTCCTAGGTAATTCATAAGTTCTAAAGGTGGCTGCAGGTCTCCAAAACTATCAAAATACACAACACTTTTACCTCTTTTCCGATAGGCTACCCAATGTGTACCAGATCCGCGTTCCTCATCGAGATTAACGATTGCTGATTCGTAGTGTCGTGGACCACTAGCTGGTAATGTATTTCGCATGAATACACCTCGAAAGTATGAAATTTGTAAAATACGAGCATACTTTAGCAAGTCAGCGTCAGTCAGTGCTCTGTGGGGCAATTTTACATCGAAGTTTTTTTTTTGCCTTTTTTATTAAGTTCATGTCCACTATAGGGTTTTAGATAGATGCCATAGCCTGTTTTATGGGGTTTAAGGTAGAGACCTTTACCAAGTGCAACAGCTTCCATCGTTTTGTTATGTCTTCGACTTTCTTCGAGTTGACGTTTAGCATTTCTTGCATCATTTATTGCTTTAGCTATACCCGCAGCGCCACCTGCTAGTGCACCTGTTGCACTTAGGCCTGCAAATAATGGAATCAGAAATGGTAGGAATCCTCCAATTTTCGATGGAACTGCTAGTACGCGAGGAATGTGTACTTTTGCTTTGCCGCCAGCCTTCTTCACAACATTTCGAGCACTTTTCAATGCAGCTTGAATAACTTTGCGCGAATTTTTACTAAAAATGCTCGGTTTCGAGGCTGCTTTAACTACTTTAGCCAGTGTGGTATTTGGCTTCTTTTTCAACCCCATTCCAAATTTTGATTTTAAATTCATAGTATTTGTTACAGTATAAGCTGCTGCTTTCTCACCAATACTAGCGTCTTTAGCAAAAACACGTTTCCAGGCTTTATCTGCTAATACTCTATCAGCAGCGTTCCTAGCCTCAACGTTCTCTCGATTCCGAGAGTAGGTTATATCGTGTTCTTTACAAGCTTGGTCTAAAGGATTAATGCCAGGGTCACCTCGAGCAAGACGCTTTGTAAGTTTAGTTCCTGGTCCGCAGTATTGATAACCAGGCAGATGTAATTCAAATGGAAGCTTATTAATGATTGTATTTGCTAAGCCTGGACCTTTACGAGTATTGCGTTTACGTTGCTTATGCTCAATCATGATGTTAACGTCTCGGAGGATAAATACATACTAAGCTAAAATGTGTATAAGTAAGCTGTATATATGCACTCAAAGTCAGTTGTATTTGAGACGTCAAAGATAAAGTATGGAGTTCGAGGAGCAAAACGTCAAGCTGCCAGTTATAAACTTTGACAGCTTAGTAGTGCGGCAAAAATCAAAAAAGCGTCATGGAGAATTACTTCCCAATAATATTAGAAGTATATTTTGTGGACCCTCAAACTGTGGCAAAACTAATGCACTACTCTCTCTTATTACTCATCCAAGCGGATTAAAATTTGAAAATGTATATGTTTACTCAAAATCACTGGAACAACCCAAATACCAATTTCTTAAATTTCTCTTGGAGCCCATAAATGAAATTCAGTACTTTCCATTCAAAGATCATGATGAAGTAATATCAGCAGAAGATGTATTGCCAAACTCAGTTATGATATTTGATGATGTAGCCTGTGAAAAACAAGATAGCATCAAGAATTTCTTTTGTATGGGGCGTCACAAAAATGTGGACTGTTTCTATCTATGTCAATCTTATGCACGCATTCCCAAACATCTAGTACGAGATAATGTTAATTTATTAGTATTATTTCGCCAAGATGATATGAATTTAAAGCATGTATATAATGATCACGTAAATACAGATATGTCATATAGTCAATTTAGAGATTTGTGTTCAATCTGCTGGAATGATGATAAGTATGGCTTTCTTGTTATCGACAAAGATAGGACACTTGATACTGGTCTATATAGAAAGGGCTTCGATCACTTTCTTATAAATATAGATACCTTGAAATAAAATAGGTTAGTATGATTTCAATCGTTCATCAGTCAGCATGGCACATTTTCAGAAAGAGCAAAACGTTCTCAATGAAATTATAAAATCGAGAGAAGCAATTATGCGAAAGTACAAGGAGTTGAGGCAAACCAATACTGACGTGGAAAAAGTTTTAAATGAAACATTTAAGCCTATTGTAAGTCCGCTTGAAAAACTTGTCGATGCTGCAAAAAAGAGAAAAGTTATTAAAATAGCTTCAGAAGAGCAAAAGCCAAGAAACGTTATAGAATTCAGTACAAATAACGATAGAGAAGAGGAAGAAAAGGAGCAGGAGGAGGTGCGAGAGGAGTCACAAAGTGATCTCGAAGAAAGTATAAGGATCGGAGCAGCGGATACATCATTTGAAACAGCTGAAAGCGAAGTGGATGATGAAATATCAGAATCGTTTACACAAGACGAGGATGAAACAGAGTCATTTAAACAAGCTTATTTACAGACTTTTAAAAAACGTACCAAGTCGCTTGATAATACATATGGAGTACGAATAGAAAATGAGTTATTGAAAATCGGAAATTCACCGATACATTTTACAAAACATTATGTAAAAGTACAAAATGTAAGTTATCCAAAAACAGCTGGTCTACTCCAATTGCTCTTTCAGAAGCAGCCTGATTCGATGCATATAAGTTCGAATGATATACGAAATTATCGAAAAATCGTAGAAGTGACGAATGCTTTTAGGAAGAATTACAGTGAGGCAGAACCTCTACGTAAGTCTACTAGTAAAAAATATAAAGATTATATAGCTCCCTACTTCAATAAATCACCAAAGAGAAAACCTATTGAAGGCTCAGGCCTCTTACCTAAATATAAGATTGCAAGAAAAGATATGCGTATGGATTATGTGTACTGGGATGATCCTAATGAATTAGTTGATCGTCTTCGCTTACTCTTGGCTGAACTGGGAGCTGGCAATCAGAGCCACACAAATGAGATTCATTCGATCATTGAAGAACTCAAAGAAACAGGTTACATACATTAAGATGTCTTCGAAGAGAGTTCACTTTGATGCTAAACCAGTTATTCATGTGATGCATGTGTGGTGCTATGCCAGTCTAGCTGCACGTCACGGAGAATGGGAACAGATAGCACGTGATCGAGAGCGTTTTCGAATGCGAATTCAGAGACTATCAGAAATTATCAAACCAGTGCTCATACATAAATATAATACATATTTATGCAACAGTATAAATCGATTTAACTTGTTACTATTGCAATTAGTTGTAACATGAGTGTCGATGTATTCGGACGTAATCTCGAACGAGTTGGAGGCAGTCGAGGTCCTCCAGGTGTTGGATTCAAAGTCACTTCTGACGGACAATACGACATTGATAACAGGAGGTTATGTAACGTTGCCGAGCCTACTCAAGCAGGCGATGCTGTTAATCTGGAAACCCTGCAGCGTATAGTTGGAATGGAAATTAAGAGCTTGTATGAAGTAACTGCGAAATTACGCGGAGACTTCGATAATTTAGGCGTTATTGTTGAGGCTCAAAAAAATGAAATTGATACGAAAGTCTTAAAATTACAGTCATCAATTCAGAGTATAGAAGATGTGAAAGCAGATAGTCAAGAAGCTTATATGCGCAATTATTTATTATCAAACAACCATACGCAGATCTTATAAATAGCTCTTTAATTATAAATTTATCGCAGTGTCGTTCAACCACTCATTGAGAATGGATAAATCAAATAGTACTGCGAACAGTAATATACCATATACAAAATTTTCTGACAACAGTCAAAAAGATAAACAAAAGAGCGAATCACAGTGGAAAAATTTTATGAATAAATTTTCTTCGAATACTTTTTCCTTGCCTGAACGACAAAATTACAAGAGATTTCAATAATTCAGAATGAAGGACATGCAGCAGCAAGTGGTTAAGGAGCTTCATACACCTGCACGACGAAATTACCGACGACGCAAGTTTATTGTACGTGGCTTGGATGAGACATGGCAAGCTGATCTAGTGGAGATGCAGCCTTATGCTCGAGAAAACAATGGCTATAGATATATGTTCACTGTTATTGATGTATTCTCCAAGTATGCATGGGCTGTTCCTGTAAAGCAAAAGACTGGCAGTGATGTCACAGCAGCAATGGAGTCTATCTTGCAGCAGGGGCGCAAACCAACAAATTTACAGACCGATCGAGGCAAAGAATTTTACAATGCTAAATTTCAAAGTCTAATGCAACGATATGGAATTAATCTCTATTCGACATACAGTAATCTCAAAGCATCTATTTGTGAGCGTTTCAATCGCACCCTCAAGCAGAAGATGTGGATGCAATTCAGCTTGCGTGGAAAATATAAGTGGCTTGATATCTTGCTCAATTTGCTAAAGGAGTACAATAACAGCAAACATCGCACAACCGGAATGAAACCAAAAGATATAACATTAGTTAATGAAGCAGAAATACTTGCGAGGTTTAATCGACAGTCAAAAATAGTTACAAAACCAAAGTTTAAAATTGGAGAAAAAGTAAGAGTGAGCAAGATAAAGCAAGTATTTGAGAAGGGCTATACACCTAATTGGTCAACAGAAATTTTTACAATCAGTGAAGTTATGGCTACTAATCCGGTTACTTACAAGCTAAAAGACTATCGCGATCAATCCATTACTGGCGGTTTCTATGAACAAGAGCTGCTCAAGACTAATTATCCAGACGTCTACCTTGTGGAGAAGGTGCTTAAGAAGCGAGGAAATCAGATTTATGTTAAATGGTTAGGATTTGACAATTCACACAATAGTTGGATAAGCAAATCAGATGTGTAAAGAGTAAATAAATATATAAATGCCAAAAAAAATGATAGTTTTTCTTTATTTATTGCCCAATATTTTATTATTATTATTATTATTTATATATAATAGAGAGAGAGAGAGAGAGAGAGAGAGAGAGAGAGAGAGAGAGAGAGAGAGAGAGAGAGAGACAGACAGAGAGAGAGCGAGAGAGAGAAAGAGAGAGAGAGTACGCGTTGATAAGTTTTGTACAAAAGAGAGAAACACGATCAGCGCGTAAATATCGATAACTATTCCAAGAAAGTCATGGATAGACTTGCAAGCAACTCGTTTCATCGTGTTAGTCATACGTGAGCGTGTGTGAACAAAAATGAAACTCGACTATTATTATTTTTTCAAGGAAACAAAGAGGATTGGATAATTTACTGGGAGAGTGTGAGGTCGATAAATGATAAAAGTTGTTTTGGTAAAAAATTTTAATCGATCGATCAGATTATTATGAAGAAAAAAACTTACATAGTAAAAATACAAGTATGAATACGCAAAAACTTACAAACTATGATTACATAAATTTTAAAGTAGCGCACACACACACACACACACACACACACACACACACACACACACACACACACACACACACACACACACACACACACACACACACACACACACACACATACACACATACATACAATCAATCTTCATCTATTTTATAATGCCCCCACGGCAGAGTATCTGTTTCATTTGGTATGAGATATCTCTTATTGTCATGTGGACTTAGAGCTAATTTTGTTTGTTTCACAGTACGCACTACATGAGCTTTAGACTGTATGATACACTGCTGTCTGTATTGTGTAGTTAAATTTAGTAAACACTGAAGATAGTCGTCGAAATTGATGGTTTTGCTGACAACTCCACTTTTTACACCTTTAGCTTTTTTCATGTAGTCTTGGCCATTGACGCGTATGCTATACATTTTACTACGTAGTCCAACGAATTCTGTCATAATACAACCATTGCACTCATCCTTCATTAATCCTACAACCTTCTTATTGGCTTGTGGAATTCCAAATACATTATTAGATGAATAGTCCGAAGTATCAAAATTTGCAATATCGCTCTTAATCACTTCATAAATATCATCATTTCTTATTTCATATATTAAGCTGTCAGTGTCAGTATATAGCAGTTTACAACGATCCTCAAATTTCGTTTTCATATATTTGTAGTGAAAATCGTATACTAAAGTCTTTGATAAATCAAGTACACACAGTCCTACGTAGATTGGCTTGTTAATATACACTTCAGTTTTTGCTAACTCTACAATAACAAGATTTTCATCGATGATAGTACTGCTATGAAATTCTGGCTGTGCAATATGAGCTTCTGCTCCATATCGACCTTCCCATTTAGTTAGTAATTTAACATTAACTCTTTTTCGCACATTTTCCATCGTCTTTCCAAAAACAGCATTATTCATTAATTTGTAGAGATTTTTTTCAAAATCATTTTTAGCTGCTTGTCGCATTTTACTGTTTAGATCAATGTATTCTTTGAGCCAGGGTCTTTGATTAAATTTCAGTATTCTATGAACTTTTTTGAGTTTTAATTCATTTTCTAGAGCTTGCTTCAAATTGCGATAGTGTAGAATGTATCGAGATTTCTGCTCAACAGTTGTGAGAAGTTTAGCTTGTGAGGAGCCTGGTGGTTTCTTGTGCTCTGGACAAAATGGTAGATCTTTATGTGTATCGTGTAAATGTTCTGGATATTCCAAGTCCACTTCAAGTATGTAGCCAACTGGGGCATTATCCGGAATATTGAAATTTATTCGTTCTACATCATCAATCCATTCAAAACCACCATATGGTAGATATTGTTGCATAGCCCAGCCATAAAGATTATTTACATCAAAGTACATGAGATATTTGGACTCCTTATCTACTTCATAATCATTGCCCATGTATTTGTTATTGGCTCGAGCATAACGGTTGGAACATTGACTCACTCCACCTCGAATACCGCGTTCAATGAACATAACTTGATCAATATCTGTCAGTAATTCTAGCTGTATTTTCGTATACTTGAGCATAGCATCCCAAGTTAAGCCTGGTGTTGTGTAATAATGTGCTGGATCTAAGCCGTAAGCTTTCAGACAGCTGTCGCGAAAATTTTCAAATACTTCGACCAAAAGTAGAACATCTGTTTTTAAGTATAAATCTGAATATTGACCCAAATTCGATATGTTGAATGCTGCCCAAATATTTTTCGCATGCTCATAATCTTTATCTGATATTGGATTGTCATTTAATTTACTGTAGAATTCATCTTTTGATGGCAGCTCGGAAACATCTAGTTTTTCTTTTGAGTCCACATAATCATAAGGGAATACTCCTTTTCGCTTAAGTAATTCAAATTTTTCTTTAGTAAATGGTGCATATTCTGCATTTTGAGAGAAATCTTCCCACAAAAGATTAAGTTCTTCGAGATATGATGACAATTTGTCTAAGGATGCTGCCATGAATCGATAAGAATCTATGAATTTAAAGTTAATATCATTTCCCTCAATGCGCTTGGTGAATGAGATGAAGCGTTCCTTATTCACTGGTAAAAGATCTACTCGTCCAGGAATGCTATTGGCAATATTCTTTATGAGAAAATGTGAGTCATAGCCAGTTAAATTATGAAATACCACCGGAATACTGTGTGAATCTTTATACTGTAAATTGCAATCTTCGTGAGCAGTACCTCGATACCTAAAACATAAGAAAAAAAAGAACATAAGAAAAATGTAAAATTTTCGCTTGAAGCATATTTAATTTTCTTTTAATCATACCTTCCAGTCAGATGACAATGATCTCGTACACACTTCTCTGCTAAAGGTTTTTCGCAAATGTGGCATAATGATGTATTTCGAAATTCTTGTTCTTGTTTTAAATTTAATGTTTCCATTGGTACTATGAACTTGAAGATAGTCTCAAAATGTTCTGCTAGACTTTGCAGCTGCTCTGCAAACCATTTAGCAGGATCTTTTCCTCTATAGCTACTGTAGTGAGATAGAGAGTTATCATAACTACACTTTAAATAATATCCAATACTAAATGCTTCATGTTCTTGATAAGCATTTCCAATTTCCACAGCTTTTAGAAGGCACTCAAAATCTGCGTATATGATGAATGGCACTTTTTCTTTATAATTAAAATTTTTAAACTTTAAAATATTGTCTCTTGGTGTAGGCAAAGTTACTTTGTACTTGTTAATTTGCATACAATCTTGTTCATGCAAATTCAATTTAGAATCATTTCTGAAATAATGTAGACACCGATCACAAATAAACTGCTTATGACTCCGTTTTGTAAGTTGCGTCGATACTAAACGTGATAAATCTTTGATCCAAACATAGTGGAATATCGATGAATCATTTTCAATGTTTTCCTCCTCTTTACTTTCTTCATCATCTACGTAATAATTTTGTAGAAGAAGAAGGTTGATATGTGTTTCCTTCTTACATGATGTTATGTGAAGCGGCACAATTTTAAAATTTCCACTAGACATTTTTAAAATATAAACGTTAACCGAGATGTTATTTTGTTTTTCAAATTTCGGAATTTGTTTGGGGCTCACGGGAAATTGTATTCCATTAAAATTCAATTCATTCTCATAGACTTTATATGATGATACTCGGTCAGAGTGATGTACAGGGTGCAAAGCTGACAGTATTGCCCACTTGAAACATGCATCATCGAAATTCTGTACATTGATACATGCATGCTTCTTTTGTATTTGCGGGGGTAAACTGATGTATGAGCCTCCTCGCATTGGATTATATTTATTGATGTGTACAGATAGATTAAGAATTTGTCGAAGTGTCCAGCCGGAATCTTTCTCCTGAAATTCTTCCATATCTTTTTCAATGCGCTGTTGAACATTCTCAGTAAACCATTGCTTTAAATCAGTTGTTCGTAAAATTGCCTCCGCCTTTGTATTAAAATACTTGATTTCTACTATCTCTTTGTCAGCTTTTATTATGATGTATTCAGCTGACAAGATAGTATACACTTTGAGAGCCTCTTCTTTTTTCAAAATATTTTTCATTTGAGATTGAAATAATGCTTGAGAGTCTTTCATAAATCTAGTAATATCTAAATTTTTTAAGTTGGTAATCGCTCCGGATTTAATACGATCATTGAAAGCAGACTCCACATTTTGCCATTTTACTCTGTCACTTCTTGTTTCACGCAAACCCGCACCACTCTTTAATAAACGCTTGAATCTGCCTTGAATGCCTTTGAGTAATCCAATTGTGGATATAAAACTTTGTTTTTCTGCAACAGTGTTTCCATTTTTAAGCGAAAGCCTCCTGAAGTTTCTTAGATTCTGGTTGCCTAGTTTAATCCACTTCGTAATTTCTTCAGGATTTACTTTTTATAGGCTAAAAGCCCATATGCTTCTAGCATAATATTCACAAGTTTTTTACAGTCAAACGCTGACATAATAATCACTTTAAATTTCGTTGCACAATGAAAGAATTCCAGCTCCCTCGTTGTATTTATAAGGCTCGTATGACTAATTATGAATAGAATAACAAATTTTAAGAATTTATTGTAATCTTATGTCCTTTCGAGGTAGCAAATTTAACGAGAATAAACTAATAAAAATGCTGTGTGTATATTCTGATATTTGACTGTGGCAAGACACGACTGTTCTGCTCTCGTCTCCGAGCAACACTGAAATGCTCTCCGTCTTGCCTCCTTCTATGGGCCTATTATTTCGATGGTTTCCTGCATCAGCGCCCTCACTCTTATCGTTTTTATATGCAGTTAACCAAAACAATATTTCGATTTATCGCGGAAAATTCCATGAAATACTATTAAGTTTTGGACGCCGTTGACAGGAAACGGTTGAAATTTGATACCTTTTCGGTATGCCCTACGTCTCACTGTAAGATAAGAAACACCGATCGGCGATCGCATGCACGCCCGACAAACCACTCGTCAAGTGCATATGCGAGTGCGTGTTGAATGTTTTACAAGGGATCGTAAAATTGAGCGATACCGACAAGAGGCGTTTGCGCAGACATACACTGGCTTCGAAAGTTGAGTTGTGTCGGGCGCGTGGGAAACGCTCATGGGCGCACAAAGAAACGCTCGATTGTTCAGAGTGGAGGCTCGTTTTTACCACTCTTGCTGACTCCGATACTCGGAACGCTTATTTCAAAAATATTTGAATCGGGCAGCGGCGAAGCACGATAAGATAGAGCGCATGCGTAAGACGATACTCGTACCAGAAGGCACGTTTCAAACAGCACAGCACGCGATGCTGTGTAGCATCTCGTCGAAGTTTGCGTCAGCGTCCACCCCGTGAGCACATTTTCTTCGAAACATTACTGAGATTCAAAATACACGTCTTATTAAAAAGGGTGGGCATCGAAAAGAATAGCGGCACTATACACGTACTCCAGATGTGTAAAGGAACGACGATTCGTCAAACGTGCACGCGCACATACGTGCATGGGTCAACGTTGTAAAATACGACCCTATTGACGCATGAAAGTCGAGAAGCACAATCGAGATAAAAACTATACATCATGTTTTGTGTCGGGCCAGCCGGGCTTACAGTTCAGCATGATATAGCCGAAATATACTTACTGAGTTAGAGTCACATCATACATGCAGGCCACTTCGAAAACTCTCTCGCCCTCGCTCTCTCTCGCTCTCTCTCTCTCTCGCCCTCGCTCTCGCTCTCTCTCGCTCTCCCGCCCTCGCTCTCTCTCGCTCTCTCTCTCTCTCGCCCTCGCTCTCGCTCTCTCTCGCTCTCCCGCCCTCGCTCTCACTCGCTCTCTCGCGGCAAATATCTTACCAGCGACGATAGACTAATGGCCACAAAATACTCATACCAGAAGGCACGTTTCAACCTGCACAACATGTGATGACGTCGCCCGTGTAGCGGTTGCTGGCAAGAGTGAAATACTTTTCGTCTTGCCTCCTTTGTATGGACCCACTTCATAATTGTTATATCTAAGGTTTCCATCGATGCCGTCACGCTTATCGTTTGTATATGCAGTTAACTAAAACAGTATTTCGATTTACCGGGTAAAATTCTATGAAATACTATCAAGTTTTGTGGGTCGTTGTCAGGAAACGATTGCAAGGAGAACGCAATTGAAATACTCTGGAGTTCTTAGAATTAATAGCGATAAGGCAACTACGAATATCGGAACAACAAAGAGATGCGATAGTTCAGCATGCTATAGCCGAAATACACTTACTGAGTTAGTCACATCAAAATGCAGGCCACCTCGAAAAATAAACGCGCGGTAAATATCTTACCAGCGACGATAGACTAATGCCCGCGAAAGTCAGCTCATCAATGCGGTAAATATACTTACACGCGGTGTATGCTAATGCCCGCGGAAATCAGCTAGCCACCGCGGTAATATGCTCATCCCCGCGGTCGTCCAGCTTGTCACCGCGTCGATTCAGCTCATCCCCGCGGTCGTCCAGCTTGTCACCGCGTCGATTCAGCTCATCCCCGCGGTAAGGTGCTAGGCCCCCGCGCGCGCCGCCGCCGCCGCCCGCCCGCCGCCCGCCGTCGGGAGTCGCTCGTAAATAAACATTTGACCGTTATACAAAAATGTGACAATAAAATACTAACAATTTTTATTCGATGACGTCATTACAAATAGAAGGGTAGAAGCTTCTCGAAAGTGGGTGGAGCCTCACCTCCCCGTCTCAACCTATCAGAACGCTACACAGGTCGGCCGGTGGCCGAGTGGTGGGGGGGGGGGGGGCAGAACCGGCCTAGCTTATCTACTTATCCAAGAACAAGCTTGTGCTAATCTTCGAAAAATTCAATCTATTTTTCAATCTATTAAATGGATAAATAATAGGAGAGAAGGCGTTTCATCGGAAGCTAGAAACTGGACAAGCGAAATTCCCATTTTATAGCAAATTTCTAATATTAATGGTCAGTTATTAGTTATAAAATGTTTTGGATTTCCACCAGGGTTACTACTAAAATTTATTACAAAGTTGTAAATAAAAACGTAGTTTTTGTAACAATTGTTATTAAGTTATACCTTTATTAAGACCCACATGGGACTGTTGTGGAAGACATGTCGAAACCATGTGACAACTACGTGGGTCCCAATGGGATCCCGCAGCAATTTCTCACATGGGTCCCACATGGTTCCCACAAGGTCCCACAAGGGTCAAACATGCCTGGTGGAAACTGACTTCATTATTTGCCTAATAAATAGCTAGTTTTAATGGGGTATAGCTAAAAACTAGCCACTTTTCTTGGACACTTATATCTATCGATGAAACGATTTTTCCAACATTATTTGACCATTTAATAGATTCAAAATAGAAAGACTTTTTTTAAAGATTTATGTAAGCTTGTTCTTAACTATTTTAAAGGTATTAAAATTGAAGACAAAAAGAAACTGTTGGTCAGTTTTTTTAGTCAGGAAATGGCTAGTAGAAGGCTTGTTCTTATGGCGAGGAGTGAGAAAGATAGGATCTAATAGAAAAATATGGGTTTCAGTTAATATTTAAAAAAGGTGTGCTGTAAATATTTATTGAGTCTGTGCTTATTGTTTACATTTTTGTAAGCTATCTATTACAATTGAATGCGCTTAAATGTAACGTCAAGTCTATGAGTAAATTTAAATTGAATATTTTGAGGTTATGCCATTCTATTTCTAATTTATTAAATGTACGAATAATAGGGGAAAAAGCGTTTCAACATAGCCATTAACTAGCCATTTATTCTAGCTATTTACTATAACTTTCTGAACATTTCGTAATAGACACATTTCTACCAGGGTGGGATCCACATGGATCCCATGTGTTTCTCGCATGGGTCCCGCATGGGTTTTTTAAGTAGGAGCTTAGATGAATGCTATAAAGCGTATAAAGATATTAATTTTCATTAAGTTTATTTTTATCGAAGAAAGTTTTTTTTATATACTTAAAAACTTCTTATTTTTATTACTATTAAGAAAAAGTAGTTAAAAATCAAATCTTATTCAAAAGGAAATTTTTGGGAATATGTTACACTGAAGTTATGAGTAACTTTTACACCGTAAATAATAAGATTTTAACATAGACTAGATTATAACGCAGAGCGCGTCATTTGCGCCTGTAACCTATCTTACCTACTGTATTAGCCAATGAAATTTTTTGATAACGCTCTAAAGTTGACTCAAAGCTTCAATTCTATAATAAATCGCTATTTCTCTTTTATAATAGACTAAATTCTAAGCAGTGCGCGCTACGCGCGCCTGTAGACTCTAACCTATCTTACCTACTGTATTAGCCAATGAAGTTTTTTGATAACGCTCTGAAGTTGGCTCTGTAAGCTTCAATTCGATAATAATCGCTATCTCCCCTTTTACAATAGGAATTTCTTTAATTCTAACGGTAGTTTTATTAAAAATTAAAAACTACATTATATTTACATTATATGTTAAAAATACCACAAAATTTATATTTACTTTTTATTAATTTAGGCATTTAAAAGAGGATTTGGGACCAATGGGCGAAAGCATAGATATTTCAAAAATGACAGAACAAGAACTTGAATTTCATTATTTCAAGTAGGAAAATGCAAAATAATTATTTTTTTAATAATTTTAATACAAGCTTATAAATACTTATATTTAAATTTATGCTATAGGCTTCATGATGTTGACAATAATACGAAACTAGATGGTTTAGAAATTTTACATGCTATACAGCATACACTTCATGATCACGAGGAAGAATCGGATAATTCTCTAAATGAAATACCTCGTGTTGAAGATACAGAACCACCAAAGGACGACTTAAGTTGGATCGAGGGTGATTAAGATACTAATCATATTACTACTAATTCATAACGAGACATATATGTAATCTAAATTATTATTTTTAGTACTCATCGATAATGTTTTAGAAGAAGATGATTTAGATAAAGATGGATATTTAAGTTATAGTGAATTTGTACAAGGAAGAAAAAGGAGTCAACACGACCAAATCAAAAACGTTTGGGGAAATACGACATAAAAACTTAATAATTAATAACCAAACATTTTGCATTACATTTTCAATAGCATTAGTTAATATAAAACATTTGGTTTTTTATAAAAAAAAAATCATATCACGACATCACTTAAATTATTATTATTATAAACTTCATTACTACTATAAGAAGAAGAGACTTTACACTTATAACTTTACAGAAGGGTAATCGTTTATAATCCAAAGAAAATCCGTATCTCAGCAGTTGTGCCAACAGACCCTAATGCTTTCCCATATATAGCTATTTGATTTAAAAAATGTACTATTTTGTTTCAAATGGCGTCTTTTTATTTGATTACAACTTTGCGAATATTAATGTTACAAATTCGAACAAAAAAGCTCACCGAAGTTGGTGAAAAGAGCTTTAATTTGGTTTCAGTATTAAAAAATATATTGATTTATTCACAAGATAAAGTATAGTGGAAAAGATGATTAAAAAATGTATTTCAAAAATCAATATTAAATTATGCTACTTTTGAGATTATTATTAAGTTTTGTAACGGGGTGAAACTACTCTACGTGTTATTAGTATTAATAGATAATTTCAATTCAAAATCTTCGTATATCAATTTTTTTTTTCGTTTTCATAAGATAAATATTTGTAAAGTTATTACCGTAGACAGAAACATTATTTTAAATTAGTAAATCTTTTAAACCAAATAGCTCATGCATCGAGAAGCAAAGCAAATTGGCACAAATGCGCTGGCAGGGGCCTTCTTTTTTCTCCTTTCTTCGAAAAGTGATAACCGGAAAGTGAAGCCAAAATAAAAGAATTGTAATTGGCTGATTCTTATACTCTGTAATATTTGATTGGCTAATGTTCTATGACTTAAGGTAGTTATATCCTAAGATACAGACCTTGCAAAAAATAATTTTGATTCTACTTATATAACATCTGATAATGTGAGGGATTATAGATGTTAAAGAAGTAAAGATAATGAACTAGAAAACAAATTTAAACCCAAAATTATATAATTGCAAATGCAGATATTGTTCATTAAAGAAATCGTCATGCAATGTTGGAATTTTTTTATTTTTAATTTAATTATGATATTAAGGAAAATTTAAATAAATAATACTTGATATAGAAATATTGTGTAAATTTATTCAATACTGTGGAGTGCGCTATGCGAGAGGGCGAGTTTCTATAGACTGACGCTTGTCTAGAACGAAATAGGAAAGGACATGAGGTGATTATATAATAATAGCACAACTTACTACGTAGTATAGTAGAATTTTCTTTCTACAATAATTATCTAGATATCTACCATTCCGAAATAATTAACCATCAGGCAGCTGGAGCCCCATACGGGGCCACCTGATGGTCGTCACTTACCACTTGACCTTACAGGAACTTTACAATGGAAAAAAAATGCACAAAGTACAACTTTCCAACATCGAAAAAATTTAATTATTTATAGCTTATAGGTTTCATCACATTTTTTAAATAACAATGAATTTTTTCTTCTTACAATTGATTATTTCAAAATTTGTCAGCGGCGGATCTTTAGATAATACAAGGAACAAAATAAACTTTTGAACATTAAAATTGAATTAAAATTTTTAAAAATTCAAAACATTTTACGAGTATGTTTTTGATGAACAATATCTGCATTTCCAATTATATAATTGGAGTTTAAACATTTTTCCAGTTTATTAACTCTACTTTTTTTAACATTTCACACTTTTTAATCCCTCACATTATCAGATCTTACACAATTAAATTTTTTTCGAAAAAAAATACCTTACTTCGAAAAACACACTAAAAAGTATCAAATAATCTATAAAAAAAGCCCACTTAAAGTATATTATAATCGATAAAAAGTGTTTTGATCGATTATTCATATTTTTTATCGATTATAATCTACTTTTTGTAACACAAGCACGATTTTCACGTTTTTTTGACCTATTAAGCGAGCCTAAAGTAACCGATTATAGACCAGCGGGCAATAAAAAGTGAAAAACGCCCGAAGCTCACCGTAGTGGGCAATAAAAACTGAAAAACGACCGCTGTCCATTTTTAATGGATTTTTTGGGAATTTTTAAGAAAATTATTGATATTTTTACAAAATATTGTAAAATTATCTCAATTCAACCGTCATAAATATATCCTGATGTATTAGTTACAATCGGACTAGCTTAAGTTTCAATTTATTTTATTTATTTATTTTTTTGTACCAAAATATCATCTAACTACAAATTAAATGTATTCTAAGAAAAGTATGATTGCCTTATCTAAATACGGTCATATTAGCTTCGCTTTATGTTAAAAAAAACGCGAAAAAGAGTACTTATGTTACAAAAAATATGGTGTGCACCAAGGAATATGTGGACTTTTTGACCTCGTGTGGTTGCGGTACTCGTCTTCGGCTCGCAAAACGCACTCGCCTTCGATTCGTGCTTGCTCGTCTTCGACTCATACTGCAAACTCCGCACTCGATCTCAAAAAAGCCCACTTTACGCCCTTGGCACATAATATACTATTAAGTACGCTTTTTGTCGAGATAAACGGGACTTCGAGTTCCCACTTTCTCATATATACAAATATAGGTCACGACATATAAAGTTGAGATGGCGCCACGCAACAGCAGAGTAGCGCAGCGGACTGACTGCTGCGCTCTCCCCTACCGACGCCGTGCCTGCCGACGCCGTCGTTCCTGCCGCTCGCGCACTGGATGCGCTCGCTCTCTCTTCGTCAACCGCCGAGCAAGACGGACGCTTCTCCCGCTGCTACCGCAACCACGCTTCGCTACGATTTTGTGCTCGCTAATTCTTAGACAAGCTGCTCATTATTACAACTTTGCCTCAAATAAAGAGCTTCGCTCAGTTTTGCCTTTTAAGTGTGTCTTCCTCATTAATCCTACTCCAACAGGTTATTGGCCCGGCAACGCCAGGAAAGGTTTTTTAGAAATGTGATTTGGTAAGTACCTGAGTCTTTTGGCTAACTTGAGACGCGCGGCCATTTTTTTCGAAGCAGTTTGTGCGGGAATATAGTAATAAACGCGATGTTAGTTTCTTTAGATTTAGATTAGACTCGGTAAAGTTATTTGAGCATTAGATTAGAAAGTATAATTAAGAAGCACAAATTAAATGTTTTTTGCTCAAAATGAATAATGGCGTGGGGCTGGTGTGAAACGTGAAATAAGTGCACGTGCGACAATTCTCAGAAACACTTCGTTTCAGAGAAGCTAAATGTTAGATAGTTAAATCTGTGTTTGCATTGAGAAATTAATAGAAGAAATTTTACAAACAAATAATATATAGATAGTTTCGTTTCGGATGTTTAAAAGCATTAACGATAAATAGAAGATAAAATGAATTTCTCTCTCAATCTGTCGCGCGCATACACGTGTACACGTAATTTGAAATAGAAGTATTAGATCAGCAAAGTAAATAAACACTGGAATGACAACATGAGGCAGAGATGATACTGCCGTGCAGAGGATTCTCGACCTCATGTTAGTTTCTAATTCTCAGTGCGTATTGTGGCTTGCGTAAGTGTACGGCCGGCTCTCCGACATTTTTGACGCCATTGCTGTGCGTGACGTCACGTTCGGAGGGAGCACGAGCGCGGGCCCGGTGCGTTACGGGAATGGCGACTAGCTTGGAACTTAGCTAGACTTGCTGTGCGGTCTAGTCTAGTGATAAGCAATATTTATATACTATCAAATTGTTACGTAGACTAAATGTTTGGCAATTGCAGGATTTAGAAGTTCCTAGAAGACGGAAAAAAAATAATGTCCAGCGGAGACAAAGCGCCAAAGGATCCGAGCAAGGAGACCGGCGACAAACGAAGTAATTTGTTTAATATATACATAAATATAATTGGATATATAGATATATAAATAAAAATAAAAGTCATTCATACAGTGTTCCTTATATATATATATATATATATATATATATATATATATATATATATATATATCTATTTCATTAAATAACTAATATTAGAAATAGAAGCTAAATATAGAATGTAAACAATTAATTTAGAAATAATAGAATACAGATCTGTTTTTTTCTCGAGTATGCAATAATTCTCTTGTTGGCATGCATTTAGATAGATAGATGAAATAAAAGACCAAATATTTATTAGAAAAATTGTTTACAAATTTTTTAGACGAAAACAATAACCAAACGCCAACACACAGCCCACACACACCAAAGAGCACTCCGCCGACCAGGGCTGGAGTGCCCTTTCAGTTCACCCCGCCCGAGATAGCCAGGGTTCAAATGGAGGAGAACCTCCAAATGGTCAGGAGAGTGCGCTGCAACAACGGCAGCTCATGACAGATATGAAGGTGCTGATCGAGGGCAGCAGAAGCTGGCCGAAACCCTTCTAGAAATGCAGAAAGTAGCTATTAGACGTCTAGAGGTAACACCACCCCTACATAATTCCACTCACACAAATTTAGAAGAAAATATAAATTTAGAAAATGAAGTAAATAATTCTATAATGCAGCCGGACATTTTGGGAGAACTAAATCAGACGTTTAAAAATTTGAAACAATCTTTAGATGTAAAAAGTAAAAATACAAAATTGAATATTAAAAGAGATTATAAACTCACTCAAAAAATAGCACTAAATGTCTGGCTGGATTACTTGAATTCTGAATTAAGATCAAACGACCTGCTCGATGTTATCGATGATAAATTTATAAAGCCGCCCAATTTAGAAAAGCATGATTTAGAAAAGAGAAAATCCTTGGTTCGGGATATTATAATAAACCATCTAGATGAATATTACCACAAAAAGATTTTAAACACAAAAGATCCAAAAGATATTATAAACAAAATCAAAGAATTTAGAAAAGTAGAGTCGAATGTAACGGCTTCCTCAGTCACAGCACAACTGTATCGCATCAAAATGAACAATAAGGAAAAAGTTAATGATTTTAACGATAGATTTGAAACTATCATTAGAGATTATGAAAGCTGCGATACGGTGGTGCCACTGACGGAGGAAGAGAAGAGGTCAGCTTTTTACCATGCTGTCTCTAACAACTATCCCGAACTAAGGTCAGCTTCTCTAATTCTTAGACAAGCTGAAAATAAAGATATGACACTTGATGAGATAAAATCATTCCTATTGCAGTTAGAAGCAGAAAACAAAAATTTAGAGGAGGCAAGAAGGGCGGCGCCACGGGCGAACCTAGCCCAGAGGCCTAATAAAAATGACTCGGCTAATATAGTTATAGATGGTAAAGGGAATTTAATTCTTAGATCGAATATAAATAGCGAAAATAAAATAATCCTAAAGAATGTAATATCTGCACAAGATATATCAGAAAATCTTATTTCCCTTAGACGCTTTGCAGATGTAGGATTAGGCATTTATTTAGATGACAAAACATTAACAATTTTTGATAAAAATACAGGAGTAGAATATTTAACAGGGAAATATGAGAAGCCTAATTGGTTAATAACTCTAGATGCTGATAACCAAAGTAACATTAACATTGAAAATTTAGAACGAGAAAAATATTCATGCATGGCTAGGTTAGTTTCCTTGGACGAGTTTTTATTACAATCTCAGACGGATGACATAAATTTAGAGATAAATAATGATTTAAATAATGATACAGAAAATAATTTAGAACAAATTAATGATGACACGTCTGAGATTGGGAGGAGAATAGAGAAAAACTCGTTCAAACATGTAAAAATCCCAATAACTCCCAAAACAATAGCGACTTTGACTTAGATGAAAATATATTAAACAGGAAAATTCATAATCTAGATAGTATGAAAATTACTGAATCTTTAGAAATTGCAAATCAGAATTTAAGAACCAAAGAAGATAATGAAAATAAACTAGACGATGGAATGCTTTGGCATATTAAATTAGGACACGCATCTCTTGGTTACCTTAAGCAATTGCAAAAAGTAGAAGAAAAATTAAAAGGTATTAAATTTGAAAAGTCAATTTTAGATTGTGAGGTGTGTATCATGGCAAAGATGGAGAAAATGCCTTTCTCAGAAAATAGAACAAGAGCATCTAGGCCTTTAGAAATGATACATACCGACACTATGGGACCTATAAAGCCAGCTTCATTTCCAGGCGGAAATAGATTTATTATGTGTTTTAGATGACCATACAAGATTTGCAAAAGCTTATTCTGTCAAACACAAAAATGAAGCTGGTGAATGTTTAGAAAGATTCCTAATAACCACTAGAAATTTATTAGGTAAAAACGAAAAAGTCTGTTATATCAGAGCTGACAATGGTACAGAGTTCACTGGAGGAAAATTTCTAGAGGTTATGAAAAGAGAAAACATTGAATACAATGTAGCACCTCCACATACACCTGAACTCAATGGTACAGCTGAAAGATTTAACAAGATTATACAAAATAAAATTAGATCATTGATGATTGATTCTGGTCTACCGGAAAGCATGTGGATATTGGCATTAAAAGTTGCGGTTCACATTTACAACAGAACCCCGCATAAATCATTAGATTTTGAAACGCCAATACAAATGCTAACTCCTAAAACGAAATGCCATTTAGACAGAATAAAAAGATTTGGATGCATAGCCTATGCCAAAATACCTATAAATGAAAGAAAGTTTTCAGCAAAAGCAATCAGAGCCATTATGGTAGGATACTCGGCAACAGGCTATGTACTATGGCATCCGCCAACTAGAAAGTTTCTCCATTCTAGACATGTTAGATGCAACGAAAAATTAGTTTATAGTAACATAATACCTGACAAACCTGAAATGTGCAACAAATGGGATGAGACAGAAAATTTAGAAGAAACAGAAAAAGAAGAAGCACTGTCTAACCTAAAAGAAAAAGAATGTATAGAGGAAAATTATCAAACAGATAATTCAGAGGAAAAACAACTAGAAATGGAAAAACAAACAGAAGTAAAGCAAAAGAAGAGGAAAGCCGAAAGTAAAAACACAAACAATCTAGAAGTTAAGAAACGAAGTCTACCTGGTAGAAATGCTAAAACTCTCGAAAATAGAGAAAAATACATGGCAACTAGAAGAGCACAAAAAGAAAAATTATTAGAAGACACGAGTCTCACATTAATCAGTGATGACTCTGAAACAAGAAGTAACAAAAATAATTTAGATGACGAACTAGGACATGTATTATTAGCATCAATCAATGAAGACCCCACTTCGTATCGAGAGGCTATGGAATCTAAAGATAAAAAGAAATGGCTTGGAGCTATAGATGAAGAACTTAACTCGATGCAAGAAAATAAAGTATGGGAAATTGTCGATAGACCCACTAAAACTATAGATGGTAAAAAGATACATACCATAGACTCCAAGTGGGTATTTAAAAAGAAATCTGGAGAACACGGAGAAACAGTGCATAAAGGTAGACTTGTAATTAGAGGATTTAAAGATAGAAAAGAATACGAGTTAAGAGAAACTTATGCACCTGTTTCCAGACTAGCAGTAATCAGAGCAACGCTCGCGATTATTAACAAATATGATTTAGATGTACACCAAATGGATGTAAAAACAGCCTTTCTGAACGGGGTACTAGAAGATGAAATTTACATGGAAATCCCCGATGGCCTAGAATGTGACCTAGAAACTAGAAAAACTAAAGTATGTGTTTTGAGAAAATCTCTATATGGCCTAAGGATAAGTCCGAAAAGATGGAATGTCAGATTCTCAGAAGAAGCTTTAAAACTAGGACTTGAGAAAGACATCAACGAACCATGCCTTTTCACATGGAGAAAAGAGGGAAAATTAGTTCTGCTAATTTTGTATGTAGATGATATACTCCTGGCTGGTAATGATCGTCAAAAACTAGATGAAGTCAAAACAAAACTAAGTCTTGCATTTAAAATGAAGGACTTAGGTGAACCAGAGAATTTTCTTGGCATGAAAATTATCAGAGATAGAGAAAATAAAATCTTGACGTTAAAACAAACAGAATATACTGAGAGAATCCTAGAACGTTTCAACATGAAAGACTGCAAGGCTCAAAGAACTCCAATGGTGACTAGACAAGTCAAAAATAGAGAGTTAAGAAATGAGGAAAACGTAGAAAAATCAGATGACTTACTGCACAAAACCAAAGTACCTTATAGAGAAGCTATTGGGAGTTTACTGTACTTAGCTGGTGCTACGAGACCAGATATAGCCTTTGCAGTGAATTATTTATCTAGACGTCAATTAAATGCAACCGAAGATGACTGGAAAGAGGTAAAGCGAATATTTAGATACCTCAGAGGAACCGCAGATCTTGGATTGATATATAAAGCCAAGGACGAAACCTTAGAAGCAATGACAGACGCAAGCTTTCGAGATTGGTCTGATTCATCGTCTACAAGTGGCTATATTGTAAAATTATTTGGAGATCCAATAATGTGGCGAAGCCACAAACAATCATATGTCACTTTGTCTACATGTCAAGCTGAATACCTCGCGATGAGCGAAGCTTGCCAAGAACTTGTCTCTTTAGATAAAGCCATTAGAGATATCACAGGAAAAACGATGTACCCAGTAACCATATGGTGTGATAATAAATCTGCCGGTGACTGCACTCAGAAGGACGGTAGTCATAAACTTAAAAACTTTGACGATAATTTAGAAGCAATTAAAAATAACTTAGAAAACAGAGAAAAGACTGGAAGTAAAAGTCACATGGCTATCACTCATGGAGATTACATAAAATCATGTGTGTCAGAAGGTAAAGTAATAGTTAGATGGGTTTCGACTAAAGAAAACGAAGCCGATATAATGACGAAACCACTCCCCTTTGATACACATAAATATTTGCGTGATAAAACTTTGAATATAGAATAAATTGAAACTTAGAAGAACATTATCGTACACATATACACAACACATACAAAATAAGTAACATAAATATTTAGATGTTTACAGAAAAATTTTATTCTTTCTTTCAGAAACAAGTCCACCCAAAACTAACGGGGATCAAAAGAAATAAAACTTTTAGAGGAATTTTTTTGAGTTGTATTTATTTTTTTCATGTACTCTTCTTATACAATAAAAATTTGATTAAAACTATATAGATAAATTCTTAGATGTTTAATTTAGAACCGAATATCCAGATCCATATAGACGTTAGAAAGTGCGTGCCCTCGAAGGGAGGGAGTGTCGAGATAAACGGGACTTCGAGTTCCCACTTTCTCATATATACAAATATAGGTCACGACATATAAAGTTGAGATGGCGGCACGCAACAGCAGAGTAGCGCAGCGGACTGACTGCTGCGCTCTCCCCTACCGACGCCGTGCCTGCCGACGCCGTCGTTCCTGCCGCTCGCGCACTGGATACGCTCGCTCTCTCTTCGTCAACCGCCGAGCAAGACGGACGCTTCTCCCGCTGCTACCGCAACCACGCTTCGCTACGATTTTGTGCTCGCTAATTCTTAGACAAGCTGCTCATTATTACAACTTTGCCTCAAATAAAGAGCTTCGCTCAGTTTTGCCTTTTAAGTGTGTCTTCCTCATTAATCCTACTCCAACACTTTTCTTATCGATTATTTCATACTTTTTAGTGTTTTTCGAAGTCGGCTATTTATGTTCCAAAGAATGTTTTATTTTAGACTTCTTAATTGTAACGATCACGATTCGTTTCATTAACATTGAAACATGGGTCACCCAATAATCAATAACAATAACATTGTACTCATTTTTTTTATTGAATACAAGAACGAGGGTATAGTTATAGGGATCATCCTCTCTGATTTGAAAAGAAGTTCATTCAGAATCGTCGATTAGTTTCAGAGAAATTAGCATATGAAAATTATGATTTTTTCCAAAAGAATGGAAGAAAAACTGTCATTTATGATTTCCTACGAATACTTAAACCAGTATTGACTCATATACTGGCTTGATACTGGTTCATACATCTCATACCCAGACAATTCTCAGGTTTTTGCGTTTATTTCTCGTCAAATCGTGTAATATCGATCGAAGTACCAAAATTGTCATTATGACTAGATTAATACTGGCCCAGTACCGGTTAATTATAAGCCTAGTAATGGCACTGGGGCTGCCAGATACCGGTATTAAGTACTATCGACGTAAAGTTCAGCCATGTCCGAGTCGCATAGGGTCGGCAGCGGCCAAAAATTACGAAAAATATTAAAAGAAAACATTTTTTTTATTGCATGAGATTTTTTAGTGAAATAAAAAAATGAAACAAAATTGAAATAAGACCACCGAAGGATAATTACCTTTCATTTAAACAAAATTTCATTCCAATCGATCGAGTAGTGTTGCAATACTCGCTGGACAAACATAAAAAAAGACAGATCGAATTCGAAACCTCCTCCTTTTTCGAAGTCGGTTAAAAATAAAATTTATTTTCTACAGGGTCTGTATCTTGTCTTTATTTCTTTCTATTTTGTTAGCACTAGGTACAGAGACACTGCTTTGCCACCACACATGTTTATTGCCCAGGGGGACTTCTGCTGATTTGTAAGTCAGATGTAAATAAGACTCAATCTCCGTCAAACTCTGTACCAAAAACTTTAATGAGAGCTTAAATATTTTTTCAAAACAATCAACACGTTCTTTAAAAAACTAATTTTTTAAATATATTCTAACAACACAATTTGTCTATAGTCCTTTTATTTATTCTAATCTCATCTATTCAATAAGCACTCTCTACAAATGGTAATAATTTTATTCATGACTGTACAAATAATAATAATGTTAATAAAACTTTCTACGAAAGTGTAAAATAAGGCAAGTATAGAAGTTTTTTCTGTATAATCTATAAAATAATATTTATGATTTTTTAAAAGAAGTCAAATAAATACTAGTAAAAAAGTCTTTTACTTCTTTGAGTCAATGTATTCTCAACAAATTATATGTAAGTACATTCAAATTATTCATTGCAAATCAAACAAACGAAAGTTGTAAAATCAATTATCGATACTCAAGTAATGCAAACCATTATCCGAAAAAATGTATGACTATGTTCTCAGAAATGTATTCAAATTTCTTCATTCTTCTATACAAATTAAACACAAGAAAGTACTGACATCATTTAATTGTAGTCAAGTACCGGCCATAAGAACATTTCGTACCTCGCGTGTAAAATTACATTTTACGCCCACGTTGTAACTTCAAAATTATTCAGCCAGCGGGCATAAAGTACTACATAACGCCCAAGAGGCCCAATAGCTCACACACTCCAAAAACTTTATAGTACCTACGTACTTTACGCCCGTGTGGGCGAAAATTATTTTAATTATATAACTATAATGCCTTCTTTTTATTTCTAAAATTCATAAGAATTTTTTTAGGTATTTACAAAAAGTCAAAGTCTACATAAAAAAAATTACATAGTTACCAACACATCACTATTTTTCATTATTCCTCCCCAATTTTGAACTTTCTATAATATTACGCATCTTGGAAGGACAAGAGAAGTCTAGAGCTGCTCTAGCAGGGGTGGTCCTCCGATCTCCCATACATACTTGGCGGGCCCGACGGTTTGCAGTTCAAGGTGTAAGGCATGGTCATTTTCATATAAATATTCATGTGGTAATAGGGTAACTCGTCCAGTGCATGACCGCCGACTAGTGAATGACTACTAAATAAAAAATTACAATTTAAAAATTTATATGTTATTATAAACGTATAAAATAGTACATTACGGTAAAAGTGACGAAAGTTGAAGTTCCGCCACTGCGTGAAGTTGGCGCCCGAGGCGAAGCCGAGGGCGCCATATCACGCAGTGGCGGGCCTTGAAGTTTCGTATCGTGTACCGTATACTATTTTTCTTGATGTCCGGTGGAAAGTACGTTTGCCACTGACAATGATAACGCACCCGACGGGCTCGAGAGCTGGAGGGCATTGAGTTCGATGCCCGCCCCCAACATTTGCGGCACGAGCGCAGCGAGTGCTGCTGGTCGGGGGGGCGGGCATCGAAAACACCACGTGCATAATTTTAATAAGTGAATTTTACTGAAGATCATGTAAAATATTTTTATTTTACGTGCAATTGTTACCCGTACAATTATTAAACATGCGGTACTTTTGCTCCATTTGCAGCAACAACTTTATTTGTATCTGAAAAAATAAATGATCACTCAAGAAGAAATTCTCACAAAAAGTGCGACATTATTAACGAACAATCTTTTATCCATTTCACAAATTAAAGCAATATAAATCACTTGTATACCCGATGGGCCGCATTGATTCTGACAATGCATACCCCGTTAGTGACTGTCACACATAATATTTAAATCGTTAACATACCTCGAAAATGATATCAACATTCAAAAGGTTATGTGTGAGTGCCACTAACGGGACATGCATTGCTAGAATCAATGTCCATCGAGTGTACCTTGATGATCAGAAGCGATAGTTTTTGTTGTAAATATAGGTTAATGAGTTTGAATATGTTGACAAAACCTCTAAAACAATCTATTAATAAAGTCTACAGTTGCCTAGTTACCAACTCAGAATCAATGGTTAAATGTCCTTCTTTCGCCATCGAAAACAATGGCGAAACCACGTACTTTCCACCAGGGCATCAAGAAAAAAAATTTACATTCCAGAATATCTATATTTTTAAATAAATACATAAAAGATATGAGAAAATTTTAAAAATCCTGTAAAAAAAAATAATAATTCTAGGTAGATATTCCGTAAACTGAATTCGGAGCAATATTTTTACAAGAAAGCTGAAAACAAACATTTCAGAAAACTATATATTGCCGATATATTGCATCTTATTTTTTAATTAAAATGTTTTAATATTAATAAAAAAGGTTTACTTTACATAAAACTCAATTTAAAATAGGTAAAAAATAATAATAATTACGATTTTTTAAAATTTTTTGTCTGGTCATTCAATGGTATGAAAAACGACGAATGCTTACTAGTAAATGACCGTCCGGTCAATTATTGGTAGGTCACATTTTCATCAAACCCACTGAATGACTATAGAATGATATGAAAAAAAAACGAAAGTTTACTTAATAAAAGTGCTAAAAATGATAGTAGAAACAAAAACAAAAAGTAAAAAGAGTTTATAGGTGTTTTCAGTATACAGAAGACAGTTTAAAAGAGGCAATCGAAATGGTACCCTAGTGAAAAAAATTTAATGCTCATAACAGTTGATATCTGCAGCTATCAGAAAAAACTAAAGAAAATGGAAGAAAACAGAAATTAACTGCAGAAAAATATCGGAATTGAGATAAAGACAACAGTAATCTTCAATTTTTATCAGTTTTCTTCAGTTTGTATCAGTTTTCAACAGTTATCTACAGTTATTTGCAATTATAAACAGTTTTCTTCAGTTATCAACAGTTATGTTCTGTTTTCGGAAAAGCAAGCGACTTTAAGAAGTGAAGAAATCAGTAAAAAACTGAAAATAATAGTTTTATTCTGAATAAAACTGAAGACAACAGTTATACACGGATGAAAACTGTTTATAAATGTAATAAAAATATTGGAAAATTTTGCTATATACAACTTAATTCGATACTTGAACATAACAGTTAATAATTGAAGAAAACTGATAATAACTATTAATAAACGAAGAAAACAGTTTTAAACTGTTTAAAAGTGAAGAAAATTTTGAAGAAAAGTGAAGAAAAATGAACAAAACAATTTTTTTTAATTTTTTTGCGATTGGAATTTAAACATAACAGTTAATAACTGAAAATAACTGATGAAAACTACAGATAGCTGTTGTCTTTGTCTCAATTCCGACCTTTTTCTGCAGTTATCTGCAGTGAATAACTGTTTTCTTCAGTTTTATTCAATTGTCTTCACTATTTTTTTTTTGCTAGGGTAAGAAGTAAGATTATGAGTGCGAAGAAAGCTGCAATACATTTCAAGATACTAAAAGGAACATTAATTAAAAAATTACAAAATAATGAAACTACTATTTAGAAAATGGATCCTGCAACTATTCTAACACAAGAAGAAGAAAAAACAATCAAATTGATTATCGTAATCAAGAAAATCAATGTTTAAACTGTGATTTGGAGTTACAAAATATTGCAATTAATAGGTTGAATCCAATCGAACCTTCTGTTTCGAAAGAGTTTGACTCTTCGAATCAAGAACAAATGGAATCTTCTGTTTCGAAAGAGTTTGACTCTTCGAATCAAGAACAAATAGAAACTTCTGTTTCGAAAGAGTTTGACTCTTCGAATCAAGAACAAATGGAACCTTCTGTTTCGAAAGAGTTTGACTCTTTGAATCAAGAATAAATGGAAACTTCTGTTTCGAAAGAGTTTGACTCTTCGAATCAAGAAAAGAATTTAGTGTTTCGAGTACAGTGGACTTTATAAGCCAAATAACTGTTATCAACGAAGCAAGCACCTCAACACAAATAAATTATTCGAGTAGCATTTCTATACAAAATCAAGAAACATTGCCTACAGAAACAAAGCAAGTACAAAGTATAATAAGCGAAGCAAATAATAATCAAAAAGAAGAAAAAGCAGTTAATTTAAATGATATGTCGGCAAAAGAGCTTCATTTCCCTCAAATAAAAAGATCTAATAAGCAAAAAAAAATAAAAAACCTAAGATATATGCTTATATTAATAAAAATTCATAATAATATGAGTTTTATTCTCATTTATGCAGTGAATATATTTATTTGCCTAATTTAAAAGCATGTACCTAAATATATTGATTTAAAATATTATTTATATGTTACTAACACATAGCCAGTCATTCATTGGCATTTGTCTGGTCATTTTCTGGTCAAGGCTGGTCATTCACTTTTCCCTCAATTTAAATAATATTTCTCTATATAAACTCTTTTAAAACAATGTTAATTCAAAGAAAATATAATTATAAAATGAATTAAAAATTAATTTTGATATTGGATGCTAGTGAAATATATTTGTAGCTTCAAAACTTGATGAAAATAACATTTCGGTCATTCACTGGTCTGTTTACCCTATAGTATAGTAATATATATATATATAGGATCCTGTGAGAGCCAATACGTAGAAAAAACACGTAATTGTAGCTTGTGCGATGTTTCGTCAGCTTGATTACTGACCTCTTCAGGCTTTACTAAAAAATATACAAAATTGTTAGAATTTATTTTACAATTAAACAGAGATAATAAATTAATGTTTAGTGGAGATAAAGTTCGTAGTATTTATCAAGGAGCGCGGGAGCTCTCCGAAGGCAAGTATAGAATAAGCCTGGAGGGTCGACCGCGCTACATATACATTGAAATGGGTGCTCGAGATTTTGAAATATTCACTGCGTTTTTAAATCGCATTTATATTATTCCAATTAAGTATAAACAAGATCTATTTTTGGTATACTATGTATAAAAAAAGTTTCATGCAAATAGATGCTCTCATATTAGAGTTATCAAGCAATGAAAAATTTTATGTCCTGTTTCCGATTTCACATTTTCTCCATGTTTCATCAGACTTCCGGTTTCTTCCGACTTCCGCCTTATGGGTGATATATATATATATATATATATATATATATATATATATATATATATATATATATATATATATATACATAGGTCAAAAAAATACTTTTTTAAAAATCCGTGCGCACGAGGGTCCCCGATTTTTCTGGCTTTGAGATATTTTATAGAACTTACCAAAAAAATGATCTCTGCCAATTTTTAGGGTCCAATATTCAAAATTAACGTCAGGAGCTCGTCATAAAGGTGCAAAAAAGGTCATTTTTTATGCGTTTTTTGGTGTTTTTCAAACTTTTTTTAAATAAGTTCATTCATATCAATTTGCAATTTATTAGTGGGTTTTTTCTTCGTCTTGACTTGAACTTTACAGATGTATTTTTTTGGAAAACTAAAATTTACATATACATGTCCAAATTACCACATTGCTAAAGTCACCTTTTTGATTTTTTAACGATATTTTAAAGCGATTTTTCGTGCATTAGTTATAATTGCACTCCAATCTACCCAAGGGCGTTCGAAAGGGGGTGAGAAAGCCTTTCTATTTCACTGGGATATCATAAAAAAAAGTTTAAAAATACAGTGTGTGTGTTAGTTTGGATTTCGCAGATTTTGAAAAAATAGCCATTTTTAAGAAATTCAAACCAGTGCGAAATTTTTGTAGTAACTTTTATTTGGCTGAAAACTATTGGAAAGTGTTCTTAAAACATACCTGAAAGAATTCCAATTGGACCGAGCATGGATATCAAACGATTTCCTATTGATTGGAGCTGATGAATTATTATATTTTTTCAATTTCGGTGTCTAAATTACTAAGCATATTCTGCATTTCTAGACCATTTCATTAAACTTTTAGGATAATTAAAGGAATTTTTTGCATTATTAATTAAAATATACTTCTGAAGTCTTTAATAAAGCTTTGTGAGATACATCTATGTGGTGTTAAAGCAGATATAGCGGTTTGAAGTTTAGAAAAAGAAATGGTACCAAAAGATAAAATGCCTATTCTTTTACTCGCCGCAGCGCCCAGGTCTGTATAATAAATAATACTTTTAGTTACTTAAATAATACTCTTAATTACTCTTTTTATTCTAATTTGATTTAATAACTTAGTTTTGAATAGTCACGAATAAAAATTTAATTTCAAAAATTCAAATTTATCGGAAGTAGTGAAGTCTCAAGCAAATCATAATTTAGTATATTTAGTATATTTGTTTCCAGAGTAACGTATATACATAATGTTTTTATAATATGATATAAGTTATATTCCATATTGTAACCTGAAAGGAAAATGCATTTCCTATAGAATAATCTTATAAAATAATTTATAATTTATCATTTTTAGAAATAACATTTATTAATTGAAGACAATATTTATCAATTTACGAATATATTTGAGAATATAATTTATGGCCACTTCATAAATTTATAATATCTGATTTTGTATCATCTGAGTATAGTTTGGCGCGTATTTTGCGTTCATTAATAATTTCAAAATAATGATATTGTCGAGTGTTTTTCACAGTCTTTGCAAATGCAAATCTTTTTTGAAGTTTTTACTTCTGGCTTCAACTCTGCTCTCACTGACATAAAGAAATCTGTAACATTATTTGAAAAGTTATTTATACATATTTTATTTTTAATTAATTGAACTATAGAATCAGTAAATGTATACACCTTATTCCTGTTATGTTGTCATTTAAATAATTGTACATTTGTTCGGGAGTCAAAATTGTGACACCTTGCAGTGAAGCTTTTTTTGCGGTGAGCATTTTGCTACCGCCCCAATGCCATCACAGGCACTCTTACCATGTGATGTAGCAAAAAAATTGTAAGACATTATTTTTATGCCGAATCTTCTTGATGGTGACATAGATTAATAAAGTGGTTCCTAAAAAAAAGTTATAAAATGATAATTATGTGTATGGATATTAAAATATCCAGAAAAATAGAAATCCAAAAAGATAATACTTTCTACAATAGATGGATTTTTATGCTAATAGTCTTAAAATATTTTTTTAAACATATTTTATCTCCAAAATTCCTTTTTATGGTTCAGTTTTTCTGTAAAAGCAAAAATCTAATAAAAAAAGTGGAAAGTAAAGGAATTAAATAAGATATGATTGTTTAATATGTTCTTACTTGTTTTTGAATTGTGTTGGTGCTCCATCAGAGAAATAAATCAGACTTTTTATCCAGGGATACTTGCTTTTAATTTCATTGAGTACTACTTCTTGAAATATATGTACAGAATATGCTTGGTATTTCGTACTGTCTGAAGTAACACAGAAACTTGCAACTTTCACCTCATTATTTATTTGATCTGCGTAGTACAAGGATACGGTAAATAACGAAGCATGAATATTATTAAAGTAAAATCCTTGGGTAGAGTTTTGACAGATAAATACATAATTTTCTGCGAGATCCATGACTAATAGTCCAGTATCATTGTCCAAATGTTGCCTGAAGTGAGCATAACTATCTTTTTGTTTGCATGAAATAAAATGATGCTCAGTTATAGCCCATATGTCATTACATATGTCATCAAGAAACTCTTCGAAAGGCTTTTCAAAATCTTGTAAAATCACTCGGGTACTTGATGAGCCCTCAGAGTTTTTACTAGATATAGGTGTAGATATCCAGTTGCTGTATTTTATACACCTATTGCTGTCAGTTTCAGTACTAAATAATAATTTACGTATCCCATCCTTATTTGGACATTGGATACATTTGTGAAACATGCAATCAGGGTTTTCCATGGAGCATACTCCAACTTCAATTACTTCTTTGTAACTTTTTTTCACATTCATAGATGCAAGTTTTAATTTCACATTTTGATGTACGGAACATACGCATATATTGTGCGTTCCTGGATCTCCAGCAAAAACACATTCCTTAGGTCTCAGCTGAGAGAAAAAAGATAAGCAGGGAATTATATCGCATCTGGTGTCCTTTACCCAATTTTGATATAAATCTTTCAGATCATAGATCAATATTCTTTTCTGCACTGATGTTGAAGGTTGGCCAGGAACTTTTACTGTTACATATTCCTTTATTCCGCTACAAATTATGCTATTAGAATCATTCAAATAATATTTAACAATATCTTCCTTAACATCAGGTGAAATACGAAAATAAGTTTTTCTTAAACATTCTCCTAAAATATCTGAAAAATGTTCAAATATTGAAAAAATTTGTTTTAAGCTTATATGTTGGTAACTAATTAAATGTAAATAATAATTTTGCAATGACTATAACTTAAGGTGGTTAGACATGTTTAAAATGACGAAAAATCGATTTTTTGTTTTTCATTTTTCACTAAAAAGCACTTGTAGAACATGAAAAAATTTTCTGGAAAAAACTTTTATAGTATAGTACGATACTAGAATAATTCCACGCCGTGCAGAGTGCTCTTAGGTCACAAGTATCGTATAGTATTTTATATCACTGTCTGCCCTAAGCCAACTGTCATGCCTATCCGTGCCCTAAGTAGTCATTTTTTGCACTGTGAGGTTAGCGATAAACATAGTGCAAAAAGTACTACTTAGGTCACAGATAGACGTGACCTAAGTGCGGGCTTAGGCCATGCAGTGCTATCAATTTTTTAAATGTATAAAAACGTGTAAAAATGTATAAAAGTCGTTTCGCATAAAATGTCCAAAAACCAATGGTTTTATTTGGTTTTATACAGTTTCTTACAGTTTTGTACACTTTCTTACGGTTTTCTACATTTTCTTACATTTTTTTTTTCATTTGTGTATACACATACGAGGGTCATTTGATAAGTACCTAGCCTACAAATGAAAACACAAAAATTTTACAAAAAATAAAATTTATTTTTCAATGTAGTCTCCTTTTAGTTGAATACACTTGGTCCAGCGGTGTTCCAATTTTTTTAACCCCGTTGAAAAAAATGTTTTCTCTTGGTTTGCAAAATAGGCCTCCGTGGCGGCGATTATTTCGTTATTGGAGTGGAATCTCTTCCCGGCGAGCGAATTTTTTAGGTTCGGAAACAAAAAAAAGTCGCACGGAGCCAAATCTGGAGAATACGGTGGATAGGGCAGCAGTTCGTAGCGTAATTCGACCAATTTAGCCGTGGCGAGTGCAGAAGTGTGAGCCGGTGCATTATCGTGGTGGAAAAGCACTTTCTTTTTAGACAAATGGGGCCGTTTTTCTTCTAACACGGCGTCAAATCGGCTCAATAGTTCGGCGTAGTACTGTCCTGTGACCGTTTTGCCCTTCTCCAGATAGTCAATAAAAATCACACCTTGAGAATCCCAGAAAACAGTGGCCATCACCTTTCCGGCCGACGGGACCGTCTTCGCCTTCTTCGGAGCAGGTTCACCGGGTAAGGTCCACTGTTTTGACTACTCCTTGGTCTCTGGAGTGTAGTAGTGAATCCATGTTTCGTCGACGGTCACGTAACGACGCAAAAACTCTTTTGGATTGCGATTAAACAGCTCCAACACAGACATAATAAATATTTATTCAAAATAATCGTAAACAGCTCACTTTTTAAATAATTATTCATTTAATAATAATAATTATGATTTCAATAGTAATAAATATTTTTGCACATACATGCAAATGCAACTAAATTATTATAATATTAATAAACATTTATTGCAAATAAGTACACAGATTACTGAGTAATTGTTTCAGTTAAGAAAATATTAACTTCATAGAACTTCCAAAATAATTATACTGAAAAAATATTTCATAAATTCAACTAAAATTTATTAAATTTTAATACAGTATTTATTCAAATACTAATTTTTAAATACTTATTCAAATCAGCAAAATCTCTGTAGTTAGTAATTACACATTTATCTATACAAAATATATATTTGTTAAGTTCACAAACTGTATCAATAATAAATGAGTATTCATTTCTAAAAATCTATGTATTGAAACTAATGCAATATTTTATAAATGTAGATTAATATATACTCAAGTCAAGTAATTAAAATTTAGATAAATAAATAATTGTCCGCTTTTACATAATCAATTTTATGTTAAGGACGTTCTCCGAGAAAACGATTTTCTTGTGATTTTCCTGAAACTTGCAGAAAATGTTTGATTTTTAGTCCTTAATACATGCTTCAAAGCCCCACGTCCAAAGCGGTATTCAAAATAAAAATATTTGATTTCAAAGTTTCAGCGTTAAGGGGATGCCTTACTCGTACCATTACCGACCGAGCAATTCACACAGTTTCAAGCTGATTAAAAATAAAATACGTCGAATCACAAAAAATCAAGAGAACACTCTTCTGTATTTTTTAACGTTCTATCATCCAGTCAAAGTTTGGAGTCGAAATATCAAGTCATTTTTGCAAAAACTTTGAACAAAGCGAAATTTAATTTCGTTCAAAGTTTTTGAAAAAACGGCTTGATATTTCAACTCCAAACTTTGACTGGATGATAGAACGTTAAAAAATACAGAAGAGTGTTCTCTTGATTTTTTGTGATTCGACGTATTTTATTTTTAATCAGCTTGAAACTGTGTGAATTGCTCGGTCGGTAATGGTAGGACTATGGAATCCCGTTAAGGCCATGTGAGCACGAAAAATCTAGTAATAAGTCTCACATGGTAAAGCAGATATTGGCAAGTTATGTATAATCCCCGATAGATGGCGAGAGCGCTCTCTACCGTATACATATTTAAGTGCGGAAATTGCTCACAGATGGCGCCGCATATAGTTTTTTAAGTTAGATTTTTAAGTCCTCGCTTCGTTCGTGCGAAAAACGTCTTATGCGGTAAATAATCACTTTCCACACCTGTGTCATAATATACTGTGAGCTTTACTTCAATTTTATGTACACAATAAATTAAGGCAGTGCTCATGATAATGCACTAGTAAAAATGTTTTCACTGTATTCTAGTTTTCATTTCTTATTCGTTAATGAATTAAAGTTTATTTAAAGTATTACGTAAATAAACTAATACTCAATAAGAATAATACATTGAAATAAAACTCGCGCATCATAGCTTAATTAGTTTGTTGCCGGCTTCTGTTTGTAATATTACCTTTTTATGTATAAATGATGTATTTTATTATTATATATTATATATTTTTTATTATTATATATTATATATACTTTATTATTATCTAATATTTTTGGGATTTTTTCTTTTCGAGAAAACCATTGGCTAATAACCAGAAAAAATGAAACCGTTATAGTCCATCCATAACATTCTGCAAATTAATTTTTAATCCCTTTTTAAAAAAGTGATGAGCGGCCATGTTGAAGCACCTAAAGGCTTGATTTTGATTGGTCTATATAGAATTGGCGCCAAGATTTGCTTCATAAATTGTTTGAGATTGAGAGGTTTGAATTTTTAAAAATGAAATTGATATTTATATTTTTAAAAATATAACTAAATCAAAATAGCATCGAAATATTTATTTTAAAATAAGAAAAACAAGCTGATTGGTTCAAATAAAACCAATAAAAAGTTTGGAATTATGAAATATTTAAACTAAAAATATAAGTCATAAATATTATTAATGACTTAAAATTTTGTTTTGTATAAGAAAAAAGTATTCAAATTTTATCTGTAGTTAGCAATGAAGGATTATGAATACTGTTTTGATAACAGTTAAAGTTCTAACCTTCAAATTGTTGTATTGTAGAAATTCCTCCTATATTAAAAAGGGAGATGGGTTTGAGGAGGCAGCCATATTGCTGATCAAAAAATATGATTGGTCGACCCAAATTAGGGCCTCTGCGCGCGTAGCGCGCTAAAATTCCTAGGAAACTAAAATAAATATAATCCAAGTTTCAATAAAAAATATTGGATAAATTTGCGCGTGATGTAAAAAAGTCAAATAAATTTTAAATTCATAATATTCCAATATTAATTGTGTAGGTATAATGAAGGTAAAGGAGAGCGTGCGCAGCACGCTTGAACTTGCTAGTTAAAATCAAATTACAATTATATTGATCACATTGTAATTTAGAATAATAAATGATATATTTTAAACGCTCAAGCGTATTATATGTATAATAAATCATGATTTGTAAATTATATATCATATAAAAAATGATTTGTAAATTATGATGTGAAATCATCATGGCATGAGAATATAACATGCTGAGCTATAAAGCTTTTAGATGACACTTTTAGATGTCAAGCATATACTATTTTTTTTTATAATTTGTAGGGTGACTGCACCAGTGAAGGAACGAATAAGGAACACCAATAAAGGAACACGCAATCTTAGTATCTAAATAAGTGTCACCAGTGAAGGAATACAGCGCCAGTGAAGGAACACTTAATAGGGCGATTTTATGATTTTATTCTTAACAAGATAATTTCTTTTGTGCAGAATCTTTATATACAATGAAATAAAAATTTTCAAGGATTCGAAAATTATCGTCATGTTAGATAAACAATACTTAGAAAGCTTGATATTTTCATATATATAAAGAAAATGTTCATTCACTGGTGATTGTTCCAATACTGGTATAGTCACCCTATCATATTTATTATACTAAAAATATTTTGTTTTTAGTATAATAAATTATTTTACGTATTATAAAAGTGTAACTCTGAAAAATATTGTCATTTTTTGTATATAAATACTAAATTAAATCAACTACAATGCATGCACTAACTACATAATTACACACTACTTTTATACTACTCATACTCGTTCATCATATATTATGACATTGTAGTATCTAAAGTATCAATTTTAGATACCGGTTATATGCTAGCTATTCATTTTAGCAGTTAGATTATGCTCATTTTAAATATTCGTTGTTATTTATATTATATTCATTTTAGATATTGTTATTGTCGCAAACAATTTTCTTTTTCTTTTATCAAGGAGCGCGGGAGCGCTCCGAAGGCAAGTAACAGTCAAACAATGCAGAAGAGGCCTAAGGAGTGACCCGTGCCTTATATTCTTTGATATGAGAGCGCGAAAACTTTGATCGCGTTGTATTTTATCTATGCAGAATAAATATCTAGCATAATACACTTGTTGAAATCTATGTTCATTAAGCTAGAAAATTTTGAAGGTTTTATTCAAAAATATTGTCTCATTTAAGAGATATTGAGTATCAAAGAATCAGACTGGTCGATTCCGATCTTTAAATTTTTTCCTTTTCTTTCATCAGACCTGCATCCGCTTCCGATCACGTGATACGTATAACGTCACGTGACCCCATACGACCCAGCGTGTATATATATATATATATATATATATGTACACCGTATCCATCGACCTAACCTTATTTACATATAATCGACCTAACCTTATTTACATATAATAACATGTCAGTATTTTTTTATTATACACACAGATATATATATTACAAATGTTATCATATCGTGATCATATCGTGATATCGTGAGTTAGTATAAATTAGTTAATAATATGTAAAAATCTCAAATAGTCAACTGGTGATGAGAAGAATTTATCTATTCTTCGTGTATCAATCAATCAATGGGAAAATAACTTTTATTAGATAAGTACTTACTGGCTAAATGTTAAATGGCTAAAATCATTTTGTAAAATTGATACTTTGTGTGATTTTTTATTTTTACAGATTTTTTATAGATATTATACCAGAATTATACCAGAAGATTTTTTTCGAGTCCTTTTGGAAATATAGGGATAAGGAGTTCTAATCGTGTAATGTGTCTGAAAATTTTGAATTAGCAAAAATGAACGACTGCCCTCATGACCCTGGTTGTTATTTTATTATTAATGGACAACAAAAAATTATTTTAATACATGAACAGACGCTTAGGAATAGAATAATTTATATTAAAGATTTATCTATTCTTCGTGTATCAGTCAATCAATGGGAAAAATAACTTTTATTAGATAAGTACTTACTGGCTGAATATTAAATGGCTAAAATCATGTTGTAAAAATTGATACTTTGTGTGATTTTTTATTTTTACAGATTTTTTACAGATATTATACCAGAAGATTTTTTCGAGTCCTTTTGGAAATATTGAGATATATGTATAATATAGCCAATAATGTTAAGGAGTTCTAATCGTGTAATGTGTCTGAAAAATCTAATTTTGAATTAGCAAAAATGAACGACTGCCCTCATGACCCTGGTTGTTATTTTATTATTAATGGACGACAAAAAGTTATTTTAATACATGAACAGACGCGTAGGGATAGAATAATTTATATTAAAGAAGATAGTAAGAATATATATAGCACTACTCAAGAAAGAAAAACAGAAGTGCAGGCAAATACTATTTACGATACAATATTTTCAAGATGTATTTTATAATATCCTCAACATGAAAATTTTATAAATCAAATGTTATTGATAACAAATTGTGATTGTGATTAAAAAATGACATCTACCAGTATTTGGTGTAATATAAAAAAATAAAATACCGGTAAAATGTGTTGCATGAAATGTTATATCAAATTAAAAAACTTCTCCTTAAAATCAGTTTCAAATATTTTGAAAATAGCTCAAGTGTGTATTAATAAGTAATTACGTCTTATGAGGTTTATAAACATCATAATAAACTTTTGCATACAAAAAAATATTGCTCAGTGACACGCGAGGTTATATATATAAATATACAGTATAATTTTCAGTGTTTAAAATATGGTACTGGTATGACGTGCTACATGAAGTGTTTATAATTAAATTTTAAAACTTCTATTAAAAATCAGTTTCAAATATTTGAGAATAGAACAAGTGTGTATTAATAAATAAAATAATTATTTTAGAAGAATATTAAAAATTGGTCTTCATATTTGACAGGATTAAATTATTATTATTACAAAACGACATCTAATCAGTGTTTTGCGTAATAAATAAAATAAAATACCGGTATGATGTGTTGCATGAAGTGCATATATAACTAAATTTTATTGATGACAAATAACATATAGTGATTAAAAAATGGCATGTAATCAGTGTTTTGTATTATTAAATAAAATAAAATATCAGTATGATATGTCCAATGAAGTGCATATATAAATCAAATGTTATTGATAACAAATTGTGATTACAAAATGACATCTATCAGTATTTGGTGAAATATAAAAAAATAAAATACGGGTAAAATGTGTTGCATGAAATGTTATATCAAATTTAAAAACTTCTCCTTAAAATCAGTTTCAAATATTTTGAAAATAGCTTAAGCGTGTATTAATAAGTAATTACATCTTATGAGGTTCATAAACATCATAATAAACTTTTGCATACAAGAAAATATTGCTCAGTGACACGCGAGGTTATATATAAATATACAATATAATTTTCAATGTTTTGTGTAATAATAAATAAAATATGGTACTGGTACGACGTGCTACATGAAGTGTTTATAATCAAATTTTAAAACTTCTATTAAAAATCAGTTTCAAATATTTGAGAATAGAACAAGTGTGTATTAATATAAATAAAATAATTACATGTTATGAGATTCATAAACTTCATAATAAGCTTTTGCATAGAAAAAAATATTGCTGAGTGATATATAATTTTCAGTGTTTTGTGTAATAAATAAAATAAAGTAACTGGTATCATGTCTTACATGAAGTGTTTATAATCAAATTTTTAAAACTTCTATTAAAAATCAGTTTCAAATATTTTTTTAATATAACAAGTGTGTATTAATAATAAATGATTACGCTTTATGAGTTTCATATAATTTGCATAGAAGAAAATATTGCTTAGTGACATAAATATATAACATAATTTTCAGTGTTTTGTGTAATATTATAAAATCAAACAATAGAAAGTAATGAAATCAATAGCATAAAGTCAAGTATTTACTACTCTCTCCTCCCACCCCTCTCTCTTTTCTATCTCACACCAAAAACCTCATTTAAATCCATTCAATATACATTTTTCATAAAGCTTATGTAATAAAAAACAAAAGAAAGTTGTGATATCCCCCGCCCTCTCTCTCTTCTCCCCCCCTCTCTCTCTCTCTCGCCAAATACCTCATTTAAATACATTCAATATATTTTTTATAAAGCTTTTATAATAAAACATTTTTATATTACTTTTTACAAAAGTATAAACCAAGGCAAGTAACAGTGTATTACCAGCCGCTTCTATGTAATTTTCTCTACGAAAAATTTTTAGAAAGACGAACTTAAAATGGTAAAAAATATTTAAAAAACTTTTTCTGTGAATACGTTTGTAATAAACTCATTAAATACAAATCTAACAAAAGAAAGTAATGAAATCAATACGCATAAAGTCAAGTACTTACCATTAATTCTTGGAATAAATAAAAAATTTTTTTTTTTATTTAAAGAATTCATTTAATCGCCAACACTTATATCTATGTGAATAATACTATTTCAAATACGTTTTGTCGATAGCTATGTTTTTTTCAACTTGAAGACCTAAAATTTATCTTCCTTGGAATATTGTATATTGGAATCAAAATTTCATTTAAATAACGATATTTGATGTAAAAATTTCTACAAATTAAACAAAAGAAAGTTATGAAATCAATTCCTATAAAGTCAAGTATTTATTATTCAATATATTTTTTTATAAAGCTTTTATAATAAAACATTTTTATATTACTTTTTACAAAAGTATAAACCAAGGCAAGTAACAGTGTATTACCAGCCGCTTCTATGTAATTTTCTCTACGAAAAATTTTTAGAAAGACGAACTTAAAATGGTAAAAAATATTTAAAAAACTTTTTCTGTGAATACGTTTGTAATAAACTCATTAAATACAAATCTAACAAAAGAAAGTAATGAAATCAATACGCATAAAGTCAAGTACTTACCATTAATTCTTGGAATAAATAAAAAATTTTTTTTTATTTAAAGAATTCATTTAATCGCCAACACTTATATCTATGTGAATATTACTATTTCAAATACGTTTTGTCGATAGCTATGTTTTTTTCAACCTAAAATTTATCTTCCTTGGAACATTGTATATTGGAATCAAAATTTCATTTAAATAACGATGTTTGATGTAAAAATTTCTACAAATTAAACAAAAGAAAGTTATGAAATCAATTCCTATAAAGTCAAGTATTTATTATCATAAATCTATTTTCGGAGTAAATACATTTTTTTATTACAAACATTTATTCGCCAACGCTTATATATATTTTTATATGTTACTTCAACAAAGAATATAGAAGTTCAAAATTTCGAACTCAAAGACAAAAAAATTCATTTTCCTTCAAGATATTGCATGTTGGAATTGAATTCATTTAAACGACATTTTTAAATAATACAAAAGAAAGTTGTGATATCAATTCCCAGATAATCAAGTATTTTTATTATCATTTAAACCACGACATTTTTTATAAATTATGCAAAAGAATGTTGTGATATCTATTCCCAGATAGTTAAGTATTTTTATTATAATTATAATTGAGTTGATTATATATTATAACGATACTTTCTTTTTCGAACAATATCTTTTACATTATATATGATTGAGATGTTAATGGTTCAACGGTCAATTTTTACGTTTATATCCATGTGGCCTAGTGGAATTGCTTACTCTATTTATTATATAATATTTATAATAATAAGCCAGCTATCCCAAAAGTTCTTAAGAAATAAGAAATTTTTTCAAAAAGTTTTCCACAGAAATTTGAATATCTTTTTATAAAACTTTGAGATACTGTAAAATATTTATTAAACTTATATGTAGATTTGTTTGACACATTTTAAAGGTTTTTCATTGTAAAAAATTAATGATAAACATACTTGCCGGACCCGTCCTTTGGCAGTTTTTAGCGAAACAGTTGACTATTAAAAAAAGAAAATTTCTAGAACTGTTTTGGCAACATTGCTTAGTTTTCGCTTTTCGGTAAGGCGATGTAAGGCCCCTTAGTTACCGCCGACTGAAGTCCCGTTTTTCTCATTCAATTTTTAATTTTGACAAAAAATCTCTCTGACATGTTATAGATTTGATAACTAACTATAACACACCAGAGTGATATTGTCTCCAAACTCAAAATTGAATGAAAATAATGTATCCCTGCAATCATCAGTAACGGATGGCACTAACATCGCCTTAAATTGATTGTCGATTAATTTTATTTCAATTTCAATTAGTTTATTGACATAGTTTATTGAAATTCAATAGTTTAATTGAATTCAACTATACGACGAGTATTAATATTATTATAAATAGTAACACATCTACTTGAGTCAGTGCTGGCCATGAATGGATTTCATAATGATAACATTAATTTTTTGTATAGTTCATGACTAAATGTCATACGCAAATGCATGCAGTATACATAATAATTGTTATATGAACTTTATATTATTAGAACATTACAATAATAAGATTATTATCAATTACTTTTATAATTTTATCAAATAATATTTTTTGAAGTACTCTACTTTTATTATGCAATTGTATTCTTAACGTGCCAAAAGGATATTTATTTCTAAATCGTTAATGTACTAATAATCATTCGATATTTCTTTAGCAAATTATGTAGCTCAATAGCTTGAACTGCCAAAGGACGGGTCCGGCAAGTATGTTTATCATTAATTTTTTACAATGAAAAACCTTTAAAATGTGTCAAACAAATCTACATATAAGTTTAATAAATATTTTACAGTATCTCAAAGTTTTATAAAAAGATATTCAAATTTCTGTGGAAAACTTTTTGAAAAAATTTCTTATTTCTTAAGAACTTTTGGGATAGCTGGCTTATTATTATAAATATTATATAATAAATAGAGTAAGCAATTCCACTAGGCCACATGGATATAAACGTAAAAATTGACCGTTGAACCATTAACATCTCAATCATATATAATGTAAAAGATATTGTTCGAAAAAGAAAGTATCGTTATAATATATAATCAACTCAATTATAATTATAATAAAAATACTTAACTATCTGGGAATAGATATCACAACATTCTTTTGCATAATTTATAAAAAATGTCGTGGTTTAAATGATAATAAAAATACTTGATTATCTGGGAATTGATATCACAACTTTCTTTTGTATTATTTAAAAAATGTCGTTTAAATGAATTCAATTCCAACATGCAATATCTTGAAGGAAAATGAATTTTTTTGTCTTTGAGTTCGAAATTTTGAACTTCTATATTCTTTGTTGAAGTAACATATAAAAATATATATAAGCGTTGGCGAATAAATGTTTGTAATAAAAAAATGTATTTACTCCGAAAATAGATTTATGATAATAAATACTTGACTTTATAGGAATTGATTTCATAACTTTCTTTTGTTTAATTTGTAGAAATTTTTACATCAAACATCGTTATTTAAATGAAATTTTGATTCCAATATACAATGTTCCAAGGAAGATAACTTTTAGGTTGAAAAAAAACATAGCTATCGACAAAACGTATTTGAAATAGTAATATTCACATAGATATAAGTGTTGGCGATTAAATGATTTCTTTAAATAAAAAAAAATTTTTTATTTATTCCAAGAATTAATGGTAAGTACTTGACTTTATGCGTATTGATTTCATTACTTTCTTTTGTTAGATTTGTATTTAATGAGTTTATTACAAACGTATTCACAGAAAAAGTTTTTTAAATATTTTTTACCATTTTAAGTTCGTCTTTCTAAAAATTTTTCGTAGAGAAAATTACATAGAAGCGGCTGGTAATACACTGTTACTTGCCTTGGTTTATACTTTTGTAAAAAGTAATATAAAAATGTTTTATTATAAAAGCTTTATAAAAAAATATATTGAATAATAAATACTTGACTTTATAGGAATTGATTTCATAACTTTCTTGTTTAATTTGTAGAAATTTTTACATCAAATATCGTTATTTAAATGAAATTTTGATTCCAATATACAATATTCCAAGGAAGATAAATTTTAGGTCTTCAAGTTGAAAAAAACATAGCTATCGACAAAACGTATTTGAAATAGTAATATTCACATAGATATAAGTGTTGGCGATTAAATGAATTCTTTAAATAAAAAAAAAATTTTTTATTTATTCCAAGAATTAATGGTAAGTACTTGACTTTATGCGTATTGATTTCATTACTTTCTTTTGTTAGATTTGTATTTAATGAGTTTATTACAAACATATTCACAGAAAAAGTTTTTTAAATATTTTTTACCATTTTAAGTTCGTCTTTTTAAAAATTTTTCGTAGAGAAAATTACATAGAAGCGGCTGGTAATACACTGTTACTTGCCTTGGTTTATACTTTTGTAAAAAGTAATATAAAAATGTTTTATTATAAAAGCTTTATAAAAAAATATATTGAATGTATTTAAATGAGGTATTTGGCGTGAGAGAGAGAGGGGGGGGGGGAGAAAGAGAGAGAGGGCGGGGGGATATCACAACTTTCTTTTGTTTTTTATTACATAAGCTTTATGAAAAATGTATATTGAATGGATTTAAATGAGGTTTTTGGTGTGAGATAGAAAAGAGAGAGGGGTGGGAGGAGAGAGTAGTAAATACTTGACTTTATGCTATTGATTTCATTACTTTCTATTGTTTGATTTTATAATATTACACAAAACACTGAAAATTATGTTATATATTTATGTCACTAAGCAATATTTTCTTCTATGCAAATTATATGAAACTCATAAAGCGTAATCATTTATTATTAATACACACTTGTTATATTAAAAAAATATTTGAAACTGATTTTTAATAGAAGTTTTAAAAATTTGATTATAAACACTTCATGTAAGACATGATACCAGTTACTTTATTTTATTTATTACACAAAACACTGAAAATTATATATCACTCAGCAATATTTTTTTCTATGCAAAAGCTTATTATGAAGTTTATGAATCTCATAACATGTAATTATTTTATTTATATTAATACACACTTGTTCTATTCTCAAATATTTGAAACTGATTTTTAATAGAAGTTTTAAAATTTGATTATAAACACTTCATGTAGCACGTCGTACCAGTACCATATTTTATTTATTATTACACAAAACATTGAAAATTATATTGTATATTTATATATAACCTCGCGTGTCACTGAGCAATATTTTCTTGTATGCAAAAGTTTATTATGATGTTTATGAACCTCATAAGATGTAATTACTTATTAATACACGCTTAAGCTATTTTCAAAATATTTGAAACTGATTTTAAGGAGAAGTTTTTAAATTTGATATAACATTTCATGCAACACATTTTACCCGTATTTTATTTTTTTATATTACACCAAATACTGATAGATGTCATTTTGTAATCACAATTTGTTATCAATAACATTTGATTTATATATGCACTTCATTGGACATATCATACTGATATTTTATTTTATTTAATAATACAAAACACTGATTACATGCCATTTTTTAATCACTATATGTTATTTGTCATCAATAAAATTTAGTTATATATGCACTTCATGCAACACATCATACCGGTATTTTATTTTATTTATTACGCAAAACACTGATTAGATGTCGTTTTGTAATAATAATAATTTAATCCTGTCAAATATGAAGACCAATTTTTAATATTCTTCTAAAATAATTATTTTATTTATTAATACACACTTGTTCTATTCTCAAATATTTGAAACTGATTTTTAATAGAAGTTTTAAAATTTAATTATAAACACTTCATGTAGCACGTCATACCAGTACCATATTTTAAACACTGAAAATTATACTGTATATTTATATATATAACCTCGCGTGTCACTGAGCAATATTTTTTTGTATGCAAAAGTTTATTATGATGTTTATAAACCTCATAAGACGTAATTACTTATTAATACACACTTGAGCTATTTTCAAAATATTTGAAACTGATTTTAAGGAGAAGTTTTTTAATTTGATATAACATTTCATGCAACACATTTTACCGGTATTTTATTTTTTTATATTACACCAAATACTGGTAGATGTCATTTTTTAATCACAATCACAATTTGTTATCAATAACATTTGATTTATAAAATTTTCATGTTGAGGATATTATAAAATACATCTTGAAAATATTGTATCGTAAATAGTAGTGTATTCTTTCATTTGCAATATAATCACATTATGCATTATAAAATTATAAGCATTATTTTAATACATTTTGAATATTATCAATTTTTGCTAGTCCACAAATGTACTAAGTTAAATAAACAATGCATGCACTAACTACATAATTATACACATGCAACTACTCATTCGTCATGTTTTATGAGAATGTAATATGTTAATATTAGTAATACCTATATTAATTTTCGTTTTCTTTTTCGTATTCTTTTTTCTTTTCTATTCTGTTTTTTTTTCGTATTCTTTTTTCTTAGTAATACCTACATTACTTTTCGTTTTCTTTTTCGTTTTCGTATTCTTTTTTCTTTTCCATTCTGTTTTTTTTCGTATTCCTTTTTCTTTTCTATCCTGTTTTTTTTCGTATTCTTTTTTCTTTTCTATTCTGTTTTGATTTTGAGATTAGAGTGGTATAAAAACTATTACGCCAGTCAAATACTTTTCTTCATCCTACTTGTATGTCCATCGACAGTAATTCGACATTATTTACAGTGTAATAATAACTACTAAAAATAGTTTTACTATTCAAAAGTAATAAATATGTTTAAAATTCAATATTCTAATATTGTATTTATCAAGAGTGGATCTTCTATATTCCAGTTTCTGTTCGAAAAATCGAAAAATTCTTTATTACAAGAGTCCATTTAACATGGTAAATGAATAAACAGACAAAAAATAATGGTTTCCTTACCCAATTCACGTATCTCGAAAACTTCATCGTTCATAGCGATAAAAAGGCACGACAGACTCTCCGTCTGGGTGAGATGTATATCGAAAGGTTCATCGAGCGAGGCCAGCACCCAGTATCGCACGTCTGGATCGGTATCTGTAATACCGACGACGAGAAGCTTGCCTAGCACACTAGACATTGTGCTGGTAACAGTGGGTCCAGGCTGGCCGAGAGCAAGTCGCAGCAACCGCGAACAGATCTTGACAGCCTCGAGCCGTACTTCTGGCTCTTCTCAGGTAAGGAACTAATCAGCGCAGCGTCGTACAAACTGGAGCAGAGAATTGCCGTTGAAATTGAAGGTGCCGAGGGTCCGCAGACTCAGGACTGTTGAGGCAACGTCGATTTCCGTCGGCGGAGCAGAGACTGGACTGGCAGCTGTCCACGGAGCGCCTGGGTGACGTAAAGGTTTGTACATCAGCACCTGTGAGAGCATGCGTAGGAGACCCTGCGATATGTCCGGCTTCAGAGACGGTACGCTGTGGGCCAGCTCTCGTAGGGACGTCGTTAGTATGGGCGAGAGGCCGGTTGCCAGCATGGGTTCTAGTAGGTCGCGGACGTCGGCTGTTATTGTTTGCTTTACCGCATGGCCGAGCAGAGTGATGCAGACAAAGACGGCGGGCTCGAGTGTCGAGCTCCTCTTCTTGTTCAGGGGTTCTTTGGACGGCAGCGAGCTTTTTATCATCTCCATGATCTTTGGCCGATAGGGTTTGATTGCTTCGTCTGCGGTAACGGCGATTAATCCGATAGTTGTGAACCGCCGCTCTGTCCTTCTCTCTGCCCCGCAAGCTCAACAGTAGGTAGTTTAGAACCTCGCGTAGATTGTCGGCAACAAACTTTTCTTTGTTGAAGGCGCCAAGTCGGGGCAGTAACGTCATGAGGGCATTCTGGATGTGCCCATTGCGACTGTGTCGCTGGTTGATCACGTCGCTGTTGATGTCGTCGAGCTTCTCGAGCATGAGACTGCGACAGACGGCTACCTCATGAATCGGATAGAGGCTATGCTGGACACTCGATGCGTTCTGTGATGCGACCATTTCGATACGAGGTTCGTCCTCAATCTGGGCATCAACGATAGAATATCGTTTTCGTTCGTTTGCGAGGAGCAGTTTAGTCGATCCATTAGATCCTCGTAAAGTCGTTCCCATTGGAGATTCCTGCAACGTAGCAGCTCATTCAGAGACTAGAAGCGATACGTGAATACGTTTGTCTCGGTTAAAATCCTTCTCACGACTAAGCCAGCCACTATCTCGTCATAGCATTGTTTGTACTACTGGGATTTGTGCATCTGCTTGGCAGTCTCGCCCTGGGCCGTCACTACTAGAGCTGCCCTGAGAGCCTCGACTGCTCCTTCTCTGATCACGGGCTTAGAATCTCGTACAGCATTGAATATGAGCTCGAAGAACTGTGTCACCTGTTGGAAGAAGTATGTAAGCATGGAAACTGCAAGTTCCTTGAGAACAAGGACAGATGCGTGTCGTTTGTTTTCATGTCTGTCACCGCTGAGCCACTCAAAAGCCCTCTTGACTTCAAATTCCACATATTCTGCAGTAAAGGTAGCAGATACCAGAGCTAACTTCCCAACTGTCTTGGTAGCTACTTCCATAACTCCCACATCATCGGAGGTAATTGGTAAATCTTATAGTGCGAGTATTGATGTTTCCTACGTCTGCTCCAATAAGGCAGACAATTGCCAGTATTCCTCCCTTCTTCTCATTTATATCTGAGCCGGATACCATTTCAAATATGTGGTGATTGATTTCATCCATGAAGGCTGTGATTTCTTCATGCGTGACTTCGCGTAACTCTGTCTTGACGTAAAGACAGAGCTCGCGAGCTGCCTTATTCCTGACATCTTCATGTTTTGATTTGAGCCGCTGTACAAACTGTATAACCAGCGAACTTGTCGTCTTTATGATGACAATCTAGTCACTCACCGCCTAGAATTAAAAAATATACTAATGTAAAGACATTTCTAAAAAGAATAAGACAATAATTAGTACATCTTAAATTACTTATTAATGAATATAGCATATTTGCTATATTTTTAGCTTAAAGACAAATCCAAATTCTGCGCCTAAAAATACGTAGAAGAACGTTTGATTACCGAGGCAATTCCAGATGCTTAGGCAGAGCTCCCTCAGCACTGAAACTAATTGCCTACTAATGTGAGAAGCTGAGCTGAGAATTAATTCCTGTTATTCTTGAAATTTTTTTTACATGATCTACTATATCCTCTTGACTAAAATAATCCTCTTGGTTTATATACTTGTCTTAATTAAAAAATTATGAAAAAATCCTCTTGATTAATAAAATCCTCTTGATTGAAAATGTTTTCTTGATTAAAAAATTCTTTTGATTAAAAATATCCTCTTGATCGAAACAATCCTTTTGATTGATAAAATCCTCTTAAACGAAAAATTCCTCTTGGTTGTCAAAGTCCTCTTGATTTACAATCCTTTTGATTGATAAAATCGTCTTGATTGACAAAGTCCTTTTGATTTACAATCTTCTTGATTGGTAAAATCCTCTTGATTGGCAAAATCCTCTTGATTTACAATCCTCTTGATTGGCAGTCCTCTTGATTGACAGTCCCCTTGCTTACAGTCCTCTTCATTGACAGTCCTCTTGCTTACAGTCCTCTTGATTGGCAGTCCTCTTGCTTACAGTCCTCTTTTGATTGATAGTCCTCTTGCTTACAGTCCTCTTGATTGACAGTCCTCTTGATTGGCAGTCCTCTTGATAACACTAAGTACACTTGAATATACAAGCAAAGTAGTTTCATCTTTTGTGTACAGTTTTCGCGTTACCAAAGTCCTCGAGCACAGGTCCGGCGCTGAAAATCGTTGCTTGACCTCGCAAGCGGGCGAGCCCTTCTGGCTCCGGGTGGAGAGATGATGGAGCAGAAAATTCGTTGACTCGGTCTTACCGGAACCGCTCTCGCCACTTATCACAATGCACTGATTCTTCTTCTTCTTGAGCACGCAGTAATATCTTTCAAGCCTTTGATTCTCATAAAGATTCATATACTTCGGATTATAAATCGAATAGAATTTGAAGGAGTTCCTGGCGATCAGTATGCTGCCAACGTAGGTATAAATATTGCCGGTGATAAATCGGCAGCTGGCAGAGATCCGGATACTCCTTATCATGCGGTTGATGCATAAAGCGATTGAAGTAGATTAAGGAACTGCGGATCCATGGGAAATCTGCTGTCTGATCACAGGTAGCCAGACGTAAAACCTGAAAGTTTTGCATTTTATTAGTTATGAATTTACTCATACAATTATTTGCACAAAAATTTTAAATTTGTTTTTCTTACTCGCCCACCCGAAAGTACGTACTTCCGGCCCGCATCTCCGGGCCGAAAGAGAAACTTTCGCATCTTATTTTAGACCAACCGCGCGCTCTGATTGGCTGCCGAAATTTCCCGACCCGCTGCGCTTGAGCGCCCGCGCGCATGAGCTACTCTGTCTCACTCGCACGTCCGAGCGCGAGTTGACGCGTACGAAATAAACAAAGGAAAGTGCACGGGTGACGAGAAAAAAAAAGTTAGTTGAAATAAAAAGTGGTGTTGTTTGATCATGGTCATTGTTTTTTTTCTTGTTTTCTACACGTACTCTCGAGTCGTGTAGAAACAATTAAGTGACACTACACAAGTCCCAGCACTCTGGCTGCACGATATCTTACAGAAAAATGAATAGCTCGACACGCACTCTGACTGAAATTCTCTCGAGAAATGTAAAAATGAATTGTTATTTTCTACAAATTCTCTCGAGAAATGTAGCAATAAATACTGCGTTCACATGCAGTGGTAGTGTCCGCGTTCTAACCTAAAACGTGCTTAACTAAACAAGTCAAGATTGAAAGCAATAAAATTACGTGCAATTTCTCAATTTCCATTGAGATAAAAAAATGTCTTTCAAAGAAACAAACACAGATGAATCCTCATCCGATGGTTCTGAAGACGAAGAAGAAATCTGGACTGAAATTATGAATTTTATGACAACAGCCGATGATCAAGTGTATTTCGCCACAGAGGTAATTCGTTATTTATATATTCACTTCGCAATTGATACTCTTATACTTGATTAATTTACACTATATTTTTAACATTCACAGGTAATACTTACATTTGGAATTTGTGATGCACTCCGCTGTATATAGAAAATTCACTACATAATAGACAAATGATTTTCAATGGTATTATCCGTACAGTTACGACAAACATCCAAAACCATCGACAAGTACTACACCCAATGAAACTCACTCCGACTACCATTCAAATTGGTCGCATTCCAACCAGGAATTCACTACGAATCAGTTCCATCCAATTCCAAGTAAGCATAAAAAATATTAATATACTAGATAAGTTTGCTCGATGCCCCACCTGTACTACCTTTTATTCTTAACAAACTTTATTTCAGACCAACAACTCCACTTTACCACAGCCAGCAATAAGAAAATACTTACACCGGAAAACAATGAAAATCAATCCTCGACAAACCACAACAGTAACAAATTTCTTTCAAAAATACCAGTGAAAGTAGGATTCAAAGATAAAGTAACAACTCAACCACCTCCATGTAAAAAAAGAATTCTTGAAAATTTAAATCCTCAAATTCAAGATGAAATGTCTCATTCGAAACCATTGACAAATACTACACCCAACAAAGATGAATCTGATTACAATTTAAGTTGGTCAGATTTCGAAGAAGAAATCACTACGAACAACTTCAATTCAACTTCGGGTAAGCATAAAAAATACTAATGTATAGAGTCGATGCCACCTGTACTACTTTTCATTCGTAACAAACTTTATTTCAGATCAAAAACCTACTACGACAACAAGCAATACAACACCTCTTCAACCGCAAACCAACACCAATGAATCAAAAAGAATTCTTAAAAATTTAAATCCTCAAATTCAAGATAAAAATCAAAACCAAAATCAAAATAAATCACTGAATGCAGATAAAAATCAAAAGTCAAGATCAGAATAACTCATTGAATGATCAAATAAATGCAACTTTAAACAAATATATTAAAATTAAAAATTGTACTATAAAACGGCAATTTCATTGTAAATATTAACAATTACAAATCTGATAAAGAAAATCATTTGTAAAAAAAAAATCAAACAAAAATTTATTTTATATTGAGATTAATATATTGAAAGTTAAAATTATTAAGACCAAAGGTGATTAATTTAAATGTAAATCTTGTATTAATTATTGTATTAATACTTGATGTTAATATATTGAAAAAGTTTAAATTATTAAAATCAAACTTTATTGTACTTATTTCATGACCTTATTTCTTTCTTTTTTTAATGAATGTGTTTATGATGCCCGCCCCGACCAGCAAAACCTCGGCTTCGCCTCGGTCTTGCAAATGTCGGGCGGGCATCAAACCATCTGTGTAACAGCGAAAGTAGCAGACGGCCAAAAAACCAGCTCTCCACACCTGGCCGAAAGAAAGAACAGTCGGTAATATCGACCGAGCTACCCAAAGCGGCCGACAGAGGCAGTACTATCGAGCGGGCCGAAAGAAACACTAACACTCAAACACAGCTAGCAGACGACAACGCAATTTTATCAATTATTTAACAATTACAGAACGTACTTTCGGCAGGGGAGTAAGAAAAATAGTATACAATACTTAGACCGGAAATTGGATGCCCTGGCCGTGCGTCATGACGCCCTCGGCTTCGCCTCGGGCGTCATACCACGCACGGCCCGGAAATCCAATTTCCGGCCCACGTATCGTAATATACTATTGCTTCTTCTTTAAATTAATTGGGCCACAAAAAAATTGTTTTTTTTTTTTTTTTATTAAGGTGGTTCTCTTCGGACTCTCTCGTCAAAGCAGTGCTAAATATAGAAGTTAGCTAAAGTTAAAAAAAAAAAAACAGTTGTAATGTGATTTATTTAATTCAAATGATAGAGATAGTCAATGTATTATAAATAAAGTGTATTTAACATGACTAAAGTAACTTTTTATAAAATGGCGATATTTTGGAAACTAGATATCGTCACTACAAACAGTTTTTATTATTTTTGGAGTAAAGTATAGAGACTCATGAAGGGTTTCCATCCTAAATCTAAAATTAGCATAGAAACAAAAAAAATTCCCGTGATTTATCAATAGTTGTTTGTAGTGACAACATCTAATTTCTACAATATCGACATTTTGTGAAAAAAGTTATCTTAGTCATGTTAAATACACTTTATAATAAATAAATCACATTACAACTATGGTTTTTTTTTTATTTTAGGTAACTTCATCATTTAGCACTTATTTTGACTAGGGAGTCGAGCAGAACCACCTTAAGGGGTAACGCCACTCTAGAAGTCGAAAAAAACGCGATTTTTGGAAATTTAAAAAAAGATTAACTTGCAAACTATTATCGCAGCATTCATTATGTCAGTTGGGAACTGTGCGTAGGTATCCTATTGTGTTGGCAGGCAGTAACTTGGTTTGCTCACTGGAAACAAAAATCTATAATTTCCTATGTGTGTTTAGTCTTTTCAAATCTTTTGAGTATTTTTCCATGTTTATTGCAGAAGTTTACTGATGTTGTTTGACAATATTCTAGATTTTAACTGAAAAAGAAGAAATTATTTGTTATTACAAATTAAAAACTGATAACATTTAATTAAATATAACATCTTTGTTCAAATTCACAAATTAATAACAACAGAATCTTACAATCATTATAAAAGTATTAAACGGTATTTCAAAAATAAAATTACTTGTTACAAATATGTGGATAAAAATTAAGAATTTAAATCTAAAATTTTTGGAGTAAAGCAAGATCCTATTTTCATCGATGTAAAAATTGAGCATCGCACCCCCTTAAAAGTCAATCAATCAAACTGACTTTTACAGATTAATATAAATTTTTCATAATTTTTACATGCTCTCAGATTTATGGCTCAACTATGTCCCCTTAAATTAAATATTCTATGCCTTGCATCTCGTCAACGTAGCTGTTACAGCATACCTATAGATCTTTCGGACAGACTCACACTACACTACATGAAAAGGGTAAAAATTCAAAACTTGACAAGAAAATTCAGCCGGCTCCTACAATATAAAAGTCACCTGTCAGATTTAGCAGTTGGATTGGCCATTCAATGTTATCAATATTAACTTTCAGGTGATGTGTCCGTACTTAATCCAAAGAATATAAGCATGATAGATATCCGCTTCAGTAATGCATCTCAGACATCTCATGTTCTTTGGAGTTAACTTTATCTTTCTGAAATGAAAATATGTAATTTTTCAGTTTTAACAATTCTAAAAAATACACAAGCAGTGTCTTAGCTAAATCTGGAAAATAGCATAATTTCATTTTTTTTTATTAAATTATACCTACTTACAGAAAGATAAAATCAGCTAAGAAATACATGCGATGCCTGAAATACATTATAGAAGCAAATTTCTATCATTCTTATATTCTTTTGGATTAAGTACTAAAACAGATCACCTCAAAGTAAACATCGACAACACTTAATGATGAGTACATCAGCTACATCTGACAGGTGACTTTTATATTACAGGTGCGGGATTAATTCGTCTTTTCAAGTTGTAAATTTCAGTCTATTTATTTAAATATGTTTTCTCTTCTGAAATCTGAGATTCCGTGTGGTGTGAATTTGTCCGAAAGATCTATAGATTTATAGACCTGCTTGTAATATGATAATTAATTTTTTCTTTAAGAGAGTATGATTGAATAATAAATCTAGGTACCTGTCAGAATTATGAAAAGTTGATTATAACTTGTAAAAGCCAATTAATGTTCATTAATTATTCATTAACTACTACAATTAAACTGAATTTTAAAGGTTAAAATAGCTTTTTCACAATCTTTACATGCACTTAGATTTAATGCTCAACCATGCCCTCAAATTACCTATTTGATGCCTTGCATTTTGTAAACATAGCTGTTACAGCAGGCCTATAGATCTATAGATCTTATGGACAGACTCACAGTACACTACACGAAAAGAGCCAAAATTCAAAACTTCACAAGAAAATTCATCCGGCTCCTACAATATGAAAGCCACCTGTCAGATTTAGTAGTTGGATTGGCCATTCAATGTTATCGATATTTACTTTCAGGTGATGTGTTCGTACTTAATCCAAAGAGTATAAGAATGATAGATATCCGCTTCAGTAATGCATCTCAGACATCTCATGTATGTACTTTGGAGTTGACTTTAACTTTCTGAAAGTACATATAACTTAATAAAAAAAAATGAAAATATCTAATATTTCATTTTTGACAGTTCTAAAAAATACACAAGCAGTGTCTTAGCTAAATCTGGAAAATTGCATAATTTCATTTTTTTTATTATATTATACCTACTTACAGAAAGATAAAATCAGCTAAGAAATACAAGCGATAACTGAAATACATTATAGAAGCAGATTTCTATCATTCTTATATTCTTTTGGATTAAGTACTAAAACACATCACCTCAAAATAAACATCGACAACACTTAATGATGAGTACACCTGCAATATCTGACAGGTGACTTTTATATTACAGGAGCGGGATTAATTCGTCTTTTCAAGATGTAAATTTCAGCCTATTTAATTAAATATGTTTTCTCATATGAAATCTGAGGTTCCGTATAGTGTGAATCTGTCCGAAAGATCTATAGATTTATAGGCCTGCTTGTAATATGATAATTAATTTTTTCTTTAAGAGAGTATGATTGAATATAAATCTAGGTACCTGTCACATTATGAAAAGTTGACTATAACCTGTAAAAATCAATTAATATTCATTAATTATTCATTAATTACTACAATGAAACTGAATTTTAAAGATTAAAATAACTTTTTCACAATCTTTACATGCACTCAGATTTATTGCTCTACCATGCAATCTTAAATTGAATATTGGATTCCTTTCATTTTGTGAACATAGCTGTTACAGCAGGGCAAATTATAGATGTACAGAACTTTCAGATACACTCACACTCACACTACACTACACTAAATGGGCCAAAATTCAAAACTTGACAAGAAAATTCATCCGGCTCCTACAATATGAAAGCCACCTGTCAGATTTAGTAGTTGGATTGGCCATTCAATGTTATTGATATTTACTTTCAGGTGATGTGTTCGTACTTAATCCAAAGAATATAAGAATGATAGATATATCCGCTTTAGTAATGCATTTCAGACATCTCATGTTCTTTGGAGTTAATTTTATCTTTCTGAAATGAAAATATGTAATTTTTCAGTTTTAACAGTTCTAAAAAATACACAAGCAGTGTCTTAGCTAAATCTGGAAAATTGCATAATTTAATTTTTTTTTTATTAAATTATACCTACTTACAGAAAGATAAAATCAGCTAAGAAATACATGCGATACCTGAAATACATTATAGAAGCAAATTTCTATCATTCTTATATTCTTTTGGATTAAGTACTACAACACATCACGTAAAAGTAAACATCGACAACACTTAATGATGAGTACATCTGCTACATCTGACAGGTGGCTTTTATATTACAGGAGCGGGATTAATTCGTCTTTTCAAGTTGTAAATTTCAGTCTATTTATTTAAATATGTTTTTTCTTATAAAATCTGAGGTTCCATGTAGTGTGATTCTGTCCGAAAGATCTATAGATTTATAAGCCTGCTTGTAATATGATAATTAATTTTTTCTTTAAGAGAGTACGATTGAATAATAAATCTAGGTACCTGTCAGAATTATGAAACGTTGACTATAACCTGTAAAAATCAATTAATATTCATTAATTATTCATTAATTACTACAATGAAACTGAATTTTACAGATTAAAATAACTTTTTCACAATCTTACATGCACTTAGATTTATTGCTCAACCATGCAATCTTAAATTGAATATTGGATTCCTTTCATTTTGTGAACATAGCTGTTACAGCAGGGCAAACTATAGATGTACAGAACTTTCAGATACACTCACACTACACTACACTAATTGGTCCAAAACTTAAAACTTTAAAAGATAATGATTCCTGCTCCTACAATATAAAAGCCACCTGTCAGATTTAGCAGGTGTATTGGCCATTCAATGTTATCGATATTTACTTTCAGGTGATGTGTCCGTACTTATATCCAAAGAATATAAGAATGATTGATATCCGCTTCAATAATGCATCTCAGACATCTCATGTATGTTTGAGTTGACTTTATCTTTCTGTAAGTAGATATAATTTAATAAAAAAAATGAAAATATGTATTTTTTCATTTTGACAGTTCTATTGTTACGTCTGTGACGTATCTCTAAAATCAAATTAACAATGCATATTTATCGCCAGTAATTTTCTGACATTATACAAATGTCGTATATGCGAATTTTGACAACGTTGCTTTTTAATGCAAGCGGCATCACGCCGAAGCGAGCGAACTTTACAACGTTGAAATTTTTTAATACGAGGCAATCGTGACGTAGTAGTAGGTCATCAAACTTGCGTATTATATTTTCTTTAGAATCAGCATTTACAAGGAGTAATAAAACAAAGAAGTAAGAAAAATTTTTAACAACAAATTATATAACAAATTATAGCTGAAATAGCAAGTGAAAAGATAAATTTACAGAGTGAAATCAAGATATATTACGCGAAAATAGCAGTCTAATACAAGTAAGAAATTGAAAAAAATCAATAATAAAAAGATATAAAAGTAAAACCAAAAGAAAATACTACAATAGATAAAACAAAATATCATAAAGACAAATCAAGGAGCGCGGGAGCGCTCCGAAGGCAAGTAACAGTCAAACAATGCAGAAGAGGCCTAAGGAGTGACCCGTGCCTTATATTCTTTGATATGAGAGCGCGAAAACTTTGATCGCGTTGTATTTTATCTATGCAGAATAAATATCTAGCATAATACACTTGTTGAAATCTATGTTCATTAAGCTAGAAACATTTGAAGGTTTTATTCAAAAATATTGTCTCATTTAAGAGATATTGAGTATCAAAGAATCAGACTGGTCGATTCCGATCTTTAAATTTTTTCCTTTTCTTTCATCAGACCTGCATCCGCTTCCGATCACGTGATACGTATAACGTCACGTGACCCCATACGACCCAGCGTGTATATATATATATATATATATATGTACACCGTATCCATCGACCTAACCTTATTTACATATAATCGACCTAACCTTATTTACATATAATAACATGTCAGTATTTTTTTATTATACACACAGATATATATATTACAAATGTTATCATATCGTGATCATATCGTGATATCGTGAGTTAGTATAAATTAGTTAATAATATGTAAAAATCTCAAATAGTCAACTGGTGATGAGAAGAATTTATCTATTCTTCGTGTATCAATAAATCAATGGGAAAATAACTTTTATTAGATAAGTACTTACTGGCTAAATGTTAAATGGCTAAAATCATTTTGTAAAATTGATACTTTGTGTGATTTTTTATTTTTACAGATTTTTTATAGATATTATACCAGAATTATACCAGAAGATTTTTTTCGAGTCCTTTTGGAAATATAGGGATAAGGAGTTCTAATCGTGTAATGTGTCTGAAAATTTTGAATTAGCAAAAATGAACGACTGCCCTCATGACCCTGGTTGTTATTTTATTATTAATGGACAACAAAAAATTATTTTAATACATGAACAGATGCTTAGGAATAGAATAATTTATATTAAAGATTTATCTATTCTTCGTGTATCAGTCAATCAATGGGAAAAATAACTTTTATTAGATAAGTACTTACTGGCTGAATGTTAAATGGCTAAAATCATGTTGTAAAAATTGATACTTTGTGTGATTTTTTATTTTTACAGATTTTTTACAGATATTATACCAGAAGATTTTTTTCGAGTCCTTTTGGAAATATTGAGATATATGTATAATATAGCCAATAATGTTAAGGAGTTCTAATCGTGTAATGTGTCTGAAAAATCTAATTTTGAATTAGCAAAAATGAACGACTGCCCTCATAACCCTGGTTGTTATTTTATTATTAATGGACGACAAAAAGTTATTTTAATACATGAACAGACGCGTAGGAATAGAATAATTTATATTAAAGAAGATAGTAAGAATATATATAGCACTACTCAAGAAAGAAAAACAGAAGTGCAGGCAAATACTATTTACGATACAATATTTTCAAGATGTATTTTATAATATCCTCAACATGAAAATTTTATAAATCAAATGTTATTGATAACAAATTGTGATTGTGATTAAAAAATGACATCTACCAGTATTTGGTGTAATATAAAAAAATAAAATACCGGTAAAATGTGTTGCATGAAATGTTATATCAAATTAAAAAACTTCTCCTTAAAATCAGTTTCAAATATTTTGAAAATAGCTCAAGTGTGTATTAATAAGTAATTACGTCTTATGAGGTTTATAAACATCATAATAAACTTTTGCATACAAAAAAATATTGCTCAGTGACACGCGAGGTTATATATATAAATATACAATATAATTTTCAGTGTTTAAAATATGGTACTGGTATGACGTGCTACATGAAGTGTTTATAATTAAATTTTAAAACTTCTATTAAAAATCAGTTTCAAATATTTGAGAATAGAACAAGTGTGTATTAATAAATAAAATAATTATTTTAGAAGAATATTAAAAATTGGTCTTCATATTTGACAGGATTAAATTATTATTATTACAAAACGACATCTAATCAGTGTTTTGCGTAATAAATAAAATAAAATACCGGTATGATGTGTTGCATGAAGTGCATATATAACTAAATTTTATTGATGACAAATAACATATAGTGATTAAAAAATGGCATGTAATCAGTGTTTTGTATTATTAAATAAAATAAAATATCAGTATGATATGTCCAATGAAGTGCATATATAAATCAAATGTTATTGATAACAAATTGTGATTACAAAATGACATCTATCAGTATTTGGTGTAATATAAAAAAATAAAATACGGGTAAAATGTGTTGCATGAAATGTTATATCAAATTTAAAAACTTCTCCTTAAAATCAGTTTCAAATATTTTGAAAATAGCTTAAGCGTGTATTAATAAGTAATTACATCTTATGAGGTTCATAAACATCATAATAAACTTTTGCATACAAGAAAATATTGCTCAGTGACACGCGAGGTTATATATAAATATACAATATAATTTTCAATGTTTTGTGTAATAATAAATAAAATATGGTACTGGTACGACGTGCTACATGAAGTGTTTATAATCAAATTTTAAAACTTCTATTAAAAATCAGTTTCAAATATTTGAGAATAGAACAAGTGTGTATTAATATAAATAAAATAATTACATGTTATGAGATTCATAAACTTCATAATAAGCTTTTGCATAGAAAAAAATATTGCTGAGTGATATATAATTTTCAGTGTTTTGTGTAATAAATAAAATAAAGTAACTGGTATGATGTCTTACATGAAGTGTTTATAATCAAATTTTTAAAACTTCTATTAAAAATCAGTTTCAAATATTTTTTTAATATAACAAGTGTGTATTAATAATTTTATAATAAAAAATTTTTATATTACTTTTTACAAAAGTATAAACCTAGTCAAGTAACAGTGTATTACCAGCCGCTTCTATGTAATTTTCTCTACGAAAAATTTTTAGAAAGACGAACTTGAAATGTTAAAAGATATTTAAAAAACTTTTTCTGTGAATACGTTTGTAATAAACTCGTTAAATACAAATCAAACAATAGAAAGTAATGAAATCAATAGCATAAAGTCAAGTATTTACTACTCTCTGATCCTGCCACCCCTCTCTCTTCTCTATCTCACACCAAAAACCTCATTTAAATGCATTCAATATACATTTTTCATAAAGCATATGTAATGAAAAAACAAAAGAAAGTTGTGATATCCTCCCGCCCTCTCTCTCTCTCTCTCTCTCTCTCTCTCTCTCTCTGTCTCTCTCTCTCTCTCTCTCTCTCTCTCTCTCTCTCTCTCTCTGTCTCTCTCTCTCTCTCTCTCTCTCTCTCTCTCTCTCTCTCTCTCTCTCTCTCTCTCTCTCTATCTCTCTCTCTCTCTCTCTCTCTCTCTCTCTCTCTCTCTCTCTCTCTCTCTCTCTCTATCTCTATCTCACGCCAAGTACCTCATTTAAATACATTCAATATATATTTTTTATAAAGCTTTTATAATAAAAAATTTTTTATTACTTTTTAAAAAGTATAAACCTAGGCAAGTAACAGTGTATTACCAGCCGCTTCTATGTAATTTTCTCTACGCAAAATTTTTAGAAAGTCGAACTTGAAATGTTAAAAGATATTTAAAAAACTTTTTCTGTGAATACGTTTGTAATAAACTCGTTAAATACAAATCAAACAATAGAAAGTAATGAAATCAATAGCATAAAGTCAAGTATTTACTACTCTCTCCTCCCACCCCTCTCTCTTTTCTATCTCACACCAAAAACCTCATTTAAATCCATTCAATATACATTTTTCATAAAGCTTATGTAATAAAAAACAAAAGAAAGTTGTGATATCCCCCCGCCCTCTCTCTCTCTTTCTCCCCCCTCTCTCTAACGCCAAATACCTCATTTAAATACATTCAATATATTTTTTTATAAAGCTTTTATAATAAAACATTTTTATATTACTTTTTACAAAAGTATAAACCAAGGCAAGTAACAGTGTATTACCAGCCGCTTCTATGTAATTTTCTCTACGAAAAATTTTTAGAAAGACGAACTTAAAATGGTAAAAAATTTTTAAAAAACTTTTTCTGTGAATACGTTTGTAATAAACTCATTAAATACAAATCTAACAAAAGAAAGTAATGAAATCAATACGCATAAAGTCAAGTACTTACCATTAATTCTTGGAATAAATAAAAAATTTTTTTTTTTATTTAAAGAATTCATTTAATCGCCAACACTTATATCTATGTGAATATTACTATTTCAAATACGTTTTGTCGATAGCTATGTTTTTTTCAACTTGAAGACCTAAAATTTATCTTCCTTGGAACATTGTATATTGGAATCAAAATTTCATTTAAATAACGATATTTGATGTAAAAATTTCTACAAATTAAACAAAAGAAAGTTATGAAATCAATTCCTATAAAGTCAAGTATTTATTATTCAATATATTTTTTATAAAGCTTTTATAATAAAACATTTTTATATTACTTTTTACAAAAGTATAAACCAAGGCAAGTAACAGTGTATTACCAGCCGCTTCTATGTAATTTTCTCTACGAAAAATTTTTAGAAAGACGAACTTAAAATGGTAAAAAATATTTAAAAAACTTTTTCTGTGAATACGTTTGTAATAAACTCATTAAATACAAATCTAACAAAAGAAAGTAATGAAATCAATACGCATAAAGTCAAGTACTTACCATTAATTCTTGGAATAAATAAAAATTTTTTTTTTTATTTAAAGAATTTGGTTTTTAAAAACACAATTTTTTCTTTTGATAATAGTCTATATGAACAAAGATATGGTTGTCCAATGGGATCACCTTTGTCACCTGTTATAGCCAATTTAGTAATGGAAAAATTGGAAAGTATTGCTTTGTCTAAGTTGGTTTTTCAGCCAATTATTTTTAAAAGATATGTTGATGACATTTTTGCAGTTGTACCAGAATGTTTTGTGGATGAAATGGTGGATGTGTTTAATTCTATCCATGATAGAATTAAATTCACAAAAGAAGTTGAGAAAGATTATCAATTGAGTTTTTAGATATTAGAGTCATTAGAGGTAATAATAATAGAGTGAAATTAGATTGGTATAGAAAACCTACATGGTCAGGTAGATTTTTAAATTTTGACTCTCACCACCAATTCGGAAACAAGACAGGTGCGATCAAAGGTGTCATTGACAGAGCGATTAAATTGTCACATAAAGATTTTAGGAAAAAGAATTTAAATTTAGTTAGAGAAACATTTATTAAAAATAGTTATCCCGTAAAATTTATTGATAAAATGATTGATGAGAGAGTGTGGGAAATTTATAATGGTGGATTTAAGCAGCGGGTAGATAATCAAACAAGGAATAGAAATGGAAGGAATGCATATTTTAGTTTACCATATGTTAGAGGTTTGTCGGAAAGGATTAGAAGGGTTTTTAGTAAACATAATATTCAAGTTTTCTTTAGAAATGATAATAATTTAGAAAGGTTATTTAGTAATTGTAAAGACAAGGATGATAAATGTTTGAAATCGGGAGTTGTTTATAAAATTAATTGTAGGGATTGTAATGGTTGTTATATTGGTCAAACGGGTAGATATTTGAAAAAGAGAATATATGAACATCAATATAGTTTACGCAGCTCAAGTTGTACATCGGGTTTGAAAGAACATTGTTTAAATAGTTTGCATTCTTTCGATTTTGGGAGTGTGGATATTTTGGAACAGGGGATTAAGAATAAATATAAGAGGGAAAGCCTTGAAAGTATTCACATTCTAAGAAATCGGAATAATGTAAATTTAATGATAGAGTCAAGTAAATTAGATAACATTTATCATTCTTTATTAATTTAAGTGAGAATGGCAAGTTGGAGAGGTGAATGTGGAGGGTGGTGGGGTAAGAGAAAAGAAGGGGGTATGGGTGCATGGTATATAAGGAGGTGTATCGCGGGTTTTATTTCAGTCCCTGAGGAGGAGCCGGAGCAGGCTCGAAACGTCGGACAATGTGGTGGTGGTGGGCAGTCAGATCGTCCTTTGCTAACAAAGTTTTTTCCAGATTTTAATTAAGTTTTTATTTCAGATTCTGCGGGGGTGATTATAAACAAGGGCAATCTGACTGCCATAAATATTAATTATTTTAATTTAATTTGTAAGACTGTAAGACCGATGGAAAAATTCTTATCAGTTGACAGTTTATTTAAAGAATTCATTTAATCGCCAACACTTATATCTATGTGAATATTACTATTTCAAATACGTTTTGTCGATAGCTATGTTTTTTTCAACTTGAAGACCTAAAATTTATCTTCCTTGGAACATTGTATATTGGAATCAAAATTTCATTTAAATAACGATGTTTGATGTAAAAATTTCTACAAATTAAACAAAAGAAAGTTATGAAATCAATTCCTATAAAGTCAAGTATTTATTATCATAAATCTATTTTCGGAGTAAATACATTTTTTTATTACAAACATTTATTCGCCAACGCTTATATATATTTTTATATGTTACTTCAACAAAGAATATAGAAGTTCAAAATTTCGAACTCAAAGACAAAAAAATTCATTTTCCTTCAAGATATTGCATGTTGGAATTGAATTCATTTAAACGACATTTTTTAAATAATACAAAAGAAAGTTGTGATATCAATTCCCAGATAATCAAGTATTTTTATTATCATTTAAACCACGACATTTTTTATAAATTATGCAAAAGAATGTTGTGATATCTATTCCCAGATAGTTAAGTATTTTTATTATAATTATAATTGAGTTGATTATATATTATAACGATACTTTCTTTTTCGAACAATATCTTTTACATTATATATGATTGAGATGTTAATGGTTCAACGGTCAATTTTTACGTTTATATCCATGTGGCCTAGTGGAATTGCTTACTCTATTTATTATATAATATTTATAATAATAAGCCAGCTATCCCAAAAGTTCTTAAGAAATAAGAAATTTTTTCAAAAAGTTTTCCACAGAAATTTGAATATCTTTTTATAAAACTTTGAGATACTGTAAAATATTTATTAAACTTATATGTAGATTTGTTTGACACATTTTAAAGGTTTTTCATTGTAAAAAATTAATGATACTTGCCGGACCCGTCCTTTGGCAGTTCAAGCTATTGAGCTACATAATTTGCTAAAGAAATATCGAATGATTATTAGTACATTAACGATTTAGAAATAAATATCCTTTTGGCACGTTAAGAATACAATTGCATAATAAAAGTAGAGTACTTCAAAAAATATTATTTGATAAAATTATAAAAGTAATTGATAATAATCTTATTATTGTAATGTTCTAATAATATAAAGTTCATATAACAATTATTATGTATACTGCATGCATTTGCGTATGACATTTAGTCATGAACTATACAAAAAATTAATGTTATCATTATGAAATCCATTCATGGCCAGCACTGACTCAAGTAGATGTGTTACTATTTATAATAATATTAATACTCGTCGTATAGTTGAATTCAATTAAACTATTGAATTTCAATAAACTATGTCAATAAACTAATTGAAATTGAAATAAAATTAATCGACAATCAATTTAAGGCGATGTTAGTGCCATCCGTTACTGATGATTGCAGGGATACATTATTTTCATTCAATTTTGAGTTTGGAGACAATATCACTCTGGTGTGTTATAGTTAGTTATCAAATCTATAACATGTCAGAGAGATTTTTTGTCAAAATTAAAAATTGAATGAGAAAAACGGGACTTCAGTCGGCGGTAACTAAGGGACCTTACATCGCCTTACCGAAAAGCGAAAACTAAGCAATGTTGCCAAAACAGTTCTAGAAATTTTCTTTTTTTTAATAGTCAACTGTTTCGCTAAAAACTGCCAAAGGACGGGTCCGGCAAGTATGTTTATCATTAATTTTTTACAATGAAAAACCTTTAAAATGTGTCAAACAAATCTACATATAAGTTTAATAAATATTTTACAGTATCTCAAAGTTTTATAAAAAGATATTCAAATTTCTGTGGAAAACTTTTTGAAAAAATTTCTTATTTCTTAAGAACTTTTGGGATAGCTGGCTTATTATTATAAATATTATATAATAAATAGAGTAAGCAATTCCACTAGGCCACATGGATATAAACGTAAAAATTGACCGTTGAACCATTAACATCTCAATCATATATAATGTAAAAGATATTGTTCGAAAAAGAAAGTATCGTTATAATATATAATCAACTCAATTATAATTATAATAAAAATACTTAACTATCTGGGAATAGATATCACAACATTCTTTTGCATAATTTATAAAAAATGTCGTGGTTTAAATGATAATAAAAATACTTGATTATCTGGGAATTGATATCACAACTTTCTTTTGTATTATTTAAAAAATGTCGTTTAAATGAATTCAATTCCAACATGCAATATCTTGAAGGAAAATGAATTTTTTGTCTTTGAGTTCGAAATTTTGAACTTCTATATTCTTTGTTGAAGTAACATATAAAAATATATATAAGCGTTGGCGAATAAATGTTTGTAATAAAAAAATGTATTTACTCCGAAAATAGATTTATGATAATAAATACTTGACTTTATAGGAATTGATTTCATAACTTTCTTTTGTTTAATTTGTAGAAATTTTTACATCAAACATCGTTATTTAAATGAAATTTTGATTCCAATATACAATGTTCCAAGGAAGATAAATTTTAGGTCTTCAAGTTGAAAAAAACATAGCTATCGACAAAACGTATTTGAAATAGTAATATTCACATAGATATAAGTGTTGGCGATTAAATGAATTCTTTAAATAAAAAAAAAAATTTTTATTTATTCCAAGAATTAATGGTAAGTACTTGACTTTATGCGTATTGATTTCATTACTTTCTTTTGTTAGATTTGTATTTAATGAGTTTATTACAAACGTATTCACAGAAAAAGTTTTTTAAATTATAATTACAAAAAAATTAAGAACAACGATCACATAAATCGAAAATACAGCATACGAAAAATAAACATAGAATAATGATCAACGCAGCTCAAGAAAACGAATAATAATATTAAACAAATTGATCAATTAAATAAAAATTGCATAAATAAACATTACAGTTTAAACAATAAAAGATAAAACACTAAAAACTAAGCAAAGGAAAAAATTTATAAAAGTGACAAATAAATAAATAAATTATATTGTGAAATAAACAATTACAAAATATATACAGAAAAATAGTGGAATTAATAATAAAAACATATTTTAAAAGATATATTAAGTATAGTATAAACAAAGAAGTAATATGTCATGTCAAATCAGAAAGGTATAGAAAATAAGGTGTCACGTCCTAAGACACGACATGCCTGGGATGTTTAACTCGATTAAGAGTTATGCTCTTTTCTGGTCGTAGCTGCGTTAGCTAATAAACCATGGACGAGCTGTGGACAGGAGTGTAATATCAAATTCACTGTTAATCGCTGAGATTTAAGTTTGACTAATTTTTGGTTTAGGATTTGGTTATCGTAAGGACCAACGGTGAGTAGCACGAACGTCTCGTAAAGATCGTTTGGCCGCACGTACCCCCGTATGGACTAGGAATAAGGGCACGATTTTCCTTGGATACCTGGAGTTTGAGATTCTAATAACTTTTCCCGGTCTCAGGTTATTCTCAGATTCGCCCTTCCCTATCAAGAGCAGAGCTCGTGTGTGAATTTAATTTTTATTTATGTAACTTATTCCTCTTGGGATTGATATATATTTTTCTTTTTAATAAATAAATTTTTATCTTAGTAAAGGATAATTTCTTTAGAATTTTCCTACGATTTTCTTGTTTCTTAATTTTTTTCTAATATAAATTGTTTTAGAGTTGTAATCTGAAATTTCTTATAAATTAAAATATTCCTTGTAAACACAACCAGTGAGGCTTACCCGTAAGGTCGTACAACTGCCGTTATGTTTACTTAATTCTTTTCTAAACCAATAGGAGTATGTTTACCCGTAAGGTCGTAACAACTATGGTTTAGAGAAGTAATTTAGGATATATCTAATTGAAGATTTTATTACTTTCTTATTGTAAACTGGAAAAATCTTATAAATTAAAATATTCCTTGTAAACACAACCAGTGAGGCTTACCCGTAAGGTCGTACAACTGCCGTTATGTTTACTTAATTCTTTTCTAAACCAATAGGAGTATGTTTACCCGTAAGGTCGTAACAACTATGGTTTAGAGAAGTAATTTAGGATATATCTAATTGAAGATTTTATTACTTTCTTATTGTAAACTGGAAAAATCTTATAAATTAAAATATTCCTTGTAAACACAACCAGTGAGGCTTACCCGTAAGGTCGTACAACTGCCGTTATGTTTACTTAATTCTTTTCTAAACCAATAGGAGTATGCTTACCCGTAAGGTCGTAACAACTATGGTTTAGAAAAGTAATTTAGGATATATCTAATTGAAGATTTTATTACTTTCTTATTGTAAACTGGAAAATCTTATAAATTAAATTATTCCTTGTAAACACAACCAGTGAGGCTTACCCGTAAGGTCGTACAACTGCCGTTATGTTTACTTAATTCTTTTCTAAACCAATAGGAGTATGCTTACCCGTAAGGTCGTAACAACTATGGTTTAGAGAAGTAATTTAGGATATATTTAACTGAAGATTTTATTATTTTCTTTATTGTAATGAGAAAATTTAATATAATTTAATTATATTCTTTGCAAACACAACCAGTGAGGCTTACCCGTAAGGTCGTACAACTGCCGTTATGTTTGCTTAATCCCTTTCTAAACCAATAGGAGTATGCTTACCCGTAAGGTCGTAACAACTATGGTTTAGAGAAGAAATACTGAATACAGTTAATTGAAGATTTTATTTACCTTCTTATTTTTGTGTTCTTTATATTTTTTCTTTCAATATAAGTTCCTTTGAATCTTGTAATATGAAATTTATTATAATTAATAATATTCTTTGTAAACACAACCAGTGAGGCTTACCCGTAAGGTCGTACAACTGCCGTTATGTTTACTTAATTCTTTTCTAAACCAATAGGAGTATGCTTACCCGTAAGGTCGTAACAACTATGGTTTAGAAAAGTAGTTTCGAATATAATTAATTTGATAATTTTGGAATTAGTATGTTAAAATTTTTTAGAAGTTTTGGAAAAAATGAATTTCGAAAATTTGATTTTGGAAAAAAAATTTGAATATTTTATTTGAGAGTTTGAATTTGTGTACAGAGTCTTTAAGCTTGTGAGGCTTGTGTCGATCTGCTGTACAGTCAGCAAAGCTTGTGAGGCTTATGTTGATCTGACTTGGTCAGTTCAGTAAAGCTTGTGAGGCTTGTGGTGAACTGCTGTACAGTCAGCAAAGCTTGTGAGGCTTGTGGTGAACTGCCTTGGTCAGTTCAGTAAAGCTTGTGAGGCTTGTGGTGAACTGCACCCGTGTAGTGCGCGTTCGGCGTATTTAAATCCATTGCTCCTCCTCTTCTTCGGCTGGAAAAACTGCGGTGTCGAATCGGGTAGTTGCGTCATCTTGGGTCAACGAGTCATCGATGATATTTTTCGGCGGCGGTTGATGCTTTGCATACCCATAATGTTAAATGGAGCGAGTGGTGCGGGAAAGCGGTGCCCAATGGTGCGGGGCGTCATCCCTTCCAAACGTCGATTTTTGTGATAGTGGGGAAAATCCTATGTTTTAACACAGAGAGCGGCAGAGAGCGGTCCCTTATCCCTTGTCTAGGGTATTTTCCGGTGGCTCGTATCTTCTTTAAGGAGCGAGAGAGAACGATATATGTGCGACAGAGAAAGAGAGATGAGAGAGACAAAAGATATATCCTTCTCTTTCTTTCGAGTCAAAAATGATCAATTTTCTGTTACTTGCTGAAAATTATACAATGTTGGCAGTTTATAAATTATAAAATATGTTATTCTATTACATTTTGTTCTAAAATGAAAATACAAATTTGAACGGAAGTTATCGGTCTATTACAACAGGAGTTAAACGCATTACAAATTTTATAAACTTAATTATACATTAAACAATGAAATTTCTTATGCAAACTTTATAAAAACATTAGACTATTCATTCTAGCTAATATATCAATCATATTATTAAGTTATTTTATTAAATTAATACATTTTCCTTAGATTTTCTATTATTTATTTAAAATATTTGAAATTTAATTAGTTTTCGTAAGTAACAATGTGTTAAAATACAACTATTGTCCAGTAAAATGTTTTATCTAATGTGTATATTTCATAAAACTTGCATTAACAATGAAAATTACTTATAAATAGTCATAATAGTTAATTATTATTAAGAAAACGTACGAATTACAAATATATTATTCAAATTCTAAACAGTTTATCATCTAAACTTAAAGTCTAGTTAGTTAATCTAGTAGAAATAGACAAATGGATTATTATTACTATAAAAACATATTATAATAATGGATTTTCTCATCTCTTAATTTTTACTTAACATAATGCAACTTTTATCTTAAACAAAAATTATTTTTCTAATTATAATTAATGAGATATCTAGCGTTATTCTAAAATAATATTCTTATGCTATAGTACATTGAGTCCCAAAAGATGCTGGAAAATGCGTCTCCGCGCAGGAAGACTGAGAAAAATCTATTTTTAGACGAGCCATGTGTTTTGGGGCTGATGTAGCTGACAAACATCTTCTTTGTCTCGGTTTTTCCTATAATTAACAATCTAGATATTCTACCATGAATTGAATTATTCATCTTACTAAATAATTATGTAGCAAGATATTACAACTTGAATGAAAATGCTACGACTATTTTAATGATAGTTATTCGGAATACAAAATTTTACTAACTTAATAATCTAATTTACAATGAAATCATATATGATAAATTTATAATAACAGTCAATTATCTAAAATAAACTAAAACCTAAATGCTTTGTTATCAAAACTTGTTGATTTATATAATATAATAGCTATTATAGTAATTATTTATCGTTGGTTAATAAAGATTCTTTACATGGTTATAGGTTGCGTTTATAAAATGCATATGGTTACTCATAGAGCTATATTTTTGGGTTTTTGTTACTAGATCTTTGTATTATTAATACAAAAACAACAAAGCTGTTGATTGCAATTTAACAAAGAATATATATAATTAATATTATTTTTCCTAATTTCCTTACTGTTATATTTAATATCGGTTGTTGTTAAAATAATTTTATTGATAACGGTTTGAGAGATAATGTAAAATAATATTTCAATGTATAGTATAAGTCATGTTTTGAAAAACTCGGAAAAGCGCGTCCCTGCGTGGGAAAGCGTCGTATCTATATTTAGTATGGGCCATGTGTTTTACAGCCCCAAGATTACGCATCCGCTAGGGCTATCGTCTTCTTAAGGCTAATTCCACATTTTGAAGGAATATTTCCAACTCACATGTAATTGTTCAAAATCCAAAAATGTTTGTTAAATTTGTGATATGTAATAAAACAGTTTATTTATTTATAGCAGAAGAAAAACAGAAGGTTGAATAAATTTCATTATTTGAGTAGGAAAAATATTCTTTCATGAATGTGTCTTAAAGTAGTTATTGTAATTTTATATTTGTTTGTGATTGTGAATGGAAAACCTTATAAACTCTTATACCTCGCGTTTGGAACGGTTTGCTAGTTCGGTCAAACGTATAAAAGAAGAATTACAATTGTGATTATTGCACAAGGGTTTGTTTAACAATTCGTACTTAAATTATTATTTAAAATATATCCTTGTAGAAAATTAACCCTAATTTATAACTAACTCATTAATACAACTGAAGTATTTCTAAATAAAATTGTATTGCAGAAATATTGTAATTCAACTAAAGGTTTTACTATTGAACATTTTTTTATTAGAGTGAGGTTACTTACTTTTGTACAAGAGAATATAATAATCTTCGATAAACAATTGCGTATTATAATTTTACAGTATCTGTGATCGTAGGTATAATCGGATATAATTTTTATTTATTTAAAAGTAGTGTTTGTCTTTATCAAGAAGAAAGGAAAGTTTACAGTCCGTTTTTATATTAAGTCTAAATATAGCCTTTTAAGGAAAAGGAAATTACAAGATTAAAAATTCAGAAATTTTAAAGCATGCGCCGCGTCGGTGTTTTATGACAGCTTGAGATTGAGACTCCGAGAAGCGCAGGTCACATCTACAACCCTTGGTGCAATAGTGTCGGTAGGGTAGTAGGTGTTCAGGGTTATGACTATGGTTCATCGCATAAAAATATGTACAAAAAAAAATTTTCCCATCGTAGACGGTTCCGTTACAAAGGGAAACGAAGGGATTATAACCAGACGGACTACCCAAAGAAATCCAGAACTTAAAAAGCAAGTAGATGATATAAATAAACAAACGAACATTTTTGAAAGAAGACCAAAAGTACCAAGATCACCTCCAAATACACAATTAAATAGAACTTCATCGGATATCTACATTAACTCAAAAACTCAGGAAAATGAGGAAATACTTTCAATTCCATCAACTTCAAAAATAGACCATAACGAACTAGATGCACAACATTCAGTCAAAAAACAGAATATTAAAAACCCCACACAAAAACAAGATATATCAAATAAAAATATAAATAATCTTTTTATTCCGGAAATAAAACGGGATATATTATCACCAACAAATTTTCATACTCCAAACACACCAAGTCAGAGCCCAGCATTTTTTGAAGAATCAATATATGTAGAAAACGGTAGGCAACACGACTACACGGATATAGAAGGATTTTTTAATGAACAAAGTTTGATTTTGGCTAGAGATAATACAAGTAATAACGGACAGCCAGAAATTCAAATAAACGAAGATTTAATAAATCTAGAACCAGAAATGGCAAATCAAGCATTAAAATTACCACTTAAAGAAGTTGCAAAGTTAGTACCGGATTTTGACGGGAAAAATATCCAACTAGAGGAATATATAGAAAAATTAAAACAAGCAAAAAGAATAATATCGAATAATGATGAATCGAACCTAGTACAGATCCTCAAAATAAAGCTCAAAGGAGAAATTTATAAAGCATTAGCAAATGTAGAAATTGAAAGTATTGAAACTTTTATTAAAACAATACGTAAAATATATCCATCAACGGATAATATACATTCATTATACGGAAACCTAACACAACAAATTCAAAAATCAGATGAAGATGTACTATGTTTTGCAAACAAATTACGAGTGTTGGGTACACAAATAATAGAATTAAAAAAATTAGAACCTAATGTAACAGGAGAAATTCTAACAGAATATAAAACTAGATTAAAAACCGACATACTCAGTATTTTAAAAAAGGATTAAAACAAGAAATTAGAATCGAACTCGGAGAACACCAAGGCATGGATAACGCAGTACAAACAGCAATTGAAATAGAATCAAACTTAAAAAAGCAAAATAGCTTAAGAAATGATACTACAAGCATATTGTTTAATTTCGAAACTCCAATTCCAAACACAATTAAACAAGTTTTTTGCCAATTATGTAAGAAAATAAATCACGAAGCATTATTTTGCATGAAAGCTTCATGTGTTTATTGCAAAAGTAAGGAGCATGTATCATATCATTGCAGAACAGCTAAGCACGTAATAAAATTAATTTGCAAATTGTGTAGTACGGAAGACCACTCAATAGATGCGTGTGAGTTAAATAAGATGCAGAGTAATCATTGTCAATACTGCCAAAATATGGGGCACGAGGTTACGCAATGCCCTACTATTACAGAATACGAGCTGTGTTGGAGATGTAAGAAAAGAGGACACGATCCGCTTACGTGCAATAATTCGGTAAGAATTACGGAAGTATGCGACGCCTGTGGCAGCGCGTCACACACAGCTAAAAATTACCCGTCAGCATTGTGTAAGAGGTGCAACAACCTCGGGTATTTAATGAAATACTGCACGATAAACAAAGGAACGATATGGTGCGCGATATGTGCAGATGAAGGTCACGAAACCGCGGATTGCGAGAACGTAAAAGTTTTAATTATGCAAAATAGACAACAAAACTCTCAGAATAAAGAAGTTTGTCAATTTTGCGAGATGCCGGGGCATTCAGCAAAAACTTGTAGGAAAATAAGCAATAACCAACAATGTACATTCCCAAGTAACAATTACAATGCCTTAAATAAATCCTATAAACATCGAGATAAAAATAGGAATAGATTTTTCCGAACAAATAACCAGAACAGCAATCATTTTTCAAGGAATTCAAACAGTAATTATCGGGGGAACTTTAATACACAAAGTATAAAATGCGAATATTGTAATTTCACCGGGCATACATTGGAAGATTGTAGAAAATTAAAAAATCTGACTGCACAAATTAAATGCTCTTTTTGCAATAAAAATGGACATCAAATAAACAATTGCCATGAAATCAAGATGCTACAAAATAAATTAGATAAATTTTGTAAAATTTGTAAAAACACGAATCACACAACTGAGGAATGTGCGTCACGATCAGTGCTTAATCAACAAACTTCGGAAAACTAACAAATTCTTCTGGAAATGAGTGGACTAGAAGGATTAACAAAAAACCACTCAAAGATAGCGCAGATATTAAAGTAGGTACATTTAATAGTGATGGTATCACCAACGGAGGGAAAGACACGGACATCGATTTATTGATTACAAAGAATTTAAAGAATATTACAAAAAACATGGAGAAAAATAAGGCAATAAATAGATCAGAAATTATAAATAATAACGAAATAAATTTAAGTGATTTTGAAATAAATAGTATTAAAAATGAAAAAACACAAGAAGGAATAGCAGCAACCAAAATTGCAATGTATTTTCTGAAATTAGAAAACTCACTGTATATCGAAATAGAAAACCACTACATAAATAAAAAATGTAATTTACTTGTAGATAGTGGGGCTCAGTTAAATATTATCAAGGGAAATCAGATACCTTCTAATATAATTTTAGAAAATAGGAAAATTCATTTATCTGGTATTACAGATAAAACAATTGAAACATTAGGAGTAATTAAAATGAATATAAATGGACTGAATATTGATTTCCATGTAGCACCACCAAATTTTTGTTTACCTTACGACGGGATTTTAGGAATCAAAATTCTTACTGAACAAAAATTAAGACTAGACGAGGGCTATTTACAAATAAATTATAGTAAGATCAAACTGAAAGCAGCCCATAAATTATATCATAATCTTAATACAGTATCTGAAAAGTCACAAAAAACGGATAAAGAATTAAAATCAAGAATAACAATAGAACAGAAGGAAGTTTTAAAGAAAATGTTAGAAAATACGGACGAAAAACAAAGCTTAATACCCATAATTCATGAAAATTGCGAACAAGTAATACAAATAAACGGAAAAACTGAAAATTTTCAAATTGAGGATGAAATGGAGAAATCATCTTGTTTAATATCTTATGAACCTGAGTTAATCAATAAAAATGAAGTAAATATAAATTCAGAAATAACATTATATGATGACGTTATGAAAATTTTAAATACGATTCCAATATTAAATGCAGAAGGAAAGGATTTACAAAAAAAAATGTTAAATGAAATTCTACCAGAAAATATAAATGATTTACATTATGAGGAAATTTTGGAAAATGACGAAAATAATATTAAGTCATTAATAAATAATATTAATATTGCTTTTGAAAATAATGACGAAGCAATCGATTTTGAGGAAATCGAATCAACAGATTATAAACAATTTTTGACAATAATGAATAAAAAGATTGAAGTAGATTTAGAAGATTATAATAAACTCTATGGAAATGAAAAAGAATATAGCTTTATATCTTATGAAATAGACAATTTACCTGAAGGTTTTCAGATAACAGAAGACTTTAACATAGATGAAAATGAAATTTTAAATTTGGGATCAATAAATTTTATAGGAAAAAATGAGTCAGTACAAGATTTTAAAGAATATAATAGAGAAGAAAGATTATTAGAAAAAATATGTTACGAAAACTTGCCTGGAAATAGTAAAACAATGATTAAGGGGGTTAGTGCGGTAACATACAAGTCAAAAGTACAGCTGGTCGAACGCCGTACGCCTCACGCTTTCTCGAGTCTCCCCACTCTCAAAATTTCACGAGAGACTGTCCACGCACACATAGCGCCGCTTCATCTGTGTGTACACACACATAGAAGCGCTACGTCTGTGTAGACACACACGCAGCGAGCCTTCGTTTGTTTACACGCACACAAGGACACGCGCGGCGTCGTCTACCCTGAGGCTACGTACTTTAAACAACTGTATCTCGAAAACGGTGAAGCTAGGCTTCCTGAAATTTGCAGAGGACATTCAAAGTATTGTTCTTAGTAACATATCTCTTTTTCTTTCAAGTCTTAAGAAAACTTTCCAAGTTATTGACGAAAACGTTCATTTTTTTACATTTCATGACGACGGTCCCATAAGACACCGTGTTAAATTTCGTAACTTTGGGAGCTTATATCTCACAAACGGGGAAGCTAGGCTTTCTGAAATTTACAGATACTGCGTATAATAGTAATATGAGTCTACCCTGCAAGTTTCAAGAAATTCTTAAGAAAAGCCAATATCGCACTAACCCCCTTAAGGATCTAGTATTGAAAAATAAGGATATATTTTGGCTAGAGGGAGACAGTTTAGGATCATGTAATGTAGAACAACATGAAATAAATTTAACAGATGATAAACCCATATACGTAAAGCAATTTCCTTTACCTCATAAATTAAAAGAAATCGCGATAGAGGAAACTCAAAAATTAATAACAAATGACCTAGTTCGAAACTGAAAAAGTGCTTTTAACGCTCCAGCATGGATTGTAGCAAAAAAACAGTTAGCAGACGGAAAAAAACGATGGCGTTTAGTAATAGATTACAGAAAACTAAACGAAAAGACAATTCCAGATCCATATTTACTCCTAAACATTACAGAAATATTCGATCAATTGGGGAAAACTAAGTTTGATCACGTTATAGATTTAAAGTCGGGATTTCACCAAATTCCTATGAAACCAAGTGATATACATGAAACTGCATTTAGCATCAACCCATTGGGACGTTTTGAATTTCGAGTATTACCTTTCGGATTAAGAAACTCACCGCGTACATTTCAAAGAGTTTTAAATACAGTCTTAGGCGATTTAATCGGTAAGATATGCTTCGTATTCATCGACGATATAATTATTTTTGGCGAAACTATGACAGAAGCCAACGAAAGATTCAATACAGTTGCACAAAAATTACGAGAAGCGAATTTAACATTAGAACCAGAAAAATGTGAATTTTTTAAAAAAGAAGTATGTTATTTAGGTCACATTATTAGTGAATACGGAATAAAACCTGATCCAAAGAAAATAGAAGCAGTAAAGAAATTTCCTACACCGAAAAATGTTAAAAATATTAGAGAGTTTCTAGGGCTTTCAGGTTACTATAGAAGATTTATAAAAAATTACGCAAAAGTAACAAAACCCTTAAATATATTGCTAGAAAAAGACGCGAAGTTTCATTGGGAAAAAGACCAACAAAAAGCCTTTGAGGAAATTAAAGAATTGTTATGCACAGCACCAATCTTAGAATATCCACGTTTTGACGAACCATTCATTATTACAACGGATGCTTCAAATTTTTGATTTAGGTGCAGTTTTGTCGCAAGGAAAAATTGGCAAAAACCCAGCGATAGCTTACGCATCACGAAGTCTACATAAAGCGGAAACTAAATATCACACCTATGAAAAAGAAGCATTGGCAATAATGTTTGCCATAAAAACGTTTAAAAATTACGTATATGGAAACAAATTCACAATAGTTACTGATCACAAACCGCTGTTATCGTTAAGATCAGCTGATAATAATACAAGAGTCCTAAAATGGAGACTAAAACTATCAGATTATGAATTTGATATCGTATACAAACCAGGAAAACAGAACGCAAATGCAGATGCTCTATCTAGGAATCCAGTAGAGATATTTGTTATTACCAGAGCACAAAATAAGAAAATATTAAATAAAAATAACGAACAACCTAGAATTCTTAGTAACGATGACAAAATCAAAGTAATGAATGAAGATAGACAGAAAATTAAAGGAAAAAGGGGCAGACCTAGGAAAAATGACAAAAAATGACTACAGGTAGAAAAGAAGAGAAAATTGAGGAAAACAAAGAAAATATACCGGAAATTAATAATATCATTTATTCTAAAAATTCTATACAATTTAGAAACGATAATATTGTTCATTTAATAAATTTAAAAGGAAAATCATTAGATAAAAATACTGAATTATTAATCAAAAGTAAAAACATAAAACCAAAACTATCACTTACAAAAGATAGTATAGATATAATAAATATAGAGAATAAAAAATTATTTATGTTATACATAGATACGTCCGTATCATGTAAATTAATAAAAGAAAATTTAGCGAAATTATTTAATCAATTAAAAGAATTATTAATTACTAAGAATATATGTATTTATAGTATTTCTAGGGATATAGAAATTTTAAATATAAATTGGTTAGAAATAGAGGAAGTATTAAAAGAAATATTTAGCAATACAAATATAAAGGTAATAATATGTTTAAATAATACTGAATATGTAAAAATTGAAGACAGGGATAACATTTTTAACATGTATCACTCCTCTATGATAGGAGGACATTCAGGTGTAAATAGACCATACAATAGACTTAAGGAAAAATATTTTTGGGAAAACTTAAAATCAGACATCCAAAACAGAATAAAAAAATGCGAAGATTGTCAAAGAAATAAATTAAAGCGGAAAAAGACTAAACAACCAATAATTATCACAGATACACCGGGGAAAACATTCGATAAAATCGCAATGGATATTGTAGGACCATTTAACATTACTAAAAATAATAATAGATATATTTTATCTATACAAGATCAATTATCAAAATTTGTAATTTTAGTATGTTTAAAAGATCAAACAGCAGAATCGGTTTCAGATGCTTTTATAAAAAGATTTATATGTATATTTGGATGTCCAAAGATAGTACTAACCGATAGAGGGGCAAATTTCACGAGTAAAATAATGAAACAGATAGCTAAAAGGTTTAAATTTGATAAAATTGAAACTACAGCTTTCTCGCCGCAATCTAATGGTTCATTAGAAAGAGCACACCACCCGTTGTGTGAATATTTAAAAAATTTTTCTACAAAGAAATATGAATGAGAAGAACTATTGGATTTTGCACAATTTCATTATAATACTAGTGTACATACTAGCTATCAATTCACACCATATGAACTAGTTTTTGCCTGTCCTACTAGAATTCCGTCTAGCGAACCAGTAAAAAAATCAGAATTATTACCGACCTATAATGGATATTTAGAAAAACTGATTAATAATATGAGAGAAATTGCCTTAATAGCAAAACAAAGATTAATAATGTCAAAAGAAAAATCAAAGATATATTATGACAGATTTATTAACCCAAGAGAATTTAAAATGGGAGATAAAGTATGATTGATCAAAGAACCTAAACCAGGGAAACTTGAAAAAGATCATTATCATAGCCCTTTTGACATTATTAAAGTAAATGAAAATAATAATGTTGTCATAGACTATAAAGGAAAGGCAAAAACAGTCCATAAAAATAAATTAAGCCTTGTTAATAATAAAAAATAATAACATAACATTTTTGTTTTAGGATATGAACAACATACTCAATATTAACATCGATCATAATCTCTTCTTATTTTTCAAAATTTAATACAGCAATAGAGAATTATAATTGCAGCTGAACTTTTCCATTTGAAGCAAAACCATCCTACTTCTTGGTGAACTAACCCTAAGGTGATCCAGATTTTACCAAATATACAATTTAAAATTATAACCACTTATCCGTTTGTCTACAATTGTTCGTATCAACTTGTCAATATTTTGTGAAAAGCAATTATATTTCCTAAGAAAGTTAATAATTTTATAAAAATGCGATCGGAATAATATAAGTTTGAATAATGAAATTCTAAGAAATTTTTTTACGAAGAAAGCAAAAAGATTCATGCATGAAAGATTTTAAAAGTAATGCTACGACTAACAATAACATCGTTGACAATTAAAAAAAAAATATATATATATATTGTTCTTTTCTTTTTTTAACAACAACAAAAAAAAATATTGCGATTACATATTAAAATACCTCAGTGAAACAAGCAAAAATTTTATTTGTAAAAATTATGTGTTATTAAATAATAAAAAAATTATTTAACAGAAATTTTAGTCACAAAGTAGAAAAATTTTAGAGAGATCAATTTAATAACTTATGATTTTATAAGAAAATATAGAACTAATCCAAAAGGAAAAGATATAAAAACATTCCCAAACCTTTTCACATAAGATAAAAAAAAAAATAATTTGACTATAATTTTATGCAAAATTAAACTGTATTTGCCTAAAAAACAAAACAATTGTTCGCACTCATAAAATTTTTTAAAGAGTTTAAGAACAGGAAAAATTGTCTAGGTAGCTATGTTCACATTGCTAAGATTAAATAGAATATATGTATTGGAAGTGATCAGTTCAGACATATCTTAACATGATCATCCTATAAGATACACTATTCTGCATCGAATTGAGTATGTAAAATATTTTTCTACTCTAACAGATTGCGTATTCTTTAAAGCAAACACGTGAATGCTACCTATGCCAGAAAAAGATTAAGTTCTAAAATGAACTTTTGATATGGCTGAAAATTTTCAAACGAAGATAAAATACAATGATGTATAAAAGCTATAACAAGTCAAAATTTATCAAAATCATTTCGAGTTATTTCCATTCCTTTTTTACGAAAAAAAAACCACACAAATTGTATTTTTCTTTTGGAAATAATTATAATATGACTGTTAAAATAATTCTGTTATAATAATATCAAAATCCCTTTAATATTATTCTACTTAAAGAAAGAAAAAAATATATCTTTTGCCAAATATCTCAGCAGGGAGGGAAGTAAATGATCACTTGAATCATTCCCTATATAATTCTCCTCATCTTTTAATTACTACAAAATTATTTAATATACACGTTATTTCTAAATTTTGTTAATCAATGACTTTATTTTATGTAAAAACAGCAAAACAAAAATGATTACTAATTACCGATAACAAAATAATTAAATTATCGAAATGCTATGTAAAATTAAGATATACATGTTTATATGAATTCTTCGAAATTTGAATGCTAGAAAAGTCGGTATTCAACGTGAGATACAAAGTCAAACGGTAGGTTAAGCGTAGACTAGTTTTAGGAAGGAAAATAATTTATTTTATAGAAACATATAGACGATACGAAATTTTATTTAAAATTATTAAATATTTATTATTATTTTTATTTGAATCTTAATTATTGTTTTTACTATGAATCTTTTGTAACGAAAAAATCAGCGTCAGTCATTTTCTCGAATGTAGAAACTGTCCCTCGTGGAAAAAATTTTTGTGCCGTAGAGTGCTAAAGTGTGTGAAACTGTGCAAATATGTGCCAAAGTATGTCAAACTATGAGAAATTAAAAGTGTGCTCAAGCAGGTAGATTTCGGACATTTTACTCAGGTTTAGCACAGATTGGTACACTTTTGCACATTTTAACACACTTTGACATACTTTGGCACAGTTGAACACAGTTGTGCACAGTTTGGCACAACGTTAGCACGTCTTAACACAACTTATTGTTAAATTTTTAAGTTAACAACCATCATTTATTATTAACAATATCAAATCTTTTATTCAACCGTTTATAGTTATTAGACTCAAGAATTATTAATTTTTGAAAATCAATTGAGTTTAGCTATAGGCAGTGTATCCATTTATTTTTAATTGAGATTATACTAAATATTCAAATACTTAAATATTCAAAATTATTGTTAATAATAAATTATTTATATTTTTACTTATATTGTTTTAATAAGTGAACAATATTTTTTGCGCTTAGCTGTGCCAAATTGTGTGAATCTGTGCAAAAACTGTGCAAAACTGTGCCACAGTGTGTCAAACTGTGCACTACTGTGTCTAATAATAAACCTAATTTTATTTTTAGTAACTGAAAATTCTTTGTGCCAAACTATGTCAAAATTTTCTAAAGTGTGCCAAAGTGTGCTAAACTATGCACAACTGTATCGAAAATCAAATTATATTTATTTTCAACAGCTGAAAATTATTTATGCCAAACTATGCAAACGTGTGCCACATTGTTCCAAACTGTACCAATATGTGCTAAATCTGTGCAAAATGTCCGAAACCTACCTACTTGAGTACAGTTTGGCACAGTTTTGCACAGTTAAGCACACTTATGCACGATTAGGCACGAAAATTATTTTCACTTGGGGTGTATATTCGCATTTTGTGCACATAACACCGCAATGAAGCGAGTAATCGAAAAGTATATGTGCAGCAGTTTTTGTGAATTCAGCACTTCCAAATGCCGCAATTCGAACTACTTACGGCCTGCGCCTACGTAATTTCTGTCACAAAAAAGCGAGACACCCAATATAATTAACAAACGTCAATTAATTTTTGTAAACGGAAATCTCTGATGCTTAATAACACACTTGTTGAATTTCTACGACATTCAACAGTCTAAGGGGGGAGGTGTTACGTCCTGAGACGCATTACGGAATTTAGAATACTATTTAAAATTTAATGTTATCAGATATTTCCTGACACACATCGACGAGAACGCAATTTTATACGACGCAGCATTTCGTTCAGGTGACATCCTGACGTAACGAGTCACCGGCCTCAAGAAAAACAACGTATTATATTTTCTTCAAAAGCAGCATTTTTTCAATACTATACTGTCGAAATTTATACCGAAATTTTTGCATTTTATTTATAATTTATTGTAAAAAATTCATACGATAGCACAACTATTATATTAAATAGAAACAGAATCCAAAAATTACGATTATTACAAATTTTTATATTATACAAGTTATTATTATGTTTAAGCGTTAATTTAAGATTAATTATTATTTTAGTGTTTCTCATAAATCAAATTCTAAAATCACTGATACAATTTTATTAAGTATATTCTGGTGTTATGAAGGAAATTAGTGAATTTATTATTCGAAATCTTACTATCATTTTATTATTATTGAAAATTCTGTAACAAAAAATCACTGATGTTTAAAATATTTTAATATCTGTTGAATCTCTACGATATTCAACAGTCTAAGGGGGGAGGTGTTACGTCCGTAACGTATCCCTATAAATTACATTTGATATTTATATTCTCATCAGTAATTTCTTGATCCACAAAATTATGTGATTGCAAATTTATTGACACCCACGTATCAACTAGTATAAAGAAAAAATTGCAACACAGGGAAATTGTAAACATTCTTGTTCGAAATGAACCACAATTTTAAACGAACCATATTGAAATTATTTAAAAATTTCTCAAAACATTTTATGAAAGACGTTATTGTATTTATAGTTAACTTTCCATCTTATAATTGTAATTTGAAATTATTGTAACAGAAAATTACTGATGGCTAACTATTATTATACTTGTTGAATCTCTACGATATTCAACAATCTAAGGGGGGAAGTGTTACGTCTGTGACGTATCTCTAAAATCAAATTAACAATGCATATTTATCGCCAGTAATTTTCTGACATACAAATGTCGTATATGCGAATTTTGACAACGTTGCTTTTTAATGCAAGCGGCATCACGCCGAAGCGAGCGAACTTTACAACGTTGAAAATTTTTAATACGAGGCAATCGTGACGTAGTAGTAGGTCATCAAACTTGCGTATTATATTTTCTTTAGAATCAGCATTTCGCAATGCGACTACCGAATTTAATACGATTGGAGACAATTACATTGCCAAATAAGATGATCTCAATCATCTTCAACCTAATTTAACCGTTAATAAATACGGCGTCTCTCAACACACAAATTAGTAATCGTGCAAAAGTCGCGAGCTCCGTACCACTCCAGCCGACAAGAGGAGAAGCGAATATTTTATACGGGTCAAATACCCTACATTCAATTACGAAGAGAATTTCTTATATCAATAATTTCAATAATCTATCGGTATTATATATTGTTTAACAAAGTTAGTAAGTTGTAAATCGCATAGTCTTATTTATAAACCTTATATCTTTCAATAAATAGTGCATATAACTAATCAGCTGTTTATTATTTACGAGAGCCTACGCCCAGAATAAAGGTAATATAAATCAAATATCAATTGAAAATATAATATATATATATATATATATATATATATATATATATATATATATATATATATATATATATATATATATATATATATATATATCATTCAAATATAATTTGAAGACAAACCATACAAATTTCAATACACATATAAGAGTAGATTTCTCGACACTCAAGACTTAACAGTCTTAGCTAAATCTGGAAAATTACATAATTTCATTTTTTTTTTTTTTTTATTAAATTATACCTACATACAAAAAGATATTTGCTTAAAAATATATCGGCTTAAAAATATTCATAATCAGCTTAAAAATACATGAAATGGATGAAATGCATTATAGAAGCAGATTTCTGTCATTCTTATACGCTTTTAGATCCCTTATAAAAATATCCTATAGAAAATCCTGTAGGAAATCCTATAGGAAATCCTATAGGAAATTCTGTAGGTAATTCTGTAGGAAAAACTGTAGACAATTTTACATGGAAAATCCTGCAGGGAATTCTGGAGTATTTTCGTGAAAACAGTTTATAGAGGTTTAGTATCTTATTAAGCGCTGTAACATCGCACAGCAGAATCAGTGGCAAACAGTCCTAGATAAGGAGTTGCACCTAGGGACTGCCGTGCACGACTGCCGGCGCTTGCCGATTAAGCCCAATGAGCTCAGATATCAAAATCAAGGTAATCCTTGTCATATTAACTCTCCGTAAAGTCGTTCAAACGGTTGAATCTCATGGCTTTACATACCCTCGCGGTTCCAATGTGTTTATGAGAGTCCCGACTGCTGCGCTGCGCTGCGGCATGCGGTAGAAGCTTGCTTCTCCAGAGCCTTGTTTATGTATGTTCGCTGCTATGCCGCTATGGGGCGCAACAGTCGGGACTCTCATAAACACATTGGAACCGCGAGGGTATGTAAAGCCGTGAGATTCAACCGTTTGAACGACTTTACGGAGAGTCAGTGTGACAAGGATTACCTTGATTTTGATATCTAAGCTCATTGGGCTTAATCGGTAAGCGCCGGCAGTCGGGCACGGCAGTCCCTAGGTGCAACTCCTTACCTAGGACTGTTTGCCACTGATTTTGCTGTGCGATGTTACAGCGCTAAATAAGATGCTAAACCTCTATAAACTGTTTTCACGAAAATACTCCAGAATTCCCTGCAGGATTTTCCATGTAAAATTGTCTGCAGTTTTTCCTACAGAATTACCTACAGAATTTCCTATAGGATTTCCTATAGGATTTCCTACAGGAAAAGCGCGAAATTCACATAGGATTTCCTATAGAACTTCCTATATAGAATTTCATATAGGACTGCCTATAGAGTATCCTATAGGATTCCTATAGGATTTCTACGGAATGCCTACAGGATTTTCTATAGCATTTCCTACAGGATTTTCTATAGGATATTTTTATAAGGGATTAAGTTCGAAAACACACTTATATACCTATCAACAACACTTAATCATCATTAAGGTTATGTACACCTGTTAAATCTGACAGGTGGCCTCTTATAGTTGCTGCTTTTCCTGGAAGCAAAATAAAAACCCTGAAACAAAAAAATGAAGCTATAGCAATGGTCGAAAGCAGTAAATTACTGAAATAATAACTATTCAAAGAAAATACCACAAAGTGGTCACAGTGTAAAAAAGAAATACAGACTAGATCAGGTTCCATGGATAATCTGGAAGAAGATGAAGCTGTCAAGACGTGCATATCAGGAAGCCCTTCATAAATGCCAAGAAATGGGTAAAATCAATCGATTACTGGACAACCGTGATCTATACATGAGATTTGTATATATCTATGTTTTTGTAATTTTAATGTTCTTTTGTAGTGTGCAGGCTAAATATTTTATATAATAGTACATTTCGACACGGGTGGGGAAGTCGATTATTTAGCTACGAGCGAAGCGAGTGCGAAAAAGTCACACCACCTAAATAATCGACTTACGCACTAGTTTCGAACGGTATTTTATACCACGAGCGCCGAAAAATCATATCAAAGTTGTGATTTTGAGGTTAGAGTGGTATAAAAATATTAAAATATATATTGTTTAATATAAAATAAAACTATAAAGCATTTAAGTATTAAAAAAGAAATCTGTAAGTATAGTTAGTTTGACAAAAAAGATGAAAACTAAAATAAAATTATACATGAGAAATGTAGGTTTTAGACAAAAATTAAAATACACAATTATTTTAGGAATAAATTTGTTTTATTTATTTATTTTATTTATTAATTTATTAACTTATAAAATACTGCATTTGTAGCATGCGTTATGGTAAACAGGTAGACGTCGACGTGGAGGACCTCCGATCTCGTCGAACTGGATGTGTCGGCGCTGAACCCATGCTCTTCTACAGACGGCGTGAAAATGTGTGATATAGGTACGGTGCGACTATCCTGGAACGCACGTTCCCCCGCTAACGACGACGAAAGCTATAGGTTCATGCCCACGGAAGAATGCACAAGATGGCTGGCTCTTATGGAAAGCGCGGGAAAAGTGGGAAACACGGGCCATGGCGAGTAATGAGCGCTGGGCCGCCTGTTTCGCTTTTCCCACTTTTCCCGCGCCTTCCGTAAGAGCAAGCTATCTTGTGTATTTTTCCGTAGGCATGCACCTATAGCTTTCGTCGTCGTTTGCACATTAGCGGGGGAACGTGCGTTCCAGGATAGTCGCACCGTACCTATATCACACATTTTCACGCCGTCTGTAGAAGAGCATGGCTTCAGCGCCGACACATCCAGTTCGACGAGATCGGATGTCCTCCACGTCGACATCTACCTGTTTACCATAACGCATGCTACAAATGCAGTATTTTATAAGTTAATAAATTAATAAATAAAATAAATAAATAAAACGAATTTATTTCTAAAATAATTTTGTATTTTAATTTTTGTCTAAAACCTATATTTCCCATGTATAATTTTATTTTATTTTTCATCTTGTGTTCTTTTATCAAACTAAATATACTTACAGATTTGTTTTTTAATACTTAAATGCTTTATAGTTTTATTTTATATATATTTTAATATTTTTATATAAAATATTTAGCCTGCACACTATAAAAGAACATTAAAATTACAAAAACATAGATATATAAAAATCTCATGTATAGATCACTGTTATCCAGTATATCGATTGATTTTATCCATATCTTGGCATTTATAGTTGATATATAGCCAACAGTTGTCCACGGTATATATAAATATTGCCCAAATGTGGCTCCGGCGTCGTGGCATTATCAAGCCAATATTTTGCTCATATATTTTTTCTCATAGGCCGCATCTTGCCCATAGTTGGCCCATACTATGTCCAATATTTTGGCCATAGTAAATTTTGTTACGTGGTATGTTTAATAGAAAATCGTAGGCGAGGGATGCGAGTATCACGCGTATACGGGAGCGCGTCAGTCGTGCATACAAGGCAAAATAATTATTTAAATAATTCCTAACCACAAGTAGGCGGGCGGGAGGGGGGGGGGGAGTTCCTCGCGTATGCGGGAGCGTGTGAGACGTGCATACAAGGCAAAATAATTATTCGCGTAATTCTTAACCATATGTAGGCGGAAGTTGCGAATTCCACGCGAATGATGCATCCGCCACCTACTTGGTGTTAAGAATTATTTAAATAATTATTTTGCCATGTATACACGTCTGCCTTATTCCCGTATTCACGTAGAACACGCATCCCCCGCCGACTGGGAGTTACGAATTATTTGAATAATTATTTTGCCACGTATACACGTCTGTTGCGCTCCCGTAAACATGTGGAACTCGCATCCCCCACTTACTTTGAGTTAAGAATTATTTGAATAATTATTTTGCCATGTATACACGTCTGACACGCTCCCATATACGCGTAGAACTCGCGTCCCCCACCTGCTTGGGGTTAATAATTATTTAAATAATTATTATGCCATATATACTCGTCTGTCGCGCTCTCGTGTACATGTGGAAATTGCATCCCCCGCTTACTTTGGGTTAAGAATTATTTGAATAATTATTTTGCCATGTATTCACGTCTGACACGCTCTCGTATACGCGTGGAACTCGCATCGCCCGCTACTTGGGGTTAGGAATTATTTTTAGTAATTATTTTGACTTGAATGCATGTCTGACGCCGACCCGTAAAGGCGTGGAACTCGCATCCCCCGTCTGCTTGGTTTAAGAATTATTTAAATAATTATTTTGCCATGTAGACACGTCTGATGCCCTCCCGTATACGCGTGGAACTCACACACCCTGCTTACTTTGTGTTAAGAATTATTTGAATAATTATTTTGACTTGAATGCATGTCTGACGCCGTCCCGTATACGCGTGGAACTAGCATCCCCCACCTGCTTGGGGTTAATAATTATTTAAATAATTATTTTGCCATATATACACGTCTCTCGCGCTCTCGTGTACATGTGGAACTCGCACCCCCCGCTTACTTTGGATTAAGAATTATTTGAATAATTATTTTGCCATGTATTCACGTCTGACACGCTCCCGTATACGCGTGAAACTCGCATCTCCCGCCTGCAATTTTCTTTATTAAACGCCTAATTGACTGATTCAGTTTCCCCTTTTTCATGAAAATCTTCCCCTTTTTTTGTTATAATTTTCCTCTATTCCTCTTAAATAAAAAAAAAGGGAGTCGCATTCCTGAATAATTACTAAACCAAAATAGGCTAGGGAAGGAAATTTCACATTGTAAACTGAAAACGCGTAGATGAGCAACGTATAAAATTAATGCAGGAAGCCATTTCTTAACATATATAGGTAGGGGAACGACTGTGACGCCGAAAGTGCAGCAGCGCAGACGGGCTAATAAAAAATTGTTAATGAAATAATTACTAAATCAAAATGGGCTGCGGAAGGAATTTCTACATTGTAAACCGAAAACGCGTAGATAAGGAACCTATGCAATTGAGAAACAAGAGAGTTTAAAGTCTAAGTTTACAGTAGCAGCCACTTCGACGCATTGAAGTGGAGCAGCGCAGACGAGCTATGAATAATATAATTAATAATTAAACAATTCTGAAATCAAACTAGGCGGGTGCGGGTTTCGTATCTTGTAAGTGAAGGCACGCAGACAGACTACCTAAATATTAATGCAGGAAGCAATTTCTAAATGTATGCAGATTGGGGAGCGATCGAGTTTGATGCAAAAAATGGAGCAGCGCAGACGAACTAATAAAAAAAATTAATAATTAAATGAGTCCTAAACCAAAAAAGGCGGAGGATGGAATTTCCATACATTTTTTAATGCAAACGCGCAGACGGGTAACCTATGCAATTGAGGAGCAAGATATATAGTTTCAAATCTACGTAGGTAGTGTGGCAGCCAATTCGACGAAATGAAGTGGAGCAGCGTAGACGAGATCGGATAATAAAATTAATAATTTGAGAGTTCTTAAACCAATCCAGGCGGGGAATGCGAGTTCCGTGCTTGAAAGTGAAGGCACGCAGACAGGCTGCTTATTAAATTAATGCGCGAAATAATTTTTAAATGTAGGTAGGTAGAGGAAACGAGTTTTTTTGCAGAAAGTGGAGCAGCGGAGACGGGCTAATAAAAAATTGATAATTAAATAATTACCAAAACAAAATAGGCTGGGGAAGGAATTTCTTCTTTGTTGCAACCTCAGGGTGCAACAAAGGACAACTGCGGACACAGATAGGCGTGGCAGCGTGCTTAGGTAGGCAGTGCTATAAAATTCTATACGATACTTGTGACCTAAGTATCACTCTGGCACGGCGTAATTAGGATCCTCGCTACGCTCGGGCCCTAACTCATCCAGTGTAACAAAGTGCTACCTAGGTGATATGTATCGTAATGTACTATTTTATTAGCCCGTCTGCGCTGCTCCACTTTCTGCGTAAAACTCATTTCCTCTACCTATACGTACATTTAAAAATTATTTCGCGCATTAATTTAATATAGGCAGCCTGTCTGCGTGCCTTCACTTTCAAGCACGGAACTCGCATCCCCCGCCTGGTTTGGTTTAAAAATTCTCAAATTATTAATTTTATTATTCATAGCTCGTTTAAGATGCTGCTCCACTTCATTGCGTTGAATTGGCTGCCACTCCCTACTTAGATTTGTAACTATCTTCCTCCTCAATTTCATAGGTTGCCCATCTACGCGTTTTCAGTTTACAATGTGAGAATTCCTTCTCCAGCCTATTTTGGTTTAGTAATTATTTAATTATTAATTTTTTTACTCGCCCGGTTGTGCTGCTGCACTTTCTGCGTCAAACTTGCTTCCTCTACCTACATATACGTTTAAAAATTATTTCGCGCATTAATATTATAGGTAGCCTGTCTGCGTGCCTTCGCTTACAAGCACGGAAATCGCTTCCCCCTCCTATTTGAGTTTAGAAATTATTGAATTATTCATTTTTTATTAGCCCGTCTGCGCTGCTTCAATTTCTGCGTCAAATTCGATTCCTCTACGTACATATGTTTAATAATTATTTGCTTATTCATTTTATAGATAGCCGATCTGTGTGCTTTTATGTTTAAGCACGGAACTGGAATCCCCGCCTTCTTTGATTTAAAATTTATTTAATTATTAATTTCATTATTCATAGCTCATTTGTACTGCTCCACTGTACTACGTCGAACTACCTGCCACTGCCTACCTAGATTTAAAACTACTTGCGCCTCTCAATTACATGAGTTGTCCGTCTACGTGTTTCCAGTTTACAATGTGGAAATTCATTTCCCAGCCTATTTTGGTTTAGTAATTATTTAATTATTAATTTTAGCATTAATATCCCGATGGGATGCTCCACTTTTTGCGTCAAACTCGTTACCCCTACCGACTTACGTTTAAATATTATTTACTGATGAATTTTATAGGTAGTTCGTCATTGCGTCCTTACTTTTGTGTGTAAATTTCGGTGCTCCGCCCTTTTTGGCTAAGAACTAGTTATATTTGAATGATAATCTTATTATTCACCCGACTGCGCGCCTCCAATTTTCTGCATCAAACTGCGTGCCTCCACTTTCAGGTACGAAACTGGCATCCGCCGCCTGTTTTGCTTTAAGTATTATTAAATTATTAATATTATTAATAATAGCCCGTCTGCGCGGTTCCAGTTTACAGCGTCGAACGCGGTTTTCCTGCCTACTTACGTTTAAAAATCACTACTTGCTTCTTGATTGGATAGGTAGCCCGTCTGCGCGTTTTCAGTTTAATATGTGAATATTCCTCCCCCGCCTTTTTCCGTATAGGAATTATCTAATTGTGATTTTTTCTTTTAGTAGCCCGTCTGCGCTGCTCCACTTTCTGCATCAAACTCGCTTCCCCTATTTACAACTTATGTTTCAAAATTACTTGCTTATTAATTTTATAGGTAGCTAATTGTCAGCGTGGCTTCACTTTCAAGCACGGAACTACCTTCCCCCGCTTATTTTGGTTTGAGAATTATTTAATTAATAATTTATTAATAATAAATTAATTATACAGTTCCTATTTTGGTTTAGAAATAATTCGATTACTAACTTCATATAGGTAGCCTGTTTGCACACCTTAACTATCGTGCGTTGAATTTGCTTCCCCGCCAGCTATTGTTAAAAATTATTCGATTCAGTATTAATATTATTCGATAATTGGTATCAGCCTGCGGGCGCACCTCCATTTTATGCGCAAACTCGCCTTTCATGCCTACTTAGGTTTAGAACTTTTTTGAATATTAAATTTATTGTCAGCCTGCCTGGGCGCCTTCCCTTTTGTGCGTATAACTTGTTTTTCCTGCCTAAGTAGAAGCGTGTTTTTAATTTTCTATGAACACTCAATAAAATAATTTATTTCTTCTAGTTATGTTAAAGAGAAATGTTTGCAATTTTAGTTATGAATACATAAATACCGATTAAAATTAATAACATTTTTCTTCTATGTTAAAAGTGTAAAGCATTTTTTTTTATATTGAAATAATATAAGTGTTTCTACCGAGGGTCTACATTTGACGAAGTGTTTTTAGGTGTTACATTTACCTTACTTAAATTTAGAAATTATTTGATGGATAACTTTACCTGCAGCCTGTCACCTGCTCCTATTACTATCCTGCGTAGAACTTACATATAAATAATTTTTTTCAGTTTTTATGCTGGTAAAAAAATGATTTAAAAAGATGTTAACTTTGACCCATAGCCGAAAGATTTTGTTTTAAAAAAATTAAACACTGTGTAATTAGGAAGAATTATGAACTGTTGAAAAATGTTATAAAATGTATGATTTTGGACGATATAACAATAAATAATTTTTATTGCTAATTCTACACATAATTAATTACAAATAAATATAATGATTTGAGAAATTATTATCGAGATAATTTCTATTAATTGTAGAGTATTTCGTGGAAATATTGTTTGAACAACTAACTAAGCAAGCCCTGCAAAAACTATCTTATTAAAATGGATTCTATCCGATTAAAAAATCCAACATGAAGTAATCGGAAATCTTAATACGAAAATACCAGATTTAAAACTATTAAAATTGATTCATCTAAATCAGTTTTTATCAAAATTAATTGATATTTTTTTTATTCATATTAAAGTTTGAATTGAAAACTTAAATATAAATTAAATCGGATTTAATAAGGTGAGAAAAATATTAATTAATTCTGATAAAAACTGATTTAGATGGATCAATTTGAATAGTTTTAAATCTGGTATTTTCGTATTAAGATTTCCGATTACTTCATGTTGGATTTTTTAATCGGATAGAATCTACTTTAATAAAATAGTTTTTACAGGGAGTTGGACTCGAATAAATAAAAATTGATTGAATATAAGTATATTTTTTAATTCAAAGAGTTTAAGAGCAACATTCAAAGTAAATACACTTCAACAAGTTTCACGGATCTAATATTTTTAATGACAATTAAATTAACTTTTTCTGGTATTTTATGTTTTTAGTCTGTCATTGTTTATAAATATATGCTTGGAAAAAGGTGTGAGAGAAAATTAGAACAACATTTATGAAATGACATACAACATTTATTACATTTTATGAAATTCCATGTTTTAAACGTACTTCAGAAATACAATGCAAGAAATTCATTATCGGCTTGGACATTATGGTATTATATTTACTACATATACTCTTACATTTGTTTTGTAATTCAACATAAATGAGATATTTTATTTTTTTTGTTGCAAATACTTTTAATTTATCAATCACCATAACTTAGTCGCTAAAACAATAATGGTATTTATGCCAAACTGCAATGCGAGACTCACAACCATACATATATTGATGATTTCACTTTGGTATTAGTATTATAGTGCTAGTGATAATAAAATTTATAATATCAATCTCAATTAAACTGATTATAGTCCTACTTCTTCGACAAAATGTAGAATACTCTTGTAACTCAAGCCAGTAGTTGCAAACGAATGTCTTTTATCAGCAATAAGTTTAAATCAATTATGTGGCCAGTTGCGACTTGAATAAATAAAAAGTAACCAAATAAGCATATTTTTTTTATTTAAATGATTTCTCCTTTTGGTATTTTGATTTAGAGTTCATCTCTTATTGTTTATGATCGATAAATTTTATTCAATGTATTTTTTAAACTCACTTTAGAAATACTTGATGAGAAATCCATCACTTATTTCCACAACATTGTATTATATTTGCTACGCATTTTCAATGCTGTTTTTGTAATTTAAAATTAAGTTTCCTAAAAAGTTACTTTATATCATAATACATCAAATATTAACATATTATAAAACTCTAATCAGTCACTATATAACAATATTGGTATTTGTACCTAACCATAATATGAAATGCACGCAGTACATATTGTACATGAGATTTACGTTCACCTATTTTAAAGAAAATTTTAAGAGAAAAGTTCTTACATATTAAAGCTTGATCCCAGCCAGAAGTTGTAGACGAGTCTGCTGTAACACAGCACAGGGTATGAAATTACTTTACACTGTAATTAGTAGATATTGCAATGGCACTTGGGGATTGTTTTTTTTTTACATGATGTTTTTCTTGTTTCTAATATTTTCTTCTGCACTAGCCATAAAACTATTTTATAATTATTTAATAATCTGTTGGTGAAAAGCCATAAACTTAATTCACATCCTTATTGTCCTCTTCATGTCTGATTGTCTGAATGCATAATCTTCGGTTTATACTTCTTTGATCAATTTGCATTCTTAATATACCATCTTCTAAAACAAAAAATGCAGTAGTCAACGCAACTGCACTATGTAACTGTTCTTTTTTACATATTGTTCTTCTTGTTTCTCATATTTTTATCTGCACTAGCCACAAAACTATTCAATGATTATTTAATAATCTGATGGTTGAGAACTGAAAACTTAATGCACATCCGTATTGTCCTCTTTATGTCTGGTTGTCTTCATGAATAATCTTCAGTTTATAGTTCTTTGTCCAATGTGCATTCTGAATGTACCGTCTCCTGAAATAAAAAATGCAGCTGAGATCGCAACTGCACTTGGTGATTGCTTTTTTTTACTAGGTCTAGTTCTTCTTGCTTCTAATATTTTCTTCTTCACTAGCCGCAAAACTATTTTATAATTATTTAGCTGTGTTGGGATGTCGAAAGAAATGAGGGCCCGGGCGATGAAGATGAAAATTCTAGAGTTCTCAGTCCGCGCGTAAAGGGAGAAGTATGTCGCCGTACGGTGCACATGTTGATCGACTCCGGCAGCAAAGTTACGTGCGTATCCGATGCGATTTACGACGAATTACAGCGTGACAACGACATTCCAGAATTGCCGGTTACGAATTTAGCAGTGTATGTTACCGTAGGTAAAAAAATGATTAAAATCGCGAGGAAAATTTATTTAACCGTAAAAATTTGGAAATTCCAATTAGATCATACATTTTTAGTGGTACCGGGTTTATCAGCCGATTTGATCCTCGGAGTTGATTAATCGATTTTAAAAAGGAAACATTTACTTTAAAAGATGAGACGATTCCAACCCATCTGGTTGACTATCACCCAAAGCTGGCGGAGAACAAAACCGCGTGCTCGGATTAAAAATTTGTTCGTTGAACGCAGATAATCGGGGAATATTGTTGACAAATACGCAGCACATTGAAGGGAAAAGTACCGCGATTGAAGACCGGGCTGTCGAAGGTATGTGTAGTCAGGGGGGTGCGTCCGATCTCGATGCGCGGTCGAATATAAATATTATTGACCAGGTAATCGACGAATACGTAAAAGATATTGTAGGAGTCGATAGTAAACAGAGAAATCAAATCTCTAAATTATTATATAAGTATAAGAACGTATTCTATATAATACGCACGTATCAATTTACCAGACTGCCGTTCGGGATAAATACCGCGGGGCCTGGATTTATACGCGCGCTCTCCTTTGCCTTACGGCGTATTTGGCACATGCTCACGGTTTACATTGACGACTTATTGATTGCCTCGCATGACTTCGAGGAGCATCTTAAGCAATTAGATGAAGTTTTTGCATGTATAAGTGACACAGGCTTGACGTTGAGCCTGAAAAAATCGCATCTTTTCTGCAAAAGCGTTCGCTTTCTCGGTTTTATTCTCAGCGCGGAGGGAGTCAAAGCCGACCCGGAGCATCTCGCAAAGATCCGTGATTTCCCGATCCCGATGAATAAGCAGCAGTTACAGGGTTTCCTAGGAGTGTGTGGTTATTATCGGAGATTTAGTGTTAGGCATGCCAACTTCATAGATCCGTTCCGAGACTTACTTCGCGAAGGGAAGCGTTGGGAATGGACCGACAAGCATATATGCGCATTTCATGCACTGAAAGATAATTTTTTGAAAGCAGTAACTTTGGGTCATTTTATGCTAAATGTAAGATTTTGTTTACAAACCGATGCCAGCGATGTCGGCATAAGTGGGATATTATATCAAGTGGATCAAGAGGAGGACGCGCGAATAATTTCGTTGGTGAGTCGCGTGTTGTCCGGGCATGAGAGTCGTTATACCACTACGGAAAAAGAGCTTTTAGCTATTATTTATTCGGTAATTAAATTTCGCTATTATTTGATTGGAGCAGAGTTTGACATTGTCACGGACCATCAATCCCTCACGTTTTTGTTGTCGTCCCCGTTTCATAGCGCACGTTTGATTCGTTGGGTCCTGGCCTTACAGGAATATAAATTTAATATTCGTCATTGTAGAGGAGCAGACAATGTTATCGCCGATTTTTTTAGTCGCAATTTTCCGAATCAATCGTGTGAATCATACCCCAATCATTTGATTTGGAGCGTCGTAAGAGCGTTCAGGGTAAGTCCACCGATTGACTCGAATACTGCGAACCCTATGCTGCTCCTGGCCGAAATAACAATGAAGCGTGAAGAATGGGTTATGTGATTTGGTTAGGCATCAGTCAGAAGACGGCGTGTTACAACGATTAAAAAAGAAAACTCCAAATAATTTGCAGGTTTTAGAAGAGAATGATGTGACGTATATTAAAATGAAAAAATTGGGTGGGTGGAAATTGTATTTACCGCGTGCTCTTGTAGAAAAAACGGCCAGAGCCGCTCATGAACAGTTTGGGCATGCGGGATCGTATAAGCTAATCGCATATCTGAGAACGTATTTCTTTTGGCGGCGCATGCGGACCGATGTTAAGACCTTCACAAAAACATGCGACCTATGTCAACGGGTTAAGTACTTAAATTATCAAATGGAGGGCGCTTATCAGTTTGTACAGGCTCGCGTACCTAATGAAATAGTAAGCGTTGACTTTTATGGGCCCTTACCAATCGACAGGTGGCGTTCAGTATTTATTTGTTGCACAAGATTTGTTTAGCAAGTTAGTCACAGTATACCCAATCAAGAAAGCAAATACGCGAACTTGTTTAAGTAAATTAACGGGTCATTATTTTAGTCATGTCCGTACCCCGAAAAGAATCCTATCCGACCACGGTACTCAGTTCGTCTCTCTTGCGTGGAAATCAAAGCTCGAGTCTTTAGGAGTACGAGTGTTATATTCGTCGATTCGCCATCCGCAATCTAATCCGGTGGAGAGAACGATGCGCGAGATAGGGCGCATCCTGCGTACTTATTGTTCCGACCGACATACCAAATGGGCCAAATATGTTGCTTTTGTTCAGGACTGTTTGAATTACACCACTCATCAGAGTACTGGGTTTACTCCATTTTATTTGCATTACGGAGAGAATCCAAAGGAAATTATTTTAACTCTGTTTCCGCGAATCGCGACAGATGATATTGGGCGTGACGTGCAACTTAGGCTAGCAAATGACCGGTTGCAGCGGGCTTTTGATATGAGGTGTCAGGCACAGAAAAAAATAAGTAAGATCGATTTATCCGTAGGTGACCTGGTGCTGCTGCGTGTGCCGCATTTATCGAACGCGGCATTGAGTAAGATGCATAAATTCTTTCACGTATATGAGGGGCCCTACCGAATAGTGCGTCAAGCCGGTCCGAATGCGTTTGAATTAGGATCACCTGAAGACCCTGCGCAAGTTAAAGGGGTATATAACCGGTTAAATTTACGTATTTATCACCAACAGTTCCCTAGCGGTGTCTCACACGCGTAATAGGATCGAACTGACTGGTTTTGTAAAATAAGATTGTATAAGTAGTGTTACTACTGACAACGCACTGTGTGCATCATGTAAATAGTTATGTAAGTGGGTGTATGTATGTGTGACTTGAGCGATTTGAGCAGATATAACAACGACAAGCGATTGCAATGGAGACGGCGCGCACTCCACGCGCTTTTTGCTAGTGTACGCGTGTTTTCATTGTAACGCGATGACAGAATAATTCGATTTAGACATCCCTTAAATCGAAGGGGGGTGCTATGTAACGGACACTTGCTAGGTGTAAGTAAGGGGCGTGGCGCGCGACGTTAGGCGTGTGTACATATACCAACGTGAGTTTGCGAAACAAGAATACGGCGCTCAACCAAGCCGCAAATGCCGAAATATTCGCGTAGGACAGAGCGTCGCAAGCCGACCTACCGGCCGGAGGTCCACAAAGCGGAGCGACGCACACGAGCGAAAGGCCCGACGTCGATCGGGGTAAGTGTTTTATACGCTTAAATAGTTGAAGAGAAGCTCATCCTCGCCTTGTCCATAGTCTTTGGGAAATATCGCCACCCCAACGCTTAGACGAGTGGAGTCTTCCGTCGAACAGAATCTCTGCGAGTCACGGACCTGCGAGGTGCCGAATGAACGCAGCTCCGATGACCGTGCGCTTAAGGCACAAGGACGGAAGCGCCCTGAGGATCTGTTCAGCCGTCGAGCCCCGCCGTTGGTGAGCGTTATCAAGTCCGAGCCTTCACGCAATCGGCAAGTAAGCTAATAGAACTTTTGTTGCGGCCGTACAAATTCGGACGACGTAAGTTGTGCACACGCCCCGCGAGCACCGCTTTATATCTATATATGTATATATCTGTACCTGTGCCGCGATTGACAGACTAATGATTTTAGTCGTAAAATATATTAGATTTGTGCGCAATGTTTTAGTTTATTTTGTATTGCGATGCGTAATTCCGATGTGTGGGAATGTGTGCGTTTAAGCGAATAATATTAGATTGTTCATACCCATATCTTTAAACTTTGAATTGCTTGAATAAATATATATATATGAATTGATCTCAGAATTATTACAGACTCTACATCCATATAGATCACACAGTAACCATATTTTTAAATTTATTTTTTTAATTGATTTATTTATTCACTCCTTTTATTTTAATCATTTATGCTTTCCACTTTACAAAACTTTTATCAAAATACACAAAATAACGTACATTTCACTGACATATGTACCCACAAATGTATTTCACTGGAAATCATCATGTTTTTATATTACAAAAAACAAGTTATTTCTCAAATGCCAAATGTTTATTTCTCTGTACTAATATGTATTGTTTTTTTTTTAAATAGCTTTTTCACCCATACACATATACATGTAACAAACTCGTGTTCACTCACATAAGCCCTTGCATAGATCACCAACATAATAAACATATTTTTAAATGAATTTTTTAAATTCACTTATTTATCCACTTCTTCTATTGTAACATAATAAATAATAATAATAATACATTCATCACTCATCACAACAACCTAACTTTTAACCACACAATTAAAGTTGTCTAAGAAAATAAGATAGTCTAAACAGTTTACTAATATGTTTGCACGTTGTTTTCTCAAATTACTGAACCATCAATTAATGTCACTATTAAAAAATACTTGGCAATCAATTCTTTAACGCATTGACACGCAATAAACTTTATCAATTTTTAGTGTTTCTTTTCATTTATGTTAATATCTTCTTCAAGGAGTGAAATCTGAGTCTGAAAGTATCCGGAAACATTTCTAAACCAAGAGGTATACATTAATTATTGAGAAATTTATGTATTTATGTTAATTAACTCTTCTTTTCTATGATGATATATGATTATCACAAATCCGACAACTAATATTTCCTTTATCAATGCTATTGATATTTGTTGATTATTTTTTTATTACTGAATTTTCACTCACATATAATTATAACCAATGTGTCCTAGTCATCTTTCATATTTCTTTGTTCATCTATATTTACTTTATTTACTTTCATTATTATTCCAACAATATATATGCTAAAATGCTATTCCTATTTCCAAAAAATGTAGCTTCTTTCTCCAATAAGTGTTATAATTTATTCACAATTTTCTTCAATAAGTTAAAATTTGTTAATTAAAACTTCTGCTTTATCTAGCTATGATTTAAACAGCCACACTGATGAAATACAAGATTACTTCAAAACTTCTTTTGTATAGCCTAAAAAAATATAAAAGATTGACACAAAGTATCAAGTTCTCTACAACTATTTTTATCTATGTAATACTTATCTAATAAAAATGATTTATCCACTGATGAACCCAAAACAATTTTTTCCAATGAAAATAAGGCGAATATCTGTACACCGTACTTAGGCTGGTGAAACATCTTCGTCGTCGTCGGATTCATCTACGTCATAACTTACACTGTGCACTTCGCCTGGTGAATAAGTTATTGAAAAAACTCGTGGAAATGTAAACAACAGTCATTCCAGCGTTCCAAACGCGATTCGTTCGACTTGATACGTCTGAACTTAGCTGCTCGGTATTATTTCGGCTGGATCGATCTGAAGTTAGCCATTCGGTATCACATAGAATAATCGAGGCGCCAACCTTGCTTGTGAAACGCAATTCTCGATAGGCAAGCTTCGGCTTTTCATCCACTATGCGGCGCGCCGGTGGTGCTTTCTGTGGATACACAGATACACTGGAGTGCTGAGAGAGTATATAAGCCGTGTAATTCAAATCGTTGAAATGAATTAAAGATAAACAAAATTTCAACATAAAAAATTATAAAGCATATAAAAACAACACTAACAGAGACACGGCTATTCTCGTTAAAAATGACATCAGCCACTACGTAATTCCGATTGATCTCGAAAAACTAGAAGCCACGGCTATAAAAATTAAAACGCGAGGCCAAGAAGTCGCGATAATATCCACATATAACTCCCCTAGCGTAAAATTCCATAAAGCCGACTACACTAAAATCTTTAAAATAGCCCCGGTTGTTATTGCAGCAGGTGATTACAATGCAAAACACACCATATGGGGTAGTAGATCTATTAACACACTTGGCAACAACATTAATAATTTCTGTTTTAAAAATAACCTTTCAGTTCATGCACCCCAGGAATTCACGCACTATCCATTTAACAAAAGACTAAAACCGGACGTAATAGATTTCATGATCTCAAAAAATCTCTATTTTACTTCGGATGTAAACACAATTCACGAGTTAGACTCAGATCACTACCCCATAGAAATCATAGTTAACTTGAGCGCTAAATTCACCACTAACCATCCTAAATATAACTTAGCAAAAGCAAATTGGAATTAATTTCAAAATCATATAGGGTAAATGTACCTATCACTGCGGGTGTCCCGTTCACTACGGAATTTTTAATTCAGATGAATAATACTTTCAAAACATAATATTTCGACTTGAAAAAAATTATCTTAGTATGATATAATTATAATGTATCGATTTGTATCAATTATTGACCATTCTCTTTGATTTATTTATTAATAAAAAAATTTTCAAATTGAGACAGTGTGAAAAGGCTTTGAAACAGCCATTTTCGTACCAATCGTGATACCGAAGAGTCCTCGGCTAAATCATAAAAAATCAATAAAATATGTATTTATTCTTTAGTTTTTTTACCTCCACATCAACTAGAAGCTTTAATTTAATGTATTATCAATAGATAAGGTAATTTTTTTCGTTATAATTATAAATAAATGAGTCGCAGCATTAGGTACTTAAATATCGTGGATGTGCGCTATTCTGTGGACCAAAGAATACAGTTTGCGTACGTATCACGGCGGCGCTACGTCGATTCTCCCTAACCTCCAAAGTTTGGTGTCACGCTTGCGTTTGCGATAGCAATACGTGTTTTCGCTGTGCTAGGAAATGAGCAGAAAAGAATGATTTATTCTAAAAGTAATTTGAGGGACGCTGTAAATACTGTAAGAGAAGGAAAAACTATTGCATCAACAAGTCGCGCATACGGTGTTCCAGAATCTACATTTAGAGCACGCGTTCAGGGCAAGTATGCAGAGAAGAAACCTGCAGCACAACCTATATTGACAGAACAGAAAGAGAGTGACTTAGTTGAATGGATTTTCAAATATGCGAGAGACGGGTTTCCTATAACTAAGGACCAATTATTTGCAAGTATACGTCTGTATGTTGTATCCGTGAAAAGGAGCAATCTTTTCAAAGGTAACTTACCAGGTCGCCACTGGTTTGAATGTTTTTTATCAAGACATACAAATGTAGCACAAAGATTAACAGAAAATGTAAGCCTTTGTCGAGCCAAAGTTACTGAGCTTGGATTACGTAAATGCTTTGAAGAAATACAATCATATTTAAAAGAAAATGAGTTATTGAATATTGATAAATCTTGTATCTATAGAACTGTGATGAAACTGCTGTGTCGCTGAATCTATTTAAACGTTCAGTGTTGGCAGAGATTCCTATTTATGTAAATTAAAAAAAAAATGATTTAATCAAGTAACCTAACCTTTAAATTTACTCGCCTTCATATTACCCCGCAGTGATAGGGACATGCGGCCCGCCGTGATAGGGACAAGCGCTAAATCCATCCGCAGAATAACGTACAAAATAGCACTTTTACGTAATTATTAATTATTTTATTGTTAGATTTATTTTTAATGGTTGTAATACTTTTTTACATATTTATGAAAAGCTATTTTATCATTTTACCCTTTTCCCAAAATTTAAAAGTCAAGACGTAAATAGTAACAGTGGAAAAAAGGTGAGAAAAATCAATGTACCGCAGTAACAGGTACATTTACCCTAGATAACGCGATTAAAGAGCGCCAAAACGACTTAAATTCAATCGATAATATAAATCTTGCAATCTTAAATTTAACTAACTCAATCTCGGAAGCATTAGAAATCGCAGTACCTAAAAATGAAAATAAAACCGGTGAACCCCCTCTGCCACAAACAATACTTGATTTAATTAACTCCAGAAATAAAAACATACGAGAAAACCATGTCAGGCCAAATCCCCTACTAAAACTAGAAATAAATCACCAACGGAAAAAAATCGATAAAATGATTAAAGAATTTAAATGTAACACGTGGAATAACACAGTTAAAAAATGAAATATTAAAGATAACAGCCTCTGGAGAATGACAAAAGGTCTAACGCGTAAACAAACAAATATTCCAGCTCTTAAAAACGAAAATAATGAAATTAAATTCTTTTCTCCAGAAGACAAAGCTAACGCATTTGGAACGCACTTCGCTAATACATTTACCCCGCATAAAAACGAATCCGAAGAAGCAAAGCTCTTCACCACAGAAACAGACCGCATGGTTTCCTCGTACTTAAACCATCTGGAAATTACGGATCCTAAATATAAAGCCAAACCATTCGAAATCAAAAACTATATTAAAAGAACTAAAAACAATAAAGCCCCCGGACCGGATAAAGTCACTAATTGCATGCTTAAACATCTACCCTCCAGCGCCATAAGTTATATTACGAAAATTCTTAATGCTTGCTTCGATTTAAATTATTTCCCTACGGAGTGGAAAAAAGCAACTATCTTAGTGTTTGCTAAACCCGGTAAAGATCTAACCATGACCACCAGCTACAGGCCCATAAGTTTACTAAATACAATGAGCAAAATTTTCGAATCAATCATAATCGACAGACTTAAAGACGAACTAAACGATAAACTTCGACTCCGAGCAAAACAATTTGGCTTTAGAGATGGACACTCGACAGTACAGGCCATACTTAGACTAACAGAAGACATCACGAAAAACTTTAACTGCAACAGAAACACAGGCACGGTTTTTCTGGACGTCGCGAAGGCTTTTGACAGCGTGTGGATAAACGGACTAATCCGCAAGCTGATCGAAGCCAAAATAAATAAAAATTTAATTCACCTACTAGCATCATATTTAAAAAATAGAAAATTTAAAGTAAAACTAAATGACGTAGAATCTAAAGAATTTAATATACGTGCAGGCATACCACAAGGTAGTCTACTCGGTCCTATACTTTTCATCATTTACATCAATGACCTTCTAACCGTTGAAGGAGTAAAAATAGGAATTTACGCAGATGACACGGCCGCGTGGGCTACCTCGTGGAGCAATCTCAAAATAGTAAAACTTTTAAACGAATTCCTTAATAAAGTAAAAAACTGGACAACATTATGGCGCATAAAAATAAATGCTTCTAAATCAGAATCAATCCTTTTCTCGCGTAAAAAAACCCAACACGGGATCTAGATCCGCCTAATCTAAACAACGAGTCTATAGAATGGGAAAATAAAGTAAAATATCTAGGAGTAATGCTTGATAAAAAATTAAGTTACACAGCCCACGTTAATAACACGCGTAACAAAGCAATAGGAGCCACAATGAAACTCAAACCGATCTTAAATAATCACTCAGCACTAAATATAAATAACGGAGTAATAATTTACAAAATGATAATAAGACCCATCTTAACCTACGCCTCGACGATCTGGGCCAACACAAACAAATCTAATTACCAAAAAATACAAACGGTACAGAATAAAACACTCCGCACTATTTTAAACGCCTCTAGATACACTAAAAACACTCTAATTCATAAAGATTTAAATGTAGAGTACATTAAAGATTACATCAAAGAAGCCGGCAAAAACTTCTACAACAGAATTTCGGAATCAAAATATCAAATCATTAAAAACCTAGGCAACTACGACTCTGACGCAAGAGACAAATACAAGAGACCTAAAGACTTTTTGCATATAGATCCACCCACATAAATCCTAGTAAATAACGCAAATTTACGATGTTTCAGATACAACAGATCCAAGCCAAGGACAAATGCAGACACACCAGATTTACCTTCCCCTTACTAATCATTTTTCTTTCAGGATCACATCAAGAAGACGCACCTCATACACTAAACTCTCTCTCTCTCCTTTCACGCAAAAAGAGACGCAGCGACGTTATGCTGACGGCTGATATTCAGTGCGCCTCAAAACCGCAACGAATGCCTGACCGGACCGGCTGGCGGATGCGGCGTCTCCCTCTGGGTGAATCTTTTTCCTCTAAAACTTTCTGCCGCATATCACCTTTACCTACCTATATAAATTACTCATCTATTTTTTCTGTCTAATAAAGTCATTCTACGCGTCTCAACAACTAACTTAAGATAAATGGGTTTTTACTCCTAGCGAGGTTTTTCCCCATTCTACACTCCACATAGTAGTCCAGCCATACAACCGTTTTTGCTCTATAACTTCTGATAGTGTGGAAATGCCCTCACAGGGTAACGCACAACTTCCTCTTTTTGATTTCCTTCTTTAAGGAGAGGTAACTGGAATCGCCCAGGCTCCTCCTACGTGGATTCATTTCTACGTAAGGGGCTCCTGGACGGTGATCCGGACAGGCTGTACCTCACTGGTAGGGGGCAACGGAGGGGGCCCCCACCATCCCTTCTTTCTTTCTTTTCGTTGAAATGACTCTTCACGCAGAGTTCGAAATTACAAGGCTTGCCTTGTTTTTGGTATCCCTTTTACATTGGGGGCTAAAAAGTTTTACGACATGTCTACGTAAAATAAATAAATTGTTTATTTTAAAATTTAGCCGTAAAACAAGGTCAATTTTTGCAGGCTAAAAAAATGCAAAGTAAAAATGCACTATCAAAGTATTCTAAAATTGTTTTAAAAGTATTAAAAATGGATTCATGTTTTCATCATTTTTCAGCCAAATATAACTATTTTGAAACTTATAAGTTAGTAATGAATTCTTTTACAATTCATGGTACAATTGAATGTATCGCGTTTAAAAAATTTTTGTTCCAAATGATATAAATTGCAATTCATTATGAACTCTGGAAAATGTTCATTTCGTATTCTATATAAATGCTTTTTAGGAATTAATAATTTAAGTAAATATAATTCTACAGGAATTCATTTTTTTTTATGAACGAACTCTTTAGGAATGTATACTGATTGGATACGTCCGGACATATCTACATTCATTAATAACTCTTTAACAATATTTTAAGAATTAATTATGAATAACCAATAGAATATTTTCTTAATACAATATGAATACTTTTAATTCATTAAGAAGTCATTAAGTATTGGTGTCAAAGAGTAATTTTAGAATTCTTTTAGCGAATTCTTTATGAACTCATCGCGAACATGTGTGCCGTCTGGGATAATTATACATAATTATTTTCAATAGGGCCTGCATGACAACAGATGGAGACCAGGAAAAAGAAGAAGAAGAGAATAAGAAGAAAGAAAAGGAAGATGGCCGATCGAGGCTACAAACTAGACGAACGCGTCCTTGCGCACTCATCATCAAGCCGTCAGAGGGGAAGGGCTACTTAGATATCGTTAACGAGGTCAACAAAAAGCCAACACTGCAAGAAGTGACCAGGTGTGTGTTATCGCCGGAATGATGCGCATCGAGGTACTGGCAGTGAAGAGGAAGCGGCTGTATGAGCAGCGAAGTAGTACTCCAGAGGAACAAGAGGAGAACAAGAAGAACATGAGACAGGATAGCCTCCAAAGACGGCAGGAGAAATGGGATGCATCTGAGAAAGGGAGATGGACACATCGCCTCATTTCCCGGATTGATGGTTGGGTGAATCGCAAACACGAGAAGGTAAACTATTACCTGACTCAGATGCTCTCAAATCATGAATACTTTAGGGCCTACCTTCACCGGTTTAAGTACGAGGAGGCACCACAGTACCCGGCGCACAGTGGGGCCAAAAAAAGCGCCGAAATTCGCGCTTGCCTCGAAAAATGCATAAAAAAAATGTTTGAGGCACGAAAGTATTCGTTGTAACCTATATTTTAATAAACCGTTTCCCCCGGTATGATCGTAATCGATATATATATATATATATATATATATATATATATATATATATATATATATATATATATATATATATATATATATATATATATGTATATGTATATGTATATCAGGCGCATATTGAGCATACATACAGTAACCGCATTAAAATGAAATTTTCGTGCAAAGCTTTTCATTACTCGATGTATCTACCATAATAAAAATATATTTAACACACACATACACACATATAAATATATGAAACGCTAGTATCTGGGACTTTTCGTGTACGTAACGCAAGCTTCTGGGATTTTTAATTGAGTTCCAGGACTCCTGGAAAACTTCTATATATAACGCAAGCTTCCAGGACGTCTTAAGCTAACTGTCACATTATGAAAACATTACTTTTTTAGTTATTTTCTCATATTTCCGGTACTAGAAGCGGGCGCCGCAGGCCCCCTGCGAATCACAACACACTTAGGGTCATTATTTCTTTAGTCAAGCATCAAATTCTCCTCTTTTAGGCTTTTTTCACAACGTATGTATAGATGCTATTGTGAAACCCACTTTACTTTTTCTTATGGAGTCCCAGAAATTATACATACACACATATATATATATATATATATATATATATTTATCTGCAACGGTTCGTTCCGGGACGTTTACACTGTACATCGCTGTTATTTCCGGGACGCGCTGTTTTTTCCGGGACGTCCCGGAAATTTTTCTGTACGTAAGCGTTATTTCTGGGACGCGTCTAGAGTCAATAACCCCAGGGATATTATTTCTTTAGTCACGCGCTTATATAGGGAACTCTGAAGAGATAAACTATAGGACCCTGTAGATTACCAGAAATAACGTGTATAGGTCTTTATATATATATATATATATATATATATATATATACACACACATATATATATATATCATTAGATTATTATTAGACATACATATGAGTTATATCGGTTCGTGTATGTGTGTATATATGCATATATATAAATATTATCTTATATCTTAAAAATGAATAAAATTTAGAAAATGGATTTTGTGGTATGCGACACATACACGTATACATACACACACGGACAAACACGCGCATACACACACACACAACTATATATTACTTATTATTGATATAATATAATATGCATTATTTGTATTATACCACAGCTACATGTTCAATATTTAATAAATAGTGGATTTCATAATAAGTAATATATCTGTGATACCAAGGAAGATGAGAATTAATCCACTCTTTATGAAAATCGAGTTAAAGCCATTTTTCTTTTTTTTGAGGTTTAATACACCATATTTTGAAGTTTTTATTTGGTAAAAAGTTCATTATTCTGTAGTTACAACGTAATTGAAAAAGGACAACTATAGCAGTTGCATTTAAGCTTTATCATTTAAATCGCCATATCTCTAAAACTTTTTTAAGTGATTTGTTCCCTTCTTCCTTAGCACCACAGATATATTTGTGTGTGTGTGTGTGTGTGTGTGTGTGTGTGTGTGTGTGTGTGTGTGTACGCGCGTGTTTGTCCTTGTGTGTATGTATACGTGTATGTGTCGCATACCACAAAATCCATTTTTTTAATTTTGTTCATTTTTAAGATATAAGATAATATTTATATATATGCATATATACACACATACACGAACCGATATAACTCATATGTATGTCTAATAATAATCTAATGATATATATATATATATATGTGTGTGTGTGTGTGTGTGTGTGTATGTGTTAAATATATTTTTATTATGGTAGATACATCGAGTAATGAAAAGCTTTGCACGAAAATGTCATTTTAATGCGGTTACTGTATGTATGCTCAATATATGTCTGATATACATATACATATCGATTACGATCATACCAGGGGAAACGGTTTAATAAAATATAGGTTACAACGAATACTTTCGTGCCTCAAACTTTTTTTTTATGCATTTTTCGAGTCAAGCGCGAATTTCGGCGCTTTTTTTTGTTCGTGGCCCCACTGTACGGCGGGGTGCAGAGTATCCGAAGATGCAGAACATGTATTCTTTTGGTGTCCGCTCTTCACTGACGAGAGAAACGAACTGGAAGACGCACTGGGATCAACACCTGAGCCAGAGACCCTCGTGGAATTGATGTTGACAACGGAGAAAAAGTGGTCTACGGTCAGCAGTTTCGCCACAACCGTTATGAAGAGACTCTAAGAAGAGAAGCAAGAGCGCAGAAAGATGAGGAGACCAACAACAACGGTTTCCCGTAATAAGCAAAGGAAAATGTGAAAATGTGGAAGAGCTGAACAGTTGAGACCGCCCTCGCGAAGTAATGCTTAGCGGCGGTTCCGCGGGGGCAACAAAAGGCCAATAACGATGAGATTAGGGTTTTAGTTGGGTAGACGCACTAACAGAGTCCGACACACGGGTAAAACACCCACCCACACACACACACACACACACACACACACACACACACACACACACACACACATATACACACACACTCACACACACACATACACAAACACACACGCACGGGGGGAAGTATTTTATCAGAATGGTAAAATGTTAGATGGATATTTTCTCAGAAAGGTAAAAAGACAAATTAGAATATCTTATGATAGAAGGGTAAATTTTCCGAATGTTTAAAAATCTATAATGTATAAAAATTCGAACAAATTTGGCAAGAAAGCCATAATATTTTCATTAAATTATTTTTATATGATATGTCATGTCAATTTTTCGAATACCATTTCTACCTAACGATTAAACTGTAGAAAGTGCAGTGAGGTAGAAAAGCTAAAATGTCGGCAAATGAGCTGAAAATTGTATAGGAATGAACGTTTGAGATTTTTCGGAATTTTATTTTTCTAGTAAAAAGTATTTTTATAATTTCATGCAATCTGTTTTCAATTTTTATAGACGAAATTTTTTTGATATTTTCTTTTCCAAAATAGTTCCTTGTGTGTTCTGAATAACCCCTGTTCGGAATTAACAGTATCGGATTCAAAAAATAATTTAAACGATAGTATATTTTCTGAAAAAATACCCATCTAACATTTTACCATTCTGATAAAATACCTCCTCCCACACGCACGCACATACACACACACTCTAGGAATATTAGACAATAATAATATTTTTTGTAAATCAATAAAAGCTCTTTTAAACAATATTTGAAGAACATATTTGTTCATCCTACGGGGAGGCAACATAGTAGAATACATCTCTATCATACCGGTATTGCCATTTTATTATTTTCAATAATTCTATCAACTTTTACGAGAAAAGGACAATATATACATCAGGCCCGGACTGGCCATCGGGAATTTGGGAGAGCTCCCGGTGGGCCACATGGACTTAGGGCCACAGGGCCGCGTGGCCAAAGCCGCGGAACCGGCCGAAATTATTAACATTATTTCTAAACCCAAGTAGGGGGGGGGGGCGAGGTCCACATATATTAGGGAATTACGTAGACGTGCCACAATAAACAAGATAATTATTTAACAATTTTTAAACCCAAGTAGGCGGGGGTTATGAGGTCCACGCATGTAAGGGAATCATGTAGACATGAAAAAATAAGCAAAATCATTTTTTAAATAATATTTAAACCCAAGTAGCCGGGGGATATGAAGTCCACGCATATGTTAGGGAATTACGTAGATGCATGTGCAACAATAAGCAAGAAAATTATTTAAGCAATTTATAAACCTAAGTAGGCAGGGGATATGAGATCCACGCATGTAAGGGATTCATGTAGACATGAAAAAAACCGCTGCCAATTCATTGGCCCGTGGCTTCCTCAAACTTAATTTGCTTATTCCTTTAATGAATTTTTAATAACAAAATTTATAATTTTTGCAACAATTTATGACATAATTATAATTAAATTCATTTATGAAGATTAAAAAGTATTAATTTTTAAATTATGCATAAAATATGAATAAAATAATAGGTCTGATTTTTTTTAAATTGTGTGTGAAAAATAAATAAAATAATTGATTGTAATATTATCGTCAAAACCTTTTAAAATTCCTAAATAACCTTTACTTCAAATTATATTTTCGTTATGAAATTTCACACATAGGGTACGTGTCTCTAGTAGTCTGTCCGTATTTGTGTGCCCTTTCTGCAATTTCCGATCTAAGAAAAATGTTCTAATCTTAAAAATAATAAATGGCTATTACAAAACAAAAGCAGGTATACAACACGCGCGCATCGGCACAAAGCGCATAGCGCATGTCATTTCCATTTTCTAGTATACATAAATACGTTCCCGAATAATTGCGATTTTAAAAGAGGGCTAAAATAGTTTTAACCTCAAATATCTCTGAAATTCATAAACGAATTCTTTTACCCTAATAATTCTTCTAATAAATAATATACAAACTCTACATCTCCATCAAATTTCAAAGAAATTAAAACAATTTTAATGTAGTTATATTGTGCGACAACAAAGAAAGTCATTTTCAAAAATACTAAAATTTTAAATATCAAACATCTCAAAAAATAACCATATAATCTGGAAGAAATTTTACACAGGCATTGCCTATATCGCATACAAAATAGTCTATAAATTTCAAGCTGATACATGAAGTCGTCATTGAGAAATTACGATTTTGAAAAAAACCGTAAAAGAATTTTAACCTTAAGTATCTCGAAAAATCATGAGACAATTCTTTTATCTAAAGGGCTTATACGATAATAAATAGCCTCTACATTTCCACAAAATTTCAACATGATTAAACCAATTTTTGTTTTCTCTAGTTATCATGCGACAAAGAAAATAACTTTACTCGTCAACTTTACTCCCGTAATCGTTCGACATACAAAACTCATTTTTTTTAACATTTCAATTTTTTTCTCAAAAACTAGTCGACAGAATGAAATAAGATTTTCACAGATTACAGCTATTTGGCAGAGCGCTTGGTTGCGCCTGCAACTCGGATCTTGTTAGACGCAGCTGAATCATGAAGCGACGACATTTGCACTCGCAGCTGGTGCAGCTCGTCGTGCAGCCGTCTCACTTCTTCGCTTAAGCGTCTAAATCTCTCCTCCTCCAATTTGCGCATCCGATTACACTTACACTCGAAACGATGCTCAATTTCTGTTTGCGTTGATGCGTCAAAGAGTTGCGAGATAATCGGCGTGCTGCCCACCAGTTGTGCCGTCACCAGATTGTCAATCTTTCCCTCGCTGTTTCTTGGAAGTCTTGGCTGTTCTTCGTCTTCAGGAGTCTGAGAGACGGTAATACAGCCGTCCGCTTCCGATATATTCTCCAAGCGGCTTATATCGGACGTTCCGGACAGGGGGGAGCTTGGAGGATCTTCCCTCCCCCAGGCTGTATTTGCTCTGTCGTCGTGAGCTTGTGAGTATTCAGCCCAGCCGTTCGGTGCCCTCAGGCAGTCTGTATACGCCAAGCGACGTGGAGTATCAGACTTCACGAACAGGGGGAAGCTTGGAGGATCTCCCCTCCCCCAGGCTGTGCTTACTCCGACGTCGATTTCGTGCATGGACGCTGAAATTACTGGCGATGGTAAAGTTGCGGCACAGCTGTCCGAAATCCGTGTGCAGTCTGCATTCCCAGAGCGACTCGCGTTCTCGGATTCTTCGGACTGGGAGGAGATCGGGGAATCTCCCCTCCCCCAGGCTGTGCTGCACTTTAGTTGCATCTGGACCTCACCCTGTCTTCCCGCTGGAGTTAAAGAGCTCCCTAGTGACGTGAGAGCCTCGTTTCTTACGTCGGGAGGACTGCCTGCTCTTTGATCCATGATCTGCAATACATGTGTCTTCATGGATCTCAGCAAGTTGTTGTCGACTGCTTTGTTCGACGTCAATTGCTGAAACAGGCTGTGGGTCGAGGGATCTGCGTTGTAGTTCGCTTCTCGAGCTCTGCTTGCGTTGAGGATTGTTCCGCTGACGTACTTATTCCTCAATTCGAGTCTCCTTGTGAACTGCTCAATTGCACTTCCACTTATTTCTTGCGTGAAGTGGGCCGGGTTGTAATTTCCCATCAGCCATTGAGTGATTCGCCTAGAATCCCCCTCGATACATCCAGTGCTTCTTAAATTTAGAGCTATATTTGCTTCTATTACAGCTTGGAAGCTCAACTCTAGATTTTTGCGCCACTGCTCCATCGATTCGGCTAGTTCTTCTGAGGTCGATGATTCCATCTTCTGAAGCTAGACCGATTATACAAAAATTTGGCGACGAATTGTGTGTGTGCGCAACTAACTGCTGAGATTCTCTCTCGAATTGGCCGTCTGCTACGCAAATTACAATGTTAGAATCCTAACTACCACACACAATTGTCCCAAGCCGCTCGAGAACGACGTATCTCGATGCAGCTAGCTAGGGAGAGAGCGTGGCAATTCCAAAAAAAAATTTTTAGCGAAGATACTGATTTGACTAAATCCCGCAATAAAAAAAAAAGGAATGAAAGTGTTCTCACTTTCGACCGATTGCACGCACAGGCACGGTCACTCTATTCCAAAAAAAATCTCGTGAAAATCGCTTAAAATCTCGCTTCAAAAAAAAAAAGGAATTTAATTTCGCCACACATGACGACGAAAACAACTACAATCGTCGTTTAAATGCTCTCGCCCTGGCTTTACAGCAGTTTAAAAAGCTCGGGACGAGTATACACAATACTGCCCGAGCATAAACATAAACACCTACAAAAACAAGCAATCTGTTGTTTTGTGTTTATGTTTCTATGCGCGCCGCGAGTCTTCTTATCTGTTTGTTTACGCGCAGCACCTCGACTTGGCGAGTTTAAATCACTGCGCCTATCAGCTATAACGGCTTATGGCCACTGGCCGTCTGCTGATTAGTCCGGTGCAGTGTTTCGCGCGTGGGCGAATTTAAACGAAACGCGATTTGAATAGGCCGGTCTCGAATGTACCGGCCGCTAACCTTCTCCTTAAACCCAACACGTTAGGGCGCCATTGTAACGGGATGGCTAGTGGGGTAAGATCCCAAAAAGCCACAGGCCAGCGATGCCCTAGAACACGGTGCCGCGGGTGTCAGACTAAAATCACTTGCCCGGGGATCTGCTCCTGGAATCCCGAAAACAACGCGAAGATCGCACGCGAACTTCGCTTTCCAACTAATTGGATCGCTGAGTTAAAAGCGCGCGCTCAAAGAGTAAAGCGCACGGCCGCTATGCTCAGATATGAAAACGACCAGCGGAATCATTTTCCCGCGGAGGCGACGGTATCGGGGGGGGTCCAGAATTTCGACGATTCACTATAAAATTGAAGTCAACTATAGACGTTTTTCAATTCGACATATGGTAATGCAGATTGTTCTTAATTTCGAAATTCTAAATTACGAAAATCATATTTTCGTATGTAACAGTTCACCTACTGTCCAAAACATCGAATTTCATCAATACGATCTCAAAGCAAATATAACCTGTTTCTAATGATTTATTTCGAAATGTCTATATATTGTACCCCTGTTAATATTCTATTAATGAAATTCGATGTTTTGGACAGTAGGTGAAGTGTTACATTCGTAAATATGATTTTCGTAATTTAGAATTTCGAAATTAAGAACAATCTGCATTATGATATGTCGAACTGAAAAACATCTATAGTTGACTTCAATTTTATAGTGAATCGTCGAAACTCTGGACCCCCCCCCCCCCACGGTATCCGGGAGAAGGTTAGGTTAAGGTCGATAAATGAAGAATAGCCTCAATTATTTCACAGCACAATAACAAGGTCTATTCTAAATAATCATTTACATCAAAAACGCGTCGTGTTGCGCGCCGACAAGAAGACGGGATCTGCCGCTCGGCGCGGGCGGATCAAGGTTTCTATTTTCGCTGGGCCGGTGAACGCACCACCGACCACTCGCTGCTGCGAGTCGAAAATACACAAATAAATCGCTGCGCGGGAAGTACAAAGAGGCTTACCGGGAGAGGAGTGCACTCCTCTCATCGCTCGCTCACGAATCCGCTCCTGCGTCAGGCCTTATCCTCCGGTCGACTTCGGAGTGTTCAAGCCGAGTCCTAACGTCCAGCGTTCACTTACAGACGCTTCGGACCCCAGGAGTGGCTCGGATTTCTCACGTGCGCTGCTCTTCGTGGTCGGTACGTGTACGGGGGCTGCTCTGCACCGGTGAGGATGCACGATACCGTTTTCTTCGCGGACGATCAAATTAACTCGCGTATGCGCGGCTTGACCCGAGAGAATCTGATTCAAAAATGAATCGAGCGCGACTTTGCAACCGCCAAAGTCGCGCAGCCCCCCGCGCAGATCGCGAATACATCGTTCGCGCGATGTCAACACACGCTCGAGATGCACGAATTCGCGGGAACGAGAGTCAAACGAGTTCGATAGAATACGGAGAACCGAGATTCTTATTTTCTCCGTATTTTATCCTGGAACTCCGTTATAAATTATAACATGTTTTTACAATAACTCAAAAAATTACTATCACAAAGCTTCCTCTAGGAGGAAGCGAAAAGCAAAACGATTATTTCAATAATTTTTGAACCTAAGTAGCCGGGGGATGTGAGGTCCACGCATATTAGGGAATTACGTAGACGTGCAACAATAAGCAAGCCAATTATTTAAACAATTTTTAAACCCAAGTAGGCGGGGGATGTGAAGTCCACGCATATTTGGGAATTACTCAAACGTGCAACAATAAGCAAGACAATTATTTAAATAATTTTTAAACCCAAGTAAGCGGGGGATATAAGGCCCAAGAATGTAAAGGAGTCATATAGACATGAAAAAATAAGCAAAACGATTATTTAAATAATTTTTAAACCCAAGTAGCCGGGAGACGCGAGTTCCAAGCATATAATGGAGTTACGTAGATGTCATCGATGCCATGTGCTCTATATGAATAAGCCTGAAGAGGTTGGCGGATCATGCCAACGAAACGTTGCATAAATATAAAGAAAATATAAAGAAAAACTTTGTTTTTCTTATTCTATTACCTGCCTCCGTCAGATCGATCCATTACACATTAATAAGCAATTGGAGTGCAATATTTATACTATTCTCAACGTCTTGCTTATTGTTGCACGTCTACGTAATTCCCTAACATGCGTGCACCTCATATCCCCCGCCTTCTTGGATTTAAAAATTATTTAAATAATCGTTTTGCTTATTGTTTCATGTCTTCATGACTCCTTCATATTCGTGGACCTCGCGTCCCTCGGTTACTTGGGTTTAAAAATTATTCAAATAATCGTCTTGCTTACGTCGCACGTCTACGTAACTCCGTTATATGCTTGGAACTCGCGTCCCCCGGCTACTTGGTTTTAAAAATTATTTAAATAATAGTCTTGCTTATTAATATATGTCTACGTAACTCCCTAATATGCGTAGACCTCGTATCCCCCGGCTACTTTTGGGTTTAAAAATTGTTTAAATAATTGTCTTGCTTATTGTTGCACGTTACGTAATTCCCTAATATGCATGGGCCTCGCATCCCCCGGCTACTTGGGTTTAAATATTATTCAAATAATCGTCTTGCTTATATCGCACGTCTACGTAACTCCGTTATGTGCTTGAAACTCGCGTCTCCCGGCTACTTGGGTTTAAAAATTGTTTAAATAATTGTAAAATAATAATAATAACATAATAATAAATAATAATAATTGTAAAATTAATAATTGTAAAATTTGTAATTGTCCATTGCCTAACACTATACATATTATTAGATAGGGGAGGGCGGGGCACGTGTGACACCCTAACTTTGATTAAAAATAACAACTAAACCGTGTATTATTTCAAAATGTACAAAAACGGAATAATTAGATCAGAAAAAAATAAAATAAAATAAACTATTAACTTTTTTTTCATTTTCTTTTAATTATTGATAAAATACAGAAAAGAAATTCTGAAAAAAATGCTCTACTTGCCCCACCGGCGGGTGGATTGTGGCACCCGACCGGGCACACATGGCACGGTCAAATTTAATATTTTACTATAGGTATTTTTCAATTCTTTTTTCCAGTAATTAATACTTTTTAATAATTATGCCATAATAAAATTTTCAAAAATCAAATAATTAATCAGTCTATTGAAAATTGAAAATTTTATTTTTATTAAGGAACATAACAATTTTTATTTTAAAATAAATTATTACATTTTCATAAATGATTTTATATTATAAATTCCTTCTTATAAAATACGATCACAACATAATACTTTTGTTTGATGAACAAATTATCATTTATTACAATAAGTTTAAATTTAAAGATTTCGCATCATTTTCATCTATGTAGCATATTTGAACTACCTGACCATTGAAAAAGGCAGTTTGAATATCTACAATTGATTCTTCAGGTTACTTATTACTTCTCTAAAGTAATTTTCATTATTTAGGGAAGCTGAATTATTATTAACAATGGATAAATCAAGCTGATTTGTGTTTAAGTCTTCAAGTGGCTTTTTTCTACTCTAAATATAACTTAATACGCAGTCGAAATAATCGTTATTTACTTATTAATGTAATAATTGAAACTAAAAACTACTTAAAACTAAATTATTGCACTGCGTAGTTGTTAACCCATCTTGCTCCGTTTTTGGTTTGTAGGTTTGTAGCACTGATACGCCCGAGTGTGCCACGCGTGCCCCGCCAGGGTGCCACGTCATGCCCCATTTTAATACCATTTTCATTTTTTAATCAAGGAGCGCGGGAGCGCTCCGAAGGCAAGTAACAGTCAAACAATGCAGAAGAGGCCTAAGGAGTGACCCGTGCCTTATATTCTTTGATATGAGAGCGCGAAAATTTTGATCGCGTTGTATTTTATCTATGCAGAATAAATATCTAGCATAATACACTTGTTGAAATCTATGTTCATTAAGCTAGAAAAATTTGAAGGTTTTATTCAAAAATATTGTCTCATTTAAGAGATATTGAGTATCAAAGAATCAGACTGGTCGATTCCGATCTTTAAATTTTTTCCTTTTCTTTCATCAGACCTGCATCCGCTTCCGATCACGTGATACGTATAACGTCACGTGACCCCATACGACCCAGCGTGTATATATATATATATATATATGTACACCGTATCCATCGACCTAACCTTATTTACATATAATCGACCTAACCTTATATTTACATATAATAACATGTCAGTATTTTTTTATTATACACACAGATATATATATTACAAATGTTATCATATCGTGATCATATCGTGATATCGTGAGTTAGTATAAATTAGTTAATAATATGTAAAAATCTCAAATAGTCAACTGGTGATGAGAAGAATTTATCTATTCTTCGTGTATCAATCAATCAATGGGAAAATAACTTTTATTAGATAAGTACTTACTGGCTAAATGTTAAATGGCTAAAATCATTTTGTAAAATTGATACTTTGTGTGATTTTTTATTTTTACAGATTTTTTATAGATATTATACCAGAATTATACCAGAAGATTTTTTTCGAGTCCTTTTGGAAATATAGGGATAAGGAGTTCTAATCGTGTAATGTGTCTGAAAATTTTGAATTAGCAAAAATGAACGACTGCCCTCATGACCCTGGTTGTTATTTTATTATTAATGGACAACAAAAAATTATTTTAATACATGAACAGACGCTTAGGAATAGAATAATTTATATTAAAGATTTATCTATTCTTCGTGTATCAGTCAATCAATGGGAAAAATAACTTTTATTAGATAAGTACTTACTGGCTGAATGTTAAATGGCTAAAATCATGTTGTAAAAATTGATACTTTGTGTGATTTTTTATTTTTACAGATTTTTTACAGATATTATACCAGAAGATTTTTTTTCGAGTCCTTTTGGAAATATTGAGATATATGTATAATATAGCCAATAATGTTAAGGAGTTCTAATCGTGTAATGTGTCTGAAAAATCTAATTTTGAATTAGCAAAAATGAACGACTGCCCTCATGACCCTGGTTGTTATTTTATTATTAATGGACGACAAAAAGTTATTTTAATACATGAACAGACGCGTAGGAATAGAATAATTTATATTAAAGAAGATAGTAAGAATATATATAGCACTACTCAAGAAAGAAAAACAGAAGTGCAGGCAAATACTATTTACGATACAATATTTTCAAGATGTATTTTATAATATCCTCAACATGAAAATTTTATAAATCAAATGTTATTGATAACAAATTGTGATTGGGATTAAAAATGACATCTACCAGTATTTGGTGTAATATAAAAAAATAAAATACCGGTAAAATGTGTTGCATGAAATGTTATATCAAATTAAAAACTTCTCCTTAAAATCAGTTTCAAATATTTTGAAAATAGCTCAAGTGTGTATTAATAAGTAATTACGTCTTATGAGGTTTATAAACATCATAATAAACTTTTGCATACAAAAAATATTGCTCAGTGACACGCGAGGTTATATATATAAATATACAATATAATTTTCAGTGTTTAAAATATGGTACTGGTATGACGTGCTACATGAAGTGTTTATAATTAAATTTTAAAACTTCTATTAAAAATCAGTTTCAAATATTTGAGAATAGAACAAGTGTGTATTAATAAATAAAATAATTATTTTAGAAGAATATTAAAAATTGGTCTTCATATTTGACAGGATTAAATTATTATTATTACAAAACGACATCTAATCAGTGTTTTGCGTAATAAATAAAATAAAATACCGGTATGATGTGTTGCATGAAGTGCATATATAACTAAATTTTATTGATGACAAATAACATATAGTGATTAAAAAATGGCATGTAATCAGTGTTTTGTATTATTAAATAAAATAAAATATCAGTATGATATGTCCAATGAAGTGCATATATAAATCAAATGTTATTGATAACAAATTGTGATTACAAAATGACATCTATCAGTATTTGGTGTAATATAAAAAAATAAAATACGGGTAAAATGTGTTGCATGAAATGTTATATCAAATTTAAAAACTTCTCCTTAAAATCAGTTTCAAATATTTTGAAAATAGCTTAAGCGTGTATTAATAAGTAATTACATCTTATGAGGTTCATAAACATCATAATAAACTTTTGCATACAAGAAAATATTGCTCAGTGACACGCGAGGTTATATATAAATATACAATATAATTTTCAATGTTTTGTGTAATAATAAATAAAATATGGTACTGGTACGACGTGCTACATGAAGTGTTTATAATCAAATTTTAAAACTTCTATTAAAAATCAGTTTCAAATATTTGAGAATAGAACAAGTGTGTATTAATATAAATAAAATAATTACATGTTATGAGATTCATAAACTTCATAATAAGCTTTTGCATAGAAAAAAATATTGCTGAGTGATATATAATTTTCAGTGTTTTGTGTAATAAATAAAATAAAGTAACTGGTATGATGTCTTACATGAAGTGTTTATAATCAAATTTTTAAAACTTCTATTAAAAATCAGTTTCAAATATTTTTTTAATATAACAAGTGTGTATTAATAATTACTTTTTAAAAAAGTATAAACCTAGGCAAGTAACAGTGTATTACCAGCCGCTTCTATGTAATTTTCTCTACGCAAAATTTTTAGAAAGTCGAACTTGAAATGTTAAAAGATATTTAAAAAACTTTTTCTGTGAATACGTTTGTAATAAACTCGTTAAATACAAATCAAACAATAGAAAGTAATGAAATCAATAGCATAAAGTCAAGTATTTACTACTCTCTCCTCCCACCCCTCTCTCTTTTCTATCTCACACCAAAAACCTCATTTAAATCCATTCAATATACATTTTTCATAAAGCTTATGTAATAAAAAACAAAAGAAAGTTGTGATATCCCCCCGCCCTCTCTCTCTTTCTCCCCCCCCCTCTCTCTCTCACGCCAAATACCTCATTTAAATACATTCAATATATTTTTTTATAAAGCTTTTATAATAAAACATTTTTATATTACTTTTTACAAAAGTATAAACCAAGGCAAGTAACAGTGTATTACCAGCCGCTTCTATGTAATTTTCTCTACGAAAAATTTTTAGAAAGACGAACTTAAAATGGTAAAAAATATTTAAAAACTTTTTCTGTGAATACGTTTGTAATAAACTCATTAAATACAAATCTAACAAAAGAAAGTAATGAAATCAATACGCATAAAGTCAAGTACTTACCATTAATTCTTGGAATAAATAAAAATTTTTTTTTTATTTAAAGAATTCATTTAATCGCCAACACTTATATCTATGTGAATATTACTATTTCAAATACGTTTTGTCGATAGCTATGTTTTTTTCAACTTGAAGACCTAAAATTTATCTTCCTTGGAACATTGTATATTGGAATCAAAATTTCATTTAAATAACGATGTTTGATGTAAAAATTTCTACAAATTAAACAAAAGAAAGTTATGAAATCAATTCCTATAAAGTCAAGTATTTATTATCATAAATCTATTTTCGGAGTAAATACATTTTTTTATTACAAACATTTATTCGCCAACGCTTATATATATTTTTATATGTTACTTCAACAAAGAATATAGAAGTTCAAAATTTCGAACTCAAAGACAAAAAAATTCATTTTCCTTCAAGATATTGCATGTTGGAATTGAATTCATTTAAACGACATTTTTAAATAATACAAAAGAAAGTTGTGATATCAATTCCCAGATAATCAAGTATTTTTATTATCATTTAAACCACGACATTTTTTATAAATTATGCAAAAGAATGTTGTGATATCTATTCCCAGATAGTTAAGTATTTTTATTATAATTATAATTGAGTTGATTATATATTATAACGATACTTTCTTTTTCGAACAATATCTTTTACATTATATATGATTGAGATGTTAATGGTTCAACGGTCAATTTTTACGTTTATATCCATGTGGCCTAGTGGAATTGCTTACTCTATTTATTATATAATATTTATAATAATAAGCCAGCTATCCCAAAAGTTCTTAAGAAATAAGAAATTTTTTCAAAAAGTTTTCCACAGAAATTTGAATATCTTTTTATAAAACTTTGAGATACTGTAAAATATTTATTAAACTTATATGTAGATTTGTTTGACACATTTTAAAGGTTTTTCATTGTAAAAAATTAATGATAAACATACTTGCCGGACCCGTCCTTTGGCAGTTCAAGCTATTGAGCTACATAATTTGCTAAAGAAATATCGAATGATTATTAGTACATTAACGATTTAGAAATAAATATCCTTTTGGCACGTTAAGAATACAATTGCATAATAAAAGTAGAGTACTTCAAAAAATATTATTTGATAAAATTATAAAAGTAATTGATAATAATCTTATTATTGTAATGTTCTAATAATATAAAGTTCATATAACAATTATTATGTATACTGCATGCATTTGCGTATGACATTTAGTCATGAACTATACAAAAAATTAATGTTATCATTATGAAATCCATTCATGGCCAGCACTGACTCAAGTAGATGTGTTACTATTTATAATAATATTAATACTCGTCGTATAGTTGAATTCAATTAAACTATTGAATTTCAATAAACTATGTCAATAAACTAATTGAAATTGAAATAAAATTAATCGACAATCAATTTAAGGCGATGTTAGTGCCATCCGTTACTGATGATTGCAGGGATACATTATTTTCATTCAATTTTGAGTTTGGAGACAATATCACTCTGGTGTGTTATAGTTAGTTATCAAATCTATAACATGTCAGAGAGATTTTTTGTCAAAATTAAAAATTGAATGAGAAAAACGGGACTTCAGTCGGCGGTAACTAAGGGACCTTACATCGCCTTACCGAAAAGCGAAAACTAAGCAATGTTGCCAAAACAGTTCTAGAAATTTTCTTTTTTTTTAATAGTCAACTGTTTCGCTAAAAACTGCCAAAGGACGGGTCCGGCAAGTATGTTTATCATTAATTTTTTACAATGAAAAACCTTTAAAATGTGTCAAACAAATCTACATATAAGTTTAATAAATATTTTACAGTATCTCAAAGTTTTATAAAAAGATATTCAAATTTCTGTGGAAAACTTTTTGAAAAAATTTCTTATTTCTTAAGAACTTTTGGGATAGCTGGCTTATTATTATAAATATTATATAATAAATAGAGTAAGCAATTCCACTAGGCCACATGGATATAAACGTAAAAATTGACCGTTGAACCATTAACATCTCAATCATATATAATGTAAAAGATATTGTTCGAAAAAGAAAGTATCGTTATAATATATAATCAACTCAATTATAATTATAATAAAAATACTTAACTATCTGGGAATAGATATCACAACATTCTTTTGCATAATTTATAAAAAATGTCGTGGTTTAAATGATAATAAAAATACTTGATTATCTGGGAATTGATATCACAACTTTCTTTTGTATTATTTAAAAAATGTCGTTTAAATGAATTCAATTCCAACATGATATATCTTGAAGGAAAATGAATTTTTTTGTCTTTGAGTTCGAAATTTTGAACTTCTATATTCTTTGTTGAAGTAACATATAAAAATATATATAAGCGTTGGCGAATAAATGTTTGTAATAAAAAAATGTATTTACTCCGAAAATAGATTTATGATAATAAATACTTGACTTTATAGGAATTGATTTCATAACTTTCTTTTGTTTAATTTGTAGAAATTTTTACATCAAACATCGTTATTTAAATGAAATTTTGATTCCAATATACAATGTTCCAAGGAAGATAAATTTTAGGTTGAAAAAAACATAGCTATCGACAAAACGTATTTGAAATAGTAATATTCACATAGATATAAGTGTTGGCGATTAAATGAATTCTTTAAATAAAAAAAAATTTTTTTATTTATTCCAAGAATTAATGGTAAGTACTTGACTTTATGCGTATTGATTTCATTACTTTCTTTTGTTAGATTTGTATTTAATGAGTTTATTACAAACGTATTCACAGAAAAAGTTTTTTAAATATTTTTTACCATTTTAAGTTCGTCTTTCTAAAAATTTTTCGTAGAGAAAATTACATAGAAGCGGCTGGTAATACACTGTTACTTGCCTTGGTTTATACTTTTGTAAAAAGTAATATAAAAATGTTTTATTATAAAAGCTTTATAAAAAAATATATTGAATGTATTTAAATGAGGTATTTGGCGTGAGAGAGAGAGGGGGGGGGGGGAGAAAGAGAGAGAGAGGGCGGGGGGATATCACAACTTTCTTTTGTTTTTTATTACATAAGCTTTATGAAAAATGTATATTGAATTATATTATTTATAAAGATTTTCTGAAAATAACAAAAACAGGGCTTGAAAGATAAAAGTTGAAACTATCAAATAGGATTGGTCTCATTTAGAAAAAAAATCATTTTCTCGTTGCTCCAAGCGACTTAAAAATGAAGTCAACCTTGTTTCTAAGGTTTCTAAGCACCGATTTTCAATCTTACTAAATTAAACATTAGATAAATATATTAGATAATAGTTAAACATTAGATAATGTTATAGATATAATCTCAAAAGTATAGAAGAAAATTCTAAAAGCATATCTAATTAGGTTTACGTAAAAATTACATTTTTTGCATTCATTAATATTAAAAATATGAGGGTGCCAAACTTACCTACCTGACACGTCATGCCCCGCCTTCCCCTATTTTCAGTCCGTCCCTGGTATACATACCCCTTGTAATGATACAAGCAATGTCTTTTCCAAAACACGATTTTCGGAAAATATAGTGTATGAAATTGCTTCAAAATTTAATAAGACGTACCTATTACTTAATGCAATATTGCTTGTACCTTTACGGAGACCAGTTTAAAAAGAATATAATAAAACGCATTAAACTAAAAAAATTAATTAAAACATGAATTGTAAAACATATTCATCCATTCACGAAAATCACTATAACATTTACGATAGATATCTTTAGATCTTTCGGAAAACGTGTGGTTCACCGCAGTCTCAGCTGTAGCCAAAATATCGAAGGACAGGAGTCGCGATCACTCATTTTGAATACTATGACTTAGCAAGTACTTATAACAAGTGTTGTATTGGCGAGATTTAAAGCGACACTATTGACATGACGGGCATGAATCTTCTGCTATGCTTTGTATACTTTGTATGTGTTCCAAATATGATCGTGAGGATGTGTTATAAGGGCGATTCTATAGTTAATTGTAATATAAATTACAATAATTATTATTTTCATTTTACGCCCACAAGGTGTAAAATCAATTTTTTTAAATATAGTGTTTTACTCCCCATTATCGAGGTATAAAATACTAATTTTATGCACACTATTGTAAAAAAAATGTACACACACACACACACACACACACACACATTAAAATAAATTGAAAACTTACGTTATTTTTCATAAAAAAAAATTTATTTCTTTACCATTTATAACTATTTACAACTAAAACTAATCTTCGATGATAGGTAATGGTTGTTCTGATACGACAATAGCTTTTTCCCATAAATCTTTTACAATTTGAATCTGAAATTCAAAAATTAAAGGAATAATTTTATTTGTATATAAAAATAAAACTCCTTAATAAAAATATACTAATTTAAGTTACCTTTTTATCCAAATCATCCATTGGGAGATCTTCTACTCTTACATATTGGGGAAATTGAACAATTATTTCTTGAATTGCAGGAATGAATTCTGGGTCAACTTCTAAAAAGTGAGGTTCATATTCATGATATTCTTTTGAATTTTCACACGAATAATATAATTTGGGAAACCCATTCTCTTCTACCAGTCTAACAAAATTAATAAATACATCAACTATAGGATATAAAGAAATAATTATTTTAAGCTATTTTTCTTACCTAACACAATGGGCTCTGGATAGTCGTATAAATGTATCTGGTTCAATTTCCACTCGATTTACAACCATACCATCTTTAATCATCTTTTCAGCTCCTTCATAAACTGAACAAAGATTTTCATCTTCATCAAATACTGGTGGTAGAAAATCGTGAATATGACCTTTTGCCATTTCATCTGCAGCTTTATCAATATTTATGTGATTTAAGAAAACAGAACTAAGAAGAGATTTCGTTTTATTTAAAAACTCTTGTCGTTCAGTACTATTTTCAGTATTAGAGAATGCAGTACCTATATGTCTTAAGTAATTAAGTGGTAGCCCTTTTCTAAAACGAGTATCATTTTCAATGGCATCTTTTATAGCAATCGGCAAAAGTTTCTCCAAAAAATCACCCCAACTATTTTGTTGGTATACACTTAATGTAATGTGTAAACTATGTTGGTCAAAACCAAAAGTATCACCTTGATGAATTGTTCCACGTGGAAAATACAATAAATCACCAGCATTAACAACAGTGTCTAATATAGGTTCTCCTATTTCTTTTTCAGAAAAGTTTATCGAAGAGAATCTTGGTAAAAATTCACTATCATTTCTTGGTTTATATAATCTCCATCTTTTCTTCCCTTCAATTTGTAATATGAAAGCTTCTATGTCATCATAATGAGGAGCAAATCCTTGGCTATTTGGCGGTGTCAAATAGGAATTGGCTCCAACAAAACAGCCAAAAAATTCTTGAAGAGTTGCTGCAAATAAACTAAGTTAAAATATATATTCCAATTTTAATATCACAAATTTATAATTTTGAAAATACCATTTAATATATATAGTTTTGATATATATGTTTGAGGATTCAACATTCTTACTGAACAACCATTAAGAAAATAATCCCAAATTACACTTGGTAAAGCTCTACCAGGTGGATTATGTGTTTCTCTCACATCATTTGTAAAAGATGTAATGTCTATATTTTTCGTAAATAAAATATGATTATCTCTTAAAATTTTGTCTAACATTGGTGTGGACATCAAACTTCTGTAGTATTTTGATTTATTTCGTTTAATATGTAAAGGTGTTTTTTCCCAATTTTTTCTAAAAAGTACAGATTTAATGAAAATGTCATATATAAAATAATAAAAGAAATTTTGAAGTATAAATATATATAAAAAATATTATTATTATTATTATTATAAACTTACTCAAAAAATTCTTCTTTTTTTAATGGATATATTAACCACTCAAACAGTTTGTTACTCTCCCTGATTGGATTATGACATGACTGATCGTCATTATCTAATTTCTCTGCATATCTTTTATTTGATTCTACTACATCCTTCTTTAAAAGAAGTTGTATTTGTTCATTGAATGTGTTTGGTACATCAGTTAATTTTTCACTCTTCTCTGTTACTTCATTATTAGGTTTTAATTTAATGCATAATGTTTTAACTTTCATGATATCACTTTTATTTTTATTATGATTGTTTTTCGTTAATTTTTTAACATTACCAGAAATAAAAAGTTTTACTTGATTTTCTATTTTTCCTGCCTTAACTTGCTTTTCAATTTTCCCATTTTTTATTAACTTTGTAGATTTATCTCGTCTGTGTTTATGTTGAGATAATGTAGATTGAACGTTCTTTCTTTTTTTAGCATATATTTCAAATGCAGATATTTGTTTTATCGAGTCCATCTGAAAAAGCAAAATTATATTGACGAACAAATAAAATTAGAGGTTCTTAATTCTATTTAAACGATGAAAAATAGCAAAAACTTATAGGTAAGTGCAGATCTATGTAACATGTATAGGTTATGTAGAAGAAAAAAAAGTAAAAGTTGAATTTAAATATATGTGGTTAAAATAAAGTTTCAGTATCAGTCAAAATATGACAGTTAATATTTACTAGGAATAACGCTTACCTTTCTAAAAATATCCTCTAAATAAAATAAGAAAACAGCAATTCACAACTTCTACTGTCACGTGCTTACGTTTTTATTGATTTATTTTTTTTTTCCTTTAAAGAGTTATTCTCTGGCCGGGCATGTACTCTAATCCTTATTGTATTTATCCTATTGATGTTTAAAAATGATTGTAAGGATCAATGAAAGGCTTCCCAGCTCACAGCAATATAGTACTCATCACTGAAAGCGACTGATGGTGTTACGACCAGAGTCGGGGTTGTTATGAACTGCGTTCGCATGGTCGAGTAACGTAATATTTAGGATCGTTCTACAATGATAATTCGAATTTCAGAGATTAATTTCAAAATAAATATCAAAATAAATAACCATTCGAATAACAAACATATTGAAACGTATTACTATAAAATAATAATCCCGATAAAGATTTTAACAATAAAATAATGAGTTTGTTTAATTAATCAGATAAATAATTTTAACCTGTTCCGTAAATACATAGTAAATAAACAATTAACGAATTTACGATAAACCGAATAGAAATAAACTGTCCTGATGATAGTTAATATTTGCATTCGTAATTAAATAAATAATAGATGGGCGATCAATAGCGAAATAAGCGTGATAACGTTAATTAATAATTGAATTAACAATTATGTAAAGGTAGCTCGCTCAGGGTGAAAAGCTCTTGTAGGCATTATTTATTGTAGGAAATCCTCAAGGACAAGTAACAACGGTCGAGACATTCAAGAACAAAGAGGGGAGGTAATCGAAGTCAACAATACCAAGAAGCCAAATTCCAACGGTCAAAAATCACTTAAGAAGGAAAACAATCCAAGGTCAAAACAGAGAGTCAGCATTCCGAGGAGCGTAAACACTTCCGAGAATCCATTAGCGAGGAGCGTAAATACTTCCGAGAATCCATGAGCGAGAAGCGTAAACACTTCCGAGAATCCATTAGCGAGGAGCGTAAACACTTCCGAAAATCCATGAGCGAGGAGCGTAAACACTTCCGAGAATCATTGCGCAATGGCGTAACAGCCCAACGACCCGAGCCATCGTCAACAACCAATCACGGACTAGCGGCGTCCCATGCCACTGGAGGGAGGCGGCCCGTCACCCGCTGCTCATCGCTCTCGACCCTATTTTCAGGTCTGAGGTCCCTCCACCGCCGCTCTCTCTACTTCAGAGTGGGGGAGGCCTCTGAGGCAACTTGGCGTCCTACAGCCTCTATACCATACTGCCCCCCACTACCAACCTGAAGCTCCACCCACGATCCAGAATATAAATTGGGCAACACCGCCGGCATTGAGTCAGTCGCTACCGAGCGCATGAAAAGCTCCGTAGCTTAGTTGCACTAGTACAAGCGCCCTGATCACGTCCTAGTGTCAGTCGCCATTATACTCGACGTTACCTTGAATTGTATAGAGTTATGGTTGAAAGTTTATTTTATTTGTCAAGTCTACAAGTATTTATTTAAATTGAATAAACTCTAGAGTTAATGTTATATCTTCGAGTTCGAGTTCTCATTTAAATTTCCCGCAATTCCTTGCGCTTTAGTGCTTCATCGAAAGACGAACCCACAATCTTATTGGTCAACGCGACGACCATTGCAGAAGCGCCTTTCTGCTCTCAGACCCCGACTTGGGTCATAACAGGGTCTTTTAGTTGAAAGGTATTTCTACAATGGTCGCCGCGTTGACCAATTAGATTGTGGAATTCGTTGCTCAATTAAGAGACTGTCTACATTAGAGGCACACGTGCCTTGCGCCTTGCGTCTTGCGCCTCGTGAAAAAAAAATCGTTGTCCGATATCTAGCATATTCATGACCCATGACAGAAGTTCAATATGTTAATCTGTTGCCATGGATCACGAGTATGCTAGATATCGGACGACGATTTTTTTCTATGAGGCGCAAGATGCAAGGCGCACGGCACGTGTGCCTCTTATGTAGACAGTTCCTAAGCGCTAAAGCGCATGGAGTTGCAGGAATATTATTGGAATAAAACTCGAACTCAAGAGAATAAACTTTAACTTGAATTTATTCAATTAATTAAATACTTTATGAGTTGTAACAAATAGATAGACTTTTGACCGTGACTCTATACAATTCAATGATTATTTAAAGATTCTGGGCGGAACATGCACAATGTGCAGCAGAGTACCAAAAATATTGATAACGACCCAAGCTCTAGCTACTAAGCGTCTCATGTGCTCGGTAGCGACTGACTCCGGCGGCTCGGCGCTCTTCTTTTATACCCCTAACGCGGACCTCAGGCCGTTGACAAGGATCCTAGGAGAAGCGCTATTGGTCGGCAGCTTCAGGTTGGTAGTGGGAGGCAGTATGGTGTAGAGGCTGTAGGGTGCCAGGTTGCCTCAGAGGCCTTCCCCCACTCCCAAGTGGGGAGAGTGGCGATGGAGGGGCCCTAGACCAGAAAACAGGGTCGAGAGCGATGAACAGCGGGTGACGGACCGCCTCCCTCCAGTGGCGTGGGACGCCGCTAGTCTGTGATTGGCTGTTGACGATGGCTCGGACCGTTAAGTTGTTACGCCACTGCGCCATAGTTCTGGGAATTGTTTGTCTCTCGAGCCAATTCACTGTTTCTCGGAATTGTTTGTGTTCACGTTGGGTGACCGTTGGCACTAATGGATTCTGAGAAGTGTTTATGCATTCCTGGCCTGTCCGTTAATCCTTTCCTTAGCCTAATGGATTCCAAGAAGTGTTTACGCATTCTTGGTTCGACCGTTGATGCATTCCTGAAACTCTTGATCTTGAAGTGGATTAAATTTCCTCGAGCCCTTTGCTAATTGATTCTCGGAAGCGTTCACGTCTTTTGTTTGTCCTGGAATTGTTTCTCGAGCTGCTGGCTGTCCTTGGGAATTTCTGTAACAGAGCTTCTTCATACCTGAGCGAGCTTCCCTAATTAATTATTATTACGCCTGCCGTCATTTATCGAATCACTAATTATTATGACGTAATTATTATTTATTGTCCAAATAGTTATTAATTTAATCGCAGATTACTACCGTTTATTTAGTTTTATTGCTAATTTCAATTTATTCGTTAGCGCGTTGACCTTGCCATTGATAGTTTAATGATACGGGCGCAATTACACTGAAAAAAATTTGGCACTCCAACTGACCCGATGAGTACATACGCTACGCCGAAAGTAGGGTCGAATGTTGTACCGCGATTCGGCACATCTCCTGCCCCGTACTGGCACAGCTCCTGTCCCGTAAAAGCGTCGCGCGCCCCGTACTGGCACAGCTCCTGTCCCGTTCGGGACAAACGCTGTGCCAAAAGTGGGTGGTCTGACACACGCAGCGAAGGGGGCGCTGACGAGCTGTGATGGAAACAGACGCCGTGCCAAATTTTTTTCAGTGTACTATTTGTTAAAGGTAATTAGTTAATAAATTCATTATCGCTCTTTTATCGTCAATTCCTATTCGAGTTATTATTAATTACTTGTTTATAACTTAGTTAATTAACTAATTAATATATAGATTCTACTATTGGAATTTTAGATCGAGATTGTTATAGGAACGCATTCAATTATTATTATTTAATTTATTATTTTATTTAACTTTTATCAGAAATCAATATTCAAGGTTCCGTTGTAGAATTGCCTTTATGTGTTGCACGACTCGTCTACGCAAACACAGTTCATAACAGTCCCCCTCGTCTTTTAAAACACGAACCCATGGTTCGGGCTTTTGCTAATTTGAATTTCTAATTGGCGTACTTACGGTTGATTAAAATTTTAATGGTAAATAATGAGTTAAATGCTTGCAGTTGCGATTTTTATAGGGAACAATTAAGAAATTTTCATTGCTAGGGTAAAGTCGCAAAATTTTTGAATTTTAAAGATAACTTTGTTAGGTTATTTTAACAGAGGAATTAATTATACTAATCAGGTTGATGGCTCGGTTTTATTCGTGAATTTATATTTTAAGGGTGTATTAATATTTGAAGGATGGAACTTTAAAGTTATTCCTGGAATTTATCTATTAAATTTATTTCCTAGGCCAATTTAATTATTGCAAAAAATTTTGATTTTAAGGGTGAAGTTTTAATAACTTTTATTTTTTATGGTGAAGTGTATTATAAAACGTGGTTTTATATTAAATAATTTAATTTTTTAAGGGTGAAATATTGTTTTAGAAATTAAATAAAAATGAGTTTAATTTGGTTAGTTAACGGTGAAATTAATTATACTACTCAGTTTGAAGACACGGTGATACTTACGATTTTTAATTAAGGGTGATTTATTAATAATTTTAATTTTTAAGGGTGAAGGGAGCCCGCTGCCATCGCTCCCTTCCGTGAGATGCTTCCTATGCCTCGCCGGGACCCATCCTGATGCAACGTACCAGGAGTACTTCCGGTTTCCCATTTCCAGGGCATAAAACAAGAGATTATCTTAAAACATTGTGGATTTTAAACTTTAGAGCGAGTCCTGGCCATCTCTCCTATGACCCTTATTATTTTATTATTTATTAATTTAATTACAAATAGGATACATGAAATTACAATTAGGTCGCACGTGGAATATAAAAATATAAATATCGCAATAAGGTAACATATTAAATATCGTATAAAGAAGTAAACAATGAATAAATTTAGTTAGGTCGTAAACACGCGTGTTTTAATTTATCTACATGGACTATTTTGGTTTTATTATTTCCTAAATCTATTTTTGCGTTTCTATCGCCTATTAATTCAGTTATTTTATATCGGCCCGCGTATTGTTCGTCGAATTTCCCTACTTGTGGTTCTTTTAATAAATATACCTCTTCTCCGACCTTGAAATCTTTCGCGTTTAATTTCTGATCGTAATATCGCTTTGATCGTTCTTTCGCTTCTAGTAATCGCGCTTTCGCCATTTTTTGAGTATCATTCAATTTAAATATTAATTCATCTAAATACATTTCATACGTTTTCTCAACAGTTCTCGACTCGAATTCCGAAGGCAATCGCGCTTTTTGTCCGAAAATTAATTCATGGGGAGTGAAACCGTGCACCGAATGGACAGAGGTATTATATGAAAACATAGCCATCTTAATCCAAGTATCCCAATCAGTTTTGTCCGTGTACATTTTAAGATATTCAACTAACGAGTGGTGGCTTCTCTCTAACGAGCCCATGGTCTGAGGATGGAAGGAAGTAGATCGCAATTGCTTTATTTTAAATATCTTAGCTACCTTTTGCAAACTGCTCTGAAAATTACTGCCTTGATCGGTTTTAATCGCTTCCGGACAACCGAATCTAGTAATAAAATCATGTACTAACGCGGTAGCGACCATCTCGGCGGTCATATCGGGGATAGGAAGGGCGTCAGAATATTTAGTTAGGTTACATTGCAAAGTTAGAATATATTTGTTTCCGGACAGGGTCACGGGAAGGGGTCCTACAATGTCCATTTCTAAAACTTCAAATGCCTTACTAGGGGTTGTAGTAATTCTCATGGGCTGTTTTGTTTTTACGCGTACCAATTTCTTTTTCTGGCATTCTGCGCACGTTCTAACATACTCCGAAATATCTTCTTTGATTCCGGGCCAGAAATATCGCTCGCGGACGCGGTGGTAAGTTTTAGCAACACCCTTGTGACCCCCTATCCTTGAGTCATGGGCTTCACTTATAATTCTCAATCTGTCATCGGGAGGAGGAATAGTTACTTCGCCCGTACAAATAATTAATTTAGACATGGCTGTGTTCCAACGCGTCCGTAAGGTAATTTCGATGGGTAACCAATGGTTCTTTTCCAATCCGTCTCCAAATTTCGAGATGCTAACTGAATTTACTTTTTCCTCAATCATTGCGGTTCGGAGTGACTCTAAGCATTGAACTATCATGGCCGCTTTCGCTGTCTCACTCGATTTCTCTTTTATAAATAATGAATATATAATTTTCCCGTTCGATAAACATGCACTATTGCGCCTACACCAATGGGTTCTTTCTTTAATTTCTCAATATTTATCATCTCTAAATCTACTAGCTGTTGACAAATAGGGGTACTTATTTCGCAATCGACGGACATGAAGTGTGCTATGTTATCGCGTCCCATCAAGAGCTGATCTCGGGAATATTCGACAGAAGTTATCACGAGGATTCTTTCGGGGTGGCTCGCAAGGGACGGGGTTGTTAAAACGGGACCTTTTTCACTCGGGATAGGTTGGGTCTTGCTCATACAAGATTTCTCAAGATTATCACTTATTATCATTGCTCCTGGGGGAATTCTTTCTCAACTTTCTTGGAACAGGGACTCATGGGGTCTATGCTAACCTCTATCTTGCAAGTTTTAATATTAACAATCTTAAATTCCACATCAACATCAACGTCAGACACACTCTCATTAGGGGTTTTGTCATTGGTCGATTCGTCATCTGTTGTTGGTTATCGGAGAGCAATTACCCCTCGAACCGCTGTCTGTATATTGGGAGCCCTACTTTTGCCAGACGGGATTTCTTGATAGGAATTTTCCTGTAGGTCCCCGGCCCTATCTTTCTCATCACGTGCGGAAGTCCTACGCTCCAGGGCCACATCTAGACCCTGAGGCCCCCGACACGCTAGAGAACCACGGTCACAGAAATCACAGCTGGAAAACAGTCGCCTGTCAGGGTTTCTTGATAGGAATTTTCCTGTAGGTCCCCGGGCCCCCCAGCACGTGCGGAGCCCAAGGTCATGTCACTCATGACCGTAGGTTCCACCAGTGGAACTCCCCTATCTACATCCTCTGCAGAGGGCAACGGCCACGATATATGTGCAACCGGACCCTTACAGGAAGCAACTGCAGAATTGCAAGCAACCCCATAATTAGCCCCTGCAAGGGGGTATTCCCTAAAGCTACTTTCCTCGTCTATCGAGGACCACAGCTGCGACTCCTGCGACCGGACATTTTCTAAAGCTACCTCGGCCACGGTATACGTGCAACCGCTGCTCTCTTCCGAGGAAGAGGCAGAGCTAAGTCCGTCCATGTCCGTACGTCCGTTGTCCAATTCAGTCAAAGGGCAGAGAATTTCGGGTTTCTTAGCGCCTTCGGAACCTTGATTTTTAGAGGTTGACTCTACTTTATGGACGAGAAAAACATTTTCTATTTCTAATTCAGAAAAAGGTTCTTCCGAGCCGAGACTATCTGGATTAAGAGGTATAGGGAAGGTGGTTATGGAGTTTCTGGACAGTGCGTCCGCGTTCATGTTGATTTTACCTGGTCTATGTACGATATCATAGTCATACTCTCTTAGCAATATTTTCCACCTTGCTATTCTCTGGACGGGATCTTTTAGTCTATGCAGCCATAATAAAGATCGATGGTCAGTTACTAACGTGAATTTCCTGCCGTACAAATAGGGCCTAAATTGTTTTAACGCGTGAATTATTGCTAAAAGCTCTTTCTCAGTAGTAGTGTAATTTAACTCGGCATTTACTAAAGCTCTAGATGTATATGCGATTGGAGGATCTTTTCCAATGGGCCCCTGACTTAACACGCCACCTAAAGCGAAATCCGACGCGTCCGTGGTTACTACGAAGGGTGAGTTGAAATCCAGGTATTGTAATAAGGGTTGAGACCAAAGTTTTTGTTTAAGAGTAATAAAAGCATTTTCTTGTGCTTCTCCCCACGTGAATTTAATTTCTTTCTGTAAGAGATAATGAAGCAGTCAAGCGATTTTAGCAAAGTCAGGGATAAACCGACGATAGTATCCGGCTAACCTCAAAAATTGTTTAATGTTTTTAGCGTTAATTGGACGCGGAAAGTCCGATACGGCCTGTGTTTTCCGAGGGTCGGGTCTTACCTTGTTCTGAGATTATGTGACCGAGATAAACAACTTCCTTTTTCAAAAAGAGGCACTTGTCAGGCTGCAAGGTGAGGCCGGCTGTCTTTAATCTTCCAGAAAGCCTTTTTAGTTTACGAGAATGATCTTCAAGAGATTCAGCATATACCACTATATCATCCATATAAACAAATAACTCGATACCTTGCAGCCCGATAAGAACCTTATCCATAAGGGATTGGAAAGTAGAGGGGGCGCCCTTCAGTCCCATAGGCATCCTTTTATATTGTAAATGATTAAACGGCGTAGAAAAAGCGGTTTTAGGAGCGTCTGCAGGGTCTATAGGAACTTGATGAAACCCTGAAGCTAAATCGAGGGTAGAGAAGTACTTGTTTCTACCTAATTGGTCAAGGATTTCAGTTATATTAGGGAGAGGATACGCGGAGGCAATCGTTTTTTCATTCAACGCGCGAAAGTCAATTACCAGTCGCCATTTCTTATTTCCCTGTGAATCCGGTTTCTTAGGGACTATCCATTAGGGGGAGTAATAAGGTGATTCTGATTCCTCTACTATATCGTTATTAATCAACTCTTGAACGTGTTTTTGAACTATGTCGCGTAAATAAAGTGGGTGACGATATTGTTTTACGTTAATGGGAATGTCATTGGTAGTCGGAATTTTGTGCATGATTTTAGAAGTTTCGCTAAGCTTATCGTTCGACAAATGGAATTGGCAAGGGAACTCCGAAATTAATCTCTCTATACTATCTCTTTCAATTGAATCAAGATCCTCTAAATCAAGCAGCTCAAGTATTTTATTTATTCTAAATTGAATATTAGCCTTAGCCTCAGGTTCATTTGTAGTTTTAATGACACGTATAGGTCTGATTGTATTGTAATAGGATTCTAACTCAACCGGGAGAAGAATAAGACTTATGTCTTCTGATGTGGAATTTATCGCGAATAAAGAGGCTTTACCATTATCGCTAGTGACTAGGCATTCTCCGATAAAAATTCCCGGGCCCGCATTTATTTTGGGTAGGTAGCCGGAGAAACGATTGGCTTTACTAACGATGATTTTAACTAGCGTCTTTGTTCGAGCAGGAAGATAAAGAACATCATAGCTAACGAACGGAACGGTTCCCCTTGGGTTTCCCCATAGAAGAGCATCATTATGAAAAGACAGGGTTGCGTCTTGTTCCTTTAGGAATTCCATGCCCAAAATTTCGTCCACTTCTATAGGAAAGCTATCGGGTACTATATTCATTCGACAATAACCCTCATCTAAATTTATTCTCACACATCCCTGAGTCAAAACCAATCCCTCACTTATCTCGGCTAAATTGTACACAGTATTTCTGTCAATGGATAAATTAGACTTAATCAGACCTTGTTTAATTATATTAAGTTCGGAACCCGTATCAATAAGGAACCGCGGCATGTTTTTTATTAAGTCCTTACTTTTTAGAATTACGATGGGAGATTTTAACCTCTGGGAGGCATCATGGGCAAGGATAACAGCGCGGGTATGGACGCTTGGTTGTCGCGGCGAGGTGGGTTCAACATTGCGCCTGTATACTGAACCCAGTTCGAGTTTAAAGGACGCGCGTTGTTAATTGAAAAGAATCGCGACGGATATTCTACCGCGAGGGGTTGGCTATTATTCGGAAAAGAAGTATTCCGGTATTTACATGATTCAAAAGAGTGTCCCCGCAGTCTACAATTGTTACAAAAAGGCTTTAGATTCCCTGTTTTTTGACAATATCGTGCAATATGACCTGACCCCCCACATTTAAAACATTTACGCTTTTTCGTCTCCGACTCTCTCTCCTCATGAGGCTCCGCAATATGGCAATATGCCCGCTTCCGATTTTCCTCTGTCTTTTCCCCATGCAGTTCCCTTCGCTGCTGTACATGTCTTTCGCAAGTAATGGCGGTACTAATCGCTGTTTCAAGGGTAGAAAATTGTTTCCCTATCATTCGCGTTGCTATATCGGCTTCTAGACCTAAGGTAAAACATTCAATGGCCGTATTCGTTGTTCCCTCAATCATACCGTGAGCCACGACAGGATTAAAATTTTCATCTATCAATTCCCGAGCCTTTTGCAAAATCTAGTGACCCTTAACCCGTATTCAGAAACCTTTTCTTGGGATTTCTGCCTTACTCGTGCTAAGTCGGTTTGAATTTGAGGCAAATTTTGAGTGGGCGCGAATACCCTTTTCAATTCCGATAGAAGCTGATTTAAATTGTTAAAATTTTGAAATTGTAAATAATCGTTTGCGTCGCCGGTGACTCGTGATTTTACCAATTTTAAAAAGAAACTTTGGTCACTTGGATTTACAAAACTCTCGGCCTCTTTACATTCCCTTATGAACCGATTTACAGAGATATTCTTTCCATTAAATTCGGGGAGTATACGCACTATCTCATTAATCTTTTTGTAACTGGATAAAGAACTCGATTTAACGGATCTATTATTTATGGAATTATTATCGAAATCATCACTCGTAACAGAATCATCTCTAATATTGTAGCCTCGGGGCAGGATTAAGCGGCGGTCTAATCGTTGTTAAGCTCGGTTCCACGCGTGTATTTATTGTTAAATCTAGTGCTTCTGTAACGTTAGGTAGACTACTATCGTTATCTGTTAGCCTAGAATTCTCCGAAATTCACCATAAACCCGACGCCTGTTCGTTATCTACCGACATTTTAGACTATATGCTCGCTCGCTCGCTCGCTCGCTCAGGGTACTTAGCTCTAATTTTCCGCAGGCGATCTCGGTGCTTCAGGCAGGAGCTGGTGACTCGTAACGGGTGCTGGTGCTGATGACTCGGGACTGATGTTAAAGACTCGTAGCTGACGTCGTTGACCTTGACAATGCTTGCAATGAAGGGGAGTGGACAGGCAGTGGAGAGATCAGAGGTGACGTCCCGAACGGAGTTGGTACTGGTGTCCGGGTGTGGATGATCGGCGCCTAGCAGCCGGTCCTGGAGTTACCTCGTCGGTGCCGCTCCTGTACCCAGAATCAGGACTGCTTTTTCGTGTGTTCGGAGGAGCTACGTAACCGTCGAGAGGCTGAGAATGTCTTCCTTGTCGCTGCCATGGACTCAGATACCCAATCTGATGCTCCGGCATTCGCCCAAGTTCCAAGGGAAACCACGGCTTAAAACCTTGGACGGAACACAATTCTTGAACTCCCCCGGAAATGTCTTTTTCCTTCACAACTCCTTGAGCAATCCCACCGCTGTCACCAAAATTTGTTACGACCCGAGTCGGGGTCTTTTAGTCGAAAGGTATTTCTACAATTGTCGCCGCGTTGACCAATTGAATATTGGAATAAAACTCGAACTCGAGAGAATAAACTTCAACTTGAATTTATTGAATTAATTAAATACTTTATGAGTTGTAACAAATAGATAGACTTTTGACCGTGATTCTATACAATTCAATGATTATTTAAAGCTTCTGGGCGCAACATGCACAATGTGCAGCAGAGCACCAAAAATATTGATAACGACCCAAGCTCTAGCTACTAAGTCTCATGTGCTCGGTAGCGACTGACTCCGGCGGCTCGGCGCTCTTCTTTTATAACTCCAACGCGGACCTCAGGCCGTTGACAAGGATCCTAGGAGAAACGCTATTGGTCGGCAGCTTCAGGTTGGTAGTGGGAGGCAGTATGGTGTAGAGGCTGTAGGGTGCCAGGTTGCCTCAGAGGCACTTTCCCCACTCCCAAGTGGGGAGAGTGGCGATGGAGGGGCCCTAGACCAGAAAACAGGGTCGAGAGCGATGAAGAGCGGGTGACGGACCGCCTCCCTCCAGTGGCGTGAGACGCCGCTAGTCTGTGATTGGCTGTTGATGATGGCTCGGACCGTTAGGTTGTTACGCCACTGCGCCATAGTTCTGGGAATTGTTTGTCTCTCGAGCCAATTCACTGTTTCTCGGAATTGTTTGTGTTCACGTTGGGTGACCGTTGGCACTAATGGATTCTGAGAAGTGTTTATGCATTCCTGGCCTGTCCGTTAATCCTTTCCTTAGCCTAATGGATTCCAAGAAGTGTTTACGCATTCTTGGTTCGACCGTTGATGCATTCCTGAAACTCTTGATCTTGAAGTGGATTAAATTTCCTCGAGCCCTTCGCTAATTGATTCTCGGAAGCGTTCACGTCTTTTGTTTGTCCTTGAATTGTTTCTCGAGCTGCTGGCTGTCCTTGGGAATTTCTGTAACAAAGCTTCTTCATACCTGAGCGAGCTTCCCTAATTAATTATTATTACGCCTGCCGTCATTTATCGAATCGCTAATTATTATGACGTAATTATTATTTATTGTCCAAATAGTTATTAATTTAATCCAGATTACTACCGTTTATTTAGTTTTATTGCTTATCTCAATTTATTCGTTAGCGCGTTGACCTTGCCATTGATAGTTTAATTATACGGGCGCAATTACTATTTGTTAAAGGTAATTAGTTAATAAATTCATTATCGCTCGTTTATCGTCAATTCCTATTCGAGTTATTATTAATTACTTGTTTATAACTTAGTTAATTAACTAATTAATATATAGATTCTACTATTGGAATTTTAGATCGAGTTTGTTATAGGAACGCATTCAATTATTATTATTTAATTTATTATTTTATTTAACTTTTATCAGAAATCAATATTCAAGGTTCCATTGTAGAATTGCCTTTATGTGTTGCACGACTCGTCTACGCAAACGCAGTTCATAACAATAGATACAGGATAACTCCTTGCTGAGATCTTGAGCAGCCATTCCTGTTCCTTATGTCGGTCTTGTTCGAATCCCATATTCCAATGCGTTCTATATAAAATCTATGAACAACTTTTGTATCAATAGTGGCACCCAATAGACTTTAGGCAGATTTGGCTGACTTATCCGCGATCTCGTTTCCAGGTAAATTCTTATGGGAAGGAAACCAATGTCCTGGGAGGGCGACTATTTTGTCAAAATAGATTAAAGGACCCGTGAAATAGGAAAAAGACATGAATTTTCATAGGTTGTAAATCCACAAAACAATCCTCTTAAAAACAAAATGGACTTCAACACCGGAAACTCCAGCAAAGGGAGGGGAATTCAAAAACGAAGCGACTGAATACCCGCCCACAGCTAAAAGCTACCGGGCTAAGTCCGGAGATTTTATTTAATAGAAACTAGACTAAAAATAACAAAAACAAATCCAAACAAACACAAACAAAATTTGTGAACTTAGGAGAAGTCAAAAATTAAAAAAGAAATTTACAAAGATAGAAATTATATGAGAAATATATTGCCCGAATATAGAGAAGACCGATAAGTATGAATACGCAATAATTTGGCGCATAAAATTTTCTCGATTCAGATTTTCGTTATCTATATAACCCGAAGCAAATACAAAGCTCAGACATGGGTCAAAGTAACAAGAAAAGTAAACACTAAGACTGTAAACATACCTATACAATGTTGACATACAATACGCGTATAGTAGAGGTCAATTTCGAAAATTCTAAAACGAAAATTCGAATAAATCTTCCTTTAAAATTACACAACTGAACAAATATATTATATAATTAGACTGATATGAACAAATATATTATATAATTAGATTCAAAAGCATTGAGATCGCATACGGAAAATAAAAAATAAAAAACATTATTCATCCGAAATTCATATCTTTCAACAGATGATAATCCAATTGATAGATAAAGTCAATCTGAAAATTCTAACAGTGAAAATTTGAAAAAATTTTCCTAAATTAAATTCTTGGAATCGAAGATGTAATTGTGACTAACTACCACAAACTTTACCTAAATGACAATAAATAAGACAACATTTATTTATTTTTTTTTTTTGACATAGTTAGAATAAAGCTTATAAAATAGTGAAAAGTAGACAAATGTCCTCGTAATTAAAGGTCTCACACACCGATAAAAACCAGGTCTCTCACACCCTTAAGGAGAAATGACTCATACTTAAGGCGATGTCGGAGCCACGCTGATTGGTTGAAAATTTCCTAACCTCAAAAACTTTATATCATAAATAAAAAAAAGTGTACAATCGTCAAGCACAAAAATACGGTGATGGCGTGTTCTTGTTATAATAAGGAATGTTTATAAATGTTATACAGCATTTTAATTTTTGGTTAAACCAAACAATGGGAAATACGACGCGAGGTGAGAATGACGTTTCACATAGAAAATTGTAATATGACCGTCACTTTTACGTAATTCCACGCGTCAATTTTAAGAATATTGCATTATATAAATTATTGAACATTTTGATTATTGAAAATCCTGTGATCCCGCGTTCTTTGCACGATAACAAATCGTTAGCAACTTAATTTTCTGTATTACGAAGTAAATTTCGCGTAAACAATGGGAAATGCGGCTCGAGGTGGAGGTCACCATCGGTAAAGTTCGCTCCTACATCCCCTTAACAAAACGTTTTTTGGGGGATCTAATTCAAATTTCCAATTTTCTATAAAAATATGTAGCGTCCTCACAGAAGAAGGCCTGTCACCCTGACTCCTGAAGGGTCTCTCACACCCGAAAAAACACTGACTCGTATGCCAAGAACTATACGAGAGATATAGAAAAAAAGAAAAACCTTTTTATACAACCTGTTTCTACGACGATCCGAATCCAAACATTGAGAGAAGGACCCCCCGGGAAAAGCCTAAGCTCCCGAGTCGAAAACGATCCAAACACCAGCAATGAGAAATCCGGGAAGATAAATAATACAGGTTATAACGGGTGTCGATGACGGAAATGAATTAATGCTGTAGATAATCACTCCCAGATTCCGTCTTCGAACTTCCTCACGAGCAGCTAAGGAAGAGATCCAAGGAAAGAGGAAGTAGATGGGGAGCAGAGGGAGAGACGTCCGCGCGCGCCGAAGTCTGAACTCGGAATCCACGTGCTTACGTTCCCACATCTATTGGGCCTTCACACAGCTCTGACAATGAATATAGAGGCATATAGAAGTGTACTTCAGATGGGGGGCGAGGACAAAGAAAAATTAGTTCCGCCTTGACCGAGTGGTGGCACTAGCATTAACTTTGTGTGCTTTTCTTTGTAAGGAACTGGCGTTCCTTGGAGTATGAAACCGACATAGACCCGACTTTGACAATGAGTGCAAATCGGTCAAACCCTTTTACACTACTCATTCATGCGGATTATTATTCATGAGAATGAGCCCAACCGAAATATTAGGCGGGGTCCACAAGCTTCCACGCCACGCACCACTGACATCGCCACGGACTGTAGTTCGCGCGTTTCACCGCATTCCAAGTTTCTACTGAGGGTTCTACCTTACCGATTCAAAATCAGAAAAATACGTTTGGCAACACAGTATATAAGCATCTTGCAAAGGTTAAGGTTGCTGGTTCCTCTAAAACGATTTTACACTTAAATTATAAGCTTTGCATACAAAAGCTTTGCTTATTTTGGTACAAAGCATAGGTAACATTAATCATCACCGATCATCGTGTGCAACAGTTGAAATTATTCGTCGAAATTTAGTAGATATAACTTTACGTTACAAAAATGGATAGCACTGAAATTGAACTGGAAAATATTATTATTAACTTAATTCGAAACGAACCGTGTCTGTATGACAAAAGTAATGACGCATACTTCAAAGAATTCAAAGATCGGAAGAGTAAATTCAATGTGATTTCCCAGAGTATATATCAAATATTTGAAAAGAATTTGACAGGTAATTTATTTTTTTACTTACCCAATTATAATATGTATGTCTGCTGTGAGTGTACAACTATAATATCTATACAACTGTAATATGTTTGCACAGATTTGCACTAATTTTTGGCAATTCTGGATTTCTTTCACATCCATGGTTTGATATGAAATTGCTAGGTATCTAAAAAATTGAGCAATTTTAATTTTTCATTTTGTTATTGTTTGCAAAATAATTACTGTAAAATTATACTTACTAATAATTTATTATCTGTAAAATATGAAATAACCGTAAAATCGTTTTGGAGCAACCAGCAACGACTAAATTTTGACGAATAATTTCAACTGATACACATGTAACACGATTGTTAAAATGAGAGAGAAAAAGTCGTGGTTGTTGGTAAAAGGATATTTATTAAAATAGAAATATAATACAGCGCCATACGCTTGGGCACCGCGTGCCGCTCCTTACGAGAGCTGAGAGCCAAGAGAGCGGGGCTCGCGTTCGTCGCTGCCGTGCACGCTCGCAAGTCACACCATAGGTGCTGGAGTGGGGGAACCTACAATGTGCGTGTGTCGCGCTCGCTGTTTTCGTCTCTCGTGCGACTTCCAAATATTTAAATTCTCGCGCAATATAATATGTATCATTATTTCAACACGCCTCCTTACATTTATATTGCGTATAAACTTAACTTAAGTATCGAATCTAATTTAATATTCTAAATTTAAATTTCTTCTAAACTTTTCAAATTTTATTCGACCTAATGACTTTGTAAATATGTCTGCAGGGTTTTCATCTGAGTCAATTTTATTTACTGTAATAACGCCTTCTAGATAATTTTCATTTACAAAATGATAATGTGTTTCTATATATTTAGAGTTTTTTGTCAAATTACCATATTTACTGATACTGATTGCACCTGCATTATCTTCATGTATACATATCGGTTCCTTAATTTCTATTTCAAAATCTTTCAACAATTCTTTTATTAGTTTAATCTCACTCACACATACTGACAAAGCAACATATTCTGCTTCGGTTGATGATTTTGTTACAATATTTTGTTTTTTTGATTTCCAATAAACACTATTTCCATACATTTTAATTACATAACCAGTCGTAGATTTTCTGTCGACTACATCTCCTGTCCAATCAGCATCAACAAAACAATTTAAAATATCATCATTTAAATTTTTTTCGTACGTTAATTTTAATTCTCTTGTATAGTAGAAATATTTTAGTATTCTCAATGCATATTTATAATGACTCTGATCATAACAATTTTGGAATCTACTAAGATAATTTACTGAATAGCAAATATCTGGTCTAGTACTCGAGCTTATATACAACAATGCTCCAATTAGGTTCCTATATTTTATATCGTTTGATGCTGATAGTGCCGGTTCACATTTTAAATTTTGTTCCATCGGAGTACCATAAAATTTCGCATTTTCAATTTCATACTTCCTTGCTAAAGATTCAATATAGTCCTTTTGTTCTAAGGTCATAATATTCTCCTCACAGTCATAATCAATATTTATTCTTAAGTAAGTTTTAATCTTGCCCAAATCTTTCATTCTAAATTTTATAATTAATTTCTTTTTGATAGATTCAATCAATTTTACATTTTTACTGCAGATTAATAAATCATCCACGAAGATTATTAGATAGATTTTCTCATTGTTAATTTTTAGTGAATATAAACAATAATCGATCTTACTTTTCTTAAATCCTAAATCTTTCAAATATTCATCTAAGCATTCATACCATACACGTGGACTTTCGCGCAGTCCGTACAATGCTTTTTCTAATTTACACACTCTTCCTGAATTATCGTCATAACCTTGAGGTTGTTTAACATAAACTTCGGATTTTACTTTTCCATTAAGGAATGCTGACTCGACATCCATTTGATCAATTTTAAAATCATTTTGCACACAGTAATTTAATAAGATTTTTAATGTTTGAGTTCTTGCAACAGGTGAATAAATATCATCAATTATCTCCATTTGTTGAAACCCTCTTACTACAATTCTAGCTTTAAACTTATTTTCACCTTTTTTTGTAAAGACCCACTTTAGATCTAATGCCTTTTTATCAATCGGTTTTTCGACTAATTTCCACGTCTCATTTTTATTTAAACATTCAATCTCTCTATTCATAGCTTCTCGCCAATTTTCACACTCATTGCTATTTATCGCTTCGTTATAATTCTCGGGATTTTCAACGTTTACATAATTCACGTAAATACAATTTGTTATTGGATTTCCATATCGAGTTATAGGACTTTTCTTTCAGATTTTCTTACTACCTTTAAATTCTTTTTACTTGTACTGGGTACGTTATTTTCATATTCATTACTTTTTATATTTTCTTTTTCAGTTACTTCATCGATTTCATCAAATTCATTTTCTACATTTTCATTATGTACATCCTGATTTATTTTTTCAATTATTTCATTATCACTATTTTCATCGTTACCACTATAACCAACTAACTTAACATTTTCCTCAACAATATCAACATGTTTTGCTACAGTTACTCTATTATTTATCAAGACTCTATAGCCTACATTTTCATAACCAACTAATATTCCTAAATCTGCTTTTCTGTCCCATTTACTTCTCCTTTTGATTTCCGGAACTCTAACGAAAACTCTACTCCCGTACAATTTTAAATTTCTAATATCCGGTTTTTCTCCCATCATAATCTCATATGGAGTCTTTCTCTCAAACGTGTTCGCTAACGTTCTATTCTTTAAATAAACAGCCGTCTCAACGACCTGTGGCCAATATCTATTGTGTATTTTCGCGTCTGCTAATAAGCATCTTGCTGTATCCATAACCGACCTATTATACCGCTCGGCAGTTCCATTCAATTCGTGAACATACGGAGGGCATGGTTCAATATAAATCCCCTTTTCTTTTGCGAAACTATAAATATCTCTATTTAAAAACTCTCTCCCATTATCGCACCTTACACGTTTTATTCTCTTTCCCGTTACATTTTCAACGAAATTAACATATGTAACAATACAGTCAAAGACTTCATTTTTTCCTTTCATTGTATATACTTTTGCAGCTTTACTATAATCATCGACTAAGACTAGAAAATATTTTCCCCCCTATATCCTTCTGTTTTCTGCGGTCCATTCACATCCGCATGTATAATCTCTCCAACATCCCTAGCTCTATGTCTATTATTTTCAAAACTAGTATTTGTCATTTTATTCCTCACACACGTGCCGCATTTTAGATAATCGCTTTCTAAGTTATTTGGCAAACCTTCTACTAAATTATTTCGACTCAAAATATTCAGATATCCAAAATTAACATGTCCTAGCATTCTATGGAATTTTTCCTTCACGGTCATACCGATATTTACATTTTCAGTTATATAGGTCTGTTTATTCTCTAACACAGTGTTTATCTTATACAAATTATTTACTTTATTTGCTACTGCTATTAATTCATTTTCACGGTTATAAATTTTCGCGGTATTTCCTCTAGACACAATTTTCAAATTTTCTGCTACTTTCCCGAAACTCATTAAATTCCTATCCATTTCTTTTACAAAAAATACATTTTTTATTATAATTTCTGTTTCAGTATAATATGTTTTGAATTTAGCTTTAATCTCGCCTATACTAGTTGCTCTTAATACACGACCATCTCCCACTTTTACATTTATCGGATTTTCTATTTTATTTACTTTCGCAAAGTATTTTTCATTATTTACAATATGGTCGGAGCATCCGCTCTAGAACCCATTCTATATTATTTTCGCAGCTATTTACCTCTACGCATGTATTCACATTACCCTCAACTTCTGTTGTTAACGTCGTCGGGTCTCGGCTCGTAGGCTGTCGATCCTGTTGATATTGTCCGCCTCGTCCTCGTTGACCTGCGCCTCTGCCTCGATAGCCGCCGTTGCCTCTGCTATGGCTGTTTCCGCCTCGCTGCTGGTGTTGTTGATGGTGTGCGCCTCCTCGCGCTTGTTGCTATCCGGCTCCTCTTGAGCCTCTCCAAGAATTTCTCGCGTTGCCTTGGCTCGTACATTCGTACTGGTAGTGACCTTGCTTCCCGCATCTGAAGCACGATCCATCATTTTTCTTCTCAATTTTAAATACGCTTGAACTTCTATTTCTCGTATTTTGATTTTCTTCTTTTTCTCGGTCTTCATATATCTTTATTTTGTTTATAACATAATCCGCTGTCCTTTCTTGTTCTGGCATCACATCTACTAAATCACCAATATGGCTTAATGAACTTGGCAATGTTCTTAACAAATAGTTCAATCTTTCTTTTTCATTTATTGTAGCACCCGCATTTTTCAATTCAATTATTAGTTTTTCAAATTCACTGAAGAATTCACTTGTTTCACTATAATCTTTTAATTTTAATCTATCCAGTTTATTTCTCACACAAATTTGTAATGCGGTTGATTCACGCAAATACAATTTATCCAGTTTCTTAATTATTTCATAGCTTGTGTTTTCCTCATTGACTAATTCCATTTGTCTGTTCGTCAGTGCAACGTATATGTAATTCATCGCTTTCAAATCTTTCTCGTTCCACGTGGCTTCATTATCACCTTCAGCTCTCGCTCTCTGTATAACTTCTTCACATTTTTTCAGTTTCAACAATACTATAATTCTCTTCTTCCACGTACTATAATCTTTTCCATCGAAAATTGGTAGCGTTACTTTGTACTCGTCCGCCATGATGACTCTTCTATTTTCTCTTCCGTCTTCTTCAAACACTTTACTTGTTCTTCTTAGTCTTATAATCTTATTCACGATATTCACAAATCGTTTTTCACACTTTTCTTCGCTTACTGTCTTTTCACTTTCTTCGTCTGTTTCTACTTTCATTTCCAAGTCATCTTCCGAGTCAATGCAAACTTTTTCACCTTGCAGCAAACTGCCCCCAATACTCGCCGAGGCTTGTATTGGGTCAGAGTTACTGACGAATATCCTTTTCCATGTAACCACGGACCTCTGCTACCATGTTAAAATGAGAGAGAGAAAAAGTCGTGGTTGTTGGTAAAAGGATATTTATTAAAATAGAAATATAATACAGCACCATACGCTTGGGCACCGCGTGCCGCTCCTTACGAGAGCTGAGAGCCAAGAGAGCGGGGCTCGCGTTCGTCGCTGCCGTGCACGCTCGCAAGTCACACCATAGGTGCTGGAGTGGGGGAACCTACAATGTGCGTGTGTCGCCCTGATTAAAAAAAAAAATATTAAATCCTATTGGATCCTATTAAATTCCCTATATAGTCCATGTATTAAGTCAGTAAAAAATCCTCATTAAAGTCGATTCAACTAACAGCTTTTTAAAGGAATGAATGGGTTTTTTTAATCAGGGGCGCTCGCTGTTTTCGTCTCTCGTGCGACTTCCAAATATTTACATTCTCGCGCAATATAATATGTATCATTATTTCAACAACGATGATTGATGATCGATGATGATTAATGTTACCCATGCATGCTTTGTACTAAAATAATCAAAGCTTTTGTATGCAAGCTAATAATTTAAGTGTAAAATCGTTTTAGAGCAACCAGCAACCTTAACCTTTGCAAGATGCTTATATACTGTGTTGCCAAACGTATTTTTCTGATTTTGAATCGGTAAGGTAGAACCCTCAGTAGAAACTTGGAATGCGGTGAAACGCGCGAACTACAGTCCGTGGCGATGTCAGTGGTGCGTGGCGTGGAAGCTTGTGGACCCGCCTTAGAGTAAATAATAAATAGGGTAAAATAATAATAAATACTGTGATTATTATTAACAATACTACAAACTCTATTAAAATCTTGGGTATAATTGTTGTTCTGATAATCATTTGGATAACAGATGCAGCGATGTTAAAGAACATAATAATCAACAATATGACAGTAATTAACAAATCATGAGCATCACCGTCGCTGATAATTAACTGTTAAAATATAACGCTTATAATTATTTAAGAATGCGCGGTATTGTATAGCAAATGTTGCGCGACGTATAATCGGAGGATAATAACGTTGTGCAACGTTGTGTAAATAAATGAATATAATAACTAAAAATAGTTAAGGAGTTGATTAATAACAATAATTTATCACAGGGGCTAAAAATAAATAATAAAACGCAATTGTAGATAATTAACAACAAACTTAAGAATAATCTCGAGATATCCGGATATTGACTATTTTTGGAGGTACTGACGCGTAATAACAATCATTGTTTATAATTAAGTAGTTTTCCGGGACAATAGTAACCAAACGTTGCTCAACATAAATTGAAGCTTAATAATATCATGCAACGTTATAAAGTTAACGAACTGCGACCAATTCGGGGATAATTAATGTCAATTGCAATAAATAAAGGCTTTGTTTATACAAGTTGTCAACGACTAGCAACAAAGTTAAGAGTTGCGTAATAAAACATAATTGAACGTATAATTAATTAATAAAATTATGACTATAGAAATGTTAATAGTAAATGCATCAAGGATGTTTAATAATTGCCATATAAGCAAGGATAAACAATTGTTGAGAATCCACGTGATTTGATAACAAATTTAGCAACAAATTCCAATATATTTTATAGATAACTATTAGTTTAAGGTATTGATAAATAATATCGAAAATAAGGCATGGTGTGGTTTGTGCACATAAGAATTATGTACATATTTATTGTGCACACTTTAGCATTGGTGTATATCTATATCTATGTGTATACTCCAATGCTAAAGTGTACACAATAAATATGTGCATAATTCTTATGTGCACAAACCACACCATGCCGAAAATAATTGCAATTTAATAGATAATTGAGACAATATGCAACAATGTTATGCAACGTACAGTTAATAATGATAACATATAAATCTAACTTGAGAGGTTAATAAAGATTAATTAAAACAATTAAACTGAGTAATTAATAAAGTTATTAGCGATAGTTTATCAGTTGGTTAACAATTTATTGTTTTAAGCACTTTTCATTAATAAATTGAGATCATTTTGATTAATAAAGAAGAGACCGGGTAAATAAATAAAGTAACAACAAATTACCGGTGATACAAGTTGCATAATATGTTGATTAATATTATTATTAATAATACGTCATTAAACGTAATCTAACATACATGACAATCTGTTGCAAAGTATTCTAACGGATATTTTATTCCAAGAACCCCTAGGTAGTAAACAATTCCATGAAATTACATAGTAGGTAACCGGCCAAAAGGGGAACCAATGAGAGAAGCAGAATCTCCTACCACAGAAGAAGGGGGCGGAGCCTCCTTTCAGATTTTGAGGTCCTACAGCACTTCCACAGGCTATAGATGTATTTTAAGTTTTCGCCACCAGAGGGATTATCTTCAACGGCTTTCAGGTCCGCGCTCACCATATAAAAGGGGGCCCAGCACACCGACGGACAGTCTCGCTTAGAAAAAGAATTCCAACCTTGTGTAGAATATGAGTAAAATATCGCACTCCCAAATTTTTTCTAAGAAGCTAGTGAGTTAAGTCGATCTGACGGAGGCGAGGATTAGAAATAAAAAATTCAACGATTTCATTAGAAAAGGCAACGTTTCGTTGGCTTGGTCTGCCAACCTCTTCAGGCTACAATTTTTTATTAAACAGAAAAAAAACAATTAATACAATGTAATTAATAGAAACTAAAAACACTCGCGTAATACAATAATTAATACCTTAAATTATAACGTGTGTTACGTGTGCTTCTTAGAATTCCAACCTTGGCTTATTCAGCACCGACACCGAATTCATATAGTTACACAAGGATCAACGTATTTCAACAAATTATATCAAGTTCAACGAATTCCATCAAGTTAACTGTTAATATGTATCAACAAATTACAACAAGCTACAAGCAGTGGCGGATCCAAGGGGGGGCGATGGGGGCGATCGCCCCTCCCCCCCCTAAAGACCGCACGCAGACGGTTGGGAGGAAGCAAGTTGATTATGAAATAAACCCAAATAGCCGGGGGATGTGAAGCCCACGCATATTAGGGAATTACGTAGATGTGCAACAATAAGCAAGACAATTAATTAAACCATTTTTAAACCAAAGTAGCCGGGGGATATGAGGTCCACGCATATAAGCGAGTCATGTAGACATGAAAAAATAAGCCAAACGATTATTTAAATAATTTTTAAACCCAAGTAACCGTGGGGTATGAGGTCCAGGTATATAAGGGAGTCATGTAGACATGAAAAAATAAGCCAAACAATTATTTAAATAATTTTTAAACCTAAGTAGCTGGGGGATATGAGATCCACGCATATAAGGGAGTCATGTAGACATGAAAAAATAAACCAAAAGATTATTTAAATAATTTTTAAACCCAAGTAGCCGGGGGATATGAAGTCCACGCATATAACGGAGTTATGTACATGACTCCCTTATATGCGTGGATCTCATATCCCCCGCCTACTTGCGTTGAAAAATTATTTAAATAATTATCTTGCTTATTGTTGCACGTCTACGTAATTCTCTAATACGCGTGGACCTCGTGTCCCCCGGCTACTTGTGTCTAAAAATTATTTAAATAATCGTTATGCTTATTTTTTGGTACCTATAATATGACTCCCTTATATACGTGGGCCTCATATCCCCCGCTTACTTGGGTTTAAAAATTATTTAAATAATCGTTTACTTTTTGTTTAATGTCCTCATGACTCTCTTATATGCGTGGACCTCATATCCCCAGCCTACTTGGGTTTAAAAATTGTTTAAATAATTATCTTGCTTATTGTAGCACGTCTACGTAATTCTCCAATATGCGTGGAACTCGCGTCCCCCGGCTACTTGGGATTAAAAATTATTTAAATAATCGTGTTTCTTATTTTTTCATGTCTACATGCGGCTCCCTTATATGCGTGGACCTCATATTCCCCGGCTACTTGGGTTTAAAAATTGTTTAAATAATTGTGTTGATTATGGTTGCACGTCTACGTAAGTCCCTAATATGAGTGAACCTCGCGTCCCCCGGCTAATTGGGTTTAAAAATTATTTTAATAAGCGTTTTGCTTATTTTTTCATGTCTACATGACTCCTGTATATGCGTGGACCTCATATCCCCCGGCTACTTGGGTTTAAAACTTATTTAAATAATCGTTTTGCTTATTTCTTCATGTCTACATGACTCCCTTATATGCGTGGATCTGATATCATCCGGCTACTTGAGTTTAAAAATTATTTAAATAATCGTTTTGCTTATTTTTTCTTGTCTATACGACTGCCTTACATGCGTGGACCTCATATCCCCCGGCTACTTGGATTTAAACCTATTTAAATAATCGTTTGGCTTATTTTTTCATGTTTACACGACTCCTTTATATGCGTGGACCTCATATATCCTCCGCCTACTTGGGTTTAAAAATTGTTTATATGATTATCTTGTGTTTATATGATTATCTTGCTTATTTTTGCACGTCTACGTAATTTCCTTTACATGCGTGGACCTCATATCCCCCGCCTACTTGGGTTTAAAAATTGTTGGTTTTTTTTTCACATCACTTCCTTAAAAAAAGGGCATCGGATATACTCCTTCGCAATCGCCCCCCCCCCCTATGCCCCAGGACTGGATCCGCCCCTGGCTACAAGAGTTTGAACGAGCTTTCGACGAGTCAACTGCATTAACGACAACAAGTCAACAACAACGAAAGGATCAACAACCTCGCCAATCAGAGAAGGGAGAGCTGTCCTGCCCAAGGTTTTTGAGGCTGTGGTTTTCCTTAGGACTTCAGGGTGAATACCAGGACAACGGGTGATTGAAATTGGGTCCACGGCCGTCCATATCGAAGGAAGAGCCCCGTCAACACCGAATCCGACGGATAAATCAGATTTTATATATATATATATATATATATATATATATATATATATATATATATATATATATATATATATATATATATATATATATATATATATATATATATATATATATATGGGATATTTCAGGTGAGGTGAGCAGCTCAAAATTTTAAAATCGCTGAAAATTGGTTTACTTCTAGTTTTTATGAAAAAATAATGTTCCTAGAGTTTGAGACCGAATTATTCAAAAATAAAAAAGATATGGAACATTGAAAATTCAAATATTTTCAAATTTTTGGTTAAAATTTAACTTTATTCATTTTTTTACTCAAAATCTTGAAACTTTTTGTATTGAACATTGATTGGGAAAAAGTTTGCATTTTACTTCTAGAATGTGCCAGTATTTATTTTATGACCCTTTTTGCAAGTCTCTGATTGGCTGCTTCTTAGTATACCTTCATATTAGAAAAAAAAAAGTGTGCGACACAATATTTTTTGTTCGACAAAGTTTTTTTATTTTGTTTTTTAACAAACTGTAACACGCACCTTCAACTTAGACTGTTGCACCTTATTGAAAAAAGTTACATGCTTTTAAATATAAAAAAATATCAAAAATTGGTATTTTTGACCGGTTAGTGGATTTAAGAAGTTAATATTATTCATAAATTCCATATGTTATGTATCATGTCACAGAATATTGTCAAAATATATATTAAATGTACTCCAAACATCTATTTTCAACAGTATTTAATTGGCTTATCATTTTATTCATATTATTTTCCTGAATATTTGATGCAAGCGGCACATACTGCTACATACACTCTATTCATATTTTTCTTGTCTTCTTAAATTTAAATTCAATAATCCAATAAAATACTGTTGAAAATAAATGTTTGGAGTACATTTAATATATATTTTGACAAAATTCAGTGACACGATACATAACATATGGAATTTATGAATAATATTAACTTCTTAAATCCACTAACCGGTCAAAAATACCAATTTTTGATATTTTTTTATATTTAAAAGCATGTAACTTTTTTCAATAAGGTGCAACAGTCTAAGTTGAAGGTGCGTGTTACAGTTTGTTAAAAAACAAAATAAAAAAAACTTTGTCGAACAAAAAATATTGTGTCGCACACTTTTTTTTTCTAATATGAAGGTATACTAAGAAGCAGCCAATCAGAGACTTGCAAAAAGGGTCATAAAATAAATACTGGCACATTCTACAAGTAAAATGCAAACTTTTTCCCAATCAATGTTCAATACAAAAAGTTTCAAGATTTTGAGTAAAAAAATGAATAAAGTTGAATTTTAACCAAAAATTTGAAAATATTTGAATTTTCAATGTTCCATAACTTTTTTATTTTTGAATAATTCGGTCTCAAACTCTAGGAACATTATTTTTTCATAAAAAACTAGAAGTAAACCAATTTTCAGCGATTTTAAAATTTTGAGCTGCTCACTTCATCTGAAATATCCCATATATATATATATATATATGCAAATCGTCTCGTCATTAACTCGATTAAGAGACTCGAGTCATAATAGCAAATTTAAGGATAGATAATTTACAAATTAATTCACTCTTTATATTTAACTCTGTGTTTTAAAGAATAACGAATTAGATAAGATTTTAAGAAGTTAAGATTATTAAAATTATTAAGATCATTTAATATAAATTAGACTTTATTTCAAATCATAATAACTAAATTCAAGGATAAATAATTTACGATTTAAAGTATAAATTAATTAACTTTTTATAATTAATTCTGCATTTTAATAGCACAATAAGGTACAATAGTCTTTAAGAGTTTAAGATATAACATTAGTAAGATTACTTAATATAAATACGTAATAGATTCTCTTTATTAATTTCAATTAAGGATTTTGAATCGCAATAACAATTCAATTCATTCAATTAACTTTTATATTAATTTTTGTACTTTTTACATAGCATCTAGTAAAAGATAGATAAGATTTTTAGAAACTCTTAAGTTAACCAGTTAATATTTAATAATTTTATGTAATAACTATAACCATCCACGAATGTAACATCAATTATACTCTTGATTAATTTTATCTAAATTTATATTGTGCATAAGTCGACAGCGTAGATTCTTTAGTTCAATTAAGAACCATAAAATAACAATATATGTCACTTAATTTATAATTTGAGAAAGTGCAATAAATTTATTTCTTGTGCTATTTGTACTTTTGTACTTAATTGGACGACGATCCCATCACCTATATAAATCCTAAGGCCATTCTAGAATTTCCTTAGTCAAATATTACATTCGCTTGCCGCTCTATATTAAAGACTTTAGTTTATGGCCACTGGGTTCGTAACATCTTCTCACTTCTGCGATCGCGGCTCGGCGGCTCGCGCGCGCGCCGTCCGCGGCCCGTCGGCCCGTGCCGTTCCCGGTGATCCGGGCGCAGGCACCGTAAAGCATGACTGTATGATGATTTGCAATTTGGCATGTTATAAAACTTTTTTATAAATAACAATTTAATAATGATTAAATAAAATTTAATCTCCAAATAAATTATATCAAATATTATTAAAAGTTAATAAATTCTTACAATTATTTGATAAAAAAAATAATAATTGAAAGAAATAAAAAAAGATATAAATTGTTATACAAGCAAATAAATAGTAATAATTAGTTATGAAGTCATATTATATGTACAGTTATCTAACTTGATATATCATATCACTTTTCGACTGTATGCAACCATTATATTAATTTTCATATTCACTGTAAAATAATATATTGTATATCAAGGGTGTAACGTTGGATTTAGCAGACCGAGTATTTATAAGTACAAGTCGAACGCAAGTTAGCACGGGCCTATAAGGTGCGTTTCACAAGCCGCACACAAATCCTGCAAAGTCGCGATATAAAAAAGCCCACTACCTAGCCCTTGGGTGCACATGATATTATGTTTTCTGATAGTTTTTAATTTTCGAAATTTTCGTGCTTCAAAATTAACGGTTTTTCAACGCAGAACACTAGAGCCTATTGCTCATATACTTAATTTATTCATCATAATAAATGTATAAATAAAGGTTTAAGAAGAAAGGCGAGGGGGTATTATATCAGACAACTAAACTGTCAGATAGGTGATTTTAAAGAAATATCAATAAACAAATTAGAATACTTTATGATAGAATGGTCAATTTTCCGAATGTCGAAATAGATTACATTTCAATACGGGTGCGACAGGTGATTATTTAGTTCATGTAACGCGTTTTTCGCACGAGCGAAGCGAGTAAGAAAAGTCACATGAGCTAAAAATCTTATTACGCACCAGTTTCGAACCATATTTTGTACTACGAGAGCCGAATAATTATATTAAATTTTATCAATTGAAGCTAATGCCCGAATATTTTTATATTAATTAATAAATGAAGCTAATGGCTATTACGGGCAATCGATAAAGGATAAGGAAGGTACCTAACTTATCAATCATCGATTTTATTCTTTTTACATGTGTATACTTACACATCTCTAATTATTCTAAGCTATTAGAGTAAAGCAGTCAAGGATATTAATGCACAATTATTTTTAATAATTTTAAAGTGCAGTCAAGAATTTTTAAAGGATGAGGAAAGGAAAGGTAAACGTATAGGATGAAAAAATGAGAACGAAAATTTATCGATTGCTCGTAATAGCCATTAGCTTCATTTATTAATTATATTAAAGTTATGATTTTGAGGTTACAGTGGTATAAAATGTTTAAAGTTTGGTATATAAAAATTTTTTAAAAATTGGCAAGAAATCCGTAATATTCTTATTAAGATGGTTCTCCTTGGACTCCCTAGTCAAAGCAGTGCTAAATTTAGAAATTACCTAAAATTTAAAAAAACCATAGTGTAATGTGATTTATTTAATAAAGTGTATTTATAACATGACTAAAATAACTTTTTTCACAAAATGGCGATATTCTAGAAACTAGATATTGTCACTACAAATAATTGTTGATAAATCACTGGGATCTTTTTTGTTTCTCAACCAATTTTAGTTTTCAAGGTCTCATTTTGCTCCTTAAGAAATTTCATGGGAACTTGCCGAAGGTAAAATTAAAAATTATTCAAAACTCAGAAAGTTATAACCAATTAAAAGAATATTTTGTTTTAACGACGTACATGAATTTATGAACAATTATCTATAACTTTCTGAGTTTTGAATAATTTTTAATTTTGACTTCAGCAAGTCCCCATGAAATTTCCGAAGGAGCAAATTGAGACCTTGAAAACTAAAATCGGTTGAGAAACACAAAAGATTCCAGTGATTTATCAACAATTGTTTGTAGTGACGATATCTAGTTTCTAGAAAATCGTTATTTTGTGAAAAAAGTTATTTTAGTCATGTTAAATACGCTTTATTTATAATACATGGACTATCTCTATCATTTTAAATAAATAAATCACATTACAACTATGGTTTTTTTTAATTTTAGGTAACATCTACATTTAGCACTGCTTTGACTAGGGAGTCCGAGGAGAACTACCTTAAGGGGATGCCATACTCGTACCATTACCGATCGAGCAATTCACACAGTTTTAAGCTGATTAAAAATAAAATACGTCGAATCACAAAAAATCAAGAGAACACTCTTCTGTGTTTTTTAACGTTCTAACACCCAGTCAAAGTTTGGAGTCGGAATATCAAGCCGTTTTTTCAAAAACTTTGAACGAAATTAAATTTCGTTTTGTTCAAAGTTTTTGCAAAAACGACTTGATATTTCGACTCCAAACTTTGACTGGATGATAGAACGTTAAAAAACACAGAAGAGTGTTCTCTTGATTTTTTGTGATTCGACGTATTTTATTTTTAATCAGCTTAAAACTGTGTGAATTGCTCGATCGGTAATGGTACGAGTATGGCATCCCCTTAAGAGGGTGTGATACTCATGCACTCTGTTTTACCGGCAGAACTCAGCAAATTCTATATTATTAAAATAAATATATCGAATTACATCTTATAAAGAGATAGTTGCCCTGTGCAATGTAATAATCTACCAGCCTGCGCAGTTTTGAGCTTAAATATCAAGGGCACCCTAAAAAATTTTACGAACGAAATTTCGGTTATTTTTGTTCGTAAAATTTTTTAGGGTGTCTTTGACATTTGAGCTCAAAACTGCATAGGCTGGTAGATTATTACATTGCGCAGGGCAAATATCTCTTTATAAGACGTAATTCAATATATTTATTTTAATAATATAGAATTTACCGTGTTCTGCCGGTAAAATAGAGTACATGAGTACCACACCCTCTTAAGGTGATGTGATACCCACACTATTACTCAATTCTGGTTTCCCGTTTTTCTCCTTCAATTTTAAACTTTTTGAAAAAAAGTCTTATAACGTATCAAAGAGTTTTTTCCTTAAAATTAAAAATTCAATGAGAAAAACGGGAACCCAATTTTGAGTAATAGCGTGGGTATCGCATCACCAATATGATATGTGATATCAATATTTCCAATACCATTTCCACCTAACGATTAAACTGTAGAAAATGCAGTGATAAAGGGAATTAAGCGATAACGTTGACAAATGATCTAAAAATCTTATCGGAATACATCTTTTACATTTTTCGGAATTTTTTTTCTAGTTAAAAGTCTGTAAGTTTTTGCAATTTGTTTTTAATTTTTATAGACGCGAACTTTTCTAATATTTATTTTGGAAAAGAATTCCTTTCGTGTTCTGAATAGCTCCCGTTTGTAATTGACAGTATCAGATTTGGAAAATATTTTAAACGACATTATATTTAAGATATTCTTTGAAGGAAATGGTCATATTAAATTTAATAAAATACCTATATAACATTTCACCATTCTGATAAAATACCTCCCCAGTGGATAAAAAGATGCTGCAGCAATTGCAAAGTAATGGATCAGACATAAAAAAATTAGTATCGATTTTTAAATTGAAAAACACAAAAATCGACCCTGCGTTACGAAAAAGATTGTTTATTCTAGTCAAATTCATGGAATGTTCATTAAGGCCATGTGAAACCGTGAATTTCAATATTATTTAAATCAACATTCAAGCGTTTATTCGGAAAACAAATTTTGTCAAGCGCTCCGTACAAATAAACATTATATTCAGGAATTTTTTTGAGTGATTCTATTAGCATTTTCGTTAGATATGCTCGTTTGAAAAATAGATCAATTGCAAATTCCTACTTACCGATAGTACGGTTTTTATTTAATTAAATAAATTCTCATATTTTTTTGGAAAAACGCGTCAAACGCTCCGTATATGATAATACTATACTCAGATTTCTTTTTAATGATTCTATTGGTATTTTCATGAGATGTACTCGTTTGAAAATTATGTCGGTATGATGCTGTGTTTGCTACCCTATCCTGATGGAAGATATCTGCTACCTTCCCGTTTGGTTTCCGTCGAATAATATCGCATTTGCATATTAGCTGTATTGTTTAAAATAATTCATGAAATTGAATAACTGACACAACGTGTAATATATGAAAAATATTTATGCAAACACGTATTAACTGAGAGCAGAACACATTAAGGTGATGTGAAACCCTAATTGCAATATTTTTTAAATCAACATTTAAATATTTATTTGGAAAAAGATGGTTGTCAAGCGCTCCGTACACGTAAATACTATACTCAGAAATTTGTTTAAGGGGGTGTCAACTCAATTTTTACCGACCGAGCAAAAACCATCTTGTTTTTAGTAGAAAAAAAAATATAACGATATATGAAAAATAATGAGTGTATTGCCCTCCGTAATAACATTATTAATCATTCTACAAAATCCCAAGTCAATATTCGGAAGCGTTTAAGAATGGCATTTGAACGAAAATTTCGTTCAAATGCCATTCTTAGATGCCTTAAAATATCGACGTGAACCATTGCAGAATGATTAATAATGTGATTACGGAGGGCAATACACTCATGGTTTTGCATAATATTAAAAAAAAAAGTAGTTTTTATTATCATGCGGTAAATAGTAAAGTTAATAAGCGAAAAATTTACCGTCTAAAAGACATTAGTGACCGCCTCTTACGGACATGTTACCGCGCAATGGTCATAGTCATATTGTTCGTGTATGATGTATTAGCAACGAATATAGACGCATATAGAAGCGTACTCCTTAATAAACTTTTGGACAGAGCGTTTGGGTAACACGCCGATTAGTTCTGTTACCCAACCGCGAGGCGGCGCTGACGGCCGCCGAATATATATAGATATACACACGTGTATAAGATGTGAATAATAAATAACTGTTAATTAAGCACAATAAAGATATTATTTTACAAAGAATTATTGTTTTTATTTATATCAAAGGTTTTGCATATAAAATACTAGTCGATTATGTGAAAATAGGTAATATAATGTTTCTGTCTTGATCCGACTATCGCGCGGGAAACGTAGTGTAAAAAAGCGGGAATATCTGCGAGAGGAGCTTTCTGACAGATGATAGGAGTGTTGCAGTTCTAACGGCGCCGTTCAGTTCAAGGGTTTTGTTTTCTTTGAAAGTAGTTAGGTACTGGTTTTTTGAGCCTTTGAGGTAAATAAATCATGGCACCATCACGAGCACGTTGTGCTTATGAAGGATGCACAAACACCAAAGCGTTATTTATAAAGAATAGTTTCATATAAAATAAATTGAAATTATCATGATTAAATATTGATATTCATATCCGTTAGACATTTTTTGTGGCGGAATCTGGAGAATAAATGAAATTATTTTTATAGGTTACATTTCTGAGCTTACAGTAATAATTATAGTTATTAAATTATTAAATTTATTTTATTTTCGTTTTGATAAAGATTAAACCATTTAAGTATTATATATTAAATATTTGTGTATTGATCTTTAAAATGTTAAACTATATTTATTTATATATATATATATAATTAATAAACGTAGGAAATAAAATAATTTCGTTTGTTAAAATTGTAACGAAGGCAATCATGCCCCGTTACTAACCTGCAAATAAACACATCGACTCGCGCTCCAGAATAGGTTAGGTCCGCGCCGCGTGCTCTGGGTGTCCACGAACATGCGCGCGCGCGCGCTCACGCCGCTTCATGTAAGTTCGTTTATCCATGAGCGTGCGCACGCGCGCACTCACGTCGCTCTATGTAAACCCGGCTTGTCCCGAGATTGCCGCGACTCCACACTGGCGCGCGCACACCGCGACCGACGCGACCTCAGACCGGCGCGCGCATCTTATCACCGAATCTGTACTATATAAGCAGCTCACACACCGACGACAAGAGAGACCGAGACCGATCGTCCCAGGGACTGGAACTACCGCCCTCCTCTCGTGAGCACACGTGAGGAATTCGGTATCGCCAGCCATCGGACAACACCAATCACCAGGACACCTGCTGTTACTACCGTCGTGGGCACTCGAGGTAGTCACAGGCCGTGTACCCGGATTCGCTGTTCCTTAGGCCTCGTGCGCACACGGGACTAGGGAAACACGAACATACGTTTCCTCGCCTACTGACCACCGGCACACCTGCTGTCGCTACCGTCGTGGGCACACGAGGTAGTCACAGGCCGTGTACCCGGATTCGCTGTTCCTTAGGCCTCGTGCGCACACGGGACAAGGAGAACACGAACTTACGTTTCCTTGCCTACTGACCTCCGGCACACCTGCTGTCACTACCGTCGTGGGCACACGAGGTAGTCACAGGCCGTGTACCCGGAACCGCTATCCCTTAGTCGGCGCGCGCACACGTGACTAGGGGAACACGAACTACGTCTACCTGTGCCTGGAACACCGGAACGACCGCGCCGCTACCGTCGTGAGCACACGAGGTAGTCGCGAGGCGTGTTCCTAGAGCCGCTGGGACACTAGTCTGCATGAGCACACGTGACTAGCGGAACGTGGACTAATTGGACCGGCACCAGGAAAGCCGGAACGAACCCTGCTCCTACCCCGTGAGCACACGTGGTAGGCACAGACAGAGTTCTCAAGGCTGCCAACCCCTCCTTAATCGGCGTGCGCACACGCGACTAAGGGTAAGAGGCCAGTCAAGTACCGTAGACACCGGAACAGGACCCCCGGACGGTACGACTTTGACGCCGACTCACCGCGCTGACGGCACCGTGACTCGACGTACGCGTTGTAGCAAAGCTTAGCATAACCGAGGCCCCCCTGCGAGAGGGCGCTGCGATAGCATTTAGTCTGTAAGTTCCGCGGACTTGGTCGTACACCGAAGTAAGCACGTTTGTTTGTATTTACATGTTTCAGGTGGCGAACTAAGGCTACTGCGGCCAGTGGTGGGAAATATTGTTGTTTCGGCTTCTCACTTATTTTCATCATTTAGTATCTTTTTCATCTTTGTTAATTAGTATTTTTAATTAGTCAAATAAACTAGCCTTTCTATATTCAAATATATATCCATGCATTTCGTCTCTTAAGCCACCTGACACTCCTTTCTCCCCCTTCCACACCCTGGTAAACTCCTGAGCGTCCGGCAGGGGAGGAGCAACCGTTACAAAATGTAAATAAATGGCTATAGAACGACAGTAAAAATTAAACATTATGCACACTTGTATAATGTAGGCAATACGTGTGCAAAATGTTATCAATTAGATCATATAATGACTTCTTGAGATATTCGATATTTAAAAGTTTGGTATTTAAAAAGCGATATTTATTATCGCACGATAACTATGGACTGAAATTGGCAGGGTTGGCAACTAGTTAAAAAGTTAAAAGTTAAGTTAGAAAGTTAAAAACTTAATAACTTTTAACATAACTTAGTTAGTTTTAAATCTATTAACTTTTAACTAAACTTACAATTAGTTAAATATTTTCTCAGTAACTTTAACTTTTTAACTTTTAAAAAGTGAATTATTACATACGGATTTTCTGAAAAATGATGTATTAATATTATTTATAATATTATTATTGTTATTTGTTGTTATAATATAATATTTATTATTCATATTTCTTACGTCAGAACTAGGGTTTTTCTACGTTATTTTTGACTAATGTACCTTAAACTTTTAAGGGCGTTCTCTTGGTTGAAACAGCAGTTTTCGAATTTTTAACTTTCAAATAATGTTTAATTAATTTAATAATCCAGTAGTAAGTACATATAACAAATATACATTAGAGGGAACATAAAACAATTTTTTTCAAACGAATTCAGACAATAGTTACTACGATATTGTTAAAATTAAAGCCAAAAACTTCAATAAGTTACCTAATTTTTTTTCTTTCTTATCCAATCTTAACGAAATAAAGCTTATTTTGTTCGTCAAGAAATTTCAGGGGGAGTATCGATGGGAAAATTTATGATTCGAGTTACTAGTACGGCGTAATATCAATTTGTTTAAGAAAAGTAAGTCAAGTTTCAATAAACAAATTGATATTACGTCGTATTGGTAACTCGTATCATAAATTTTCCCATCGATACTCCCTCTGAAATTTCTTAACGAACAAAATAAGCTTTATTTCGTTAAGATTGGATAAGAAACAAAAAAAATTAGGTAACTTATTGAAGTTTTTGTCTTTAATTTTAACAATATCATGGTAACTATTGCCTGAATTCGTTTAAAAAATGTTTTTTATGTTCCTTCTAGTGCATATTTTTTATATGTACTTACTTTTGGATTATTAAATTAATTAAACATTATTTAAAAGTTAAAAATTCGAAAACTGCTATTTCGACCAAGAGAACGTCCTTAAAGAGTAATAACGTACGAAAATGTACGTTATTTTCCCCTCCTCCAACAAAGTATTTTCTTGCTGGCCCTACAAACAATGCATCGATACTTTACTGTAACGAAAAGTATAAATTACGTAGACGTGCAACAATAAGCAAGACAATTATTCAAACAATTATAAACCCAAGAAGCCGGAGGACGCGAGGTTCACGTATATTAGGGAATCACGTTGACGTGCAACAATAAGCAAGACAGTTACTATTTAAACAATTTTAAACCCAAGAAGCCGGGTGACGCGAGGTCCATGCATATTAGGAATTACGTTGACGTGTAACAATAAGCAAGACAATTATTTAAACAAATTTTAAACCCAAGTAGGCTGGGGATATGAGGTCCATATAAGGGAATTACATAGATGTGCAACAATAAGAAAGACAATTATTTAAACAATTATAAACCCAAGAAACCGGGGGGCGCGAGGTCCACGTATATTAGGGAATCACGTTGACGTGCAACAATAAGCAAGATAGTTACTATTTAAACAATTTTAAACCCAAGTAGCCGGGGACGCAAGGTTCGCGCATATTAGGAAATTACGTAGACGTGCATCAATAAGCAAAACAATTATTTAAACAAATTTTAAACACAAGTAGGCGGGGGATATGAGGTCCACGCATATTAGGGAATTACATACATGTGCAACAATAAGAAAGACAGTTATTTAAACAATTATAAACCCAAGAAACCGGGGGACGCGAGGTCCACATATATTAGGGAATCACGTGACGTGCAACAATAAGCAATACAGTTACTATTTAAACAATTTTAAACCCAAGTAGCCGGGGGACGCAAGGTTCGCGCATATTAGGAAATTACGTAGACGTGCATCAATAAGCAAAACAATTATTAAAAAAAATTTTAAATACAAGTAGGGTGGGGATATGAGGTCCACGCATATAAGGGAATTACATAGATGTGCAACAATAAGAAAGGCAATTATTTAAACAATTATAAACCCCAAGTAGGCGGAGGATGCGAGTTCCTCGCGTATACTGGAATAAGGCAGTCGTGTATACATGGAAAAATAATTATATAAGTAATTCTTAACCCCAAGTAGGCGGGGGATGCGAGTTCGACGCGTATACGTGAGAGCGTAAGACGTGCATACAAGGCAAAATACTTATGTAAATAACTCTTATGTAAATAAGGCGGGGGATACGAGTTCCTCGCGTATACTGGAATAAGGCAGTCGTGTATACATGGCATAATAATTATGTAAATAATTCTTAACCTCAAGTAGGCAGGGAATGCGAGTTCCACGTATACGGGAGCGCGTCAGACGTGCATACAAGGCAAAATAATTATTTAAATAATCCTCAACCCCTAGTAGGTGGGGGATGCTCCCATATTCGCGTGGAACTTGCACCTTTCGCCTACTTGGGGTTAAGAATTATTTACATAATTATTTTGCCTTGTATGCACGCTGTCGCGCTCCCGTATACACGTGGAACTCGCATCCCCCCCCCTACTTCGGGTTAAGAATTATTTAAATAATTCTTTTGCCATGTATAATACACGTTTGCCTTATACCAGTATACGTGTGGAACTCGCATCCCCCGCCTACTTGGGGTTAAGAATTATTTACATAATTATTTTGCCTTGTATGCACGTCTGACGCGCTCCCGTATACGCGTGGAACTCGCATCCCCCGATTACTTGGGGTTAAGAATTATTTAAATAATTGTTTTGCCTTGTATTACACGTCTACGTAACACCCGCTACGGCGCGCAGCGCGAGCGCCCAATCCGCGACAGTCTCTACTGCGCAGACTCGAAACTGCCATCCGACTTGGACGCTCTGCTTCCCAACTATAATATTCCAAATTTTCTTAAAGTTATGTCTATGATTTGCACTTTCGTTCCATCAATTATATATTTTATTTACATAGACAACTAGATTGGATTCTTCACTCAGGCAATTACACACTTATTGATTTGGATTCCAACCAAATGGAAAACAAGCGACTTTGTAGTGACCATTTTACTGCTGACGATTTTGTAATCGGTTCTGGTATGAAGAGATTAAAAGATATTGCTATACCTATTCAAAAGGCTTCAGCTACTGATTTGAATGATTCCGACGAAGTTGAGGAACATGATGGCTCCGAAATTGATCTTCCTCCTATTACATGTCAAGAGAGATCAGCTACTGATTTAGAAACTCCTTTTTTAATAGAAACTAGTTTTAACATGCCACAAAGCTTTGATACAGAAGAGCCATCTTGTTCAGGAATGCAAAGCCAATTGAATTTTGATTGTGACTCTACCGAAAAATCCACAAATGCTGTTGATAAAATTAAAACTTATGAAACTTCACTTCAAAAATTGCAAGATGAAATTAAGAATTTACAACGACAGTTAAACCAAAAAGATAAGCAATGTAAAAAAGCACAACATGTGATTAAACAAGTAAAAGCAAAAAATGTAACGTATGAACAAAAAGCTAAAAACATTCAAAATAGAAATAAACAACTTTCTAAAAACATTCGAAATAGAAATAAAAAAATTATGAATCTTGAGCGTAAAATTGAAAGATCTAAGGAAGCAGTTTCTTTTTATGATGAGTACTTAAGGCTTAACGCTAATGTATTAAATTTTTTTAAAATGCAAATGAATCATAACAAACGGAGAAAGTGGTCCAATGAGGAAAAAGAGTTTGCTATGAATTTATTTTATAAGTCTCCAAAAGCTTATTGTTATTTGCGTGACCAAAAGAAGTTTGCTTTGCCCTGTATTAGTTTAATAAGGCGATGGATTAACGAACTTGATTTGAGTCCCGGAAATAACACTAAGTTATTAGAATTATTGAAAATAAAATCAAGTACAATGACTCAAAAAGAACGTGAGTGTGTATTAATGTGGGATGAAATGAGTATAAAATTGTGGTTAGATTACAACCCAAAAAAAGATTTGATTGAAGGTTACACTGATATGGGAAAGCATGGTCGCAATAAAAATCATGGTAATCATGTTTTAGTTTTTATGTTACGAGGTAGGCAGAATGATTGGAGACAGCCTATTTGCTATTATGTTCCCCATAACAGTGTAAATGGAAAATTATTGCATAAAATCATTTTAGATGTTATAGATTACGTTGAAGACGCCGGTTTTATATTAAAATCAATGGTATGCGATCAAGGATCGCCAAATCAATCGGCCAGAAAAAAATTGGGTATAACAAAAAACGAGCCATTTATCGAACGACATAATCGTAAAATTTTCTTTAACTTCGATGCTCCCCATTTACTTAAATGTCTGCGTAACACTTTTCGTAAACGTCAATTTGAAATAAATGAGAAATCTGTTTCATGGGACGCGATTCGGGAATTAAAAAATCGTGAAAAAGATCTACCAACTAAATCTGCCCCCAAAACTAACAGACAGACATCTAGATTCAAATTCTTTTCAACTAATGAACGTTAGTCTTGCAGCTCAAATTTTTAGTAAAAGTGTTTCCTCAGCGTTACTAGCAGGTGCGGTTGCACCAGAGCAACCTTTGACTCGTCCAGATTGTATAGAAACAGCAAATTTTATTAAAAAAGTAAACGACCTTTTTGATTGTTTAAATAGTAGAAGTTCTCGAGATGGTAATCCTTTGCGTCGTTCTTTATCAAAATTAAATCCTCAAGTAGTACAGTATTTGAAAGAGTCCTTGATTTGGATCGAAAAGTGGATATGCGTTGATAAAAACGGTAATCCCCCATGCTTTGACGGTTTTTATTTGACGGTTAATAGTATACTTTTACAATGGGAAGATATGGCAGCAAATGATGGAGTGTATTTGTTAACGACGCGTTTAAATCAAGATCCATTAGAAAATTTATTCTCTGTTTTAAGAAATCGTTCTGGTCACAATCAAAATCCAACCGCAATGCAAGTAAGGCATAATTTGCAGTATAGCATTACTGCAAATTTAACGTCTTCATCCAAATTAACAAATTGCGAACCTGATGGAACAGTAGCGTTACTAGCAATTTGTATGAAAAGTAAAAATGTTGAATTACAAGAATCGTTAGAAAACGGAACCAATTCTGTGCACGCGTTTGATGAAAATATTAATGCGGACTGTATTAATAGTAATTTCCTTGCAAAAGACAACAGTATCATCGAAGTAAATGCAAGTAGTCAAAATAATGAATTAGCTAACAATGATATTGAAGACGCTTGCAGTGAAATTTCGTTCGATGGAGTAAATGAATCTCTTCATTTCGATGAAAATGAAGATACTTATGTGGAAAATATGTCTGATTCAGACACAGTTGTAGGTGATGCCCTACTGAAAAATCTCAAGTGAGATCTCAGGTGAGATCTCAGGTGAGATCTCATCTAATTTCTGGTGTCAATTTCTCATGTGACCTTAGTAAAAAATATTTAAACTAACAACTCACGTGAGAATAACACGTGAGTTTTAGGAACTTGTATTTTTCACATTGGTTAAATTTTAAACTCGATTCAGATGAGAATACACCTGAGAATCTCAGGTGGGTTTTAGCAACTTGTATTTTTTTACTTTTGTAAAATTTTAACCTCGATTCATATGAGAATACCCGTGATAATCTCACGTGAGTTTTAGGAATTTGTATTTTCTTACTTTTGTATAATTTCAAACCCGATTCAGATGAGAATACACGTGAGAATCTCACGTGAGTTTCGGGAACTTGTATTTTCTTACTTTTGTTAAATTTTAAACTCGTTTAAGATAAGAATACACCTGAAAATCTGAGGTGAGTTATAGCAACTTGTATTTTTTTACTTTTGTATAATTTCTGGCTCGATTCAGATGACAATACGCGTGAGAATCTCACGTGAGTTTGGGGAACTTTGTATTTTTTTACTTTTGTAAAATTTTAACCGCGATTCAGATACTTTTGGCAGTCTTGCTGTCGGACAAGTTAGGAAGAGGACGTGCAAAATATCAACGTTACCTAATGTTGTACGAAAGGCCGGCAGCATCGAGAACCCTGCAACAACAGCAATCGGCAATCAGCAGCGCAGGCAACGGCTCATGGCAGACGATGGCGGCGCATACACGACGTCCTCATCGAAGGCGAGATTTAATTCACCCGTACGACTGGATATGAAACTCGTTCATTTAATTCTTATGTACACATTTCCAACGTCACCGTCGTCATCGTTGCTGCTGCTCTCATAAAAATAACATAGCATGTAGATCGCCATCTAAGATAAAAAAATTATCACAAAGCATTTGATTTGAAAATAAGTGTTATATTTTTCGTAATAAAAATACTTATCTGATCAAATCGCCTTCATTGCAGCTTCCCGTTTATACGCATCTTTCATTATATTTATGCCATTCTGCATTTACTCCGAAAAAGATTAGTATCCAATTTATAACCCCTCTTATTGTCGTGACATGAAAATATTTCTAAGTAGTCCAAACGACGTGAACGTAGTTTGTTTAGCTAGTTTCATGTTATTTGGACTTCGAAATATTTTCATCGGACGACAACAAGAGGGGTTATCAATTGGTTACAAACTTTTGTCGGAGTTAATGCAGACAGGCTTAAATAATGGAATGGTATAAATAATGGTTGCGTATAAACGGGAAACGCAATAGAGGAGATTTTATCAGATAAGTATTTTTATTGCGAAACATATTAAATTTCTTTCGGAACAAAATGCTTTGTGATCATTTTTTTGTCTTAGCTGGCGATCTACATGATATGTTATATTTATGTGAGCAGCAATAACGATGACGACGGAGACGATGGAAAAGTGTCCACAAGAATTAAATGCACAAGTTTCATATCCAGTCGTAAAGGTGATTTAAATTTCGCCTTCACTGAGGACGTCGAATACGCGCCGCTCTCTATCGTGAGAAGGCCCATAGACTAACCAGAGGTGCAGAGCGATAATTTTCTACGCCGCTGCTCGGTCACTGCGCCGTTTTACAGCTTCCAGGACTCTCGTCATCCACTGGGCATCGTCTGCCATGCGCCCGCGCCGTTGCTTGCGCTGCTGGTTCCCGATTGCTGTTGATGGTTACTCGACATTGCCGGCCTTACGTACAACATTAGGTAACGTTGACGTTTTGCACGTCGTCTTCCTAACTTGTCCAACAGCAAGACAAATGTAAAGTTACGACAAAGTTTGGCTAAAGTTTGACCAAAGTTGGGACATTTATAAGAAAAAATTTGTCTGGGCAAAGTCTGGCATTTTCCCAGACCTTTCAAACGAATTTTTTTATAAGTCTGGGAAAATGTCTGGCACTTTTCCAAGACTTTTTTAACGAATAATTATATATCTCGCAAAGTGGCCGTTGCCAGACTCAAGTACTAGACTTCTGAAGCTAGATTTGTGCCAGACAATTGCCAGACCACTTCCAGACAAATTTTTTTACACGAGTTCTAAGGTCTATTCTCATCTGAATCGAGTTTAAAATTCTACAAAAGTTGAAAAATACAAGTTCCTAAAACTCACGTGAGATTCTCACGTGTATTCTCATCTGAATCGAGATTAAAATTTTTCAAAAGTAACAAAATACAAGTTTCCAAAACTCACGTGAGATTCTCACGTGAATTCTCATCTGAATCGAGTTTGAAATTATACAAAAGTAAAAAAATACAAGTTGCTAAAACTCACCTCAGATTCTCAGGTGTATTATCATCTTAAACGAGTTTAAAATTTAACAAAAGTAAGAAAATACTAGTTCCCAAAACTCACGTGAGATTCTCATGTGTATTCTCATCTGAATCGAGTTTGAAATGATACAAAAGTAAGAAAATACAAGTTCCTAAAACTCACGGGAGATTCTCACGTGTATTCTGATCTGAATCGAGGTTAAAATTTTACAAAAGTAAAAAAATACAAGTTGCTAAAACCCACCTGAGATGTTCCCGAAACTCACGTGAGATTCTCACATGTATTCTCATCTGAATCGGGTTTGAAATTATACAAAAGTAAGAAAATACAAGTTCCTAAAACTCACGTGAGATTCTCACGTGTATTCTCATCTGAATCGAGGTTAAAATTTTACAAAAGTAAAAAAATACAAGTTGCTAAAACCCACCTGAGATTCTCAGGTGTATTCTCATCTGAATCGAGTTTGAAATTTAACAAATGTGAAAAATACAAGTTCCTAAAACTCACGTGATATTCTCACATGAGTTGTTAGTTTAAATTTTTTTACTAATGTCACACGAGAAATTGAGACCAGAAATTAGATGAGATCTCACCTGAGATCTCACCTGAGATCTCACTTGAGATTTTTCAGTAGGGTGATGATGATGAATTTCAAGAAGTATCTGATTCATTAAATGAAAGGAGTGAGAATTTGAGTAATACAACTAGGAGCTTTTTATCAGAAAGTTATGATAAAATGGATAGTGTATTGTCAAATTCACATAATCTACAAGATTCGTCTACTCCTTTACGGGGAGCAATGAAGTATGTTGCTGGATACGTAGCGATGAAATGTATCTCAAAATTTAATTGTTCTGGCTATAAAGCTTCTTTCACTAGAGTTAACTGTAATATTCAAACTAATGATGATCTATTAATTTTTTTTAAAGCGTATAAAATATTTAATGTAAATAATGAACTTGGAAATCTTTGTGTTTCTTCTGACGATTTTTACGGAATCATTATAACAGCTATTGAAACTTTTGATGCATTATTTTCTGAAGTAAGTTATAACATAGAAATTAGTAAAGTTTTAATTGATAAAATCACATCTAAAGTTCTCGAATATCATGCAGAGTTTTGGATTACTGACGAACCTTGTAAATCGCATCGTGAGGCTGCAATAGCGTTTTTCGTTAGAGTTCATATTTTTAATAAAGTAAAATGGATCAATCATGATTTGCGGGACGCTAAAATGTCAAGGAAAAGACATTTTGCTAGTAGCAAACTTAATGTTAAATTGCAGAAATTGAGTCATGAATAAAAAGAACTTGCTAAATTAAAATAATATTTTTATTACTTGCCGATAAAGCAAAACACACTATTTTTTTTACAAAAAGGAAATATAAATCTTTGTTTCATGATCAAATTTCAGCAAGATGTTACGCTTATTGTGTTGTCTGTTGCTAAGAAATAAATATATGTATATTTTGTTATAGAACATTAATTTATGTGATACCATAAAAGGTGATGTTTATTGATTATTTATTAATGCAAAGCATGATTTCTAATTATAATTTTTATGATTCATCCAGGTACATTTCGTATGTCTTTTCTACAGTCCTTGTTTCAAACTCGGAAGGTAATCGCGCCTTTTGTCCAAAAATTAGCTCGTGGGGAGTAAAACCGTGTGCCGAATGAACAGATGTATTATATGAAAACATAGCCATTTTTATCCAGGTATCCCAATCGGTTTTATCCGTGTACATTTTTAAATATTCAACCAAGGAGTGATGACTTCTTTCTAAAGAGCCCATGGTCTGCGGATGGAAGGAGGTGGATCGCAATTGTTTAATTTTAAATAATTTCGCTACCTTTTGCATTAAACTACTCTGAAAATTGCTGCCCTGATCGGTTTTAATCGCTTCGGGACAGCCGAATCTAGTAATGAAATCGTGGACTAAAGCGGTGGCAACCATCTCAGCGGTCATATCAGGAATGGGAAGGGCATCAGAGTATTTGGTTAAATTACATTGCAAGGTCAGGATATACTTGTTTCCGGATACGGTTACGGGTAAGGGGCCTACTATATCCATTTCCAACACTTCGAACGCTCTACTGGGGGTAGTCGTGATTCTCATTGGCTGCTTTGTTTTCACTCGTACTAATTTCTTTCTCTGGCATTCCGCGCAGGTCCTAACATATTCGGAAACGTCTTCCTTTATTCCCGGCCAAACGTATTGCTCACGGATTCGATGATAAGTTTTCGCGATGCCTTTGTGTCCCCCAATAGCCTAATCGTGGGCCTCGCCAATAATACCTAGTCTATCATCGGGAGGTGAAACAATTACTTCCCCCGTGCAAATAGTTAATTTCGGTATCGCTGTTTTCCAACGCGCCCGTAGGGTAATTTCGATGGGTAACCAATGGTTCTTTTCCAACCCATCTCCAAATTTCGAGATGCTAACTGAATTTACTTTTTCCTCGATCATCGCGGCCCGGAGGGAATCTAAGCATTGAACTATTATAGCTGCGGTGGCCACTTCATTCGATTTTTCCTTGACAAATAATGAATATATAATTTTTCCGTTTGATAAATTTGTCTGTACTACCGCGCCTATGCCGATGGGTTCTGTTTTTAATTTTTCAACATTTATCATTTCTAAATCTACTAATTGTTGGCAAATAGGGGTGCTTATTTCGCAATCTACTGACATAAAATGAGCGATATTATCTTTTCTCATTAAAAGTTGGTCCCGGGAGTATTCGACGGAAGTTATGACTAAGACCTGATCTATTCTATTCGCGATAGTCGGAGTCAAGTCTAGGTGGGGTTGGTTTTTGTGTATCGTATTTGTTAAGTCCATTGAGGACGGTGTTTTATGTATCAAGTTGTCCACATAGGACTGTATGTCATTGTCTACATAAGACTGTGCGTTGTTGTCTACATAAGACTGTGCGTTGTTATCTACATAAGACTGTGTATCGTTGTCCACATAGGACTGTGTGTTGTTGTCCACATAAGACTGCGTGTTATTGTCCACATAAGACTGTGTATCGTTGTCCACATAGGACTGTGTATTGTTGTCCTCATAAGACTGTGTATCGTTGTCCACATAGGACTGTGTGTTGGGGGATTCACTCGTGATAGCAGAAGACTGAATCTCGTAGGCTTTTATTCCAATAATTTCATTCTCTAATTCATCCCCAGAATCGTCGGATACACTATTGAGGTTATCTGTCATTGGTTCTTGGAGATCAACCTCCCCTTGAACCCTTGTCTGCGTCCTTTCAACCCTATTTTCGCCTGACGGGATTTCTTGATAGGAATTTTCCTGTAGGTCCCCGGCTCTATCATTCCCAACGTGTGTGGAAGTACTTCGCTCCAGGAACACATAGCCCCCGAGCCCCCCAGCACACGTGAGAGCTTCGGTTGTACTCCTCGTGACTGGTGTACAGTTGCCTGACAGGGTTTCTTGATGGGAATTTTCCCGTAGGCCCCCGGCGTTCTCTTCGACACGTGTGAGAGTACTTCGGCCTGGCGGGATTTCTTGATAGGAATTTTCCTGTAGGTCCCCGACCCCCTCAACACGCGCGAAGGCTTCGGCCACCTTGCTTGTGGCCGGTGGACTCCTAACACTAACTATCCCATTTTTCAGGGCTTCGGCCGCGATATCCACGTCCGGGCTACCTACTCTATTCTCCTCTCTCTGGAGGGCTTCAGCCACGACCTTTACAACCGGTGGTCCCCTACAGCTACCTCGGTCATGATATACGATGACCGCTGCCTCTTCCATTGAAGAGACAGTGCTAAGTCCATCGGTCGGTCCGTCAGTGTTTATTGGTCTATCGTCTTGTCTAGTCAGGGTATAGGAATGATCGAAATTCTCTGATCCTTCGGAATCTTGTCCCTTATGACCTGATTCAGCATGATTAATTAGGAATAAATTTTCGATATTAGTTTCTGGGAACAATTCCTCTGGATCAGAGTCAACGGAATCGATGGGTATTGGAAGAGTTGGTATAGGGTTTCTGGATAGTGCATCCGCGTTCATGTTTATCTTTCCCGGTTTATGAATAATGTCATAGTCATATTCCCCTAACAAAATTTTCCAACGTCCTACTCTTCCGATAGGATCTCTTAATTTATTTAGCCATAATAGTGGTCTATGATCGGTCACTAATGTAAATTTCCGGCCATAGAGATACGGTCTAAACTGCTTCACTGCGTGCATTACAGCTAGTAATTCTTTATCCGTGGTTGTGTATCTTATTTCTGCGCTAACTAAAGCCCTTGACGTGTAGGCAATTGGGAGATCCCTTCCTATCGGGCCCTGACTCAAGACACCACCCAAAGCATAATTGGATGCGTCGGTCGTTACAACAAATGGTTCATTAAAATCTGGATATTGCAGGATGGGGCTGGAGCAGAGTGTTTGTTTCAGGGTGATGAAAGCATTCTCTTGCGCGTTATCCCATAAAAAGTGTTTATCCTTTTGCAAAAGTGAATGGAGGGGCCTAGAAATCTTAGCAAAGTCAGGAATGAATCTACGGTAATACCCAGCTAAACCTAAAAATTGTTTGATATTTTTAGCATTCTTCGGACGCGGGAATTCCGAGACGGCCTGAATCTTACGAGGATCGGGTTTCACCCCCTGTTCGGATATGATGTGCCCCAAGTAAACGACTTCTTTCCGGAGGAAAAAGCACTTATCGGGCTGCAGGGTGAGACCGGCAGTTCTTAGTCTCCCAAACAATTTCTTTGTCTTCCGAGTATGATCCTCTAAGGATTCGGCGTATACTACAATATCGTCCATGTAGACGAATAATTCAATACCCTGCAACCCGCTCAGCACCTTATCCATGAGAGCCTGAAACGTGGATGGGGAGCCCTTCAATCCCATAGGCATTCTTTTATATTGCAAATGATTAAATGGGGTTGAAAACGCGGTCTTAGGAGCGTCTGAGGGATCAATTGGCACTTGATGAAATCCCGAAGCTAGATCAAGAGTTGAAAAATATTTACTTCTTCCTAATTGATCGAGAATTTCCGTTATATTGGGAAGGGGATACGCGGAAGCGATGGTTTTCTCGTTTAGAGCCCGAAAATCTATAACCAAACGCCATCTTTTATTTCCCTGCGAATCAGGTTTTTTGGGAACAATCCACAATGGAGAGTTGTAAGGTGATTCGGATTCTTCTACTATGTCGTTATCGATTAATTCCTGAACCTGCTTCCGAACTATTTCCCTTAAGTGAGGCGGGTACCGGTATTGCTTTACATTAATAGGAATATCATTGGTAGTAGGGATTTTGTGGGTAACTATAGTAGTTTTACTTAACTTATCTTTGGGCAAATGAAACTGGCAGGGAAATTCTGACACGAGTTTAACTATACTATCTCTTTCTTCCCGATCGAGATCTTTTAAATCGAGTAATTCCAAAATCTTATCTATTCTGAGCTGTAGCTCTGCCTCGGTTTTACTTTTATTCGTTGTTCTAATGACGCGCACGGGTTTTAAAGTACAATCATAACCTTCCAGTTCAATGGGCGGTATAATAATATTCATGTCTTCTGTGGTAGTATTGATCGCGAATACATTGACTTTTCCGTTTTTATTAGTGACCAGGCATTCTCCAATGAAAACCCCGGGCCCCGCGTTTATCTTAGGTATATAACCCGTAGATCGGGTGGAATTCTGAACGGAGATCTGAATTAGAGATTTAGTTCTAGCAGGTAGGTAGTAAGTGTTATGATTAATAAAAGAAACTGAACCGCGTGCATCTCCGTAAAGGAGTACATCATCATCAAAAGATAAAATTGCTTTTTGCTCCTTTAAGAATTCCACCCCAAGAATTCCATCAGCTCTTATGGGAAAATCATCCGGTACAATATTAAGTCTACAAGGGATCCCATCGAGCTTTACCTTAACGTATCCCTCTGTTAGAACCAAGCCTTCGCTTATTCCAGCCAATCGGTATAGGTTATCTTTATAAATGGGCATTTTGTCTTTCAGCAAACCACACTTAGTAATATTAAGTTCTGACCCCGTATCAATAAGAAAACGCGGCCTATTTATAGCTAGATCATTACATTCGATCGCGACAAGGGGTGAATTTACCTCCTCAGTGGAACCGGTGGCAATGATAACAGCGCGGGTGGGGACGCTTGATGATTTGAATTTCGAGGGTTCGCCGTCGCGCCCATGTGACGAACCGCATTCGAGTTTAAAGGATGAGTATTATTAATGGGCCCCTGATGTTGAGGATAGTTAGCAATAGGTAAATAATTCCTGTTGGGAGGATAGCCTTGGCCAATGTTTGATGAAACATTATTTTGTCGCCACGTTCTACATAAGTCATCGGTATGACCCTCGACTCGACAATAGGTACAGTAAAGACCTTTATCAGCCCTCTGCTGACAATTTCGCGAGACATGACCTACCCTACCGCACCTATAACATTTAGATTTCTTTCTTTCCGGTTCATCCCTGGTTTCTGGTTCCGCGACGTGACAGTAAGACCGTTTTCTATTTTCGCCCAAGATTTCCCCATGCAATTCCTTTCGCTGCTGTACATACCTGTCGCAAGTGATGGCGGTGCTAATTGCTACTTCGAGGGTGGAAAATTGTTTCCCTATCATTCTTGTGGCTATATCTGATTCTAGACCTAAAGTGAAACATTCGATGGCCGTGTTTGTTGTTCCCTCGATCATACCACGAGCGACAACAGTATTAAAATTTTCGTCTATCAATTCACGAGCCTTTTGCAGAATCCGAGTGACTCTTAACCCGTATTCAGAAACTTTTTCCTGTGGCTTCTGCCTTACTCGTGCTAAATCAGTTTGAATCTGAGGCAAATTTTGAGTTGGGGCGAATACCCTTTTTAATTCTAAAAGGAGCTCATCTAGATTGCTAAAATCCTTAAATTGTAAGTAATCATTAGCGTCGCCGGTGACTCGCGATTTTACCAATTTTAAAAAGAAACTTTGGTCACTCGGATTTACAAAACTTTCGGCCTCTTTACATTCCCTTATGAACCGATTTATAGAGATATTCTTTCCATTAAATTCGGGGAGTATACGCACTATCTCATTAATCTTTTTGTAACTGGATAAAGAACTCGATTTAACGGATCTATTAATTATGGAATTATTATCGAAATCATTACGCGTAATTAAATCGTCTCTCATGTTCCGGAAATCCGGCGCAGGATTAAGCGGCGGCCTAATTGATGGTATACTTGATTCATCGCGATTATTCATCGTTAAATCTAGCGCTACAATACCTTCAGGTAGACTACTTTTCTCCGTTAGACCGGAATTTTCCGAAATTGACCATGAGCCGGACGCTTGCTCGTTATCTATCGACATTTTTATTTTAACCCTACTCGCTCGCTCAGGTACTTAACTTAGGATATTTGGAGGACTCGTAGATGCTCCTGGTGGTCCGGGTAAGGCCTCTCAATCGTGCTATCCTTGGCAATGCTTGCAGTTGGGTGGTGAAGATAGGCAATGACCTGATCGCAGATGGCGTCGGGAACGAAGCTGATAAGGTTGTATCCTAGGGGAGGATCGTCGTCCTTGGTTTGGCCTTGGAGGTACGTCACCTGCCCCACTCTCGCGTCCTAGGTCCGGGGTATTTTCTCTCGGATTAAGTGGAGTTCTATCGTTGGCATTCATGAAGTCCTTGATGATTGGTTGGGGATTTCCTCTCTGATTTTCTGCTGTGGATCCAATATTCCAATAAAAAATGCTCCGACATTCGCCCGCGTTCCAGGGGAAACCACAGCTTAAAACCCTGGACGGAACACTATACTGAACTTCTTCCTCTTCTCCTGGGATTCTTTTCCTTGGCAATTCTTCGAACTATCCCACCGCTGTCACCAAAATTGTTACGACCCGAGTCGGGGCCTGAGAGTAGAAGGGCTCTTCTACAGTGGTCGCCGAGTTGACCAACTAGAACGTGGAATTCGTTGTTCGATTAAGCACTGAAGTGCATGGAATTGCAGGAAATTGAAATGAAAACTCAAACTCGAAGATATCACTTTAACTCTGGAGTTTATTTAATTCAGAAATTAACCTTAGAACTTTTATAAAATATAAAGACTTTCAAACGTGACTCGATACAATTCAAAATGACCTTGAATTACGATACCCTGAGGCACTTGCACAGAGACCTCGGAGAGACTGCTGAGGCCGGTGAGGAGGCCCTATTTATATTCTAAATTGCAGGTGGAACTCCAGGTTGGTGGTGGGAGTGGAACCAATCAAAACTATTTCCCTTCCTAGAGTGGGAGTGGCTTCGCTGGAGAATTCTAGTTTAATCTGGTTTTGTCCTTGAGAGTGGGAGTGGCCTCGCTGGATAAGTCTAGTTCCTTCGAGAGTGGGGGTAATTGCCGTTAGAACCCGTTGGCCTTGGTGCCTCTAAAAATAGAAAGTAAACAGGAGGAGGGAGAGGGAATTTCCGTTGGGATCTTGCTGGTTCGATCGGGTTTCGAGGGCTTCTAAAAATAGGAAGAGGGAGAGGGAAAAGAGATAAACAACTCCAGGAATAATATGGAGTAAACAACTCTAGGAATTATATTTTTAGAAAGGAATGAGCGTTTCCCTGAGCGAGTTTTATCCTGTTTATTTAATCAATATGAATAGACTCCTAATTTATTATTATTAATGCCTGCATTAATTGTTAGTAATCTATTTGAATCGCAAGCTATTATTTATTAAATTATTGATCACCTGTCCATCTTTTATCTAGTGACGTATGGAATTCGTTTTTATCGTCGGTCATTTATTTCTATTCGCTTTATTGTAAATTCGGTTATTATTTATTTATTATAATTATTTCTCTGGTTGATCAAGTGAAATTAAATACCTATCGGAATTATTTTTATTATTTATTTTAGAATTAATCTTTTAAATCGGAAATATTATTGTAGAATCGGCCTAAATTCTATGCTAGTCGTTCGCGAGAACGCAGTTCATAACAATGGCATTGCGCATATTTACTCAAGCGAACCAATCAGAGGCGAGCCCGTGATTACGTCATATGTTGGTGGGGTTTTCAAATAAAAAATTTGAATTGAAAATTATTTGAAGTAAATAATTACTAAAAAAAATGTATTTCAAATACATATTATTGCGAAATAGAGAAATAACACATGAAATTATGAAATAGTAAACTAATAGATGTAAAAACATTTAATGTATATATTTATCAACAAACATATATAAAAATATTTTAATAGTTAATTACATATTTTCGCCATTTTTTTTTCTTTTGTTCTCAATTTATTTAAAAAAGAGTTTCTGTTTATGAGTCTTAGACGAATATAAGTTCTAGTCCGTACAAAACATAACAATGCATCATCTTTAATAAAATCATTCTGTCCATTTGTTAATTTTATGCGAGTTAACTGTCCTCTAATACTTTTGCTATTGATATGAACTCATCTGATGGTTTGATAAGTCCACCTTTTGATAAATGGAAAAGTAAAATATCTTATATTTTCATCTTTTTGTTTTGTAGTTTTTTTTTTGCAAAACTTTACGAAACAAGTTGGCATTTTTACGAAAAAGCAAATACGCCAATTTTGGAAATAGATAATACTTAATTGCGCCTTTTTTTAATACACTTATACACTCAACCTAAAATGCCTTTGCTCCAAAATTTTTGTTTTTGTGTATTACACTTTACTATAGTTTTTCTGTGGGGAGAATGCATAAATTATAGTTTATTCCGCCATATTTGTGACGTCACCACGGGCCTGCGCGAACCGGACGAAAATGCGTCTGCCTAATGGACATACCTTGTTTTCTTATACCATGCTGACATGTATGTAAGGTTAGATCGATCAGATACGGGTGTGTGTGTGTGTGTGTGTGTGTGTGTGTGTGTGTGTGTGTGTGTGTGTGTGTGTGTGTGTGTGTGTGTGTGTGTGTGTGTGTGTGTGTGTGTGTGTGTGTGTGTGTGTATATATATATATATACAAGCGTAAGATAGACGACAACCGGAAGTGTCGTAAGAGCTGCAAACCGGACGCCGGAATAAGGAGAAGAAAAGTATAAAAGGAAATCGCACATAAAAAAATTCAGCTCTCTATATCTTCTGAACGAGATAATCTTTTTAAATAAAATGTTTTGATTTGAGTAGAGCAATGAAATGGCTTTCGATTAAGAGGGATATGTTACATAGTAAAAACTAACGCAATATACGTAAAAGCGCATTGAATTTTTCGTAGACCCATTTCAATGTATATGTAGCACGGGTCGCTCCTTTAGGCTTCTTCTATACTTGCCTTCAGAGCGCTCCCGCGCTCCTTGATATGGAGACTCAAACTATATTGATACTAGTCATTCCCAGAAATTTTTTATCACCATCCAAATTTTTATAAATTTTATTGTTGGTGGTATAGCATGCTTTTGGATGTTAGATGCAATTTTGGAATATACTATTACTGGACGAATTCCATCAGTCTTCATAGAGGAAGAAAATAGGATTAAAAAAAAAAAATATTATGGCATTAGGTGCAACAGCCCTTCCCAAACGCATGGAAGATAGTCACCTCAATCGTCATAGCAAAGTGTTAGAACCACCAGGTTCAGACAAGGTTTATCGAATACTCCCTTTGTGTCCAATTTCAACTTTGGCCACACCAGGACCAGTTAACGAAACTACACCAGTGTATATAATTTAAATAATCAAAGATCTCAGGAAGTCGACTGATTAAAATAATTTTTATCTATGAGCATCAACGGGGCAAATCAATTTTTTTAGATAAGTATATTAAATGGCTAAATGTTAAAGGCTAAAATTATTTTATAACATAAAAGAATTGATACTTTGTGAGAATTTTTTATTATTTTTTACAGATATACACAAGAAGATTTTTTTGGAATCATTAAAATCTCAGAAGTGGATTGGAAAAAGAACATATATATACATACAGATACATATATACAAATTATTTCATTTTGGATTTTGGAGTTGATTGGAAAAATATAACCTATACAAGCAGCTGTGAATATCAATGGGCAATAGCAATATATTATAATCAGATAAGTAGCAAACTTTTATTATAAAGTTATAAATCAATAAAGTTTATAATAAATATTGTTACTATAAATAGTAACAATATTTATTATAAACTATAACAATATTTTTCAAGATGTATTTATTTATATCCTCAACATGAAAATTTTTCATATGAGATATAATTTTAGAAGAATATTAAAAATTTGTCTTCATATTTGACAGGACGAATAGAGTACGTGGATGTCAATGAAGAAAATGAGAGTTTCATTGCTTTCAATGAATCACACATAAAACAAACAACAACTAAGATGTTTATTTAGACAGTATTGGACTCAAAGTACGAAAGAAGTATTATGTTTTGAAGTAAGTTTTTCAAAATAAGAAAAGAAAATTGTGATTTTCATAGATCATCTATCTAGTTGAAAAAATTATATTGATAATAAAAATGTTGTGATTATTAAAAAATGACATCTAATCAGTGTTTTGTGTAATAAATAAAATAAAATACCGGTATGATATAATGCATGAAGTGCACATATAATTCAAATGTTATAAATAACAAATAACATAGTGATTAAAAAATGACATCTAATCAGTGTTTTGTGTAATATAAAAAAATAAAATACCGGTAAAATGTGTTGCATGATAATTTTAAAACTTCTACTTAAAATCAGTTTGAAATGTTTTGAAAATAGCACAAGTGTGTATTAATAAGTAATTACGTGTTATGAGGTTCATCAACTTCATAATACACTTTTGCATAGAAGAAAATATTGCTGAGTGATACGCGAGGTTATAAATATACAATATAATTTTCAGTGTTTTGTGTAATAATAAATAAAATATAGTACTGGTATGACGTGTTGCATGAAGTGTTTATAATCAATTTTAAAACTTCTATTAAAAATCAGTTTCAAATGTTTTGAGAATAGAACAAGTGTGTATTGAATAATTATGTGTTATGAAGTTCATAATCTTCATAATAAGCTTTTACATAGAAGAAAATATTGCTGAGTGACATGCGAGGTTATAAATATACAATATAATTTTCAGTGTTTTGTGTAATAATAAATAAAATATAGTACTGGTATGACGTGTTACATGAAGTGTTTATAATCAATTTTAAAACTTCTATTAAAAATCAGTTTCAAATGTTTTGAAAATAGAACAAGCGTGTATTAATAAATAATTGGGCGATGTTATACTTACGACAGATGATTAAAAATAGTAATCTGTCGTAAAAATTTTCAAAATATGGTCATATTAGACATATTAATTGCGAGGAACAATAATCTATCCTCAAAAAACATAAATTTTAACGTTTTGTATATTAAAAAGGATAAAGAAAAACTAGCAGAAGAAATCTGTCGTAAGAGTAGTGGCGAGTACGTAGCGGAACGATAATAAAATTTTGTTAACTGAACTAATAAATATAATTGATCTAAAAAAACCAGGGTTGGAGGGGGGAGGGTATAATAAAATTTGTTTCATAAATTCTGAAAATTAATCTAAATAAAAAACCAGGGTTAGGCGGGGGGGTGATAATAAAATTTTGTCAACTGCTAATAAATATAATTGATCTAAAAAAACCAGGGTTAGAGGGGGGAGGGTATAATAAAATTTGTTTAATAAATTCTGAAAATTAATCTAAATAAAAAACCAGGGTTAGAGGGGGGGGAGGAACGATAATAAAATTTTGTTAACTGAACTAATAAATATAATTGAACTAAAAAAACCAGGGTTAGAGGAGTTAATCGTTTAGTTATTTACACCAACACCGTAAGAATTACAATGACGCGTTTGCGGAGACGCCGAAATAAACACGTATAGTCGAAGCCTCAAAGGTAAACATACGGCTGTGTCGCGAATCATAATAAAGACAAGAGACAAACGCAAACTAACTTCAACGTGCTCGCACTTCACAGAGCTTTCAAATTTCTTGGAGTATAAGAAAATCTTAAATATACAGTAACGAAAATAGCGTACGCAAACTGCGACCAACTTAAGAATAATAAATTTCAATACGTATTCTATATTCCGGAAAGCGAAACATAGAATACGTATACTGGACCATCGGTCATAGATCATACGACATACATAGAAATTTTAATTCGTATATCGATCTGTCGTAAGTATAACAGCACCGTAAATAATTACGCGTTATGAGGTTCATACACTTCATAATAAGTTTTGGCATACACTGAGAAAAATGGTCAAGGAAAGTTTGTTATAACTTAAATTTTGATACAGTTTTACCAATTACTAATACAAACCTATTAATTTTTACAAGATTATTAATATAAAATCTATTTTAATATCCAACAATAAGTACTATGTAACATAGGATATATTACATTTTTCAAATATTGAAAAAAAAGTTTACAAATTTTATTACAGTACAATATAAACTTTGTTAAAGTTTATCGATATTTTGCTATGTAACATAGTAAAAATAAGTGAATCCATGACAAATTTTAGCCTTTTCTGAAATTGTTATGTGAAAACGTGACATTATTTATACATGTGAGTCGAACGCAGCGCAGTTATTTCCGACCAGATTGGGTTAGGTTGTGAACAATTGCGCGAGAAACACCGGTGTTTCGGCGGCGACTCGGCGCGACGACGAGCCGGCAAGCGAGCGAGAATTCACTGCACAGCACGTGCCGTGTACTATACTGCTTTTGCTGACTCACAAAAATGTAAGTATATGCATTATATTTATTATTTGCTATGAACATTTCATATTCGATGCTTTGTTTTTTGGTTGCGAAGTTAAATCATTTTACCATTCTTCCCCAATTTAACATTATGCATGATTGAGTGATCCTAACCTTACTTCATATCCATCATCTTTTCATATTTCATGTGTGAAGTACGATTTTTACTTTCTTTTGGAGAGTGTGGGCGAAATAAATATTAAGAATGGCAAATGAAAGTAACGTCAAGGTAAAGTGTTTAGTCTAAAGCAATTATATATTCATGCGTTCAACACATATTTACTCTATAATGATGATTATTTACAGAATACAGTCAACGCTGATCGCCCTGCATTAGAAATTAGACGTGTACTAAAAGCTGAGAATGACAATCTTCTAGTAGAAGAAGCAGGGGGCGATGACCATATAGTCGAAGATGATAATCGTGCAGTACCTATTGAAGGTGATAATCGTGCAGTACCCGTTGAAGGTGATAATCGTGTAGTACCTGTTGAAGGTGATGGTAATGTAGCACAGGCTGAAGTAGGAAGAAGCACAGTAAGTTGCATGCGAGCGTACTAGTGACTTTTATTTGTTTATTAATTTATTTCTCCTATTTATTTTATTTTTTTCGTAAGGGTTTAGAGGCTTACATGAAGAGAAAAAGTGATGGCAAAGCTATTCTAAAAGCATTCAAAGACAGCGCGGCGAAGAAAATCCCAGTAAAAAACACAATTCGTTCCAAACTCGTTAGACTGGTGATTACGAGAGAAAAAAATGCTGTGCTAAGGAACATAACTGAAGATCAAGCTCTTGAAAAATTTGTGTAAGTACAAAAAGTTATTCTTTGTATTATTTGTTATTATTAATTATTTGTCTACTAAAGTTTTTATCCACATATTATAAGTACCCTGGTAGCACAATCTGACGCATGTCCGATTGCGCAGAACACGCGTGGTCTATTTCCGCGTTTATATGTAATTCTGCTGCACTCTGATTGCAGCAGTATCGTGCGTCAAGATTGCAACAGAATTGCAAGTAATAAGTGCAATCCTGGGAACAGGATGATGCGCGCATGCGTGCGCAAGAATTGCAGCAGAATTACGTCACGTTTCTCCAGCAGCATCGTCCGTAAGGATTGCAACAGAATTGCAAGTAAAAAATGCAACCCTGGGATCCGGATTATGCACGCATGCATGCGCAAGAATTGCTGCAGAATTACGTCACGTTCCTCCAGCATCATCGTCCGTCAGAATTGCAAAAGAATTGCGAGTGAAAAGGTCCATTCTCGAAACCTGGTTACGCACGCATGCATGCGCAAGAATTGCAGCAGAATTACGTCACGTTCCTCCAGCAGCATCGTCCGTAAGGATTGCAACAGAATTGCAAGTAAAAAATGCAACCCTGGGATCCGGATTATGCACGCATGCATGCACAAGAATTGCTGCAGAATTACGTCACGTTCCTCCAGCAGCATCGTCCGTCAGAATTGCACAAGAATTGCGAATGAAAAGGTCCATTCTCGAAACCTGGTTACGCACGCATTCGTGCGCAAGAATTGCAGAAGAATTACGTCACATTCCTCCAGCAGCATCGTCCGTAAGGATTGCAACAGAATTGCAAGTAAAAAAGGCAACCCTGGGATCCGGATTATGCACGCATGCATGCGCAAGAATTGCTGCAGAATTACGTCACGTTCCTCCAGCAGCATCGTCCGTCAGAATTGCACAAGAATTGCGAGTGAAAAGGTCCATTCTCGAAACCTGGTTACGCACGCATTCGTGCGCAAGAATTGCAGAAGAATTACGTCACGTTCCTCCAGCAGCATCGTCCGTAAGGATTGCAACAGAGTTGCAAGTAAAAAAGGCAACCCTGGGATCCGGATTATGTACGCATGCATGCGCAAGAATTGCTGCAGAATTACGTCACGTTCCTCCAGCAGCATCGTCCGTCAGAATTGCACAAGAATTGCGAGTGAAAAGGTCCATTCTCGAAACCTGGTTACGCACGCATTCGTGCGCAAGAATTGCAGAAGAATTACGTCACGTTCCTCCAGCAGCATCGTCCGTAAGGATTGCAACAGAATTGCAAGTAAAAAAGGCAACCCTGGCATCCGGATTATGCACGCATGCATGCGTAAGAATTGCTGCAGAATGACGTCACATTCCTCCAGCAGGATCGTCCATCAGAATTGCAAAAAAATTGTGAGTGAAAAGGTCCATTCTCCAAACCTGGTTACGCACGTATGCGTGCGCAAGAAGTGCAGCAGAATTACTTCACGTTCCTTCACCAGCATCGTTCGTCAGGCGTGATTTTATGCAATAATTTTCCATTTACACTGTTATCGGGAACATAATAGCAAATAGGCTGTCTCCAATCATTCTGCCTACCTCGTAACATAAAAACTAAAACATGATTACCACGATTTTTATTGCGACCATGCTTTCCCATATCAGTGTAACCTTCAATCAAATCTTTTTTTTGGTTGTAATCTAACCACGATTTTATACTCATTTCATCCCACATTAATACACACTCGCGTTCTTTTTGAGTCATTGTACTTAATTTTATTTTCAATAATTCTAATAACTTAGTGTTATTTCCGGGACTCAAATCAAGTTCGTTAATCCATCGCCTTATTAAACTAATACAGGGCAAAGCAAACTTCTTTTGGTCACGCAAATAACAATAAGCTTTTGGAGACTTATAAAATAAATTCATAGCAAACTCTTTTTCCTCATTGGACCACTTTCTCCGTTTGTTATGATTCATTTGCATTTTAAAAAAATTTAATACATTAGCATTAAGCGTTAAGTACTCATCATAAAAAGAAACTGCTTCCTTAGATCTTTCAATTTTACGCTCAAGATTCATAATTTTTTTATTTCTATTTCGAATGTTTTTAGAAAGTTGTTTATTTCTATTTTGAATGTTTTTAGCTTTTTGTTCATACGTTACATTTTTTGCTTTTACTTGTATAATCACATGTTGTGCTTTTTTACATTGCTTATCTTTTTGGTTTAACTGTCGTTGTAAATTCTTAATTTCATCTTGCAATTTTTGAAGTGAAGTTTCATAAGTTCTAATTTTATCAACAGCATTTGTGGATTTTTCGGTAGAGTCACAATCAAAATTCAATTGGCTTTGCATTCCTGAACAAGATGGCTCTTCTGTATCAAAGCTTTGTGGCATGTTAAAACTAGTTTCTATTAAAAAGGAGTTTCTAAATCAATAGCTGATCTCCTTGACATGTAATAGGAGGAAGATCAATTTCGGAGCCATCATGTTCCTCAACTTCGTCGGAATCATTCAAATCAGTAGCTGAAGCCTTTTGAATAGGTATAGCAATATCTTTTAATCTCTTCATACCAGAACCGATTACAAAATCGTCAGCAGTAAAATGGTCACTACAAAGTCGCTTGTTTTCCATTTGATTGGAATCCAAATCAATAAGTGTGTAATTGCCTGAGTGAAGAATCCAATCTAGTTGTCTATGTAAATAAAATATATAATTGATAGAACGAAAGTGCAAATCATAGTCATAACTTAAAGAAAATTTTGAATATTATAGTTGGGAAGCAGAGCGTCCAAGTCGGACGGCAGTTTCGAGTCTGCGCAGTAGAGACTGTCGCGGATTGGGCGCTCGCGCTTTAAGCTAGAGTTGGGTGTTACGTAGACGTGTAATACAAGGCAAAACAATTATTTAAATAATTCTTAACCCCAAGTAGGCGGGGGATGCAAGTTCCACGCGTATACGTGAAAGCGTAAGACGTACATACAAGGCAAAATACTTATGTAAATAATTCTTAACCCCAAGTAATCGGGGGATGCGAGTTCCACGCGTATACGGGAGCGCGTTAGACGTGCATGCAAGGCAAAATAATTATGTAAATAACTCTTAACCCCAAGTAGGCGGGGGATGCGAGTTCCACGCGTATACGGGAGCGCATACAAGGCAAAATAATTATGTAAATAATTCTTAACCCCAAGTAGGCGGGGGATGCGAGTTCCACACGTATACTGGTATAAGGCAGACGTGTATTATACATGGCAAAAGAATTATTTAAATAATTCTTAACCCGAAGTAGGGGGGGGGGGTGCGAGTTCCACGTGTATACGGGAGCGCGACAGCATGCATACAAGGCAAAATAATTATGTAAATAATTCTTAACCCCAAGTAGGCGGAAGGTGCAAGTTCCACGCGAATATGGGAGCATCCCCCACCTACTAGGGGTTGAGGATTATTTAAATAATTATTTTGCCTTGTATGCACATCTGATGCGCTCCCGTATACGTGAAACTCGCATTCCCTGCCTACTTGAGGTTAAGAATTATTTACATAATTATTTTGCCATGTATACACGACTGCCTTATTCCAGTATACGCGAGGAACTCGTATCCCCCGCCTACTTGGGTTTAAGAGTTTGTTTACAAAATTATTTTGCCATGTATACACGACTGCCTTATTCCAGTATACGCGAGGAACTCGTATCCCCCGCCTACTTGGGGTTAAGAGTTATTTACATAAGTATTTTGCCTTGTATGCACGTCTTACGCTCTCACGTATATGCGTGGAACTCGCATCCCCCGCCTACTTGGGGTTTATAATTGTTTAAATAATTGCCTTTCTTATTGTTGCACATCTATGTAATTCCCTTATATGCGTGGACCTCATATCCCCACCCTACTTGAGTTTAAAATTTTTTTTAATAATTGTTTTGCTTATTGATGCACGTCTACGTAATTTCCTAATATGCGCGAACCTTGCGTCCCCCGGCTACTTGGGTTTAAAATTGTTTAAATAGTAACTGTCTTACTTATTGTTGCACGTCACGTGATTCCCTAATATATGTGGACCTCACGTCCCCCGGTTTCTTGGGTTTATAATTGTTTAAATAATTGTCTTTCTTATTGTTGCACATCTATGTAATTCCCTAATATGCGTGGACCTCATATCCCCCGCCTACTTGTGTTTAAAATTTGTTTAAATAATTGTCTTGCTTATTGTTGCACGTCAACGTAATTCCCTAATATGCATGGACCTCGCGTCACCCGGCTTCTTGGGTTTAAAATTGTTTAAATAACTGTCTTGCTTATTGTTGCACGTCAACGTAATTCCCTAATATACGTGGACCTCGCGCCCCCCGGTTTCTTGGGTTTATAATTGTTTAAATAATTGTCTTTCTTATTGTTGCACATCTATGTAATTTATACTTTTCGTTACAGTAAAGTATCGATGCATTGTTTGTAGGGCCAGCAAGAAAATACTTTGTTGGAGGAGCGGAAAATAACGTACATTTGCGTACGTTATTACTCTTTAAGGACGTTCTCTTGGTCGAAATAGCAGTTTTCGAATTTTTAACTTTTAAATAATGTTTAATTAATTTAATAATCCAAAAGTAAGTACATATAACAAGTATACACTAGAAGGAACATAAAAAAAATTTTTTAAACGAATTCAGGCAATAGTTACCAAGATATTGTTAAAATTAAAAACAAAAACTTCAATAAGTTACCTAATTTTTTTTGTTTCTTATCCAATCTTAACGAAATAAAGCTTATTTTGTTCGTTAAGAAATTTCAGAGGGAGTATCGATGGGAAAATTTATGATACGAGTTACCAATACGACGTAATATCAATTTGTTTATTAAAACTTGACTTACTTTTCTTAAACAAATTGATATTACGCCGTACTGGTAACTCGTATCATAAATTTTCCCATCGATACTCCCCCTGAAATTTCTTGACGAACAAAATAAGCTTTATTTCGTTAAGATTGGATAAGAAAGAAAAAAAATTAGGTAACTTATTGAAGTTTTTGGCTTTAATTTTAACAATATCGTAGTAACTATTGTCTGAATTCGTTTGAAAAAATTGTTTTATGTTCCCTCTAATGTATATTTGTTATATGTACTTACTACTGGATTATTAAATTAATTAAACATTATTTGAAAGTTAAAAATTCGAAAACTGCTGTTTCAACCAAGAGAACGCCCTTAAAAGTTTAAGGTACATTAGTCAAAAATAACGTAGAAAAACCCTAGTTCTGACGTAAGAAATATGAATAATAAATATTATATTATAACAACAAATAACAATAATAATATTATAAATAATATTAATACATCATTTTTCAGAAAATCCGTATGTAATAATTCACTTTTAAAAGTTAAAAAGTTAAAGTTACTGAGAAAATATTTAACTAATTGTAAGTTTAGTTAAAAGTTAATAGATTTAAAACTAACTAAGTTATGTTAAAAGTTATTAAGTTTTTAACTTTCTAACTTAACTTTTAACTTTTTAACTAGTTGCCAACCCTGCCAATTTCAGTCCATAGTTACCGTGCGATAATAAATATCACTTTTTAAATACCAAACTTTTAAATATCGAATATCTCAAGAAGTCATTATATGATCTAATTGATAACATTTTCCACACGTATGCCTACATTATACAAGTGTGCATAATGTTTAATTTTTACTGTCGTTCTATAGCCATTTATTTACATTTTAACAAACGAAATTATTTTATTTCCTAGGTTTATTAATTATATATATAAATAAATATAGTTTAACATGTTAAACATCAATACACAAATATTTAATATATAATACTTAAATGGTTTAATCTTTATCAAAACGAAAATAAAATAAATTTAATAATTTAATAACTATAATTATTACTGTAAGCTCAGAAATGTAACCTATAAAAATAATTTCTTTTATTCTCCAGATTCCGCCACAAAAAATGTCTAACGGATATGAATATCAATATTTAATCATGATAATTTCAATTTATTTTATATGAAACTATTCTTTATAAATAAACTTAACCAAAACAATCTAACCGTGCTTCATCCTTTGGAAATCGATGAAAAATCAAGGTGGGTTTCTTCGCTTTGGTGTTTGTACATCCTTCATAAGCACAACGTGCTCGTGATGGTGTCATGATTTATTTACCTCAAAGGCTCAAAAAACCAGTACCTAACTACTTTCAAAGAAAACAAAACCCTTGAACTGAACGGCGCCGTTAGAACTGCAACACTCCTATCATCTGTCAGAAAGCTCCTCTCGCAGATATTCCCGCTTTTTTACACTACGTTTCCCGCGCGATAGTCGGATCAAGACAGAAACATTATATTACCTATTTTCACATAATCGACTAGTGTTTTATATGCAAAACCTTTGATATAAATAAAAACAATAATTCTTTGTAAAATAATATCTTTATTGTGCTTAATTAACAGTTATTTATTATTCACATCTTATACACGTGTGTATATCTATATATATTCGGCGGCCGTCAGCGCCGCCTCGCGGTTGGGTAACAGAACTAATCGGCGTGTTACCCAAACGCTCTGTCCAAAAGTTTATTAAGGAGTACGCTTCTATATGCGTCTATATTCGTTGGATAAAGGTATTAAATTAATATATTGCAAAAAGTAATTTCATGTATACTTACAGCCATTCACTTCCACGTGCTCAGAAACGGTCAGAGTAGGATTAACCTGAAAAGTAAACGAAAATCTGTGAACATCCTGTAAAAATATAGTAAAATGAATAATTTTTATGAAATAATTAGTTATACTTACATCCAATCTAAACTGCAATACTTATATTTTTTACAAATTATGCAAATAACATTACGAAGCCGTCCCTCAATCAAAAAATACATGTGGAAATATACGTACAGGCGGTACAAGGCAATTGCCTCACATGTGAGCGCCATAAAACCTATTTTAGAGACTACACTCGCGCCAGCATTGGGATGTGGGATCTGATATCGATCATGCGGCCCTCGTGGTGACGCGGTCAACTAGAGCTGGGGCTTTATCGAGCTAAACAAAATTTAAGTGCTGCTTTCATTTTTGGCCAATCAGCGAGCTGGAAATTTTTGAATAGCCAATCAAATTTCTCAACACCTCGAAGTCATGCTTTCGCAAATTATGTTAAATTTGCGGCGCGAAAGTCGTAATATTTGTAAAACAAATTATGTAACCATAAAAATACGAAAACCCTTAAGGGGGTGTCAAACTCCATTCTGCGATTTGACCGACCCATAGGTCGGTAAGGTAACAAGTACATACTATTGATGAAATATGACACAAGCGCCATCTCTGGAAAATCGTAATAGATTTTAACATAGATGGCGCTACATATTTCAAAAATATTAAAGATACGCGTTTTTTTATTACAAACAATTGTACGTGATTCGCGTATACGTATTTCTTTTTATAATTAATTATCCGTATTTTGCGTATACGCATTTTTATTGTTAATAATAGTGCGTATTTCACATATATACGCATATTTATTACAAATAATTGTGCGCATTTCGCCTATACGCATTTTATAATAAATAATTTGGTGTATTTCGCCTATACACATGTTTTATTATAAATAATTATGCGTATTTCGCTTATACGCACTTTTCAGTGTTATTAATTGTGCGCATTTCGCCTATACGCATTTTATAATAAATAATTTGGTGTATTTCGCCTATACACATGTTTTATTATAAATAATTATGCGTATTTCGCTTATACGCACTTTTCAGTGTTAGTAATCGTGTGCATTTTGCCTACACGCATTTTATAATAAATAATTTGGTGTATTTCGCCTATACACATGTTTTATTATAAATAATTATGCGTATTTCGCTTATACGCACTTTTCAGTGTTAGTAATCGTGTGCATTTTGCCTACACGCATTTTATAATAAATCATTTTGTGTATTTCGACTATACACATGTTCTATTATAAACAAATGTGCGCATTTCGCCTATACACATTTCTTATAATAATGAGATGAAGATTCATCACTTTATTATATAGTCTCAGTTATTATTGACATTTCAAAATTCAGGACGTCGCCTCGCATGATTGCAAATGCTTTCTTAAAAATTGTAGTGCGCTTCGTACGTTTTTGTGTCCCGGTGAAGGGACAGATCGGATGCGAGGTCTAGGTGTTTAGATGGCTCATGATGGAGTCCGGGTTATGCGCTCCATAGGTTTTTGTACCCAGGTGTTGAGACAGCTCGATTACGAGGTCTAGCTGTTCCAGGTGGCCGGTGATAGAGTGTAAGTGATGCGTTCCGAAGATTTTTGTGTCCAGATGTCGGAACAGATCGTATGCGAGGTCTGAGCGTTCCAGGTGGACGATGATGGAGTTTACGTGATGCGCTCCGTAGGTTTTTGTGTCTAGAGACCAAGACAAATCGAATGCGAGGTCTAGGTGTTTCAGATGGCCGATGATGGAGTCCGGGTAGTGCGCTTCGTAGATTTTTGAGTCCAGGTGTCGGGACAGCTCGAATGCGAGGTCTAGCTGTTCCAGGCGGCTGATGATACGCTTCGTAGACTTTTGTGTCCAGGTGTTTTGACAGATCGGATGCGAGGTCTAGGTGTTCCAGACGGCCGATGATGGAGTTCGAGTAGTGCGCTCCGTAGGTTTTTGTGTCCAGGTGAAGGGACAGGTCGGATGCGAGGTCTAGGTGTTGCAGATGGCCGGTGATGTAATCCGGGTGATGCGCTCTGAAGGTGTTTGTGTCCAGGTGTCGGGACAGATCGGATGCGAGGTTTAGGCGTTCCAGGTAGCCGATGATGGAGTTTACGTGAAGCGCTCCGTAGGTTTTTGTGTCCAGAGGCCAGGACAAATCGAATGCGAGGTCTAGGTGTTCCAGATGGTCGATGAGCCCGGGTAGTGCGCTCCGTAGGTTTTTGTGTCCAGGTGAAGGGACAGGTCGGATGCGAGGTCTAGGTGTTTAGATGGCCGATGATGGAGTCCAATTTAATATTATGATTTTCAAAATATTACCTGCATCTGAAATTTTGTGGCACAGTACTGCACTTTTTTGTACATATTCTGGATATAGTTTACAAAATTTCTACCAAGAGATAGTTTAGATTTGGTTTTTATTTTTTTGGTTGAGGGTTTAATTGTTTATTGAAATTTAAAAAAATTTCAATCTATTTAGTTTTTTATGAACAAAAAATGTTCCTCAAATTTTAGGTCGATATTTGCAAAAATAAAAAAGCTATGCAATATTGAAAATTCAATTTTTTTGCAATTTTTGGTTAAAATCCAAGTTTATTCATTTTTTTACTGAAAATCTTGAAACTTTTTGTATAGTACATTGATTGGCAAAAGGTTTGAATTTTTTCTGTAGAATGTGCCAGTATTTATTTTATGACCCTTTTTGAAGTCTCTGATTGACTGCTTCTTAGTATACCTTCATCAAAGGATATTGAGGCTGCGGCCAAATATTCTTTATTCGACAAATTTTTTTTGTATTCTTCTTCGAAAACCCTTCAAAATGCTTTTTTTGATCAATACTGGCCGAGCAAAGGGAAAAAAGTGACAATTTTTTTAAATATCAAGAAAAATCCATAATTTCAATTTTTGATAACATGATTAATGAAACTGAATATTATTCATACATCTTATGGCATGGACCGTACCACTGAATTTTGTTAGAGCATCAAATAGAACATTAGAAATATCTATTTTCAATAATATTAGGCTTACACAATAAGCAATACCTAATTATGAATTAATAATAAATTAAGCTATAGAGGTTAATTACTATAAAGCTGTCAAAATGAAATCAGGCAACAGACTGATAATTTCATTCATAATTAGGTATCGCTTATTGTGTAAGCCTAATATTATTGAAAATAGATATTTCTAATGTTCTATTTGATGCTCTAACAAAATTCAGTGGTACGGTCCATGCCATAAGATGTATGAATAATATTCAGTTTCATTAATCATGTTATCAAAAATTGAAATTATGGATTTTTCTTAATATTTCAAAAAATTGTAACTTTTTTCCCTATGCTCGGCCAGTATTGATAAAAAAGCATTTTGAAGGGTTTTCGAAGAAGAATACAAAAAAAATTGTCGAATAAAGAATATTTGTCCACAGCCTCAATATCCTTTGATGAAGGTATACTAAGAAGCAGCCAATCAGAGACTTTCAAAAAGGGTCATAAAATAAATACTGGCACATTCTACAGAAAAATTCAAACCTTTTGCCAATCAATGTACTATACAAAAGTTTCAAGATTTTCACTTAAAAAATGAATAAACTTGGATTTTAACCAAAAATTGCAAAAAAATTGAATTTTCAATATTGCATAGCTTTTTTATTTTTGCAAATATCGACCTAAAATTTGAGGAACATTTTTTGTTCATAAAAACTAAAAGAAACGAGTTTTGAGGGATTTTAAAATTTTGAGCTGCTGACTTCACGTGAAATATCCCATATACCTGAAACAACAGGAGGGTGTAACAAAATTTGAGACCAAGGGTTGAACTTCAAATGAACCTGAGTATGGTATATAAGTTGATCCGCATTTTAAAATATACACCTTCCATCATATAAACGCATAACTGCAAATTGAACATTTTAACAAAATTTGTATTATTAGAAGTATTGTCATTAATAATTACTTTGCATTATACTTGTCATGCTACTGAATGATTGGCAAAAGTAGAGCTACTATAATTTCATTGAGCTAGGCTCATAAGTTTCTTTAGCTTCTTTTCAAATTTTATGAGTTTTGTTGAAAAAAAAACGGAAAAAGAATTAATTTTATGTCAAGACATCTAGTTTCTTATAAATAGATAACTAAATAAACTCATGTAATTGTAATTCTTTTCTGTTATAATTAAATATGTTCGCCCATACACCTTTCCTTATAACTAATAATTGTGCGTATTTCGTCTATACGCATTTTTGCATTATAAACAACTGTGCGTATTTCGCTTATACATATTTTTGATATTGTAAATAATTGTGCGTATTTCGCTTGTACGAATTTTTATTATAAATAATTGTGCGTATTTCGCCTATACGCATTTTTGTATGATAAATAATTGTGCGCATTTCGCATATACGCATTATTTATTATGAATAATTGTGCGTATTTCGCCTATACGCATTTTAATATTTACTATTTTTTTATTACAAACACATGTCAATTTGAACGTAATTACGTTCGAATAAGTATTTATTTATAATCACGATTTTTACTTATAGTATAAAATTACGTGATTAGTAATACTTTAAGTTTTGACATGTCCAACACCTATTAGCCAAAAACTACGGAGCGCACCACCTAAATATCGTCACCGGCTTCCCCGAAGACCTGGACCACGTATTAGATACGCCCTGATATCCAAACGCAAAAGACTACAAAGCGCACCACCTAGACCTCGTCATCGGCTACCCTGAACACCTGCACTGCGTATTAGATGCGCCCTGATATTTTAATGCAAAAAACCTAGACTCCATCATCGGCTACCACAAAGACCTAAACCACGCATTTGATACGTTCCAACATCTAGAGACAAAAAACTACGGAGCGCACGACCTAGACATCATCATCGGCTACCCCGAACACTTTGACTACGTATTAGATGCGTCCTGGGATCTAAACGCAAAAAACTTCGGAGCGCATCACCTCGACTCCATCATTGACCACCTCAAAGACCTAGACGACGCATTCGATGCTTTCAATTATCGATAAGTAACACTTCCTTATAATAGTTGTCATTTCCGTATTAGCAGGTAGCAACCGTTACCGCTATAGTATTTCTCCCTTACAATTGAAGGTGGAATCAATGTATACTAAAATCGTGTGACGCTGTTACGTTGGTATATGCCGCTGATCCAAGGATCGTATAATTGTGTAATTGTTGTAGTATGAAAAGCAACATACCGTAAAAGTATGGGTCCCTTACTAAGATTGCTAAAACCACCTTACTTATATAGTAAAGGAACTCCTATATTCCACGAGTAAGCCGTTTTAACTGTAGCAGTAAGAGTTTTCTTTCCGTGTGCACCCGCAGAAAACTGTTACTTTTTGGGGAGATATAATTCGTACCTAAAAATCAGGTGTGCCCTAAATACTGACATTAGTCTAGGCACCAGGGGGGTTTCCGTGTCCGATGGATGTCCACGCCTCCACCAAAGCTTTTCTTACGTATTTTTGTCTGCTGATTCTGAATTTCGAAGGTGGACAGTCGCCAGAATGTTAGTTTTTTGTTATTAACAATTTAATTGTTTAAACTGCGGCCAAATCAATATGATTAATTATAACTGAATCCTAACTGTCTAAAACTGTAGTAAATTGATCTAGAATTATGCACGTTTGCGCTCGAATTCGCGACTTATTGCACTAAATTTGCAATAATTCGGGTTCTAATAAAAATTTTTCAATTCTGAAAAAACGAGCATATTCTAGATCAATTTACTACAGTTTTAGGCAGTTAGGATTCAGTTATAATTAATCATATTGATTTGGCAGCAATTTAAACAATTAAATTGTTAATAACAAAAAACTAACAGTCTGGCGACGTTCCACCTTCGAAATTCAGAATCAGCAGTCAAAAATACGTAAGAAAAGCTTTGGTGGAAGTGTGGATATCCATCGGCCACGGAAACCCCCCTGGTGCCTAGACTACATCTCGAGTCTGTCGCGGGAGCGCAGACATTCAAGTATACCTTCGTCGTCCCTTCTCCGTCGTGTCCGCCTAGGTGATGTCCTCGGGAAGTGGTAGTTGCGTTGGCTGCCCTCGAGGAGAGTAGAATGATATGAAGACCTGTTGTCTTCTGCAGGAGCTCTTCGCCTAGAGCAAAACAAAATATATTAATAATGTTTTAGGGAGTGGGGATGAGGAGAGCAGTATCAAACTGCCAGGAACAGAGGAGTAGACAGATGGAAAGTTGGAGGCTAGGTTCGGCTATACTACAGGATAAAGTCCAAATCCGAAGTGAAGTACTTACTCGAGTCTGTCACGGAAGCGCGAACTACATTCAACTACACCTTCGCCCTCCCTTCTCCGTTGTGTTCGCCTAGGTGATGTCCTCGGGAAGTGGTAGTTGCGTTGGCTGTCCTCGAGAAAAGTAGAATTATATGAAGACTTGTTGTCTTCTACAGGAGCTCTTCACCTAGGACAATACAAAATATATTAATAATGTATTAAGGAGTAGGGATGAGGATAGCAGTATCGAACTGCCAGGAACAGAGGAGTAGACCGATGGAAAGTTGGAGACTAGGTTCGGCTGTACTACAAGATAAAGTCCAAATCCGAAGTGAAATACTTACTCGAGTCTGGCACAGGAGATCAAACTATATTTATATACACCTTCGCTCTCACTTCTACGATATGTTGTCTAGCTGATGTCTTCAGGACGTGGTAGTTGTGTTGGCTGCCCTGGAGGAGAGTAGAGTTATATGAAGACGTGTTGTCTTCTGCAGGAGCTCTTCGCCTAGGGCAAAACAGAATATATTAATAAAGTGTTAAGCAGTATAGGAATGAGGATAGCAGTATCGACCTGCCAGAAACAGAGGGAGTAGATAGATGGAAAGTTAAGATATCTGTAGAAAATGGAAAGGGTCTTTGGAATGAAAAGTCGAAAAAGTGCATGTGCATTTCCAACTAAGACCTCATCACCCTCGCTTAAAGTTTACCAGAATGTTAACACACAATCCAATACATGTTGAGGCATTGTATATTAAATTTTAGATCTTTTCAATCAGCCAGTGTAGGCGAAATAACTTTTTTTCTTGAACATTTCTTAAAAAGAGCATACAAATTGCAATATCTCCACATTTGCTAATTATTTAGATTTGAAACTTGATAAACAATATCCCTCAGCATGTCTTACATAGTGTGTGTAAAGTTTGAAATATTTGTAGAGAATGGAAAGGGATCTTTGAAATGAAAAGTCGAAAAAGCGCGTGTGCATTTCCAATGGAGACCTCCTCACCCTCGTTTAAAGTTTATGAGAATGTTTACACACAATCCAGTACATGCTGAGGCATTGTATATTAGGTTTCAGATCTACTCAATCAGCCAGTTTGGAGGAAATTACTTTTCTTTCTTAAAAATTTCCTGAAAAAGCACAAAAACTGCAATATCTCTAGACTTGCTAATTATGTAGATCTGAAACTTGATAAACCGTCCCTTAGCATGTATGCCATTATGTATGGAAAGTTTAAGATACTTGTAGGGAATGGAACGGGATCTTTGGAACGAATTGTCGAAAAGCCGCATGTGCATTTGCGACAAAAACCTCCTCACACTTTCTCATAGTTTACCAGAATGTTCTCACACAATGCAATGCATGCTGAGGCATTGCATATTGAGTTTCAGATATACTCCATCAGCCAGTTTGGAGGAAATCACTTTTCTTTCTTAAAAATTTCCTGAAAAAGCACAAAAATTGCAATATCTCCAGATTTGCTATTTATGTAGATCTGAAACTTGATAAACTGTCCCTCAGCATGTATTGCACGGTGTGTGTAAAGTTTAAGATATGTTGAGAGAATGGAAAGGGATCTTTGGACTGAGAAGTCGAAAAAGCGCAAGTGCATTTCCAACTAAGACCTCCTGACCATTGCTCAAAGCTTACCAGAATGTTAACACGCAATCCAATACATGTTAAGGCATTGTATATTAAATTTTAGATCATTTCAATCAGCCAGTGTACGGGAAATAACTTTTTTTCTTGAACATTTCTTAAAAAGAGCATACAAATTGCAATATCTCCACACTTGCTAATTATTTAGATCTGAAAGTTGATAAACAATACCTCAGCATGTGTTACATAGTGTGTGTAAAGTTTGAAATATTTGTAGAGAATGGAAAGGGATCTTTGAAATGAAAAGTCGAAAAAGCGCGTGTGCATTTCCAATGTAGACCTCCTCACCCTCGCTTAAAGTGTGTGAGAATGTTTACACACAATCCAGTACACACTGAGGCATTGTATATTAGGTTTCAGATCTATTCAATCAGCCAGTTTGGAGGAAATTACTTTTCTTTCTTAAAAATTTCCTGAAAAAGCACAAAAATTGAAATATCTCCAGACTTACTAATTATGTAGATCTGAAACTTGATAAACTGTCCCTCAGCATATATTCCATTATGTATGGAAAGTTTAAGATACTTGTAGGGAATGGAAAGGGATCTTTGGAACGAAATGTCAAAAAGCCGCATGTGCATTTGCGACAAAAACCTCCTCACTCTTTCTCATAGTTTACCAGAATGTTCTCACACAATGCAATGCATGCTGAGGCACTGTATATTAAATTTAGATCTTTTCAATCAGCCAGTGTAGGGGAAATAACTTTTTTACTTGAACGTTTCTTAAAAAGAGCATACAAATTGCAATATCTCCTCACTTGCTAATTATTTAGATCTTAAACTTGATAAACAGTCCCTCAGCATGTATTACATAGTGTGTGTAAAGTTTGAAATATTTGTAGAGAATGGAAAGGGATCTTTGAAATGAAAAGTCGAAAAAGCGCGTGTGCATTTCCAAGGTAGACCTCCTTATCCTCGCTTAAAGTTTATGAGAATGTTTACACACAATCCAGTACATGCTGAGGCATTGTATATTAGATTTCAGATCTACTCAATCAGCCAGTTTGGAGGAAATGACTTTTCTTGAAAATATTTTGAAAAATACACAGAAAATGCAGTATCTCCTTGCTGATTATTTAGATCTGTAATCACTTGCTGATTATTTAGATCTGTAATCTTTGGAATGAAAAGTCGAAAAAGCGCATCAAATCTATAGTTGGCCGTTGTTATTTATACGCCAGATTGCTAGATAGGTATACCTATATATACGTAAAACCTAACCTTCAATTTTCTTTAGCCGAAGAATTGACGCTTGATTAAAGAAAAAAATAGGCAAGGATTGACGCTTGACTAAAGAAATAATAGTCCCTTCCATGTCAGACTTTCAAAAGAGTGATTTTTACACGTTTCTAAGTGGGTTATAGGTTATTTGTACGACAGATCTGTCGTACAAATAACAACGCCGTAAAATAAATAAATTCTTGAATGACTTACTTTTCTGTCTTACGGCGGGGCCAAGTCCAAGCGGCACGGTCCGTTGGGTGTGCACGCACACGGTGCGGTACGGACGCTACGGTCTGCAAGGTGGGCGGCTGATGCGGCGCTCCAGGCTGCGCCGTCTGCGAGCGGTCCAGGCGGCAGGCACACCGATGACACGTCGATAAGCATCAATGGATAGAGGAGGGCACAGGTGGCGAAGGTGGCGGCGGAGGTGGTGGCGGCAACACGGGACCGCCTCCCGGAGGGCCTAGGCCGAGGCATCGGCGATGGACAGCTCAGCTGTGCTGCAGCCAGCAGCGCATGCGCGTACACACAAACGGGCAAGGCCGCGCCGCTGGCCGCTGCCGTCGCTGCCGTCGCCGACTCGCGAATCTCGCGATGCTACATATTACCCATATGGTACAATAATCTATTTTTTTTTTTAATATTATGCATAATCATGAGTGCATTGCCCTCCGTAATGACATTATGAATCATTCTGCAAAGTTTCACGTCGATATTTTAAGGCATCTGAGAATGGCATTTGAACGAAATTTTCGTTCAAATGCCATTCTTAGACGCTTTTGAATATTGACTTGGCATTTTGCAGAATGATTAATAATGTAATTACGGAGGGCAATGCACTCATTATTTTTCATATATCGTTATATATTTTTTTTTCTATTAAAAACAATATATTTTTTGCTCGGTCGGTAAAAATTGAGTTTGACACCCCCTTAAGACGTGTATTGTTGTAGATAATGTTAAATGTCCTTGAACACTTATATAGTATTGTTACGGAATAACACTATACCGATCGTAAAGCTATTTCAACAAAAAAAAGGTACAATACTAGCGTGGACAGCTGCTGTAAGAACGTGACGCAATTCTGCTACAATTCATGCGCATGATGCGTGCTTAGTCCCCAGGATGCACTCTTTAATTGCAAGTCTGCTGGAATTTCACTGCATGTTGCTGCTGCAATCACGAGTTGCAGTACTGATGAAATTTTTAGGTACGCATAAGTGCACGGTCATTCGTATCGATAACATTCTACTTTTCTTCTCTCAGTTTCGCACAATTCTGTCGTAGGGATTCCCTGCAAGAACATGACGCAATTCTGCTGCAATTCTTACGCATGACGCGTGCTTAGTCCTGTTCACAGGATGCATTCTTCAATTGCAAGTCTGCTGCATGTCCGCTGCAAGTTGCTGCCGCAATCACGTGTTGCCATACTGATGCAATTCTTAGGTACGCATAAGGGCATGGTCATTCGTAACGACAACATTGCATTGTCTTCTCTCAGTTTCGCACAATTCTGCCGTAGGGAGCTACTGCAATAACGTGACGCAATTCTGCTGCAATTCTTACGCCTGATGCGTGTTTAGTCCTCTTTCCAGGATGCATTCTTCAATTGCAAGTCTGCTGCATATCTGCTGCAAGTTGGTGTCGCAATCGCGTGTTGCCATACTGATGCAATTCTTAGGAACGCATAAGGGCATGGTCTTTCGTAAAGACAACATTGCATTTGCCTTCTCTCAATTTCGCACAATTCTGCCGTAGGAAGCTACTGCAAGAACGTGACGCAATTCTGATGCAATTCTTACGCCTGATACGTGCTTTGTCCTCTTCCCAGGATGCATTCTTCAATTGCAAGTCTGCTGCATGTCTGCTGCAAGTTGCTGCCGCAATCGCGTGTTGCCATACTGATGCAATTCTTAGGAACGCATAAGGGCATGGTCATTCGTAACGACAACATTGCATTTGCCTTCTCTCAATTTTGCACAATTCTGCCGTAGGAAGCTACTGCAAGAACGTGACGCAATTCTGCTGCAATTCTTACGCCTGATGCGTGCTTAGTCCTCTTCCCAGGATGCATTCTTCAATTGCAAGTCTGCTGCATATCTGCTGCAAGTTGGTGTCGCAATCGCGTGTTGCCATACTGATGCAATTCTTAGGAACGCATAAGGGCATGGTCATTCGTAACGACAACATTGCATTTGCCTTCTCTCAATTTCGCACAATTCTGCCGTAGGAAGCTACTGCAAGAACGTGACGCGATTCTGATGCAATTCTTACGCCTGATGCGTGCTTAGTCCTCTTTCCAGGATGCATTCTTCAATTGCAAGTCTGCTGCATATCTGCTGCAAGTTGCTGCCGCAATCGCGTGTTGCCATACTGATGCAATTCTTAGAAACGCATAAGGGCATGGTCATTCGTAACGACAACATTGCATTTGCCTTCTCTCAATTTCGCACAATTCTGCCGTAGGAAGCTACTGCAAGAACTTGACGCAATTCTGCTCCAATTCTTACGGATGATGTGTGCTTAATCCTGTCCCCAGGATGCATTTTTCCATTGCAAGTCTGCTGCATGTCTGCTGCAAGTTGCTGCACAATCATCTGCCGCCATTCTGGTGATATTTCACTGCATGTGTTCATGCTCATTTGTCATGCGTCAGAAATCATATTGAGGTCGGAAATAGACAACGTATGTTCTGCCGCAATTTACTGATTTTTAAGCATCTTGTAGCGAACTTGCAGCAGAAATGCAATGGGCGTGCTACCAGGGTAGATATTGGAATACAATTTTATATACTTTTTCCAGAATCACAGCACAGCGCTTTCAAATTTTGGCAAATGAAATTGCAACTATTTTCAAAGGGGAAAATCCAGCGGCTTATTTCACAGCATTTACAAAATGTGGTGATCAATCTGTACTGGCAAATGGAAAGCTGTGGCATCATTATAACTACACTAAACTATGCTTAAGAAATGATCAATTATTACGTCAGAAGGCGAGTAGTAAACCAAGACATACGTTGACTGATGATGAACTTGAGCCAATAAGTGGTAAGCAGATATTTTTCTTTATTTTTTTATCATAGTTAAATCAATTAAACTTTAGTTAACTAATTAATATATTATTTTAGGACATGAAGATATTCTTTGGCTGAAGAATCACCTTGAACCGTTGAATGAATTGATTGTGAAATGGAAAACTAGCTTTGATAAGCGCATGATTCTTCTAACGCAGGGAAATATCTCTGTATACGATTACATAAAAACATTTCCATGCCTATCAACTCAACGAGCGAAAGACCTGGTATAATTTATTTGTTATTTGTAAAATATATTATATTACTATTCACTGTAATTTATACTAAAATTATATATATATATATATATATATATATATATATATATATATATATATATATATATATATATATATATATATATATATATATTCACATCTGGGACACATTTTAAGGATTATATAAGTCATATATACCGAATTTTGAGGATTTTGTAGGCATTTTGAGGAGTCTCCTTAAAAGTCCAAAGCACTCGAGAGGCATTTTGAGGATTTTTCAGCGGTTTCCACAATAGTGTGTTAATACATCGATTTCGGAAATTCCGTGATATTTTTCCGTAAAAGCGGGCGCCGCAGGCGTCGTGGTGTTAGTCAATAACCTTAGGGTCATTATTTCTTTAGTCACGCGCTTGTTTATTGGTTGTTTATAACAATGTTTATATTTGTGTCACCACTATTGTACAAATTCTTTATGAAATCCTCAAAATACCGTATAATGATATTTATATATATATTTATAAATATATGAAACGCTAGTTATGCAGACACTTTCCGGAATTGAAATAGACTTATGCAGACAGAGACCGACTTATGCAGACGTCAGCATAAGTAGAGAGATTATTTCTTTAGTCACGCAAGACTTGTGCAGACACTTGTATAAACGGTATTACACTTATGCAGACAGGTCACGTGGTCTTATACATTGCTGTCAGCATAAGTCCATGTTCATATGATTATATATATATATATATATATATATATATATATATATATGTGTGTGTGTGTTATTATGTATACTTTTTATACATAATATATGTATACACACACACATACTTTTTATTATTTATTACATATTCTATACTGTAATAAAACTAAACTAATAGTCTTATTTTTTATTTTTTATTTTGCTATTGACTTTGAGTTATTACATCCTGGCAAGAAATTGATTGATACAGAGCAATGGAAAAAAATAAAAACAGTTTTAATTTCACGTTTGGATGATGCAACTGTAAAGGATTTTGATGATTCCGTTTTAATTGGACTACTGAAAACTGGAGAATTAAATGCAGGTTAATAAAAAATTATTATACAATCTACAATTTATTATTTCTTATAAATAACATCAATTTGAAATATTCCACAGAAAAAGAAGATTTCATTGTTTTATATCTTTTATGCCATGTGATTAAACCGAAGAGGAATGGAAAAAGAAAAAAGAGGAATCAAAATCAAAATGAACAGCCGGTAAAAATATCCCTTCAAGAACGACGGGAAACCTTTATAGTAAGGGTTGAGGTAATATTAGATGAACCTTAAATGGTAAATGATATTAATTGAAATTTTTATTTATACACATACGCGCGCACGTACTCACTTTATAGTTTACATATCTAATTTTATATACCTTGTATTCTAATTTATACATTTTATACCACACCAACTTAAAAATCGAAATTTTGATATGGCTTTTAAGTTCTCGTGGTATAAAATACTGTATGACACTGGAGTGTAAGGTGATTTTTATCTCATTCGAGATTTCGCACTCGCTTAGCTCGTACGAAAATGTCTTCGTGAATATTAACCTTCCACACCAGTGTCATAATGTACTACGCATAGCAGGGTGCGTGCATAGGCCTCATGACTGATGTTTACCGTCAGCGAACTATTGTGGCTCCTTCATATTTACAACAATTGTGTTTAATTCTTATTTTGATATATAGTTTTGATATATAGTTGATATACAATTGAAAATAAAATTAAATTTATCTTTATTTTAGTTTTTATCTAAATAATAATCACTATGTTTGATTTACAGACAGCAAATGATGTTCAGCCGATGTTAGCGGAGATAAAAAATCGCCATATGAAAGATAATAAATCTTTCCAGCCAGTGATCGTCGCAGTTGGTCCAGCTTTAAGGATTCAGCACTATTACGTTGTCATCAACGAGAAATTATTTGAAGTCTCGAAGGCGTTAGAAGCCATAGAATTAGCGATAAAAGTATTTTTTAGTTTAGATTGCAGTTACCCGGAAAATTCTCAAACTATCTGGGTTTTTCTGCAAAAAGTTTTGTTTGATATTAATTTGCCGTATATATGACATAGTAACTATCGATGTCAATATTCTTCTAGGACAGATTCTTCAATTATAAATATATATATATATAGATTTTTAGTTAACAGAGATAGAGAAGATTTGACTATTGCAAAGTCTCTTAAAACTTGTTGCTTATATTGTAGCAATTTATTATATATTTAAATAGTTTTTTTAGTTAAGATGGATGTAATAATCTGTAATTATTGCGAATGTTCGCTTGAAAGCTACAGATTATTATTTCACCATATTTCAAGTTATCATAATTCAGCTAAGAATTTTCCGTGTTTTGTTCGGAACTGAAATAGATCATATTCGGCATTTCTTTCGTTCAAAAAACATGTTTTACAGAAACATGAGTCATTAATTAATAAAAGGGAAAATATTGAATGTATTACTCAAAGCGAAAACATTCAACCAACTGCTAACGAGTCTGAATGGGATATTCAAAATATTTTAGAAAAAAACTTACTTTTTGATGATTCCGACGAATCACTGATTAATGAGTCTAGTGATTCCATCATTTACGATTCTGATGAAATAAGTATTAATAACACATTTGCAAGTGAGTCATTAAGAGAATCGCTTAGTACTATTGTCATAAAATATAGTGCAAATATATCAAATCTTAAACGAGTTCCAAGAAAGTATGTCAATAATATTATAGGTGATACAAAAGAATTTTTACAAGAAGTGACTGCATTCTTAAAACGAGAAATTATGTCTGAAATTAGCAGTAACAATGAAAATCAAAGCAAAAATTTAAATGCACTATTTGATGAGTTCTCCAATTGTTTAAATATTGTGGATTCAGAGCATAAAAGATTTTCGATTTTCGAAAAATTGGATACTTATATTAAACCAATAAGCTACCACATTGGCGAACGGGAGGAATATAAAAAAGTAAATTCAATTCAAAAGTTAGTTCACGTACCAGTAAATGCTCAATTTATCCCATTAAGATTGGTTTTGAAAAAATTCTTTGAACTATCAGGCGTATACAATCAAACAATGGAGTATTTGAAAAATTTAAAATCAAATAATGAAATAATAACAAATTTAGTACAGGGTAGCTACTGGAAAGAGAGGATGACAGCGTTTAAAGACAAAATTGTATTACCTTTGCTTATGTACTACGACGATTACGAAAATAACAACCCTTTGGGTTCCCATAAGGGCATTTCAAAATCAGGTGCGGTTTATATAAGTATTCCTGCTCTACCTCCACAATATCAATCAAAAAGAGACAATATCTTTCTTTTTATATTATTTAATACAATAGATAGGCAAGCATTCAAAACCCCAATTATATTTACACGCGCGGTGGAGGAATTGAATTTTTTAAATGAACAAGGAATTGAAATCGATTTACCACATGGACGTCAAAAACTGTACTTTGAATTAGTTTTATTCATCGGTGATAATTTAGGGATTCACTCTATATTAGGCATGACGGAAAGTTTCAAAGCTAATATTTTTTGTCATCATTGTTTAACTACACAATCTGAAAAAAATAATATTTTCAGTGAGAAAAATTGTAAATTGCGAACGCCTAGTATTTACGATACGCTGTTGGCTTTAAATGACCCAAAAGTTTCAGGCTTTAAAGAAAAATGTATATTACATGATGTAAATAACTTTCACATTACAAAAAATGTTTCTGTCGACGTCATGCACGACATTTTGGAGGGAATTTGCAGGTATGACGTTCCGTTTATTCTGAATGATTTGATTTATGAAAAAAAATTATTTACCTTAGAAACACTCAATTTTCGATTAAGGGGTTTTGATTTTGGATACGGTCACAATGTGAATAAACCTCCAGAATTAGGTGAAAAATCAATTAAAATTGGGTGCATTATTAGACGTCGTCTGAAATGTTTTATTTTATACAAAATTTGAACCTAATAATCGGTGATTTAATACCAACAGATAATAATTATTGGGAATTGTATCTACTTCTAAAAGAAATTGTAACTGTTGTATCTAGTGATACATTTCATACTCTTGCTTATCAATTGTTGGAGACCATTATTTCCGAATATTTATCGTTATTCACAACACTATCTGGTAAACTGAAACCAAAACACCATTTCCTTATTCACTATCCGCGATGTATGAAATTATACCGTCCGTTATGGAAAATATGCTGCCTTCGATTTGAAAATAAAAATCAAGAAGGAAAATGTGTTTCTCAAAGTACTACCAGCCGTGTCAACATAAATAAAACTATTTCAGTTAAGCATCAGTTGCAATTGAATTATAAATTTTTAACAAAAAAACTAACGCAGGCAGTATTTCATACCAAAAATAATAAAGCGAAGCCTATTAATGTATTACAAGATCGTAAAAATTATTTTCATTTAATAAATGAACTTACTGCAGTAAGCGTCAAGTCAGTTTTTTATTATGACAAATTAATTAAAAAAAATTGTATTCTAGTGATCTTTGCTTCTTCTGGACCTAAGTTTCAATTGGTGCACGAAATATTACTTAACAAATCTAAATATATTTTTATTACGAAAAAATTAAATGATTGTTTCTATGATGAATATCTGCAAGCATTTAAAATTTTTAATTTGGAGGATTTTAACTTTGAAAAGGTAGAAGAAGATCAAATTCATAATTGTAGAATAACAAACGTGGTGTTATCGCCAAATGGCTATTATTATATTTCAAAAACTTGGATGTAAAAACTTTCTTAATAAACAAATTTCTGTAACCTTGCAATATAAAAATTTGTGTAGCTTTTTTCTTTCCAATTATTTAAATTATTATTTTCATTTTTAAATACAATAAGTAGTAACATTCCAAAATTTATCTTTTTAAATTTGTCGTAAAGAGTAATACTAGTTTTACACATAGATGGCGTATTATGAAACTCGCAAGTGACCGAACTCATAGCCGATTAGTATATAAGAACAATTCCTTCGAAGCATTTCATGCGAGACATGCGTGCGTGCGATTAGAATAAATATTATAAGCAGATAGGTCATAGGTATGATAAATAAATAAATATTGTAAACAGGATTGGCGAGAAGGCGACTAAACAAAAAACGATATATGCTTACAAAAATTATTTACTATATCTCCATAACAAATAAAAAAAATGTACTGCGCTAATAATTATTTCAAAAAGTTTCAGTGAACCAGTTTCTACTAGAAGAGCAAACTGAAAAAAAGAACAAAGAAATCAAAATTTCTTTTTTTATTTACAGATTTCAAAATAATTCATAAAATGAGCTAGTAAAAATTGCTATTTTAATAAGAAAATTTGTTACAAGACATAGTAAAATAGGAATATCATAAATTTTACTACACTGAAAAAAAAGATTTGTTGTTTCAACTAAATATTTAGTAAAATATTTAGTAAAGTTATCTTTAGTTAAATCAACTAAATATTTCTCTGAAACAACTACATAAAGAGTAAAATCAACTAAATTATTTAGTTAAAATAATAATTAGTAAATTTAATTAAACATTTAGTTACTTCAAATATGGTATGGTTGATTCAATTAAAAGGTTTCATTGAAAGAACTAAATTCCTTTTCTTGAAACAAGAAAATAACTTCAAATAAATGTTTATTGTTTTTAGCAAAATCAATTGGTAGAGTTAACGAAATATTTACTTAAATCAAATAACTGAAATATTGATGAACCCAATCTCTAAAAACAAATAAATGTTTGTTTGAAACAACTACATATTTGGTTGATTTAAACAATTAAAAACAAGGAAATATCTCCGACGCATTAACTAAACCATTCATTCCTTTAACAAATATTTTGTTAACTCAACTATTTATTTAGTAACTTCGACAGCATGATTTTGTTCAACTAGCTAAAGGATTTATTAAAGAATCGAATCCTAATTTACAAAATCTTTACTTGTTACTACTAACTATTTCATAGATTCAAATAAATAAATTAGTTGAAGTGCGAATATCTGTATATCCAAATATGTTGTCATTCTTACTAAATACTTACTTGTTTTGAAGAAACCTTTTATTTAACCGACAAGATATTTAGTAACTGCAACTAACAGGTTTTGCAATATGAACAAAAGTGATTCGATAATTTTCTTCTCTCGTCAATCAAACGTTTCCTTGATTTGACTAAATATTTCTTAGAAGATACTAAATATTAATTAGATTTAACTAAATGTTTAGTTAAATAAGCACTATGACAATAAAAAGTATGTAGTTAATTTGACTACATATTTCTTGGTTTCAAATAAACCTTTTGTTAAAAGGACAAACTGCGTACTTCAATCTACAAAACTATTTCCTTACCCCAACCAAAATTTAGTTAAAAACTTTCTCTTACTCTTATTAAGTTACAATTAGTTGACTTGAATAAATGTTTGTTCGGTCTGACTAAAAAATTAGTTAAAATGCCAGTGTCTTTGTATCCAAATACGTTGTCATTCTTACTAAATACTTAGTTGTTTTAAACAAACATTTTATTAAACCGACAAGATATTTAGTAACTGCAACTAACAGGTTTTTCAATCTGAACAAAAATGATTCGTCAATTTTCTTCCCTCGTCTATCAAACGTTTCCTTGATTTGACTAAATATTTCTTAGACGACAATAAATATTATTTAGATTTAACTAAATGTTTAGTTAAACAAGCACTATGAAAATATAAAAGAATGTAGTTAATTGGACTACATATTTCTTGGTTTCAAATAAATCTTTTGTTAAAAGGAGTAATTGTGTGCTTCTATCTACAAAACTATTTCCTCACCCCAACAAAATATTGGTTAAAAAATTTCTCTCCCGATTTCTAAGTTACAATTAGTCAACTTAAATAAATGTTTGTTAGGTCTAACTAATAAATTAGTTGAAATGCCAATGTCTTTGTATCCAAATATGTTGTCATTCTTACTAAATGTTTACTTGTTTTAACCAAATATTTTATTAAGCCGACAGGATATTTAGTAACTGCAACTAACAGGTTTTGCAATCTGAACAAAAATGATTCGTCAATTTTCTTCCCTCGTTAATCAAACGTTTCCTTGATTTGACTAAATATTTCTTAGACGACAATAAATATTAATTAGATTTAACTAAATGTTTAGTTAAACAAGCACTATGAAAATATAAAAGAATGTAGTTAATTGGACTACATATTTCTTGGTTTCAAATAAATCTTTTGTTAAAAGGAGTAATTGCGTGCTTCTATCTACAAAACTATTTCCTCACCCCAACAAAATATTGGTTAAAAAATTTCTCTCCCGATTTCTAAGTTACAATTAGTCAACTTAAATAAATGTTTGTTAGGTCTAACTAATAAATTAGTTGAAATGCCAATGTCTTTGTATCCAAATATGTTGTCATTCTTACTAAATGTTTACTTGTTTTAACCAAATATTTTATTAAGCCGACAGGATATTTAGTAACTGCAACTAACAGGTTTTGCAATCTGAACAAAAATGATTCGTCAATTTTCTTCCCTCGTTAATCAAACGTTTCCTTGATTTGACTAAATATTTCTTAGACGACAATAAATATTAATTAGATTTAACTAAATGTTTAGTTAAACAAGCACTATGACAATATAAAAGAATGTAGTTAATTTGACTACATATTTCTTGGTTTCAAATAAATCTTTTGTTAAAAGGAGTAATTGCGTGCTTCTATCTACAAAACTATTTCCTTACCCCAACAAAATATTGGTTAAAAAATTTCTCTCCCGATTTCTAAGTTACAATTAGTCAACTTAAATAACTGTTTGTTAGGTTTGACTAATAAATTAGTTGAAATGCCAATGCCTTTGTAACCCAATATGTTGTCATTCATACTAAATGTTTACTTGTTTTAAACAAATATTTTATTAAGCCGACAGGATATTTAGTAACGGCAACTAACAGGTTTTGCAATCTGAACAAAAATGATTCGTCAATTTTCTTCCCTCATCAATCAATCGTTTCCTTGATTTGACTAAATATTTCGTAGATTACAATAAATAACTATTAAATTTAACTAAATGTTTAGTTAAAACCGCACTATGATAATAAAAAAGTATGTAGTTGATTTGGCTACATATCTCTTTGTTTCAAATAAATCTTTGTTAAAAGGAGTAACTGCGTACTTCTATCTAGACAACTATTTCCTCACATCAACAAAATATTGGTTAAAAAATTTGTCTCGCGATTACTAAGTTACAATTAGTCAACTTAAATAACTGTTTGTTAGGTCTGACTAATAAATTAGTTGAAATGCCAATGTCTTTGTGTCCAAATATGTTGTCATTGTTACTAAATACTTAGTTGTTTTAAACAAACATTTTATTAAACCGACAAGATATTTAGTAACTGCAACTAACCGGTTTTGCAATCTGGACGAAAGTGATTCGATAATTTTCTTCTCTCGTCAATCAAACGTTTCCTTGATTTGACTAAATATTTTTTAGAAGATACTAAATATTAATTAGATTTAACTAAATGTTTAGTTAAATAAGCACTATGACAATATAAAAGAATGTAGTTAATTTGACTACATATTTCTTGGTTTCAAATAAATCTTTTGTTAAAAGGAGTAATTGCGTGCTTCTATCTACAAAACTATTTCCTTACCCCAACAAAATATTGGTTAAAAAATGTCTCTCCCGATTTCTAAGTTACAATTAGTCAACTTAAATAAATGTTTGTTAGGTCTAACTAATAAATTAGTTGAAATGCCAATGTCTTTGTATCCAAATATGTTGTCATTCTTACTAAATGTTTACTTGTTTTAAACAAACATTTTATTAAGCCGACAAGATATTTAGTAACTGTAAGTAACAGGTTTTGCGATCTGAACGAAAATGATTCGCGATTTTCTTCTCTCGTCAATCAAACGTTTCCTTAATTTGACTAAATATTTCTTAGATTACAATAAATAACTATTAAATTTAACTAAAAGTTTAGTTAAACAAGCACTATGACAATATAAAAGAATGTAGTTAATTTGACTACGTATTTTTTGGTTTCAAATAAATCTTTTGTTAAAAGGTGTAATTGCGTGCTTCTATCTACAAAACTATTTCCTCACACCAACAAAATATTGGTTAAAAAATTTGTCTCGCGATTACTAAGTTACAATTAGTCAACTCAAATAACTGTTTGTTAGGTCTGACTAATAAATTAGTTGAAATTCCAATGTCTTTGTATCCAAATATGTTGTCATTCTTATTAAATATTTACTTGTTTTAAATAAACATTTTATTAAGCCGACAGGATATTTAGTAACTGCAACTAACAGGTTTTGCAATCTGAACAAAAATGATTCATGAATTTTCTTCTCTCGTCAATCAAACGTTTCCCTGATTTGACTAAATATTTCTTAGACGACAATAAAGATTAATTAGATTTAACTAAATGTTTAGTTAAACAAGCACTATGACAATATAAAAGAATGTAGTTAATTTGACTACATATTTCTTTGTTTCAAATAAATCTTTGTTAAAAGGAGTAACTGCGTACTTCTATCTACAAAACTATTTCCTCACACCAACAAAATATTGGTTAAAAAATTTGTCTCGCGATTACTAAGTTACAATTAGTCAACTTAAATAAATGTTTGTTAGGTCTGACTAATAAATTATTTGAAATACCAATGTCTTTGTATCCAAATATTTTGTCATTCTTACTAAATGTTTACTTGTTTTAAACAAACATTTTATTAAGCCGACAAGATATTTAGTAACTGTAACTAACAGGTTTTACAATCTAAAATGTTGATGCCGGTAAGGTAGAGATCGTGTCGGTACTTCACACAGCCTTTTATATTAAAGTTTACTAAATATTTCATAGTTTCAAATAAATCGTTAGTTACAAATGATGAGTTACACACATATTATTGAGTTTATAAATCATTAATTAAAATGTAATTAAGAATGTATATTAATTATAAGAATATAATTAATTATTAGATTGATGTGCGCGATATTTTACATTTACATGCAACTCTATACTTAGTTAAAATTGAAATTTTGTAGGGTACAAGCGTTGCGTAGCGTAGCGGTTAGAGCGTTAGCCTTGTAATCCGAGGGTCCCGAGTTCGATCCCACCTTAGGTCAAAAATTTTTTCTGCGTTTTTTTCTGTTAGATAATATGTAAATGCGAAACTGCGAGCGATAATTAATATAAATTAATGCGAATATGTAATAATAATTTGATTTAATATTAATAAAATTACTATATAATAACTATGCAGAATCCATATTAAGTTACAGGAGTTCAGGAAAAATCACCAACTTCAATGCGGATGGTTGTACGAAAAGGCTACAAGGAAGAAAAAACTTTTATTTCAAAATTATTAAAAAAAAATTTTTATAATTTTTTTAAATAATTAGCAAAATATTTTGTAAAATTGACTAAACAGTTAGTTGATTCAACAAATCATTTATTCATATTTATTAAATATTTCGTTAATCTAATGCAGCGGTTAGTTAGTATCATAAAATATTTCACTGTTTTAATTAAATGTTTAATAATTACAAACAAGTATTTAGTCAACATAATTGAATAATTTATCAAACAAGATAAATTGTTAGTTAATACAATGAATCGTTTAGTCAGTTTCACAAAATTATTTATTGCTCCAGGTAAATACTTAGTAATTTCAGTAAAATGTTTTGTCAAATTGATTAAGTATTTCATTGATCTTAATAATCTGTTAGTTCATCCAATGAATCGTTTAGTCAATTTCATAAAATATTTTGTTGCACCAGAAAAATATTTTGTAATTTCAAGAAAATTTATAGTCAAATTGATTAGGTATTTCATTGTTCTTAATAACCCGTTAGTTGATGGAATGAATTATTTAGTCAATTTCATAAAATATTTTGTTGCTCCAGATAAATGTTTTGTAATTTGAATAAAATATTTTATCAAATTGATTAAGTATTTCGTTGTTCTTAATAACTAATTAGTTTGTGCAATGAATCGTTTAGTCAATTTTATAAACTATTTTGTTGCTTTAATTAAATATTTAGTCATTTCAATACAATATTTTATAGAATTCATTTAATATTTTATCAATCTAAATAACCTGTTAGTTGATACAATGAATCGTTTAGTTAACTTCATAAAATATTTCTTTATTTTTAGTAAATATTTAGTTCATGTAACTAAATATTTTGTTATTTTAAATAACTAAATTAGCGGATTCAATATAATATTTAATTAGCAGGCTCTAATGAAATCATGTAGTTGTTTCAACTAAATATTTACTTGAAACTACCAATATTTTTTTTCAGTGTATGTAACATAGCAATTTTTGATAAAATGCAAGTATATCTCATCTTTGGTATAAAATATAGTAATTTTTGCTGAAGTTATATTAAATTTTATTAGACCATTTTTCTCAGTGTAGAAGAAAATATTGTTGAGTGACACGTGAGGATATAAATATACAATATAATTTATGATGCCGATTTGAAATATTGGTCTGAACCTTGGTTTAAAAAGCATCTGTCATCTTTAAAAAACTTAGTCGATATCAGTGCTGTGCTGTTGTACATATTTATTCCCATGAACATGGAAATACTGAAAAAAGTAAAAATGATGTGTTATTGTGAAAATTTCAACGAATAAAAGTGTTCAATTAATCTAACATATGATTTTCTCACCATGGGAGACGTCAAAATGTTTCAGAGTTCTTAGTAAATATTTTTCTAAACAAGATTCAGATAATAATTTCAAAAAGTTTTATCTATGCAAGAATGCCAAGAAAGCATTTATTCTCAGTGATTCTTAGTTCATAAACTGGTTGCATTTTGAATTATTATCTCTCTAAACAACTGTTAAGTCGCTTTTTAAAAAAAATTGAACGTCCCCCGTCTCCCGCTCTCTCTCTCTCTCGTCTACTCAACAACTGTATAAGGACTCCACAAAAAAACTTTAAGAGCCTAAATATTTTTTGGAACAGCCAACAAGACGTTCTGTACAAGAATAATATACTAACAAATTTTATTTTGAAAGATCTACAAAACTCCATAAAAGAACATTCAAATTTAAAACTTTTGTGAATAACAATACTACCATTTAATAATGATATTAAAAATATACTATAATAAACTCTCATAACGTTATCACACAATGTAATTATTATCATATGACTTTACAATTAACTGTATTGTTAATTAATCATCATACCTAAGAAAATACATATTTGATTATATTATTTCAAAAAATTATACAATCCCTAGCGGAAATAAAAAATGTTAATAAACTGTAAATAACTGTAAAAAACTGTAAAAAACTGTTAATAACTGTAAATAACTGTTAATAACTGTTTGAATTGAGACAGTAATAACAGTTATTTACAGTTATTTACAGTTATTTACAGTTTTTTACAGTTATTTACAATTTTTTAAAAATAATACTGTAGAAATGAAGGTACTGATAAAAGTTATTAACAGTTATTAACAATTTTTTACACATGTTTATAGTTATTTATAGTTATTTACAGATATTTACAGTTATTTACAGTTTTGTTGATAAAAATAAAGTTGTTATTATAGCGAAAAAAATTTACTGTGTATAACTGTAAATATCTGTAAATAACTGTAAATAACTGTAAATATCTGTAAGAAATTGTTAATAACTGTTAATAACTTTTATCAGTACCTTCATTTCTACAGAATTATTTTTAAAAAACTGTAAATAACTGTAAAAAACTATGTAAATAACTGTAAATAACTGTAAACATTTGTAAATAACTGTAAATAACTGTTATTACTGTATCAATTCAAACATTTATTTACAGTTATTTACAGTTATTTACAGTTTTTTACAGTTTTGTACAGAAACGATTTCCGCTAGGGATGTAATGATTTTATCGAGTTCCTTGAAGAAACATTCTAATTTAAAACTTTTGTGAATAACAATACTACCATTTAATAATAATATTAAAAATATACTATAATGAACTCTCATAACGTTATCACACTCTGTAATTATTATTTTCTCTTAAGAAGTTGTGAAATCAATCTAAAAAAACATTTACAAAAGTTTAAACTAAGGCAAGTATTAGTCTCTCTCTCTCTCCCTCCCTCTCTCTCCCGCCCTCCCACTCTTTCTCCCCCTATCTCTTTCGCCCTCTCTCTCCCTTCCTCTCTGTTCTTCCCTTCTCTCTCCCTCTCTCTCAACATCCGTCAAACGGAGTACCAAAAACTTTAATGGGAACTTAAATATTTTTTTAAATAATCAACATGTTTATTAAAAGCTAATTTTTAGTACGTTCTAACAACACAATTTGTCTAGTCCTTTTAATTCTTCTAGTCTCATCTATTCAATAAGCACTCTCTACAAATGGTAATAATTTTTTCATGACTGTACAAATAATAATATTGTTAATGTAAAACTTTCTACGAAAGTATAAAATAAGGCAAGTATAGAAATTTTTTCTTTATAATCTACTTTCCCTCCCTCTCTTTCCCCGCTCACTCTCACCCTCTGTTTCTCCCCCCCTCTCTTTCTTCCTCTCTACCCTTTCCCTCTCAATATCCGTCAAACTCTGTACCAAAAACTTTAATGAGAGCTTAAATATTTTTTTAACACAATCAACACGTTTTAAAAAAAAAAATAATTTAAGTACGTTTTAACAACACAATTATTGTCTAGACCTTTTATTTATTCGAATCTCATCTATTCAATAAGCACTCTGCAAATGGTAATAATTTTTTTCATGACTGTACCAATAATAATATTGTTAATATAAAACTTTCTACGAAAGTATAAAATAAGGCAAGTATAAATGTTTTTCTGTATAATCTATAAAATAATAATATTTATGATTTTTTAAAAGAAATCAAATAAATACCAGTGAAAAAGTCTTTTACTTCTTTGAGTCATTGTATGCTGAACAAATTATATGTAAGTAAATCCATTCAAATTGTTCATTGCAAATCAAACAAATGAAAGTTGTGAAATCAATTATCGATAGTCAAGTAATGCAAACAACTCTTGGAAACAACTGTATGACTATTCTCAGAAATGTATTAAAATTTGTTCATCCTTCTATACAAATTAAACACAAGAAAGTACTGAAATCAATTTATTGTAGTCAAGTACCCATAAGTTAACTTGACTGAATAATACAACTTTTCGTAACTACTTAAAAATATTCAGTCAGCGGGCATAAAGTACTACTTAACGCCTAACAGGCGTAATAGCTCCCATACTCCTACCAAACTTTATAGAACCTACGCACTTTACGCCCGTGTGAGCGAAAATTATTTTAATTATATACAACTATTATGCCTTCTTTTTATTTCTAAAATTCATAAGAATTTTATCAGATATTTACGAAAAGTCAAAACCTATATAAAAAAATTACATAGTTACCACCACATCTCCATTTTTCATTGATCTTCCTCAATTTTGAAATTTCTATAATATTACGCATTTTGGAGGACAATAGAAGTCTATAGAGCTGCTCTAGCAGGGGTGGTCCTCCAATCTCCCATACGTACTTGGCGGGCCCGACGGTTTGCAGTTTAAGGTGTAAACATGGTCATTTTCATATAAATATTCATATGTTTAAAGATCATAAAATGTATAAATGGGTTGCTTCTACATATTAAATAGGGCTCAGTATTGAATTTATTACTCTGTTTTTAAATAGAAAGTGCAAACCCGCATGAAAATATCATATGAGATCTCATATGAGAATATTGGACATCAGATCTCATTTGGGAATATCGGACATCAGATCTCATATGAGATCCCATAATATGTAAAATTGCAGATGACATCATCACGATGATGCAGAATATAAATTGCTATAATCTGTAAAAACTTTAATCCATTCTGTTGGTTAGTTTTTGAGAAAAAAATTAAAAAATGGAAAAAATGTGTTCTCTATGTCGCACGTTTTATGGAGTAAACCTGGATTAATCGCTTTGTAATTTCTTATAGACGTAGATTTTGGATAGATCTCGGCTAAGTTCTTTGGACTGCATGATCGGTACATAAATTTCTGAGATATTTGAGATTAAAATTTTTTTAACCTTTTCTTCAAATAGAAATTTCTCGAAAACGGTTCTATGTATCTGAATCGGATGGGTGGCATTCGAAAGCGAATTTAAATACCTATATTTTCTAAAAAAAATTATTTTTCTAGCTATCACGGTTCTTTTGTTATTAATAAAAACGTAAACATAGAAAAATGAAAAAAAATGAGTTTGGTATGTCTAACCATTGCGGGAGTAAGAATTGACTTAATCGCTTCAAAATTCCTCGTAGAGGTGGATTTTTTATAGTTTTCGGTGGAGTTATTTGGGCAAAATGATTGGCCCATAGATTTAAGAGATATTTGAGGTTAAAATATTTTTAACCTTTTTTCAAATCGTAATTTCTCGAGAATAGCTCTATGTATTCGAAGGGAATGGGTAGCATTCGAAATAGAATTAAAAAAGCTATATTTCCTAAAAAAAAATTTCTTTTATAGGGTGTTCTGTTATTATAAAAAAAATGTAAGCATTGAAAAATGAAAAAATAAAAAAAAATGAGTTTTCTATGTGCAACGATTGCTGGAATAAAATTGACTTATTCGCTTCAAAATTTCTTGTAGAGGTGTATTTTTTAGATTTTTATGTCAATTTCTTGGGGCAAAATGATTGGTCCATAAATTTCAGATATTTGAGGTTAAAATATTTTTAGTAAAATTAATAAATGAAAAAAATTGAGAAATTGTCGATCACTCAAAAAACATGTATTTTTTATGAATAACTAAAGACGGTATTATTTAAATAAAATTAAAAATATACCCCTACAGCGAGTTTTCAATCATTATGAAAGCAGATAAGATTATCAAAATAAACAATTTATTAAAATAATACAGATGTTTGTTATTTCTTAAAGAACTAATTATTTTGAAATATTTTCGAATACTTGTTTTTCAGAGAATATTTCATAAATCGACTCAAAATTTTAACCACTTATTACACTTATTAAAAACTATATTTGGTTAAAATTTCAATACATTTTCTTCATTTGTTTTTGAGAAAAATTATTTTATAAAAGTATAAAAAAGGAATTGATAAATTAGTTTGAGGAAGCTACGTGCCAATGAATTGGCAGCGGTTTTTTACAATGCTAGGGCAGCATCTCGAGGAAATATCAGCCATAAAATTTGTGTTAAATTAATAAACTCACGAGACATGATTTTTTCTCGCTATTTTTCGTAGATTTTCCGCTATTTTAGCCCCTTTGCCCACACTAAGCGAAAGGATCCGGTTCGAATTTCATATCGCCAATTTTTATTTAATGCTAGGGCAGTATCTGGAAGAAATATTAGCGATAAAATTTGTCTTAAATTAATAAACTCACGAGACATGATTTTTTCTCGGTATTTTTCGTGTATTTTCCGATATTTTAGCCCCTTTGCACCCCCCAAGCTAAAGGATCCTGTTCGAATTTCATATCGCCAATTTTTTTTCAATGCTGGGGCAGTATCTGGAAGAAATATCAGCTATAAAATTTGTCATAATTAATAAACTCACGAGACATGATTTTTTTCTCGGTATTTTTCGTGTATTTTACGCTATTTTAGCCCATTTGCACCCCCTAAGCGAAAGGATCCGGTTAGAATTTTATATCGCCAATTTTTCTACGATGCTGGGGCAGCATCTTGAAGAAATATCAGCCATAAAATTTGTCTTAAATTAATAAACTCACGAGACATGATTTTTTCTCGCTATTTTTCGTAGATTTTCCGCTATTTTAGCCCCTTTGCACCCCCTAAGCGAAAGGATCCGGTTGGAATTTCATATCGCCAATTTTTATTAATGCTAGGGCAGTATCTGGAAGAAATATCAGCGATAAAATTTGTCTTAAATTAATAAACTCACGAGACATGATTTTTTCTCGATATTTTTCGTGTATTTTCCGATATTTTAGCCCCTTTGCACCCCCCCCCAAGCTAAAGGATCCTGTTTGGATTTCATATCGACAATTTTTTTTCAATGCTAGGGCAGTATCTGGAGGAAATATCACCCATAAAATTTGTCTTAAATTAATAAACTCTCATGGTACCAATTTTTTTTGTCATTTATTGTCTAGTCGCGGTGGTTTTAGGGATGATTTGGGGGGATAATCACTTTGGAAATAACTTATTTTACAATTTGTACATATTTTATGCATATCTTTAAGAGTTAATATCAAAAAAACCGAATTTGGAAATTTTCGATATTTCGTTCACGGTGAACGTTCAGAACTTCAAACTCATAGGAGGAGGTCTTAGTTGGAAATGCACATGCGCTTTTTCGACTTGTCATTCCAAAGATCCCTTTCTATTCTCTACAAATATCTTAAACTTTACACACACTATGTTGTACATACTGAGGGATTACATACCAGGTTTTAGTTCTACATAATCAGCAAGAGTGGAAATACTGCATTTTTTGTGTGTTTTTCAAGGAGTTTTCAAGAAAAAAAGTTATTTTCTCCATACTGGCTAATTGAGTATATCTGATATTCGATATACAATCCCTCAGCATGTATTGCATAGTGTGTATGTAATTCTGGTAAACTTTAAGCGAGGGTGAGGAAGTCTTAGTTGGAAATGCATATGCGCTTTTTCGACTTTTCACTCCAAAGATCCCTTTCCATTCTCTACAAATATCTTAACTTTACATCTATCTACTCCCTCTGTTCCTGGCAGGTCGATACTGCTATCCTCATTCCTATACTGCTTAACACTTTATTAATATATTTTGTTTAGCCCTAGGCGAAGAACTCCTGCAGAAGACAACACGTCTTCATATAATTCTACTCTCCTCCAGGGCAGCCAACGCAACTACCACGTCCTGACGACATCAGCTAGACAAACATATCATAGAAGTGAAAGCGAAGGTGTATATAAATATAGTTTGATCTGTGCCAGACTCGAGTAAGTACTTCACTTCGGATTTGGACTTTATCTTGTAGTACAGCCGAACCTAGCCTCCAACTTTCCATCTGTCTACTCCTCTGTTCCTGGCAGTTTGATACTGCTCTCCTCATCCCCACTGTCTAAAACATTATTAATATATTTTGTTTTGCTCTAGGCGAAGAGCTTCTGCAGAAGATAACACGTCTTCATATAATTTTACTCTCCTCGAGGGCAGCCAACGCAACTACCACTTCCCGAGGACATCACATAGGAGAAAACAACAGAGAAGTAAAGGCGGAGGTGTATAGTTGAATGTAGTTTGCGCTCCCGCGACAGACTTGAGTAAGTACTTCACTTCGGGTTTGGACTTTATCCTGTAGTATAGCCGAACCTAGCCTCCAACTTTCCATCTGTCTACTCCTCTGTTGCTGGCAGGTCGATACTGTAATCCTCATTCCTATACTGCTTAACACTTTATTAATATATTTTGTTTTGTCCTAGACGAAGGGCTCCTGCAGAAGATAACACGTCTTCATATAATTGTACTCTCCTCGACGGCAGCCAACGCAACTATCACTTCCCGAGGGCATCACCTAGGCAGACACGACGGAGAAGGGACGGCGAAGGTATACTTCTCGCGACAGACGCGAGATGTAGTCTAGGCGTCAGGGGTGTTTCCGTGGCCGATGGATGTTCACACTTCCACCAAAGCTTTTCTTACGTATTTTTGTCTGCTGATTCTGAATTTCGAAGGTGGGCAGTCGCCAGTCTGTTAGTTTTTTGTTATTAACAATTTAATTGTTTAAATTGCTGCCAAATCAATATGATTAATTATAACTGAATCCTAACTGCCTAAAACTGTAGTAAATTGATCTAGAAATATGCTCATTTTTTCAGAATTGAAAAATTTTGATTAGAACCCGAATTATTGCAAATTTCGTGCAATAACTCGCGAATTCGAGCGCAATCGTGCATAATTCTAGATCAATTTACAGTTAGCATTCAGTTATAATTAATCATATTGATTTGGCAGCAATTTAAGCAATTAAATTGTTAATAACAAAAAAACTAACAGTCTGCCGACTGCCCACCTTCGAAATTCAGAATCAGCAGACAAAAATACGTAAGAAAAGCTTTGGTGGAGGCGTGGACATCCATCGGCCACGGAAACCCCCCTGGCGCCTAGACTAATGTCAATATTTAGGGCACACCTGATTTTTAGGTACGAACTATACCTCCCCAAAAAATAACAGTTTTCTGCGGGTGCCCACGGAAAGAAAACTTTTACTGCTACAGTTAAAACGGCTTACTCGTGGAGTATAGGAGTTCCTTTACTATATAAGTAAGGTGGTTTTAGCAATCTTGGTAAGGGACCCATACTTTTATGGTATGGATCGCTTACTTTTAAAGTATGTTGCTTTTCATACTACAACAGTTACATAATTATACGATCGTTGGATCAGCAGCATACCGACGTAAAAGCGTCATACGATTTTAGTATACATTGCTTCCACCTTCAATTGTAAGGGAGAAATACTATGGCGGTAACGGTTGCTACCTGCTAATGTGTTACTTATCGATAATTGAAAGCATCGAATGCGTCGTCTAGGTCTTTGGGGTGGTCAATGATGGATTCTAGGTGGTTCGCTCTGTAGTTTTTTGCATTAAAATATCAGGGCGCATCTAATACCCAGTGCAGGTGTTCAGGGTAGCCGATGACGAGGTCTAGGTGGTGCGCTTTGTAGTCTTTTGCGTTTGGATATCAGAGCGCATCTAATACGTGATCCAGGTCTTCGGGGAAGCCGATGACGATATTTAGGTGATGCACTCCGTAGTTTTTGGCTAATAGGTGTTAGACATGTCAAAACTTAAAGTATTACTAATCACGTAATTTTATACTATAAGTAAAAATCGTAATTACGTTCAAATTGACATGTGTTTGTAATAAAAAAAAATAGTAAATAAAAAAATGCGTATAGGCGAAATACGCACAATTATTCATAATAAATAATGCGTATATGCGAAATGCGCACAATTATTTATCATACAAAAATGCGTATAGGCGAAATACGCACAATTATTTATAATAAAAAATGCGTACAAGCGAAATACGCACAATTATTTACAATATCAAAAATTTGTATAAGCGAAATACGCACAGTTGTTTATAATGCAAAAATGCGTATAGACGAAATACGCACAATTATTAGTTATAAGGAAAGGTGTATGGGCGAACATATTTAATTATAACAGAAAAGAATTACAATTACATGAGTTTATTTAGTTATCTATTTATAAGAAACTAGATGTCTTGACACAAAATTAATTCTTTTCCGTTTTTTTTTCAACAAAACTCATAAAATTTGAAAAGAAGCTAAACAAACTTACGAGCCTAGCTCAATGAAATTATAGTAGCTCTACTTTTGCCAATCATTCAGTAGCATGACAAGTATAATGCAAAGTAATTATTAATGACAATACTTCTAAAAATACAAATTTTGTTAAAATGTCCAATTTGCAGTTATGCGTTTATATGATGGAAGGTGTATATTTTAAAATGCCGATCAACTTAAATACCATACTCAGGTTCATTTGACGTTCAATCCTTGGTCTCAAATTTTGTTACACCTTCCTGTTGTTTCAGGTATATGGGATATTTCACGTGAAGTCAGCAGCTCAAAATTTTAAAATCGCTCAAAACTCGTTTTCTTTTAGTTTTTATGAACAAAAAATGTTCCTCAAATTTTAGGTCGATATTTGCAAAAATAAAAAAGCTATGCAACATTTAAAAATTCAATTTTTTTGCAATTTTTGGTTAAAATCCAAGTTTATTCATTTTTTAACTCAAAATCTTCAAACTTTTTGCATAGTACATTGATTGGCAAAAGGTTTGCATTTTTTCTGTAGAATGTGCCAGTATTTATTTTATGACCCTTTTTGAAAGTCTCTGATTGGCTGCTTCTTAGTATACCTTCCCCGTTGAAAATATCCGCCTGGAATGCCAGCTGGAATTTCAGGTGGATATTCAGCTGGAATCCCAGCTGGAATTCCAGCTGTACCTCCTTTTTTTGAACAAACTCCAAGTGGATTACTAGCCGAAATTCCAGGTAGATATCCACCTGAAATTCCAGGTGGATATTCACCTGGAATTCCAGGTATGTATCCAGATGAAATTTCGGCTGGTACATTGTTAAAGCTTTTTTTTTACGAACTCCGAGTAGGTTGCTTGCTAGCTGGAATTCCAGGTGGATATCCAACTGAATATTCCACTTGGAATGCCAGGTATGTAAAGACATTCCAAAAACGAGGCACGCCTCGTAGTTCGACATTCCAATGACAGTGGAAAAGTGTCCGGACGATGCCATTTGTCTTCCTTATCTACCCTTGGCGTTACTTACTTAGTAAGGGGAGTTTGCTCCAGCTCGCCGCCTAGCGGATAGCCGCAGAGATTGCCAGCGCCCTAACTCAGTAGAGTGGGGGAAGCAGCCGAGAAGACGGCTCCGCTCGGTGCGCGCCGCGGCTTTTCGCCTTTCTCAGGACTCGGGACTGTTTACGTCGGCGATCTCTGCCGCTATCCGCTAGGCGGCAAGCTGGAGCAAACTCCCTTTACTAAGTAAGTAACGCGAAGGGTAGATAAGGAAGTCAAATGGCATCGTACGCATGACTTTTCCAATCTCACTGGAATGTCGAACTACGAGGCGTGCCTCATTTTTGGAATGTCTTTACATACCTGGCATTCCAGGTGGATATTCAGCTGGATATTCACCTGGAATTCCAGCTAGAAACCCACTCGGAGTTCGGAAAAAAAAGGCTGTAACAATATACCAGCCGAAATTTCATCTGGATACATACCTGGAATTCCAGGTGAATATCCACCTGGAATTCCAGCTAGTAATCCACTTAGAGTTTGTTCAAAAAAAGGAGGTACAGCTGGGATTCCAGGTGGATATTTTCAACGGCGTTCATCAAAGGATATTGAGGCTGCGGCCAAATATTCTTTATTCGACAAATTTTTTTTTGTATTCTTCTTCGAAAACCCTTCAAAATGCTTTTTTGATCAATACTGGCCGAGCATAGGGAAAAAAGTTACAATTTTTTGAAATATCAAGAAACATTCATAATTTCAATTTTTGATAACATGATTAATGAAACTGAATATTATTCATACATCTTATGGCATGGACCGTACCACTGAATTTTGTTAGAGCATCAAATAGAACATTAGAAATATCTATTTTCAATAATATTAGGCTTACCAATAAGCGATACCTAATTATGAATGAAATTATCAGTCTGTTGCCTGATTTCATTTTGACAGCTTTATAGTAATTAACCTCTATAACTTAACTTATTATTAATTCATAATTAGGTATTGCTTATTGTGTTAGCCTAATATTATTGAAAATAGATATTTATAATGTTCTATTTGATGCTCTAACAAAATTCAGTGGTACGGTCCATGCCATAAGATGTATGAATAATGTTCAGTTTCATTAATCATGTTATCAAAAATTGAAATTATGGATTTTTCTTGATATTTCAAAAAATTCTAACTTTTCTCCCTTTGCTCGGCCAGTATTGATCAAAAAAAGCATTTTCAAGGGTTTTCGAAGAATACAAAAAAATTTGTCGAATAAAGAATATTTGGCCGCAGCCTCAATATCCTTTGATGAAGGTATATTAAGAAGCAGCCAATCAGAGACTTTCAAAAAGGGTCATAAAATAAATACTGGCACATATATTCTACAGAAAAAATGCAAACCTTTTGCCAATCAATGTACTATACAAAAAGTTTCAAGATTTTGAGTTAAAAAATGAATAAACTTGGATTTTAACAAAAAATTGCAAAAAAATTGAATTTTCAATGTTGCATAGCTTTTTTATCGATCTAAAATTTGAGAAACATTTTCTGTTCATAAAAAACTAAAAGAAAACGAGTTTTGAGCGATTTTAAAATTTTGAGCTGCTGACTTCACCTGAAATATCCCATATATTTTTAGCAGCAAATACTTAAAATGTACCAAAAGATAACTTGATTTCATATTGATATTTTTTTATGGTTAGATTGAATAAAAAAATAAAAACATTGAAATTTGTTTAAATTTCAATAAACAATTAAACCCTCAACCAAAAAAATAAAAACCAAATCTAAACTATCTCTTGGTAGAAATTTTGTAAACTACATCCAGAATATGTACAAAAAAGTGCAGTACCGTGCAACAAAATTTCAGATGCAGGTAATATTTTGAAAATCATAATATTAAATTCTGAACAAGACTTGAGCTGCTGCTGTCACGGTTTGGTTTATTAGAACCAGCTAGTGGAACCATCCCTACTGCAAAATCTCAGGTGAGATCTCAAGTGATTTCTCAGGTGAGATCTCATGCAAAATCTCACGCCAAAATCTCACCTGAGATTCTGCTCCAGATGCTGCAGAAAACTTACGTTAATTAAAAATCAGCTTCTTCAGTATTGGAAATGGCCTTTTAGGATGTTTTACCCCCCAGATGAGCTCAAAAATACATTTTTAAAAGCATTTTACACAATTTTTCAATTTTTCAAAATTGATAGATGATATCTCACCTGAGATCTCACATGATATATCACCTGAGAAATCATCTGAGATCTCATGTATCAAATTTTAAAAATTGAAAAATTGTGTAAAATGCTTTTAAACATGTATTTTTGAGCTCGTCTGGGGGGTAAAACATCCTAAAAGGCGATTCCCAATACTGAAGAAGCTGATTTTCAATTAACGTAGGTTTTCTGCAGCATCTGAAGCAGAATCTCAGGTAAGATTTTGGCGTGAGATTTTATATGAAATCTCACCTGAGAAATCACCTGAGATCTCACCTGAGATTTTTCAATAGGGATGGCATCAAAAGAAACTATGCAGGTTACAAAAGTCCGTGCGCGCAATCCGCAAGCTGCCTCATGTAAGCTGCGTCCGGTAACACCTACACCTCGCATCCGACCTGTGCCGACACCTGGACGTAAATATCTACGGAGTGCATGACCCGGACTCCATCATCAGCCATCTAAACACCTAGACCTTGCATCCGACCTGTCCCTTCACCTGGACACAAAACCCTACGGAGCGCACTACCCGGACTCCATCATCGACCATCTGGAACACCTAGACCTCGCATTCGATTTGTCCTGGTCTCTGGACACAAAAACCTACGGAGCGCATCACGTAAACTCCATCATCGGCTACCTCGAACGCCTAAACCTCGCATCCGATCTGTCCCGACACCTGGACACAAAAATCTTCAGAGTGCATCACCCGGATTACATCATCGGCCACCTGCAACACCTAGAACTCGCATCCGACCTGTCCCTTCACCTGGACACAAAAACCTACTGAGTGCACTACCCGAACTCCATCATCGGCCGTCTGGAACACCTAGACCTCGCATCCGATCTGTCAAGACACCTGGACACAAAAGTCTACGAAGCGTATCATCAGCTGCCTGGAATAGCTAGACCTCGCATTCGAGCTGTCCCGACATCTGGACTCAAAAACCTACGAAGCGCACTACCCCGGACTCCATCATCGGCCATCTGAAGCACCTAGACCTCGCATACGATCTGTTCCGACATCTGGACACAAAAATCTTCGGAGCGCACTACAATTTTTAAGAAAGCAGTTGCAATCATGCGAGGCGACGTCCTGAATTTTGAAATGTCAATAATAACTGAGACTATGCAATAAAGTGACGAATCTGCATCTCATTATTATAAGAAATGTGTATAGGCAAAATGCGCATATTTGTTTATAATAGAACATGTGTATAGTCGAAATACACAAAATTATTTATTATAAAATGCGTGTAGGCTAAATGCACACGATTACTATTTATTTATAAAAGAAAATGTGTATAGACGAAATACACACAATTGTTTATAAAAGTCAATGCATATAGGCGAAATACGCACAATTATTTATAATAAAAATGCGTATATGTGAAATACGCACTATTATTTGTAATAAAAATGCGTATATGAGGCGTTTCACGTCAGCTCTCCAGGCGCGGCGCGCGAATGCGAAATCATGCTGTTTTCAGCTTGTGTTTGAAGGGCTAAGATGTATCTAAAAAAAATAATCCCCAAGTGATTTCGATGTATTTTTTCCTCAGCTTTCCGATGGTGCTATTAGTTTCTCAAAATGTTTCAATTCTAACCTCAAAAAAACATAAAACGTGTTATATCTCAAAAACTATATTTTTAATATTTTTTTTGACCTGCTAGATCGAAAGAGGAGGAAATTTTACATGGATATAGTCTTTTTATACATAGGGGTTTTTTTATTTTTTCGAGATATTATTCAAGAAATACAAGGCGCTCGGCCAGCCGCCGCGCGCGGCGTGCGTCATTGCAGAGTCGCTGTGCGATCGGAGCTGCTCCACTTAACATCATAACAATTTTTGTTCATAAGCTTTTAAATATTCAAATCTTTTTAAAATTTTTAGTCTTTTTTAATTTAGGAAATAAATCATAGTTAGATGCTAAAGAAGTTTTTTTAAGTTGCAGAGTCTTTTCATTTATTGGAATAAAAGCGTGGTATTTCAAAGTACCTGGAATGGCTTTTGCTTTATCGAATCTAACTTTTAATTCCAAAGAATTTTTTTCATAAACTTCTTTGCTACTGTAGAAAATCTTTGTTTCTTTACTATAATGTTGTGCCTAATTATAAAGATCGTCGGCTGTAAGGATTTTGTGAGCTCCTGTAAGCTGTAAGCTAGCTCTACGGGCTTTCTCTTTTTAAATTAGCACCTATGCCATCGCAACCACTTTTGCCATGTGCAGTGGCAAAAAAATGTCATTCAGCTTTTATTTTAAAATCCTCTTCATGATGAAGAAGATTCTGAAAATTATTTTTATTTTTAAAATGCTGTGCTGCACCATCGGTTATATAATAACTTTTTTTTAGTTGATGATGACCTTTCAAATAGTTTAGAATAATTTTTTGATATTCATATACGGAAACGGTATCATGATTTAAATTGTCAGAAATAATAGCTACACTTTCGTGCTTGAGATCATCGTTTTCTCTATAATACACTATAATTGTAAATATAGTGGCTTGATTATTATTCCAATGAAACGATTGAGCTGAATTTTGAACAACAAAAGCGTAATTTTTAGCAAAATCAAAACTAATTACTATCTCTCCATCTTCAAGATTTTCTTTTAAATTTCTGATAAACAGTGCTTGTTGTTTAGCAAAAAAATTGTGCGTTTTTAATTTAATCAATTTGTCTTCCAATATTTCAAGAAAGCTAGAAACTTTTATCGTTTCAAATATTATTGAGCAGCGATCCGTTTGCTTCCATGATTCATATTTAATTTCTTGAATGCCACGATTTTTAAAACTTTTCATCATAATTTCTTGAAGATTTGAAAAATTAGCTACGCAATCCAAACAGTCACCCAAGAAACATTTATCCGATGATTGACTACAAACAATTTTATTTATACAATCTTTATAATTTTCTAAAGGTGAATCACTATCCTTTGTCAAATGTTTCAAATTAATTGCATCTAGCATAAGTTTGACATTTTCATGATGTACGCATACGCATACATTATGTGTGCCACTTGTTCCAGCCAACACACAATGTTTTGGTTTTAATTGTGTGAACTTTGTATAGCCTATCTTAACATCCGGATATTCCCCTCCTGAAAAGGGTCGCGCAATTTTTTGTGCTACTTTTAGCGCTTCTTTTTACGCTCCTTTTTGTGTCGCCTTATCGACCCAAAAGCGACGCAACTTTTTGCGCAACTAATAGTGCAACTTGTCAAAAAAAATGGTTAAAAAATACATTTTAAAATTTTACGTTGAATATGTCATTTTTAATTGTTCGTTAAGAATAATTGTTAATATTAATACGCATACAAATTTACTTTAAAAATTTTAATAAAATAAAGACGATTTAAGTAGATAATTTATAAATAATTTTCTTTCTACTTACTTTGTTAACCGATCCTTTGATTCTGGATTTGAATATTTTATACTGATGAATTAAATTTAAAATATTTTATACAATGACTTGAAAACGGTATGAATGAAGAATGTGTGTCGAGTTTAGTTAAAGGGTGTCCCTAAAGTCCCAGGACGTCTGTATAACGTAGAGAATTCGACTCTTAGGAAAACTGTTTCAAATGGTAGGTTTTTCCCTGACTTTTCGATAGTGATCTTGGTTTTTACCTTGACCATAATCTTGAAGGTCATTTTGAGGTCAATTCGATTTCTTCAAGTGGAAGCGCCTACTTTTAAACCCGAAATCAAAACGTTTAGGAAATTTTGCTAGCAGATATGCCCTTGGGTACAACAAATTTTACCTTAGAGGTTGTGCCAAGGTCAGGTTCTTGGATTCTACAATATCTAGAAAATTTCATGTTAAACATAGAAGGTATGTCATTGTCCCGTGGCTTAGGCAATTAAGTCCATACGTATGGTGGTCCAGCTATTTGGAAAAAAACCTTGTATATTAAACATTTTTCTAAAGGTCAAATTCTTTAAGTTATTCTTTCATCCGAAAATTTTTCCTCGGCATTACTTCTAAAATCCAAATTTTAGTTGATCAGTGTCATATACGATCGTAAAATTTGCTGCTTTCGACTCCCACTTCAGAAGTAAGTACGTGTTTCCATTTGAAAAAATCAACATGCCCTTAAAATGATCCTCAATGTCATGGTCAAAATCAAAACCAAGGTCACCAACAAATAGCGAGGGTAAATCCTAAACCTCCTGTAATAAACATTTTCCATAAGGTCGAATTTCCTAAGTTATGCAGCCATCCAGGAACTTTTTGCGCAACTAATAGCGTAACTAATATCATTTTATCGACTTATTTTATATATATTAGAATTATAATTTTCAATGAGTATTCATTTATAAATTGGATATTTGAAAATACATAAGAACAATAGATTTACATACTAAATCTATATAATTTTTAAATATAAAAATTAATTAATAATGTAATTCATTATTGTAATAATTAGATTTCGTCCTTATAATTTTGGCAATAGTTATTTCTTTATCTTTGTCTATAATAAAATCTATTAATTGAACAAATCGTTTATCGCTTAGCTGTGCATAATAGTCACATGAACGTCGATTTATTTTTCGGGTATTCATAAAAGCGCAGCCTTCTATAATTATTTTGTAGTATACTTTTGCTTCTTTTGATATATTAAATTTTCTTACGATATCCGGTTTCACAAAATGTTCTTTACCAATATAAGTAATTTTTGATAATTGGAAAGCTTTTTTAGTCAATGGTGCACGTTGACTATCACAAAACTCTGTAATCATTGTTGACAACTAGGGCTTTTAATCTTATGCTCTAAGATTTGTATGCATCGTTGAATATTTCCGAATCTCACGATTTGTGCGATGACACCTTTAGCACAATGTATAGCCGTTAAAAGATCATGATTTGCTGACTCAAATGAAAATGTAGAGTGAGCCCAAAGTGGACCCCAACTATATATACTTTTACAGATATGAAGTAATTGATGTACATTAAACGTTAACGCACTTAATGAATACATGTCTTTAGATTCTTGAACAAATTTATGCAACATTTCATTTGCCTCATTTAGCTCTAAATATGTAATATTTGTATTTAACAATATATGTAATGTATCTACTAAAAGTGTCCAATGTTTAAGAATTCTGTTATTACGAAAAACTGAGCTTATGAGCGGTATACTATAATATAGAGCCCAATTTTCATTCTCTCTTGCTTTCCAATACTGTTTGTGTTCCAAAGATCTTGATAATCAACTGATTTGACGAGGTACCTTAAATTTTGTTAATGCATCATTTATATAGTCTATGTCTGTCGGCGTTAAATAACCTATGAGATAATTTGTAAATTGTGTTATGACACCACTTAAATAACAATGTAGATAATCTGGTGTAAATCCCTCAATAATGTCAAAGTTTCTCAAGTTTAAAAGGGGAGATGCTGACATTACACCAAAAACGCGACTATTTGTATTGACAGCTTCTCTTGCGTGATCTATTGTGCTACTGTGATATCTTTCACGGGGAGGTGGTAATTGAAATGGATACCGCATGCTTCTCGCGTAATACTGACCATTATGTAAACACCAGTGACAACCGTAGTACGCATTATACTGACTGAACCCACTCATTGCTGGACAAGCTTGACTGTCTACAGATGCAAGCAAGGTATATACTTTTATACGGCGTTCCTCTCCTTTTATGTTACAAATTACACCTGCATTCGAAAGATCATTCATGAAATTAACAAGAACATCCATAAAAACACTCATCTCTGGCTTCTTTAATCCGCACCATAATCCAGTCGTGATTACACTTTTAAATCGTTTTTGCTTAGGAATTTCATTTAATGTAATATAGATCGGCCACATTGAAAATTTTGATGATTCGAAAACTGGTGCACCATCTGTATTAAAGATAAGTGTTGCATATGAATATTTTTCATCATCCTTTAAAATTTTAATAAAATTTCTGTAGCAGTGACCATCATATATGTCTTCGATTTGATCTTTCTTGTGACTTCTTTCCTTTACAACGTAATCATAATAAATATCGTGAGCTTCTATGTGATCGCGTATAGAATCAAAAGGATCTATGATAACAAAAAAACATTGGTTCGATGGTTTTGTCATATCGATAGCTGCGTTACAGTTGTTACAGAGCTTAATTCCTGTTTCATGTTGAAAAATTCCCATGTATTTAAAACAAGTTTAACAAACAGCATGTAGAGTTACGTTATGGACAGAGCTACAGAATTGATCAATTTTATAACGTGTTGCAGGCAACACATCCTTGTCACATATGCAATTAACAAATTTTAGCAGATTGGACAACCCCGTTGAAGACAATTTATTAGATATACAATATTTTAATGCCATTATGAGTAATTCCGCTGGACTTCTTTCGGCGCTGATTGAGATTGATTTAAAAAATTTGTCATCATTAAAAAAATTTCCAATATTATCTGCAGGCTTTGCTCTTTTCTCTAATATTTCTAAAACATCGTCATCGCTACTATTATATGAATCTTCAACATCTTTCTGCAAATTAATACAATTATAATAATTTCATATAATTAAGTTTTAATTGTGGAAAACATGAAAAAAATTGCAATTGCACAATAATGCAGGGATGTTATAGTCATTGTATTCTTGCGATGACATGAATACATGTGCATGTACACTCATCCTGCATAGATATTTACCGAACGCGTTGTATTTAGATTACCTCATTGTCTCAATCCCACTATTCTAACGATCTCATTGGAAAATTATAAAAACGTTTGTCAAAAATCCATGGAGGATGGGAGTACCTATAAAACTTGAAATTCATATTCCAAATTTTCAAGGCGTTCAAAAAATATTCATTTTTCATGTTTTCTTTTTTTTTTTTTTATTGTGTTCTAATGAGTAAATGTTACAACGTACATTACTTAATACTTCATAATCAGTTACTAAGGGAAATGTATCGGTCGAATAGTTTATTCTAAAATCATATGAAAATGCGTGCGGGTTATCGAACTCCTCTTCTGGCAACTGAAAGAAATGGAAAACTTAGCAAAATTTGTGTACTCTAAAATAAAAATATATAATTCAATTTTTTCAGTTCTTACAGTTACAAAATTTACATCAAATGATATTTCATTATTTTCTACATTGATATTACTGACTGATGGTTCCTCTTTTAATTCTACTTCATTCTTTTCAATTCCTTTTCTGAATTGAACTCTGGCGTACTTTGTAAGAGGAACATTCTCATAGTATAAATACTGTTTCCTTCTCTGAGACATTATTTCACATCTAGACGAAATACTAATAAAATATTTAAGATTATATAGTATCATTGTAAAGAAGGCTATGCTGAGTAAGCAGGTCAAAATGGCCCTCTCACGAATTCATTCCAGAGCTGGACTAACTTAAAGGGTTTTGAAAATATATGAAATTCCGTCAAATGTCAGACCCCTAACCTCAAAAATGAGCCAGAAAATCGAATTTTTCGTTTTTCAAACTTTTTTCAATACCTTCGGGAAATTTCGACTAATCGGGATCATTTTCTTTTAATCGAAAGATTTTTTTTTAATGCGCACCTAACGGACCCACAATTAATTGTTTTCGCCGAAAATTAAAAAAGCTACAGAGGTTTGAAAATTTTAATTTAATTTTCTAAACACTTTTTGAGAAGACACCACTTTGAAAAAATTTTTTTAAATACGTCTTTCGATTTTCTTTTAAACTGCTCTTGTGTATATATCGAACCCACCCGCAAAATACGAGAAAAAAATTAAAGTTAGAAAGCATGATAATAGCAAAGTAAGAACAATTTCTTTTAGGTAAAAATAGGGAAACTCAAGATTTTATCACGCTTTTTAACTTTAATTTTAAAAAATGCCCTGAATTTATTCATATTTTTTAAAGTATCATTAAAAAAATTAAAAACTTGATTTTTCATCGGTATTTAGGCTTTAGATTCTATAAAACACGAAACAGAGCCTCACCAAAATATTTACACTATTTATTTTCAACCAGAAAAGTTCTCTGAATTATTTCAGATTTTTCGAAATAGCGAAACATGATCAAAAAAAAATATAAAAATTCGATTTTTGAACGATTTCCAGAATTTCATCGTGCAAAATACTTTGATGAATAAAAATTTTTTTTTTTATTATCAACAGATAAGTACTACCTGAATTTTCCTAGATCTTTCAAGTTGAAGAACATCAATAAAAAACAAAACTTTTTTTCTAATTTTTACTTTAAAAAATTAATACTCATAATTGTTGTACTAAACCTTTAAAAATTATTGTGAATAATTGTTGTTTATAAAAAGCAAGCTTAAATATAAGTATCATTATTATTATTGAATTTGGAATATCGTCGCACGGTACGAAGAAAAGTCAACTTCGAAGAGCCCGGCGATTTCGAAAAATCTGAAATAATTCAGAGGACTTTTCTGATTGACTTTTTTGGTGTTTTATAGATTTAAAGCCTAAAAACCGATGAAAAATCGAGTTTAAAATTTTTTAATCATACTTTAAAAAATTTGAATAAATTCAGGGCACTTTTTTAGTTAATAGCTAACAAGTAAGAACAATTTTTTTAGGTAAAAATAAGGAAACTCAATGTTTTATCACGATTTTTAGCTTTAATTATTTTTCTTCTCATATTTTGCGGATGGGATAATATATATTACAAGGCAGTTTAAAAGAAAATTGAAAAACGTTTTTGCAAAAAAATTTTTCCAAAGTGGTGTCTTCTTAAAAAGTATTTAGAAAATTAAATTAATATTTTCAAACCTCTGTAGCTTTATTAATTTTCGGCCAAAACAATTTATTGTGAGTCCGTTAGATGCGCATTCTGTTACGATTAATTTACGATTAATAAGCGCAGATGAATAAATAAATGGAGGAGGACTCGATAAAAAAACGGCATGGCGTGACTCGGCGGGAAATCGAACCCTGGACCTTTCGTTTTCGCGACGAGTGCTCTGACCACTGAGCTACCGATACCGGTGCACGGCTTTCCTCGAGTCGTCCACATGTCACTACAATGCAACCTGATAGGCCTTGTCACGTTGTGCTTACTACGCACAGGTAACAATTCCAAAAAGTTTGAAAAACGAAAAATTCGATTTTCAGGTGTTGCATGTGGAAGCTTTCCACACGCGAGTTCGATTGTATAAATAAAGCTGCGACTCAGCATTCGAAGCGTCAAGAACTTTCGGCGCTACGCCGCGACTATGGCGCGAGGAAACCGGAGTCGGTCAAATCGGTCGAAGCGGCCGAAACTGCGAAATCGGCACTAGGGGAAGAACGAAGCTCCACCCCTATCAGAAAAAGTTAGCTGATTTGTCAGCTGACTTATCAGTTGATTTATCATCTCAAAACGTCATCTAAAATTTTTTCAGAGTGCTGCTAAAAGCTTACGAAATTTAAAAATCAGTTTCTTCAGCATTGGAAACAGTCTGTCAAGGTGTTTTACCCCCCAAATGAGTTAAAAAATGGACGTTTAAAGGCATTTTAAACAATATTTCAATTTTTACAAATTTTGTACATGAAATATCAGCTGATATTTCATGTACAAAATTTGTAAAAATTGAAATATTGTTTAAAATGCAGCACTCTGAAAAAATTTTAGATGACGTTTTGAGATGATAAATCAGCTGATAAGTCAGCTGACAAATCAGCTGATTTTTTTTATAGGGGCATGCAGCCGGTCCCCACCTATGATTAATTAGGAACGTGGGAGACACTGCATCGCGGATATAAAAAGCGGCGCATCCGGCGTCCGGATTCCTACTAGCCACGGGAATTCGACTCCTGCTAGCCACGGGGAACCTATGAGAGAGGTATAGACGACACGACGACTCAAGAACGAGATAGAACGACAACGGAGTCTTCAGCCATCAATCCACGAGGAAGCCACGAAGCCACGATCACGAAGACTCATCCACGCCGTGCACATACATACACTTACAACCAGTTAGGATATATCTCTCTCGCGCATTTGAGTATTGAATAAATACCACTAGTTCACTTATACTTCTTGTCTTCTCGACTTCTTATTTCACGTAAAATCAACCTCTCCGGGTGCGTAACCCAGAGTGGCCGGGAACAAAAAGATCACACGTAACACAGGCTCATTTTTGAGGTTAGGAAGCTGACATTTGGCGGAATTCCATATATTTTGAAAAGCCTTTAATTTAGTCCAGCTCCGGAATGAATTCGTTAGAGGGCCATTTTAACCTGCTTACCCGGCTATAGCCTTTAAAAATGAAAAAAATAAGCAAAAATTTAAAAAAAGGTTAAAAAGAATGTAAGAATATGTAAGAAAATGTAAGACAATGTAACAATCTTACATTTTTACTGTGTTTCAAACGGTTTATACGATACATTTTTTATATTTCATATAAGACCTAATTTATATCTAATCGAAATTGCCTATATCGAAATACACCCGGTTTGCAACGTTCAAAATTTTTTACAAAATTTTAACTTTGAAATTCTCTGATAATAAAATTATTATCGGACAAATGCAAACTAATTTTTCTACTGTGAAAATTCACAGTGAGGTAAAAATTTGTTTTACTCTCGTCCACCTAACCCGCGGTGAATGTCCCGAGTATTAAAAGAAAGTGTTTCTTTTTTAATACTATTTTTAATACTCTATTTTTGAAGGTCATCTTCAAACAGCTGCCATTTTACAAGCTTTTTATTTTTTTATATTACGCCATTTTTTCTACTTTATTTTATTTTTTTCTTTCTTCAAAGTGAATTTCTGGGAACTTCGTATATAGGATTAGAACGATATTTACACCACCTACCATCACAAAAATTTTCATTAAAAAATGGAGTTTCCGAGAAATTCTTTTTTCCAAAATGTACATTTTTTTATTCAAAACTGCATAATTTATACATTATTTTTATCCAAATATTCAGGGAGTAAAAGAGGGCGTTAAACTAAGTAAAGTAGCGTATAGTTTACTCAAAAACTTAAAAAACTGCTCAAATGTCAGCTGTTTGAAAATGACCTTGAAAAATAAAATTTCAAAGTTAGAATTTTGTAAAAATTTTTATTATTGCAAAAATGATGTGGTTGAAGTGCAACCGAAAAATGAAAATAGCTTAGATTTTCCTTTTTTAATTGTACACTAGCTTAGTTGGAATATTATTTTACAGTTCTTTAACATTTGGTAAGTCTTACATTTACATACACATTTTAACACATCTTAACATTTTTATGCATATTTGCACTCTTTATTATATAATATTATATTTCCCTATTTTCTTCTTATATTTTTTGATACTTTATTATGTGATTGAAGTTTGCAACGTTGCGACCCCAACGAAAATCCAAACTTCCAAAAAATTATAATATCCGCCCGGAATCGATTCTACAGCGACAAAAATGATGTGAACAACATGTAAAAGCGCAAGAAAATAAAAAACAACAAAAACTCACCGCTTAACACCCCATTTTGTAGTGGAAAAAAAGAAAAATTTTAATTCTGCCATTTCTGAGGTCACCAAGAATTTTGTTCCCGGAATATAATTTCGAGCCCGCAAGGTAGCTACAAACAAATTTGCAACCTCGAAAGCATACCCAACCTACCCCTTTCGCCCAAAAAAATCGCAAAAAAATCTTATTCTTTCGTTTTTAAGATCGCCAATAATTTTCTTCCCGAAATATATTTTTGAGTCTGTTGGAGAGCTACAGAAAAATTGGCAACGATGCAAGTACCGCAGATGACCTCCAACCACCCCTTTCTGCCCCAAAAAATTGTAAAAGAATTCTAATTCCGCCATTTTTGAGATCATCAAGAATTTTATTTCCTGAATACAATTTTGAGCCTGCAGGGTAGCTACAGAAAAATTGGCAACAATGCAAGCACCGCGGAAGAGCCCTTTCGCTCGAAAAAATCGAAAAAAAAATCTAATTCCTCCCTTTTTGAGATCGTCAATAATGTTATTTCTGGAATACAATTTTGAACTGGCAAGAGAGATAAAAAAAAATTGACAACGATGCAAGTACCGCGGATCACCTCCAACTACCCCCTTTCGCCCCATGAAATCGTAAAAAAAATCTAATTCCTCCGTTTTTCAGATCGACAAGAATTTTATTCCCGGAATATATTTTTGAGTCTGCAGGAGAGCTACAAAAAAATTGGCGATCTCAAAAACGGAGGAATTAGATTTTTTTTCGATTTTTTGCGCTATAGGGGGTGTTGCGCGATGCTTTCGGGGCTGCCAATTTTTTTGTAGCTACCATGCAGTCTCAGAATTGTATTCCGGGAATAAAATAATTGGCGATCCAAAAACTTTTACTTGTTGTGCACATCATTTTTGCCGCTGTAGAATCGATTCCGGGTGGAAATTATAATTTTTTGGAAATTTGGATTTTCGTTGGAGTCGTAATGTTGCAAACTTCAACGACGTGTTTGTATTCGGGTGGGACTATAGATATATCGAAAGGCTGATAGAAGCCTTACCTTTCAGAAACGTAAAAATAGAACCCGGGCGCCCCATTAGAAGAAACATGTTTATCATACATGATTTAAAACAGAAAGCAAGATTAACAAAATACGAAAATACATAAATATATCTACTGAATAAACTAATTTCATAATGCCATAATTACAGAAAACACTTAGTACAAAAGGTGGATTTATAGAAAATACATAAGACGAATGTCACAAATATAGAAAAAACTATGGTTACTTTTACAATATGGCATTCGTCTTATGTATTTTCTATAAATCCGCCTTTCGTACTATGTGTTTTCTACAATTGTGGTAGAATGAAATTAGTTTATTCTGTAGATATATTTATGTATTTTGTGACGATATATTTTCGCCCCAATGCCTCTTCTTCTCGCTGGACTCGCGGCGCACCGATTCAGACGGCCGAATGGTAATTGAATAATTCGAAAGCTAACGGGGGGGAATATTCTTTATTTGTTCCCGGGTTTTGACAACTTGCAAGACCATGAGAGATGACAACGATAGCGGAATGCTCCGTGGTGCAGAAGAAGGTAAGTGGAGAGAGATAGAGAGAGAGAGAGAGAGAGAAAGTGTAGAGAGGTAGAGTGGAGCATGAGGCGAGTTTGAATCTCGCGCGCGCGTGAGCGGTGCAGCGGCGAGGTGTGAGATGGCAGCACCTCGCGGGCGGCAGTGGCGTAGTCGCAATCAGGCCCCTCGTGCCGGGCTGATGCAACCCGCCGTTCTGCTGCGCGTGCGCGGAAGTAGGCTACAGGGCGCGAGCAGAAAAATCGGCAATGTCTAGACGGCAGCGTACGCGAAGAGTGGAACGAGCGGTAATTGTGAGTGTGTGCCAGAGGAAGAGGAAGAAGAGCGGTGAGGGAGAACGAGAGCCGGACGACGACGAGCAGCGGTGGCGAGAAGAGAGTTGGAGAGAGAGAGTAGCTGGGGAGCGAGAAGAAGCAGCTGGGAGATCGGCGGTCCGACCTCGTAACCGGGGCAAGGCTTCGTGCGACGGAAGGTACGTGGACAGCGGACCCGAGAGCGGATAGTGAAGCGTGGCGAGAGTGGAGAGAGAGAGAGAGGTTCGCGGACGCGGCAATTCTTGGAATCGCGCTGCGAGAATCTTCGATTTCGCGTGGAGAAAGAGAGTAGAGAGAGAGAGATAGAGAAAGAAAAGAGTGTCGCGATTATCACTCGAGCCTCGCGCGGCGATGTCTTTTTGTGGATACGTGCGTCTAACACCGGTGGAGAGAGAGAGATAGCGTGAGTCGGTTGGGGGCTCGCCTCGCGGCGATTCGGGTGAACGTGCGTGTAGAACGGTCGTAGAGAGTGAGAGAGAGAGAGAGAGAAAGAGAGAGAGATCGAGTGGCGTTTTCGGGAATCGCATTGCGGCGATCCCTTAAGTTCGTGTACACGATTTTCGCGGCGATTTAGAGCGTGGAGAGTGGAGAGAGAGAGAGAGATTCGGGGGCGCAGCGATTCTCCGAATCGCGTCGCGGCAGGTTTCAGTTTATCAGCGAGTTTCCGAGTGGTGTCGACAAGTTTCACGAGAGTGAGAAGAGTGAGTGTGTGCGTGAGAGTGGGATTAGCTACTTGTAGTAGGGATTTTCGATTTGAATAAAATAAGAGTCTACTTGAAGTTGGTGTTTGGAATATTTATTTAGCGCAGTACCCTTCCCAACCTTTTTCAGCATCGTAGCTCGCCCAGGCGTACGACATCACAGCGGAATCTCCTTTTGGACGGTAAGTGTCGCGAGAAAGCGAGAGGAAGAGGGAGGAGGTTAACGATTATTATTATTTGCGGGTGTTCGGACTCGGTGATTCGTCGCTTAAGTATAACGCCATCGCAAATTGGCATCCCTTGTGAGGAGATCTGCTGTGATAAAGGTTGGGAAGTGCGTGTAGTGTAGAGAAATAGAGTGAGAGTAAGTGTGAGAATTGCGGCAGAGTCGTGGCGAGTTAGCGGTAATTGCGGCGTAGCGATAGTAAAGCGTGCGAATAATAAATATATATATTGAATATTTAAATTATTTGTTCTCCCTTATATTATATATAATACTTGAGTTTGAATATTTATTGTGGAGAGTTGTTGGCGTATTTGTTGGTCGCACAGGCGAAGGCCGTGCGTTCAGAAGTACTTTGTGGAGTCAGAGGGAGTTTAGACGGAGGAAAGAGTGAGAGAGAGTTGAACTACTCGGCTTTCGTAAGCGAGTAATAGTCGTGGAGAAGCGGACGCGAGCCATGGGCAAGCACGCTGTGAGAATGAAGGAGCTGGCGCAATCTCGTGCGGCCAGGCCCTGGACCCGAACTGTGGCCCAGTTGCAGCCGGCAGAATTAGTTGCGGAACTCGAGGAACGGAGGGCGAATAGCCGCGGTAACGTGGAGAGTTTGCGAGATCGCTTATTGCGTGCGATCTTGCGCGAGGAAGTGCCGGGGGTTGAGGTCCCCTGGTACACCTGCGACGAGGCAGAGTCTGAAGCCATTGAAGAGATTATAGGGGTGGATGTGGAGAGCGGCGAGGAGAAAGGTGAGAAAATTCAACGGATGAAGACCTTGAAGAAGAAAGAAGCGGCCCGGTCTCGGGCTAGAACGAGTAGTGAAGGCTCGCTGCGGGCGAGCGACGAGGATGTGGAGAGAGGAAGAGAGCAGCTGGTGGAGGTGATGGTGCACCAGCAGGAGGGGCCTACGTCAGTGACGGTGACTGTCACTAGCTCGCCAAGAGCCACTAGGAGTAACGCGGGTTCGGTCCTGCGGACGACAGGGGCACAACCGGCCGTGACTACTTCGGTCTCAGTTCTGAGTGCGCCCAGGGTGACAGCCACGTTTGATAGTAGTCGATTCGTACCACCTGTGGCATCGACGTGGGAATACTATTCAGCTCGATTATATCGGGGGCTACCGCCTACTGAACCGTTGCCGCCGCCTTCAGCCCTGCCGGCTCGGACACCGCTTAGAGCACTGCCAGCTCTCATTCAAAGGGAGACTCCAGCGAGGGAAAAGGGGGTGCCCCAAAGGAAGTGGTACACTCCAGGCCAGAACTGGGACGAGATACACCGGATGTATGACGTGGAGTCGAGTAGTGGAGAGGCGAGTGACGTGGAGGCAGAAATAGAGTTGAAAAGGGAGAAGGATCGAAGCCTTACCACGACGTACCGGCCTCTAAAGAATCCTCAACCGGCTTGTACTTCGGACCACGAGGAAGGCAAGCCACTACTGAGAAGGAAGACATCAGGGCCTCCTCGTCGGAGACCTATCGATCCTTCCCTCATGGAGCGGTTAAGCGATGAGGAAGAAATAGAAAATCGCCAGGAAAACATATCGAAGAGGTCTGGTACACTCGATAAGGGAGTGCGAGAACCGAAGCGGACTGGGAGATTCGCAAGAGAAAGGAAGTCAGCGGTACGCAGCATCACGATATCAAGCAGTAGTGAGAGTGGAGGAAACTCAGAGAGGAGCAGCCTGGCCCACCGCAGACGTCGAGACCTCAGCGAGACGGAGGATGATGGTGAAGTGGAGCCGAGAAGACGGTGGAGAGCGACACCTGCAGCGGAGCAAAAGGCTCGCGCAGTCAAGCTATTGAAGAGTTGGGGCATCAAATTCAGTGGAGACGAGAAGGAGAACCCCGAGGAGTTTTTAGAGCAGTTAGAAGACTGCCGCGAGGGAGCAGGATTACGTGATCGAGAGCTGCTCGGTGCCTTGCCCTGTATCTTAACTAAGAGAGCTGGCAGGTGGTTCAGAACTATCAAGCTGGATACGCCCTCTTGGTTGGGATTTCGCAAGGCTTTCAAACATCAGTTCGTCACAGAATACGACCATGAAGATCTGTTGGATGATTTGAGACGAAGGACGCAGGCTAGGGGCGAGAAGATTGCCACGTACCTCTCCAATTTCAATTACATCGTCTCTCGGTTTAAACGGCCGCCGTCGGAGAGGCAGCTGGTGGAAACAGCCTACCGGAATATCCTCCCCGAGTACAGAAAGGCGATGTCTGACAAAATTGTGGAGACAATGGAAGATTTGGAGAAGTACGGACGTCTTTGGGGGAGGCAGAAGGAATTAGATAGTCGCTATCTTCCGCCGCCTCCTGCTGACAAGATGAGGGTGCCCGGAGCAGCGTTTACGGGTACTACTGGTCGCCAGAAAGCCGTAGCAGCTGTGGAGAAGGGAGTGGAGAGTGAGAACGTGTCGCCAAAGCCCAACAAGCTGAACGAAACGAAAGCGGCGAAGAAGGCGGCCAAAACCAACGTTCAGCCCTCCGTCAAGGCGAGTGACGGAGAGCCGAAGCCGGAGACTGCGCCGCCGAAGATGTCGAATGCGCAGATAATGGAGAAGGAGGAGGCAAAGACGTACGCGGCAGTGGTGCAGGGGGGACCTGGTGTTCAAGGGGGTCAGGAAAACCCCAGGCCCCCCTACGGTGCAGGACGCGGCTATGGAGGTGACCCGTGGAGAGGAGCTACGGCTCAGAATTCGGGTTCAGGAGAGTCGCGAGCCGATCCTCCAAGACGCAGTTATGGGCGTCCAGCTGGACCTGGTCAAGCCCCGCTTACCGTAGGAGAGGAGAGGCCGTTCATGGGGGTCTGCATCCTCTGCCAGGCGGTGGGCCATAAGGCTTCCGTTTGTCCTGAAGTGGTCTGTTTCTGGTGTAGGCAAAAGGGGCATACGGTGCGAAACTGCACCATCCGTAATCAGCCTGCTCAGCCTCCACGAGTGAGCTGCCAAAACTGTGATGCGCCGAATGTCACCTTCAAGACGTGTCCTAACTGTGCCCCCTTACGAGCAAAGTTGGGAAACGGGCAGGCTGGGGGACAGGTATCTTAAGTGTGCTTGTTCCCCAGGGACCCTGGCGGAAGGCCGAAAAATCTAGTGGAGACGGAGAAAGTGGAGAAGAGAAAGGGAGGGAGAAGAAGATAGAGGGAGATATAGAAGTAGAAGTAAGAGACGAGGTGAGACCAGTGGAGAAGAAGAGTGAAGTGAAGAAGGGTGAAGTGAAGAAGGGTGAAGAGAAGAAGAGTGAAGTGAAGAAGGGTGAAGAGAAGAAGAGTGAAGTGAAGAAGGGTGAAGAGAAGAAGAGTGAAGGGAACCAACGAGACTTAGAACCCCCAGTCCATCTGCCAGCAGAGGGGTGGGGTGAGGAGTCTAGTGATGATGAATGGCTAGAGGAGATAATGGACGATTTGGTCGGTAAAAAGGTCAAAGAGGATGAAACACCCGTGGGGGTGATACCATCGAAGGAGCCCAGGAAGATTGATGTGGAGAGGGAAGAGGAAAAGAAAGTGGAGAAAGGAAAGGAAGAAGAGAGACCAGATATTAGTGGAGAGAAGGAGTCCGAGGAAGACCCCGATGCAGTCGCAGGATTGTGCGGGGAGAATCGTCATTTCGTCATGGTGAAGCTTGGGGGGCACTCCTACAAAGCCTTATTCAACCCGGGGGCAATGCTATCACTGGTAGGCCCCGGCGTGGCCGAACGATTCCAAGAGAGGTTGCAGGAAAGCGCCACGGCGGTGCGGAACGTCACCGGAGGAATTACCAAAGTCATGGGAGTGTTGAACGCGATGCTTGAAATCGATCATCACTCGGCGCCTCTTCCCATGAAGGCTTTACATAACCTCGACCAGGAGATTATACTGGGCATGGATTTCTGCAAGTTATTTAATGTGGATGCGCAACTAGGTAAAGGAGTGTGGAGAGTGAGAGGGGGCGTTGAAGACCTTTCGCCAAGACAGGCGAGGAGAGAAACGCCGTCATTCACGGAGAGTGCGCGGGGATCTCCGAGTTAGAGGAGGAGGAACGAGAAAGGGTGGAGAGATTGGTGGATCGCTTGTTGATCTACCCCGAAGGAGGGAAGCGAAAGGGGGTGACGACGTTGACGGAACATACGATAGATGTGCAAGGGACGAAACCCTTTAAGCACCATCCCCGCCGGACGTCGCCAAAGATGCAACAAGTGGCGATAGAGGAAGTGGAGCGGATGTTTAATGAGGGGATCATCGAGAGGTCAGCCAGTGATTACAGCAGCGCCCCGGTGATGATCAAGAAATCCAATGGTACTTATCGGTTTTGTGTCAATTACCGGAACTTGAATAAGGTGACGTGTCGAGATACGTATCCTATTCCCAATATGGATACAATCCTGGACAAGTTGAGACAGGCGAAGTACCTAACGAAGATCGACCTCAGGCAAGCGTACTACCAGATCCCCTTGGAGAAGGCGAGTAGGAAATATACCGCCTCCTCGGTGCCGGGATCAGGACTGTGGCAGTTCACCCGGATGCCGTTCGGGTTGATGAACGCGCCGAATACGTTTCAGCGGCTTATTGATTCGCTGTTCGGTCCCGAGATGCAACCGAATGTCTTCCGCTATCTCGACGACATAATCATAGCCACTGAATCGTTTGAGGATCATCTCTACTGGGTTGAAGTGGTGCTGAAGGAGTTAGTGGGGGCAGGGTTAGAGGTTAACCGGGAGAAGTGTGAGTTTTGTTGCTCGCAAGTCACCTACTTGGGGTTTCTGCTCGACCGAGAGGGTTTGAGACCGGATCCCGAAAAGGTGGCACCGGTGGCTGACTACCCCGCCCCCAAGAACGTCAGGCAATTGCGCCGGTTTTTGGGGATGCTGGGGTGGTATTCTCGCTTTATCAAGGATGAATCAGGGTTAAAAATACCGCTGGTGAAGTTGTTGAGAAAGGGGAGAGAGTGGAGTTGGGGAGATGAGCAAGAAGAGGCGTTTGAGCGACTGAAGAGAGCGCTTGCGTCGGCTCCGGTCTTGGCGCGACCAGATTTCAGTAAACCTTTCAAGGTGCAGTGTGATGCCAGTGGTTACGCATTAGGGGCTGTTCTAACCCAGGAAAGCGAAGACGGAGAGCATCCCATCGTCTACGTTAGTCGCGTACTGACCTCGGCCGAGAAGAATTATACCACGACCGAGAAGGAGTGCCTGGCCATGGTGTGGGCAATTAAGAAGCTGAGACCGTATCTGGAGGGCTACAAGTTTACCGTGGTGACGGATCATAGTGCATTGAAGTGGCTATGTAACCTCAAAGAGCTGACAGGAAGGTTGGCACGCTGGGCATTGCAGCTGCAACAATGGGATTTTGACATAGTTCACCGCAAGGGTACGCTTCACCAGGTGCCAGATGCTCTATTACGAGCGCAAGAGCCAGATGAGGCGGAGATAGCAGGGTTCGATGAGATTAAAGACCCCTGGTATCTCAAAATGATGGAAGAAGTGGAGAAATTTCCGACCAAATATCAGCAGTGGAGAGTGGAGAACGGGGGTTTGTTTAGATTTAGGACGGATCCATTACTGGATCCCGTGGAGTTCCGAGAAGAGAGATGGAGATTGGTTGTGCCGGTGGAGCACCGAGCAAGAGTGATGGAAGATGCTCATTGCGCCCCATCCTCGGGCCATCTTGGCGTTGAAAAGACGTATGATCGGGTGGCCCGGGAATATTACTGGAAAGGAGTCTATCATGACGTGCGGACCTTCGTGAGGGAATGTGAGTCCTGTCAGAAGTTCAAGGGTCTCCAAACGGGACCTCAAGGTCTAATGGGCACGCGAATCGTGGAGAAACCGTGGGCGGTGGTCGCGGTGGACACAATGGAGTTTCCGCCAAGCAAGAGCCAGCATCGTTATCTTTTGGTTTTCCAGGACTTGTTCACTCGCTGGATCGAGGTGAAACCTCTCCGCAAGGCGGACGGAAGGTCTGTAGCAAGAGCCACCGAGGAGCTGATCCTGTTCCGCTGGGAAACTCCCGATTACTTGCTGAGTGACAATGGCAAAGAGTTCGACAATAAGTTCTTTAAGGGGATGCTGGAGGAGTATGGGGTAAAGCATGTGACCACGCCCCCATACCACCCTCAGGCAAACTCTGTGGAGCGTAGCAACCGAACCCTTAAAGCCATGATCTCAGCATTCGTGGGAGCGGACCACCGGAACTGGGACCAGCACGTCCATGAGTTCAGGCACGCGGTAAATACGGCGGTGCAGTCGAGCACCAAGGTGTCGCCCGCGTTCCTGAACTTCGGACGACACCCGCACCCGGTTAAGAGTCTGCGACGAGAGGTGGAGAGTGAGAGATTAGTGGAGAGAATCGACCCGGGAGTATGGGAGGATAGAATGAAGCGTTTGGATGCGTTGAGGGATTTAGTAGGCCGCCACATCGATAGCGCTAGAGAAATACAGGAGAAACATTATAATAAGGGAAGGAAAGAGGTGCAGTTCGTAGTGGGAGATAGGGTGTTGAGGAAGGCGCATCATTTATCTGACGCGGCGAAGAAATTCAACGCGAAGCTAGCGCCGAAATATGAAGGCCCGTTTGAAGTGGTCGAGATACTTTCTCCTACCGTTTATGTGTTAGGACAAAGGGAAGCAGCGAACCGCCGGATCGCGAAAGTGCATGTTTCCGAACTAAAGCGTTATGTTCCGAGACGAACTGCTGGGGTCCCGGCGCGACTGAAAGACTAATCCCTTGGTGTTGTTTCAGATGAGAGCCAGGAGGGGGTGGCCGAAGAGGGGTGGGTTGGGAGCGCTGCGCTCCCCATACCCGGAATTCCACGAGCTCCCGGAGACGTCACGAGCGACGCCCACCGGGGAGATCGTGCACATGGGGACGGGTCGAGTGCAGTCTTTTGTACCGCCCCGGCTTTTGCCCCGTTTGAACTGGGCTGAGGAAGTGGAAAGAGAGGAAGTGGAGAGAGAGAAAGTGGAGAGGGAATTAGCGGAGAGAGAGAGAGCATGAAAGGAGAGAGAATGAGAGGAAGGAGAGAGAAAGAGTTGAGAGGGAGGAGCGGGAGGAGAGAAAGGAGAATGAGAGGAAGGAGAGAGAAAGAGTTGAGAGGGAGGAGCGGGAGAAGGAGAGAACGGAGAATGAGAGGAAGGAGAGAGAAAGGATTGAGGATGAAAGACGAGAGAGTGAGCGAGCTGAAAGTGAGAGGAGGAAGAGGGAAGGAGATGAAAAAATGCGGTTAGAGGCAGAGCGGGTGGAGAGAGCCAGAGTGGAGAAAGAGGGGAGGGAGAAAGAGAGAATAGTGAGAGAGAAAGAGGAAGAGTTAAAAAGAATGGAATGGGAAGAGCAGGAAAGAGAGAGAATGGAAAGGATGAGAGTGGAGAGAACGTCGCTAGAGAGAGAGAGAGAGAGAGTGGAGAGAAGAGTGAGAGAGGCGGTGGAGACGGAGAGAGAAGAAGAGGAGGAGACGGCCGTCGGGGTGAGCGACGAGCTGGAGGCGTGTCGCCTCCGGGGGGCCATTCCCCGGCGGCTACTCGCCTCCCGTGGCGCTGAACGAGGCTCCCCTCTGTCGCCGACTAGAGCCGACTCGGTAGAGCCGACGGCCGAGGGGAGCCCCGAGGAGCAACTCAGCCACGCGGCTGAGCTGGAGCTCGCTGCTTACCTGGCGGCTGATCGGGGCGCTGCTACCGGCGATGACGGGCGAAGGGACGGAGCCTCCACTCGTCAGTCCCCTCCAGGGCGCCCGGGGCCGGATGGCCAGGAGCAGGAGTCGGAGTATGGGGAACCTGGTGTTCCCGCTGAGTATCCACTCCGATTTCTGCCAGTGCCGACCCTCACGGCCTCTCCGGAGCCCATGGAATGGGATCGGGAGGAGGTTCCGTCTATCCCCGTGGGGGCAAGCGTCGCCGGGGAGCCGTCGGCGGAAAGAGGAGAACGAGAGCTGGGAGAGGGAAGGAGAAGAAGGAGAAAGAAGAAGACGAGGCCGTATAACCCGCGGCGGCACCTGGAGGTAGGCGACTATGTCTCGGGGGTGCCAACGCCACCAAGGTCACTGTCGCCTCCTCCGGGTCCCCCGCGGCGGCCTCCCTCTTCGTCGCGAGTGGAGAGAGAGAGGCCGAGAAGTGGGTCAAGGGCGAGCGCTGGGTCGGGGGGAAGCCGGAGACGAGCACTACCCGTGAAAACCCGGGGGATCATATTCGGGGAGCTCCTCCCTATCCCCACTGACCCGGCGCTCGACCCGCCTCCCAAGGCCTGCTATAATTGTTGGCGGGTGGGCCATTCCTGCATCCAGTCCCCGCGTCCCCCGAGTGTGTATTGCCACAATTGCGGTCGGCGGGGCGCGGACCTGACGGTGTGTCCCCGTTGTCTAGACGGCAGCGTACGCGAAGAGTGGAACGAGCGGTAATTGTGAGTGTGTGCCAGAGGAAGAGGAAGAAGAGCGGTGAGGGAGAACGGGAGCCGGACGACGACGAGCAGCGGTGGCGAGAAGAGAGTTGGAGAGAGAGTAGCTGGGGAGCGAGGAGAAGCAGCTGGGAGATCGGCGCTCCAACCTCGTAACTGGGGCAAGGCTTCGTGCGACGGAAGGTACGTGGACAGCGGGCCCGAGAGCGGATAGTGAAGCGTGGCGAGAGTCGAGAGAGAGAGAGGTTCGCGGACGCGGCGATTCTTGGAATCGCGCCGCGAGAATCTTCGATTTCGCGTGGAGAAAGAGAGTAGAGAGAGAGAGAGAGAGAGAGAGTCGCGTTTAACAATCGAGCATCGCGCGGCGATGCTTTTTGAGAGTGCGCGCATCTAATGTCGGTGGAGATAGAGAAAGAAAAGAGTGTCGCGATTAACACTCGAGCCTCGCACGGCGATGTCTTTTTGTGGATACGTGCGTCTAACACCGGTGGAGAGAGAGAGATAGCGTGAGTCGGTTGGGGGCTCGCCTCGCGGCGATTCGGGTGAACGTGCGTGTAGAACGGTCGTAGAGATGAGAGAGAGAGAGAGAGAGAGAGAGAGATCGAGTGGCGTTTTCGGGAATCGTATTGCGGCGATCCCTTAAGTTCGTGTACACGATTTTCGCGGCGATTTAGAGTGTGGAGAGTGGAGAGAGAGAGAGAGATTCGGGGCGCAGCGATTCTCCGAATCGCGTCGCGGCAGGTTTCAGTTTATCAGCGAGTTTCCGAGCGGTGTCGACGAGTTTCACGAGAGTGAGAAGAGTGAGTGTGTGCGTGAGAGTGGAATTAGCTACTTGTAGTAGGGATTTTCGATTTGAATAAAATAAGGGTTTACTTGAAGTTGGTGTTTGGAATATTTATTTAGCGCAGTACCCTTCCCAACCTTTTTCAGCATCGTAGCTCGCCCAGGCGTACGACATCACAACGGAATCTCCTTTTGGACGGTAAGTGTCGCGAGAAAGCGAGAGGAAGAGGGAGGAGGTTAACGATTATTATTATTTGCGGGTGTTCGGGCTCGGCGATTCGTCGCTTAAGTACACCATCGCAATTTTCGCATTCTTTTAATTGTTATTTCTGTTTTAAATTATGTATAATAAGTAGCAGAAGCTAATGGGACGCACGGGTTCTATTTTTAATTTTCTGAAGGATATGGCATCTAACTATCAGCCCTTCAATATATCTAGTCCCACCTTTTTATTCCATGCTTTTAAGAATTTTTATGCTTTTTTACCCTTCAATATCATTTTTTACAAATTGAAATTATTTAATTATAATTCTGCCACTTCATTTATGTATTCTTACATTTTCATATGGTTTTTAACTTTTTATAACAATTTATCATATAATAAGAATTTTTATATTTGTAGAATTTAATATTTTATTAAGTGCCCAGACGGAAATGATCTTCTATAATAAAAGTTCAAAAAAGTTTATAACTGATATTAACAGATTATAAAGTCAGGATTTGAGACTTTTATTAAAGATTAAAACTGTTATAAATAGTTATAAATAGTTATTTACTTTTATAAGTTTTATGGATCGTCGTAAAAATTTGAATCTTTGAAGAGTAAAAAAAGTTAGTAACTGATAATAACTTTTACGAATGTTTACTAATCTGTACTAATTGAAATTTATAATTATTTGTATTTTGGAATATCCATATTAATAAAATTTCTTACAAAAAGTGAATAATTAATAAACTTATTGAAACTATTAATAACTATTATTATTAAATAAAAAAAGTTTATAACAGATAATAACTTTTTATAGATTGATTTTATGGTTATGCGCCGTGGCCCAAAAAAGTAAATAAAAGTTTATTAATGTTAGAAACTTTTTTTAACTGTTCATAACAGAAAAAAACTGACGATAACTTTTATAAACTGTTACTATAGTCTCAAATCCTACCTATATTAACATATATAAACTTTTTTTTTTAAATTATAAAAAATTATATATTCTTATTAATAATTATTTGCTTAGTTTTATTTCCGACTGAGTGTTAATAAAATGTAACAATTTGTGATGAAATGTCAAATTATTTATCATTATGTAAGTTACTGTAAAAAATTGTAAAGTGTTACAGTTTCTTACAAATAATGACAGTATATTACAGATATTTACCTTTCGTTATATTTATGTGAAAGTAAAGATAAGAAATAAGGAATTCAAAAAGTGTACTTAAGAAAAAGTTAAAGAAAATAGGAAAACGTGACAAATAAATTTCAAGAAATCTTATCTATGTGTGTCAACGATAAAGTAATTTACTAGATATTATTAGATGGGTATTAAATGACTAAATATTAGAAAAAAGATACCGATTAGAAATATCTTATGGAAGAGACTTAGAGACTTTAAAAATAGTTTGCAGAAGTGTGAAGAAAGAAATCATGGAATATAGAAAAACAAAAAATTTCAAGAAATGCGAATAAAAAGCACATGTAGAAATACATTGATTCTACGAAAGCAGACTTCGAAATACAGGTTAATAGGGGTGAGACTAGGTATGTCGAAAGGCTGATAGTTAGATGCCTTACCTTTCAGAAAATTAAAAATAGAACACGCGTACCCCATTAGCAGAAGCACCCTTGTCATACAAGATTTAAAACAGACAGCACGATTAATAGAATGCGAAAATACATAAATATTTCTACAGAATACACTAATTTTATAATGCCCCAATTATAGAAAACACACAGTACGAAAGGTGCATTTATAGAAAATACATAAGATGAATATAATGAATCCAGAGAATGCTATACTTTAGATAGAAAAAAACTACGGTTATTTTTATAATTATTGCATTTTTCTTGTGTATTCTCTATAAATACGCCTTTCATACTGTGTGTTTTCTAGAAATGTGACAATATGTAAATAGTTTATTCTATAAATACATTTATGTATTTTTGCATTCTGTTAATCGTGCTGTATGTTTTAAATTCTATATGACAAACATGCTTGTGTTGATGGGTGCGTGTGTTCTATTTTTAATTTTCTGAATGATAAGGCATCTTACTAACAGCCATTCGATATATCTAGTATAGTATGTGAGTGAAAATTAAACAATTATAAATAACACAGATATTAATAGAATAGAATATTAAAATATAGTAGGATAAGGAATGATTCAGTTATTTTTGAATGCACTTTTTGTAATGTAAAATCATTAAGCTCTCTACTAGTAAAATATTTCTGCACTTTTCTGTCAGTTGACTATCTGTGATTTTATTTACATGGTATGCAGCCAACAATCAATATCTTATCTATGTGCAAATGATAAAGTAATATAATACACATAAGATTATGTATGAAGTGAATATTAAAAGCAAAATAAAGATTAAAAATATTTCGTAAAAGAGAGTTGCGACTTGACATAAATATAATTTTAAATTCAATATAATGTTTATCAAAACAGCGCCACATTAAGGGTGAATATTTAGCAGAAGTTATACGTAAAGCAAAAATTATGGACAATTATTTATATTTTTTAATGATCAAATAGTCTACTTTATACAAATATCATCTAGACTCAACTGTTAAAGAGGTTATACATGTTATCTTTAATTGTAGGGAAAAAAAACATAACATGTTTTTATAAATATTTCAACTATATTTTAAACTATTTTATAACTAAAATTGTACAAGTTTTTCCAAAAATGCTATTTACATTCAAGAAGGTAATTATTATTTTCAAATATAAATTCTTAAATTTTAGTAAAAATATTCGATATTTTTTTATAAATTTTCCGATTTTAACATTGTTTTATGTGTACAATAACATAATAATATTATGTATACATTTCTATATTTCTATATAATCATGAATACAGTATTGTATGTACACCCATCCTTGATGGATTCTTGCCGAATGTGCCTGCTCAGTTTCAAAATCCTGCAATCTCATTGGACAATTCAAGTGTAACCATTAACCTTAATGCCCTAATCACATAACCGCGTACGATCGCATACGTCTGCGTACAACCGCGTCCGACGTTAAGGAAGAATCTAGTGATTTTGTGAACAGACCTACGTATACGAAAGTCGGCTACTACACCAACGACAACAAACATAAACAAGCAAGCGTTACTCCGATCTACTGCACTTCGTGTGAGTAGGTCTGTTCCTCGAAAGTACTAGTTATTGCACTGACATTACCGCTGTTGGCAACAGCGAAAATCACTAGATTCTTCCTTAACGTCGGACGCGGTTGTACGTAGACGTACGCGATCGTACGCGGTTATGTGATTAGGGCATAAATTGGAATCGGCCAACGGAATTCCAGAATTTTGAAACTGAAGAGGCACGTTCGGTAAGAATCCCACAAGGATGGGTGTACACTGACCATTGTAATTTATTCAGTCTATGGCCTATGGGTAAGTATATCTCTCTCTATATATATATATTGTGAATAACCCAGATAACAACACATAGCGTTATAGTTTTACACAGTTTTGAATACACTCTTTATCATATATACTTTTTCTTACTCTTTTTCGTACACATGTCCTTGCATTTGATAATTAGCTTATCAGTGGTTTTGACTTATTTGCTATTATTGCTAAAATTTATTCATGTAATTTGTAACTTTCAATATTAGTACAAAAAAAAAGTCTATGCTATTAGATGAATATCGATTATGGTTAAGACTTCAGAAAAAGTAATCTCTATATATATATATAATTTGCAAAAGTATTTCATACAACATACAAATTTTTTGCCTGTATCAGGTTCTGCTTAAAAATCATCAATTAGAAAACAGGTATGAACAATAAAATAACAAAGTTTTGAAAAATTTCTCTAGTTTTTAGAATATATAAAATTTGATAATCTTTTATTTATTATAGTTATTGTGATTGAGTTTTTTAAAAAATTAGTAGAGAATAATGTCTGGATCAAAAAAAGAATAAAGTTTGCAAGGATAAGTTTTCTCGATAGTAAAAATAAACAGCACATATATTCCACTGATGATATAAAATGTAACAAAACAGATAGTTCTCCAATAAATCCCAATGACGAGACTGATTTTGAGAAAAACCATAAATACTATATTAAGTATTACTTATGTTCAGACAATGGTGAAGCATGTAACAATCAACATGAACATGATTATTCATATTACGGAGCAATAATTTATTCACTAGGAGGTATGTATAAAAATATATAAATCATTCATCCATCTAGTTTTATCATTTTGAAGTTTGCATTATTTCAAAGCATTAAAACAAGGCTGCTGCTATATATACGATAGATCGTTCTTCCCGCAATGTTTGACTTATAAGTTAAAGTTTTAATGTGAGCATTTTCTAGGAGGTTATATTCATTTAATATACTGTTTTTTATTTGCTTATTTTAATTGGCCAGATCCTCTGACAGTAAAAAAATCTATAATTATTTTAAATCTGTAGTAGATTTAAGAAGAATAAAAAAGCCAAATTTACTTGACATCTGATTTTTAATGATTAGCAATACTTATGTTTAAATTAAAAAAAAAACAAGTACACATACGGACTACAAGACGGATATTCTTACTGAAACTGTCATGATTATCGTCACCCTTACTGTCAAAAAGAACCTTTTCTTTAAATAATTTAACTATGAGTTCGAAAAATGATATGTGATGTTTACTAACAGGACACGTTCTGAAAGAATATCTTTTGCTCAGGTGTACCGGAACTAATAATGGTCAGATTTAAGTATGTTACCTTACATCCATAGATTTAGCTACAATTTTAGAAGTTAATTCAAAATACATATATAAACTACGGATAACTGTTATATTTTTTCAAATTATTATACATCTTAAGTATTAAATAAAATTCGTTTTGGAAGTTTCGTATATTTATATATGAAGTTCAGCATCTCCTTAAAATAATAGTCCATTGTGCAATTTTGAAACAATTTTTAATTTAGATAAGAGATTAAATTTAAAATTATATTTTTGTACCCGGCAGCTACTATCAATGATGTTACCAAAGAATTACAAAATGCACCACGGATACAGTATCCTAATTCTAAATATTTGGGAACCAGTGATTCAGATGACTTAAATTTGCAATTAAGTCAGAGTAAATCTTCACAACTTGTAAATTTACTTTTTTCAGCCATCAAATTCTATGTCATTGAAAAAATATTCATAAAATTATAATTTGTTGGCGATCCAACGCCTCAAACAGAGGAGACGCTGACGTCATCACGCCTTATAAGGCAATATACGGCTCGAGCAAGAGCGCAGCCAATCAGCGCTCTCCACGCGGTCCTCTCTCACCGCCCCTCCTTCAACAAAGACACGCCGACGGCACTTCGTAGCGCCGGCCGGCTCCTCAGTTCACGCGCGACGGCCAGAGAGAGAACGGCAACCCATGTACGCCTGCAACGGCACAACGGACAAAGACAATAAAACCAACTTATCTCCACACGAAACGCCTTCAATTATTGAACCTCTCCAGTCCACGATCCACCCACATTCACAACACAAAACATTTGGTCCTTCGAGCCGGATCGTGGGAGCATCAACAACAACGCCACGAGAATGCAGCTAAAGAAGAAACTTCGCTCTAGCCTTACGTCTACTTTCGAGTGACGTAACACTAGTCTTCTTCTTCCAGGTACGCATCAAAAGTGTTCGTGGTCGTGAGTGCCGTTAAAGTCGCATGCGCCCGCATGCTGACTTCGCGCGTACGTTGCTGTCTCTCTCTCTCTCGTTTGTTACGCCGTCGCGTGAATTCGGAAGCCACCTTCTAAGGCTTCCGAGGGGAAATAGCACATCGATTGCTATTGTCCCCATTTTCTGAAAACGCCTTGGAGTGTGCGTGTCAACCGACTCCAAGACGTCGCCAAGAGCGTGCGCTGTAAAGCCAGCTCTAGAATCATCGCATTCGTACGATGATCGGCAGTTCTAGAATCGTCGCTTTTACGATGATCAGCCATCTTGTTGTAGCCAAGAGCAACAAGTGGCATTTCTGTTAAGAAGCGTGCGTCGCTGACCAGCTTCAATCCGCCAAGAGCGTGCGCTGTAAAGCCAGCTCTAGAATCACCGCGTTCGTACGGTGATCGGCAGCCATTTTGTTGGAGTCAAGACCAACAAGTGGCAATCTATAGAAGAGCGTGCGTTGTAAACCAGCTCTAGAATCATCGCCATCGTACGATGATCATCTAATCGTTGCCGGCTAGTGCAAAGAGTCGAAACGGGGTTCACACCTCTCATTTCAAGGAGTACCCGCGTGGCGCCTACGCGCTAGGGGATCCACGCCAGTCAAGACAAAGAGTACCCGCGTGCGGCGTTCACGCTACGGGGCTCACACCGGTTAAGACACGGAGTACCCGCGTGCAGCTTGCGCTACGGGGTCTACACCAGTCCATCCAAGGACTACCACAGGAAGCGAACTGATACCTCGACTGTCCTAATACTTGGACACACGTATCGTTCCAATTTGTTTAAATTAAATTTGCAACTATCGTCTAGTCAATCTAGTACATTTATTACTTTTAATGAGAATTTAATGATCTCTATTTAGTCACATTACTTTAATTAAAATTGAGTAAATTTAATTTGAGACTAGCACTATTTAATTTGAGTTTGAGTTTATTATAAAATTAATTGTAATATTTAACTAGTCTTGTGAAAATTGAATGTAATTTTCGACTTAGCAAATACTTATATTATTGAACCTTGCAGTTTTACTGCTGCCTGCGGATGCAACATCGCGACTCAACTTAGGCTGCTTATCTACATTTGGATACCCTTCCGGATTCAGTTGCTGATTACACGCTGCAGGAGTTGCTGAATTCAACACTGGCAGTTACTCCCCTTCGAGCAGTCAACACTGATCAACAGCTGAATCACCGTGGGAACGTTAGCAGTCGCGCAACGTCGCATCTTCAAGCGAATATCTACGTGCATACTATCATAAGTATTATAACCTAGGCTAAGGCTTAATTGTAACAATTTTCACTTATGGTTATTCTACTTTCGAGTTGGTAAACATAGTTCAAGCAATACTTAGGTTAAATAATCAAATTTGTTACTAGTCTGAATTAACTTGATCTCAAAATGGAGGCGTTTCATGCTAAACAGATGGCACTCCAAGCTAAAATTACAAACTCCTTTAAAAATTTCAAATCTAAGGGTAAAGATAATATGACGAAAGGTTATGCAAAATCATGTCTAACCGGACTTGAAACTAATTTTACGTCGTTTCGGGTAAATCACGAGAAACTTATGCTCGTTGAGGATATTGATCAAGATCATGCCTATTTTACAACTAATCTCTTTGATCTGGTTGAGGATAGTTTTTACCTCCGCAGAGGAGACTTTCTTGATTACTTAGAAACTTTTGAAACTAGAGATGCTGCTCAAGGATCTTCTAATTCGACTGCTGAGCCAGTGCCTGCAAGCACTGCTCGATCTACGAACGTTTCGTTTCAATCGTTGCCGAAAGTAGATTTACCAAAGTTTTCGGGGAAATTCTCGGATTGGGAAAATTTTAGAGACGTCTTTCGTTCGGTCATACATCGGCGTGAAGACTTAACGCCTGTTCTCAAATTGCATTATCTTCGCACTCACCTTACGGGTGAAGCACTTGAGAAAATTAAATCTCTTCCCATTGCTGGTGATAATTATGAACGTGCATGGACAACTCTAACCGAGTATTACGAAAATCAACGGCGTATTGTTAACTCTCATATCTCGGAAATCTTCGCAGTCAAATCTATGAAGTCAGATATTTCATCGGAAATCAAACGGATTTATAGGGAAATCTTCAATCCCATCGCTAGTCTGACCTCTCTAAATAGAGCGGCTTCTTTAGGTAGTGATTTGATCGTTCACTTTACACTGAATCGTCTTGATTTGAATACGCGAAAAGAATGGGAAAGACACTTAGGTGATAGTGTCGATCCACCTACAATGGAACAACTTCAAGCTTTTCTTCGAAGCCAAACCCTCACTCTGGAGGCTATCGAGGCAGGTACTAAATCTTCTGCGAACAATAATTCAAAAGCACAATCACCTAATACAAAATCTCGAAAATCAGAGCATGACAATGCTCAGTCGGTTTATTCTCATCAGACTTCTCCGACGAACCCTTCAAAAAAGAAATGTTCTTTTTGCAATCAATCTCATTTCACAAATAGATGTGAACGATTTATCAATAAAACGGTTCCTGAACGAAAGGAATTAATTAAATCTTCAAACCTTTGTTTCAATTGTCTAGGGAAGCACAACGTTAAAATTGTACTTCCACGTACCGATGCTTTGATTGTAAAGCCAAGCATCACACCATGGTGCACTCTGACAACTATCAAGCAATCAGTTCGTTGCAGACTGATCAGATTGACTCAGCGACCAGCACCTCTAGCCCAAACTGTGGCAATTTCGTTATTTCTAAAGACGATCAATCTGCTCTTCAAGCAGTCTCCCTCAATAGTGGAGAAAGTACTAAATGTACAGGAGTACTTTTAGCTACCGCTAGGGTTAACGCCCTTGGTCCTAACGGAACCAAAATTCTAGTTCGTGCGCTGATTGATCCTGGATCCCAAATCTCAATTGTTACACAAGCTATGTGTAACTTGCTTTCTCTAAACTGTAGAACCAGTCACACGCACATCCAAGGTATAGGTGAAAAGACAGCTGCTGTCTCTTCTAAAGTAGCCAGTCTTACTATACAACCGCATTTCAATTCAACTTTCTCTTTGGAAGTTGATGGCATTGTTTTGCCAAAACTCTCATCGTATAAGCCTCCTGTCGTAGGGGGTAATACAAATTTCGAATACTTAAGAGGGCTGCAACTAGCTGACCCCAAGTATCTCGAACCTTCACGTATCGATATTCTACTCGGTGCAAGCGCTTATGCGCAAATCATTGAAAATCAAATAGTTAAGGGCCAAAGTCTTCAGCCGATAGCACTTCGTTCCAAACTTGGATGGCTCTTGACAGGTAATCTCTCTTCTTCAACGCCAGAAATAGGGCTAGACTCAATATCTCTTCATTGTTCGAACAACTGCGAGCATGAAGCCAAACTATTAGAGCTCGTACAAGATTTTTGGAGGGCGGAGGAAATACCTGTCGACAAAAAATCTTACTCGCCTGACGAACAAGCATGCGAGGACTTCTATAAAAAAACAGCTCGTCAAGATGAAACAGGGCAATATATAGTAAGCCTACCCTGGAAAAGTCGAGACCAGTTGAGATCTGCTCATCTCGAGAGCTCTCATTCTGCTGCATTACGCGCACTCACTCGTCTCGAAGCAAACTTCGCCAAGGACGAAACACTCAAAATAGCTTATAGTGATTTCATGAAAGAGTACATTGACCTTGGTCATATGTCACTCTCCACAAAATTTGATCCATCTTCTAACAAATCTCAAGCCTTCTTACCACATCACGGTGTGTGGAAAGAAACCAGTACGACAACCAAGTTACGTACAGTGTTTAATGGCTCGAGTAAGTCTAAATCAGGTGTTTCGGTCAATGATCTTCTTCACATTGGACCTAATTTTCTTCAAAGTCCCGTCGCTTTGATCTGTGCCTGGCGCAGGTATAAGATCACTCTATCAGCTGACGTGGAGAAAATGTTCAGGCAGATCGGTGTCGAACAATGTGATCAACCCTTTCAGTCGATTTTATGGCGTTTTGACAAGAGTGAACCCATTCAAACCTATCGATTGACCACAGTGACGTATGGTTTGGCCTGTTCGCCATTTCTAGCCATACGAACTCTTCTGAGATTAGCAGAAGACTATGGTAAAACTTTTCCGATCGCAGCTGAAGCTGTTCGCACAGAAATGTATTCTGATAATGTGCTTTCAGGTGCACATTCATTGGACGAGGCTTGGAAAAAACAAGATGAGTTAATTCAACTCTTTAAACAAGGTCATCTCAATCTTCGAAAATGGACATCAAATAATACTGAAGTTCTTTCTTATCTACTCTCGAACATATTAGCTGCAGATTCCATTACATTATTTGCCTCAGATATATCTGTACCAATTTTAGGTGTAGGCTGGCATCCTAATACTGATTGCTTTAGCTTTCACATCGTAGAAGAGCCAATCGAATTGCCCTTCTCGAAACGCTCTGTTCTTTCAAGAATAGCTCGTCTTTTTGATCCTATGGGGTGGTTGGCCCCCATAGTCATTACCGCTAAAATCATCATGCAATCCTTATGGCTACTTAAAGTTGGCTGGGATGAGGAACTTCCTATCGATATCTCAAATCGGTGGCAGACTTGGTTGCAAGATCTTCATTCTATTAGTCAGATTAAAATCCCTCGCTGGAGTGGATACACGCCACAATGCGAACTTCTTGAAATCCACGGATTCGCAGACGCATCTAAGTTTGCATATGGTGCTGTAGTCTATCTGCGCTTAATACAGACACAAGAAGCGATCGTCACCCTTCAAGTGGCTAAGACGCGAGTAGCTCCGCTTAAAACAGTAAGCATACCTCGTTTAGAACTTTGCGCTGCGTTGCTACTTGCTCGTCTGGTGAAAACTTTTGTCAAATCATTTCCCATTAAGGTTGAGAGTATTCATCTATGGTCAGACTCAGCAGACGTACTATTTTGGCTGAAAGACCACCCGTCAAGATGGGGTGTATTTGTAGCTAACAGGTGTTCGGAAATTCACATTCGGAAGTTCTGCTGACAACCCCGCCGATGTCATATCTCGAGGAATTGAGCCTTCAAAACTAGCTTCGCATCGCTTATGGTGGCAAGGCCCCGGCTGGCTCTCAGATAATCATGAACCTTGGTCGAGGTCTCATGACGAGCTCAATTTCAACGTGAATAGCCTCAATCTTCAGACTAGTTATACTCTAGTCGCTAGTAAGAACACTCCAAATTCGGTGGAGAGTACTCCAGAAGTTTGGAGTCTTATTAGTGAGTACTCTTCATTAGATAAATTATTACGAATAGCGTCTTACTGCTTTCGATTCATTAATCGAGTCAGCTCGAAAATAGAGCGTACCACGTCGTCTAATTTAGGCGTTAGTATTCCTTCTGTCTTTCAATCCCTACTACGCCATCACACTCTGACTTCTGAGGAGATTAGTGCTAGTGAGATTGGAAACACCAAACTTTGTTTGATCCACCTAATTCAAACTGCTTACTTTAAGGCTGAACTTCAACAATTAGTTAGGCAAGGTAAACTTTCGACTAAAAGCCCTTTGTTATTGCTAAACCCCTTGATTCAAGATCATTTACTCAGGGTGGGCGGTCGTCTTTCTCACTCACTTCTCGGAGAAGATGCTAAGCATCCCCTTATCCTTCCAGCTGATTGTCACTTTACAACTTTATTAATAAGAGATGCTCATCAGCGCACTCTTCATGGTGGTGTTCAATTAACCCTTGCAACACTCAGACGTCAGTACTGGATAGTGAAAGGTCGATCCGCAGTCAAGAAAGTCATCAGAACTTGCCTAGCATGCTCACGCCATGCCGCCCGTGTGCCAACTCAACTAATGGGTGAGTTGCCAAAGGCTCGAGTACGCCCTTCCCCGCCTTTCGAGGGCTCTGGTGTCGATTACGCCGGGCCCATTCAGCTTCGTCTCACTAAGACTAGGGGAAAGGGAACCATGAAAGGTTATATTGCGATTTTTGTCTGCATGGCTACACGAGCTGTACACATCGAGGTAGTTGAGGACTACACTAGTGAAGCGTTCATCGCTGCTTTCCACCGATTCACCGCTCGTAGAGGTCATTGCAAAAACCTATACTGTGACCAAGGTACGAACTTCGTAGGTGCAGATGCTCTGTTAAAACAGATGGTTAGCTCTTCTGCTTCTTACTCAACTCAAATTGTAAATTCTCTTGCCAAGGAAGGCACGTCTTGGATTTTCAACCCTCCAAGTGCACCCCATTTTGGAGGTATTTGGGAAGCAGCAGTTAAGTCAGCGAAACATCATCTGCGTCGAGTCATTGGAGAGCAAGTTCTCACCTTTTCTGAACTCGCCACACTCATGTGCCGGGTCGAGGCCTGCCTCAACTCGAGACCTTTAACTGCTCTCACCGACGATCCAACTGACCTTGATTTCCTATCACCTTCACATTTTCTTATACAACGCTCATCATTTTTAGTTCCGGAAGAAGATGTCAAGGAAGTCAACATCACACCTGGAAAGCGCTGGCTCCTAATTAGCCAGCTGGCCCAACACTTCTGGCATCGATGGTCGAAGGAATATCTCACTTCTCTTCAGGTCCGTCAAAAGTGGAGGCAACAGCAGGTTCCTATAGCGGTGGGCGATCTCGTGCTCATAAGAAATGAGCTCACTCCGCCAGCCAAGTGGCCGCTGGCCCGTGTCATCGCCATCCATCCAGGGAAGGATGGTATCTCCCGCGTGGTGGATCTTCGCACCGCTAACTCAACTCTTCGTCGCCTCATCACCAAGGTCGTTCTCCTCCAGCCTTCCACCTGAGGTCCGTTCGCCAGTCTGGCGAAGGTGGGCGGAATGTTGGCGATCCAACGCCTCAAACAGAGGAGACGCTGACGTCATCACGCCTTATAAGGCAATATACGGCTCGAGCAAGAGCGCAGCTAATCAGTGCTCTCCACGCGGTCCTCTCTCACCGCCCCTCCTTCAACAAAGACACGCCGACGGCACTTCGTAGCGCCGGCCGGCTCCTCAGTTCACGCGCGACGGCCAGAGAGAGAACGGCAACCCATGTACGCCTGCAACGGCACAACGGACAAAGACAATAAAACCAACTTATCTCCACACGAAACGCCTTCAATTATTGAACCTCTCCAGTCCACGATCCACCCACATTCACAACACAAAACATAATTTGTAAATAATTTTACTTCATTTATTATACTTAATCAAAATCAATAACGTTTAACATTCCAAAAATGCATAAAAATGATTAAACCTAAATATGATTTTTATGCATTGTTTAAATAAATTACGTTGAGTATTAACATAGTAACAAATATAACTAATATAGAAATAACTATTACAGGAGGTTTTATAGCTATTATACACAAAAAATTAGTATATCTTTTATTGATTGTCCTTTATCTTTTACCTGTAAATATTGGGAGTAAATGTTGTAATAAATATTTACAAAAAGTTAATTATATCCTAGTGGAACAAATCGGTGTTCTAAAATTTATCTTGCTCTGCTATATATATCTGCAACGGTTCGTTCCGGGACGTTTACACTGTACATCGCTGTTATTTTCGGGACGCGCTGTTTTTTCCGGGACGTCCCGGAAATTTTTCTGTACGTAAGCGTTATTTCTGGGACGCGTCTAGAGTCAATAACCCCAGGGATATTATTTCTTTAGTCACGCGCTTATATAGGGAACTCTGAAGAGATAAACTATAGGACCCTGTAGATTACCAGAAATAACGTGTATAGGTCTTTATATATATATATATATATATATATATATATATATATATATATATATATATATATATATATATATATATATATATATATATATATATATATATATATATATATATATATATATATATATATATATATATATATATATATATATATATATATATATATATATATATATATATATATATATATATATATATATATATATATATATATATATATATATATATATATATATATATATATATATATATATATATATATATATATATATATATATATATATATATATATATATATATATATATATATATATATATATATATATATATATATATATATATATATATATATATATATATATATATATATATATATATATATATATATATATATATATATATATATAAAGTATTGTATAAATATATGAAAGTTCAAAATAAATCATAAATTTGGGACATTTGGAACATTTTCAACACATTTTACTATAGGTTACACGGAACATATTTTACAATCATTTTGGCCTCAAATTTATAAGGAGTAGAATAAGTAATAAATTACTTATTATTTATACTAGAAACACTTATGGCAGTAAACGAAAAATTGTTAGGATATATCTAGACATTTCTTACACTTTTTGGAACATTTTGACATTTTCTCAATCATTTTGGAATGTTTGAAATACTTGTAAATATTTTAAAGGAAATTTAGAAATATACGGAAATATTTTTTTCAATAACTTAGGATATTTTAAAATATTTGAAATACTTCTAAATAATGTAAATAGATTTTGGGATATTTGAAATATTTTAATAATTTAATGTTGAAAAAAATCCCGCACAAAAATGTGCTTGAAGTTTGCAACGTTGCGACTTCAACGAAAATCCAAACTTCCATAAAATGATGATTTCCGTTCGGAATCGACTCTAAAGCGATAAAAATGATGGCAACAATAGATAAAATTGCCAGAAAATAAAAAATAACAAAAACTCACCACCCAACACCCCATTTTGTCGTAGCAAAAAAAGGAACAAATTCTAATTCCGCTGTTTTTGAGATCGTCAATAATTTTATTGCCGGAATACAAATTCTAGCATGTGTGGCTACAAAATTGTTATTCAGCGGTTCTTGAGATCGCCAATAATTTTATTGTTGGAATACAATTTCTAGCATGTAGTATAGCTACAAAGCACCGCAAAACACCCCCTATATCGTCGCTTCCCGGTTAAAAGGCGTTATTTAAAAATCGGCCTGAAAAAGGCGTTATTTGGAAATCGACCTGAAGAAGGCGTTATCTTGTAATCAATCTGAAAAAGGCGTTATCTAGAAATCGTCCTGAAAAAGACGTTATCTAGAAATCGGCCTGAAAAAGGCGTTATCTCGGAATGAACCTGAAGAAGGCGTTATCTCGCGCATACATTTTTTTTACTCTCATTTAAGTTGGCAACACTGTCAACATTTTCTTTATTTAATTTCAGAAATATGTTATATGATAATAGTGTACAATTTTTTAAGTTAACTATACAAATGCGGGGCGATAGTAAAATTAATATTTGTTTTTTTTTTTATTAACAATTTTTTTATACAATACTATATTGATTTTATAATAAATATATAATAAATATTTGTAATAACCAATATTATATAATTTTTTTTTTAAACACACCTCCCAAACAGATTTTTTCTACTACTTCTTTATACCATAAAGGAACGGAAAGTACTCGTGTAAAATCCAAAACGACATCCCTTTTCTCGACATTGGGAATCAGAAAAGGTTTTTTCTTAATTCCAGAAACAAATGCTAAAAAATTGCCCTTTTTGGGTTATAGTATATTATAGTATATTATTATTATATTTTTGGGTTAAGGTATGTTTAAGATACACCAAAAATGTTAAAAAGCGGTAAAAGCAATATCTCCAAACTCATGTAACTTTTAAGCACGTGTAAATTACCGTACGAGCTGAAGGCGAGGCTGGCAAACATGTGCTTTGGATGGCTCTCTTTATCCCTGTGTTGCGTATATTATTTTTCACCATACTCGGGCCAATCGAGCGTCAATCTTCGTGCGTGCATAATTTCCTTCTTTATGCACGCGTAGCGTACACACTATTTTTCCTCACAAGTTACGGAATTACATTACGCAACGAGTGCGCAAAATAGGTCATTCCCGCACGAGTCGAGTTTGTCGCGCGAGCACAGCACGGGCGATATATAAAAGAGACGAGTGCGGGTGATCTATTGCGCACGTGTGACGTATACTATTTCTCCTTTCTAACAAGCTGCACAGAGTTCGATTTTGCACACTTATAGTTCTGAAATAATTATTTTCGATACAAGTGCGAAAAAGTGATTTTATCCTCGTGTGGACGTTTGCGCCCTAGCGAAGCGGGGGGGAAAAGGCCATACAAGGACAAAATTACTTTCTCACTCGTGTATTGAACACTATTTTTTGACACGACGCGTGAGAAGCTTGATTTAGGGCATGCTTTTTTATTAGAGCGTGTACGAAATGGAGCGTTACGCACGGAGTGTTAAAAAGTTCGTTTCCGAACGGCAACGCGTTCGGAATAGTATATTACACAACAAGGGAGGTAAAGAGTTGGCCAGTCCAGAGCAGGTGTAAATTGCCAGGCGAGCCGAAGGCGAGGGTGGCAAACACGTGCTCTGGGGTGGCCCTCTTTACCCCCATGTTGTGTATACGATTTTTCATCATACCCGAGCCGAAAATACCACATTCGCGTTTTGGAGCCGGGAGCGAAAGTGGTACTTTCAGCCAGGGTATGGTGAAAAAACGAACTTTCCGCACGCCGTGGGGTATATATTTCTTTGCACTTTGTTTATTGGAATAATTATATTAATAAAATTGGGAATAAGAAAAGGTTTTTTTCTTAATTCCAGAAGCAAATGCTAAAAATTACCCTTTTTCAAATGCTAGCCAATTCGGCAGGAAAAATAATAAAAAAATATAAAAAAGAGATTTAAACTCGAATTAAACTAGAAAGCGAGATCTTTAATTTGCTTTTTATTATTCCTTTAAAAGTTACGTGAGTTAGAAGATATGTTTAAGATACACCAAAAATGTTAAAAAGCGGTAAAAGCGATATCTCCGAACTCATATAACTTTACAAGAAATTAACATTTTTTATTTTTACAAAAAAGTAAATGAAAGCTCTCGCTATCTAGTTTAATTATCTTTTTTGCCTTAAAAACAAGAGCTACTTTTTTGTAGATTGACTCATATATATATGTGTGTGTGTGTGTGTGTGTGTGTGTGTGTGTGTGTGTGTGTGTGTGTGTGTGTGTGTGTGTGTGTGTGTGTGTGTGTGTGTGTGTGTGTGTGTGTGTGTGTGTGTGTGTGTGTGTGTTATAAAATCAATATAGTATTGTATAAAAAAATTGTTAATAAAAAAAAAAACAAATATTAATTTTACTATCGCCCCGCATTTGTATAGTTAACTTAAAAAATTGTACACTATTATCATATAACATATTTCTGAAATTAAATAAAGAAAATGTTGACAGTGTTGCCAACTTAAATTAGAGTAAAAAAAATTTACGCGCAAGATAACGCCTTCTTCAGGTTCATTCCGAGATAACGCCTTTTTCAGGCCGATTTCTAGATAACGTCTTTTTCAGGACGATTTCTAGATAACGCCTTTTTCAGATTGATTACAAGATAACGCCTTCTTCAGGTCGATTTCCAAATAACGCCTTTTTCAGGCCGATTTTTAAATAACGCCTTTTAACCGGGAAGCGACGATATGTTCCGTAAAGTCGTAACAAAAATTCTAGTTCCACCGTTTTTGAGATCACCAATAATTTTATTGTTGGAATACAATTTCTAGTATGCGGAGTAGCTACAAAAAAATTGTCAACGAAGCAAACACCGTGGAACACCACCAAACTGCCCCTATGTGTTCCGTAAAATCGTAACAAAAATTCTATTCATCCGTTTTTAAAATCACCAATAATTTTATTGTCTGAGTGCAATTTTTGGCATGCAGAGTCGCTACAAAAAAAATTGGCAACGGTCCGAGCACAGCGGAACACCCCCAAACTACCCATTCCGACCCCTAAAATTGAAAAAGAATTCTAAATCAGTTTGGAGGTGTTTCGCGGCGCTTAGAGCGTTGCCAATTTTTTTTAGCTACTCTGCACGTTAGAAATTGTATTCCAACAATAAAATTATTGGCGATTTTAAAGACGGCTGAATTAGAATTTTTGTGAGATTTTCGGGGATGAAAGAGGTAGTTTGGGCGTGTTCCGCGGTGCTTGAAGCGTTGCCAAATTTTGTAGCTAGGTACTCTGCATGCTAGAAATTGTATTCCTACAATAAAATTATTGGCGATCTCAAAAATCGGGGAACTAGAATTTTTGTTACGACTTTACGGACCAAATAGGGGGTTCTGCTCGTAAAAACTTCTGTTCAGGACCTCGAGATCTATCTTTTCCCGAAGTTTTATCCAATTTGATGGTATAATTTTTTTCGTTCATTTTGTGCGAAGTTTTTAAAGTCTATTAAGGAGGTATTAACGGAGACATTCCGGCAAGTCTGGAATGAAACCATTGAGCATACGGTATAATCCACATTTATTACTTCCATGATACATATTCTATATGTGGTTGAAGTTTGCAACGTTGCGACTCCAACGAAAATCCAAACTTCCAAAAAATTATGATTTCCGCCCGGAGTCGATTCTACAGCAACAAAAATGCAGTGAACAACAAGTAAAAGTGCAAAAAAATAAAAAACAACAAAAACCCACCCCTTACCACCCCATTTTGTCGTGGCAAAAAAAAAAATTCTAATTCAGCCGCTTTTGAGATCGCCAATAATTTTATTCCTGGAATCCAATTTTGAGGCTGCAAGAAAGCTACAAAAAAATTGGCAACCCCGCAAGCACCGCGGAACACCCCCAAACTACCACTTTCGACTGAAAAAATCGCAAAAAAAATTCTAATTCAGCCGTTTTTGAGACCGCCAATAATTTTATTCCCGGAATATATTCTTGAGCCTGCAGGAATGCTACAAAAAAATTGGCAACGCCCAAAGCACCGCAGAACACCCTCAAATTACCCCTTTCATAACGAAAAATCGCTAAAAAAATTCTAATTCATCTGTTTTTTACTATAGTCTCAGCACTTATATACGCAAGTATTACGCAGAGCTAGTATCAACAATATACCAAATGCTGTTGATAAGCGGAGTTATCAACACTGCGCCAACTTACCTGAGTAGCCAACCAGCTACGGTTTACCCTACATCTAGCCATTCTGTAAATCATGTTAATCGTACATGCATCGTTGCCGATTTTTTTGTAGCCCTCCTGCATATTCAAAATTGTATTCCAGGAATAAAATTATTGGCGATCTCAAAAACGGCTGAATTAGAATTTTTTTTGCGATTTTTTCGGTATGTCAGGGGTAGTTTGAGAGTGTTCCGCGGTGCTCTGGGCGTTGCCAATTTTTTTGTAGATATCTTGTGTCCTAGAATTCGTATTCCGGCAATAAAATTATTGGCGATCTCAAAAACGACGTAGATAGAATTTTTTTAGCGATTTTTCCGGTCGAAAGGGGGTAGTTTGAGGGTGTTCTGCGGTGCTTGCGGGGTTACCAATTTTTTTGTAGCTCTCCTGTAGGCTCAAGAATATATTCTGGGAATAAAATTATTGACGATCTCAAAAACGGCTGAATTAGAATTTTTTTAGTGATTTTTTTGGTCGATAGGGGATAGTTTGAGGGTATTCCGCGGTGCTTTGGGTGTTGCCAATTTTTTTGTAGACATCTTGTGTCCTAAAATTCATATTCCGGCAATAAAATTATTGGCGATCTCAAAAGCGGCTGAATTAGAATTTTTTTACCGGTTTTTTTGGTCGATAGGGGGTAATTTGAGGGTGTTCCGCGGTGCTTTGGGCGTTGCCAATGTTTTTGTAGATATCTTGTATCCTAGAATTCGTATTCCGGCAATAAAATTATTGACGATCTCAAAAGCGGCTGAATTAGAATTTTTTTAGCTTTTTTTTGGTCGATAGGGGGTAGTTTGAGGGTGTTCCGCGGTGCTTTGGGCGTTGCCAATTTTTTTGTAGACATCTTGTGTCCTAGAATTCGTATTCCGGCAATAAAATTATTGGCAACCTCTAAAGCGGCTGAATTAGAATTTTTTTAGCGATTTTTTCGGTCGATAGGGGGTAATTTGAGGGTATTCCGCGGTGCTTTGGGTGTTGCCAATTTTTTTGTAGACATCTTGTGTCCTAGACTCGTATTCCGGCAATAAAATTATTAGCAACCTCTAAAGTGGCTGAATTAGAATTTTTTTACCGATTTTTTTGGTCGATAGGGGGTAATTTGAGGGTGTTCCGCGGTGCTTTGGGCGTTGCCAATTTTTTTGTAGACATCTTGTGTTTTAGAATTCGTATTCCTGCAATAAAATTATTGGCGATCTCAAAAACGACGTAGATAGAATTTTTTTAGCGATATTTTCGGTCGAAATGGGGTAGTTTGAGGGTGTTCCGCGGTGCTTGCGGGGTTGAGAATTTTTTTGTAGCTTTCTTGCAACCTCAAAATTGGATTCCAGGAATAAAATTATTGGCGATCTCAAAAGCGGCTGAATTAGAATTTTTTTTTTTTTTTGCCACGACAAAATGGGGTGGTAAGGGGTGGGTTTTTGTTATTTTTTATTTTGTTGCACTTTTACTTGTTGTTCACTGTATTTTTGTTGCTGTAGAATCGACTCCAAGCGGAAATCATAATTTTTTGGAAGTTTGGATTTTCGTTGCAGTCGCAACGTTGCAAACTTCAACCACATTATTCTTTTCTATGTATTCCATACCATATCATTTCAGCCTAATGAGGTAACTACTTCATTATGAACAAACTTGTTTATCATCACTTAAAATCAATTTTTGGAAACCAAAATTTAAGGTTTCCAAAGATTCTGAAGATAATCGGATCGCATAATAAAAGAACCTAGTTATTCTGTATTTGTAATTTGGTTTCCGAATAACTGTGCCACATTGTGGTAGAAAATGTTTCAAAATATTTCAATGTGATTTCAAATGCCCCAAGTTAGTCCTTTATGGATATAGTCTGGTGTAAAGCCTTATTTTTGAGCCTAATTTCAGAAACGTAAAAATCATGTTTTCTTCGTTGAAAATCGGGTAAAAAAAATAAGAAAATATTGTTGCAAATGAATAATTCTGGTACAGGTGGGAGCCATTGGTATATAGAATAACGTGTTACAATTTGAGGGCAATGGGTTCGATAGCTTTTTTTGTGACACCATGGTTAACGGAAAATATGTCGTTTCGAGAAAATCGCGTTCAAAGTTTAAGTAACAGATTTTTCATAGATTACTTATACTTACACTTCAGCCACTTTTTCCACTTTGCAACTCAATCTGGTACTGCAGTAACGAACGGATCACGTTCCGCAATAGATTAATTGACAATACGTTTAAAATAACCTGAAGAGGGACTTATTAAAATGTCCGAAACGTTGTAATTATTTGTTTTAATTATTAACAAATCTTGGTAGTACGGCCATTAGCTACAAATTCTACAATTTCGAATTTCAGTCTAAAAATTATTGAGTACATGCTCTACAAACTATATATTCAAAATATGTAATGAAAAAAATCAAATCTATTTTTTGAAGTGCGAACGCCAGACTACAGCCTTAACAATTTTTACAACTTTTGGCAAATCGTGTGGGTCGAATTCATTTCCACGAGGGTATATATTAAAATTATTGATTTAAAATGTTCAACTGCATCTTTCATTAATTATTTCCAACCAATAATTATTAATTCTCTTATTAAAATATTTTTTATATTTAAATATTTAGAAAAAAAAGTTAGCAGATGAAAAAAAAGCTGCGACATTAAAACAACGAAGTGAAAAAGTACTGTCAAAATTAGATCAGTCATTCAATGTTCCCCAGTTTGTTGATGAGTCTGAACCAACAAATGAAGATACAAATAGTCAAAGTACATGTAAAGAATTACAGATATGTTTAAGTAGATTACCATCTGAATCTTTATCACAAATATGTACGGCAAAAACAAGAAACATTTCGGAATCAAAGACAGCTGATGGAATTAAATCACAGGCAGATTGCACATTGGAGTTAGAAACTAGATCAGATTCATCCATGCGTAGGCATCAGTATGAGTCAGCTTCTGGATCACAGCCACTTCCTGGATCGAAGTCGGCGTCGCGTACACGTCCGTTCCAGTCATCTCATAGAAGAAAGTCGTCATTGCGTGAGCGTCAGTCTCTGATACGTTCTGGATTAGAGTCACTACCACGTAATCATCGTTCTCACTCAGGTCCTGGTTCACAGTCTGTGTCGCGTAAATATCATTCTCAGTTAACTCATACAAGAAAGTCATCATCGCGTGAGCTTCAGTCTCAGACACCTTCTGGATCGGAGTCACCGCCGCGTAAGCATCGCTCACAATCTGGCCTTAGGTCACAGTTGGTGTTGCGTAAACGTAAATGTCAGTCACTTCATGGATGTGAAGTGCAATCGGCGTCGGGTACACGTCCGTTCCAGTCATCTCATAGAAGAAAGTCGTCATCGCCTAAGCGTCAGTCACAGCCACATTATAGATCAAAGTCGCAGTCAGCACAAGATTCAGATTCAAATAAGAGAAATCGTCTTTTTACTGTTTATTGTAATAGCCTTTCATTATATTAAAGGTTAGAACCTTTCTCTCACATCTGAATATCCAAAAAGGGCACGCAAATACTGACAGGCACACTAATAGGGACCAGTACCCTACGTCATTTCGCCATTGTTTTCGATAGCGAAAGAAGGACATTTAACCATCACTAGGGCTTTCACCACTGACAGCAGCTTTCGCCACGCATGCTTCTGAGTTGGCAACTAATGTGGTTGAAGTTTGCAACGTTGCGACTCCAACGAAAATCCAACTTCGAAAAAATTATAATTTCCGCCCGGAATCGATTCTACAGTGACAAGAATGATGCGAACAAGTAAAATTGCAAAAAAAATAAAAAAACAACAGAAACTCACCCCTTAACACCCCATTTTGTAGTGGAAAAAAAAATTCTAATTCCGCCGTTTTTGAGATCCCCGATAATTTTATTATCGGAATACAATTTTGACCATGCAGAATAACTACAAAAAAATTGTCAACCTCCAATGCACCGCGAAAGACCCCTTTCGCACGAAAAAATGGCAAAAAACATCTAAATACGCCGTTTTTGAGATCCCCGATATTTATTCCTGGAATACAATTAAGAGCATGCAAGATAGGTACAAAAAAATTTGCAACTCCCAAAGCACCGCGGAAGACCCCCCTTTCACACGAAAAAATCGTAAAAAAAATCTAATTCCGACGTTTATCGGGGTCTCAAAAACGGCGGAATTGAATTTTTTTTGCGATTTTTTCGTATGTAAGGGCGTCTTCCACAATGCTTTGGTGGTTGACAATTTTTTTTGTAGATATTCTGCATGGTAAAAATTGTATTCCGATAATAACATTATCGGGGATCTCACAAATGGCGGTTTTAGTTTTTTTTTTGAGATTTTTTCGGACTAAAGGGAGTGTTCCGCGGGGCTTTAGGGGTTGCTGATTTTTTTGTAGATATCCTGCATGCTCTTAATTGTATTTCGGGAATAAAATTATCTCGGATCTCAAAAACGGCGGAATTAGATTTTTTTTTGCGATTTTTTTGTGCGAAAGGGGGTCTTCCGCGGTGCTTTGGGGGTTGACAATTCTTTTGTAGATATTCTGCATGGTCAAAATTCTATTTTGATAATAAAATTATCGGGGATCTCAAAAACGGCGGAATTGGATTTTTTTGCGATTTTTTCGTGCGAAAGGGGGTCTTCCGCGGTGCTTTGGGGGTTGCCAATTTTTTTGTAGATATTCTGTATGGTTAAAATTATATTCCGATAATAAAATTATCGGGGATCTCAAAACAGCGGAATTGGATTTTTTTTCTTTTTTTTCCACTACAGAATGGGGTGTTAAGAGGTGAGTTTCTGTTGTTTTTTATTTTTTGGCACTTTCACTTGTTGTTCACATCATTTTTGTCGCTGTAGAATCGATTACGGGTGGAAATTATAATTTTTCGAAAGTTTGAATTTTCATTGGAGTCGCAACGTTGCAAACTTCAACCACATGGTAACTTGTACTTGAAGTTTGCAACGTTGCAACTCCGACGAAAATCCAAATTTCCAGAAAATGATGACTTTCACTCGGAATCGATTCTGAGGCGATCAAATTTATGCCAACAATAGGTAAAAGTGCCAGAAAATAAAGAATATCAAAAACTCACCACCTTACACCCCATTCTATCGTGCAAAAAAGAAAAAAAATTTAATTCTGCCGTTTTTGAGATCGCCAATAACTTTATTGTTGGAATACAATTTTTAGCATGCAGACTGGCTACAAAAAATTGGCAACGCTCAGAGGACCTCGGAATACCCCCAAATTACCCCTATATGGTCCGTAAAATCGCAAAAAAATGTAATTCCACCGTTTTTGAGATCGCCAATTATTTTATTATTGTAATACAATTTCTAGCATGCAGACTAGATACAAAAAAATTGGCAACGCTCCAAGCACCGCCGAACACCCCCTAAACTACCCCTATTTGTTCCGTAAAATCGCAAAAAAATTCTAATTTCGCAATTTTTGAGATCTTCAATAATTTTTTTCAGGAACTCAATTTCTAGCATGCAGACTAGCTGTAAAAAAAAAGTGGTAACGCTTAAAGCTCCGCGGAACAGCCCTAAACTATTTTGTCCATAAAATCGTAAAAAAATATCTAATTCCGCCGAAAATGGTAATTAAATTACCTATTGTCGACATCATTTTCTTGAAGTTTGGATTTTCGTTGGAGTCGAAACGTTGCAAACTTCGAGTACATAATATTCAAGACGCGCACAAGTTCCAAAAATCCCAAAAAATAAGAATTTTTTAATGTATATGATATAGCGTCCCTCTTCATATATAATACGTTGACTTTAGAGCTCCCTTAATATATACTTAAATTTTGAATACAAAAATTTGTTGGTCAAATAGTAGAAGCATTAAAATTAAATGAATATAATATACTTTGTTTCTTTGCAGCGTTATCTTGGAGAAGGCTTTTCTATGCCTAATGTAAACTGGGAAATGATAAAAGTTAGAAAACGACCTGAATTATTTTTAATTGAATTAGCGATGAATATTTGGAAACCCGCTAATTTATGCAACCGCGCTCTACATTTAAGCAGATGTGTAAACAATATTCCATATAGGTCGCCAATTAAGCTTATAGAAAAAGAAAAACTGCGATTATTAATTAGTAGGTGAAATAATAAATATTTTATAAATATATCCCCTTGATGCATAATATAACATTAGAGTTTTACCCTTTTGGATTTAATGTCTTCTACTCTTTTATTATGAAACTAGCTAATATAATGCGTTTAGCGCATATTATTATTATTGACTTTTGTTTTAGGTTATGAACATGATTGCAATGGTTTCAATTTAAAAGTTTGTTTAAATCAATTAAAACTGGACGGTAACAACATAATTTTGATAAATAAAATAATGAAATATTTCTTATGTTAACCCTTAGACTGCTGGGGGTTTTCCCTTGAAATCCTATATTTTTTTAAGGTAAAATTTATGTACAAATATGACCCGGAATTTTGTTTTAATTTTTAAAATCTTTATTTATTCTTCAAAATCAATTTCATCCCCTTCAAAATAATCCCCCTCGGCTCCAATGCACTTATGCCAACGGTTTTTCCATTCATCAAAACACTTCGAGAAGTCTTCCTTCGGTATGGCCGTTCAGTACCTTCTTCGATTCGACTTCAATCTCTTCTGTCGTATCAAAACGGTGTCCCCGGAGCGGTCTCTTGAGCTTAGCGAATAGCCAGAAGTCACACGGTGTTAAATCAGGCGAATACGGTGATTGTAGAACGATATGGGTGGATTTTTTTGCGAAATGGTCACGAAGAACGAACGCAGTGTGAGATGGTGCATTATCGTGGTGCAGAAACCAAGAATTGTCTCTCCATAAATCCGGCCTTTTGAGACGCACAGCTTCACGCAAACGACGCATAACACTCAAATAGTATTCCTTGTTGACAGTTTGGCCTGTTGGAAGGAATTCATAATGCACCACACCACGATAATAAAAAATTAATGCTTTAAGGGGTTATTCTGGTTTTATCTTTTAAAGCATTTTTTCTGTTTTTAGGTCTTTATGCAGATTATTTAGACAATCTATCTTTAAAGGCCGCAAAAAAAGTGCAGTACCTGTTAGATGTGACGTTTTTAGAAACAAGATTTATAAGCTGAGAATGGATGCAATACGAGCTGCAGGTGGACGTCCTGCAGATCCTCGAAGACGATTACGCTATAACGCGATTGAATGAAAAGCTGAATCTGTAATATTTAAAATAAAATATTGTTATTTTTCGTATTTATTCTACTTTTTATATTCCTGTTTTTGATGATTTTATCCAGGTGGCTCCATAATTAATTAAAAGTATGTGTGTTTTTATTTTTGTTTATCTTGCTTAGTCCAGTTGGTTTAATCAAATATGTTACATAAGCTGCACAAAAAGTTCAGGGATGGCTGCATAACTTAGGAAATTCGACCTTATGGAAAATGTTTATTACAGGAGGTTTAGAATTTACCCTCGCTATTTGTTGGTGACCTTGGTTTTGACTTTGACCATGACATTGAGGGTTATTTTAAGGGCATGTTGATTTTTTCAAATGGAAGCACGTAGTTACTTCTGAAGTGGGAGTCGAAAGCAGCAAATTTTACGATCGTATATGACACTGATCAACTAAAATTTGGATTTTAGAAGTAATGCCAAGGAAAAATTTTCGGATGAAAGAATAACTTAAAGAATTTGACCTTTAGAAAAATGTTTAATATACGAGGTTTTTTCCCAAATAGCTGGACCACCATACGTATGGACTTAATTGCCTAAGCCACGGGACAATGACATACCTTCTATGTTTAACATGAAATTTTCTAGATATTGTAGAATCCAAGAACCTAACCTTGGCACAACCTCTAAGGTAAAATTTGTTGTAGCCAAGGGCATATCTGCTAGCAAAATTTCCTAAACGTTTTGATTTCGGGTTTAAAAGTAGGCGCTTCCACTTGAAGAAATCGAATTGACCTCAAAATGACCTTCAAGATTATGGTCAAGGTAAAAACCAAGATCACTATCGAAAAGTCAGGGAAAAACCTACCATTTGAAACAGTTTTCCTAAGAGTCGAATTCTCCACGTTATACAGACGTCCTGGGACTTTAGGGACACCCTTTAACTAAACTCGATACACATTCTTCATTCATACCGTTTTCAAGTCATTGTATAAAATATTTTAAATTTAATTCATCAGTATAAAATATTCAAATCCAGAATCAAAGGATCGGTTAACAAAGTAAGAAAATAGAAAGAAAATTATTTATAAATTATCTACTTAAATCGTCTTTATTTTATTAAAATTTTTAAAGTAAATTTGTATGCGTATTAATATTAACAATTATTCTTAACGAACAATTAAAAATGACATATTTAACGTAAAATTTTAAAATGTATTTTTTAACCATTTTTTTTGACAAGTTGCACTATTAGTTGCGCAAAAAGTTGCGTCGCTTTTGGGTCGATAAGGCGACACAAAAAGTAGCGTAAAAAGAAGCGCAAAAAGTAGCACTAAAAGTAGCACTAAAAGTAGCTCAAAAAATTGCGCGACCCTTTTCAGGAGGGTCATTTTTAAATAAAATATAAATTTCATTCAAATTACCTAGAAGTAATCTTTTTTGAACGTGTAAGCGTTCACCAGTAATTTGTTTTATTGAAATAAAATCTTTCATTCCAGGCAATAATTTACTGATATCGTCACGATCATAAAAGTTTTTTACCGTATTTTTGGTTTCATTAGAAAGCTCTTTTCCTTTATTTTTCAACGGTACCGTCAAAATATTTCCATCAGTAGCTTCAGTTAGTATTGTTCTTGCTTTCCATTCCGTACAACCTAATCTTTCTATTAAATTTTTACGACCAAAATCTAGGGGCAAGGGAAAGTAATGACATTCTTTCATCTTTTGATTTTGTCTCAGAAAGTTTACTTCTTAAATTTTCAAATATTGCCATGGCAGCTTTGTGGTCATCATCATCACAATCCGATTTAATTCTTTTTGGTATCGGAGAAGATTCACTCGATTTGCGTTTATTATAAATCAAAAATTTGCACGTAAGACAAACTTTCGGTCCATCTGGTATTGATGGAAATGATTGTGCTAATGATTTTGGGAAATTTGTTAACTCATTAGAGTGTTCATTCCTTCCTAAAGGATTCACACATTTTAATGAAAAACTCATGTTTGTTTAAAAAAAAGATAAATCAATTGAAGGGGGATAGCAGTAAGTTTGTCATGAAAGACAGATAAATCGCTGTATAGTACAATATAGTATAGATATTGAACGGTTTTCCAAAAAACCAATACTTCAACGCTACACATCACTCGTATATAAGCCCTACGTGCTGCATAATTACTTACGGGTATCTAAATGCAATTACTAGCCCTCTAGCGGTGGTTAAATAATTAAGAATGAATGAATAAATGCCGCCGCCCGCCGATGCTGCAGTGACGCACGCCGTGCGCGGCGGCTGGCCGAGCGCCTTGTATTTCTTGAATAATATCTCGAAAAAATCAAAAAACCCCTATGTAGAAAAAGGCTATATCCATGTAAAATTTCCTCCTCTTTCGATCTAGCAGGTAAAAAAAATATTAAAAATATAGTTTTTGAGATATAACACGTTTTATGTTCTTTTGAGGTTAGAATTGAAAAATTTTGAGAAACTAATAGCACCATCGGAAAGCTGAGGAAAAAATACATCGAAATCACTTGGGGATTATTTTTTTTAAATACATCTTAGCCCTTCAAACACAAGCTGAAAACAGCATGATTTCGCGCTCGCGCGCCGCGCCTGGAGAGCTGACGTGAAACGCCTCATATGTGAAATACGCACTATTAACAATAAAAAATGCGTATACGCAAAATACGCATAATTATTTATAAAAGAAAATACGTATACGCGAAATACGTACAATGGTTTATAATAAAAAAATATGCGTGTAAGCGAAATACGCATATCTTTTTACAGTAAAAAAAATGCGTATAGGCGAAATACGTAAATATTGATTTGAACCATAGAAAATACAGATGTCTATTATTATTATAGTATCATATAATACTACAGATATTTAATATTCTTGTAGGGACTACGATCTTCTCTCTCTCTCTCTAACGGAGAGAGTGGGGGGAGCGGCCATGTTGCGGTCGGCGAAAAGCGGCTTGTACGCCGCAGTCGTTGCTCGAGTCCACGAGCGTTCGGACGTGTGTCTGTGTATACCTCCTTATTACTCAATAAACCTCGCTATTGTTACTCCCGACTCTCTCATTTCTCCTCTCCCATTCCTTTCCTGGAACGTGTGGAGACGTGGGTGTCATATCCCCACATTGGTGACCCCGGCTACAGGTGGAGGAAGCAGGTTGATGCCTGCAGCGGTGATTCTTCGCCGCCATCCTCTCTCTGGGACATTTTTAACTAAGTGCCGCACCACAAGCCTCGGCGAGTCTTGCGGCACTTCGCCGCCTAGGAGGACTTCTTCAGGATTTCCGTGTGCGTGCTGGCACGCCGGCGCACACGTGTCCAGGCAATTTTTGCCGTTCGAATTTACGTCGTGTACGTGCTGGCACGCCGGCGTACACGCGTAAAAACCAACTGCCGAGAGCATTAAGCGCAGCTGCGCAATCATCGTTCCTCGTCGAGTTTTCTCCGAGGCATCGCAGCCTTTCTTCAGCAGATCTCCAGGTGCGTACTTGCGTAAAGCCACGGTCACCGGCGCCTTCAAACGCACCTGTCGAGCAACGTGAGGACGTCCGCTGCACTCGACACGCTTCGAAGCTGATCTCTGGGTGCGGCCTTACGTGAAGCCACCGTCACCGGCGCCTTTTTACCGCACCCGTCGAGCAACGTGTGAGGGTCTAATTGCTGTTTTGCTAAACCTCGTCGAGTTTTCTCCGAGGCCGCACCAGCAGTCACCTCCAACGTCGTCTCCAAGAACACTTCATTGCGTCAAGGTATGCGTGCGAAAAGTTAGCGTTTAGGCAGTAAATCGCGCATTTTGTAACGCAACATAAGTATTGCGCTCTAACTATCTGTCGAGTTCCGGGAATTGTTTTCGCCCGGCGAGCATATACTGTGAAGTGTTTTCGTTCTGCGCGACGGTATTCTGGGAACCGCGAGCGCCACGGTAAACATAAACACTCACAGCGAGTACTGCTGCGCCCGTTCTCTTCCCAGAAGTGCTGTCCTTCGTCGCGTACTTACTCGCCTACGTGGTATTTCTCAGGTTCCCGCATACCGAGCGCGTGCTGTTAAAACTTGACAATTATTTCAAGTTCCAGCATCTTATAAACTTAGAATTTTTTATTTTATTTTTTTAAGCGGGAAAGTGGTCGCTTGCTGCTTTGCATGCGGTTTTATAGTATTAAGTCCTAGCTTAGGTTAACTTTAAAATTATTGTATGTGCCTGCAAGCACTAACTAGAAGCTTGTTATACGCACTGCGGCATAAGGCAATTTAGGCATTTTATCAATCCTAGCAGGGGTTGTATCTTTTATCTCTAGTTCTACGTCACCTTCGAGGAGCGTAGGGCTAGCTATTTTCCCTTGGTTAGCTATAGGATTTGCTTCTATTCTTTTGCGTGCACCTTCCAGTCGCATAGAAGTAGCCTTTGCACTCCTTGTTTTAGGCTCGCGTACGTTCTCTCCCATAAAGATGGCTGACGGTGATGATCAAGTTGATCTAGCTCGCGAGGTGCAAGAGCTTCGTCAGCAAGTAGCTGACCTGCGTGCCTTGCCAAACGACCAAGGTAACAATTGAGCCCCGGCAGCCGCCCCGGTGGTAAATGCCATATACCGGCAACCTAAAATCGCTTCATTTTCTCGCGGTAATCCCGCAGCATGGTTTGCGCAAGCTGAGATCACTCAGAAACGCTGGTATCACGGCGAGCGCAACCAAAGCGGACTTCATAGCTGAAAAGCTAGATATGGAAGCATTTGAAATTATCAGAAACATTGTCACTGCTGAAACTCGTCCCGCCGATGTCTTCGAGCAGGTAAAGAAGCGTTTAATCGATACTTACGGCGCCTCCGCCGAAACGCGCTTACGTTTGTTCATGAAGGGTCAAGTCTCTACAATCGGCAAGCCATCTCTTATTTTAAGCCGCCTACAAGGCCTTAATACGGGCGCGACTGATGACATGATACGTTCCGTCTTTCTAGACCAATTACCTACGCAGTGCAAAGCCACCCTTGCCATCTCGGAAGTGACAGACCTCCATAAATTAGCAACAGATGGCTGATAAAATCGTAGAAGTCATGGATGCAAATCAAATCCAGATCTCGAGTGCTGTTGATCCTCAAACTCATGCCACTCCTTCGAAGAAGCCCAATTCTTTTGATGCTGAGGCCGCCTTTAAGCGCGTTGAGCGCAAACTCGACGCACTCACTAAAAGAGTAAACGATATCGCGGGATCTCCGAAGGACTCGTCTGACTCTCAATCCAGAGGTAGATCTAGGCGCGCTCGCTCTTCCAGCCGCGACCCTTCTGGCCTATGCCTCGCGCACAGAAAATATCCAGATAGCCCGCGTTCATGCAGGGAATGGTGTTCCAAATTTTCTGATTGGCAGAAACAAAACCCGCCAAAAAACTAACTCAACCTTCTGTTGAGGAGACGTCTTTAGAAGGCTCTTGCGTTTCCAAACGTCTTCATGTGCGTGATCGTATCTCGGGCAAGTCGTTCCTTATCGATACTGGTGCGGACATTTCGCTCGTCCCAGCAAATCCTAAGGCATGCGGCAAGTCCAGCTCCTTCAAGCTTTTTGCGGCGAACAACTCTTTAATAAGTACCTATGGCGAATCGATGCTCACGCTTAATCTGGGCATTCGAAGCCCCATTCGCTGGAGTTTTTACATCGCGGATGTTCCTCATCCCATTATAAGTGCCGATCTCTTATCCCATTATGGCCTTCTGGTTGACCTTAAAAGAAGTCGTCTTGTAGAGTCTTCTACCAACATCTACTCCCTTGCAATAGTAAAAGATGTTTCGCTCGACTCTGTTTTTGCAGTCGTTCCCGGCTCAGAGTGTGCTAAGATTCTCGCTGATTTTCCGGAGATCACGGGCGTTTCCAAACCCACAGTCCCTAGAAATAGCGATGTCTTTCATCATATCTTAACCTCTGGCCCCCCAGTCTCGGAGCGTCCTCGTAGACTTGCTCCAGACAAGTTAAAAGCAGCAAAAGCCGAATTTGATGCTTGAATTGAGGCTGGAATTTGCTGCCCCTCCAGCAGCCCTTGGGCAAGCCCTCTCCATATGGAGTTGAAAAAGGATAATTCTTGGAGACCGTGTGGTGATTATAGGCGCTTAAATGCCGCTACGGTCCCAGATAAATATCTGACTGCTCATATCCATGACTGCACAAATAAAAAAATCTTTTCGGCGCTTGACCCCCACCAAGCGTTCAATCAGATCCCCGTCGCCCCCGAGGACATACCGAAAACGGCCATCATAACCCCTTTCGGCCTTTTTGAGTTCATGTATATGATCTTCGGGCTTCGCAACGCGAGTCAAACCTTTCAGCGCTACATTAATAGCGCGCTAGGTGATCTCGATTTCGTATACCTCTATATTAGTAGATGAGCTATGGGGATTCGGGACCACGTGGGGATTCGGGACCATGTAGGGATTCGGGACCACGTGGGGATTCGGGCTCACGTGGGGATTCGAGCTCATGGATTGGAGTGAGGATTCAGGATAAGTGAGGATCTAGTGAGTGTATGTGGGTGTGTGTGCGGGTGAATAATTTTATTTCACGTTTAAATATATAGTCGCCCTGAAAAGGGCGGATTGATAATAACAAAATTAAAATAGTTGTCGGGCAACTTGTGCGACCTGGCTCCTACAGCGACTAATACATAGGATTTCGACCTCGGGTGATGACTCAGCCGAGTCGATCAAGATCACCTCAGGTGACCGCTGCTGATCTAGTAGCCGCTGTTGCTGCTGCGGGTGTTGTTGCTGTTGCTGCGGTGTTGTTCTAACTGCTGCGGCTGCGGGCGCTGCGGATGCTGTGGTGGTTGCGCAGTCCGCGGCTCCTCAAGGTACCGCCCAGCCTCGACATCATATACTAACATATGATCCGGAGAATCCGGACTATGTGTTAGTATAGATATCGAGGCTCGCACCGATGATGATGATGATGCACTTGAGGGTTGGGGAGACGCCATCTCAGTCGACACTTCTTCAGCCAACGCAGCGGATGCAACTCCGCACAGCAAATCCAACGAACTCATCTTAGCGAATGTACGGAACTCCCGAATGCGCCTAGTTTTATACACGAAGCGCGGACCTGCACGCCGCATACTGGGGCCATACGGATTTTTTGGTTCAAAACCACCTAGAGGTCGCAATTCTCAACGGAATCTCAAAATTTTTGCTTAGGAACATTCGTTATCAAATATCGAAGAGCCCTACGAAGCCTGATTTTCCAAAAAATTAACCTATAAATCTAAGGAGTCATATAATCCTATCACATCAACCAATCAATTCAATTTTTGACCTGCAAATCTCAAAAATACGATAAACCTTTAATTTGTAAGCCCTTTACTCGTGAACTCTTGACCTTTGATCCAGTAAGCCATGCACTCATAAACTCTAAACCTATAAGCCCTAACCTCATAAGTCTTAAGGGGGTCTTACATCTAGTGGCTTCTGAGGCCAAAATTAGCTATAAAAAAGAGAAAAATGTTATTTAAACCACATACAATGTATATCCTAAAAATATACACTATTTCTGACAGAATGGCCCAAGACTTAATCTGTAGACTAATTTTATGAATCAAGGTTAAGAGAGCATGTGTCAAGGACTTATAAATTGAAGTTTTATAGCATTTTTGGGAATCACAAGTGTAAATTTTGGGGTTACAGGTTATAAATTAGGTTTATAGGTTCATATTTTCAAAGTTAGGCTTCGTAGCGGTCTTTGGTATTTTGTGACAAAAGTTCCTGTTTTTGAATTTTCAAATTCGGTTGAGAATTATGACCTCTAGGTGCCCATATAGCACTGAATATTTAAGGAATATTCCCTCAAGATTTATTTGCCATTTTCGCTATTTTCGCTAATATTCCCTCAACGTTCATAAACATGGGAGAAACCTTGAGGGAATATTCCTGCAAACCAAAATGACCGTTTTTCCATTCAAAATTTTTTAATTCGAATATTTCATTTCAATATTGTAGAAATATTCCTACAATATTATTGGAAATATTCCTACAAGGTTATATAATAATGAGAAAAGTTAATTTATTTAAAAATAAAAAATGACACTTATACGCAGAGAAATGACCCCATTTGGTGTTATCATACGTATAAAAACACCCAAAGGGGTCATTTCTATGCTTATATGTGTCATTTTCTATTTTTAAATAAATTAACTTTTCTCATTATTATATAACCTTGTAGGAATATTTCCAATAATATTGTACAATATTGAAATGAAATATTCGGATTAAAAAATTTCGAATGGAAAAACGGTCATTTTGGTTTGCAGAAATATTCCCTCAAGGTTTCCCCCATGTTTATGAACGTTGAGGGAATATTAGCGAAAATAGCGAAAATGGCAAATAAATATTGAGGGAATATTCCTTAAATATTCAGTGCTATGTGGGTGGTTTTGAATCTTTCGGCCCCAGTGTGCGCCGCTGAGCGAGAGCCGCTGCCACCGCATATTTGTGTACGCAAAACTCTTTTCGCGCGCGTCTTCGTAACCTTCGCGTGCATGTTATTTCAACGTTTTCAAACAGCAGTTAGGTGTTCTAACTGACTGCATATTTGTGAACGCAAAACTCTTTTCACGCTTTCACGCGCGTCTTTACAACCTTAGCGTGTATACTATTTTAATGTTTACAAATAGCAGTTAGGTGTTCTAACCGACTGCATATTTGCGAACGCAAAACTCTTTTTGCGCGCGTCTTCGTAACCTTCGCGTGTATACTATTTTAATGTTTACAAATAGCAGTTAGGTGTTCTAACCGACTGCATATTTGCGAACGCAAAACTCTTCGCGCGCGCGTCTTCGTAACCTTCGCGTGCATGTTATTTCAATGTTTACAAATAGCAGTTAGGTGTTCTAACCGACTGCATATTTGTGAACGCAAAACTCTTTTCGCGCGCGTATTTACAACCTTTGCGTACATGTAGTTTCGACGTTTTCGCGCTTTCAAATCGCAGTTAGGTGTAATAACCGACTGCATGTTTTGAGAATACGAGACTCTTTCGCGCGCGTTTTCGTAACCTTCGCGTACATGTAATTTCGACGTTTTCAAATAACAGTTAGGTGTATTAACCGACTGCATATTTGAGAATTGCATGCGTCAAAACGCTGGAAGACTCAAACTTTTTCATGAATCTTTACAATCTCTCTCGTTTTACTCACAAATGTTTATACCTTTCTCAGGACCAACTCAATCGGTTCTTCTCAGGACCTACAAATCTCAACAAACAAACTTATTCATTATTTCAAGGACCCTGTTATTTTCGACAAAATTTATTATATGAAATGGTTTTATATATATATATCGGTCCTTTTCAGGACCTGAAAATTTCAACAACAAACTTATTTATTATTTCAAGCGTAAAGGGCCTTACGATTTTCGACAAATTTATTATATGAAATCGTTTATATAGAAAGAAATAGTGATGAAAGTCTTATTATGAAACGCTATTTTCTTACACTCGCCCATAACACGCTTCCCTATTATGAAACATTTTTTCTTTATTAGCGGTAATTTCAGTATAAATTTAGTTGAAAACTATGAAGAAAATCTGAAACGGATATGAATTTTTTCATAAGTACTTAAACATGCGTGGTTGTAATGTGCGTCGATTGCGTCTAACTATTTTAATTCAAAAACATCATGAATAAACCTATTTTATATTTATTTCTATGCAAATATATCTGTGGTGCCAAGGAAGAAGGGAACAAGTCACTTCAGAAAGTTTTCGAGATATTGCGATTTAAATACTAACGCTTAAAGACAATTTCTATATAAAAGTGGACTTATTCCCTTTTTAAATTACATTGCAACTGAAAAATAAAAACTTTTTTAAAATAAAACCTTAATAAAAAAGCGTATTGAACCTCAAAAAAGTAAAAAATGACCTTAACTTGATTTTCATAAAAATTGGACTTATTCCCTTCTTCCTTGACACCACAGATATAGCCGTTTAATCTATATTAGTAGCTCTGATGTACAGTATTGGTAGGTTTAGACACGATTTACAGGTTTATGTACAAATGATGTAAAGTTTAAAAGTACAAATAATTAAAAAATTTATATATTTAAACTGCATTGTAAATGAGATTAGAAATAAAAGCTCTTTTATACTGTTTCGTAATAGAGACCTGCAGTTCGTTGCATACATATAGTGAAACAGCTAATAAAAAGTAGTAATGAAATCAGTGAATTAGTATATAATATTAGATGTATATAAACATTTAAAAATGACTATAAATGCAAACAGGAACAAGTTCGGTTCAAAGGGCAATCGATGTATTATAAGAGCTTAGAAACGGCGAGACAAAACAAATTTTTTAGCATTTTATACACAAAAAAAATCATTTATTTATTAATGCATATGTAAAAAAAAAAAGTAGCACATGAATGTAAATATATTTTGTTCTTATTTAAAGTTTAAACGTTTCAAATCACTTATGTCTTTATAGCTTAGTCTGAAAATTCCACGCCAGTACGTGGTATATAATAAACACGTATATAATACACATGTTTTTTTCTTTATACGCATTCAGTGGTTGTATTAGGTCATATTTTGTTTTCGTCGACACGACGTATCCATTCAAAACATGAGCCCATCGAGCCACTGTTTACTTTTTCTTTCTCTCGCTCTAGACCGCTGTGAATAACCCCCCCCCCCTCCCTACTCCGAGTACGAGCTGCGCCGCTGCATGCATGTGGCGCTGCTTGCGCGCTTTAGGTTATAAAAACGCTCACGCTCTCGACTCGCGCTTATTCTCTCTAGCAGAATGGACCCGAGAAAACGCCACCGCATGTCAGAGTCGAGTCGCCTTCGTCGCAACCACCGGTGAAAGGATTGGCCGCGAATCCTAGGGATTAATCAACGCGGCATGAGACACATGATGTCAGAAGCGGGCCGACCTCCTCCTCCTCAACCACCTGTTGCAGCATCACCTCCACCGCAACCCTTACGCTTCTCCACCCCTCCACCTACATTTTCTTCAGTACCTCCTCTTCTTTCGCCTCTTCCTCCCTCACCTCCTCTTCCTGCTTCACCTCCACCTCAACCTTCTCTACCACCTCAACCTTCTCCACCATCTCCACCACCTCAGCCACCATCACGACTCAGCGCTGAGCTTCGGGCCTTCCTCGCCCCTATAAGGCCAGAGGAGTGGAACGCATGGCTCGGATGGCGCTGAGGCAGGTGGTGGAGATGAAGGTGAAGGAACGGCTTCGCGAGTGGCGAGCGGAGAGGTCCCGCGAAAGGTAGTAAGCTACCGTCAAATCAGCCCTTTTCAGGGCTAACATAAACAATCAAATTCTCTCTCTCTCTCTCTCTCTCTCTCTCTCTATTTCTTTCATACGTCGCGTTTTTCGCGCGCGCCCCTCTCGTTGCTGGCGAATACCCCCTCCCCTCCCGCCGCGGACGCCTGTGCCCCTCTCTAGTCACCCTTCTCTCGCCGCTGGTGCGCGTATCCCTCTCTCCTCGCTGGCGCATGCCTCTCTCACCGCGCGTGTTTACATGAGGATCATACTACTGGTGCGCACGTGTCTCTCATTGTTGACGGCGCTTGATTGTTTTCAGATACGAAGTCGAGTTCTTACATCTACTTGACAAAATGAACTCGCTTTGTTGACCAGCAATCGCAACTGTCCAAAAATTATTTTATACATTGCAAAATACTGAGCGATATTTCTGGTATTTCACTTTAGAACCAAAGGGATATTAGTTTAAATTAATACGAAAAAATAGCGAGTTTATAATCGATGAAATCTATTTTTTTTTTTTTACTAATTTCGCGTTTTGTCACATTAAATATAGTATATAGTACTTGTATTTTATTAACTATAAACGAGTGCATGCTTTTATCATATTCTAAAAAAAGTATGTTCTCACTAGTTAACTAAAATGCCCAATCATCAAGTAATCGAAAGAAATCTGTTTCAGGTAGTATTAAACAAAATTATTTCAAACGCTATTAAAGAAACAATTTTTTTTTAATTTATATTCCTTTCATTTAACTATATCAAGTTCATGTATTTAATTTATGTTGATGAAACTAATATCAATCAAAGAAAATAATTATTCAACGTTTGAAATATTTGTGGCCCTGAAAAGGGCCGATTGTTTTTTTTAAATAGGCGCCTCCATTTATATGTCAGGCGATGACTCTAGCACAATAGCCTCAGCCTCCATCACCTCGATTTCGCCAACATTGATGTCCACTGGTACTACGCCATCAGCCAACCGAAGATCTATCGCCGGTACTTCATAATAAAACTGCTCTGCAGGGTCGTAGAACAGTATAAAGTCAGGTGAGGCTGGTGGTGGAGGTGGCGATGCCTTGGGCGAAGAATCAAAAATCAAATTTGAGCGGGAAGCTCGATGGTGTTTGCGATGGCTCCGCTGATAACGTCCCGGCACCCAACCATGCCGATGGTGGAGCCGGTACAAGCTCCGGTGTTGGTGGTGTTGGTCCTGAGGAATAGGAAGGAGACCAACCACTAAGGTCAATCTCCTCCGCAACATCCCAATCCTCCATCGCCGCCAAATGACGTTGCATCAGCTCCTCGTTGCTTATGAAAGTCTTTTCCATACTGGAGTAATTGTCTTTGCAGACTGCTGAAGTCGCGGACGCTCCGTACTTTTATACGATCTGTTCGCGTGTAGGCGTCGCCGCTCGCGCTCTGATTGGACGAAAATTCGCGGAGGAAGAAGGGGGGGGGGCAGAGCGATTGAAGTTATATAAATATAACGAGCGTGCGCTAGCCTTCGTCATTTCACGAGAGTGCCTCCCCGTTATCACTCGCACCATGTCATCGCTGTCAGTAAAGAAAATCTCTCTCTCTCTTTCGGAGCAGTTAAAATATGCATATACATGTAATATGCTTGAATACATACAAATGTATTATGCTTTGGAGCGCATATGTATTATGCTTCCGCACACGTCTAAACAATATTTCGCTTACTAACATATAAAGTTTTCTATCTTGATTTGTTAATCATTGAAGTTTATAGTAATTAATAATATTCAGTCAGCTCAGTAACCATTACTATTTTCTCAATATACTAATAAATTAGATTGTTACTTGCATCTAATGGTAGTTTTCTTAGTATTACTATGTAGTGATCCTAATGGCTTATCTACCAGGTAATGTTTTTATAAATAAAAAACAACATTTGTCGTGTTTCGACGTTTCGGACACTTTTCTTTGTGTCCCTCATCAGGATTAATGAGACAGTGTCAATCTAGTAACGCAGAGAACAATCTGCTCGTCAACGAGCATAATATAGTAGATAAGCCATTAGGATCACTATATAGTAATACTAATAAATTGTATAACTTGTGTTAAATTCATAGGCAGATAAATTATTTGATGAGAGAAGCTATTTACGTGTAATATATGTTTATGTTATTTTTAATTTATTGTTTAATTGCCTCAAAATATCTTATTCTCATATGTCTATATGTAAGCATGAATAAAAGAATTTCTGAGCAATGTTACATACATTTAACTGTTTGTATAAGTTTACTTTCTCAGCAAATCTTTCCCGTTGGTTGATTATGAGCGCTTTCTATACTATCTATGTTAAGGTTTTCACGCATTATGCGATTCCATATTTGTACTCAATCAAACATATTTTGCGTAAAACCAATTTGCGCTGCGTCTGTCAACGATGATTTGTTAAGCCTGTGAGGTTCAAAGATTGCTGCTGTGACCGCTGCAACTACTGCAACCGCTGCGACCGCTGCGACCGCTGCAACTGCTGCAACTGCTGTGATGGTTCTCGAACGAGAGCGGAGAAGCGAATGAGGCTTAGAGCTTCGTTCACCTTTTTATATTCAGTTAAGTCATCCCCGCCATGCTGCTCACAACCAATCATGATTGATCCCCCCCCCCCCTCCATAATTTTAATATAAAAGGAGATGCATTTGAGAAGAAAAGTCAGTTTGGTGCTCCGAGCAGTCGAAGCAACATCGTAAAGTTTACATGAGTGGTTTTTTTCACCATATTACCAGCTGTCACGTTACTACTCACAAATAAAGAAGTTGTACTTGAAAGAAAAAAGAATTAGTTTACTGCTCACAGCAGTCGAATATTCTAGTTCAAAAATATATCGTGTGACGCCACCTCTCGCCAACATCGATATCTTCTCTTTAAAAGAAGGTACTGAGACTTACAAAACTCATTTCGTATCTTGGAGTGATCCGAAGCAGTTGAAAATGGCTGAGCACTTAAGAGAGGCTGCTAATAAGCTATGGAAGTTATATCAAGCATCTATGACTGGTGACGTCGATGAAAACGACATTGATACTTGGTTGAAGTACTGTTATAATGCTATACAATCAAAGTAAGTTAGGAAGCTGATGGTTCTACTGCCTAGGTAGTAATTAAATAAAAACAAAAGTTTTTAAAAAATTTATTCCGACGTTTCGGACGGTTTATTTCCGTCCCTTTTCAAGGTCTGTGAAAATACACACGAAATACAAGTTTATTAACATAAAAAAAGACACTAAAATTGATAAACACTCGCTTAACAACACTTACCAAAAAACTATATATACAAATATAAATAAGTGGACACAATAAGAGACCACTAGTCAAAGTGAGACGGCGCACGCAATTTCCCAGTATTTATCATCTCTAGAGTATGTATAGGAGGGGTAAGAACTACGAAACACTTTAGCCATAAATACACAATAAGATATGTAAACCTATAATAGTAAGCCTTGTTTATATCAATTGCGTGCGCCGTCTCACTTTGACTAGTGGTCTCTTATTGTGTCCACTTATTTATATTTGTATATATAGTTTTTTGGTAAGTGTTGTTAAGCGAGTGTTTATCAATTTTAGTGCCTTTTTTTTGTTAATAAACTTGTATTTCGTGTGTATTTTCACAGACCTTGAAAAGGGACGGAAATAAACCGTCCGAAACGTCGGAATAAATTTTTTAAAAACTTTTGTTTTTATTTAATTACTACCTAGGCAGTAGAACCATCAGCTTCCTAACTTACTTAACTTTCTACTATGACTGCCATTTGCGACAATTAACTACATATACTTCGCCGTTGGGTTCTCAACACGGCCTTTAATATACTTTCAATGTGCTTCGGATATACTCCATTGATCGATGACTACAACTTAACTTTGGAGGATCGCCATTCATCGATGACTACAACTTAACAGTGGAGGATTCTTTGACTTCCGGCAAGATATTGTATGGCGAGTCACTAATATTTACGCAAGTTTTATTACTTAAATTTTCGACACTTTAAATTGATAGCCATTCTTTATTCAAGATGGTTTTAGAGGAAATTCTTACAAAAAGATTAGACTCTAAACTGAGTTATGTTCTACACTTAATCTTTAAGAAGTTTGGTTTTTTTATAAAAAAACTCTTTAATAAATTCAGTGTGTTACTATACGATTATAAGAAATCGTGTTGCCAATGTAAGTTCTTAATAAATTGCAGATTTTATGATCTAATTCCGACACATATTAGTAATAGTTCTAAAAATTTATCTTATCTTCGGATGCATTCTTGTAAAGAACTCCGTAGTCTTAAAAATATTATTAGAATAACCGAAAAAAGAATTTTAAATATAGAGATTTCAGACATAAACCTCCATAAGAGATTTCTTATAAATAAAATATCGAACTTTAAGAACTTATTAAATAAACACACGAATCCAAATCTGACTAACTTGTTCACGCATTTTTATAATACAAAACTAATGTTTATAATGGAAAAAGTTGAAGAGAAACTCGATAGTAAATTAGAAAATTTATATTTACAAAGATACAATACAGTTTTAACTAAAAACACATATAGATCTGATACTTCATATAACGCAAGGGCTATTGACCTCAACCAAAACAATACGCATGTCAATGAACTTTCGCATAATATATCTAATGATAAATGGTTAGTGAACCTTTCTAATGTCCAACTACCTCCGTTTGTAATTGACATTTTAAGGCTCGGTGATAAATTCAACTTCACGGAGAAATTAGAGAATAATAATGTTTTAGAAATTATAAAAAACTTAGAATACTTTTTAAATGACAAAACTGTAGATTCTGAATTTTCTAAGAATATAAGAAATAAGATTATGAATATTTTAAGTAAACATCAGAATAAAAAATTTAGTTTAGATTTTTTTCGATAAAAGGCTCAAGATCGATTTAAAAAGAACAAAAGAATTTCTAAAGAACGACAATAATCTTTTAGTAACACGAGCAGATAAAGGAAATAGTACTGTTGTTATTGATAAACGAAAATACGGTGAAAAAATGATTAATTTATTATCTGACTCTAAATATTATTGTATGGTTAAGAAAAATCCTCTCCCTTCTTTGGAAAAAAACACAGACGCACTTATAAAAAACCTAAGACAAATAACATTTTTTCAAAAATTACAACCTATTTCGAATAAATGTACAATAGCCAGAGCTTACGGTCTCGTTAAAATACATAAGATCAATTTTCCTGTTAGACCGATAATCTCTGCTATTAACACTCCTACATATTATTTATCCAAAATGCTTGCTAAGTTTCTCTTTAACAATTTAAAAGGCCTAATTCACACGTTACTAATAGTTTAGACTTAAAACAAAAAATTGAAAACATAGTTATACCGGCTGGATATACCATTATCAGCTTAGACGTTGTTAGTTTGTTTACAAATGTTGCGGATTATTTAATTTTCGACTCAATAGAAAAACGTTGGAATCAATTGTATAATCTTTGCGAACTTAACTGTAGCGAATTCATAAATGTTCTTAGGTTTATCCTACACAACAATTACTTTGTATTTAATCACACTTTTTACAAACAAATATTTGGAGCTGCCATGGGCAACCCCTTAAGTCCAATCTTAGCTGATATTGTCATGGAAGACTTAGAAAATCAAGCCTTATCAAAAATTTGCTTTCCTGTACCGTTTTACTATAGATATGTTGATGATATTATTGTATGTGTTCCTGCGAATATGATAGATTATACAGCAAATTTATTTAATAGTTTTGATAAGAATTTACAATTTAAAGTCGAGACACCAAGCAACAATAAAATAAGTTTTCTAGATCTTCTTATTACTCATAACGAACAAAAAATTTCCACGGATTGGTATAGGAAACCAACTTTTTCTGGTAGATTTCTAAATTTTAATTCTCACCACCCGATTAGTAATAAGATTGGTATAATATGTTCTTTAGTTGACAAATGTATTAATTTAGCTGATACACACTTCCATGATAAGAATCTTAATCTAATTAGAGATTTATTATTGGAGAATGATTATCCTATGGATTTCATTAATAAACATATCAATAAACGTATATTACATATTAAAAATAATAATAAAAATACTTGTAATTCTAAGAACATAAATTTTAATAGCATTTTAGTTTTCCCATTTATTAAATATATCAACCCGGAATTAAAAAATATCTGTAAGTGTTACAACTTAATTATGATTAATTCAATCTCCAATAAATTCAATCATATAATTAGACTAGGAAAAGATAGATGCCATAAAAATGAAAAATCTCAAGTTGTATACAAAATTAATTGTTGCGATTGTGATGCGTCGTACGTGGGACAAACTTCTCGAAAATTGATTGTAAGAAGCAAAGAACATGTTAGCGATTGTAAATTTAAGAGAGACAAGTCAGTTTTACACGGACATATAGCGAATACTAATCATAAAATCGATTTCAAAAATATTAAAATTTTAGATCAAGAGCCTAATTTACAGAAAAGATTACTATCTGAAATGCTACATATCCATTCCCAATGCAATAGTTTGAATAGACAGTTTGACACTAATTTTTTGAAGTCAGATTATAAAATTTTTATTAATAATAATAAGTTGATATAAACAAGGCTTACTATTATAGGTTTACATATCTTATTGTGTATTTATGGCTAAAGTGTTTCGTAGTTCTTACCCCTCCTATACATACTCTAGAGATGATAAATACTGGGAAATTGCGTGCGCCGTCTCACTTTGACTAGTGGTCTCTTATTGTGTCCACTTATTTATATTTGTATATATAGTTTTTTGGTAAGTGTTGTTAAGCGAGTGTTTATCAATTTTAGTGTCTTTTTTTATGTTAATAAACTTGTATTTCGTGTGTATTTTCACAGACCTTGAAAAGGGACGGAAATAAACCGTCCGTAACGTCGGAATAAATTTTTTAAAAACTTTTGTTTTTATTTAATTACTACCTAGGCAGTAGAACCATCAGCTTCCTAACTTACTTAACTTTCTACTATGACTGCCATTTGCGACAATTAACTAGCTATACAATCAACTCAATATTCATTAAGTACTACAAATAATTTAAAAATATCTGACAAACAAAAACTTCAAGCCGCTATTGCTCTCATTAACACTGTTCGGCACTTGTTATGTGATCGTCGAGTAGACCGCGAGTTACAAGAAAATAATGTTGTGTGGGATGATATTCATTCCGTTTTTGAAAATAGAATAAGAATAGGTGTGATAACCAACTTAAGACATCTTGACTTATTAACTTTCATGCTAGAAGCAAAACAACTGGTTATTCTTAAAGTAAATGAAGCTCTTGAGAAACATTCTGCTCTAAAAGTTAACACAGTTTTGGCAGCTGAATATGGATTGATTAAAAATGACGAAGAAACTACGGACATCGTGTACTTTAATACAAAGACAACGCCGATATATTTAACAACTCACTTAAATGAGTGGTTCGTCGTGAATGTGCAGCACCCTATCGACGCACACATGGAAGAATTCCAAGAACGAGAATCAGGCTGGTCACTTAAATCTATTTTAAACTTAACGATAAATATTTGTAAGTTTAATCCAATGAGGGGAAGCACTTATATAGATTTACCTTCATTTATCAAGAATAAAAAGGCTTGCATTAACGTTAAAAACGATGATAACGAATGTTTTAAATGGGCTATTATATCAGCATTACATCCCGTTAGTAAACATACAGATCATGTGTCATGTTACGGTTCATACAAAGATGAGCTCAACTTCGATGGGATTGAATTTCCAGTAGATCCTAAACAAATTAACAAATTTGAAAAACAGAATGATGTTTCGGTAAATGTCTATTACTTGAAGAAAAAGGGAAACATTTTTGACGTCTTACCACGACACTTGACATCTTATAAGAAAGAAAAGCATGTTAATTTACTTCTTGTGGAAAGTCATTATGTAGACGAGGAGGAAGATGACGAGCCTCTTGACGACACTGACATAGTATTTAAAAATCATTATGTATGGATAAAAGATTTATCAAGACTCGTACGAAGTCAGATATCTTCTCATAAAAGTAAAGCCTATATCTGTAACCGATGCTTGCATTTTTTCTGGTCAAATGAAAAGCTGACGAAGCATGCAATTGACTGTTCAGAAATAAATGAATATAAAATTTTACTTCCTTCACAAAAGGATAATATATTACAGTTTAAGAACTTTTCCAATAAGAATCAAGTACCAATGATTATTTACGCAGATTTTGAGTGTTTACTGAAGGAAGCCCATGATCACGAACGTGCTTATCAGTACCATGAGCCGTTTAGTGTAGGCTTCTTTGTAAAATGTAGCTATGATGATAGCTTGTCGGAATATAAATGCTATAGGCGAGAAAAAGAAGAAGATGAATCTCCGGCTAAGTGGTTCGTGATGAGCCTTCACTCTCTGGCTCTAAAATTAGAAGAAATGTACAAGTATCCAAAGCCTATGAAAGATGTGACGATTCATTCAGGTTTATGGCTTCGTCCTTGGACAAGTTAGCGTCATACTTAGAGAATCTTCCTATTCTTGAAAAATCATTTCAACAAGATGACGGATTCTCTATTAAACAGATTATGCTACTGAAAAGGAAAGGAGTTTTCCCATATAATTACGTTTCATCATTCGAAAAACTCAAAGAAACCAATCTCCCTTCAAAAGACGATTTTTTCAGTAGCTTGTATCAAAGTCATGTCAGCGACGATGATTATAAACATGCCGAAAAAGTATGGCAGATGTTCAACATTGAAGATCTTGGACAATATTCTGACTTATATATGAAGATCGATGTAATACTATTGGCTGAAGTTTTCGAAAATTTCAGAAAGAACTGTCTTCAGGCTTATGGTTTGGATCCCGCTCATTACTATACGACACCTGGATTAACGTGGGACGCAATGCTAAAGTACACTGAGGTATGGATTGCATATATATGTATACTCATATGTTTTATTTATTTATATATTTGTATATTTTAATAGGTACAACTAGAGCTTCTCACAGATATTGACATGCTGATATTCATCGAACGTGGTATACGGGGAGGAATTAGTCAATGCTGTAATCGCTACGCCAAAGCGAATAATCCATACATGAGCGAAGGTTATAATGTTGACGAGGAAGAAAAATATCTCATGTATTATGATGTCAACAATTTATATGGATGGGCAATGACTGAATCCTTACCCTATGGAGGCTTTGAATGGGTCACGAATGTAAATGAGCCAAACTTCTTTGATATCCCCGACGACTGTGACTTTGGATACTTTATTGAAGTGGACTTGAAGTACCCCGAAACACTCCATGATGCTCACAAAGACCTGCCATTCTGTGCTGAGCACATGGCGCCTCCTGGTTCAAAGCAGAAGAAACTTATGACGATGCTTTACGACAAAGAACGTTATGTGCTTCACTATAGAGCACTGAAACAGGCGTTGAAACATGATTTAATATTGACTAAAGTTCATCGGGCCATAAAGTTTAATCAACGTCCATGGCTTAAAAAGTATATAGATTTAAACAGTGCTAAAAGAAAAGAAGCAAAAAATGAGTTTGAAAAAATGTTATTCAAACTTTTTAACAATGCCGTTTACGGAAAAACTATGGAAAACGAAAAAAAACTGGAGCTGAAGCATACATCGCAAAACCTAATTTTCATAGCTGCGACGTGTTTGACAAGAACCTTGTGGCTATACAACTTCTACGCACTGAAATATATATCAGAAAACCTATTTATGTAGGACTCAGTGTTTTGGATTTATCAAAAACACTTGTGTATAGATTCCATTATGAATACATGAAAACCCGTGCGCGTGACAACTGTAAAATTCTATACACTGATACAGACAGCTTGATCTATGAAATCACGAACGTCAACATTTATGAGATCATGCACCATGACATTCACGAATTTGATACATCTGATTATCCAGAGACCAATCCCTTCAATATGCCTCGTGTAAACAAAAAGCTTGTAGGTCTAATGAAGGATGAATGTAATGGTGAAATAATGTTGGAATTTGTAGGTTTAAGAAGTAAAATGTATAGTGTTCGGATTCAGGGTCAAAAACACATTAAAAAAGCTAAAGGTGTTAAAAGTTCGGTGGTAAAGGCTACCATTAACTTTGAAGACTACATGCAATGCTTACGGGAAAATATAATAATAACTCGAGAGCAGCGAAACATTAGATCACGTCATCATGTGTTGCACACTGAAAAGGAAAGGAAGATCGCTCTCAGTGCCCGTGATGACAAACGCCATCTGCTGCCTGACCAAACAGACACTCTCCCATGGGGTCATTACAAAGTGTCAGCTGATGAAGTAGTTGAGCTTCCGCATATTGCAGCATCATCTTTACATGAAGAGGATAAGTTCGACGTTAAGCCTGAAGAAAATAACCAACTGACGGCTGCAGCAGTCTACAACACAGAAGTATATCAGTGATATGCAACAATAACTGATTACTCTTATACAGCTATTCGAAGATGATGAATCGCTTAAAAGAACATCCGAAACAAACAGCAATTCACCCAACAAGAAATTTAAAAGCTCCTAGAGTACGAATGAAAATTACTACTTGCGGATCTCTTCCTATCGCATGATTTCGAGGATTGGGACAAGCACCTACATTCAACTATAGCCCAGGCGGAAATGATCTTCTATAATAAAAGTTAAAAAAAGTTTATAACTGATATTAGCAGATTATAAAGTGAGGATTTGAGACTTTTATAAAAGTCTAAAACTATTATAAATAGTTATAAATAGTTATTTACTTTTTTAAGTTTTTTGGATTGCCGAAAAATGTGAATATTTGATCAGTAAAAAAAAGTAAATAACTATTAATAACTATTATCAATTTTTAATAATTGAAAATAATTATTTTAAACTTATAATTAATAATGATTTCATATAATAAGAATTTTAGAATGATTTTAAAGTTTAAATTCATTCAAAACTATTTAAAACTATTAATAACTATTATTATCAAATAAAAAAAGTTTATAACTGATAATAACTTTTTACAAATTGATTTTATGGTTATCCACTGCAGCCCAAAAAAGTAAATACAAGTTTATAACTGTCATAAACTTTTTTTAGCTGCTCATAACAGAAAAAAACTGTTGATAACTTTTATAAACTGTTACTATAGTCTCAAATCCTATCTTTATAAACAGTTATGAACAGTTATAAACTTTTTTTTTAAATTATAAAAAGTTATATATTGTTATTAATAATTATTTGTAAAGTTTTATTTCCGCCTGGGAGTTAACGAATATTTTAAGTATACAGCTTTAAGGGAGGTATATGTATTATTTATATAAGTTAAAGTTTTAGAGATTAGTAAAGTGCGACTATTGGATAGTTAGTGTATAACGAAAATTGAATATCTCAATCATATTGTCATGTAATACTAATGAAATGCGCATCAAGAACAAATGTATATAGAAATAAGTGGAGTATTTGAACTTATATTTAGATACGAACGCATCATTTGGATATATCTATATGTATTATTTGTATGTAATTAAAAACTATTAAAAAAAAGTATAAGTTATTATATTCCAATGTACATATAATGAATAAATAAAGACTAAAGTTAATAACTTAAACATATCTTACGTATTACTTTATGGACCTCATAGTAAGAAATAATGTATAGAACTAATAAGTAAAGCTATTATAATTAATGGTAGTTAATGAATAATAAGTATAGACTATTCTAATTCAATATAGTTGATGTATGATGTGATAAACCTTTTTATTTGTAAAATTATTAAAATAATGTAAAAAAGGTGTTACTCTATGACATAAAAAACATATCACTCTATGACATGTCCCTCGATGATATAAAAAGGGTGTGACTGATATAAAAAAGGTGTTAGTCTATAAAAGGTGCTACTCTATAACATAAAAAAGGTGTCACTCTATGACATCAAAAAGTGTTACCCTATAAAAAGTTGTTACTCTATGACATAAGAAAAGGTGTTACTCTATGACATAAAAAAGGTGTCACTCCATAAAAAAGGTGTTACTCTATGACATAAACAAGGTGTTACTCTATAAAAAGATGTTACTCTATGACATAAAAAAGGTATTACTCTATAAAAAGGTGTGACTCTATGACACAAAAAAGGTGTTACTCTATAAAAACATGTCACTATGACATAAAAAAGGTGTTACTCTATAACATAAAAAAGGTGTTACTCTATCAAAAGGTGTTACTCTATAACATAAAAAAGGTGACACTCTATAAAAAGGTGTTACTCTATGACATAAAAAAGGTGTCACTCTATAAAAAAGGTGTTACTTTATGACATAAACAAGGTGTTACTCTATAAAAAGATGTTACTCTATGACATAAAAAAGGTGTTACTCTATAAAAAGGTGTGACTCTATGACACAAAAAAGGTGTTACTCTATAAAAACATGTCACTATGACATAAAAAAGGTGTTACTCTATAACATAAAAAAGGTGTTACTCTATCAAAAGGTGTTACTCTATAACATAAAAAAGGTGACACTCTATAAAAAGGTGTTACTCTATGACATAAAAAGGTGTTACTCTATAAAAAGGTGTTACTCTATGACATAAAAAAAGTGTTACTGTATAAAAAGTTGTTACTCTATGACATAAAAAAGGTGTTACTCTGTGATATAAAAAAACATGTCACTCTGTGACATAAAAAAGGTGTTACTCTATAAAAAGGTGTCACTCTATAAAAAGGCGTTACTCTATAAAAAGGTGTCATGACAAAATTAAAAAAGAGTTACTACACCCTAACAAAAAGTTAAAAACTGTTATTCCATAACATAAAAAGTCTATGACATCCAAGTTTAAACAGGATGCACGTGCGAAAAGGAGACGTTGATATATGTATATGATAAAACTCCTTTTGTCTGTAAACAAAATTATTAATAGAATGTTTATTCCTTGGTCAAATATTATTCGCCCTTAAAAGGATTGTTTTATATAATGTAAAATTGATTAAATATTTTTTTTGCCCTTAAAAGGACAGATTGATGTTTAATTATAAAAAAAATATAATACATAAAATACAAAAAAATTAGAAGTATAAAAATAATAATCAAGGAGCGCGGGAGCGCTCCGAAGGCAAGTAACAGTCAAACAATGCAGAAGAGGCCTAAGGAGTGACCCGTGCCTTATATTCTTTGATATGAGAGCGCGAAAACTTTGATCGCGTTGTATTTTATCTATGCAGAATAAATATCTAGCATAATACACTTGTTGAAATCTATGTTCATTATGCTAGAAAAATTTGAAGGTTTTATTCAAAAATATTGTCTCATTTAAGAGATATTGAGTATCAAAGAATCAGACTGGTCGATTCCGATCTTTAAATTTTTTCCTTTTCTTTCATCAGACCTGCATCCGCTTCCGATCACGTGATACGTATAACGTCACGTGACCCCATACGACCCAGCGTGTATATATATATATATATGTACACCGTATCCATCGACCTAACCTTATTTACATATAATAACATGTCAGTATTTTTTTATTATACACACAGATATATATATTACAAATGTTATCATATCGTGATCATATCGTGATATCGTGAGTTAGTATAAATTAGTTAATAATATGTAAAAATCTCAAATAGTCAACTGGTGATGAGAAGAATTTATCTATTCTTCGTGTATCAATCAATCAATGGGAAAATAACTTTTATTAGATAAGTACTTACTGGCTAAATGTTAAATGGCTAAAATCATTTTGTAAAATTGATACTTTGTGTGATTTTTTATTTTTACAGATTTTTTATAGATATTATACCAGAATTATACCAGAAGATTTTTTTCGAGTCCTTTTGGAAATATAGGGATAAGGAGTTCTAATCGTGTAATGTGTCTGAAAATTTTGAATTAGCAAAAATGAACGACTGCCCTCATGACCCTGGTTGTTATTTTATTATTAATGGACAACAAAAAATTCCATTTAAGATGGCGGGGCAGCATACAGCCCCCGCCGGTAAGCCGCCTGATAAATATTATAAGTGTCATTCTAGTGCCAGATTTGGTGCGATAGTTTGTTTTTTTGTGAGGATCCTTACCACTTTAGTTGTTTTGATAGATTGAAAAACACAAAAAGAATTGGTGAAATCTTGGCAGTATGCCCGAAGCATGCGCATCTGAAACTAACCTCAAATTTTAACGTGGATACCTTGAGTGACGATGTAAAATTGATAATAGCGGAAATAAAAGCTACACGAAAAGAGGTAATACAAAAAGAAATACTAGATGAAATTGCAGCTGCCAATAGTACTAACGTTGAAGACCCTCATAATGAAACAATCTTTGATAATAACACTGAACTGGAAAATTTAAAAATTGAAACAACTCTATTAAGAGAACTTAACAAGGAGCTACAAGAGAAAAATTATTTACTCAGGGAACTTCTAAATGCTGAAAAAGAAAAAGTAAACTCAGAAGTAACAACTAACAAGAAAACGTTTGCTGAAGCTACAATTAACAGTAAAGCCTTAAAAAACGCATACCGAAAATAATTATTCAAATGAAAAATGAGGACGACGACATAAACAAAATTAAAAAAAGGGTTACCCACTATTTAACGAAAGAAAAAACAATCAAGACGAAAAGTTTACAGGTAAAAAATAACAAGGAAATCAACATTAACTGCCTTAACGAAGATAGTACCAATAAAGCAGCCAAAATTTTAAGTAGTAAAATGTCGGATAAGTGTAAAATAGGAACAGAAAGCATCTCTAAACCGAAAATAAAGGTGGTGGGTATAGACAATTTTGAAAATATGAATGATGAAGAATTAGAAAGTGACATCAACACAAGAAATTTTAAAGACTGTGATGGAAAATGTGTAGTGTTAAGTACTTATAAAAATACCAAAAATAATACAATAACAGCTATTATTGAAGTTCCTTCGGAGATATACAAGATAATAAGAGAATGTTATAATAATAAAATCTACGTAGGATATCAAAACTGTAAAATATATGACTTAATAAATATCAAGCCATGTTACAAGTGTGGACGTTTTGGACATAATTTAAATAAGTGCTCTAATGATTTAACATGTTTAAAATGTGCAGGATCTCATATATCAGCACAATGTCAAATAAAAGATAATTTCACATGTGTAAAATGTTTCTACAGCAATACTAAATATAAAACGAATTTTGAGGTTAACCACATGGCGAATGACAGTGAGAAATGCAAAATCTTAAAAGGTAAAATCAACCGAGATATAGATATGACAGATTACCCAGTGAGGCCTTATGTACCCAGACTCATCGGTAAAGTAGAAAACATCAAAATTACAACTAATCAAACACAGCCACATACTGTTACTGCAATGTCAATGAGTCAATCTGTTTTATCCATTGCCCCCTTGGGCTTGCAGTCTTCGAGAGAATCGCTAAATGATAATGGATCAAGTCCAGCAAGACATTGAAAACTTCTTACAACGTGAATGTAGCTGCGCTAACATGCAGACTCTCAACAATAATCTAACAGGCCAAAATAATCTAATTATGTATGTAAATATAAGAAGCATAAATGCTAATCTAAAAATCTAGAAATTATTATTGAGAGTCTGTATGTTAAACCATGTGTAATTGTTTGTACAGAGACTAGAAAACTGGAAAACTATAAACAATATCAATTACCTAATTACAAAATTTTTTATAATAATAGTAGAATTAACCAAAACGACGGGGTTCTTGTATATATAAATAGTAAAATATTTGAAGACACAGAAACAATAGTAATTGATAGAGTTAGTTTTCTATGTTCCAGAATTAGACTAAAAAATAAAGATGAGATAATAATCTCGGCTGTCTACAGATGCCATGACATCTCGAAAACAGAATTTATTTTGAGTGTAAAAAATACATTATGAATTATATAAACAGTAAAAATCATTGGTTAATCGGAGACTTCAATATTAATATAATGAGCAAATCTCTTGATAGTGCATATGACATGACTTTAAGCCAAGATTTTTTGAATCATCTTTTAGAACATGAGTATACCCCATGTTTCCTTGGAGTCACGCGACCAGACCCAGAAAATATCTTCGGGGGTTCATGTATCGATAATATGTATCTAAAAAGTAAAAATCTAACAACAAAAGCCTACAAAATAACTACTCCATTTACTGATCACTACCCTTTGTTTTTAACTTTCGATCATATAATACATAGCGACTCAAGAAAGCAGAACAATAAAACCATAAATTATAAAAAACTAATTAACGTAGCTAGAAGCATAGACTGGAATTCGATTTTGACTATACAAAATCCTAACTCTGCCTCAGAGTTATTAGTTGAACTAGTGAATGGATGTGTTGAGAAGGCAACTTTTTCACAAAAACAAAATAAACAAAAAATATGATTCCTAGAAAGATATGGATCACAAACGCAATTATAATATCATGTAAAACTAAAGAAACTTTATATAATATTTTTAAAAGAAACCCAAATAGTGAATCCGCAAAAAAGAATACAGGGACCATAGTAAAATATTAGATAAGATTATTAAAGATGCCAAACACAAATTTGACTTCGAAACGTTTAAAAAATGTGACAACAATCCTAGACAACTGTGGAACTTAATAAATAAGAAATTAGGAAAAAACAAAGTGCAATCAAATAATATAACTAATATTTACGATCAAGACAATAAAAAAATAGAAGATCAAAGGGAAATTGCTAATGTTATGAATAAGTATTTTTGTGAAGTAGGATCGGAAGTAAGTAAAAAAATTATACAACCTACAAATAAAAGATTGAATATGCCTAAACCAAATAACAAATCAATGTTTTTAGAACCCGCTGATGCACTTGAAATAAATACAATTATACGTAACATGAAAAACAAAGCTGGAGGTGTAGATAATATAAATACAAAAATTTTAAAGACGTTAGCAAACTACATAATTATTCCTTTAGAACATATATACAACTTGAGTATTGAAAAGTCTATCTGGCCAGATAATCTCAAAAGTGCCGAAGTTGTCCCTATCCACAAAGCTGGAAGCAAATCATGCATTTCTAACTACAGACCAATATCTCTAATATATCCAATGTTGCCAAAATTTTTGAAAAAATACTTTATAACAGACTTTATACTTTTTTGGAAAAACATCAAATACTTTCTGAACACCAATATGGCTTTGTTAAAAACAAAGGTACGGCGGATGCACTTAACTACATAACACATAAAATCTATCAAAATCTAGATAAAAGCAAACGTATTATTGCTACTTTTTTAGATCTGGCAAAAGCGTTCGATACTGTTAACCATGACATATTACTTAGCAAATTAGAACGTTATGGAATAAGAGGAAAGGTCTTACTTTTGTTCAAAAGCTATCTCTCCGATAGACAACAAAAAGTTCGAATACAAAACCAAATAAGTGAATACAAATATGTATCTTGTGGGGTGCCACAGGGAACAATATTAGGACCGATACTTTTTATATTATATGTAAACGATCTATTGAGAGATATGCCGGAAGGGTCTATTCTGTCCTACGCTGATGACACTGTCATCATTTCTAGTGAAGACACGTGGTCAATGGCGCAGGATAGAATAAACAAACTACTAGATCAAGCGGCGGAATGGCTTGCTTTAAATAAGCTATCCCTAAATATACAAAAAACTAAGTTTATAACTTTCGGTAACTATCGTGATAGTGTCCCAATTAATGTAAATATAAATATACAAAATCAGCAAATAACTAGAACAGAATGTTACAAGTACTTGGGATTAATTTTCGACTTTAATATGAAATGGGATAGTCACATTAAATATTTAATTAACAGAACAAAATATTTAATATTTATACTCGCAAAGCTAAGAAAAATTATGGATACAAACACATTGATGATTATTTATTACTCCTTCTTTCATAATGTTATAAACTATGGCATCATTGCTTGGGGGGGTGCTTGTAGAACAGAAATTAAAATAATACAACAAATCCAAAATAAATTGCTCAAAATCATTGCCAAAAATAAATTCCAGGTGCACAACACTCCGCTAAAAATAGAACAAATGTTCACTCTAGAATCCTTATGCTATCATTATAATAATCTAAAAGATGCTTTTCTTACAATAAAACGCAATACTAGAAAAAAATCACTACAACTACCTAAAATGACCAAAGCTATTAGTGATAAAGATAGTCTGGTAGAAGCTATGAGGGTATTTAACGAATTGCCTAATGATCTCAAAATTTTAAATTATAAGAAGAGTACAATTAAGTACAAATTAAAACAAAAGCTCTTTCGATAATAACATTTAATTGTAACATTACGCACAACTTCATATCATTTTCACTGTTTACTTTTGGAAAAATGAAGATTATAATATTACGTTTTGGCGGATTTTATTTATAGAATATATAAATTGTTAAATGAAATAAAGTTTTTGAAAATGTTTATGTTACTCGAATGAGTAATCTGTTAGTTTTAAGTTATAGATATAGTATTAGTTGTATGCAACCAGACTATTGTACAGGTAACAATGTTTACCTCTAATAGATTTTACTTTGTAAACTGCATTGTAACTTTTCTGGTTAAATAAATAAAAAAATAAAAAAAAAAAAAAAAAAAAAAATTATTTTAATACATGAACAGACGCTTAGGAATAGAATAATTTATATTAAAGATTTATCTATTCTTCATGTATCAGTCAATCAATGGGAAAATAACTTTTATTAGATAAGTACTTACTGGCTGAATGTTAAATGGCTAAAATCATGTTGTAAAAATTGATACTTTGTGTGATTTTTTATTTTTACAGATTTTTTACAGATATTATACCAGAAGATTTTTTTCGAGTCCTTTTGGAAATATTGAGATATATGTATAATATAGCCAATAATGTTAAGGAGTTCTAATCGTGTAATGTGTCTGAAAAATCTAATTTTGAATTAGCAAAAATGAACGACTGCCCTCATGACCCTGGTTGTTATTTTATTATTAATGGACGACAAAAAGTTATTTTAATACATGAACAGACGCGTAGGAATAGAATAATTTATATTAAAGAAGATAGTAAGAATATATATAGCACTACTCAAAAAAGAAAAACAGAAGTGCAGGCAAATACTATTTACGATACAATATTTTCAAGATGTATTTTATAATATCCTCAACATGAAAATTTTATAAATCAAATGTTATTGATAACAAATTGTGATTGTAATTAAAAAATGACATCTACCAGTATTTGGTGTAATATAAAAAAATAAAATACCGGTAAAATGTGTTGCATGAAATGTTATATCAAATTAAAAAACTTCTCCTTAAAATCAGTTTCAAATATTTTGAAAATAGCTCAAGTGTGTATTAATAAGTAATTACGTCTTATGAGGTTTATAAACATCATAATAAACTTTTGCATACAAAAAATATTGCTCAGTGACACGCGAGGTTATATATATATAAATATACAATATAATTTTCAGTGTTTAAAATATGGTACTGGTATGACGTGCTACATGAAGTGTTTATAATTAAATTTTAAAACTTCTATTAAAAATCAGTTTCAAATATTTGAGAATAGAACAAGTGTGTATTAATAAATAAAATAATTATTTTAGAAGAATATTAAAAATTGGTCTTCATATTTGACAGGATTAAATTATTATTATTACAAAACGACATCTAATCAGTGTTTTGCGTAATAAATAAAATAAAATACCGGTATGATGTGTTGCATGAAGTGCATATATAACTAAATTTTATTGATGACAAATAACATATAGTGATTAAAAAATGGCATGTAATCAGTGTTTTGTATTATTAAATAAAATAAAATATCAGTATGATATGTCCAATGAAGTGCATATATAAATCAAATGTTATTGATAACAAATTGTGATTACAAAATGACATCTATCAGTATTTGGTGTAATATAAAAAAATAAAATACGGGTAAAATGTGTTGCATGAAATGTTATATCAAATTTAAAAACTTCTCCTTAAAATCAGTTTCAAATATTTTGAAAATAGCTTAAGCATGTATTAATAAGTAATTACATCTTATGAGGTTCATAAACATCATAATAAACTTTTGCATACAAGAAAATATTGCTCAGTGACACGCGAGGTTATATATAAATATACAATATAATTTTCAATGTTTTGTGTAATAATAAATAAAATATGGTACTGGTACGACGTGCTACATGAAGTGTTTATAATCAAATTTTAAAACTTCTATTAAAAATCAGTTTCAAATATTTGAGAATAGAACAAGTGTGTATTAATATAAATAAAATAATTACATGTTATGAGATTCATAAACTTCATAATAAGCTTTTGCATAGAAAAAAATATTGCTGAGTGATATATAATTTTCAGTGTTTTGTGTAATAAATAAAATAAAGTAACTGGTATGATGTCTTACATGAAGTGTTTATAATCAAATTTTTAAAACTTCTATTAAAAATCAGTTTCAAATATTTTTTAATATAACAAGTGTGTATTAATAATATTGGAATCAAAATTTCATTTAAATAACGATATTTGATGTAAAAATTTCTACAAATTAAACAAAAGAAAGTTATGAAATCAATTCCTATAAAGTCAAGTATTTATTATTCAATATATTTTTTTATAAAGCTTTTATAATAAAACATTTTTATATTACTTTTTACAAAAGTATAAACCAAGGCAAGTAACAGTGTATTACCAGCCGCTTCTATGTAATTTTCTCTACGAAAAATTTTTAGAAAGACGAACTTAAAATGGTAAAAAATATTTAAAAAACTTTTTCTGTGAATACGTTTGTAATAAACTCATTAAATACAAATCTAACAAAAGAAAGTAATGAAATCAATACGCATAAAGTCAAGTACTTACCATTAATTCTTGGAATAAATAAAAAATTTTTTTTTTTATTTAAAGAATTCATTTAATCGCCAACACTTATATCTATGTGAATATTACTATTTCAAATACGTTTTGTCGATAGCTATGTTTTTTTCAACTTGAAGACCTAAAATTTATCTTCCTTGGAACATTGTATATTGGAATCAAAATTTCATTTAAATAACGATGTTTGATGTAAAAATTTCTACAAATTAAACAAAAGAAAGTTATGAAATCAATTCCTATAAAGTCAAGTATTTATTATCATAAATCTATTTTCGGAGTAAATACATTTTTTTATTACAAACATTTATTCGCCAACGCTTATATATATTTTTATATGTTACTTCAACAAAGAATATAGAAGTTCAAAATTTCGAACTCAAAGACAAAAAATTCATTTTCCTTCAAGATATTGCATGTTGGAATTAAATTCATTTAAACGACATTTTTTAAATAATACAAAAGAAAGTTGTGATATCAATTCCCAGATAATCAAGTATTTTTATTATCATTTAAACCACGACATTTTTTATAAATTATGCAAAAGAATGTTGTGATATCTATTCCCAGATAGTTAAGTATTTTTATTATAATTATAATTGAGTTGATTATATATTATAACGATACTTTCTTTTTCGAACAATATCTTTTACATTATATATGATTGAGATGTTAATGGTTCAACGGTCAATTTTTACGTTTATATCCATGTGGCCTAGTGGAATTGCTTACTCTATTTATTATATAATATTTATAATAATAAGCCAGCTATCCCAAAAGTTCTTAAGAAATAAGAAATTTTTTCAAAAAGTTTTCCACAGAAATTTGAATATCTTTTTATAAAACTTTGAGATACTGTAAAATATTTATTAAACTTATATGTAGATTTGTTTGACACATTTTAAAGGTTTTTCATTGTAAAAAATTAATGATAAACATACTTGCCGGACCCGTCCTTTGGCAGTTCAAGCTATTGAGCTACATAATTTGCTAAAGAAATATCGAATGATTATTAGTACATTAACGATTTAGAAATAAATATCCTTTTGGCACGTTAAGAATACAATTGCATAATAAAAGTAGAGTACTTCAAAAAATATTATTTGATAAAATTATAAAAGTAATTGATAATAATCTTATTATTGTAATGTTCTAATAATATAAAGTTCATATAACAATTATTATGTATGCATGCATTTGCGTATGACATTTAGTCATGAACTATACAAAAAATTAATGTTATCATTATGAAATCCATTCATGGCCAGCACTGACTCAAGTAGATGTGTTACTATTTATAATAATATTAATACTCGTCGTATAGTTGAATTCAATTAAACTATTGAATTTCAATAAACTATGTCAATAAACTAATTGAAATTGAAATAAAATTAATCGACAATCAATTTAAGGCGATGTTAGTGCCATCCGTTACTGATGATTGCAGGTATACATTATTTTCATTCAATTTTGAGTTTGGAGACAATATCACTCTGGTGTGTTATAGTTAGTTATCAAATCTATAACATGTCAGAGAGATTTTTTGTCAAAATTAAAAATTGAATGAGAAAAACGGGACTTCAGTCGGCGGTAACTAAGGGGCCTTACATCGCCTTACCGAAAAGCGAAAACTAAGCAATGTTGCCAAAACAGTTCTAGAAATTTTCTTTTTTTAATAGTCAACTGTTTCGCTAAAAACTGCCAAAGGACGGGTCCGGCAAGTATGTTTATCATTAATTTTTTACAATGAAAAACCTTTAAAATGTGTCAAACAAATCTACATATAAGTTTAATAAATATTTTACAGTATCTCAAAGTTTTATAAAAAGATATTCAAATTTCTGTGGAAAACTTTTTGAAAAAATTTCTTATTTCTTAAGAACTTTTGGGATAGCTGGCTTATTATTATAAATATTATATAATAAATAGAGTAAGCAATTCCACTAGGCCACATGGATATAAACGTAAAAATTGACCGTTGAACCATTAACATCTCAATCATATATAATGTAAAAGATATTGTTCGAAAAAGAAAGTATCGTTATAATATATAATCAACTCAATTATAATTATAATAAAAATACTTAACTATCTGGGAATAGATATCACAACATTCTTTTGCATAATTTATAAAAAATGTCGTGGTTTAAATGATAATAAAAATACTTGATTACCTGGGAATTGATATCACAACTTTCTTTTGTATTATTTAAAAAATGTCGTTTAAATGAATTCAATTCCAACATGCAATATCTTGAAGGAAAATGAATTTTTTTGTCTTTGAGTTCGAAATTTTGAACTTCTATATTCTTTGTTGAAGTAACATATAAAAATATATATAAGCGTTGGCGAATAAATGTTTGTAATAAAAAAATGTATTTACTCCGAAAATAGATTTATGATAATAAATACTTGACTTTATAGGAATTGATTTCATAACTTTCTTTTGTTTAATTTGTAGAAATTTTTACATCTGTAAGAGATATGCTTCAAGAGCACGCAACGTAGCAGGCCGCTACGCCTTACACACACAGCGAGGAGCTGGCGTTGTATGCCAGCGACTATGGGAGGGCGCCACGTCTCAAGCAGAGCAGCGCAGCGGACAGCCAGCCTTCTTCCCCTCTACCCCGCTCACCTACCACATGAGAGCGCGAGTGACGCCGCTCTCTCTCTTTCGTGCCGAACGCCAAAAGAAACGGACGCATCGCTTTCGCTACACCCTGTGCCACTAAAACCTACTCAGAGTCTCAATAAACAGATAATTTGTTTTATATAGTATTTTGGCCTCTTCATTTCCATACCCAATCCAACAGGTTATAGGCTCAGCCACGCTGTTTTTTTTGGACGGACTCAGAAGAAAGGTGGTAAGTACCTGAGTTTTGCGAGGCTAACCTACAAGCGCGGCCATGTTGAGTTTCTGACCGCATGGCAGTTTTTTTTTTTTCAGACGCGAGTTTTTTCAGACGAGCTAGTTAACGTAGAAGCGATTAATTTAGAATACGCGACAAATAGCTCTCTTGCATTAGAATAAATAAAATAACTAAGACTAACTAAATAAATTTAACATTAAGTATTCAGAATAAAATCTATTAAGAAGCAGAATCAGACGAGATTTTGACGGGGCGTGTGGGGTTTTTTAAGAATTGTGGTGCGCGCGTGAGAATCAATTAAGTGAGATGTGCATGTGGATCCAGGTTTAAACAACTTCATGTGAAAAATTCAGAAATTCGGAGGGAGTGCGAAAAATCGCTGTGACGTACATGCTGTGTGCACGTACGGACGCGCTCGCGCGGTCGAGCCGCGAAGAGAAAACCAGACGCCATTTTGTCTCAAATAAGTATTTTCTCTTAGACGGGCGCGCACACGCACACATACACAATTCTCAGAAGTAAATTTAGACGCGAGATAAAACACTGTAATGACGACATAAGGCGTAGAGGATACTGCCGTGCAGAGAATTCTTGCCTTCATGTAAAGTTGTTGCAACCTTGTGAATTATCGGGACTGTGTAAGTGCACGGCCAACTCTCTGACACTATTGGCGTCATTGCTGTGCGTGACGTCACGATCGGAGGGAGCACGAACGCGGAAACGATACACACGGGAGTAACGACTAGCTTCAAACTTACTAGACTTGCTGTGCGGTCTAGTACGGGGAGAAGCAATAATACAACTAAATAGATAAAAGATATTATTTTATACAGAATAAATATTTGGCATTCCAGAATCAAGAAGTTCAGAGGTTAAGAAGAGATACACAGAATGTCAAACAGAGGAGACAAAACACCAGAGAGAGACACTCAGCCCGGAGACGTACAAAGTAATTTGTTTTAATATATATATGTATAAATATTAAAATATAAATAAATAATTACCTCCATCTTACATTAAATAAAGTCATTTACACAGTGTAACAAAAATAATATTAATATATTACGATTATTATAAAGAAAACATAACGAAATTAATATTGATATTATTCAGAACAGAATGTAAATAATTAATATAAGAGAATCAGAATACAGATCTGTAAAATTGTTCTTTAATTCAGATTATTCAGAAAGACCAAATATTTATAAGAATAATTATTTACATGTAAACAGACGAGAACACAATATCTCCACATACGCCGCCCGGTCTACCACACCCTCCACCAATAAAGCCGTCAAAGAGAGCGAAGCATGACGTGGATGTGTGGTTTCGCGCAATGAAGGAAAACCATCAAGAAATGAAGGAGATGATGGCAAATATGAAAACTTTGATGGAGGGGCAGCAAAAGCTCATGGAGACGATGCTCGAGGTGGAAACGGCGAGAATCAGACGACTAGAGGTACCTCAACCCATCCATAATTCCACCACCGTAATCCCAGATGAAAATACTAATTCAGAATCAGAGAATAACAATATACAAACACCTCAAAACAGCATGATAGTAGAAATAAATGAAACTTTTAAAAACTTAACTCAGACGTTAGAATCGAATAAAAATAATCAGAAGGTTAACATCAAAAGAGATTATAAATTAACACAAAAGGTAGTTTTAAATGTGTGGTTAGATTACCTCTATTCAGAATTAAGAACAAATGAATTAATGGACATAGTTGATGATAATATACAAACACCAACAAATTTAACAGAAAAAGAAATAGAAAAGAAAAAATTAGTAGTCAGAGATATCATCATAAATCATTTGGACGAATACTACCACAAGAAAATTTTGAACTTAAAAGATCCAAAAGAAATTCTAATTAAAATCAGAGAATCCAGAAAAGTAGAAGCAAACATGACAGCTTCCTCAGTCAGGGCTCAATTGTATCGTCTAAAAATAAATAAGAAAGAAAAGATAAACGAATTTTGTGATAGATTTGATACAATTATAAGAGAGTATGAGAGTTGCGATACAATTGTGCCACTTTCTGAGGAAGAGAAAAGATCAGCCTTTTACCAGGCGGTTTCAAGCGATAACTCTGAACTTCGTTCAGCCTATCTAATCAGAAGACAAACTGACAATAAAGAAATGACCTTAGAAGAAATAAAATCATTTCTTTTACAGCTGGAAGCAGAGAAGAAGAGCTCAGAGGAAACCAGAGGTCCCAGAGCGAATTTAATTCAGAGTACACCAGAGTGGCAGTCAGGGCCGCATGCCAAATGCTTTCGGTGTAATCAAAGGGGGCACATGGCACCGAACTGCCCGTTGAAGGCGCAAAACAGATGGTTCTGCTACTACTGCAATGCTGAAACCGACCACAAAGGCACTAACTGTCCCAACAAGGGGACAGTGCAGGCACCCAGAAGGTTTGATAACAATTATAATAAAGATTATACCACAAAACAAACAATTACACACAACTCAGAGGTAATAAACATATCAGAGGGAGAGGTAATAACAAAGGCAGAGGTTTTGCTATAAGAGGTGGTGGAAAGGGAAATTTCAGAAATAGGGTTTTTAAAAGAGGTAGTAATCGAGGCCCGAGAGGTGCGTCACAAAACACCGTAAAGCAAGGAGCAGCAGCGTATATAGCAGGTACGACTAAAGATTTTAATAAACTAAAAACTCAGACACAGATAGCGTTCATAGCAGACTCAGGTGCTACCGATCACATTGTAAATAAGGGTATAATATTGAGCGATTTTAAAGAATGCACGGGAGAGATAATCAGAAGCGCGAATAAAAATGATTTGGCAAATATAGAAATAGACGGAAAAGGAAATTTAATTGTAAGATCAAATATTAATACAGATGAAATAATTATTTTGGAAAATGTAATATCAGCAGAAAACATATCAGAGAATTTAATCTCACTCAGACGCTTTGCAGACGTAGGTTTAGGAATTTACTTAGATGATGAAATCTTAAAAATCTTTGATAAAAATACAAATGCTGAATATATTACAGGGAAGTATGAAAAACCAAATTGGATAATAAACTTAGAAGTAGAAAAACAAAGAAATAGTAAGAATGTAAATTCAGATTACGGAAAATATTCATGCATGGCTAAGTTCGTAACTTTGGACGAGTTCCTGCAACAATCTCAGACGGATGTCATGAACTTAGACTCAAACAAAGTATCAGAAGAGAATACAAAGATACTTGAGACAAGCACATCTGAGATTGGGAGGGAGAATCGAGAAAAACTCGTTCAAACAAAATCAAATATCAGAGGCCCTCAAACTAGCGACTTCGATTTAGATGAAAGAATTTTAAACAGAAAAATACATAACCTAGACAACATGAGCATAAATGAGTCAATGGAAATTTTGGAATATAATGAAAAATCAGAGGATAACAAAAAGAGCAAGTTGAATGAAGGTATGCTATGGCATATCAGATTAGGTCATGCTTCTTTAGGTTATCTCAAACAGATGCAAAAATCAGATGAAAAACTAAAAAGAATTAAATTTGACAAAGATATTATGGATTGCGAAGTGTGTATCATGGCGAAGATGGAAAAATTACCTTTCTCAGAAGACAGAACCAGAGGATCCAGACCCTTGGAAATAATACACACGGACACAATGGGACCCATAAAGCCAGCTTCATTTCCTGGTGGGAACAGGTTTATAATAGTGTTTATAGATGATCACACGAGATTTGCTAAAGCATACTCTGTGAAACATAAAAATGAGGCTGGGAATTGTCTAGAAAAATTCCTAATAACAATGAGAAATCTATTAGGCAAAGATGAAAAAGTCTGTTATATCAGAGCAGATAATGGAACAGAATTCATCGGAGGAAAATTTCCAGAAGTAATGGAAAAAGAAAAGATAGAGTATAATGTAGCACCACCACACACACCCGAATTAAATGGAACTGCAGAAAGATTTAATAAAACGCTACAAAATAAAATCAGAGCTTTAATGATCGATTCTGGCTTACCAGAAACCATGTGGATATTGGGAGTAGAAGCTGCAGTTCACTTGTACAATAGAACACCACATAAGTCGTTAAACTCAGAAACTCCAATAAAAATGCTAACTCCAAAAGGTAAAAATCACTTAGAGAAAATCAGAAGATTTGGATGTATAGCATATGCCAAAATACCACTAACCGAAAGGAAGTTCTCGGAGAGAGCAATTAAAGCTATAATGGTAGGGTACTCGCCAACAGGCTACGTCCTCTGGCATCCTTCAACTGGAAAATTCCTTCACTCCAGACATGTCAGATGTAATGAGAAACTGGTTTATAAAGATATCTATAAATATAATTCAGAAGAGAACAACAAATCAGAAGAAACAGAAGAATCTAAGGATCCAGAAAAAGGAATAGTACCAGTACACTCAGGAGAGAAAGAAACTCAAGCAGAAGAGATTCAAGAAAATAAACCAGAGGAAAAACAATCAGAAAAGAAACAAAAAGATGAAAGGCCAAAGAAGAGAAAAGCAGAAAACAAAGAACCAGACAACTCAGAAGCAAAGAAACGCAAACAACCTGGAAGAAATGCGAAGACCATGGAAAACAGAGAAAAATACATAGCAATCAGAAGAACCCAAATAACAAAACAATTAGAGGATACAAGCTTAAAATTAAACAATAAAGTAACAACATCAAATCTTGAAACAACAAGCGATAGAAACAATTCAGAGGATGAAATCAGACATGCTTTTATTGCAACCATCAATAAAGATCCAACAACATACTCAGAAGCTATGGAATCAAAAGACAAAAATAGGTGGTTGGAAGCTATAAATGATGAAATAAAATCAATGGAGGAAAACAGAGTATGGCAATTTGTTGATAGACCCTCTACAACAAAGGATGGCAAGAAGGTACACATAATAGATTCGAAATGGGTCTTCAAAAGGAAGACAGGAGAGAAAGGTGAAAATGTGTACAAAGGCAGATTAGTAATCAGAGGCTTCAAAGACAGAAATGTATACGAATTGAAAGAGACATACGCACCAGTATCCAGATTAGCGATAATCAGAGCGGCGTTAGCCATAATAAATAAATACGACCTAGAGGTATTTCAGATGGATGTCAAAACCGCTTTTCTGAATGGAATACTGGAAGAGGAGATATACATGGAGATTCCAGATGGTATAAACTGTGATGCAGAAATCAGAAGAACAAAAGTATGCAAACTACAGAAAGCTCTATATGGTCTGAGAATCAGTCCAAAAAGATGGAATGTAAGGTTTTCAGAAGAAGCACTAAAACTAGGATTGGAAAAAGACATAAATGAACCATGCCTGTTTACCTAGAGAAAAGATGGAAAAGGAGTTATGTTAATTCTATACGTAGATGATATACTACTAGCAGGTGATGACAAACAAAAATTAGAAGAAATCAGAGAAAAACTAAGTCTTGTATTTAAAATGAAAGACTTAGGAGAACCAGAGAACTTCTTAGGAATGAGAATAATCAGAGACAGACAAAATAAAACCTTGGCATTAAAACAGACAGAATACACAGAGAAAATCTTGGAAAGATTTAACATGACAGAATGCAAAACTCAGAGAACACCCATGGTGACAAGACAAGTTAAAAATAGAGAACTCAGAAGTGAAGAAAACTCGAACGAATCAGAAGAACCAAAAATAAAAACCAAAGCACCATACAGAGAAGCCATTGGAAGTTTATTATATCTGGCAGGAGCTACGAGACCAGATATCGCATTTGCAGTCAACTATTTATCCAGACGACAAGTAAATCCAACAGAAGAGGACTGGAAAGAAGTAAAAAGAATTTTCAGATATCTCAAAGGAACTTCTGATCTTGGGTTGACATACAGAGCAAAAGACGAACACCTAACGGCTATGACAGATGCAAGCTTTAGAGATTGTTCAGATTCATCTTCCACAGGTGGTTATATAATAAAACTATTTGGTGATACAATTATGTGGAGAAGCCATAAACAGACGTATGTGACACTGTCAACTTGCCAAGCAGAGTATCTTGCCATGAGTGATGCATGTCAAGAACTTGTATCGTTAGATAAAGCAATCAGAGATATAACAGGCAAAACCATGTATCCAGTCACAATATGGTGCGACAATAAGTCAGCTATTGATTGCACTCAGATGGATGGCAGTCACAAACTGAAAAACTTTGATGACGATCTAGAAACTATCAGAAGTAACTTAGAAAATAGAGAAAAATCAGGGAGTAAAAGTCATATGGCAGTCACTCACGGTGACTATATAAAGTCATGTGTCTCAGAAGGAAAAGTAACAGTCAAATGGGTTTCTACTAAAGAAAATGAAGCAGACATAATGACTAAACCACTTCCCTTTGATACTCATAAATATTTAAGAGATAAAATAATGAATTCAGAATAGTTTATAAATCAGAGAATCGGCACTATACACTAATACACATAAAATATAATAATAAATATAAAATCAGATGGATATAATATATATATATATATATATATATATATATATATATATATATATATATATATATATATATATATATATATATATATATATATATATATATATATATATATATATATATATATGTGTGTAATTTTCTTCATTTCAGAGATGACTCCAAACAACGCAAATGAAGGACATATTCCCTAAGTTTTTTACCAGATGTAAAGTTTGTATTTTTTGATAATATAAATAAAATTCAGAAATTTATCCAGAGTAATTAATTTATTTAGATTGAGTTTAATACGTACAAATATATATACACATATACAAGACTCAGAGTATAATTCTATAATATAATCAGAATATACGATAATCAGAAGTTGCGTACCCTCGAAGGGAGGGAGTGTAAGAGATATGCTTCAAGAGCACGCAACGTAGCAGGCCGCTACGCCTTACACACACAGCGAGGAGCTGGCGTTGTATGCCAGCGACTATGGGAGGGCGCCACGTCTCAAGCAGAGCAGCGCAGCGGACAGCCACCCTGATTAAAAAAAAATATTAAATCCTATTGGATCCTATTAAATTCCCTATATAGTCCATGTATTAAGTCAGTAAAAAATCCTCATTAAAGTCGATTCAACTAACAGCTTTTTAAAGGAATGAATGGGTTTTTTTAATCAGGGCAGCCTTCTTCCCCTCTACCCCGCTCACCTACCACATGAGAGCGCGAGTGACGCCGCTCTCTCTCTCTCGTGCCGAACGCCAAAAGAAACGGACGCATCGCTTTCGCTACACCCTGTGCCACTAAAACCTACTCAGAGTCTCAATAAACAGATAATTTGTTTTATATAGTATTTTGGCCTCTTCATTTCCATACCCAATCCAACAACATCAAACATCGTTATTTAAATGAAATTTTGATTCCAATATACAATGTTCCAAGGAAGATAAATTTTAGGTCTTCAAGTTGAAAAAAACATAGCTATCGACAAAACGTATTTGAAATAGTAATATTCACATAGATATAAGTGTTGGCGATTAAATGAATTCTTTAAATAAAAAAAAAATTTTTTATTTATTCCAAGAATTAATGGTAAGTACTTGACTTTATGCGTATTGATTTCATTACTTTCTTTTGTTAGATTTGTATTTAATGAGTTTATTACAAACGTATTCACAGAAAAAGTTTTTTAAATATTTTTTACCATTTTAAGTTCGTCTTTCTAAAAATTTTTCGTAGAGAAAATTACATAGAAGCGGCTGGTAATACACTGTTACTTGCCTTGGTTTATACTTTTGTAAAAAGTAATATAAAAATGTTTTATTATAAAAGCTTTATAAAAAATATATTGAATGTATTTAAATGAGGTATTTGGCGTGAGAGAGAGAGAGGGGGGGGGGTGAAAGAGAGAGAGGGCGGGGGGATATCACAACTTTCTTTTGTTTTTTATTACATAAGCTTTATGAAAAATGTATATTGAATGGATTTAAATGAGGTTTTTGGTGTGAGATAGAAAAGAGAGAGGGGTGGGAGGAGAGAGTAGTAAATACTTGACTTTATGCTATTGATTTCATTACTTTCTATTGTTTGATTTGTATTTAACGAGTTTATTACAAACGTATTCACAGAAAAAGTTTTTTAAATATCTTTTAACATTTCAAGTTCGACTTTCTAAAAATTTTGCGTAGAGAAAATTACATAGAAGCGGCTGGTAATACACTGTTACTTGCCTAGGTTTATACTTTTTTAAAAAGTAATTATTAATACACACTTGTTATATTAAAAAAATATTTGAAACTGATTTTTAATAGAAGTTTTAAAAATTTGATTATAAACACTTCATGTAAGACATCATACCAGTTACTTTATTTTATTTATTACACAAAACACTGAAAATTATATATCACTCAGCAATATTTTTTTCTATGCAAAAGCTTATTATGAAGTTTATGAATCTCATAACATGTAATTGTAATTTACTTAAAATTTAAATAAGCAACGGCGAACATTATGGAGACATATTCTCTTTCGAGGTGCCTCCTCTTCATCAACAAATTTTATTATTTTATAGTACTTCTTATCCGCCGCATCATACACGGTGATGTACTCTGGAGGTGACTGGATCCTCTTCGGTACCTCTATGTACCGTTTCTCCGCGACATCATAAACTTTATTTGTCAATGTCGGGAGAGGTGAAGTTGTCATCGATGGTGATGTATAGGACGATACACTCAACGACGATCGTTCCATCTCTAGGTGTATTGATGATGATGGTGAATAGGCCCTGAAAGGCGGCGTTAGGTATGGAGGCAAATCGGGCGTCAATGAGGTAGTTCCAGTTCCTCATGAAAAACCATCGAAGGTGAGACGCTGGCCATCATCTCCAGCTCCATCATACCATTGAGTACTAGCTGGTATAGATTAGAAGCCTCTCTCTCAATAATTTCGAGAATTGAGTGATCAGACATCGACTCCATTATTCTGCTGAATGTGTTAAATTGCAACGCGACGTTATATTTATATGCTGCGTAAGCGGTGGGCAGCAGTGGGCCGCGAATATCTGCTCCAATCAGAATGCGATCGCATCTGCTCCGCTCCAATCAACGCGTTACATGAGCGGTGACGGCGGTAAAGAGCTGCTCCGCTCCAATCAGCGGCGAGCAAGTCCGCGCTTTATGTATAAAACTGGAGCGCTTTCATGAGTTCAGCACACTCGTCAAGATGTGGAACGACGAGCAAGTTCACGATGAGACTAACCGCTATCTGCAGGCCTTGGAAGAGGACATGGGCATTGAGTCGGAGCAATTTTCCTCGTCCGATAGCGATGATGAACTGAATGGAAAGTTGGCGAAAATGCGTGATGATATGATGCGACGGCTACGGGCTTTGGATGATATTTCGTCACCACTGCCAGCGCCGCCTTCAATATGCTCATATCATGAGTGGTTAGCGAGTGGTGACTTTCAGCCAGAGCCACCGCTCTCACCATCTCCGCAGTCGTCTGTATATCAAGAATCAGCGATTCAACCAACACCGGCATCAGCCTCGGCTTCTGAGTCACCACCACTTCCATCTCCGCCTTTGCATCCGTTGTCCCCACCGGCACCGTCGCCCCCGCGTTTATCTCCGCCGAGGTATTCGCATCCAAGCTCGGGGGATGCTCAAGTAACTCCTTGCGGAAGGTATCGACGTCGTCGCCGCTATCAGAATTTGAATGCAACTCATCGTTGTCGTTGTCGTCGTCGTCTATTTTAGTTATTTATCAATCCACCCTTTTCAGGGCGCTCATATTTTTAAAACGTGGTTAAAACTATTTTTTTTTCTCAAGAGATAGCTCTCTGATTTGGTGTTTTTTTTTCTTGTAGAGAAAAAGAGAACAAATAATAATCGAGCTAAAATTTATTGACGTATTAAGGTAGTTATAAACCGACTATGTAATTTGAAATATCAATATTCACCATTTAACCAAAGTAGTATAAATATGCAAGATAGTTTTTTTTATCTGAATAAATGTTTATTATTAGTAAGTAGTAATCATAAGTATAATTGGTCAAGCTACAACCATCAGACCTATTTCTTTAATAAAAAAAATAAAATTACGTTAATTTCAAATTTTAACAAAGAAGTCCAAGAAATACTATGGTAAATAGTCTGTTAAAAGGAACGGTTAATATTATATAATTTGTATCCTGAATCAAATGTAATAGGACAACTTATATTGAAAACTATACATTTATATATTAAAATAAGTTTAAAGTTATTTTTAATGTATCGCTTTGAGAATCGCTGTAAATTAGTAAGGGTTTTTAAATTTGTTCTACTCCAGTTAATTGAATATTGCCGTTTTGATTCTAAATTTGACTTTATAGCTAATATATTTAAGTGAATAACTTAAATAACTATGCACTACATTACAATATACTATTATATTATTTTTATATTTAATGTTTATTTGAATAATTTTGTTCTACTTTCATGTAGTAGCCCTGAAAGTGCTAGTTAGTGTTAGTCGCGACTCTCGCTCTAGAAGAGTTGAGACGATGTTTGGCTGAAAATTGGTTGTTAAAGGTTATCGCTGGAGTATAACTTTACGCTCCTTTAATATATTCAAAGTTGTGACTTCTTCCGCTCCATCGCCTAGTTGGAAAATGATGCTTTGCAAATGTATACCCGTTATTTTATACATTTCTGTGCACCAATCCGGACCAAGCAGCACTGGAAGGGGTAGAGCGGCTTGAAAGAGTATAAAAGAAACGTGCTTTCATGGCATCGGCACACTCGTCAAGATATGTGAGGAGCGTTGGAAGCAACTCTACAAAGAATTCGTAGCTAATCTCGCAAATGTGGAAGAGGCTGATGAAACTTCTTCATTATTTTCGGAGTCACCGCCGCACAGTGCCCACACAGCATGTATTAATTCTGAAAGGATTCTGAAAGAATGCATGAAATAATTTTATTCTTTCAGAAATCATTCAGTGAAAGGATTCTGTAATAATGCTATGTCCGGGGTATTTTCCTTTCAGAATTAATTCAATGGAATAATTCAAAAATAATTTATAATATCATTGCAAAATTTATTCAATAGAAGATTTCTGAAAGGATTCATGGATTATTACCAAAAGGTTACTAAAAGATATTTCAAAATTATTTCCTGAAATAATTCTGAAAGGAAAATACCCCGGACATAGCATCATTACAGAATCCTTTCACTGAATGATTTCTGAAAGAATCTTTCAGAATCCTTTCAGAATTAATATCACATATTATTGCAGAATCCTTTCAATGAAAGATGTCTGAAAGGATTCAGGAATTAATTTTGTGAATTAATTCGAAAATATTATGAAAATATTACTAACAAGAAATTTGGAAGACGGATAAATCCCGTATTATTACAGAATCCTTCCAATGAAAGATGTCTCAAAGGATTCAGGAATTAATTTGTGAATTAATTCCTGAATCCTTTCAGACATCTTTCATTGAAAGGATTCTGTAATAATACGTGATTTATACTGTTCGAAATTTCTTTTTTAGTAATATTTCCATAATATTTTCGAATTAATTCACAAAATTAATTCTGAATCCTTTCAGACATCTTTCATTGGAAGGATTCTGCAATAATACGTTATTTATACTCTTTGAAATTTCTTTTTAGTAATATTTCCATAATATTTTCGAATTAATTCACAAAATTAATTCCTGAATCCTTTCAATGAAAGATGTATGAAAGGATTCAGGAATTAATATTGTGAATTAATTAGAAAATATTATGGAAATATTACTAACAAGAAATTTGAAGAGGATAAATCCCGTATTATTACAGAATCCTTCCAATGAAGGATGTCTGAAAGGATTCAGGAATTAATTTTGTGAATTAATTCGAAAATATAATGGAAATATTACTAACAAAAAATTTCGAAGGTTATAAAATCATGTATTATTGCAGAATCCTTTCAATGAAAGATTTTTGGAAGGATTCAGGAATAAATATTGTGAATTAATTAGAAAATATTTAGTAAATATAACTAACAATAAATTTCGAAGGGTATATATAATCCCGTATTTGAAGGTACATTTTTATAATTTAGAATATTATTTAAATAATATTCTAACTATTTTTACATATATTTACATTGTTAATAATTTTACACTATTTTATCGCAGAAAAAAACGCAGAAAAATTTTTTACATGATGGAGATTCGAACCCGGGTCGCTTGGGTACTACGCAAATACGCTATCCATTACGCTATCGCTCGCTTGTTAGATCATTTCATTTTTTTCATTATATACTGCAATATGAGTGATACGATACATTAGAAAATTTATTCTTAATATTACTTAATTTTGAATATGAACTTTGATCAATTAATTCATAGTTATTTAATACTTTTAGTTTATTAAATATTGTATTAAGTCGATGTGAAATGTGTGTGTATAAAGGGAGTTCTTCCTTACCGACGTTATGAGTTTTTACATTTTTTTGATCTTAGATTCAACTTTTGATGAATGAAGCTCTTCACTGCACTCCGTAATTGCATAAATAATACACCTATAAATTTTTCAGAAATTCTGTTCATTATTTTTCATAAAAAACTGGTAGAAAATTTTTGAACCCGTTTCCTGTAAAATCTATAACATAGTGTATTTTTGTCATTACGAAGGGCAATAAAGAGCTCTTTTCCCGAAATTCGATAAAAATAAAAAAATGATAATTGCATATAATGCAGAGATGAATAGAATGAGCTCTACCTTACCGACGTTATTATTATTTGTAGTGTTTTCAATTTAGAATCAACTTTTAGAGTCAAAGGCTCTTTACTCTTGGCAGACGTATAAATAATATTTCTGTCGATTTTGAGGGGACTTCTAAACATTGTCATACTGAAAGAATACTATTATGAATAATAATAAAAAATATTGCTTATTTTAAGTACCTATATTATTCATCTTTAAATGTTTTTTTTCCTTTTATTTTAAGTTTTTATATTCTTACATTAACTTTTCAAATTAATATTTTTCGCAATTAGTAAATGTTTCAATCTATCTTAGTTCACAAAAACGAAAAATTATATACCCCCACACATTTTAATACGTTCTTTAATAGGATCATACGAATGTAGAAAACAATGGACGACTAAATCCGATCATTATCCAATCATTTCATTTTTTTCATTATATAGTGCAAAATGACTGACAAAATAAATTAGAATATTTATTTCTAATATTTCTTTATTTTTTAATATTAACTTTGTTTAATTAGTATATACTTATTTAGTAAGTTTTGTTTATTAAATATTGTATTAATTAGGACTTATTTGATTGAAACAAATTCGAATTAAAAACAAAATAAATACATTATACGATGCCTCTTATATACGGACGCTGCCCTTTTCGTGTTGAATACTTGCAATAATTTCTGAATTATTTTATGTTTTCTTTCAAAAAATCTTTTCAAGGTTCTTTCAGGAAGAATTCGTGTAAATATCTTTTTTGCTATTGTGTTTTAAAAAATTTTATTGTAACAATCTTTTTCAAACGAATTCTAAATTATTTCTTGTATTAATTCACGTGAGTTTCCCGCAACATTTCATGAAATAATTCATGAAATTATTTTCAATAGATATTGAATTATCTTTGTGAATGATTAATTTTTATCATTCTGAAATTATTTCTGAATTATTTCGTGATATAATTCTTGACATGATTGCTGAATTGTTATGTTTTCTTTAAAAAAATCTATTAATTCACACGAGTTTCCCGGAAGATTTCATGAAATAATTCATGTAAGATTTTTGAACAGATATTGAATTATTTTTGTGAATGATTAATTTGTATCTTTCTGAAATTATTTCTGAATTATTGCATGAAAGAATACTTGCAATAATTTCGAAATTATTTTATGTATTCTTTCAAAAAATCTTTTCAAAGTCCTTTCAGAATTAATTCGTGTAATTATTTTTTTTGCTATTTTGTTTTAAAAAATTTTATTTTAAAAATCTTTTTCAAAAGAATTCAAAATTATTTCTTGTATTAATTCACACGAGTTTCCCAGAAGATTTCATGAAATAATTCATGTAAGATTTTTGAATAGATACTGAATTATTTTTGTGAATGATTAATTTGTATCTTTCTAAAATTATTTCTGAATTATTGCATGAAAGAATACTTGCAATAATTTCGAAATTATTTTATGTATTCTTTCAAAAAATCTTTTCAAAGTCCTTTCAGAATTAATTCGTGTAATTATTTTTTTTGCTATTTTGTTTTAAAAAATTTTATTTTAAAAATCTTTTTCAAAAGAATTCAAAATTATTTCTTGTATTAATTCAGACGAGTTTCCCAGAAGATTTCATGAAATAATTCATGTAAGATTTTTGAATAGATACTGAATTATTTTTGTGAATGATTAATTTGTATCTTTCTAAAATTATTTCTGAATTATTGCATGAAAGAATACTTGCAATAATTTCGAAATTATTTTATGTATTCTTTCAAAAAATCTTTTCAAAGTCCTTTCAGAATTAATTCGTGTAATTATTTTTTTGCTATTTTGTTTTAAAAAATTTTATTTTAAAAATCTTTTTCAAAAGAATTCAAAATTATTTCTTGTATTAATTCAGACGAGTTTCCCAGAAGATTTCATGAAATAATTCATGTAAGATTTTTGAATAGATACTGAATTATTTTTGTGAATGATTAATTTGTATCTTTCTGAAATTATTTCTGAATTATTGCATGAAAGAATACTTGCAATAATTTCGAAATTATTTTATGTATTCTTTCAAAAAATCTTTTCAAAGTCCTTTCAGAATTAATTCGTGTAATTATTTTTTTTGCTATTTTGTTTTAAAAAATTTTATTCTAAAAATCTTTTCAAAGTCCTTTTCAGAATTAATTCGTGTAATTATTTTTTTTGCTATTTTGTTTTAAAAAATTTTATTCTAAAAATCTTTTTCAAAAGAATTCAAAATTATTTCTTGTATTAATTCACACGAGTTTCCCAGAAGATTTCATGAAATAATTCATGTAAGATTTTTGAATAGATATTGAATTATTTTTGTGAATGATTAATTTGTATCTTTCTGAAATTATTTCTGAATTATTGCATGAAAGAATACTTGCAATAATTTCGAAATTATTTTATGTATTCTTTCAAAAAATCTTTTCAAAGTCCTTTCAGAATTAATTCGTGTAATTATTTTTTGGTAACACTTTTTTTATTTTTTTGGAAGATTTTTGAAAGTATTTTGTAAGGATTCCATATATTATTTTAAAAATTAATTTAAAATTAATTTTTTTTCCTTTTAAAATTCTTTCTAAATCATTTCAATGTATTAATTCGTGAATTATTTCATGTAATTATTTCAGTTTTCTTTCATGCTGTATGGGTGGGCTATAAAATGCAAAAAAGTATCAAAATTCTCGATACACTAGAAAAATGAATATTTCTTGATTATTTTTGTGCAAATCGACAGTTTCAAACATTATCTTTAATATTTTTTTGATCGTTTACAGGATTATTTCATTTTACTGTAACTGTGGAATGCGTACAAGCTGAAACAATTGAAGAATCATTATTTTCGCTTTTAAAATTCGAGCTTTACTCAAAAAGTGGATAAATAATTTTTTTTGCGTGAATTAAAGTTTGGGACATTACATGGGACAGGTGCGAATAATAAATAATAATAAATAATAAATAAATATCCATATTTATTTAATTTTCAACACACTCGCACACACACACGCACACACACGCACACACACACTTAGACACACACACACACACACTTAGACACACACACACACACACACACACACACACACACACACACACACACACACACACACACACACACACACACACACACACACACACACACACACACACACACACACACACACACACAGACACGCACGCATTAATGTATATATGTATATTTTATTTTATTTATTTATTTATTTATTATGTAATATAAAAGGAATTTTTTATATGTATTAAAATCGGCCAGAAAAATATTCTTACGTAACCTGTAAAAAAATATTTTTCTTAATAGGCTATATTATTATAATTTCATAATGATTTGATAAAAATAATAGTTTCATAATGTCAAAATTCTAATTGAATAATGTTATTCACATTCTGTAAAGCAGTTTCAGTAAAATGAAATAATCTTATAAACGATCAAAAAAATATTAAAGATAATGTTTGAAACTATCGATTTGCGCAAAAATAATCAAGAAATATTCATTTTTCTAGTGTATCGAGAATTTTGATACTTTTTTGATTTTATAGCCCACTGTGCGCCGCCCTCACCATCTCAACCATTGCAGGAGTTGGCTCACGAGTCTTCTTCGCCGCCACAACCTTCACCTCCACTACTCTCGCCACCGGTATGTTCACCTCCGGAGCGTGAGAGTAGTGTTGAGTCTCCTACATCATCAACTCAGCCGCCGCCAGTTTCACCAGGCTATGTGATGTTCTACAACCCGGAAGAAGAACTTTATTATGAGATATCGATCGCTGAGCTTAAAAGTGATAAAATCAATGTGCTGATTATTGATGATGAAGAACCTTCGAAGAGCCTGAACGTGGTGCGCTGTCGCGTTTCCACCAGGTAATATATATTTAGAGTAACAATCCGCCCTTTTCAGGGCGACCAAATATAAATACGCTGAGCAAACTATTTCTAATTATAGTGAAGACACTTCCTAGCTGACCATCAACTGGGCCCTCCACGGGCCAGAAATCTATTGACATACACATCGATTGCCGTTTAAACCGAAACTGTTCTGTGTGCAATATTTTTCAAATGTTTAATCAATTTTGAACATAGGCATAAATTTCGATTATATACTAATTCACCGATTTCATTACTACTTTTTATTAACTATTTCACTATATGTATGCAAACGAACTGCATGCCCCTATTATCAAACAGTATAAAAGAGTTTTTATTTTGAATCTCATTTACAATATAGTTTAAATATATAAATTTTTAAATTATTTGTGCTTTTAACTAAACTTTAAATTATTTGTGCATTTGTAAATAAACCTGAAAATCAATACTATACATACCAATACTATACATATAAGCTACTAATATAGATTACCCGTCGATATATTTGTATAGAAATAGATATCAAATAGGTTTATTCATGACGTATTGAATTAAAATAGTTAAACTTTGTTATGAAATCGCTACAAATTACAACCAGACATTTTATAACAAATTTGTGGGTCATATACGTTTCAGATTTTTTTTTCGGCAACTATCTATAACAAATTTATACCTAAAATATCACGAATAATAAAAAAAAATGTTACAACATAGGGAGATACTTTATAGAACAGGGGTATCAGTAAGAAAATAGCGTTTCATAGCAATACTTTCATTGATATTTATTTTTAAAATAAAACGATTTCATATAAATACTACGTTTAAATAACTTTGTGAAAATCGTTGTATACGAATTTTTATCTCATTAGCTTGAAATAATAATAGTTTGTTGTTAAAATGTATTGGTTCTGAAAAAAACCTATTTAAGGCTACAAACATTTATGAGTAAAAACCACAAGACAGAACCTACAAAACATAAAGGTTCATGAAAAGATTGATTCTCTCAGTGTTTTATTTTTTTTCCCAAATACGCGGTCGGTCATAACACCAAACTGCGATTTGAAAACATAAGCAAGTAAAAGACGTACGCGAAAAGAGTCTCGTATTCTCAAATGAGCAGCCGGTTATACACCAAACTGCGATTGAAAATACAAGTGAGAAAAACATGCACGCGGCGAGTAAAAGACGTACACGAAAAGAGTCTCGTATTCTCAAACATACAGCCGGTTATACACCTAACTGCGAATGAAAATACAAGTGAGAAAAACATGCACGCGGCGAGTAAAAGACGTACGCGAAAAGAGTCTCTTATTCTCAAATGAGCAGCCGGTTATACACTTAACTGTGAATGAAAATACAAGTGAGAAAAACATGCACGCGGCGAGTAAAAGACGTACGCGAAAAGAGTCTCGTATTCTCAAACATACAGCCGGTTATACACCTAACTGCGAATGAAAATACAAGTGAGAAAATCATGCACGCGGCGAGTAAAAGACGTACGCGAAAAGAGTCTCACATTCGCAAACAAGCAGCCGGTTAAAACATCTAACTGCTGTTTGAAAACGCGAGCGAGGAAACGTTAACATGCACGCGGAGAGATCTAAGCGAGTCGCGTTTCACACATCCAAATATGCAGTCGGTTAAAACACCTAACTGCGATTTGAAACGGTGAAATAATAAGAGAGAGAGACAGAGAGAGAGAGAGAGAGAGAGAGAGAGAGAGAGAGAGAGAGAGAGAGAGAGAGAGAGAGAGAGAGAGAGAGCATTTTCCATCGCATTCCCAAATACGCAGCCGGTTAAGACACCTAACTGCGATTTGAAAACTAGCGAGGGCTCGCGCAGCGACCCGCACTCGGGCACTCGCGCGAGAGAAGTGTTTGTTACAGCCCGGCGCGTCTCATTTATAGGGATCGTCGAAGCTCTCGCGAATTACGATGAGCGGTGGCGGCGGCGGCCGTTGTAGCGGCGTAGAGCTATTTCGCAACAATCGGCGCGCCGCCGCATCTGTTCTGCGCCAATGCTGAGCGGCGGCGGCGAAGAGCTGCTCCGCACCAATCACAGCGTTTGCTCGAGCGGCGGCGGCGAAGAGCTGCTCCACACCAATCACAGCGTTTGCTCGAGCGGCGGCGGTGGCGGCGGCGAAGAGCTGCTCCGCACCAACGGCTCCGCACCAGCGGCTCTCGCTCAGCGGCGTGCAGGTCCGCGCTTCATGTATAAAACTAGGCGCATTCGGGAGTTCCGTACATTCGCTAAGATGAGTTCGTTGGATTTGCTGTGCGAAGTTGCATCCGCTGCGTTGGCTGAAGAAGTGTCGACTGAGACGGCGTCTCCCTAACCCTCAAGTGCATCGCCATCATCATCGGTGCGAGCCTGGATATCTATACTAACATATAGTCCGGATTCTCCGGACCATATGTTAGTATATGATGTCGAGGCTGGGCGGTTCCTTGAGGAGCCGCGGACTGCGCAACCACCACAGCACCCGCAGCGCCCGCAGCCGCAGCAGTTAGAACAACACCCGCAGCAACAGCAACAACACCCGCAGCAGCAACAGCGGCTACTAGACCAGCAGCGGTCACCTGAGGTGATCTTGATCGACTCGGCTGAGTCATCACCCGAGGTCGAAATCCTATGTATTAGTCGCTGTAGGAGCCAGGTCGCACAAGTTGCCCGACAACTATTTTAATTTTATTATTATCAATCCGCCCTTTTCAGGGCGACTATATATTTAAACGTGAAATAAAATTATTCACCCGCACACACACCCACATACACTCACTAGATCCTCACTTATCCTGAATCCTCACTCCAATCCATGAGCTCGAATCCCCACGTGAGCCCGAATCCCCACGTGGTCCCGAATCCCCACGTGGTCCCGAATCCCCATAGCTCATCTACTTATATTAATGATATTCTCATTGCTTCATCCTCTCTTGAAGAACACTACTCTCATCTTCGCACGGTCTTTGAATGACTTAAGAAGTTTCATCTTCGCCTAAATGTCGAAAAATGCACCTTTGCAGTTGAAGAAGTTGAGTTTTTAGGCTATCTAGTGAATGGTGAAGGCATTCGCCCCATTCCCAGTAGGGTCGAAGCTATTTTAAACTTCCCCAAACCTCAAACAATCGCAAAGCTTCGTAGGTTTCTCGGCACTGTGAATTTCTATCGTCGCAACATGCCTCATGCTGCGACCACTCAGGCTCCTCTCAACGATTTCTTCAGCAATTCCCGCAAAAATGATAAACGTCCCGTTCCGTGGATACCTGAGGCAGAGGAAGCCTTTACCCGTATTAAACAATTGGCAGCAGCAACATTACTGGTACATCCCCGCATCGGCGCCAAGTTGCGCATCGTGTCTGATGCCTCTGACTCTGGGATGGGTGCCGCCCTTGAACAACTTTCGCTTACTGGAGTTTGGGAACCTTTAGCGTTCTTCTCCAAGATGTTTTCTCCCTCCCAGCGGAAGTACAGTGCATATGACCGCGAGCTCACGGCCATATACGAAGCTGTAAAATACTTCTCGTTTCTTGTTGAAGGTAGAGACTTCAAGATCTTAACCGATCATAAACCTCTTATTTATGCTTTCATGCAAAAATCTGATAAGGCCTCACCGCGACAAACGCGTCAATTGTCCCTTATCGCTCAATATACTACACAAATCGAATACATTAAAGGTGCAGACAACACGGTAGCAGACTCCCTTTCTCGCGTCGAGTCCATCAGACTGCCTGTAGAAATTGACCTCAATGATTTAGCCGCGAGGCAAGAAGCTGACGAACAGCTGAAGGCCATTCGCGAATCTCCGGATTATCCACTATCGTTGAAGCGTATCCAATGGGGTCCTGCACACACTACTATTTACTGCGAAATCACTGGTGAAGCCATTCGCCCATATATCCCAGAGTCTCTTCGCGAAACGGTGTTTAACATGTTTCACAAGCCTGCTCACCCAGGTCCCAAGGTCACCGATCGACTCATACGGCAGCGTCATGTATGGCCCAATATCACCGTGATATTCCTCGATTTTGCAAAAACTGTGTAGACTGTCAACAGTCAAAAATTTCTCGTCACGTGAAACTAGTACCTGACAAATTCGTTGCACCTGATGGTCGTTTCGACCACGTGCACATTGATCTAGTCCGTCCCCTATCTTGTCGCAATGGTTTTGAATACATACTTACCATGATCGATCGTTTCTCGCGTTGGGTCGAGGCAACTCTCCTACGTGAGACTTCAGCAAAAACGGTTGCTAGAGCGTTCTACGACACTTGGGTTTCGCGCTATGGATGCCCAAGGGCATCACTTCTGATCAGGGCTCACAATTCGAATCGCGCTTATTTACGGGTCTTTTGTCACTTATAGGTTGCGAACGCATACGCACTACAGCGTATCACCCTGCGGCGAATGGCCTGATTGAACGTTGGCACCGAACATTTAAAGCGGCGATCATGTGTCATGTGGACAAGGACTGGACTCGTACGCTAAGCACAGTATTATTAGGTTTACGTTGCCACCTTCGGCAAGACACTAATGCGTCTCCCACGGAATGTTTATTTGGCACCACTTTACGTCTTCCAGGTGAGTTTTCCCTCCCTGAAGACTTTACGCCTGATCCAAACTTCTTTATTTAAGAATTTCGCGAGTTTATGCGTCAAATCCGTCCAGTCCCTGTCACACATCATTATAAGAAGCGTGCGTTTTGCTTCAAAGATTTATATTCCTGCACACATGTATTTATGCACAATATGGCTAAAAAGTCATTAGAGAGGCCTTATACGGGCCCATATAAAATATTAAAGCGTCCGTCCGATCGCGTGTTCGATATAGAAGTCAACGGCACGTTGCGTAGTGTCTCCGTTGAACTTCTCAAACCCGCGTATGTAATTCGTGACGATGTCCCTGAAGTGTGTAACGTCGGGCGGTCATATCGACTACCTTTCGTGAAATTCTTTATCAGTATAATTCCCCTTTTTACCAAATTTTCTCTCAAGGACCTTCGATTTTACATATTGCTTAATCTTATTTTTATACTTTAACTTTAATTATTAAGTTATGTTAAGTCAAATTTTTATGAGTAATGCTTATTATACAAGCGTTTTTGTTAAAATATTAGAATTACAAGAGTAAAATAAAATAAAGAAGATTTATCAAGCGTCGGTTGCAAGGAAAATAGCTACAGGAACATCATTGAAATAGAACATATGTATTGTATACTAGCCATGGGGTTCATTAGCTCAACTGTTGGAAAAACCCAAGCACGTCGTTAGGCGGTGAAAAGCTGTCTCATAGATGTTGGGGCTAGGGATTAAGATATAAGAGGCGAAGAAAAATTTGATAGCCCTTACTCCAGAAACATTAGAAACCGTCCAATGTTTATTTAGGATAGGAAAAATGAAGATGTCCCTTGGATAATATAGCAAGATAAATTTTTAGAGTGGAAGAATATAATCTCATCCGAAAGCGGCCACTTCGAAAATCTAAAGGAAGGAAAATTTCAGAACTGCGGAAAAGAAAATGCACTACAAATATATGCAATGTTGATGTATTAAGAATTACGCATATACTAGAGAGCTAGTCTCTAAACATTAAACAAATTGTACTCCTATTAAAGAATGAATGAAAGTTGTCATTTCATTATATTTTCTTTAATTTAGTTTTAAGCCTACAATTAATGTGCAAACAATATAAATTCTATTCAATAGTTAGCTAGATTTGAAATCATGTATATACGACACTAAATATAAAACTATTCAACAACAAACGCATAAAACATGTACACACAAAAAATAGATCCCATAATAATAATTTTTAAGGATACCAGAAACGAATTCAACAAAGGTTATATTAAGCGTGCGCAAATTTGTAGAACAAACTTAGATTTAATTAGAAAGTAAGTCGTTTTTAATAATCAATACTGTACAATAAATAGTTAATCTATATTTTTATGTAAACAACGTACTAAACTAAAGTAGTAACTAAAATAGTATAACTAGCGTAATCTCTGCGAAATAGTGAAAACCATAGTTCTTAAACTGGGGGATGCTCCTTTCCCTCACACAGCCAATTAGCCGCATCCGAGGGCCTTAGGCCCACCCGAATTGTAACGCCCATACCGCTGTGGCCAGTCAATCTTCCCCAAAATAACTGTAAACTCTCTCGCAAGGAGTAACCCCGGAACTAGACCCGTTGAGGGAGCAAAGAGGGAGAAACCCGAGTCTTGCTTTTCCCTCATTTCTCCGCCAACATCAGTTCCTCACCACCACCGGAGTTGACCAGCTGCCAGCACACCACATTGTAACACAGGAGAAAATAAACTTAAATGTAAGTCTTAAAATTGTCTTAGAATTTCATCACTTCTTTTCTTTCTTTTCTCAATTTAGTCTCTCACATTAACCCACTTCCGAAGAGCGATACCACCCTTCTGTACCGAATGGGCAGAGGTAGTGTGGGTTGTCTCCTCAAACACATATATGGGGGCGTCCAGCAGAAACGGGCCACCGAGCGCCCGCGGTGCCTTTTTTCGCGTAAAAGGCGCTCTGTTTAACTCGTTCATAATCGTATGCTGCGTCTTCGAAAAAAAAACCAAGGACCTATATCGATAGATTTTTTCCTGCTCTTTCTAATGGTGCTATTATTTTTATTCCGAAATGCTTCTGTTCGGGATTAGTACCCGAAGTGCCAGGCTATAAAGATAACAAATGTATAAAAAATGATGATGGCACAAAAAGTTACATCCAGAAACGGCTTGTTTTATACAATCTTCGAGAACTATATTTAAAATATAAGCAACAGTATCCTGGATCGAAAATAGGATTCAGTAAATTTGCCGAATGTCGTCCTAAACATTGTGTTTTAGCTGGTAGCAGTGGGACACATTCAGTGTGTGTTTGCGTTTATCATCAAAATGTTAAACTTCTGTTAGTTGATTTAAGAAACTCAGGAGTTTCTTTTGATAGAATGAACACTTATAAAGATTGCATAGCCGAAATAGTTTGTAAAAGTCCAACAGCGAAATGCTATTTAAATATGTGCGAAAATTGTCCTGGTGTCGAACCTCTAAAAAATGATCTAGAATTATTATTCGAAAGCTCTGAGATTAATGAAATAAAGTTTTATCCCGTCAGAAGATTCTCAATTATATCCACCGATCAAAAAAGAAAAAGTACTTAAAACTCAAACAAAGAAAGAAGCGGATGTCGCAAAAAGGACAATTCTTATAAAATCAAAAAAATGTAAAAAAATTAGAATTTAAAGGAAAAGGTAATATTGTTATGCCAGATTAAACAATCTATAAGGTTATTTTAAATTTCTGTTTTACTGCTTTCAGTGCGTTCATGGATATTTTTATGTTTAATATATTATGTTTTTCAAATTTTGTTATATAAATGAACAAAGTTCATTGTAATATTATATACTAACTGTTACAACTAGATCCACAAAATTATGTCCACGCATTGGCATTGTAAGTTACAAAACATTTTATCTTTACAAAAAAGAAAGGGCGAAATAGCACATCGCGTGTATTAATCCACCCTTGAGCATAGTGTAAAAAGTTCGGGCAGCCGCTGTCTTTTTGATCTTACTATTTTTGAACTTTTCATGTTTCAACTTAAAAATATAATATTTTATAGTTTACTTTTGAAGAATATAATTCATTTTGAAGAAAAGACTGATATTTTATTTAAAAAATAGAGTTTAAACATTCAAATGGAATTTTCAACCAGAAGGAAGCATTTCAGAATAAAAATAATAGCACCATTGGAAAGAGCAGGAAAAAATCTATCGATATATGTCCTTAGTTCTTTTTTTAGAGACTTGGTACACGATTATTAGCGAATTGAATAGAGCGTGCACTTAAACGTGCCGTACGCACGGGCGCGAGGGGCTCGCGCGGACCATCGACGCTGTTTTTTTGATGTTGTTACTTTTAAACCCTTTATTTCTCCAACTTCTCCAAGATAGAGTTTTGAAGCTTAAGAGTTGTACTTTCCAATGGTGTAGTTTATTTTGAAAAAAAACATGATATACTTTGAGAAAAATGGCTTTCAATATTCAACTCGAGTTTTCGTCCGGAAGAACGCGTTTCGCAATAAAAACAATGGCGCAATTGGAAAGAGCAGAAAAAAATCTATCGATATAGGTCCTTGGTTTTTTTTTCAAAGACGCAGCATATGATTATGAGCGAGTTAAACAGAGCGCCTTTTACGCGAAAAAAGGCACCGCGCACGCTCGGTGGTTAATGCATTTTTCTTAGGTCTTCTATTGTTTATTTAAAATATTTGAAATTTAATTAATTGCTCTGAATATCAATGTGCCGGAATATAACTATTGTTTAGTCAAAATATTTATCTAATGTGTATAGTTCATAAAAATTTGCATTAACAAATGGGAACCTCTTATTAATAGTGTTAATGTTTAATAGATGATAAGAAACATACAGATTATAGTGTATTATTCAAATTCCGAACAGGTTTATTATTTGAACTTAAAGGCAATTTAATTAATCTAGAAGAAATAAGAAAAATGATTATTATTTACTATAAACATATAATATAATAATGGTTTTTATCAGTTCCTAATTTTTATTTAACATAATATAATCTTTACTTTAAACAAAATTATTTTCCTACTTATAGTTATTGAGATATTTAGCATTATTCTAAAATAATATTCTTATGCTATAGTAGGTTGGGTCCCAAAAGATGCTGGAAAACGCGTCTCCACGCAGGAAGACTGAGGAAATCTATTTTTAAATACGCCATGTGCGTGAGGCAGATTGTACAGATAAACCCTAGCGGAAATAAAAAATGTTAATAACTGTAAATAACTGTAAAAAACTGTAAAAAACTGTTAATAACTGTAAATAACTGTAAATAAATGTTTGAATTGAGACAGTAATAACAGTTATTTACAGTTATTTACAGATATTTACACACCTTATGCCATAATATTTTTTATTTTTAATCCTATTTTCTTCCTCTATGAAGACTGGTGGAATTTTTGTTTTTAATCCTATTTTCTTCCTCTATGAAGACTGATGGAATTTTAGTTTTTAATCCTATTTTCTTCCTCTATGAAGACTGATGGAATACGTCCAGTAGTAGTATATTCCAAAATTGGGTGGTGATAAAAAAATTTCTGGGAATGACTATCATCAATACAATTTGAGTCTCCATATATAGTAATTCTCCATGCTAAACTCAATTTTGACTCAGTTTTTTTTATTTCATTATTTTCAATACCATTAGTTTTCACCAAAGACTAAGTATTGCATAATCTGAAAATGAAAAAGATTACACAAAGTATCGATTTTTTATTGTATTATATTTTACATGATATTACATGATATATCTTCTAGTATAAAAAAAAAAATAATACTTATCTATATATATATATATATAAAAGTATATGATGCCATGCCACATCAGCTGATTTGAATAAAAATATATAACCACCATACCATATTTCGAGGTTGTTTAGAATTACAGTTGTTGTTGTTCGTTTTATCATTATATCTTTTCTCTCTCTTTTCGATTCGAGTATATATAAGAGATAAAAATACCATACGATATTTTGAGGTTATATTGTAGATCAAAATTTTGTTGTTGATATATATATATATATATATAAAACTATGGGAATTGGTATATTTGAAGAGATATCAACGTATAGATCGGTACTTTTGAAGAGATGTCGGCATTTTGAAGAGACTCCTCAAATTTCTCAAAGCAAGAATCGCGACTTTTGAGGAGAAATCTATACCCCCTTTTCCCAGAGTCGGTAATCTTTAGTCTTTCTTTAGTCACATTGTCCGAACTCTGAGCGAAAGGTTCACATCTCCTCAAAAGTACCAATTTACAAACACACACACGCACACAGACACACACACACACACACACACACACACACACACACACACACACACTCACATATATATATATATATATTTCGCCACTGTCGCCGCCGCCGCCGCCGTGTCGTATAATCGGGCGTAAAGAGCCACTTTGCTCCCGTCGGGCGTAAAGAGCCATTTTAGATTTAAGAGGGGCTATTCTCCCGCCGGGAGTAAAGATACGCTTTACTCCCGCCGATCGTAGAGACCCATTTTTACTTCCGCTGGGCGTAAAGAGCCATATTACTTCCGCTGGGCGTAAAGAGCCATATTACTTCCGCAGGGTGTAAAGAACCATATTACTTCCGCCGGGCGCACTTTACTATTTTATAGTATAAGTAAAGCATGTCGACGTAGTCGTTAGTCATAGAAAATATAATTTCGAAAATTAAAAATGAAACTTGAGAAAATCAGCTATCATTTGCTTTTTTTATAATTATAACATGTTTGTTCCTTCCAAAGTTATGAAAGTTCAAAGTAAAACATCGAAAATATACTGATTAATCCCTAAAATTAAACTGTTTCATTGCAGACATATTTTTTATGCACTTTCAATGATCTATTTTAAACATTCATAAGTTTGGAAGGGGTCAACATTTTACTTATTATTTTTATCATTAAACAATATTACTTATGTCGACTGTAATCTAATATCAACTGATAAGAATTTTTTTATCGGTATTACAGTTCAGGTTTTAATTAAGTTTCTATTTCAGATTCTACGGGGGTGATTATAAACAAGGGCAATCTGACTGCCATTAATATTTATAATAATTTAATTTATAAGAATGTAAGACCGATAAAAAAATTCTTATCAGTTGATATTAGATTACAGTTGATATTATTTTTATAATCGAGAAGCATGCTCTTTTCCGTTATTTTATGCGATTTTCCGACTAGATTTGTTATATTACGTTAATTTCACGTTATTTTTACGTTATATTATGATATTTTATATGAAATTAACGTTTAGTAATGCAAAAAATATCGTAGAATAACATAAAAATAACGTAAAAGCTAATTAAAAATAGTCTTTTCTTACTCGCCCACCCGAAAGTACGTACTTTCGGCCCGCATCTCCGGGCCGAAAGAGAAACTTTCGCATCCTATTTTAGACCAACCGCGCGCTCTGATTGGCTGCCGAAATTTCCTGACCAGCGGCGCTTCAGCGCTCGCGCGCATGTCCGAGGAAAGATATTGTTCATGTAAAATACTGAATAAAAATATTTAAAAAAATATATTGAATGATGCAAAAATTATATTCGTCAATTATGAGGAAAAAGGATATTATACAACGGAAAAATATTCAGCATTAAGTAATATTATCTTTTCCAAATATTATTATTCAGTATTTTGCGTAAGTAATACTTAATTTGAGATATTTCGTTAAAAAAATTTCATTGTAAAATTTTTCCAAGAAAACTTCATGTAAGTATACACTTAAAAAAGTCCTAATTTGTAAATCGAATGTCCACATAACCCTATTTTTATGTTTAAAATACGCTTCCTTCATTAAAATTCTGAAATAATAATTTTTATTCCGTTGCCTTTCAAATTACACGCAAATTGCACATTAAGAAGGAAGTTAACTAATCTGTACGTTAAGAAAGAAGTTAATTTAACTGCTCGGAAAAAGAAAAGTAACATTAGTTGAAAAATAAAAAAAAGGTTATTTTTCTTTGTTACCCTCCCTTTTTTGCCGTGCAAACAAGTCGACCCCTTTTTTAACACACAGTTAAGTTGACTCCTTTCTGCACGTGTAGCAAATTTAACCTACTTTGTACCTAGCATTATTTATTTCAATTATTTTCAAATTTATTTTATAGGCAATTAGGTTTTACTAAATAAATCGTATTCCCAATTTAGTTATTTTATATGATTTCTATTCCTTTATATAATTCTCAAATTCATAGTATTCAGTAGAGAAGTAGGTTTATAGGTTAGTAGAAGAAATTTACGTATTCCCGATTTACTTATTTTGCCATCCATTTATATATAGATTCTCAAAATTCAAAGTGTTTAATAGGGGATTAGGCCTTTCTGTAATAAATTTTTTTTTAATAATTTATAATTAAATCTAATTACAGCGTAAATTAAAATTTATTACAGGATGGGATACCTCTACAAAAAAAACGCGCCTATCAATCTACCTCATGGGTGGTGTGGAAAAGATAGAAAACAATATTAAAATGTTAGCACTTTTGAAAATTATATATAGATATATAAGAATAAGAAATAAAGTTTAGTAATAAGTTTCTTTAAAATAATATACAGTAACATTTTACTTTTCACTAATGCGACTTCTCAAATAAAATGATTTTTATTTTTTTATAATATAACGTTTTTAATAATCAGTGTTTAATTGGGGATTATGACTTTTGAAGATAAGATATAGATATATAAGAATAAGAAATTAGGTTTAGTGATAAGTTTCTTTAAAATTCTATAAAGTAAAAGTGGGGGGGGTTGGCGCGCGAAGCGAAGCCCCCCTAATATATATATATATATATATATATATATGGTCTGTTACCACCAAGAAGTGATATCCTTCGATGTACGGGCGGAACTTCTTAATCGCCCAGATCACCGCTAGGCATCCGCGCTCCGTGCAGGCTGTGCAGCCATCGCAAGCTGCTATGGTCTGTTACCACCAAGAAGTGATATCCTTCGATGTCACTTACTGGGCGATTAAGAAGTTCCGCCCGTACATCGAAGGATATCACTTCTTGGTGGTAACAGACCATAGCAGCTTGCGATGGCTGCACAGCCTGCACAGCCCCACAGGAAGACTGGCGAGATGGGCCCTCGAGCTGCAGGGACACTCCTTCGATGTGGAACATCGAAAGGGCGCGCTGAACCACGTGCCCGACGCGCTTTCGCGCATGTACGAGGAGGAAGACGACCTCGAGGTGTACGCGAGCACGTGGTCCGATAGTACCAAAGATGAGTGGTACCGTACCTGGCTGAACGAAGTGGCACGCGACCCCTCAACCCATCCCAGGTGGAAAGTGGTAGGGGGGCGATTATTCTACTTTCTCGCAGATGAGATAGTAGAGGCGGCGGTCGCCGACGACGAGGCGTGGAAACTCGTCGTGCCTCAGGAGCATCGTCGCGAAGTGCTTCGCGAATCACACGATGATCCGATCGCCGGGTACCAAGGTCGAGAAAAAACGTACGAGCGTGCGACCAGGTTATATTACTGGCCGAAAATGTACCACGCAGTGAGGAAGTACGTGAAACATTGCCAAGTGTGCCAGCAGACAAAGGCGGAGCAAAGACCGCCAGCGGGTCTGATGGGACAGCGAGTTATCGACGGGCCGTGGCAAGTCGTTTCGGGAGATATAACCGGCCCGTTCGTAAGAAGTAAACTCGGGTATGAGTATATCTTGGTGTTCCAAGACCTCTTTACTCGCTGGGTGGAGTGCGTGCCCATATGCAAAGCGAATGCGAAGACCATCTTGAAAGAGTTCAAGGAGAGAGTGATTCTTCGATTCGGCACTCCGGAGGTATTCTTGTCCGATAACGGCACAGAATTCAAGAATAAAGTCGTGGACGAGTACCTCGCCGGCGTCGGCGTCCATCACTCGACTACCCCGCCGTATCACCCTCAGGCAAACCCTGTGGAGAGGGTAAATCGAACGTTGAAGACTCGATTGGTCGCGTTCGTCGAGGAATCTCACGCCGAGTGGGATCAGAAGCTGCCGGAGTCGATGTTCTCGTTGAAAAACTCCGTGCACGCTTCGACCGGCGTGAGCCCGGCCGCCCTCAATTACGGCAGGCAGCCGCTTCCTCCGGCTACAGCTCGCCGCAAGCAAGAGCGCGAGGCCCTTGAGCAAGGAGAGCGCGAGGCGGTGAATACGTGGGCGGAGCGCCTGCATGATATGGACAGTCTGCGAAAGAGGGCTGCCGCACAAAATGCCGACGAGCATCAGAGACAAGCGGTGTACTACAACGCGCGTCGGAGACAAGTATCCTACGGGGTAGGACACCTCGTTTTGAAAAGGAACAGAGTCCTTTCCTCGGCAGCGCAAGGGATATCGGCGAAGTTAGCGCCGAAGTACGCCGGTCCGCTGAAGGTGACCGAGATAACAGGCTCCAATACGGTAAGAGTAAGAGACGAGAAGGGTGCGAGCGAGGAGATCCTGCATGTTTCTCACCTCAAGCCTTACGACGAAGAAAGCAGCGACGAAGCGGGCGAAGAAGTCGACGACGTCGAGGATCCGCAACCGCCGAGGGAAGACGTAAGCGTCCCGGTGATGAGCGACCCACCGGAGGCCAGCGGAGCGCCGCCGAGCGATGCGCGTCCCGTCGAAAAACGTCCTCGGGGACGTCCGCGTAAAACGGTTCGCGTCGTGGTTCGCGCGGTTCCCGGTAAAACGCGCGCGACAGCGAAGGTGAACCCCGGGACGGGAAAACCCCGGGGCCGACCGAAAGGTTCCGCGAAGCGACAGGAACTGAGGTCACACCTAGATGCCTCGCCGCAGTTGACTCGCGCACAGCGGCGTACGAGAGCGTTAGACAAGAGCAGGAGTTCGGGAGTTGTTAGCGACTCCGTCTAATGCACCTTTTCGCTCGGGCTCTTTTTGTTACAGATGGCTGAGAAATCACCGGTGCCGAGTACCGAGGGCAGAGCCCTCGACACTGAGGCGATGGTGCGCGGGGTTCTGCGCGCCATCGAGCAGCTCGGGCGAGCTGAGTTCGCTCGCCCGTTTTCGGTGGTGCTGGAGGAGCTGCCAGAGGCGGCCGGAGCCCTAGCGCTCCCTCCTCCGCCCACCGCATCCCCACCGGCGCCGTACCTGCGCCGACCGAGGGAGACCCTCGCCCTCACAGCAGGAGAGGACGCCACCGCCCCGGAGAACGTCCAGGCTGACCCGGCGGCCCCGATCGCCGAAGGACGGGGACCAGTGGTCCCCGAGGCTACGGAGCCGACGGCGGCCGAACCGGCTCCGCCATCGCCGATGCTGGCCCGCTGGGGGTCATTGGAGCGCCTCCTGGAGAGGGCGCGCATCTCCAGTCGCCAGGCCTGGGCGGCGGAAGGCGAGGCGATCCAGGCCTGGGATCGGTTCCTCGCCGAGACACCGTACGGCCGTGAACTCGCCGGACCCTGGGCGGCCCGCATTGAGGGCCTGAGAGAGGAGCGGGACCTCCTCTCCGCGGCCCGGCGCGCCCGGAAGGAGCGCCGTGCGGCCGAAGAGGCGGCGGCCCGTGCCCGCGAGGAGATCCGGGCCGCCGAGCGAGACGCCTTGCTCGCGAGGAAGCGGGGAGAAGCGGCCGAGGAGAGGAGGAGAGAGGCCGTTCGTCGGGCCGGAGAAGCGACGATCGCGGTGGTGCCGGCCACGGCGCTACGGCAGGTCGCGCCGTCGATGCCTCCTCCACTTCATCGCGAACAAATGCGAGGCGATACCGCGCCGGCGACGGGAGGATCCCGTCGCCGCTGCTATTACTGCGGACGACCGGACGTGTCAACGGACTCGAAGTACCCGAACGCCGCCCGCCATGACAAGACACGGCCGTGGTTCCACAACCGGGAGTAGCCACAGCCAAATTCCCCGCCAACCCGGGTGTAAGCTCCTTCTTCGGGGAACAATAAAGAAAGGGGTTAACCCCGCATTATCTCGTTAAGAGAATGGGTTTCTTTTCTCTTGCGCAATACCCCCCCCCCCCCCCTCTTTCAGGAGATCCCGCGCTGCCGTTAAGGATGTCGAACGTGAGGTAGCCGAGCTGACTCTCCAAGGGATAGTCCGCGTCTGGACGGGGGGTGTAACGGCCTGCGCGTGTACGTGCGCGAGTGTGCATGTATCGGTGTGCGCGAACGAGACATGAGGCGAGTCTCAGCACACCGCGTCGGCACGCACTAATGCCCGAAATGTAAACATCTCTCAACCTTACGCGAAGGACAAGGTCGAGAGAGGCTTGCGCGTGCCGACGAAGTAGCAAGCAGGCAGTATCGTTTCGGCCATCGCCGCGAGCAATAGCCCTCACAGAGAGAGAGAAAAGTGCAAACGAGCGAACGCGAGAGTGCCGAGAGTGAGCGCGAGCGAGCCGCAGCAGCGTAGCTGAGAAGCAGAGAGAGAGAGAGAGACGCCGGCCGCTACTCTGCTACCGCCGGATTGCCAGCTAAGGAGCGAGAGAGAGAGAGAGAAAGAGAGATACGACGAACGAGGCGTCCAGCACCGCTCGGCCTGACTCCCTGCATCAGCCGAGTCTTCGCGAGGTAAGTCCTGGCCAGGCGCTAGCGCGCTCTCCCCGCGGACGACGTGCGTCCGGAGAGCGACTCCCGCGCGAGCGAGCGAGGCTCACCGACGCGCGCGCGTGTGTCGATCGCGCGCGGCGATCGACCAACGTCGGCGCGGGCCGCTTTGACGAGTGCGTGTGTGCGACCGCGCGCACACGTAACTAGGGCGCGGGCGCACCACCCGTATCGGCGCGTATAAAGGATACGCGCCGCTTGTGTATTATTCCTTACGCCCGAAGGGGCAATAAACTTCTTTCATCGTTCACACGCGTTCGTGCATTATTTGAGCGTAGTCCCGGATCCTTTTTCCTAGTCGGTGGCGCGGCGGTATAGAATACCACCGGCCTCCGCGGGCGCGAGTACACGGTGCTCGCGCATTTCTGAGCAGCCGAGTAAGCACGCACGAGAGAGAGAGCGCGACAGCGAAGTCGCGCGTTGTAACGCCGGTAGGTACGGCTGCCGAGGAAGGCAGCCGACGGCAAGCGACGGCGCGCAGGCGAGGAGGAGATTTCGCCGAGGGTTGGCACGAGCAAGTGCTCGCGCCCCACTGCATTGTTGCGTCATTCATCAGCAAATCCGCTTAGAAGAAGCGAATAATTGTGCGACGCCTGCCCCGTTACTATATATATATATATATATATATATATATATATATATATATATATATATATATATATATATATATATATATATATATATATATATATATATATATATATATATATATATATATATATATATATATATATATATATATATATATATATATATATATATATATATATATATATATATATATATATATATATATATATATATATATATATATATATATATATATATATATATATATATATATATATATATATATATATATATATATATATATATATATATATATAAACTCAAAAATAAAAAAAAATTATTTATGAATTAAACGTAAGCTTATTCGACAAAATTTCAAATTTTATTCATATTCGCGCATGAGTTTTAATGATATGACGCCGTCAAATGATATGACGTTATGGCGCCACTCGTCTACATCATGAATCATGAGGAGCTATGGCCCGATGGCCGGGGCCTTTCTACATATGTGTGTTCTGTGTGTGCTGTGTGTTCCCGACAAAGACAGATAGATCTGTTCCGTTTATGTGAGACAGAGACAGACATAGAGAGAAGTTGTCTAGAACAGACAGAACACACATAAGTAGAAAGGGCCCCGCGGGCCGACGGGCCCGCGGCGCGGCTGCTGTGTGGCGGCGGGCTTCGCGGCTTCGCCGCTGTTTGTCACGGCGCGCTTCCGTCGTTCGATAGCTTGTGGCACTTTTGCACAATCGTTTACCCAACACTGTTTACGCCCTTGACACGAAAACTGCAGGTATCCTAACTAGATTCCTTTAAAAATTAATATATTTCAATTATTGTAACAATAGTTATGCATAACGAAATAGAAAATTGTGTATACATCGTAAAATAGTTCAAAATAAACGTTGCTTGCATGCGTGTATGTGCGTGTGTGTGTAAGGCAAAATTTATAAAATCACAAGTTAATGAATGAAACATTTATTCGAATTTCTTCATTTAAATCTAAAACATTGATAAGTACTCTTAAAGTACTATGTGCTAATTATTATCTTATTTGTTAGCTAAAAAAATATGCATTACGAGTTTCTGTACGGTAGAAGATGTAGAGAAATATGTACCTATTCACTTGATCGTTGCTCAAGATAGGTGTTGTAGGTATAACAAAAATTAAAATTTTAATAATAATTATAATGGAACCCATATTCTGAATAATTCAACATTACTTATTACACGGTTCTCGATGAATGCTTTAATGCGGTTATACTAACTTTTGTATTAGTACTTTTGTATACTTTTTCAAGAGAGGAAATCCATTTATTTTTCGACCATTGATTCATATTTGTCTTCACAAAATACATTTGCATTGACTGAAATCATATTATCGTGCAATAATGTACAGAATATCATTTCGTCCGTATTATGTTTATATACAGTAGTATAAATGACACACAAACTATAGTTTTTTTATCAATTCATTAAATTTTCGAATATTCCACACTATTAGTAGATTACATCGACACCAACTGCTTATATACATATTTATTAGATTTTTTATTGTAAAATTCACATCTTAGTTAAGATACTTTCGTATTAAAATATTGTAAAAATAATAAATGATTTTGTTGATCAAATACATGCGAGACTTCCGATTATTCGGAAAATCAATAAATGACATCGCCTAAAGTATTTTTCTCATGTTAACGTGATCCTTAATGATAATTTTGACACAGTTTATTTTATATATTTTCAGAAACATTGGTGTTTAAACTTGTCTTTAGTGACCAATGAAATATAATCAAGTTAAAATTTCATAGTGCTATGTATACTTCAAAATGTTTCTAATCTTTACATAGTAATTTTATGAAAGATTTTTTTTAATAGTAAATACATAGGATTCTTGTGTGTGCAGAGACGCTTTTGTTATTGCAATCTATACATATATTTATATATAATATCTTACACATAATTAATAACGTTTTCCCGGCTTCATCAAGATGTCAACAGATATCTTAAGTTATACATTTACTTTCAGCATTTATGCAGCTTGTAAACAATGTATCATGTACCATAAAGCATATGGCAATAATAAAGTACAATTTAAAAAAAAATGTAAATTTCTGCCCCTTCCCATTTTTTCGTTATATAGCTATTTATTCTGGTGTTGCAATATGAACATTTTGTTCAAGACTTTTAAAAAATGCAATTTGTACTTTTTTGAAAAACGAAATAGATGGTGCAAAGGATTTTTAAAACAACCAATGTTGGTATTGTTTACTTTAAATCCCTTAATTTTATTTGAAAAATTAATTTTAATTATAATTATTCGAAAATTATATTTATTCGAGCCCCACGTTTTTGCAGTTTAATAGCCAGGCACTTGTAGTAGGGTTTAAGATTGAATTTGATTAGATTATATATTATATCTTTTATAAAGATTTTCCCTTTAAATAGAAAGTTTATATTTTATAATTTGCATACAGCAATAATTTTCTACCCTTAATTTATACCAATGGTAAATTATTTTTATTGTCTATGAATAATTTGTAAAACATACGATAAACAATAAAAAATTACAAAAATTAAAAATTATAAGTAAATACATTTTTAAGATACAAGAGCAAGCACGTGGGTATATGAAAGAATTCATCATTAATGAAAAAACAGTCATTATTCAATTTGAAAAGAAAAGTGTTTGACAAGTGCGTATATTGCTATGAAAATAAAGTGTGCCAAGAATTCTGAGTCTATGTGAATAAAGTAGAAATTAAGAATTTTTACTATTAAAGCTTACGATATCTTAAAAATAAAATTCTAGTAACAGTTATTATCATATTTCATAATGATTTATAAGCGCAATAGTTTTGTTTCCGATCTTTCTCCTATTATCTTAAGAAAAATGGATGTGTATCAGCAGCGCACATATGAATTTACATATTCGAACGCACGTGTATATATCCTCACACATAAAACATACCATACATGCTCGCTTTTTTACCATTCACACAATTGTGATTTTCTTAAATTGCTAGACATGAACTTAAATTATTTATTAAAATACAGCAGTATGTTTTGCGATCTTTTATAATTTATGGTATTGGCTCTAATAATAATAATAATAATAATAATAATAATAATAATAGTATTAATAGTATTAATAATAATATAATTATTATTTAATAATTAAAAAATTGATGGGATTAAAATTTATTCGAATTTGAATTTTTTATGATTGAATAATTAATAAATGAAAATTGATTTACCTAAAATTTTGCTAAGTTATACATTGTTATAGTAATATTTTATTGGAAAAACAACCATACTTTAAATTGTAAATAATATATATTATTATTATATATTAATATTAAAATAAATATAATTAATTATATTAATATTAATATATATTAATTATAAACTAAATTTTTGAATGCAGAATGAGCCTCAAAATATATACAAGTGATATATAATCATGAAGAATGGCGATGTTACTGCATAATATACATTATATTTGTCATAGTGCTTAAAAAATTTATATATTCTTTCATTCAATTATAAATAATTCAAATCACTTAAAACGTAAATCTTTTTAGTTTACGTATAATTTCTTAACATAAAGTAATTTTTAACATAAATTTTATCAATAAAAGTCTAAAAGTTTGTTTCTATTTAAAATGCATGTTTATTATTCGTGATATTTCTTGATTACTAAAACGACTATTTAAAGTATACCGTTTGCAACTACGAAAATAAAAATGGATTTTTGCAACTTTTCAAATAAAATTAAAGTTTTATTAAAAATTATCATTCCTACTTTATTTCAAAGTTTTGATTGTAAGAATAGGTATTTAAACTTTTAAGCACTATTTCATAAAATATAATGAATTCTGATTTGTACATCATTTCGAAATATCTTTCAATACCTGAATTTCTTAGTTTCCAGATAGATATTTTTCGATACTTTTTAAGTATCACTATAAAAATTAAGAAAATTGAAAATTTTTTTTACAAATTTAATTCTTCTTAGTATCTAAATAAAAATAGCTTTAAAGAATTTAAGACTTTATTTTTTCACCAATATTGAGAATTAACATTCAAAATATTGTTGTTAAGTATTGTATATCAATGACTTTTTAAGTAAAAGTAACAGTATCTTCATATATTTTAAAAATTATTTGTGATTTATATATTAATTGTTGTTGCAAGGGTCAAATAAAATTGTTCTAAAAGATTAAATTAATATGAGATCATACAAAATATTTATAATTCTACAATTTAATCAACTTGTTTGCTTATCGTAAATGAATTTTACAAAAAAAAAAAGTAAATCTTGATGATTGTTTAAATACAAAAGAAATGGAAATTATAACGTTAATTGTAAACTGCAATAATACTGTTAAATTTTACTTAAAAAATTAAGTAATATACAACATTCCCCGTTTGAAAATATTACTAAATAACGTATTAAAAATTAACACCATTCGCACTAAAATTATTTATAATTCTTACAATTTTATACGTCTTATGCGATATTATTTTGGCTCCGTTTTAATTCGCTTTCGTACCCCATACTAACACAAGTTTGATGCGTAATCTTTTCAATACGTACATGATTTTTATTATTCGCGTGCATTAACCTGACTGCTGCCCGTGATGCTCTATAGAGCTTTACTTATAGAGCTACAAAATTGCGTAGTAAGAAAAGGTAAAGAAATCAATGTTTTCTACATTGAACTCTCACTTTTCTTCACAACCTACTCAACAAATCATCCTCATGTCGTAAAACTGGACTGTATGTAGGTACCATAATATTTATTAAAACTATAATAAATATGATATTAATAAGTTAAGGTCCTCCTCATACTTTCCATGACAACCGTTCAACTGTACAACGATACATATACGATTTTACTTTCTTTTGAATACCTAATACGTTTTTCAATATATATATTGAAAAATCTTTGAAACAAATCCTACTGATAACTTGTCCAAGCCCCCAAAGGGAAACAAACAGGAAAACAAACCATCGCTAAAAAGCAAAACAAAGTGCGACGAAAGGACCTTACGATCAAAATTGAAACTATATGGTAGACTATACTTTCCTTAATCTAAAAATTTTCCTGTTAATTTTTGAATTATCGAATCCTTAAACCAGTCTTGCTATTACTGTACTTATTTTGCACTTTGCATTTGTGTCAAGTAATATTTCTTATGATTGGTTGATATATGTTGGCCTTTATAATAGTGCAGTTTGTCAGATTGAATATGACAGTTTGTTTAGAATTTTGCTTGTAACCTTTCACGTAACTCTTGTTCACGCATATAAAATTTGTCTTGTGATGGCCAATTTTTTCATTATTTCGATAAAACGTAATTGCCAATCAAATTACTAAAGGCACACAGGCAGCTTATGAGAGATCAGGGTGTGATATTGAATTTTTTAACCATAAAAATATGGCCTCTATAGATTTTGCGTGAAACAATCTACTTACATAGCATCAATTTACAAGACTTTGTCACACCTTTTATTGTACAAATGCTAGAGATGCAATAGCATGTCTAAAAAAGTAAGCATATTTATACATACACATGCAAAACTTGAAAGACACTTAATAGTCTAATCTAAAAAATATAATAAACTAAAAGCACCGTTTCAGTAATAAAAATCTACCTCTATCCAAGTTACTGTCAATAAAAAATCAATCATTTTGAAAATAAATGGATCTTTTAAGAAACTCATGATTATCCCACTTCTAATCTTAAATTGCATTGAAACTGCAAATTGAGAATTAAGATTTGTAAAAATCTTTCGTAGAAAGAAAAAGAACGTGAAAAATTGGCCATCCAAGAAGATACTTGCATTGATAGCCTACACCGTTTTAGCCCTTGTACATCAGTTACTCGTCTGAGATACTCCGAGAGATCGTTTGGTCAGTAATGGCCGAGATTTTCTCTTTTTCTTCTTTTCTTTGGCCTAATAAGAGCTCTAACAATATAGCCAACATTTTATGCAAAATACATGACTCTCTTTGTGTCTGCATGAACAGTTATTGCTCTTGCCATTGCGCCAGGTGTTCTATCTTCACTGCAACCCGATTGGTGAGATCCTTCTCCACTATAAACATCGAAAAATAAATGTTTCATCATCATTTAACAAGCAGCTTGCTTCAATTGTTGAATTTGTAAAGTAATAATACAAACCTGTCGTGCTCCTTCTCAACAAGATGATATCGGGCTCGGAAAGCAACTAAATGTGCATAGTAAGCAGGAGCTGGAATACTAACTGACCTAGTACATCTAACATATGTATGACATAATTGATACGTAAGACATTGAAGTTCGTCACTTTCAAAGTGATTATCATCCCAAAGAACATGGTAATGAGATGGCCTAGACGTTCCCTAAAATAAGAAAAATAACAATGTTACATTGACGATTTTTATTAGGTGGTACTAAGTTACAATTTGAAGATGTACTTACTTGAATCCCTTGATGGCTGCAAAGATAGAAATCAAACTCGGTAGGATGTGTGATACAAACATCAACTGTTGTCCCAGCCGGAATATTGCCGCTTTTTCCGCTTTGCTCCTTTTTATCTGCGCAAAATAGTCGCGTATGATGACGTTTTTGTACAACAATAAAAGTTATACCAGGCCTGTAATCGGCTTCAAGCTTGATACAAGCTTCACGAATGGCAGTGAGTTCGTGCTGAAGAACATGTAAGAATTGGCCTTCAGACACAGCATCACGATACAAAATGATCCTGTGCGGTTTGTAGCCTCCAGTACTTTTATAAAACATGATTAGAAGTTCCCTGAAAAAATTATGTTTTAAATTAAATTAACAACAAAGACTATTTTAATCAAATAAATCGAATAGGTTGAAATATTTTAATTTGAACTCACCTGACCATGGAACTGAGTTCTTGAATAATTTCCTGCCTGTGTTGCTGAACTCTTACAGTAGCTGCATATCTAGAAGGATGAGCATCCATACTACCCACAACAGCAGCTATACTGGGTTTCTTATTATCGCCAGCAGGAGGATGAGTTACATCAGCCCCAAGAAATATGACAGGCTCATTAAATACCTTTGGTCTTATACTTGGTACTAAAATACTGTTGATACCACCCAGCTTCACATTGATTTTCAAACATAAATTTGATAAAGTTTGAGGTGATGTTTTATTAACATTTTTAGCTTGTACACATTGTGTTGCCATTCCCAATAATGTATCCCCTACTCTTTTTACTTCAGCTAAATACAATATACAAACATTAGAAATAAAATTCATTGCATTATTTACAGAAATTAAACATTTGTATAATTACATACCATATACTGGTGTTTTTCCTGGTAGGACTACACACACAAGTTGCAAAGATTGAAAAGTTGATTTCAAATATCTGAACATGGGTTCAACTTGATCAGGTCCAGTGGCATATTTACAGAAACAAGGTTGACCTATAATAGGCATTCCAGCATCATTACTAATCTTTTGAAGTTGTGATGTAAAAGTGCGCAATGCATCTTCACGAACTGTACGTTGAGGAGCAAAACATGCTATAGCCCATACACGAATCTCTACTCCAGTAAAGAATTGTTTTCCTCTCATGTCCCAAACACCTTGATTAGGCAGTGCTTGTTGCTTGGTCTGAAGATAACAACAATTTTCATTAAATAATTACATAAATATTTTATATAACACACCAACTTTAAGGGATTGCATACTTTTTATGTGTTCAAAAATTAATATCACATAAATAATAGATTTTATAATACCTTGTGTCCGCTTGTCCCACATAATTAATATCTAATAGTAAACTTTAGTCAAAAAAACATTTGCATAGCATTAGTTTTTGTTTTGTACACAAAAATATTATAAAAACAAAACCAATGTATCTTAACTATTGTTAAAGATATTTGATCACAATTGTGATTTAAATAACATATAAATAATATATGTATAATTCATTGAAAATAAAAGTTCTAAAACATATTGTAAATAACACACATTTAATGTATTTTACATTTATGATGCAAATATAAACCGATCAATCACATCTGCAGCCCACATATTGATTGTCATATCATTTAAACTTATTGTTCGTAGAAAATCAGAGAATCATTTAAAATTAAATTTTTTTATGTAAAACTTTCAGTATATTGTCAATTTAACTTTCTAACGGTTTGGTTTAATAAAAGATAACTCTCACAAATGTTTAAAATGACTAGACTTGGTTGATGGAGCGATAAGTTTCTCACCTGTCCACTGAGGGAACTCACGCGCCCTCCGTACTGTAGTTTGGGTGGAGGTAAAATTCGGCCCCTGACTTCCATCATGTTATTTGAAATAGTGAGACCAAATTCTTGCACATATGAATCATTATTAAAATCTGCTCGCCTAACTAGATTGTTGATTTCTCTTTCACGATCAGGAGCTGAACGGGCAGTAGCTTTAATCATTGTTGAAGTTTGCATGTCTGTCAATTTCTTTATGCACCTTTGTCCAGCTACAATGTTACAAACCTAGAAATGATAAACAAATTAACATAGATACATTATTAAAATTAAAAAAATATAAGATATCTATTGTACCTCTAAAGGTAAATATGTGTGTTTGTGTTCTTGACCAACTTGAAGGCACGGAAGATGAGGGTAACGTAATTTCATCTTGTATTTATCTAGGAAATATTTGGAAACTGTACACTCCACGGTTTGTCCATTCTCCAACTGCAAGGGGAATCTGAAAATTGTTTAGAATTGAAACTCTGTAGCATACAAAACTATACAATAAAATGATTTTCAACTGAAGTTATATTTACGATTGCATCTGAGCAGGTTTTCGAGTGACATTGCATACTCTGTATTTCCTTCTCATTGTACCACAATGTGTGATTTCAATTTTAAGTCCTTTAATTTCCTTGGTAAATTTCACTCTCTGAGAATCAGTTAAGGGTTTCCTTTGGTCGTTGATGTCGCGAATGTCAAGAACTTCACACATGAATTCAATCACTGGTTGAGCTTTGTAAAAAGCAGTGGCAGAAACTAAGAAAAAAAAAAAAAAAAAATACAAGAAGTTGTAAAAGTTTTGAAAAAATAATACTTGTATAAGTTTTTATGAATTATATATCAGCTTACCATCAATGTTTAACATCATTTTCCATTGAGAAGGCCTGACAGACTGATGGAAACCAAACCAAACTTCTCTGCCACCACCAAGAGGATGATAATAACCATCTGGACTGCTAAAGAATGATCTTCCAACAGGCGTGTAAGTCATAGATGGAAGGTGCCTCATAACCACATCCAAAGCAAGAATGGCATCATAAGGAATTTGTCTAGTACGACCTTCAAGAGCTTCCTCAAGTGCAAAGAGAGATACTTGAGCTACCCATTTAATGACTACTCTGAATATTCTATCTTTACCCTCTCCCGGCAGTATAACCTATGAACAAAAGTAACTTTGAGCTAGAACTTGCAAATGCTTAGAATAATTATAATTGCTGTACGATTAACTTACCTCTAATTCTAATTTGTCAGTACCAATTGGTAAAGGGTCCCGAGTATATAAATTATTTCTACCATCAAACACAGGCTTCAGAGTTCCAAAAATTTTACTGTAGGCATGAACCATGGTCTCAATGATCTCACGATTCACTTTACGTGGACACTTGTCGGGTTGAATATTGATGTCATAATGGTGGACATATCCACGAGGCATAGTTATTTGAAAGTGATTAGCCCTGAGACCAATGACCCTGCCCTCCCGGCCAATGTTTGGCCTCCTGGGACAAGCGAACACTGAAACATAAAAGAGCACGTATTAGTGGAACACTCAGGGTTTCAACTTTCCCCAGAACGGGGCTCAACTTACTTGGCAGATCAGGAGGCTGCGGGGGCGTGTGTGTCTGCTGAGTGGGCACCAGGCCCAGGGTGCTGGGGGTCACGCTGCTCCCAGTCGTCCCAGCGGCTCCCACGGCCGTGCTGGTCGTGGGGCCTGGAGGCGGAGCTGCAACAAAGGAAAAAGAGCCCGAGTTAGCATAGGCTCGCTCGCACCTTGCAACATGGCTCCGCGCCTTACACGCCATAATCACGGTGAGTAGAGGCTTTAAAAGGTAGGCTCCGCGGGCGCCTGTTGAGCGACAAGTTCACTCGGGGTCATTCAGCACGAGCGCCGCGTTAGAAACGAGTCGGGCGTTAGCACAGTGAGAGCGCAAGAGGCGGAGCGAGCGCGCGTCGTGCCATCAGGGCTCGGTGCTGCACGTTGCTCTCGGGGACCCCGAGAGTGAGCGGCTCACGTCCATTGCGCCATTCGCGCGCTCGCTGCTGCTCCGCTTTTCCAGGCACGCTCGCGAGCACGAGACAAAGGGCCTAGCGCCGTGGATCGGCAGCGCTCGCGCGCGCCATAGCAGTAGCAGTAGCAGCATCAGCAGCCCCGAGTGACGGAGTCGTGACGCGGAGCACAGAGCTGGGCGCAGCTCGACGCTGGTCTACTTACGCGGCGCTACGGGATACATCTCCACGGCGTGCGGACGCTCCTCGTTGGCTCGGCCACTGACGAACGGCTAGAAAAGAGGGTCTACAGAGCCAAGGACCCACTGCTCACACAGCACACTCGGCCACACACGACGCACACACAACAACTGGCCCTGTCCGCTGTCCCTGCCTAGGCGCTAGCGCTACTAGCAGCCCCCCTAGCCCCGACACTCCGCGCAGCTCTAGTCCCTGGCCGCAGCCAGTGCTGCCAACCGCACGCCACAGACACCCATCTACCTAGCGCGCGCCCCATGCACGTGCGTTAGGGAGAGGGTATAACATAAACGCTACGCGACGCTCCGCGACGCAACGCAATGCTACGGTTACTTGTAGAATTTGTTGCTGATTGGCTAATATACTTTTATCTCGTACACCACAAAGCTTATTAGCCAATCAGCAACAAATTCTACAAGTAACCGTAGCGTTGCGTTGCGTCGCGGAGCGTCGCGTTTATGTACACTCTTCCTTAGATATAACGCTGCGCACACAGCCCGTCTGCATCCTACTGCCCCGTCCCCGCTAGTCCGCCTTCCTTTCTTTTCCAATCGGCCGAGCATCGCTTTTCCAGCAGCGCAACGCGCTGCACAAGCCGTGCCAATAACGCACCGCGCCAGCAGACGGGACAGTTATTGCAGACTGTATAGCACGCAGCAGCTGCGGAGAGGTAATTCGAACAGACGCGCTTCAGTGCATGCGGGTGTCGGTCCGCGATCCGAGTCTCCAGCGACTGCTGGCATACGTGTATTTGTATAACATCAACTACTTATATCTATGTGATGTACGAAAGTTGGCCAACGCGTGCGAAGGCGAAGGAACGGGGGATAGAATTCCCTAATCACATAACCGCGTACGATCGCGTACGTCTGCGTACAACCGCGTCCGACGTTAAGGAAGAATCTAGTGATTTTCGCTGTTGCCAACAGCGGCAATGTCACTGCAATAACTAGTACTTTCGAGGAACAGACCTACGTCGGCTACTACACCAACGACAACAGACATAAACAAGCAAGTGTTACTCCGATCTACTGCACTTCGTGTGAGTAGGTCTGTTCCTCGAAAGTACTAGTTATTGCACTGACATTGCCGCTGTTGGCAACAGCGAAAATCACTAGATTCTTCCTTAACGTCGGACGCGGTTGTACGTAGACGTACGCGATCGTACGCGGTTATGTGATTAGGGCAAAACAGCAACGCCGCGCGCAGTATGGATAGTGGATAGGTATACAGATATTGGGATGTGACATGGGGGCGTGGCCAATATATATAGGTATACTTTAGCCATAGCCAACATGGCGCAGACAAGACAGTTCTATACAGTGTTAAAGCCTGGCCAGCTCTAGTTCACCGCGCCACCACGACGGTCGCATGACCGATGTCAAATCCCAATATAGACACACCGCAGAATACCTCACACACGCGAAAAGAGCCAAAGTATGGGCACAATTTTGGACTTTTTTGCGCGAAACTGGCTTTTCTTCGCGCGAGTTTAGAAATTAGCTTTTCTTCGTACCGCGCGACGATATCGGCTCGAGTCGCACAAGGAGTGAGTCTAGTGATGTCAAGGAACAGCGTCATAAATTTTAGGACGGTACATGGACGGTCCATGGACAGTCACAAGACGAACTCCAAATTTTGTGACACCGTCATACTTTTTAAAATTTACCGTAATTATTCTTTTTATCACAAATGCGATGGCGTCACAAGACCAAAAATAAAAAGACCGCCTTTTTACATCTATATAGGTGAAGGGGGTTATTACTAAGACCATTTTTTTTTTTACTATTTTAAAATACAGCTTTCTAAGAAAATGTGATTCTTATAATAATTTCGCACATTAAATAAATCATACTGCTTACAAGTGTATATAGATAAAGTGTAACAATTGTTTTTTCATTTGATAATAAACTTATTAAACGCACTTTTATTCGTAAAATTGTAAAAGATTTATGTACGTAAAAAATATATAAGGCATATTAATTTCTCTTTTTACTGTTATATTATTTGTATAAATTTTCAATTTAATTTCTATATATTATTTACTATTATATATTTAAGTTTATTAATATATAACAAACTTTTTATCACAAATGTGACGGGATCACAAGACCAAAAATAAAAAGACGGTCCTTTTACATCTATATAGATGCAGGGGGATTATTTAGACCAATTTGTTTGTGATGGGCTTATGACCAAACCTTTTTAAAAAGACGATCTTTTTACATTTAAAAATTTTGAAATCTATTTTGGACGATCCGAATTGTCACGGGACGGTCCAAAAGACGGTCGCATGACCGGTTGAAAAAAAACCATCTTTTTACATCTAACAAGGACGGTGAGTGCGGCAGTGTAGGCAGTTGCAGGCTTGCAGCCGAACGAGTGCGCTATCAAGAACCGGAGAGAACATGTCGATCCCGTTCAGCGGCACCCGGAGCCGATCCGGCGGCGTCATCAGCGCGATCGCCAAGCAGGTCAAGCTCGTAAACTTCAAGCCCCTCAGCAAGATCACCGTGCGCTTCGATCCCTTCCACAACAAAGTCACCGAGACGAGGTTAGTTACGTTAGCGGAGATGTTACGCAATGACCGCTGCACTCCCCTGATTTCGGAGCAAGTTCGGAGCAGACGGACTGGTTAGGGTAGCGAGCATGAAGATCCGTCTGCCCTCGCGCAATCGGCTGATGCACGCCGTGACATCGTCAATCACTTCCGACGACGCTGTTCCTCCGCGCTTGTGTGTATTCGCGTGACGTCGATAGTTCACGAGCCGCGCACGCGCACCACCGTCGGAGTGCGCCCTTGGCTCTCTTGCTCGCTCGCGCGCTCGCTCGCAGCCCCCAGTAGCTACTGTTCTGGTCTAGCAGACGACGCGAGCAACGTCGAGACCGACATATTTTTAGCTGGAAGGCTTTTCCCTGGAAAAAGCAGCAGAGCGAGCCTTGGTTGAAGAAAAGAGCCGCGACGAGGAACATTTGGGCGTTTCGCCGCAGGTACGTTTCCAAGTGCACTTCACTGGCAGCGAGCGGGGGCATGGGGATGACGAGAACAGACGCTTTTCAGAGCAAATACATGGTTTCACGGGCGAGTGGCTTTTCATCTACCCCATGCCCAACCCGACAGACGTCGCGCAGTCGTTCCGTTATTACACCGTCGGAAGGCTCCAGAAGGCTCGGTCTCGTAAAAGGAGAGCGGGCTCGCGTGGGCTTCGCTGAAGTGCGCTTTCCGTATGACCCTCGGAGTAGTCTCCTACTTTCATTTTAATTGCAGACAACGATCACAAATAAAGCACAAAATACGTTTTTTTTTTATTGATTTTTCGTGGAAATCCTACGAAATTCACGTTACATGGATCGATAACCAAAATGTGGCTCAACATTTTCCCTCGAACCGATTCTCTCTTCTAAAGACAAGCCAGACATGCCCGTCAAAAATTGAAATTTCTATTCATTTTTCTTTAAATTGTAATTATTGGTCTGCTGTTTGATTTCATATTGGCTAGTCGAAATAATATTATTTCATCGCGAATGTGAATGAAAAGTAAGGGTGAGTGTATAATATAAAATTTGATGCACCTTTTTAAAGGTTAATTGTATTTTGTGCTCGAAATTAGCGGTTAATTATAAATAAATTCGTCTTTCTATTTTATCTACCAACGAATATTTAATAATGGCTCTTGCTAAACGACCGTCAAATTAGAGTACATTGTTTCAGAGTAGTAATATTTCAATATTTGTTTTGTTCTGATCTTTGACTAAAGAAACTATATCTTCTAATATACAGAGATACCTTCAATACAGAAATCTGACGGACGAATAGCAAAGGCGTGTGTGTATATATATATATATATATATATATATATATATATATATATATATATATATATATATATATATATATATATATATATATATATATATATATATTGTAATTGTTTTATGTACTATAAACATCTGATAAAATGAATGAACACTAAATTTACCTGTACATTGTCCACATCCATACGCTTTACCAAGCATTGATACTGCTGTGGTTATTCGCAGAGTACTTAAATCTGGCACTGGTATTGGCAATTGTTGCTCCATCTGGGCCATGATTACTAAAAAAAAAAAAAAAAAACTACTTTACTATGTAGAAATTAGTAAGATTTAAATGCTAACAATTCATTTATTTTACAGAGATTTCCTGTTTCATTTATCTGGGCCGAAACTAGCAGCCACTAACATTTCGTGCCTTCTCAAAACGGAAATTGTATGCGATCGCTCAGATCCAATTGTTGTATGTAATTTCGGTATGTCAATTTTTGTATATTACAATTACAACTCACCAAAGACAATTCTTACTACCAGGCTTTGTGTTAGATGATAATGCTCAATTTTACAAACTTGTCAAATCCCATTTATTTTCAATTTATTCCAAATATAAGGCAATCGAAATCATTTATAAGAAAAGAAAAATAAAAAAATAGAAAAATAAAGAAATCCATAAATCTTGATCGCCCCTTTTTGGGCAGATAATTGTGAACACGCTAAATGAAATGATTATTAATGCGTAAAGGTCTCGAGTACTTATACGACTGACGAATTATAAATATCAATAAACTTATAAAACAAATATAAACAACATAAATTTAATAATGCATAATTGTATTATGTTACAGAAAAGAATAACGAAAAGTTAATACTAAAATCTGCAAATCTAACTGCCCTGGAGCTTTTGCAGATTTTTAACAACCACGTGAGTTCCCGAGTAAAACCTGCAACGGAAGATGAAGCTGTAAGTGTTAAGAAAAAGGGAAAGAAAGGCCGGTAAAAAGTGATCGTAATAGATTAATTTGAAATTGATAACTCAATTGGATTTTCGATTAGTTGAGGAATTCAATATTTTAAAAAATTACTTTGGTGAAGCAAGAGATTAAATACATTATACGATTCTTCTTGCGATTTGTCAAAATAATTACTTTAATTTTGATTAACCCTAATCGCTAAAATTCGCGCATCCTACATTGTCAATTCACGAGGGAGAATTAGTGGGGGGTCTGAAATAAACGAGTGTGTGTACGCGCTGAAAAGCATAACAAACGGAGCTTAGTTTTTTTTTTATACGAAAAGAGCCAGCGGTTTTCCTTCTCGATCTATATAATCGTGAGTGTCTCGAAAAAAATTGTGCCAAGATGTCTCGGTACATGGGTTCAAAAGAAGGTTACAGTATGAAACTGATCGACACGATTTATAGTCATGTCCCGGCATTTACCGATGTTTTCGACGAGGAGACCTGGTACATATTCGTTACTTGCTTCGTAGCAGTTACTATCATCGTAGTATTTATACTCTCCAGATTCATAACGATAAAGCCGGTCGAGTAAATGGCTAAAGGATTAAAAACTTCTCGATTCTTATCGCATTCAAAGCCTCGGCAACTCATACACGTCAAAATGTACTTATACATTTCCGGGTAAACTTTGCGTATTTTAGTATAGTATAATAATTTTTACACTATAGATATAAGAGATTTTCGAAATGTAGATTCTAACAGTGTTATGCTGTTTCATTCGCTGTGTACATTGTGAATAAACATATGAATAAACATATAAAATGATTGTTTTAAACGATTAATCGTTTATTTTTATTTATAATTATAGTTTTAGTAACTTTTAAAAACTGAGTATTTGAATGGCTTGTTAAATATTGAGATTTATTTGTTTCAAAATGGAACAGATGTCTTTATGTAATTAAAAAATTAATTATTAGTATTCATAAAAAAAATACTCTATTATTATTATTATTATTATTATTATTATTATTATTATTATTATTATTAGTCTAAGGATATACGGAGAGAATTTTCGCGTAAAAAATACCCTGACAGTTTCGTAAACCTGAAACAGTTGAAGCGGTTAGAAACAATTACTGTCATAGTTAGGTAAAAATTACAGCGAAATCTCCATAATTTTTACCGGGCTGTCGTGGTAATTTTTTGTAACCGTTTCAATTGTTCCAGGTTTACCAAAAAAACACGGGAATTTTTATAAAAAAAAATTTCTCCGCATAGGGTAGATGTTCCGGTTTGTGTGCTATGAACTAAATTTATTTATTTGATAGCTACTATTAATTTTATATTGCGTTAAAAAGGCTATTACAATTTTTTTTTTAAGTTTAGGCTTTTTTCTGAACGCTAATATTTTTTTTTAATGAAAAAATACATTTTTCAATTTATAATTATTTAATAAAAAAACAATTTGTCCCCTTTAGTGTGCCATTGCAAGCTCTCATAACCCTTTTCTGTACCTCCGATTAGTGTGTTTGTCCATAATTGTGTGTCCCAATTTATGTGCACGCGCGAACAGAGCTTTTGAACTACATAACCTACAATATGCGCTTCATAGGTTGCATGCAAATCATAGGTTTAAAAATAATTAAATACAAATAGACAGAAGTTATGAGAAACAATGTTTTATTTATTTAATATCACAATTAAATTTTATCTTTATCTTTAGAAACATAAATTTTATAAAATAAATATTATATGTAAAATTATTGAATAACTATATAAATTTACTTTCAAGTTGCCTTCTGTCATCCAAAGCTTGCAATACTTTAGGTTGAAGGTTTTCATTAGATGCTGAAGATGAGATAAATGAATCATGATCCATATCTTGCTCCAGAATCAAACAAGCTGGCTGTAAAGGGGCACTAGCTTGTTCGAAACCCCCATCCAATTGCTCAATAGTCATGCTTGTATGGTCATCAGTAGTTAAAGTAGATGATGCATCAATCATATGTTGCTCCGGAACCAAACAAGCTGGCTGTAAAGGGGCACTAGCCTGTTCGGAACCCCCATCTAATGGCTCAACAGTCACATCCATTCTTGTATGGTCATCGATAATCAAAGTAGATGTTACATCAATCATAGGTGTAGCTGTAGTAGTAACCTCCTTTAGTCTTGATCCAGAAATTGTGCTTGACTATAAAAATAATATTGTGATTATTATTCATAACCTTAAATATAAGATCAAATTTTACATTAGATATATTAAGCAAATAATTGCATTTTAACTACAATATTAGTTTTTGAAAATATTTTATCGCACACAAATAATAAAGTAAATACTAACATTGCTAGAATTAATACTATTATAGATATATTTTTCCAAATATTGTATAGGGCTTTCTAATCATTCGAAACAGTACATTCATCGCTTTGGTTTTGGTAATTCTTGAATGATTCCAATGTCTCTGGTTCGATAAGCTGCTCCATAGTTTGTATTGTAATTACTAAATTATTACTACCAAGATTACTGGTGATTGGATTGTCAGAAATACTGTTATTGGCAGTTGTAGGAAGCTCGTTTTCTTTCTGCCTAATAAATACCTTTGAAAAATCAACTTCTTTTGAAGAAAATGAGTGTAAACCACAGACGCGGAACCCATTTGCCGAAATTCTCACCAAGTCCATATCTTTGTATACCCTTTCAAGTAAAGGTGCAAAGCCTTCTTTTGATACACTCAAAAGTTCATTCTCATTTCTGTATAGGTTTACAAATTTTTTCCAATGAGATTTTAATGGAGCGAACATGCTCACATCCATAGGCTGCATAAAGTGTGTTGTGTTTGGAGGTAAGGCGATCAGAATAATTCCATTTTTATAACAAAACTTAGATAAATGTTGTGTCAGATGCGATACATGTCTGTCCATGAACAAAATTACTGGAAATTCAATTTTGCTTCTTTTTAAAAATGCATTACTTACATATTCAAAAAATAAAGATGCTGTCATCCAGCCACTGTCAGATACTCCTGCATAAAAATCTTTTGGCATCTTAGAGAAGATGTTACTTGGAACACGTTTGTACTCATAAACAATCATTGTGGGCGCCAGTTGTCCAGCTGCGTTTCCAGTGACTAATGTTGTAAGATTTGCCTTTTCATTATTTCCAAATTTTTTTCCTGCAAAAATTCTTCCACTTCTTTAAACCAATTTTTCACGTTCTGTTCACTAACTAAAGCTCTTGACAAATTGACATTTTCAGTCATTCTTACACTCAAAACAGGATGACGACGAAGGAAACCTTCGTACCAGTGTCTACCTGGTCTTCCATCAATGAAAGGATTTTACCTTGGATTTTTTTTATGATTAAAGCGACGCTGTTTATCAGCTGATCCTTCGTAATTGGCCGTCCAAAAGAGGAGCAATTTACGACCCAATCGACAAGTGCACTTTCCTCTGAAGTAGTTAGCACTGTACTAGGTCCAGTTCTATCTTTAGTGTACTTATTCACTATTTTACTGTGAAGAGACGAACGTAGCACATCGTATTTTCTACTTGCTGCATTTATTGGCATCCCAGCTTTCACTTCTTCTATTGCCTTCTGCATTGCCTCTGTATTATACAGCACACGTTTTTTCTTAGTACCGGTACTCATGTTCAGTAAAATGCTTCAAAATCTCGCACAAGAAGAAAAACGTGTAGCGTGCACGCTACCGCGTGCTTACTGCGTCTGCTTCTTCTAACGCATAAAATGAGGCTAGAATCTCAAGCTTCCGGAGCTTCGCAGCACACACTAATGCGGACAAGCCTTATTATCGCGCGGTATTAATAAACTCTCTTCTCAATAATTAAAAAAGAAACAAATATGATTTATCAAGTGATTTTTAGTTAAATTAGAGTAATTTTTTATACATTATACATTTATATATTATTTAAATGGCAAAAAATTAGTTTTATTCGTATTTCAAAATAGGTGCAGTTCTTATGGTTTTCTGTAAGAAGCACGAAAAAATCATCGACATGAGAGCATACACGTCTAAAGCACATTAATCGTATTTTATTAACTATTTTCAGAATTTTTTTATTCCTAACGATAAATTGATATATCTTTTTAGAAAAAATTTAGTTATTATTTATTTAATGCAGTTTGTTTTTAGGCTGATGCTATTTGTACGACAGATTCGTGCAACGATTTATATCTATATATAAGTAAGACCTAACCTTCAATTTTCTTTAGTCGAAGAATTGACTCTTGACTAAAGAAAAAAAATAGGCAATGATTGACGTTTGACTAAAGAAATAATAGTCCCTTCTACGATAGACTCTCAAAACAGTGGTTTTTACATGTTTTTTAGTGGATTATAGGTTATTCGTACGACAGATCTGTCGTACAAATAGCAATGCCGTTGTTTTTAATACGCATTTGAATGAAAACACAAACCAGGCAGGCACACAAACCGGGACATCTACCCTAGTATATGAATTAGAATATTTGTTAAAAAAAATGAAATCATGATTTTTTATGCTAAATTTAAGTTACATAATAGTACATACCATACTACATCACTGGCTTCGCTCGTGCGAAAAACGTCTCATGCGGTAGAAATCACCTTATGCACCAATAGCGTACAGTATTTTATACCACGAGAGCGGAATAATCATATTAAAGTTATGATTTTGAGGTTAGAGTGGTATAAAATAGTTAAAATCAAAGAATTTACGTTTTCTAAGAGAACCACAGAAAAAATTCTGCAAACTATTGAAGAAAAGAGCCAAATTTACAGACCTTGTTTCTTTAAAAACTAGGGGAGAGTGGGGCATGAGCGACATCCTAACTTTACGTCGATATTTAAATATTAATTTTTGTTCTTGATATTAAGAAAAAAAGAAATATCTCAAGAAACAAATGCCACTTACTTAAAAAACCTTATGTGAGTATATTTATTTTAAAACATAAAAAGTTTATAGGTGTCAAAATGCCCTATTTGTCCCATAGGTGGGGTACATACGTCTTATAGCTTGGGCACGAATGTCACGATTAAGTACGGGTTAAATTACAGAGATTACGTTCTAAAATTAATACAATTCGCTCTGTTAGACTTGTTTTTGTAATTACGCACCATTTGTTTATTATACACTACTTAATATTTAACTTAAACAAACTAAGAGGCTATGGAGGTTAAGCAATCAGCTGTTCTATTTCGTGCTGCTCACCCGCACCGTTTTACTTGACGCTCGTGCCCCGCTTCTCTATGACGCTTGTGCCCCGCATCATTGCCTTTTTTAATATCAACTTTATTTAAAAAATAATCTTTTCTTCGTAGAATAATAAATAAAAAAAGAAAATTAAAGCTTACGAATCGAACTTTAAAAATGCACCCAACTATAAAGATTTTGAGTACTTAATTTTTGCTGAATCCGAGTTGATAAAATTGTGAACAATCACCAGTTTTAAGCTACAAATTTCTATTAATTCTTATACCTTCAATTTTAATTTTTTTTAATGAAAAAATCGGCTAGAGAAAAAATATACACCAGTACAATTATATTTATTAAAGTTTTTATGAGGGTGACCGTTTCATTGCTAAGACCTTTGTGCCTCACTCTCCCCTACTTCTATCCCTTTCGACAGATGTTCCGTTCACACTGCTCTTTTTTACACTCTCCGCGCATGACTTTATGGTTTAATTAATAATAAAAATTTCGGCGTCTCAGCTCTCTCTTTCTCTCTCTCTATATATCTCTCTCTCGCTCTTACCCCCCTCTCTCTCTCTCTCGTGTACAGACACGCACGCACGCACGCACACACACACACACAGCTACTTTAAATGTCGAATGTTCATAGTGAACGGAAGATTTTTACCATTTTTAAATTAAGCCAGATTAAACTATTTAATTTAATATGCAGTCTAAAAAAACTCATAATAACTGTATCGCTTTATCAATAATTCTCACCCTCACAGTTTCCCCTAAAACAATTCTCAGGAGTCATACTCTCTCCCCTATCTCTAAGCATCTCCCCTATTCTCCCCTATAATCGAGAAATCACTCCAATCTCCCCTATTTTTAATAATTATGTTAATAATTTAGTATACGATACCCGAATATAGTTGGATAGTTATACTAAAGGCGACTGTCAGCCCGTTAAACTCAAGTAGCTGGGGTATATGAGGTCCACGCATATAAGGGAGTCATATAGACATGAAAAAATAAGCAAAACGATTATTTAAATAATTTTTAAACCCAAGTAGGCGGGGGATATGAAGTCTATGCATATAAGGAAGTCATGTAGACATGAAAATATAAGCAAAACGATTATTTAAATAGCTTTTAAACCCAAGTAGACGGGGGATATGAAGTCCACGCATACAAGGAAGTCATGTAGACATGAAAAAATAAACAAAACGATTATTTAAATAGCTTTTAAACCTAAGTAGTCGGGGTATATGAGGACCACGTATGTAACGAAGTCATGAAAAAATAAGCAAAACGATTATTTAAATAATTTTTAAACCCAAGTAGCCGGGGGACGCGAGATCCATGCATATAAGGGAGTCATGTAGACATGAAAAAATAAGCATAACAATTATTTAAATAATTTTTAAATCCAAGTAGCCAGGGGCATGAGTCATACTCTCTCCCCTATTTCCCTATTCTCCCCTATTTCCAAGTATCTCCTCTATTCTCCCCTATAATTGAGAAATCTCCTCTATCTCCCCTATTTTCAATAATTATATTAATAATTTAGTATACGATACTCGAATAATAATAATAATAATAATAATAATAATAATAATAATAATAATATTTATTAACCAGAGTAAATGTACAAGATTATACAAAATTTACAATTACATATGTAATCCAGCAGAGGAACTAATTCCTGTTCGCTGGTCCGGTGCACTTAAATGCTAACTTAGAACTAAAGTAATTTGGTTAGAAGTTTGTTCACTTTTATAAGAATAAATAATTTAATGTAAATTTGGTTAGGAGTTTGTTGACTTTTATAAGAATAATTAATTTATAAGTGTACCCATTGTTTTAGTTTAATTTTTTTTGGTATGCTTGTGTCTAATTGTTTTTAATTCATTTGGTAGGTTATTGAACTGCATTAATGCTCTAATGTAACTGTTTTTTGTGCTAATGGTCAGGTGTCTTCTATATAATTAGTTTGGTTCTAGATATAGTTGGAAAGTTATACTATAGACGACTGTCAGCCCGTTAAACCCAAGTAGGCGGGGGGTATGAGATCCACGCATATAAAGGAGTCATATAGACATAAAAAAATAAGCAAAACGATTATTTAAATAATTTTTAAACCCAAAATAGCTGAGGTATATGAGGTCCATGCATATAAGGGAGTCATGTAGATATGAAAAAATAAGCAAAACGGTTATTTAAATAATTTTTAAACCCAAGTAGCCCGGGGACGCAAGGTCCACGCATGTTAGGGAATTATGTAGACGTGCAACAATGAGCAAGACAATTTTTTAAACAATTTGTAAACCCAAGTAGGCAGGGGATACTATAAATAATTGTCTGTTGCACATCTACGTAATTCCCTTATATGGGTGGACCTCATATCCCCTGCCTATTTGGGTTTAAAAGCTATTTAAATAATCGCTTTGCTTATTTTTTCATGGCTACATTACTCCCTTATATGCGTGAACCTCGTATCCCCCGCCTACTTGGGTTTAAAAATTATTTAAATAATCGTTTTGCTTATTTTTTCATGACTTCCTTACATACGTGGACCTCATATCCTCTGCCTACTTGGGTTTGAAAATTATTTAAATAATCGTTTAGCTTATTTTGTCATGTCTATATGACTCCCTTATATGCGTGGACCACATATCCCCCGCCTACTTTGGTTTCAAAATAAAAATACTCCCCCATTTTCATAAAATTTCTCCCCTATTTTCACAAAAAGTCTTCCCTATTTACCCTAAAATTTGTAAAATAGGGAGTATGACCTCTGAATTCTCCCAAATCGTAACTAAAATTAGAAACTTTAAGTGGATATGTCGTACTCTTTGAACGTTCAAAATTTCAAATACTTACACTTGCTGACTCTTCGATACATGATGGGCTCTGCACAATTACGTGCTTACCTTAATTATTTTGTCCAATGAAGTTGAGGCATATACTGAGGTGTGCGATCAAGGAAAACTCAGATCCACCTTTGATTCTCACATGTACGTTTTCAATGTCTTTCTATCACTGATTTTTTTATTTTCCTTTACAGTTTCTCAATTTTTAAAAGATTTCGAGTACCCCCTAAATCATACAATATGGATCATCGTTTGATGACCAGTGTCATTGTACTTCATTGTTGCAGCTGTATTACTGAAAAACAGAATTCGTGTTTTTTAATAAGACAAAATGTTATGACTCGATGCATTTTTATGTTTTTCTCAATTTACATTAAATTTGGAAGAATATGGGATATGGAAGTACGGTACTATAAAACTAATTATTTGGCATTGAATGCTATTTAATCAAATAATGAAAGTGAACTTGTTATTTTAATATTTATGTGACTCCAAAGGAAACAAGCACAAAGATCGCGTACGTTACGATTCTCGATTTTAAGTAGATAAGTTTTTGAGTAGATAAGTTTATGGCCCGTTTAGTTTCTACTAGAATATTTCGTTACAGATTTGTAATTCTATGCAATAATTACAGTGAAAATAGTTCCTACATTTTCATATCGTATAGCAAAAAAAATTCGGTGATGGCATGCGAGAAAATTAAAGTCCCGCTTCGTGGTTTACGGTTGCATTGGCCGTAAGGACCCTGCCAAAAGTTAGTTTTTCACTTTAAAACTGCGATAAATAATTGTGTAAAGCAATTGATCAATTTTTAGTTTTCGCGATCTATGTATTAAAGCAATTGGAATATATAAGCTTTAAAAATCAAAAGTCAAAGGAAAATTTTACACTCGGCACTATTTTTTTAAATCGTCAAAATGCACTAATTTCAACGTAATGACGATTTTAAAAAAAATAGTAAGTACCGGCAAAGGAAAGCGAGTTCGCAACTCTTTCCCGACCTTTCTTCTTTTTAGGCGGTGGCGGTGTATGTCTCCGCGTGTGTTACGTGTGTACGTGCGAGTATGTATGTGTATGGAAGAGACAAAAGAGAAAAAAAAAACAGAAAGACATACGATGGGAAGAGAGCGAGATGAGAGAAAAGCAGCCGAAAGTGAAAAAGGCCAGGAGAGAAGGCAAGTGTCAAGGTTGCCATTTTATCCATGAAAGAACACGGCTGGACGAAGCTTTTCGTTTCTCTTTTTGTAATACATCACGCGCACGAGAGCTGGCTACGTAAGTATGCAGCGCACACTTGTTCTTTCGCTCCGCCGCAGCTTTTTCCCTGCGTTACGCTGCCATGTTTATTTTCACGTCTAGCTACGCACTTGCGGCATGCATTACGCCTGGTGGTGCAAATTTATCTAGGGCAGCGTTGCGGGTCCTCTATACTTATGCACGGAACAGGGTGAAAAAACCAATGACAATGAGATTCGGCACTTTCTCTCCCTCTCTCTCTCTCGCTCTTATCTCTCCGAAGTCTGGCTCTCTCTCGCGCAGTTGCGATACGCGCAGTTCCTCTCCCTTTGTCTCTCCCACTCTCGGGATTTTGCGCAGCCGGTATACACACCGCACAAAGTGTGTGAGAAAGAGACAGCAGCCTATCTCACCCTGCGCCAGCTCTCGGAGCATCAGGTATCCACGGCTAATGGGTCCTTTCTTCGCTCACAGCCTCGCTCGTCTCTCGCTGGTTACCGCAAGAAGAAAAATCAAATAAATAAATAAAAACGAAACCGCGCACAGAAAAGAAAAAAAACTCTGCTTCTCACAGTGCTGCTTCAGTTTTTCCTCACATGACGCGCGATTTTTAAAACTCGTCGAGAAACTAGTGAGAGAATAGCGCGTCGTCGCAAGACACGAGTAAACGTCGACGTTTGCAGGCCGGCAACGTGAAATTGGATGCGCGGTTACGAGCTCGAGGTTTCACAGTACCTACGCTCTTTCGGCCGGAGACTCAGCAGTGAGCGCAGCCCGCAGGTCGAGCCAACTCCGTTACGTGAATCGCCAGAGCCGGGCGTATGTTGGTCGCGTGAGAGAGACGAGGACAGAGAAACACAGAGAGCGAGAGAGAACTGAGAGAAAGAATGCCCTGCGCTGCCACAGCGCGCTGCACGCTTGCCCCAGCCCCACTCATGTTTTGTATATTTTCGCGAGCGACTCGCTCCGCGCATGCTCCACAGAGCCCGCTGCGCCGACGAGTCGACGACATACCGCTCCTGCGACCTGCATGCGCGCCTACGAAAAAGAGAGACGGGAATACCCCTTACCCCCACCCGAAACACTGTTGTCGCCAGGCCTGAATCCTACTCATCGCCGCTCTTTGTTCTTATCTAGCGCAGTTTTACTATGGGCTAAGGAATCCTCGCTCTCTGATCAGCTGACGGAAGCGCGGATAGTCGTATATACAACTTGTTCGGAAAATGTATGCGTCTGTAAACATAATCCTGTAGAACGCAAAATTCTAAGAAAAAAGTTCCTTTACTATTTTTTCATATGACTAGTATTTTTTTACTAACTGATGTGTTTAAATTGTTTGTTTTTAATAGGAATTGTATATCTATAGATATCATCTTATAAACATAGGTATACATTTTCTATTAAAAACAAAGAATTTAAACACATCAGTTACTAAAAAAGTACTAGTCATATGAAAAAATGGTAAAGGAACTTTTTTCTTAGAATTTTGCGCTCTACAGGATTATGTTTACAGACGCATACATTTTCCGAACAAGTTGTAGATGTGTATCTCGCAATTTCGTGCACGTAGCCTCCGTTCGTGCTGTGTTTACTCGGCGAAGGAGGTTAGGTCTCTCCCCCCTCCTTCCGCCCGGCTGCACCGCCCTCAGCAGGAGCGTTTTAAATGGAACTCTATATAGGTATATGGCCTACTTATTAAAGGTAAGAAATCTCCACTTTCCAGTTAAGTATTTGACTTGTTCACGACTTACTTTTTAGCCTCAATCTGTCTTGCAAACGAGTAGAGTTCATCTGCTCTCGTAGCTATTTTCACTGTTGCGGCATCGCACCGACTCCTATTCGTGTAAACGACGCATCAGATTCTGCGCTCATCTGCACTCGCGATGGCAAGTCCTGCGTCTGACAGGCCGAGACCCTCTCAGCCACCCTGTTTATAAACAAATGTACGCCCCGTCGCACACACACGCAACACAATTCGTCAAACCGAGAAGTAACAGTGCAACTAGATAGCCGATTAATTAGCAGCAGTACTCAGCAGTCGCTCCTCAGCCGTCGCCGTATAGTTAAAAGTTAAAAAGAAATAATATAATGGTGAGTCGCGTCGCGATTGTACAGCGAACTACGAAAATGAGCCAGAGGATTCAGAGCTGCGTCGTCGTCGCTGTGCCATACGCTCGCCGTGCGGTATAGCCAACTGAAGTCAAGGTCACGGATAACTCGCACGCGCGCGCCTGCCTGCCCCGCTCTTTGGTACGTCACATAGTCGCGTGCGCATGCACAGCGACAGACACATAGGCAAGTAGGTACACACACGTTTGAACACCTTGGTGGACGCGCGCGTGGCTCCGCTCCTGCGCTCCCCTCCAGAATTTTCGCACGCGTGTCGCTGATGGCCCGCGAGCATGCGCGCAACTAAGTATATTGCTGTTTTGTCCGCGCGATTAAATATATGTGAGTCAGGAACGTGCGACGAGTGAAGTACTACCTGTTATACACAGGAAGACTTTTTTTGCCTAGTACCAAGCTCCCAAATCTGGCCGCCGCTTTGCGAACGATCGATTATCGATTCCGCCAATCACGCACTTGTGCGTCGTAAACATTGCACCTTCATTGGCTGTCTGTTATCTCCAGCCGCCAACGTTTGAAAGCTTCCCCTATTAAAAAAATCACGTGAAAAATCACGTGATAAGTGAAAGAATTGTTTAAAAAAATGAATACTTAATGATTAATGTTTTTTCTTATACTAAACTATTATATCGATATTAAGATTTGAACTTTATTTTTGCGTATATCTTCCAATGCTTAAATAGGAGATATCATAGGCAGGCCTCGTAATTACAATTCTTTTAAAAGAGTCGTGTTATTAAAAGAAAAGAAAGAAGGGATGGTGGGGGCCCCCTCCGTCGCCCCCTACCAGTGAGGTACAGCCTGCCCGGATCACCGTCCAGGAGCCCCTTACGTAGAAATGAATCCACGTAGGAGGAGCCTGGGCGATTCCAGTTACCTCTCCTTAAAGAAGGAAATCAAAAAGAGGAAGTTGTGCGTTACCCTGTGTGGGCATTTCCACACTATCAGAAGTTATAGAGCAAAAACGGTTGTATGGCTGGACTACTATGTGGAGTGTAGAATAGGGAAAAACCTCGCTAGGAGTAAAAACCCATTTATCTTAAGGGTCGTGTTATTGACGGTCTCATCGCTTCATGTATCCTCGCCGGTGTTCATTTGCTTATGGAGAGCGAAAGATGGGTTGCCGTCTAGCGATCACCGGCGGAACTGATTGGACGGATCTGAGCCATAGAGGTATTATAGATAGACCAGGGGAGACATAGGGCTGCCCGTAAGTAAAAATATCCGAACGTTAGAAAGAGAGAGAAGATCGCGGGACGTAGCTATCTCTTTCTTCACGCGCGCAGACGCTCCCTTTCTGCGCGAACTGCGCACGCGCGAGTAGAGACAGCTACCTCCGCGATCTTCTCTCTTTTTCTAACTCTGTGACGGCCGGAGGCTTGACTTCACTACTCTATCTGTAATACTTCTATGATCTGAGCTCCCCGCCTACACGGAAAAAGCTATGGTATTCTTTTCACACCACAAGGTGGTCTTGAAAATTCACCACAGTATTGTAGGGATGGGCGATTCTGCAAAAAAGAATCGATTCCTCAGAATCGAATCGCACAGGGTATTCGATTCCATAGAATCTATTCTTTTGAAAAAGAATCGAAAAATCGATTTAGAATCGAGTACGTGTGTGTATGTGCGGCATCCAGAGTCGAAATATGCTTGTTTTAGAAAATGTCTGTGTGCGTGCGTGTGTGTATGCGTGTGTGTGCGTGTGCGTGTGCGTGTATCACGAGCACGAGTCTATAGCTGATTCTTGACGTTCTCTATTTATACTTTGTAGTTTATGATCCAACGTTACATAAACGCTACGCGACGCGACGCGACGCGACGCGACGCGACGCGACGCAACGCTACTGTTACTTGTAGAATTTGTTGCTGATTAGCTAATAAGCTTTGTGGTGTACGAGTTAACTATATATAACCGTAGGGTTACTCGGCTTATTAGCCAATCGCAACAAATTCCACAAGTACAGTAGCGTAGCGTTGCCTCGCGTCGCGTAGTGTTTATGTACATTCTCCCTAAGGGACAATGTACATAAGAGCAGTGTCGTGCTGAGTCGTGCTGTGCCTTGCCTTCCCTTGCCGTGTCGTGTCTTGCTCTTGCCGTGCCTTGCCGTTTCGTTCCTACAGAGATATAGAATACATGTTTATAAACCGACAGAAATAGGAACGAAACGGCAAGACACGGCAAGAGCAAGGCACGGCACGGCAAAGCACAGCACGACACAGCACGACACGGCTCTTATGTACATTGTCCCTAAGAGCGAGTCCACATAAGGGGTACAGGCCTGTGCTTTTCTGCTTTTGTGCCAAGCGAAAAAAAATAGTTGTCCGACATCTAGCATACTCGTTACCCATTGCTGAAGATTAACATATTGAACTTCTGCCATGGGTCATGAGTATGCTAGATATCGGACAACTAGCTTTTTCGCTTGGTACAAAAGCACAAAAGTACAGGCCTGTACCTCTTATGTGGACTCGCTCTAAACATAAAAATAAAACACTTGAAACTTGAAAATTTTTTTATTCATATTTATAATATATAATTAAAATATTAAAAATTTTGAATAAGATTATTTCGATTCTTTTTCCGATTCTTGGGAAAAAAAGAATCGAGTCGATAATAATCGGATAATGAAAATAATCGAATGAAGAATCGATTCTTCAAAAAAAGAATCGAGCGATTCTTGCAGATTCGAATAGAATCGCCCATCCCTACAGTATTGTGACATAAAGAAATAACGTCGTGGAATAAAAATATTGCCATATTGATGTATATTTTACGCCACAAAGCTGTGGTGACTACCTAAACCCGTCCGTGGTGTGAAATCACCACCACACTGAGACTTGCTCACTCGCAAAAGTATAGTGGGGCTAGATAGACTCGCGCGTGGTGTGGAATCTCCCCCACGGCGAGACTTGCTCACTCTCACAATGTTGTGGGGCTTGACAGACTCGCGCGTGGTGTGGAATCCGAGGTGGAATATCCCCCACGGTGGGACTTGCTCACTCTCACAACGTTGTGGGGCTCGACAGCCTCGCGCGTGGTGTGGAATCTCCCCCACGGTGGGACTTGCTCACTCTCACAACGTTGTGGGGCTCGACAGACTCGCTCGCTCTCGCGAAGTTGTCGGGGTTGCAAAAATAAGTTTGAGTTTTGGCAAAAAGAATATTTTTTTACAAATATCCTTTTCTTATTAGTAAAAACTACATATTACATTTTTCAGTTATTAAAATATCATGCGGGGGGAAGAGAACATTTCTTAAAATTATTTTTTACAAAAATCTTTCAAAAGACTTTTCTTAAAAACCTTTTTATAGTCCCTACCGCTGACATAACTTATTTCAAAATCTTTTCTGGAAATATTATTAAAATGTTTTCTTTTTTTTCATGAAACATTTCAGAAATTTTCAGGAAATCTTTTATTAAATTTTATATCACTCTAACCTCAAAATCACAACTTTGGCATGATTTTTCGGCTCTCGTGGTATAAAATACCTTTCGAAACTAGTGCGCAAGTCGATTATTTAGCTCGTGTGACTTTTCTCACTCGCTTCGCTCGTGTGAAAACGTCACGCGAGCTAAATAATCGACTTCCCCACCCGTGTCGAAATGTACTATTATAGCACGGTGTGACCACCCTGCTGAAAACGACCTATTCAAACCAATTCATAAAAAATTAATCGGCATGAATCGGGAATCGTGATCCGGAATTTCCCGATTGCTAACAATTGCACCGATTGATCACAATAAAAACCGATTATGACCAGAAAATTGTAGTTTTAATCGGTTTTAATCGGATTTTATTGTATTAACAACAAAAAAATTAAAATCAATATTTATTTATATTTTAAACATTTATTAATTATTTAAAATTGAATTTTATTAAGGAAATAATAATTTAAGACAAGAAGAAATGAAATAAAGAAATAAAAAAATATTCGGTGACATCGAGATTTGAACCTGGGTCCTCAGCACAGCAGTAGGGCACGCTAACAATATACCTACAGAGACATATGCATCATCAAATTCTGGAACTTGTATATTCAGTACCGTTACCGTTATAATTGAAACCAATTAATTCCGATTGAAATTAATATGAAAATGTCATGTTAAAACCAATATAAAAAAATACACTTAACTATCCAATTCAATCCGATTCAATACAATTAAAAATGTTTCTATTAAAACCGATTAAGCACAATTGAACCAATTTACAATTGAAACCAATAACATCCGATTGAAATTAATATGAAAATGTCATATTAAAACCAATATAAAAATATACACTTAACTATCCAATTCAATCCGATTCGATCTGTATAAAAAATATTCCTATTAAAACCGATTAAGCACATTTACAATTAAAACCAATAATAACCGATTGAAATTAATACGGAAAATTCATATTTAACCCTATCCCAATTAATTTGACATTAAAACCGATTAATTCTTAATTGGGCTTCCAATTAACCCGATTGAACCAGCATTGATAACCATTTAGTGTTACCAAAATTGAATGAGGAATAAATTGGTTTCAATAGATCATTTTCAGCAGGGCAGAGCCCGCACTTTAGTCACGCCTATCCGTGGCTAAAGTAGTCCTTTTTTGCACCGTGTTTATCACACTCGCTACGCTCGTGCGCTAACCTCACGGTGCAAAAAAGGACTACTTTAGCCACGGATAGGCATGACAGCGGGCTTTGGGCAGGCAGTGCTATAAAATAGTATACGATACTCGTGACTTAGTGGCTCTTTATTGCACGGCGTTTAGCGCCCTCGCTGCGCTCGGGCACTAACCTCACGCCGTGCCAAAAAGAGCCACTTTAGTCACACGTATCGTAATATACTATTAAAGAGAACAAATTTCAATTCCAATGAATATCGTAGACTTGAAACTTATGAAAAAGAAAGTAGACATATTGACCTTTTTGAATTTCAGGTTGAGTCAAGAAGTGTACAAAAATAAGTTATGAGAGTTGCACAAATATCACAGTGGTGCAATTTCGTCACCCCAAGTTGGAGTTTTGGCAAAAAAATGTTTTTTCACAAGTATCATTCTATTTTATCATTTATTTATATTATATGTATTCAATATATACTATTCTACAGCAAAACTGTTAATCATCGATCCAGTTTGATTTTTGGCAAAAAAATATTTTTTCACAAGTATCATTCTTTTTTATCATTTATTTATATTATATTTATTCAATATATATATATATATATATATATTATTCTATAGCAAAACTGTTATTCATCAATTTCCAGAAATAAATACCACGAAAAAAGACAATAAAGAACATTTATTGTGTGTGCAGGTGCGAGCCCTCGCTTGCGTATGTGTGTACACACATAGACACATCCCTAATATAAATTGAGCGATCGAGATTCGTTCGGTTTTCGAGCGTTTTTACGAAGTATCTCGAAATCTCGAATCGATCTCGAAACTCGAAAGAAATCGAGAAACAGCGAAGAGAGGGCGCGCGTAGCGCGCCAAATCAACGCTGGTATATGTTGAATTCTACAGAAAATTACCCCTAACTGTGGTTATATATATATACACACACACACATACACACACACACACACACACACACACACACACACACACACACACACACACACACACACATATATATATATATATATATATATATATATATTTATATAAACGCAAAATGTAAACACAATACATCTGTATATACGAACGTTATCTGACAGTGTATGTATGTGTGCACACGGAGAAAAATTCGGTGTAGCCCCTATACCCTCGAGGTTTACGGGGAGTGCCGATTTGAGGTAATGGGGGCTATACACTCAGAGTAGCAGCTACCCCGAACGGCGCGCCTCTTACACCGCTTCGGTATACTAGACAACGTCTGCCCGTGCGAGATCAAGAAAAAGAGTAGCCACTGCACCGAAAAAGTATAGCCTTTGCGCCGGATAGTGAAGAGTAAATGCTGCGCGCGTAAAATGCGCAACAGCAGCGCCTTTTCCGCTCGCTAAGCGCGACTGATGTCGCGCCGAGCGCAGGTTAGGACACGAACCGAATTTTTCTCCGTGCATGCGTGCGTGCATGCGCGCCTGTGTGTGTGTGTCCGTGTGTGCGTGTGTGAGTATGTAACCGATAACCATTTAACCGATTTTAGTCGGACACAACTTTTTCTTTTCGTCTCGATGGAGATTCTCAGGCCGCTAACTTATTTGAGTTATTATTGATTTTTTTTTGTTTTATAAACAAAAAATGATTTTTAATTTTTCACTCAATATTTTGCATTGTTTAGATGTAGCTGTACAATTCCTGCAATATTTAGTTGCAGTGAATGATCTTGAAAAACCACAAGAAACATTGAGGCCAAGATTGTCTCCTAACACAAGTACACATTTAAAATAGACTGTTCTTTGCCATTTACATTTATTATTAAACCATTAGACTGCAAATAATTTAGATCATCAATAACTTTTCTAAAAACATTTTCATTTCCATATAATTCTCTATGTTTTGATTTAAAAATTGTAACTAAATATATGCTAGTCATTTTAGATAAAGCATGCGGAGGAAGACATGGTAGTGAAACATATACATCACCTTCTGCTCTCCAGCATGTGATCCCAAATAATCCCCATATTCAAAATCATCAAAGAACAAAAATATTGGAAGAACTAAATAAGTATTATCTCTTTCGCATTTACCTTGCCAAAGATCACCTTGTATAACATTGGATAGTATATTTTTTTTCTTTCAAAAGCGAATCTATATGATTTTTCATTGCAGAAAATAGATGAGGTAGTTCAAGAATTGCTTTTAGTGAATTAGATAAAGGTACATGAATAGCGCACACCGGTTTAGGCTCCGTAACTAATTCAGCAAAATTCATAAATTTCTTTACTCTTTTTGACCCAATCTGAAACTCAACAGGGTCAATATATATACTTTCTTTTTTATAAGTTTCAAGTCTACGATATTCATTAGAAAAATTTTGAAACTGAAACTTGTTCTCTTCAAAAATATGTTTTATAACACCTAATATCTCTATCTTTTATATTATTTTCTACCTCTGTATATAAAAATGGTATAAACAGACAAGAAATATAAAAATCAATTTTCTCGATAACATATCTTGTACAGCATTTCTCAAACCAGTTTTATTATATAAAGATAATGTAAATTTTCATCTCTTTCATATTTACTTTGCCAAAGATCACCTTGTATAACATTGGATAGTATATTTTTTTCTTTCAAAAGCTGAACTATATAATTTTTTATTGTAGTAAATACATGAGGTAACTCTAACGAATTAGTTGAAGCTACATGAGTAGCATAAACTGGTTTATGCTCCGTAACTTATTATGTAAAATTCATACATTTGTATACACTTTTTGACTCAACCTAACATTCAAAAGGGTCAATATGTATACATTCATTGGAATTGAAATTTGTTCTCTTTAAAATATGTTGTATAACATTTAATATCTTTTTATCTTTTATATTATTTAACTAGATTTATTGTATAAAGATAATGTGAATTTTAGTATTTCTTTATGTAAAATTTCTCGACTTACAAAAATAACAAATTTAAAAATTAGTTTTGAAATTCATTGTAACTGTGCGCGTATTGAATCGGTACCAAATAATATGAAATAAATATAGTGAACTTTGTTAAATTAAAAAGTGACAAACGCATTCCTGCGTTTGAATTTATAAAAAGTTATGAAACGTAATATAACATAAATATGTTAAACAAAATTTAATAAAAGATTTCCTGAACATTTCTGAAATATTTCATGAAAAAAAGAAAACATTTTAATAATATCTCCGGAAAGGTATAAACTATAGTAACTCTAGTAACCGCCAGGCGGCAACCCATTTCTCGCTCTCCATAAGTTAATGAACGCCGGCGAGGATACATAAAGCAGTGCGACTTCGTTAATAACGCGACTCTTTTAAAAGAGTTGTAATTACGAGGCCTGCCTCGTTTTTTATATCTCCCTATACTATTTAAGGATTGGAAGATGTACGTAAAAATAAAGTTCAAATCTTAATATTGATATAATAGTTTAGTAGAAAAACCATTAATCATTAATTATTCACTTTTTTGAACAATTTTTTCACTTATCACGTGATTTTTCACGTGAGAAAGTCGTCGAAAACTCCATGTGATTTTTCACGTGATTTTTTTTAACAGGGTCACGTTCAATTTCAACCTTTAATGAGCCGGAGTATTGAAAATATTGCAATTGACATAGGAAGTACCCAAATGTCATACCTATATATACTAGGTATGACCCATATATTGTTTTGAACCTTGGTAGCGCTTATATTTAGGCTTTCCGGTCCTCTAAAGGTTAAGACCGAAACGAAAAGAATAAATTTGGCTCGCAAAAAGTAAAGATTGGTTAATATTTTAATGTATTATCACAAATTTTTGAGGAGATGTCGGAGTTACTACAAATTATTACATCGAATTTCCTGTAATCATTTCTCTCTCGTAACGAGTTAAATTACAGAAAGTACAAATTTAATAAAAAAAAAAGACGAAAAGTCGCTATAAATGTCATTTCATAAAAGCTTTATTACTATATTAACTTGACTTTCAATGCGAATAGCCTCAGTGAAAATAAAACACAAAATTTCTTTAAATAAAACTGGATAGTACTTAACTTTGACTACAAATAAAGTTGAACTGATAATAAATGATATAATAGTGAATTCCATCCAGTATGAAGATTATTTTTAATTATTTGATATTTTCAGTTATGCTTACCATACATCGTAATATATCAGTAGAAGAGTCATCGTAATTTTATGATCTTTATCAGCCGTGCTGTTTACATGTTGATGAGCTCATTTGCTTACACTGTCGAGTATAGTAGATAATCGCATCTTCCATAAAGATTGCTATTGCTAAAGGGAGTGGATTAATGGAAAAAGGAAAGAAAAAATAAATATAAAAAGAAAACTTTGCTAGAATTGGCTTAGTTATTCTAGATGTAGAATGATATAATATAATATATAAAAATGTAGAGTTAACTAGTAAAACGATTTATTAATGAAAAAGTAAGAGTTGACAAAGGTCGGAGACAAGTTTGTGGGAGAAGAGTAGCGAGATTCGGTGGATACGCCGGCTCAGTCGAGGGCCATGCCCTCATCGTCGTCGTCCTTCTTGTCCTTGGGCGCGGGCTTGGGCTGCTGAGGCTTGGTCTGCTCAGCGGGCTGCTCCTGTTCCTTGGTCGCGGACTCGGGTTTGGCCTTGGCCTCGAGGGCGCCGACGAATTGTTCGATGTTGCCGCTGGCGGCGGCGCTGACGGCCTCGGGGCCGAGCCCGAATTGCTGGACGACCGGCGCGGTCTGGCCCGACTGCAAAGCAGACCAGAACATTGAGAGCGCCTGGAAGAACTGGGGGGACGAGAGCGTGGTCGAGAGGCTGTCCCCGGCCGGCAAGTGCTGGCTCATCGCGCCCTCCAGGCTCTCGCTCGCGGAGATCGCCGCCGGGATGGCCAAACTCAGCTCGCTCGCTACGCCCCTCTGCCGGACAAGAAGCTTCGCTGTAGCTCGTCGACAACAACAGATAATGCCACCCCCGCCAAAGCACCCGGCCAACCACTCCGACAGACCCATGCCACCGTTTTTATCACCCTACTAACGCAATACCGAGCCCAAGCGCTCGAGAGCCACCTCCTTTCCAACGGGCTTATCGCCTCCGTTCTTTTCATACCTTCAACACTTTTTCTTACTTTTCTCGGTATATTATCTCTCGGCTCTTATCTACCGTCCATCAAATCGAGCATTTTTCGCTGATACAAAATCTCGACAGCAATTGCCTCGAGTAAGAATGCCACACATATCCCATCTATTCCTACTACTACACTTTACAATAAAAAATACGAGTATACCGTGCCTTATTTTCAAAGATTCTTTTCAAAAACACAGAGCTACCCCCATTATGTTGTACAATAACTATTCTACCAACTAAAACATCATAGTACCTGAACTGCTGGCTCAGCACCAGAGGGAGTTGGGATTCCAGATAAAAAGTTTTGAAGATCACTTAACCGTATGCGATTGTCAGCAGCGGCAGCTGCTGCTGCTGTTGCTGCTGCTGCTGGTGCGGAGGGTTCTGTGGTTCTTGCAGGTTGTGAAGCTTTAGCAGTACCTTTTAATCGAGAAATAATCACACAGGCTTAGTTATAGTATCTATAATAATAGTAAAATAGAAATTTTGGCTTAACTCAAAATTACCAGAGGATGATTTAGGAGTTTCTGTGACCGTAGCTGCAGGACTGGAAGTGGCAGGTGAAAATACTCTGGAGGCTGTCGTTGTTGCGGGGGCTAACGATGATGATGAGGACATCCTGTTTCCACTAAAAGGTCTATTCATAGTTCCTAGTAGACTACTGAGGCTCCCAATCTGTCCAACGCCACCAAATAATTGCATTAACTGCTGCTGTGACATATTGTTTAATAAATTCTGCAAATCTCCTTCTGCATTTGTTCCTCCACTGCTCCGTGAACCTGGTGTTGGGGGATTGTTGAGTACTTCATTTATTTTTCTACAGTGTTCTTCATCTTTCTCTGTTTTTAGATCCTACAATTTCCAAAATAGGTATGAATTGTTGCATTCAAATTTTTTTAAAGACGTAAACCATATTGTTTCTTTTACCTGTAACCAGAAGAAAAACTTTCTACTGGATGACTTAAATCGCAAGAGGTAAACTCTTCCAGTCTTACATTGTGATACATGTTTGAATTCACAATCATCCGGAAATATGATCAGATCCTTAACAATATAAATAGAATTATTGTATAGATTTTTGTACAACTTTAATTTCTGGCAGTATATATTATTATGAACTTAGTATAAAAATAATCAGCAAAAACAAACATGAAAAATTCAACGGAAGTTTGAGTGTAATGAAATGAAATTAAAATAATTTTATGAATAAAATAAAAAATAAATATTATCTCACATCTTCAACGACACCAGTTGTACGATCTTTCCAGCAAAAATGCATTAAAGAATCATCTGATTGGTAAACATAAAGTTGACCCTTCCTATTGTCTGGATAAACCATTTTCCCTTTCATCGTCATTTTTCCAGCTTTGAACTCGACGAGATTCTTGCTCGCTCCTCGAGCAGCAGTGTTTCCAAACAGGGCACCGCTCGACATTTTTTTTTAGTTGGTTAATAAATTACTTTTAGAAAATCTTGATAACTATACCCAATGATTGGTACAATACTTGCTTTCTTCCTCTCAAAGATCAAAATTTATCTTATAACCATCCTTGTTTGTCCATGACACTGCAATAGTCAAATTCAGTATGGCCAACGAATATAGACGCATATAGAAGCGTACTTCAGATGGGGGGCGAGGACGAAAAAAAATTAGTTCCGCCTTGACTGAGTGGTGGCGCTAGTACTGGCGGCTCGGAGGCTTGCGCGCGCGCGCCGTCCGCGGCTCGCTGGCACACGCCGTTCACGGTGATCCGAGCGCAGGGACCGTAAAGCATGACTGCATGATGATTTGCAACTTGAAATGTTATAAAACTTTTTTATAAATAACAATTTAATAATGATGAAATAAAATTTAATATATACAAATCAATTATATCAAATATTATTAAAAGTTAATAAAGTCTTACAATTATTTGATTAAAAAAATAATAATTGAAAGAAATAAAAAAGATATAAATTGTTATACAAGCAAATAAATAGTAATAATTAGTTATGTAGTCATATTATATGTATAGTTATTTAACTTGATATATCATATCACTTTTCGACTGTATGCAACCATTGTATTTATAATTATCGTATTCACTGTTAATTAATATATTGTGTATCAAGGGTGTAACGTTGGATTTAGCAGACCGAGTATTTATAAGTACAAGTCGAACGCAAGTTAGCACGAGCCTATAAGGTAAGTGCGTTTCGCAAGCCGCACACAAATCCTGCAAACTCGCGATATAAAAAAGCCCACTAGCCCTTGGGTGAACATGATATTATGTTTTCTGACAGTTTATAATCTTCGAGATTTTCGTTCTTAAAAATTAACGGTTTTTCAACACAGATCACTAGGGCCTATTGCCCCTATATAGGTACTCAATTTATTTATCATAATCAATGTATAAATAAAAGTTTGAGAAGAAAGGCGAGGGGGTATTATATCAGACAACTAAATTGTCAGATGGGTGATTTTAAAGAAATATTAATAAAAAAATTAGAATACTTTATCATAAGAATGGTTAATTTTCTGAATGTCGAAATAGTACATTTCGATACGAGTGCATCAGGTGATTATTTAGCTCAAATAACGCGTTTTTCGCACGAGCGAAGCGAGTGAGAAAAGTCACATGAGCTACAAGTCTTATTACGCAGTAGTTTCGAACCGTATTTTATACCACGAGAGCGGAATAATTATATTAAAGTTATGATTTTGAGTCTACAGTGGTATAAAATGTTTAAAGCTTAGTATATAAAAATTAAAAAAAAATTGGCAAGAAGACCATAATATTCTCATTAAATTATTTTAATATTATATATGATATCAATATTTCCAATACCATTTCCACCTAACGATTAAACTGTATAGAAAATGTAGTGATAAAGGGAAGCCATAACGTCGACTAATGATCTAAAAATCTTATGAGAATACATGTTTTACATTTTTCGGAATAGTTAAAAGTCTTTAAGTTTATGCAATTTGTTTTTAATTTTTATAGACGCGAATTTTTCTAATATTTCTTTTCGAAAATAATTCCTGTCGTGTTCTGAATAGCTCCCGTTTCTAATTGACAGTATCAGATTTGGAAAATTTTTAAACGACATTATATTTAAGATATTCTTTGAAGGAAATGGTCATATTATATTTAATAAAATACCTATATAACATTTCACCATTCTGATAAAATACCTCCCCTGTGGATAAAAAGATGCTGCAGCAATCGCAAAGTAATGGATCAGGCATAAAAAAACTAGTATTGATTTTAAAAATTTAAAAACACAAAAATCGACCCTGCGTTACGAAAAAGATTGTTTATTCTACTTAAATTCATGGAATGTTCATTAATATGTTCTGCTCTCAGTTAATACGTGTTTGCATAGGTATTTGTTATATATTACACGTTGTTTCAGTTATTCAATTTTATTAATTATTTTAAACAATACAGATAATATGCAAACGCGATATTATTCGACGGAAACCAAGCGGGAAGGTGGCAGATATCTTCCATCAGGATAGAATAGGAAACACAGGAGCATTAGGTTAAGGAAGGAAGGGTAATAAATATTTACAAATATTACAAACATGTACTAAAAATTAAAATCTTTTATCTTTAATCTGATTGTTTAATTTAAATGAACTACAAAACCATATACAAATAGTGACGCGCAAAATCGTGAACTACAATTTACAACAAAAGATAAAACAAAATTATGAACTACAGTATTGTCTTCATGGATGTTACTACAACTAATCGTTATTAATTTGAAGTTTAAATATATAGTCGTAAATTATACTAGTAAGTCAACTACTTTCAAATTATCCGAACAAAGTATTATAATCTAAATTATTTATGAAACGTAAAATATGGCTTATAATGAGTGAAAAACAATAATGGTACCCTATTGAAAAAAATCATGTGACTAATCATATGATTAATCCAGTGATTAATCACATGATTAATCATATGATAAATCATGTGATCAATCATGTGATTAATCATGTGGTTAATCATGTGATCAATCATATGATTAATCACATGATATTATCGACGGAAAAATCATGTGATTAATCACATGATTGATCACATGAATTTTTCCAGAATCCAGGAATATGCTCTGCTGAATTTATAACTTAATTTATTTATTATCTAGCAGTTTACCACTGCTATATTATAAATGAAAAAAAATAGTTAAATGAAACATTTGCAATAAAATATAATTATTTGTATATTACAGTTATTTAGATAATTAATTCAATTGAAGATATAGACAACTTTATTGTTATTACAATTATAATGTTCCAACATAACTGAAGAATGGGACAAAATAAGAACTTCTAAATATATTCTACCCTAATGAAAAGATGGGATATTTGGGTTATTGGGTATAGATGAGCAATTGATATACGATAAATGGGCCCTATGGATTTTCCTTGCGGGTCCCATATGACTGATATAAAACTAGTTAACATTTTTTTTCGCATTACAAACATTTTATTCGAATAATAATCAATATTACTTCTTATACTACTTTGATAAAAGTATATTTTTATTATAAATTAAGGCTACAACTGTAAATAAACAATAAAGACACGTAACATACCTGTATAAGGGAATAAGATTATTATAAATGATATTGTTATTAATGTAGAGAAATGATGTTTAAGGAGCCTCGAGTTCGCGCTACTCGACTCCGACCCGTGGTAGCAAATTCACACAAAGCCGGAGCCCAGCGCGCCCACGTGTACTCGATTTTGGCAGCTACCATGAACAGTTGCGACGACGTCGGCGGCAGCGCGAGGAGGCCACTACTTGGCGATGCTGTTTCTCTTAAAAAAACAGAGAAGATATTTTACATAAAGTCAGCTGCTCAAAATTTTAGAATTGTTTATGTTTAATTTGTGAGTTAACTAATATTTTTTATTAAACAAAATTTTTTCTGATTCTTTATTAAAAACCATTTAAAATGAGCCCTGGAACGATATTAGCAAACATTTAAAATGATCCATTTGGAAAGTCTCAGATTCGCTACTTATTAGTATACCTTCATCTGAAAAAAAGAAAATAATAAGTACAGCAGAATATTTTTGATGGACAAAATTTTTACTGAATCTTTATTAAAGTCCCTTCCAAATAAGCCCTGATCGATGTTCGCAAACCCACTTGACAGAATTGTATATTTTTTTAATCTCAGTAGAAACCAATAATTGGTATTTTTGAGAACCTGCTGGATTTGAGATCTTAATATTATTCATATATCTTATGTCATGGATCTTGTCGCTGAATTTTCTCAAAGCATGAAAAATATATTAAACATCTATTTTCAACAATATTTTCAACAGGCATTTATACTTTCCTAAATTTTCAATGGGAGATGCTTACACTGTTAATACACTCTATTTGTAAACTTCATATCTATTCGAAACTGAATTTTATAAGTAATCTATTATTATGTGTACGAAAGCTAAAATTAAAATACTATAAAAAAGTTGCAATCAAATTAGGTGAAAGACAATTAACAATTGTATATTCCAATGCGCATACAAACACTTCTTACTCAATAATTTTCAAATAAAATATGGTGTTCTTATTAAGGCTTCGTTTCATGAATTTCATAAACTATGTAATCTACAAACTTATAATAACTCATTAAGATCTATAATACAATTATTTAATTTTCAACTTAACACTGAATAGTTTATGAAATTTCATGAAGCGGAGGCTTAATAAGAAAACCATATTTTATTTGAAAATTATTGGTTATGGAGTATACGTCTGTGCATTTGAATTTGCAATTGCTAAATTGTCTTTCAACTACTTTATTGCAACTTTTTTATAGTCATTTACTTTTAGCTTTGCCCCACGATAATATAGATTACTTATAAAATTGTTTCGAATAGATATGAAGATTACAAATAAAGTTAAGCGTCTCCTATTTTTAGGACAGTAAATAAAAATATTATTACTTATAAGCCAGTCAAAAATATTGTTGAAAATAAATATTTAATATATTTTTCATGCTTTGAAAAAATCAGCTACAAGATCCATGACATGAGATATATGAATAATATTAAGATCTCAAATCCAGCAGGTTGTCGAAAAAGCCCTGATCGATGTTCGCAAACCCACTTGAAAAGAATTGTATATTTTTTTAATGTCAGTAGAAACCAATAATTGGTATTTTTGACAACCTGCTGGATTTGAGATCTTAATATTATTCATATATCTTATGTCATGGATCTTGTCGCTGAATTTTCTCAAAGCATGAAAAATATATTAAACATCTATTTTCAACAATATTTTCAACAGGCATTTATACTTTCCTAAATTTTCAATGGGAGACGCTTACCCTGTTAATACACTCTATTTGTAAACTTCATACCTATTCGAAAATGAATTTTATAAGTAATCTATTATTATGTGTAGCAAAGCTAAAAGTAAAATACTATAAAAAAGTTGCAATCAAATTAGTTGAAAGACAATTAACAATTGTATATTCCAATGCGCATACAAATACTTCTCACTCAATAATTTTCAAATAAAATATGGTGTTCTTATTAAGGCTTCGTTTCATAAATTTCATAAACTATGTAATCTACAAACTTATAACTCATTAAGATCCATAATACAATTATTTAATTTTCAACTTACGCTGAATAGTTTATGAAATTTCATGAAGCAAAAGCTTAATAAGAAAACCATATTTTATTTGAAAATTATTGGTTATGGAGTACACGTCTGTGCATTTGAATTTGCAATTGCTAAATTGTCTTTCGACTAACTTGATTGCAACTTTTTTATAGTAATTTATTTTTAGCTTTGGTACACATAATAATAGATTACTTATAAAATTCAGTTTCAAATAGATATGAAGTTTACAAAAAGAGTGTATTAACAGTGTAAGCGTCTCCCATTGAAAACTTAGGAAAGTATAAGCCTGTTGAAAATATTGTTGAAAATAGATGTTTAATATATTTTTAATGCTTTGAGAAAATTCAGTGACAAGATCCATGACATGAGATACATGAATAATATTAAAATCTCAAATCCATTGTGTTGTCGAAAATATAAATTATTGCTTTCTACTGACATTTAAAAAATATACAATTCTTCTCAAGTGGGTTAGCGAATATAGATCAGGGCTTATTTGAAAGGGTCTTTAATAAAGATTCAGTAAAAATTTTGTAGAATCAAAAATATTCTGCTGTACTTATTATTTTCTTTTTTTCAGATGAAGGTATACTAATAAAGAAAATATAACCACATATACAAATAAAAAGCAAATTTTTTCCCAATCAATATTTTATACAAAAAATTTCAGGTTTGAGTAAAGAAAATGAGAATAGTTGGGTTTACACAAAAAATTACATAGAATAACAACTTTCCACATTAGAGAGGTTAGAAGCGAGAAAGGGCTTACCGAATCTATGCTTTGCAGGTGACTTCGCTGTCTTGTTGTCTCAAATGGGTGATCACCTCCAAGTGATGGACGCGACGAAAGAATCAAAACCCACCAGGACACCGTACTACAACCGCCGCTGTCATCGCTGGGAACGCCACGGACGAGACACGCCCACGGCAGTCTCGGTAGGCATTTCTTATACAAACAATTCAATCAGCTGTTGGTGCTGCCGTGGCCCGTGCCTCGTGCATGCTTTCGAATTTGCGATAGAATCGTCTCGTCCGTGGCGTTCCCAGCGATGACAGCGGCGGTTGTAGTACGGTGTCCTGGTAGGTTTTGATTCTTTCGTCGCGTCTATATCACTTGGAGGTGATCACCTATTTGAGACAACAAGACAGCGAAGTCACCTACAAGCATAGATTCGGTAAGCCCTTTCTCGCTTCTAACCTCTCTAATGTGGAAAGTTGTTATTCTTTGCAATTTTTTGTGAAAACTCAAGTATTCTCATTTTCTTTACTCAATCCTGAAATTTTTTGTATAAAATATTGATTGAGAAAAAATTCGCTTTTAATTTGTATATGTGGTTATATTTTCTTTATGATCCATTTGGAAAGTCTCAGATTCACTACTTATTAGTATATACCTTCATCTGAAAAAAAGAAAATCATAAGTACAGCAGAATATTTTTGATTCGACAATATTTTTACTGAATCTTTATTAAAGTGCCTTTCAAATAAGCCCTGATCGATGTTCTCAAACCCACTTGAAAAGAATTGTATATTTTTTAAATGTCAGTAGAAACCAATAATTGGTATTTTCGACAATCTGCTGGATTTGAGATCTTAATATTATTCATATATCTCATGTCATGGATCTTGTAGCTGATTTTTTCAAAGCATGAAAAATATATTAAATATTTATTTTCAACAATATTTTTGACTGGCTTATAAGTAATAATATTTTTATTTACTGTCCTAAAAATAGGAGACGCTTAACTTTATTTGTAATCTTCATATCTATTCGAAACAATTTTATAAGTAATCTATATTATCGTGTGCCAAAGCTAAAAGTAAATGACTATAAAAAAGTTGCAATAAAGTAGTTGAAAGACAATTTAGCAATTGCAAATTCAAATGCACAGACGTATACTCCATAACCAATAATTTTCAAATAAAATATGGTTTTCTTATTAAGCCTCCGCTTCATGAAATTTCATAAACTATTCAGTGTTAAGTTGAAAATTAAATAATTGTATTATAGATCTTAATGAGTTATTATAAGTTTGTAGATTACATAGTTTATGAAATTCATGAAACGAAGCCTTAATAAGAACACCATATTTTATTTGAAAATTATTGAGTAAGAAGTGTTTGTATGCGCATTGGAATATACAATTGTTAATTGTCTTTCACCTAATTTGATTGCAACTTTTTTATAGTATTTTAATTTTAGCTTTCGTACACATAATAATAGATTACTTATAAAATTCAGTTTCGAATAGATATGAAGTTTACAAATAGAGTGTATTAACAGTGTAAGCATCTCCCATTGAAAATTTAGGAAAGTATAAATGCCTGTTGAAAATATTGTTGAAAATAGATGTTTAATATATTTTTCATGCTTTGAGAAAATTCAGCGACAAGATCCATGACATAAGATATATGAATAATATTAAGATCTCAAATCCAGCAGGTTCTCAAAAATACCAATTATTGGTTTCTACTGAAATTAAAAAAATATACAATTCTTTTCAAGTGGGTTTGCGAACATCGATCAGGGCTTATTTGAAAGGGACTTTAATAAAGATTCAGTAAAAGTTTTGTCCAATCAAAAATATTATGCTATACTTATTATTTTCTTTTTTTCAGATGAAGGTATACTAATAAGTAGCGAATCTGAGACTTTCCAAATGGATCATTTTAAATGTTTGCTAATATCGTTCCAGGGCTCATTTTAAATGGTTTTTAATAAAGAATCAGAAAAAATTTTGGTGAATAAAAAAATTAGTTAACTCACAAAGCATAAACGATTCTAAAATTTTGAGCTGCTGACTTTATGTAAAATATCTTCTCTGTTTTTTTAATAGAAACATCATCGCCAAGTAGTGGCCTCCTCGCGCTATCGCCGACGTCGTCGCAACTGTTCAAGGTAGCTGCCAAAATCGAGTACACGTGGGCGCTCTCGGCTCCGGCTTCGTGTGAATTTGCTACCACGGGTCGGTTTCGAGTAGCGCGAGCACGAGGCTCGTTAAACATCATTTCTCTACATTAATAACAATATATCATTTATAATAATCTTATTCCTATATACAGGTATGTTACGTGTCTTTATTGTTTATTTACAGTTGTAGCCTTAATTTATAATAAAAATATATTTTTATCAAAGTAGTATAAGAAGTAATATTGATTATTATTCGAATAAAATGTTTGTAATCCGAAAAAAAATGTTAACTAGTTTTATATCAGTCATATGGGACCCGCAAGGAAAACCCATAGGGCCCATTTATCGTATATCAATTGCCCATATCTATACCCAATAACCCAAATATCCCATCTTTTCATTAGGGCATCAGAATATATTTAGAAGTTCTTATTTTGTCCCATTCTTCAGTTATGTCGGAACATTATAATTGTAATAACAATAAAGTTGTCTATATCTTCAATTAAATTAATTATCTAAATAACTGTAATATACAAATAATTATATTATATTGTAAATGTTTCATTTAACTATTATTTTTCATTTATAATAGCAGTGGTAAACTGCTAGATAATAAATAAATTAAGTTATAAATTCAGCAGAGCATATTCCTGGATTTTGGAAAAATTCATGTGATCAATCATGTGATTAATCATGTGATTAATAAATTCATAGCAAACTCTTTTTCCTCATTGGACCACTTTCTCCGTTTGTTATGATTCATTTACATTTTAAAAAAATTTAATACATTAGCTTTAAGCTTTAAGTACTCATCATAAAAAGAAACTGCTTCCTTAGATCTTTCAATTTTACGCTCAAGATTCATAATTTTTTTATTTCTATTTCGAATGTTTTTAGAAAGTTGTTTATTTTTATTTTGAATATTTTTAGCTTTTTGTTCATACGTTACATTTTTTGCTTTTACTTGTTTAATCACATGTTGTGCTTTTTTACATTGCTTATCTTTTTGGTTTAACTGTCGTTGTAAATTCTTAATTTCATCTTGCAATTTTTGAAGTGAAGTTTCATAAGTTTTAATTTTATCAACAGCATTTGTGGATTTTTCGGTAGAGTCACAATCAAAATTGAATTGGCTTTGCATTCCTGAACAAGATGGCTCTTCTGTATCAAAGCTTTGTGGCATGTTAAAACTAGTTTCTATTAAAAAAGGAGTTTCTAAATCAATAGCTGATCTCTCTTGACATGTAATAGGAGGAAGATCAATTTCGGAGCCATCATGTTCCTCAACTTCGTCGGAATCATTCAAATCAGTAGCTGAAGCGTTTTGAATAGGTATAGCAATATCTTTTAATCTCTTCATACCAGAACCGATTACAAAATCGTCAGCAGTAAAATGATCACTACAAAGTCGCTTGTTTTCAAGGGAATCCAAATCAATAAGTGTGTAATTGCCTGAGTGAAGAATCCAATCTAGTTGTCTATGTAAATAAAATATATAATTGATAGAACGAAAGTGCAAATCATAGTCATAACTTTAAGAAAATTTTGAATATTATAGTTAGGAAGCAGAGCGTCCAAGTCGGACGGCACTTTCGAGTCTGCGCAGTAGAGACTGTCGCGGATTGGGCGCTCGCGCTGCGCGCCGTAGCGCGCGCGTTCAAATGACGGGTGAATTTAAGCTAGAGTCGGGTGTTACGTAGACGTGTAATACAAGGCAAAACAATTATTTAAATAATTCTTAACACCAATTAGGCGGGGGATGCGAGTTCCACGCGTATACTGGTATAAGGCAGACGTGTATATATGGCAAAATAATTATGTAAATAATTCTTAACCCCAAGTAGGCGGGGGATGCGAGTTCCACGCGTATACGTGAGAGTGTAAGACGTGCATACAAGGCAAAATACTTATGTAAATAATTCTTAACCCCAAGTAATCGGGGGATGCGAGTTCCACGCGTATACTGGAGGGCGTTAGACGTGCATGCAAGGCAAAATAATTATGTAAATAACTCTTAACCCCAAGTAGGCGGGGGATGCGAGTTCCACGCGTATACGGGAGCGCGTCAGACGTGCATACAAGGCAAAATAATTATGTAAATAATTCTTAACCCCAAGTAGGCGGGGGATGCGAGTTCCACACGTATACTGGTAGAAGGCAAACGTGTATTATACATGGAAAAAGAATTATTTAAATAATTCTTAACCCGTAGTAGGGGGGGGGGGGGTGCGAGTTCCACGTGTATACGGGAGCGCGACAGCGTGCATACAAGGCAAAATAATTATGTAAATAATTCTTAACCCCAAGTAGGCGGAAGGTGCAAGTTCCACGTGAATATGGGAGCATCCCCCACCTACTAGGGGTTGAGGATTATTTAAATAATTATTTTGCCTTGTATGCACGTCTGACGCGCTCCCGTATACGTGGAACTCGCATTCCCTGCCTACTTGAGGTTAAGAATTATTTACATAATTATTTTGCCATGTATACACGACTGCCTTATTCCAGTATACGCGAGGAACTCGTATCCCCCGCCTACTCGGGGTTAAGAGTTATTTGCATAAGTATTTTGCCTTGTATGCACGTCTTACGCTCTCACGTATACGCGTGGAACTCGCATCCCCCGCCTACTTGGGGTTAAGAATTATTTACATAATTATTTTTCCATGTATATACGACTCCCTTATTCCAGTATACGCGAGGAACTCGCATCCCCCGCCTACTTGGGGTTTATAATTGTTTAAATAATTGCCTTTCTTATTGTTGCACATCTATGTAATTCCCTTATATGCGTGGACCTCATATCCCCATCCTACTTGGGTTTAAAATTTTTTTTAATAATTGTTTTGCTTATTGATGCACGTCTACACTGTTAAATTCTGCATGAAAATTAATGTATGTACTGGAAGCAAAATTACATCGTAGTACATTAAATTTAATGCAATGTAGATTAAATTTAATAAAATTTACATTAAGTTTAATGCAATTTACACTAAATTTCATGTACTGCGAGATAAAATTTTGCTTTCCGTACATTAAATTTAATAAAATTTGCATTAAATTTAATGTACTGCAATGAAATTTTGCTTCCAGTACATACATTAATTTTCATGCAGAATTTAACAGTGTACGTAATTTCCTAATATGCGCGAACCTTGCGTCCCCCGGCTACTTGGGTTTAAAATTGTTTAAATAGTAACTGTCTTGCTTATTGTTGCACGTTACGTGATTCCCTAATATATGTGGACCTCGCGTCCCCCGGTTTCTTGGGTTTATAATTGTTTAAATAATTGTCTTTCTTATTGTTGCACATCTATGTAATTCCCTAATATGCATGGACCTCATATCCCCCGCCTACTTGTGTTTAAAATTTGTTTAAATAATTGTCTTGCTTATTGTTGCACGTCAACGTAATTCCCTAATATGCATGGACCTCGCGTCACCCGGCTTCTTGGGTTTAAAATTGTTTAAATAACTGTCTTGCTTATTGTTGCACGTCAACGTGATTCCCTAATATACGTGGACCTCGCGCCCCCCGGTTTCTTGGGTTTATAATTGTTTAAATAATTGTCTTTCTTATTGTTGCACATCTATGTAATTCCCTTATATGGACCTCATATCCCCAGCCTACTTGGGTTTAAAATTTGTTTAAATAATTGTCTTGCTTATTGTTACACGTCAACGTAATTCCTAATATTCATGGACCTCGCGGCACCCGGCTTCTTGGCTTTGAAATTGTTTAAATAACTGTCTTGCTTATTGTTGCACGTCAACGTGATTCCCTAATATACGTGAACCTCGCGTCTCCCGGCTTCTTGGGTTTATAATTGTTTGAATAATTGTCTTGCTTATTGTTGCACGTCTACGTAATTTATACTTTTCGTTACAGTAAAGTATCGATGCATTGTTTGTAGGGCCAGCAAGAAAATACTTTGTTGGAGGAGCGGAAAATAACGTACATTTGCGTACGTTATTACTCTTTAAGGACGTTCTCTTGGTCGAAATAGCAGTTTTCGAATTTTTAACTTTTAAATAATGTTTAATTAATTTAATAATCCAAAAGTAAGTACATATAACAAATATACACTAGAAGGAACATAAAAAAAATTTTTTAAACGAATTCAGGCAATAGTTACCATGATATTGTTAAAAATAAAGACAAAAACTTCAATAAGTTACCTAATTTTTTTTGTTTCTTAACCAGTCTTAACGAAATAAAGCTTATTTTGTTCGTTAAGAAATTTCAGAGGGAGTATCGATGGGAAAATTTATGATACGAGTTACCAATACGACGTAATATCAATTTGTTTATTAAAACTTGACTTACTTTTCTTAAACAAATTGATATTACGCCGTACTGGTAACTCGTATCATAAATTTTCCCATCGATACTCCCCCTGAAATTTCTTGACGAACAAAATAAGCTTTATTTCGTTAAGATTGGATAAGAAAGAAAAAAAATTAGGTAACTTATTGAAGTTTTTGGCTTTAATTTTAACAATATCGTAGTAACTATTGTCTGAATTCGTTTGAAAAAATTTGTTTTATGTTTCCTCTAATGTATATTTGTTATATGTACTTAATACTGGATTATTAAATTAATTAAACATTATTTGAAAGTTAAAAATTCGAAAACTGCTGTTTCAACCAAGAGAACGCCCTTAAAAGTTTAAGGTACATTAGTAAAAAATAACGTAGAAAAACACTAGTTCTGACGTAAGAAATATGAATAATAAATATTATATTATAACAACAAATAACAATAATAATATTATAAATAATATTAATACATCATTTTTCAGAAAATCCGTATGTAATAATTCACTTTTTAAAAGTTAAAAAGTTAAAGTTACTGAGAAAATATTTAACTAATTGTAAGTTTAGTTAAAAGTTAATAGATTTAAAACTAACTAAGTTATGTTAAAAGTTATTAAGTTTTTAACTTTCTAACTTAACTTTTAACTTTTTAACTAGTTGCCAACCCTGCCAATTTCAGTCCATAGTTACCGTGCGATAATAAATATCGCTTTTTAAATACCAAACTTTTAAATATCGAATATCTCAAGAAGTCATTATATGATCTAATTGATAACATTTTGCACACGTATTGCCTACATTATACGAGTGTGCATAATGTTTAATTTTTACTGTCGTTCTATAGCCATTTATTTACATTTTAACGAACGAAATTATTTTATTTCCTACGTTTATTAATTATATATATAAATAAATATAGTTTAACATTTTAAATATCAATACACAAATATTTAATATATAATACTTAAATGGTTTAATCTTTATCAAAACGAAAATAAAATAAATTTAATAATTTAATAACTATAATTATTACTGTAAGCTCAGAAATGTAACCTATAAAAATAATTTCATTTATTCTCCAGATTCTGCCACAAAAAATGTCTAACGGATATGAATATCAATATTTAATCATGATAATTTCAATTTATTTTATATGAAACTATTCTTTATAAATAAACTTAACCAAAACAATCTAACCGTGCTTCATCCTTTGGAAATCGATGAAAAATCAAGGTGGGTTTCTTCGCTTTGGTGTTTGTGCATCCTTCATAAGGACAACGTGCTCGTGATAGTGCCATGATTTATTTACCTCAAAGGCTCAAAAAACCAGTACCTAACTACTTTCAAAGAAAACAAAACCCTTGAACTGAACGGCGCCGTTAGAACTGCAACACTCCTATCATCTGTCAGAAAGCTCCTCTCGCAGATATTCCCGCTTTTTTACACTACGTTTCCCGCGCGATAGTCGGATCAAGACAGAAACATTATATTACCTATTTTCACATAATCGACTAGTATTTTATATGCAAAACCTTTGATATAAATAAAAACAATAATTCTTTGTAAAATAATATCTTTATTGTGCTTAATTAACAGTTATTTATTATTCACATCTTATACATGTGTGTATATCTATATATATTCGGCGGCCGACAGCGCCGCCTCGCGGTTGGGTAACAGAACTAATCGGCGTGTTACCCAAACATTCTGTCCAAAAGTTTATTAAGGAGTACGCTTCTATATGCGTCTATATTCGTTGGTGTGGCGTAGCCGTCGTTTGCAGAGTGCTGACCCCTAGGCAAAAGTAGGGGGACTATATTACTATATATAATATACTTACCAAACTGACCGCTAAAATTTAAAAATCTTAAAAATAATTGAAAAGAAAGTTGATGGCTTTACTTATATATGTATACTTCTCATCTAAGTTATGGCGCAACAGAAAATAATCAATATTTCATATTAGACTAATTTACAGTTCGATGAATATTTATTTTACGATATAAATCACGTTTTAAAAAATTACTATACGTATTACATTTCAACTTAGTTTAAAAGCAATTAGAGAAGCCGTTGAAAATAGTTACTTAAAAATTTGAAAAATTAATTATAAAAATGTAAGGATAATCATAGTGAAAATTGAAGTATTCAAAATATTTGGACACTAACACGATGTAAATGTTTCGTTATTATTAAGATTAAATTTCCACTAAATTTCGATCAAAATATTTGTTTTCAAATGATCACTTGATAAAAGTATATGATTCGATCATTATTCGCATAATCGCAATTTCAATCAATTCGCATATTTTAATAAAGTACAAGAAAAAAGTCCGATGAAAATATAGTTAAGTACCTATATTAACAAAAATCTTAAATGAATAAGTCGAAAGAAATCCACAGCGTTTCTTTGGAGCAGAAGAAAAATGTAAGAGCAGCATATAATCGTATGTTATAAAAGATCTCCGCGAGAATGACGTTTCATAAAGGAACTCTACTATATAGCTCAGTGCGGGGCTTTCCTGTATATATAGCTATACATGTAGAAGCACGCGCACGCAGTGGCAGCCGCCTCGCGATTCGTAATGTACTTATACGTCGTCGATTAATCAGCGCGCGAGTCCGATAGCGCTGCGCGCGCGGAAATCACCGGGCTTCCAGGAAAACGGAGGGTGCCAAGTCACGGCTTGATTCATTGCCCGGTTATTTGTGTGCACCTCTCTCTCTCTCTCTCTCTCTCTCTCTCTCTCTCTCTCTCTCTCTCTCTCTCTCTCTCTCTCTCTCTCTCTCTCTCTCTCTCTCTCTCTCTCTCTCTCTCTCTCTCTCTCTCTCTCTCTCTCTCTCTCTCTCTCTCTCTCTCTCTCCCCGCTTGCGCGCGCCAGATATTCGGGCATTCCTCAAGGCCGCGATAGCGAGCAAGTGAGATTCCCGCAGCTGATTACAGCCGCAAGTGTGAGCAACGATAACGGAGAAAGAGCAGACGGCTGCGTCCTACCCCCTCCTTTCCAGCCGATCGGTTTGATGTTCGACTTTAAAAGTCTCCTTATGGCTGCTTGTTACTAACCTTCGTCACAGGTAAATATATCATTATTTTTTTCAGAAATATCTAGATAACTTTGTGCATGTCAACATAGGTGTACTTAAATACTCACTCAAAAATTTTTATTAGCTCTTAGCTTGACCAGTCGAAAGCACTGTTTCCACGGAGAGCGTTATTCTCAATCATATTTTTAGCTTGAGTGTGTAATATAAACGCGCATATATAATGGAGATAAAGAGCATGATGTTCCACGTGTGTTTGTGTAGATTCTTCTACGCGAATAGAGCTTGTTGAATTATCTTATCGGATCGGTTTTAACCCACTCTGATTACATCCTCGTAAAGTTATATTCCGATTAGATAACTAGTCCTCGGACTAGCGAGCTCTACTTATATAAGTACAGAGATATAATAACACGGCTCCGGGGATTGCGCGCCCCTTTAGCAGACGACATAATAAGTTATAGGAGAAAAAAGCTCGTTATTGTTCGTCTGGCCTAGAAAATGACGCAGCTCGAGAGCTCCCGGCAGTGTCGGCGCTCGGTGAGCTGACGTCGAGCGCTCGAGCGGGAGGCGTTGAGTTATCTTGGTTTTACTGCATATTGAAGCCATAACCCGCCGTTTACAAAGCTTTTTAGTATCTGCACACGTTACTTCCGCGCAGCCGCGAGATGAGATACATTTCGAGACACTTTATGTCGCTCCTCCCTCCCTCACTCTCGTTCACTTTCCACCTGCCCCCCCCCCCCCCCCCCGCCTCGTCCATGCACTCTGGATTTACGACTTTCATTATACTTACGCAGAGCATACATCGATAGACACGTGGTTCGTGCCATGTTGCACGCGATTGCTCTCCGCAGCTTTAGCTCCCGTTGGGATTTTGTACCTACTTACCGATTGCTGCACTCTGTCAGACTTGTTACGTCATCTGGCGTCATTAAGTGTACTTCCAAGCGCTATCTCGCTCATATCGTCACGTTTGCTTAAGGGGATGCCTTACTCGTACTATTACCGACCGAGCAATTCACACAGTTTCAAGCTGATTAAAAATAAAATACGTCGAATCACAAAAAATCAAGAGAACACTCTTCTGTGTTTTTTAACGTTCTATCATCCAGTCAAAGTTTGGAGTCGAAATATCAAGCCGTTTTTTCAAAAACTTTGAACGAAATTAGATTTAATTTCGTTCAAAGTTTTTGAAAAAACGGCTTGATATTTCGACTCCAAACTTTGACTGGATGATAGAACGTTAAAAAACACAGAAGGGTGTTCTCTTGATTTTTTGTGATTCGACGTATTTTATTTTTAATCAGCTTGAAACTGTGTGAATTGCTCGGTCGGTAATAGTACGAGTAAGGCATCCCCTTAAGGGGGTGCCATAGTCGTACCGTTACCGACTGAGAAATTCACACAGTTTCAAGCTGATTAAAAATAAAATACGTAAAATCACAAAAAAACAAGAGAACACTTCGCTGCGGTTTTGAACGTTCTATCACCTAGTAAAAGTTTGAAGTCAAAATATTAAGTGGTTTTTACAAAAACTTTAAACAAAACAAAATTCGGTTTCATTCAAAGTTTTTGCAAAAACAACTTGATATTTTGACTCCAAACTTTTACTGGATGATAGAACGTTCAAAACCGGAGCGAAGTGTTCTCTTGATTTTTTGTGATTCGACGTATTTTATTTTTAATCAGCTTGAAACTGTATGAATTGCTCGGTCGGTAATGGTAGGACTATGGAACCCCGTTACGTGAAAGCGAATAAAAAACAGTCCATCAGCGATAAGTGTGGATGTGAATAATTCGACGCGAAGCATTCCGCAATAAGATTGCGCAGAGAGCCCGTTTAATATCGCGTCGATCGGCAAAAACAATGAGATTTGCGAGAAATCCTCCATACGCGCAAGGTACGATCTGTTGTGAGGTGGGGGAAAAGGGGGAAGTCCTCACACTACGATCGGTGTTGACAAACACCCATATCCCACATAGCCGGCGAAAGCCGTGCTATAAGTATAGCTCGTTGCGTAGAGAGCGCGCGCTGTTCGGAGAAGGAATCCCGCACTATACCGAGGCCGCGTGTGTGTAAGCGCGTATGTGTGTGGGTAGTCGCCAGACGCCTTTCTTCTCGACGAGCTGGCGACTCGTTGCCGTGCCTACCTACTCGCCTGGAATCTCTCTCTCTCTCTCTCTCTCTCTCTCTCTCTCTCTCTCTCTCTCTCTCTCTCTCTCTCTCTCTCTCTCTCTCTCTCTCACTCGATTCCCTTTTCTATTTGCCATTGCGCGTACTAGGTATAATGCCAAAGTTGGCTGGCTTTTTCTCTCTCGATAGTTATAGCTTACAAGTAATATTTTGGAGCTAAATAATTTCGTTGACGAGTACCGCCGTTCGACAGGCGGCAGATAAAGCACTCGTTGGCTTGACACCTTATTATTGATTAATGACATATATCTCCGATCAAAGTGAATACTCGGAAACTCTTAAGAATTTAGCAGAAGTTCAAGTGATAAAGTCAGGCTTAATTGAAAACGGGAAAGTATACATTATAGACGTGAAAAGAACCCGGAGCTGCAGAAGCGCAGACGATCGGAGATGAAGGATGTATTCGGTGCGCCTGCATGGACATTTTGTAACAGTTTTATTACACCTACAGTGCGCGTGCCGCTCGCCCAAGTCCTACAGTTGGCTGCTGCATAGCAAGAGGTTGCTCGCCTTGCGCGACCTCGCGCGCTCGCTCGCCTGCCGCCTACGCACGATTGTTATGATATCTCGGCTCTCGGAAAACACCGTCGCCTTATTTGCCATCTACGCGTTTCTCGGTGCCTATACCGGCGGATAAGCACTGGTCGGCAGGCAGCGTGCCGCGCCGTGACCCTTTCTCTCTTACCTCACATTGTCTCCCTGCAGTCCATCGAAGCAAGTTATTTGTCGTCAAATGTAGCTATTTGTCGTTACAAAAGTCGCTTGTGCTCTAAGATGCTCGGTTCTTTCGAATCAATCAACATGTTCTTTGCTCACTTTAGGCTTCACGCGCGTGCTGCCTTTTAGCAGTATATTAATTACTATATCTTTGTGGCTATATTGTCCGAATCTCCCAATGATGTTCTGGGTACCACAACGATTAATGTATTACTTTACTCAACCTAGTGTATTATTTCTTAACTTGCTATTATAATGTTAAAGCTAATTAATTCATATCTGCGGATTATATTGTACTTTTATATTCTGTGAATACGTTTGTAATAAACTCATTAAATACAAATCTAACAAAAGAAAGTAATGAAATCAATACGCATAAAGTCAAGTACTTACCATTAATTCTTGGAATAAATAAAAAATTTCTTTTTTATTTAAAGAATTCATTTAATCGCCAACACTTATATCTATGTGAATATTACTATTTCAAATACGTTTTGTCGATAGCTATGTTTTTTTCAACTTGAAGACCTAAAATTTATCTTCCTTGGAACATTGTATATTGGAATCAAAATTTCATTTAAATAACGATGTTTGATGTAAAAATTTCTACAAATTAAACAAAAGAAAGTTATGAAATCAATTCCTATAAAGTCAAGTATTTATTATCATAAATCTATTTTCGGAGTAAATACATTTTTTTATTACAAACATTTATTCGCCAACGCTTATATATATATTTTTATATGTTACTTCAACAAAGAATATAGAAGTTCAAAATTTCGAACTCAAAGACAAAAAAATTCATTTTCCTTCAAGATATTGCATGTTGGAATTGAATTCATTTAAACGACATTTTTTAAATAATACAAAAGAAAGTTGTGATATCAATTCCCAGATAATCAAGTATTTTTATTATCATTTAAACCACGACATTTTTTATAAATTATGCAAAAGAATGTTGTGATATCTATTCCCAGATAGTTAAGTATTTTTATTATAATTATAATTGAGTTGATTATATATTATAACTATACTTTCTTTTTCGAACAATATCTTTTACATTATATATGATTGAGATGTTAATGGTTCAACGGTCAATTTTTACGTTTATATCCATGTGGCCTAGTGGAATTGCTTACTCTATTTATTATATAATATTTATAATAATAAGCCAGCTATCCCAAAAGTTCTTAAGAAATAAGAAATTTTTTCAAAAAGTTTTCCACAGAAATTTGAATATCTTTTTATAAAACTTTGAGATACTGTAAAATATTTATTAAACTTATATGTAGATTTGTTTGACACATTTTAAAGGTTTTTCATTGTAAAAAATTAATGATAAACATACTTGCCGGACCCGTCCTTTGGCAGTTTTTAGCGAAACAGTTGACTATTAAAAAAAGAAAATTTCTAGAACTGTTTTGGCAACATTGCTTAGTTTTCGCTTTTCGGTAAGGCGATGTAAGGCCCCTTAGTTACCGCCGACTGAAGTCCCGTTTTTCTCATTCAATTTTTAATTTTGACAAAAAATCTCTCTGACATGTTATAGATTTGATAACTAACTATAACACACCAGAGTGATATTGTCTCCAAACTCAAAATTGAATGAAAATAATGTATCCCTGCAATCATCAGTAACGGATGGCACTAACATCGCCTTAAATTGATTGTCGATTAATTTTATTTCAATTTCAATTAGTTTATTGACATAGTTTATTGAAATTCAATAGTTTAATTGAATTCAACTATACGACGAGTATTAATATTATTATAAATAGTAACACATCTACTTGAGTCATATAAAACATATAAAAATATATATAAGCGTTGGCGAATAAATGTTTGTAATAAAAAAATGTATTTACTCCGAAAATAGATTTATGATAATAAATACTTGACTTTATAGGAATTGATTTCATAACTTTCTTTTGTTTAATTTGTAGAAATTTTTACATCAAACATCGTTATTTAAATGAAATTTTGATTCCAATATACAATGTTCCAAGGAAGATAAATTTTAGGTCTTCAAGTTGAAAAAAACATAGCTATCGACAAAACGTATTTGAAATAGTAATATTCACATAGATATAAGTGTTGGCGATTAAATGAATTCTTTAAATAAAAAAAAAAATTTTTATTTATTCCAAGAATTAATGGTAAGTACTTGACTTTATGCGTATTGATTTCATTACTTTCTTTTGTTAGATTTGTATTTAATGAGTTTATTACAAACGTATTCACAGAAAAAGTTTTTTAAATATTTTTGGGGGGGGGTCCAAAGTTTAGACGATCCACTTTAGAATTGAAGTCAACTCTAGATGTTCTCCATTCCGACATAAGCTACTCCAGATTGTGCAAAATTTCGAAATTCTTAATTACGAAAATCATATTTTCGAATGTGACAATTCACCTACTGTCCAAAACATCGAATTTCATTTATAAAATTTTAATAGGGATATAATAAAGATATTTCGAAATAAATCATTAGAAATATGTTACATTCGTTTTAAAATAGTATTGATGAAATTCGATGTTTTGGACAGTAGGTGAATTGTTATATTCGAAAATATGATTTTCGTAATTTAGAATTTCGAAATTTTGCACAATCTGCAGAAGCTTATGTCGGAATGGAGAACGTCTAGAGTTGACTTCAATTCTAAAGTGGATCGTCTAAACTTTGGACCCCCCCCATATTTTTTACCATTTTAAGTTCGTCTTTCTAAAAATTTTTCGTAGAGAAAATTACATAGAAGCGGCTGGTAATACACTGTTACTTGCCTTGGTTTATACTTTTGTAAAAAGTAATATAAAAATGTTTTATTATAAAAGCTTTATAAAAAAATATATTGAATAATAAATACTTGACTTTATAGGAATTGATTTCATAACTTTCTTTTGTTTAATTTGTAGAAATTTTTACATCAAATATCGTTATTTAAATGAAATTTTGATTCCAATATACAATGTTCCAAGGAAGATAAATTTTAGGTCTTCAAGTTGAAAAAAACATAGCTATCGACAAAACGTATTTGAAATAGTAATATTCACATAGATATAAGTGTTGGCGATTAAATGAATTCTTTAAATAAAAAAAAAAATTTTTTATTTATTCCAAGAATTAATTATTAATACACACTTGTTATATTAAAAAAATATTTGAAACTGATTTTTAATAGAAGTTTTAAAAATTTGATTATAAACACTTCATGTAAGACATCATACCAGTTACTTTATTTTATTTATTACACAAAACACTGAAAATTATATATCACTCAGCAATATTTTTTTCTATGCAAAAGCTTATTATGAAGTTTATGAATCTCATAACATGTAATTATTTTATTTATATTAATACACACTTGTTCTATTCTCAAATATTTGAAACTGATTTTTAATAGAAGTTTTAAAATTTGATTATAAACACTTCATGTAGCACGTCGTACCAGTACCATATTTTATTTATTATTACACAAAACATTGAAAATTATATTGTATATTTATATATAACCTCGCGTGTCACTGAGCAATATTTTCTTGTATGCAAAAGTTTATTATGATGTTTATGAACCTCATAAGATGTAATTACTTATTAATACACGCTTAAGCTATTTTCAAAATATTTGAAACTGATTTTAAGGAGAAGTTTTTAAATTTGATATAACATTTCATGCAACACATTTTACCCGTATTTTATTTTTTATATTACACCAAATACTGATAGATGTCATTTTGTAATCACAATTTGTTATCAATAACATTTGATTTATATATGCACTTCATTGGACATATCATACTGATATTTTATTTTATTTAATAATACAAAACACTGATTACATGCCATTTTTTAATCACTATATGTTATTTGTCATCAATAAAATTTAGTTATATATGCACTTCATGCAACACATCATACCGGTATTTTATTTTATTTATTACGCAAAACACTGATTAGATGTCGTTTTGTAATAATAATAATTTAATCCTGTCAAATATGAAGACCAATTTTTAATATTCTTCTAAAATAATTATTTTATTTATTAATACACACTTGTTCTATTCTCAAATATTTGAAACTGATTTTTAATAGAAGTTTTAAAATTTAATTATAAACACTTCATGTAGCACGTCATACCAGTACCATATTTTAAACACTGAAAATTATATTGTATATTTATATATATAACCTCGCGTGTCACTGAGCAATATTTTTTGTATGCAAAAGTTTATTATGATGTTTATAAACCTCATAAGACGTAATTACTTATTAATACACACTTGAGCTATTTTCAAAATATTTGAAACTGATTTTAAGGAGAAGTTTTTTAATTTGATATAACATTTCATGCAACACATTTTACCGGTATTTTATTTTTTTATATTACACCAAATACTGGTAGATGTCATTTTTTAATCACAATCACAATTTGTTATCAATAACATTTGATTTATAAAATTTTCATGTTGAGGATATTATAAAATACATCTTGAAAATATTGTATCGTAAATAGTATTTGCCTGCACTTCTGTTTTTCTTTCTTGAGTAGTGCTATATATATTCTTACTATCTTCTTTAATATAAATTATTCTATTCCTACGCGTCTGTTCATGTATTAAAATAACTTTTTGTCGTCCATTAATAATAAAATAACAACCAGGGTCATGAGGGCAGTCGTTCATTTTTGCTAATTCAAAATTAGATTTTTCAGACACATTACACGATTAGAACTCCTTAACATTATTGGCTATATTATACATATATCTCAATATTTCCAAAAGGACTCGAAAAAAATCTTCTGGTATAATATCTGTAAAAAATCTGTAAAAATAAAAAATTACACAAAGTATCAATTTTTACAACATGATTTTAGCCATTTAACATTCAGCCAGTAAGTACTTATCTAATAAAAGTTATTTTTCCCATTGATTGACTGATACACGAAGAATAGATAAATCTTTAATATAAATTATTCTATTCCTAAGCGTCTGTTCATGTATTAAAATAATTTTTTGTTGTCCATTAATAATAAAATAACAACCAGGGTCATGAGGGCAGTCGTTCATTTTTGCTAATTCAAAATTTTCAGACACATTACACGATTAGAACTCCTTATCCCTATATTTCCAAAAGGACTCGAAAAAAATCTTCTGGTATAATTCTGGTATAATATCTATAAAAAATCTGTAAAAATAAAAAATCACACAAAGTATCAATTTTACAAAATGATTTTAGCCATTTAACATTTAGCCAGTAAGTACTTATCTAATAAAAGTTACTTTCCCATTGATTGATTGATACACGAAGAATAGATAAATTCTTCTCATCACCAGTTGACTATTTGAGATTTTTACATATTATTAACTAATTTATACTAACTCACGATATCACGATATGATCACGATATGATAACATTTGTAATATATATATATCTGTGTGTATAATAAAAAAATACTGACATGTTATTATATGTAAATAAGGTTAGGTCGATTATATGTAAATAAGGTTAGGTCGATGGATACGGTGTACATATATATATATATATATATATATATATATATATACACGCTGGATCGTATGGGGTCACGTGACGTTATACGTATCACGTGATCGGAAGCGGATGCAGGTCTGATGAAAGAAAAGGAAAAAATTTAAAGATCGGAATCGACCAGTCTGATTCTTTGATACTCAATATCTCTTAAATGAGACAATATTTTTGAATAAAACCTTCAAATTTTTCTAGCTTAATGAACATAGATTTCAACAAGTGTATTATGCTAGATATTTATTCTGCATAGATAAAATACAACGCGATCAAAGTTTTCGCGCTCTCATATCAAAGAATATAAGGCACGGGTCACTCCTTAGGCCTCTTCTGCATTGTTTGACTGTTACTTGCCTTCGGAGCGCTCCCGCGCTCCTTGATGATAGCCTTAGCGTTCTATTAAATTTTTTGCGATTTTCAGACTTATAAGTTATTATTATGTAAATACCTACAACAGTGTTTCACAGTAAAATAGTGAATTCGGCTCGAGTAAATAATGATTCAGTACGTATTGCACAATTAACGCAACTGGTATCCCTATAATTATTAAATATATTTTGTACACTTACTTAAAACTCTTAGCTGAAAAGTTAAGACGATTGTAACTTACAAAAGTTTTTACGCGTACGAATGTAATTAGAAGTACCTATATAATACATAAATACTGGAAAAGTAATGGAGAATATAAATAGTTACAAGAAAAAAGTTCTCAATATTTTACTAATTGTTGTAAACTTACTCTGTACATATATACAGTCTGATAGGTTATAGGCATAATGCTAGAGTAAACTGAAAATGAGGTAAAAAGCCGTTGATTGCAAAAGCTGCTAAATGCCAGAGTGTGGGTGAAGGTGGGAGGACCCTTGTTATATGAGAGACATCTCGCCTCGCTCGGCGGACATATAATAGGTATAGGTGAACGGCTACGCACGCTCGCTCTTATTAGGGAAAAGTGTCGTCCCGGAAAAGCGTCGAGACGGAGTCGCGAGAGCCGCACAGGCGAGCAAGACATCGAGCTGGTCGACTTCCGCCGTGCGAGCTCTCTCCCTCTTTCAACCCCCGGGACGCGCCGGTCGCGGCTATTTTCCAGGAAAATGGGATTTTGACGAAAAATCGCGGAGGTTCAATAACAGGGCGCCAGGCAGCGCCGCGAGGTGTCCCGCGTGGCGCGCCCTCTCCCTCGGGAATCCCCGCGCGTGCGGAAAAACTTCTGAGCGTGGCGGGGAGAGAGGAGGAGAGAGGGTCAGAGCGGCGCCCCCGCCGCGCGGAAGAAACCCCGAGGGCTGAGAGGCCGAATTTCCCCGGCGACTAGGCGGACATGAGGTGCGCGCTGGACCGCCCGCGCCCCCGCGTCTTTCCCTCTTTAGCGCCTTTCCGTGCTGTCTACTCTTCCTCTCACGTGCATAACGGTATTCGAAACCGAGCCGGAAGGGGAGGAGAGCTCCGACCGAAGGAGGTGCATGAAAAGAAGCGCGTTTTCCCGGGTTTCCGCCTCTAGCGAATTTTCTCGCTCCTGCCGGCGCTACTCGCCCGATCCCCGGCGAAGCCCGCCCGCTCGCGCACAGGAGCGCGCTGGCTTGCGCACCTCCGCGCACCCCCAGGATCGGCGGGGCCGTAGAAAAAGTGCAATTTGCCCGAAAATCCGGGCCTCGGTTATCCGGCGCGCATGAGCGCCGCGGCCCCTCCGATCCCGAGGAAGCGGCCGGGACGGGAGCGCCGGAATCGCGCGCCCAAATCACAGGAGCCCAACAGCAGCGCGCGCTTCCCGAGGGACGAGCGGGAGCGCGGCCAGTGCTCCTGCGCTCTCTTGCACCCTGGACCCTCTTCCTGCGCCCCTCCTTTCATCCGCTTCTTTTGCCCTTTTCTTGCTCTCGCGCCCCTCACAACCGCGCGCAGGCTACATACGAGTGTCGCCCGAAGTGCACGGCAGCTGCGAGCACCACTGGGGAAAGAGGAGCAGCGGGCGGCAAATTAGCAGGAGCGCAGCGCATCAGTAAGTCGCGTCGAGCGCGCTCGGGTCACTGCGCACGCGCGGCCCCGCGATACAGCCGCAAGCTCGTCCCCTGCTTGCATGCTGCTGCATACGTAAGCGTGAGGCGTAGGACTGACGCCGGGAAGCCCACACCTACGGCCAAGCGGCTTCCAGCTCAACTGCCCCCCCCCCCCCCCCAACTCTCCCTTTTCCTCAACTTGTCACTCGGCGACTGCTCATAAAGATCGCAAGCTCGTTTTTGACTTTCGACGAATGTGAAGCTAAAGTAAGTATACAACGGAATGAGTTGTCGATTCTTGACTGTTTAAGCCCACTGTGGCGAGTGGCGCGATATCTCGCCAGGAGACAGTTTTTAACTGAGAGAATAAAACTTTCTTCACGCTCTAAACTGTTTTCAGTGTAAAGTCGGGTAGGGTACTGTTACATATACGCTATTTTTTTTTAGTGTAATATATACACAATATTTTCGTAAAAGTCCAATTTCACTATTTTGAAACTGGATGTACACCGAATAGTGTATATATTCACTATTTTGTACCAGTGCCCGACTTTGCACTGCAAAGAAATTAGGGAGCAGTGCTATTATTAGTTTTGCTAAGTTAACGAAAGATTCAACATAAGTAGTTTAGAAAAACTTACCGAAGAGGCATTTACTTAGCGATTAGGTTGGAGTTTGAATTATTCACATGCGAGCCAATGAGAATTGAAAAACCATATAAAATAACATTAATAACTGACAATTAAGTGGGGAGCGAAAGGAAAGGGCATTAATGTAAAGATGTTGAAATTGCGTAAGTGGCTGGCTGTCGGAAGGCTGAAGAATAGAGCGGAAATCCGGAGTGGTAGGGCTTTCTCAAGGTGAGAGACCGGGCCGACAGGGAACAGTGTAAGGGCTCGCGACTGTGTGTGTGCGCGTATGCGCGCGCGCGTGCGGGCGTGCGTGCGTGCGTGCGCGCGCGCGCGTGTGTGTGTGTGTGTGTGTGTGTGTTTGTGTGTGTGTGTGGCTCGAGCGGCGAGTTACGAGGCCATAACGGCCGGCCGTATAGGCGAGATATCCATAGCCCAGGGAGAAAAGGGGTTGACGCTCGAGAGGTGCGCGCGGCGTATATGTATATAGCTACGTGGGGACGGGCGCGGGCGTAAACGTGAAGCAATGTAACAGCCGCGGCACGTAAGTCGTAAAAGCCCCGGCTAAAGTCGATGCAACGCAAGCTCTCCCTCTTGCCTCCATCGACTCGCCCTTACGCTCCGCTGCAGCGCGCCCCCCTCGCCGAGGCGCCCAGACCCTTTGCCGGGCAGCACTTTTCTCTCTCTTCCTTCCTACGCGCAAAGCTCAAAGTGCGCGCAAAGAGAGCGAAATGGCCTGTACGAGTGGCGTCTTCTCATGCTTCACCTCGCTTTCCATCTGCAGGCAGCGCGCGAATCGGAAAAGCGGATGCGGATGGCTTGCTGGGAAGTAATGAGACAGGTGTATATGAGATGTGTCGCGGCCCCGGCGCACCGCTTTACGAGCCACAGTCTGCTCGTATATCATTCCTCCGCGAGCTGGCAAAGTTGGCCCGCGGCTTCTTTTTTCCTAGATATTCGCTTCGGCGCTTACTTATAGGAGAGTGTCAGGCCGGATCTTTTGGGATGTGGAAATATGAAGAATTGAAGCTTCAATATTACACCCTAACGCTCCAAATAACTCAGGTTCTGGACATTGTTAGTCTTACTTTGAAATAAAGTCTCTTTTTGAAACGGTAACCAATCGATCTTGAAAAGTCTTAGATACAATATCAAAAGTTCAGAATACAGCTACTCTCTAAATTTGAATCAGTGCATATGCACTGGTACCAAATCAGTGGTATATACTTATAGCTGTCAATCAGTAAATAATCACGAATCATCAGTGGATTTTTACCGATTATCAGTTATAAGTGTACCACTGATTATTTTCAGTGCATATGCACTGATTTAAATTTAGAGAGTAGAGAAAACTAGTTTTCATTTACTTTATTCAGATTTTTAAAAATATTGATTCCTTCCAACGTTTTAGTTTAAAGTTGAACAGCAGAAATGTACCAAAATACGTATCAAGTTGTAGTGCGAATTTTCGCCATTTAGCAGTACATTTGCATTATAGAACTTTAAACTATCATAACTTTGGAAAGAATCTTTAGTTTTATTTGTAATATTCAAATTCTATTTAAGACTTTCAAAGATTAAATGGTTACCGCTTTAAAAAGACATAAAACTGTTTGTCTTAAAATTTCATCACATCATTAAATTCTAAAATATGGTTATCGTTTAATATACTGTTAGTGTTAAGATAAACTTGTACTAAAAAGAATGAAAATCGCCTGTGCCATTTTATTCTTAGATTTTAATACAAATGATAATGCATGTATGTGCGCGTTTGACGTTATTGTATTTTTTAAAATTTGAAAATTTTTCTTTTTTTCTAAAACTACACTGAAAAAAAAGATTTGTTGTTTCAACTAAATATTTAGTAAAATATTTAGTAAAGTTATCTTTAGTTAAATCAACTAAATATTTCTCTGAAACAACTACATAAAGAGTAAAATCAACTAAATTATTTAGTTAAAATAATAATTAGTAAATTTAATTAAACATTTAGTTACTTCAAATATGGTATGGTTGATTCAATTAAAAGGTTTCATTGAAAGAACTAAATTCGTTTTCTTGAAACAAGAAAATAACTTCAAATAAATGTTTATTGTTTTTAGCAAAATCAATTGGTAGAGTTAACGAAATATTTACTTAAATGAAATAACTGAAATATTGATGAACCCAATCTCTAAAAACAAATAAATGTTTGTTTGAAACAACTACATATTTGGTTGATTTAAACAATTAAAAACAAGGAAATATCTCCGACGCATTAACTAAACCATTCATTCCTTTAACAAATATTTTGTTAACTCAACTATTTATTTAGTAACTTCGACAGCATGATTTTGTTCAACTAGCTAAAGGATTTATTAAAGAATCGAATCCTAATTTACAAAATCTTTACTTGTTACTACTAACTATTTCATAGATTCAAATAAATAAATTGGCATGGTGTGGTTTGTGCACATAAGAATTATGCACATATTTATTGTGCACACTTTAGCATTGGAGTATACACATAGATATAGATATACACCAATGCTAAAGTGTGCACAATAAATATGTGCATAATTCTTATGTGCACAAACTACACCATGCCAATAAATTAGTTGAAGTGCCAATATCTGTATATCCAAATATGTTGTCATTCTTACTAAATACTTACTTGTTTTGAAGAAACCTTTTATTTAACCGACAAGATATTTAGTAACTGCAACTAACAGGTTTTGCAATATGAACAAAAGTGATTCGATAATTTTCTTCTCTCGTCAATCAAACGTTTCCTTGATTTGACTAAATATTTCTTAGAAGATACTAAATATTAATTAGATTTAACTAAATGTTTAGTTAAATAAGCACTATGACAATAAAAAAGTATGTAGTTAATTTGACTACATATTTCTTGGTTTCAAATAAACCTTTTGTTAAAAGGACAAACTGCGTACTTCAATCTACAAAACTATTTCCTTACCCCAACCAAAATTTAGTTAAAAACTTTCTCTTACTCTTATTAAGTTACAATTAGTTGACTTGAATAAATGTTTGTTCGGTCTGACTAAAAATTAGTTAAAATGCCAGTGTCTTTGTATCCAAATACGTTGTCATTCTTACTAAATACTTAGTTGTTTTAAACAAACATTTTATTAAACCGACAAGATATTTAGTAACTGCAACTAACAGGTTTTGCAATTTGAACCAAAATGATTCGTCAATTTTCTTCCCTCGTCTATCAAACGTTTCCTTGATTTGACTAAATATTTCTTAGACGACAATAAATATTAATTAGATTTAACTAAATGTTTAGTTAAACAAGCACTATGAAAATATAAAAGAATGTAGTTAATTGGACTACATATTTCTTGGTTTCAAATAAATCTTTTGTTAAAAGGAGTAATTGCGTGCTTCTATCTACAAAACTATTTCCTCACCCCAACAAAATATTGGTTAAAAAATTTCTCTCCCGATTTCTAAGTTACAATTAGTCAACTTAAATAAATGTTTGTTAGGTCTAACTAATAAATTAGTTGAAATGCCAATGTCTTTGTATCCAAATATGTTGTCATTCTTACTAAATGTTTACTTGTTTTAACCAAATATTTTATTAAGCCGACAGGATATTTAGTAACTGCAACTAACAGGTTTTGCAATCTGAACAAAAATGATTCGTCAATTTTCTTCCCTCGTTAATCAAACGTTTCCTTGATTTGACTAAATATTTCTTAGACGACAATAAATATTAATTAGATTTAACTAAATGTTTAGTTAAACAAGCACTATGACAATATAAAAGAATGTAGTTAATTTGACTACATATTTCTTGGTTTCAAATAAATCTTTTGTTAAAAGGAGTAATTGCGTGCTTCTATCTAGAAAACTATTTCCTTACACCAACAAAATATTGGTTAAAAAATTTCTCTCCCGATTTCTAAGTTACAATTAGTCAACTTAAATAACTGTTTGTTAGGTTTGACTAATAAATTAGTTGAAATGCCAATGCCTTTGTAACCCAATATGTTGTCATTCATACTAAATGTTTACTTGTTTTAAACAAATATTTTATTAAGCCGACAGGATATTTAGTAACGGCAACTAACAGGTTTTGCAATCTGAACAAAAATGATTCGTCAATTTTCTTCCCTCATCAATCAATCGTTTCCTTGATTTGACTAAATATTTCGTAGATTACAATAAATAACTATTAAATTTAACTAAATGTTTAGTTAAAACCGCACTATGATAATAAAAAAGTATGTAGTTGATTTGGCTACATATCTCTTTGTTTCAAATAAATCTTTGTTAAAAGGAGTAACTGCGTACTTCTATCTAGACAACTATTTCCTCACACCAACAAAATATTGGTTAAAAAATTTGTCTCGCGATTACTAAGTTACAATTAGTCAACTTAAATAACTGTTTGTTAGGTCTGACTAATAAATTAGTTGAAATGCCAATGTCTTTGTGTCCAAATATGTTGTCATTGTTACTAAATACTTAGTTGTTTTAAACAAACATTTTATTAAACCGACAAGATATTTAGTAACGGCAACTAACCGGTTTTGCAATCTGGACGAAAGTGATTCGATAGTTTTCTTCTCTCGTCAATCAAACGTTTCCTTGATTTGACTAAATATTTTTTAGAAGATACTAAATATTAATTAGATTTAACTAAATGTTTAGTTAAATAAGCACTATGACAATATAAAAGAATGTAGTTAATTTGACTACATATTTCTTGGTTTCAAATAAATCTTTTGTTAAAAGGAGTAATTGCGTGCTTCTATCTACAAAACTATTTCCTCACCCCAACAAAATATTGGTTAAAAAATTTCTCTCCCGATTTCTAAGTTACAATTAGTCAACTTAAATAAATGTTTGTTAGGTCTAACTAATAAATTAGTTGAAATGCCAATGTGTTTGTATCCAAATATGTTGTCATTCTTACTAAATGTTTACTTGTTTTAAACAAACATTTTATTAAGCCGACAAGATATTTAGTAACTGTAAGTAACAGGTTTTGCGATCTGAACGAAAATGATTCGCGATTTTCTTCTCTCGTCAATCAAACGTTTCCTTAATTTGACTAAATATTTCTTAGATTACAATAAATAACTATTAAATTTAACTAAATGTTTAGTTAAACAAGCACTATGACAATATAAAAGAATGTAGTTAATTTGACTACGTATTTTTTGGTTTCAAATAAATCTTTTGTTAAAAGGTGTAATTGCGTGTTTCTATCTACAAAACTATTTCCTCACACCAACAAAATATTGGTTAAAAAATTTGTCTCGCGATTACTAAGTTACAATTAGTCAACTCAAATAACTGTTTGTTAGGTCTGACTAATAAATTAGTTGAAATTCCAATGTCTTTGTATCCAAATATGTTGTCATTCTTATTAAATATTTACTTGTTTTAAATAAACATTTTATTAAGCCGACAGGATATTTAGTAACTGCAACTAACAGGTTTTGCATTCTGAACAAAAATGATTCATGAATTTTCTTCTCTCGTCAATCAAACGTTTCCTTAATTTGACTAAATATTTCTTAGACGACAATAAAGATTAATTAGATTTAACTAAATGTTTAGTTAAACAAGCACTATGACAATATAAAAGAATGTAGTTAATTTGACTACATATTTCTTTGTTTCAAATAAATCTTTGTTAAAAGGAGTAACTGCGTACTTCTATCTACAAAACTATTTCCTCACACCAACAAAATATTGGTTAAAAAATTTGTCTCGCGATTACTAAGTTACAATTAGTCAACTTAAATAAATGTTTGTTAGGTCTGACTAATAAATTATTTGAAATGCCAATGTCTTTGTATCCAAATATTTTGTCATTCTTACTAAATGTTTACTTGTTTTAAACAAACATTTTATTAAGCCGACAAGATATTTAGTAACTGTAACTAACAGGTTTTACAATCTAAAATGTTGATGCCGGTAAGGTAGAGATCGTGTCGGTACTTCACACGGCCTTTTATATTAAAGTTTACTAAATATTTCATAGTTTCAAATAAATCGTTAGTTACAAATGATGAGTTACACACATATTATTGAGTTTATAAATCATTAATTAAAATGTAATTAAGAATGTATATTAATTATAAGAATATAATTAATTATTAGATTGATGTGCGCGATATTTTACATTTACATGCAACTCTATACTTAGTTAAAATTGAAATTTTGTAGGGTACAAGCGTTGCGTAGCGTAGCGGTTAGAGCGTTAGCCTTGTAATCCGAGGGTCCCGAGTTCGATCCCACCTTAGGTCAAAAATTTTTTCTGCGTTTTTTTCTGTTAGATAATATGTAAATGCGAAACTGCGAGCGATAATTAATATAAATTAATGCGAATATGTAATAATAATTTGATTTAATATTAATAAAATTACTATATAATAACTATGCAGAATCCATATTAAGTTACAGGAGTTCAGGAAAAATCACCAACTTCAATGCGGATGGTTGTACGAAAAGGCTACAAGGAAGAAAAAACTTTTATTTCAAAATTATTAAAAAAAAAATTTTTATAATTTTTTTTAAATAATTAGCAAAATATTTTGTAAAATTGACTAAACAGTTAGTTGATTCAACAAATCATTTATTCATATTTATTAAATATTTCGTTAATCTAATGCAGCGGTTAGTTAGTATCATAAAATATTTCACTGTTTTAATTAAATGTTTAGTAATTACAAACAAGTATTTAGTCAACATAATTGAATAATTTATCAAACAAGATAAATTGTTAGTTAATACAATGAATCGTTTAGTCAGTTTCACAAAATTATTTATTGCTCCAGGTAAATACTTAGTAATTTCAGTAAAATGTTTTGTCAAATTGATTAAGTATTTCATTGATCTTAATAATCTGTTAGTTCATCCAATGAATCGTTTAGTCAATTTCATAAAATATTTTGTTGCACCAGAAAAATATTTTGTAATTTCAAGAAAATTTATAGTCAAATTGATTAGGTATTTCATTGTTCTTAATAACCCGTTAGTTGATGGAATGAATTATTTAGTCAATTTCATAAAATATTTTGTTGCTCCAGATAAATGTTTTGTAATTTGAATAAAATATTTTATCAAATTGATTAAGTATTTCGTTGTTCTTAATAACTAATTGAGCCCAAATATCAACGGCACCCTAAAAAATTTTACGAACGAAATTTCGGTTATTTCTGTTCGCAAAATTTTTTAGGATGCCGTTGATATTTGAGCTCAAAACTGCGTAGGCTGGTAGATTATTACATTGCGCAGGGCAACTATCTCTTTATAAGACGTAATTCGATATATTTATTTTAATAATATAGAATTTACCGTGTTCTGCCGGTAAAACAGAGTACATGAGTACCACACCCTCTTAACAAAAATATTATTAAAAAGGGTCCAAGAAGTTGCTATTTCAAACATGTACCGTCCAGTCAAAGGCTTGTATACAGTCTTTCAAAGAAAAAAAAAGACCACTGTCAATTCATTGGCACATAGCTTCCTCAAACTTAATTTACTGATTCCTTTAATTAATTTTTAATTCCAATATTTAAAATTTAATACTTTATTTTGTACGGAGAGACTATGTCAAATGGTTTGTGGCTTTTTTTACTCTTTCTATTTTTTATCATTAAAAAGCAATTATTATTATACAATTTTATATTTTACAAAAAAAATTCATTGTCCACAAAAAACACAAACAAATGATTACCACGGCCAGATATTCGAGATTAAAAATTTTTTTTTCATGTTTTTTAATGCTGATATCTCAGAGAATATTTGATCAATTTGAAATTTTAATCAATAATTATTACAATTATTTATTACAATATTTAGTTAAATTTTCAAGATTTTTTTATAAAACATTTTTTTTTCTGAAAAACAAATGAAGATAATCTCTTCAAATTTTAACTAAATATCAACGGCTGAGCGGAACAAGGTCGTATCTCATCGCGAGGATGAAGAACCTCGTATCTCAGCGCGCGGACGAAAAACGTCGTATCTCACCGCGCGGACGATGAACGTCGTATCTCGCCGTATACTAGCCGTGTAATGGCCGCAAGAACGCCGAGATACGACGTTCTTCATCCGCGCGGTGAGATACGAAGTTCTTCGTCCGCACGCTGAGATACGACGACCTTCACCCGCGCGGTGAGATACGATCTTGCTCCGCTCAGCCGTCAACGTAGTCTTTAATGAGTTTAATAAGTGGTTAAAATTTTAAGTCGATAAATCAAGATTCTCTCTCTTTTTTCTCTGAGAATTATTCTCTGAGAATTATTCTGAGATTATTCTCTGAGAAAACGCGATTCGAAAATTAGAAAAAAAAAATTTTTAACCGACTCAAATATCTTTTTTCGTAATGGACCGATTTTTTGGGTGACGAACTCGATCTGAAATATATAAAAGCTACATCTGTGCCAAATTTCAGGACGATTGGATAATTTTTACTCTTGTTATCGTGCGACAACAAAAACGCAAATTTTTTCTAAAATAATTTTTTTCTAAAAAACAAATGAAGATAATCTCTTGAAATTTTAACCAAATATAGTCTTCAGTTAGTGTAATAAGTGGTTAAAATTTCAAGTCGAAAAATAAAACATTTTTTGAGAAATTAATTTATGAAACATAAAAACGTTTTCCTTAATAACAAATGACAGAGTGAAGATAATTTAAATATTAAAAAAAGAAAATATAGGTAATTTAAATACCTTTCAAGAAAAGTTCATTATATTATGTAGTAATGGCTGTAAGACATAAAGAAATAAAAAAAAGTAAAAATTCAAAATCGTTTTTTGGTTATAAAAAAAAAGAAAATCAATGAAAACTCAAATCCATCAGGGTACCGAGTTTTTTTGCGAGACGAAGAGAATAGTCTTTGTCCGACAAAAATCGGTCCATTCGTTTCCGAGATATAAAGAGTTTACACACGCACGCACACACGCACGCACCCACCCGCCCACACCCACACACACGCACGCACATCCACGAAAAAAAATTTTCTCAAAATCAACAAATATCGACATAGATCGCCTTCAAACATCTTTTTGATCATTTTTTTGTTTCGAAAATTTTTTTGACCGTTGCGAAGCTTCCTCTATGAGGAAGTAATAAATAAAAGTAGAAAAAATCAGCGTTAATTTGCTTTTTTCAGAATTAAAATATATTAGACTAATTAATCGTGAGCGTGAAATACATAAAATATCGTGCATATTAAGATGTATTTTCGTTGGTTCGTACAAATAAGTAAGTTAGGTATGCATCATTTATTTATCTGGTCATGGCATGTCTAATTTATCCTCAAGTCAATAACATATAAGAACGCTCATGTATTCTCCAATTCATACACTGACAGAAAAAATTTGGTAAAAATTCTTATGTTGTCATGTAAAAATTACCATGTTGGAATCGTAACTCGACCATATGTCGGATTTTTAGCAGAAATTGCAATACACGTAGGAAAAATTCCAAGTCTAACATGGGAATTTTTTTATAACTGATTTTAAAGAGCGAAAAAAATTATTACATCTTTTTTTTTAGGAGTGGGGGAGCGAGTATCAGACACATAATTATTATATTTAGACAATACAGAAGTTATTTTTGAATTAAACATGATTAAAGAAAATTTATTAAATAAATTAAAAATTTTTGACGGCATCGAGACTCGAACCTGGAACCCTTGGCACGGTAGTCGGGAGCGCTAACCACTTACCTAAAAGACATATGTCCTACAAAATTTTGGAACTTGTATATCCCCAAACGTAAGTTATGCGCGCTAATTTTATAACAAATTATGCTTTAACTCGAATAATATTATTCTCTATTTTAACGTAATTTATTACAAATGTTATATATTAAGAATATTGTTTAACATTTTATAACTATTACCAATACCTTAAATTAAACAAGCTCATTTATTTATTAATGAATTTGTATTTTCGATATAATGGTTTTTCACAACCTTCCTTAAAAATATTACAAATAAACAATGATTTTAAAAATTGTCTTATCATAAAAAATAAAAAAAAAAAAATAAAAACAAGTATGTTGGATTAGAACGCACATTCAGTTGTTGCGTTTAGCGTTTGTGTTTTGTCTCGATGTTGCCAAGGTGGATTGAGTTTGTTGACATGTATCTGTCTGAATCTTTCCTATTTTGACATTGAAGAGGTCAACTTTTCGTGCACTCGCGGGGTGTTTACGATTGAATGTGTGAATTCTTACTCTAAAACTCTCTCAATTTTTACCATGCTAGCCTGGGAAAATGTACAAAAGATAAAGTTCCATTAGTCACGTGTTAATTTTTACTATGCTGGCATAGGAAGTTTTACTTGTGACATTGGACTTTTTCATATAAAAGATAGTAAATATTTCGATTTTAAGCAGTTGTGGGCAACTTCCAAGAGCAACATAGGAATTTTTCCCCGGGTTTTTCTGTCAGTGTAAAGAGGGTATTAGTTCGGCGATTGCATAAGAGTTGAAATTTCTATCTTAAAAAAATGATGGATTTATTATGATATCAATTTATTCGTGATTTGGTTGGTGGGAGTAATGGGTTGCGAGGGTACAAAAACAAAAGTGGCGCGAAGGCTTGGTAAAATAACGGCGCGCGAAGCGCGCTTAGAGATGGCTAGTTAGATGTAAAATTTGAAATGCACAAGGGTGCGTCAGGTCGTTTCTTCTACATGACAGGCAGGGCGCTGTCACAGTCTTTGATTAAGTTCAAGAAATGACAAATCGTTGAATGACTTTGAGCAACATGAAGCATTTGTAAGTGTGGCACATGTTCTTGAAAAGCATTGTGGAGAAGAATGAATAAATGCGAGTGTAAGCTCCTCGTGGCGAGTTGCGCCGGGTGAGTTATTGAGCGCAGGTGCAGTCGCATTCGCTTCGGAAGGGGCTGCAGCAGTAGGCCGCCACTCGAGGCTCGGAGATGGAGGACATTCGGAGATCCGCGGGGGTGATACTCTTCAAGTGGCCGTGCAACGACTGAATGAGCTGTGCTGACTTATTCGCTGGCTCCTGGAGAGAACCCGTCGCTGTTGCTGGGACAACAGGCGATGCTCGCCGACGAGGTCGCCGAGGTTGAAGAGCCACCCTCATTATTTGTCCTCCTTTTCGCCTTTCGCTCATCTCGGCGGAAGCGAGTGCAGGCCTCCCCTCGATGTGCTTCCTGGGGTCGCGCACTCGTTCTTCCGCTTAATTAGACTTCCTCCTGCAGGCTCTCTCCGCACGTTCCTCAGTCTCACTATTCCTGGAGCTCGGCGCGAGCTCAAGGACTTTTCAGCGGCGATAAGAGCAGGAAATCCGACAGGGGCTCATTGTCGATCTCTGATCGAGCTCCTGCTGCAGAGTGCATCGATCCGAAGAGGGCCGTGTTGTAAGGCTCGCGCGCAGCAGCTCTGCGAGCTTTGCCCTGCTGGTGTGTGTAAGGTGGTTCGGCTCGCGGCCTCGAGGGACAAGCGCGAAAGGCTCGCTGCGCTGGTGCTGGTTGCCTGGCAACGTGCGCAAGCGCCGACTTTTCACCCGCCGCAGCAACTCCCCTGCGCTTATTCTCTTTCCCGCGTGACGCTACATATCCGCTGCCAGCACGTTCTATCTTCGCGGGTTATTGTATCGATTTAGCTACACTTAGAGAAAAAATACTATTTTCACTTAAGGTTGTATTGGCCGTAACGTCCCATTCAAAAGCTAGTTTTTCACGTTAAAACTACAATAAATAATTATGTAAAGAAATTGATCAATTTTTAGTTCTCGCGATCAATGTATTAATGCAATCGGAATATTATAAGCTTTAAAAATAAAAAATCAAAACAAAATGGTAAACTTGGCACTATTTTTTTCAAATCATCAAAATGCACTAATTTCAACGTAATGACAATGTTAAAAAAAATAGTGCCGAGTTTACAATTTTGCTTTGATTTTTTATTTTTGAAGCTTATAATATTCCAATTGCATTAATACATTGATCGTGAGAAGTAAAAATTGATAAATTGCTTTACATAATTATTTATCGCAGTTTTAACGTGGAAAACTAACTTTTGAATGGGACCTTACGGCCAATACAACCTTAAGGTTGTATTATAGAAAATTTTTGTAATCGATTGCAATTGAAATGAATTGCTTTTGCGAGCAAGTATTAAAGTTATAGCATAATAACTATGTAATAAGGCGTACAGTCATACCAAAAAGTGAAAAAAATGAGCATTAAAATGTTCTAAAACCGATGTAAAGTTTTCTTCATAGTTTTAAAAAACATTTTACATATTTGTTTACTCTTAGTACTGTAGAATATTACTGTTTTCGACGAATTATACGACCAAAATATTTGTTGTAAATTTTTGAATGAGACCCTATTGAAAAATATCGCGCGATTAATCGCGCGACTAATCGCGCGAAGATCGTGCCAGTTTATCGAACATTTTCTGGCGCGATAGTCGCGCGAGTTAGCCGAAATTCAACATTAAAAAATAAGTTTTATTTTCACAACTGTGTACGTGCTTGCATAATTGACAAACATTATGACTAAATAAATCAGTGCCTATAAACTGCAGTTTTAATGTACGTGTGAGTATGTGACTGTATGTATCCCTGTTGAAAATATCCACGTGGATTGACATGGATTCCACATGGATTATTTGAAATCTATGTGGATTCTGAGAAACCAACCCGATTTGAAAAATCCACGTGGATTCCAACTAATCCACATAGATGTAGACAATCCGGCTGAAAAAATTCATATGAGACTCACTTGAATCTCACGTGATTCTCAGGTGAGTCTCATGTCAAATTCTTATGTAACAATTTTAAATGAATTAATACTATTTTTTATTGTAATTAATTGTTTAAATTAATTTAATCGTTTTAATTTATTTTCTAATATGAAATTAGAGATGTAAATAAAACTCAATGAAATATAAAACAGATGTATATATATTTAAATGTTTTATTTTATAAAAGTATAAAAATATGTATTTCGGTACAAATAGTATTTTCGCCACCCTGAATATGGCCAAATAGAGCGTATATATGCCCTATTGAAAAAAATCTTGTGATCAACTACATGATTTTTTCCAAAATCCGGGAATATGCTCTGCTTGATGTATAACATTTTATTTATTATTTAGCAGTTTAATACTGCTTTTAAATGAAGAATAACAGTTTAATGAAACTTTGAACGATAATATATTATCGTGCAAATGTTTCATTAGAATGTTAGTATAATTGTTTCCAAGTATTACATTTTAAAAAGAATCAATTTAATTGAAAATATAGAATTAACTTTATTATTATAACAATTCAATGTATCGACACAACTGTAAGTAAATAATAGAGACATGTAACATACCTGCAACATTAGAATAATGTTATTGATGATATTTTGCTTAATGTGGAAAAAGAAGAAACGATGTTCAACGAGCCTCGTGCTCGCGCTCTCGACGCCGACCCGTGATAGCAAATTTACACGAGGCCGGCGCCGAGCGTGCCCACGTGTACTCGATATTAGTAGATACCGCAAGAACAGTCACGATGGCGACGGCGATAGGGCGCGCGAGGAGGCGACGTCTTGGCGATGTTGTCCCCGTTGATAGAACTCAGCTGAAATTTCGCGTCAAGCCTCATATAACAGAAAAAAGTCCAATTAAGTATCTTACAAATTTGTGTCCTGACTGGTCTTGGCGAATTCACATATAGTTATAAAAGCACTTCACATATGAAAGAGTATTGACATGTGGATGGCTTTACTATAGTTTATAAATTTTAAACGATTTTTAAATAAATTGTTTGTACATTCATTATTTTATTTCATATAATTGAGGTTTTTTGTCCACCACTCACTGTTATAGTGTAATATACATTTTAAAATATTTTAAATTATATATTTATTCATTTTGTTATTTTGTTATAGGCATATCTTCTTTGAGATCCACAATTCAGTTGTTCGTTGATAGATTTAAGACTTGGGTGGCTTTAGCGTAAGAAATATATTTGGATCCAATGAACTAAATAATATTGTAGATCTCTTATACAAGAGGACCAAAATCAACTTTAATCAAGTGCAAACTGTAGCTAAAGAGACCAAGTACCTATAAGCATACAACATTTTCTAATTACATAGAATATTCTATATACTCATAGGTAGTGCCTTTAGTTACAACTTTTATTACTCAATAAGTCACTTATGAGCTGGGTGACTTTATCGCAGGAAATATTGGGATCATATGGACAAAATACCTTAATCATATTTGACTATAACAGTTATGACATGTACGTATTACTTTTACAAATAAAATTTTTATTTAACATGACATTTTTACAAAATCATACTTACATTTTCTTTTATTTTAAAATAATGTTTTAATAAAATACTTCACCATTATGGTCACAAAGAATCATATCACGTATGATGTCATTAGGTCCATCGGGTTCAAATATATCCAGCGGTAAAGTCACTCATCCTATATTAAGTACTTATATAAAAAATCCACATTTATGATTACTTAAGAAGCATTAAACAATAAAACATGGGTTTCTTCTTTAGCTGTAAATTTTATAACAATAACTTATATAGTATTATGTATAAAATACTTGCGAATAAGTATAAATATAACATTAAAGAAAGTACAGTCCAAGCTACGCACATATCAATACTATTTAATATGAGTCATCGTATAATTTAAACTCTTTCACATTATTCATTTATACATAGAACTAGTCCTAATATAAATAAATTAATACCATAATTGATTATAAAAATCCACATTTATAAGTACTTAATATAGGATGAGTAACTTTACCGCTGGATATATTTGATCCCGATGGACCTAATGGCATCATATGTGATATGATTCTTTGTGACCATAATGGTGAAGTATTTTATTAAAACATTACTTTAAAATAAAAGAAAATGTAAGTATGATTTTGTAAAAATGTCATGTTAAATAAAAATTTTATTTGTAAAAGTAATACGTACATGTCTGTAAGGGTTCGTAAGATAGGAGAGGGATGGATAGGTTAGGAGTCACCTTAAGTGCAATGGTAACTGATTCTGCAGATACGATGATCGTTCGTTGAAGATATCAATGCCGCTCGCTCTGCTCCTGAGCTCCTCGGTTGTTAGATAAATGTATTATATTACGTAATTATTTTCAAATAATAATTTTTATGGTGAATGAATTGTTCTAAATAATAGCAAAATTTATTATATTGAAGTCATTTAATAAGCAGAAAAAAATTAATAAAAATACTCAAAATAAAATAGCAAAATATGAAACAAAATTCAAATAGATTATTATTAATAATGATAATTGATAATTTATGCGCAAGGAAGAATGCCAGGAGATAGGAAACGGTGGTGGAAAACGCCCAGGTTAAATAATAGCAATAATGATTAATTTATAACAAACTTATTTATTTCATACCCTTATTTGGGTGTACATACCTATGGAATTATAAAAAGGAAATATATATTTATTTGGTTATGAACCATTACAAAAAAAAAATAAAGCAATTTTAATTGATTTACAATATTTTACATCAATTTATTATGAAGACCTAATCGCATACAATTTTCTCGTACCTAACGCAATAAGATAGATCACAAAAAAAATAAAGATAATTAAATTCAATTTTATATATTATTTAACGCAAAAAGATATGATTAATGTCGCGCCTATCAAAATAAACCACTCATTTAATGCGCGTCAAAAATGAGTAACCGCGAATCTGCCCGGCGATAAACCGAAAATTCGATATACTAATAACCTCTAAATTGTGTCAATAACAACAACAAGAAAAAAAACGCATCCGCGGATGTCTACCTCTGGTCCTCGTTCATGCACGCTATACGTATATAGTAGAAGCAACCAAAGGCTCTCAAAGGGGATGACCTTGCGGTCACCTTCCTAGGGGCCCGGGGTGAGGGGCCACGCTGCCCCTCGCTTTACGCCACTACCTTATACAAGTAAGGGGAACGCCGAGTCGGGCGAACCAACTCGACTTAGTCAGGTTTATCCCGAAGGAGTAATCCCTGACCTATGCCCTTACTTCGCCTTGCGTACCTTACCTCGCTTTCTGCTGTGCTCTAGAGAACTGGACCGGAGTTGGAGCTGAAGACTAACATTAAGTGAGCTCCTCGTGGCGTGCACCCTATATTTATACCGAAAAATCGCAGATGATAGATTATCTGATCACCTGCTCGGGAGGGTGCGCAATCAACTCATTTACATATACGGTAGGATATAGTTGCGCAACCTTCCGAGAATTCTCGACTTTTAATTGGCTTGATTCGCGAGATACTTTTGTCATGCTACTGGAGAACAATTAAGTATTTTCATAATTTGTAGTTAAAAATATTACAAAATCAGCTGCTGGATATTTTAATTTATGCAAATAAAACTTTCATTTACGTCTTCGTACGGTAGGCTTATCAGAATAAGCTAAATAAAATAAGTAAGACAATCTGTCTCGCTCGCACCCATGCTATTCCCCATCGTGCTATCCTTGTCTGATTGCATCAGATAACACGTGGGCTGGCATGTAACTATCTAGTTACGTATATGCTACACTTATCTGCCACCTGGAATTGTATGGCGCTAAATTCAAAATTAGTTAATAATGATCATGTTAATATGGGGTTATATTGAGTATGTTATTGGTGCGTAGCTTGTATGTTATTACATTCAATATTTCTGGTTGATTATGCGTGCCGTATATAGTTGTTAATAAATAAAAAGGATTTATAATTCAAATCTCCCGCCATAACCATTAGTGTTAGTGTACTCATCTAGATGATGCGTCGAGTACCATTTATGCTTATTTGGGGTCATTGCGAGGGACGTGTGTCGGTAAACAGAATTCCTTATGACTGTGAGACTTAATCATGATATACATACATACATACATATATATTTTTATATATAATTAATGTAAGGCATTTATGACCGTTACATGTCATAACTGTTATAGTCAAATATGATCAAGGTATTTTGTCCATATGATCCCAATATTTCCTGCGATAAAGTCACCCAGCCCATAAGTGACTTATTGAGTAATAAAAGTTGTAACTAAAGGCACTACCTATGAGTATATAAAATATTCTATGTAATTAGAAAATGTTGTATGCTTATAGGTACTTGGTCTCTTTAGCTACAGTTTGCACATGATTAAATATGATTTTGGTCCTCTTGTATAAGAGATCTACAATATTATTTAGTTCATTGGATCCAAATATATTTCTTACGCTAAAGCCACCCAAGTCTTAAATCTATCAATGAACAACTGAATTGTGGATCTCAAAGGAGATATGCCTATAACAAAATAACAAAATGAATAAATATATAATTGAAAATATTTTAAAATGTATATTACACTATAACAGTGAGTGGTGAACAAAAAACCTCAATTATATGAAATAAAATAATGAATGTACAAACAATTTATTTAAAAATCGTTTAAAATTTATAAACTATAGTAAAGCCATCCACATGTCAATACTCTTTCATATGTGAAGTGGTTTTATAACTATATGTGAATTCGCCAAGACCAGTCAGGACACAAATTTGTAAGATACTTAATTGGACTTTGTTCTGTTATATGAGGCTTGACGCGAAATTTCAGCTGAGTTCTGTCAACGGGGACAACATCGCCAAGACGTCGCCTTCTCGCGCGCCCTGTCGCCGTCGCCATCGTGACTGTTCTTGCGGTATCTACTAATATCGAGTACACGTGGGCGCGCTCGGCGCCGGCCTCGTGTGAATTTGCTATCACGGGTCGGCGTCGAGAGCGCGAGCACGAAGCTCGTTGAACATCGTTTCTTCTTTTTCCACATTAAGCAAAATATCATCAATAACATTATTCTAATGTTGCAGGTATGTTACATGTCTCTATTATTTACTTACAGTTGTGTCGGTACATTACAATTGTTATAATAATAAAGTTAATTCTATATTTTCAATTAAATTGATTATTTTTTAAAATGTAATACTTGCAAACAATTATACTAACATTCTAATGAAACATTTGCACGATAATATATTATCGTTCAAAGTTTCATTAAACTGTTATTCTTTATTTATAAGCAGTATTAAACTGCTAAATAATAACTAAATTGAGTTATATATCAAGCAGAGCATATTCCCGGATTTTGGAAAAAATCATGTAATTGATCACAAGATTTTTTTCAATAGGGCATATATACGCTCTATTTGGCCATATTCAGTGTGGCGAAATACTATTATAGCACTGCGTGGCATAATTCCGCGTTTATGTCACGCCTATCCGTGACATAAGTAGTCCATTATTCCCTCGCTATCGCTCGGGCGATACTGCATGGTACAAAAATGGACTGATGGCACGAATAGGCGTGACATGGCGGATTTATGCAGTCAGTGCTATAAAATAATGTACGATACTCGTGTGATAAGTCGTTCTTTACGGCACGGCGTTAAGCGCACTCGCTACGCTTGGGCGTTTATACACGCCGTGCCGTAAAGTGCGACTTATATGCCACTATAGTATCGTAATGTACTATTTGTACCGAAATACATATTTTTATACTTTTATAAAATAAAACACTTAAAAATATATACATCTGTTTTATTTTTTCATTGAGTTTTATTTACATCTCTAATTTCATATTAGAAAATAAATTAAAACGATTAAATTAATTTAAACAATTAATTACAATAAAAAATAGTATTAATTCATTTAAAATTGTTAGTGAAAACATGAGACTCACATGAGACTTACATGAGAATTTGGCATGAGACTCACCTGAGAATCACGTGAGATTCAAGTGGGTCTCATATGAATTTTTTCAGCCGGATTGTCTACATCCATGTGGATTAGTTGGAATCACGTGGATTCCAACAAATCCACGTGGATTTTTCAAATCGGGTTGGTTTCTCAGAATCCACATGGGTTTCAAATAATCCACATGGATTTTCATCATGATATCCGCGTGGATGATCCACGCGGATATCCATTTGAATCCATGTGGAATCCATGTCAATCCACGTGGATATTTTCAACAGGGTACATACAGTCACATACTCACACGTACATTAAAATTGCAGTTACGCACTGATGCATTTACAGTCATAATGTTTGTCAATTATGCAAGCACGTACACAGTTGTGAAAATAAAACTTATTTTTTAATGTTGAATTTCGGCTAACTCGCGCGATTATCGCGCGATTATCGCGCCAGAAAATGTTCGATAAACTGGCACGATCTTCGCGCGATATTTTTCAATAGGGTCGACCTTACGGCCAATACAACCTTAAGTTTTAATGCTCATTTTTTTCACTGTTTGATATGACTGTACGCCTTATTACACAGTTATTATGCTATAACTTTAATACTAGCTCGCAAAAGCAATTCATTTCAATTGCAATCGAGTACAAAGGTTTTCTTTTACGTATACACACATTTACAAGAACTAAACACTATTTTTTCAACTTAATTTTTTCAATAACTACGACGAATCTAGCCATATTCAGAGAATCTCCATAAGAACCCTCGTTAATTAGGCACCACCGTTACGAGGGAGAGCCTTATAATTTCACCATCGCGAAAATTGTCTGACTTAAAAAACTAACAATTTGATATATAAAAAGTATTTTCCGCCCAAAATGAGTGCGTTTAAGCGTTTTCTGAGATGTATGTATGTCGTACGCCCGTATGTAATCAAGTTTCCAAATTATCTCAATAAATTTTCGATAGATTTTATCGAGATCCGGGAAAATACTCCTCTAATTATACCTAAGTGCTGGTTCTCTATTGAGAAAGATCGATGAAAAACTTTAAAAATGCGAGCACAAAGAAACATTTCAAAAAACCGATTTTTAAGCTTAATGTCTAGAAAAATTAATTTTAAGGTGGTTCCCTCGAGATAAGAGTTGATTCAACGCATACTTGGAATTACACATATAGGTCAATAAAGACATAACGAATGTCATATCCAAATTTCAGAGCATTTTATCGCTTGGCTTCTGAGTAATTGCTGTGCAAAGTTCCACGGATTACACGGGAGATATATCTATATATATATCAAAACTGTCGCGTTTTGTATCTGTTTACAACAATATCTATGCAACGAGATTCAAGACAGGCTTGGAATTTTATGTACACATAGAATATATAACAAGGAATGTTTTCGCGCAAGAATGAAGTAGATTCATCGTTTCATTATTAAAATAGAGCATCTTAAAAAATCTCGCTTTCGCAGACTTGATATGTTTCGAGGGTTATGGACGCTCAGCGCGCCAGCGTGCACTCTCTATCTCTCTCGCTCAAAGCTGTCTGTCTCTCTCTTACCGAGGGAACCACCTTAAGCTAATGTCTACAGGCCTATCCGCTAAAACTAACTAAAATACACCTTTTTTTCTGTTGGACACTTTTTTCTACGAGCAATATTTGCCAATATAACTGCGAAAAACGACAAAAAAGGTCAAACATGGACGATTTTTGGCTATAACTTGACAGGATTTGATTTTGAACTTTTGAAATTAAAAGTTGTAGATAACATTAAAACAAAACTTTTTCCTATTTAACATTTTTGTGTAAAATCAATTTCTAATGAGCTAATCCGATAAAAACAATTTTAAAAGCTAAAATATACATAAAATGGACAATATTCAGCTGTAAGTTGACAGGATTTGATTTTACACAAAAATGTTAAATATAAAAGTTGTAGATAATATTAAAACAAAACTTTTTCCTATTTAACATTTTCATATAAAATGGATTCCTGATCTGTTAGACCTATAAAACGATTCTTAATGCCTAAATATACCTGAAATAGTCGATTTTCGCTTATCATACAAGGATTTGACTTTCAATAAAACTTTTAAATACAAAGCATATAGATAACGTTTAAACAAAACTTATTTCCAATTAACATTTTTATGTACATACAATCACTTCTGGATCATCTAAACTTATAAACACGATTTTTAATGCCTCAGTACACCTCGTATAGTGAATTTTCGCTTATTATTTAACAGAATTCGATTTGACATAGAAATATTCGATACAATAGTTATAAATAAGATCGGAAAAATCGATATAACATTCCAAAAAGAATATAATTACAAAAACATAATAATAAGATGCAAAATTACTATTGATTACAATATTCAATGGGATAAAAACATTGGAAGAATAATTAAAGAATGAAATATCTATTTCCCTGTTTTCTACAAAAAGACAAACACTATGCGAACTAAAATATTGTTGACATTATATTATGCTCTTTTAAATAGTATTAAAAGTTATGGGATAATAGCTTGGTGTGTTTTATATCTTTATGAATAGTCTAAGACCATTAAATAATCTATAAAAAAAATCTTTAAAATTAAATAAAAAAATACTTTTGTGATTGAAGGATGCCCTTTAAATATTAAATAATTATTTTCTTTTCAGTCCCTTATCTATCTTTGTGAGAAACTAAATATCAGAGAAAAACAATTAATACAAGAAATAGAAGTGTATAGATACCAATAAAAAAAGTAAAACAATAACTAACAAAAACTGTTACATAGAAGTTGTCAGAACTTATAATTCCTTGTCAAATGATCTAGAGAGCTTAGAATGTAGCAGAATTAAAATTAGAAAAATGTATAAAAATTGGGTTGGTAAAAATATATAATTATGTTATCTGTTTTGATAACAAATTTGAGAAATTTAATATAAGATTATACAGCTTAACCTGTTAACTATGTTCCCAGGACCTAAGCGATTGAACTAAAAGAATCAAAATTGTGTCATATTATATAAGTATATGTTAAAGTAATATCATATTTACAAAAAAAACTTTTGTATAATGTACAAACTATAAATTTTGCAATATGGTAAATTTCAATGCATAATGAGTGCAATATGCTAGCTGACTTTGTCAGTCTTACAGTGTGTAGAAGACTATTAAATAGGCAAGTCTCACTGGGTAGAAGTTTGCGAAATACACAATAATGTATTTTGAAACAACAGATACCCGGAAGTGAGTTCTTACACGCAGACTAAACTTAGAAATTAATTAGACAAGAAATATTACCAGGGACAACTACCTACCCGTATCGCATTTAACCACACACACAGCACTTATTATCATATCCTCCAGTTTCTATCATCTATCCCCTTACACTCTAAAGTACTAAGACTCGAAGATCTCTTAGAGCTACAGAAGCAGCAGAATAGGGCTGGACGGTGTAGGCTGGCACTGCTCCATGGATGCCAGTCTGCTGAGAATCATCTAATAACGATCCACTATGTCAGTAGTCATACCAACTGGGAGGAAAGTACTGACAGAAGCTGTCAATTGTGTCTCAATTCAGGGACAGCCTCCGCCTAGGGATCAACAAAGCACATTAACAGCAGATCAGTCCCTATTTTGGGGACGAAGCTCTCTTGTTGAACACCTAAAAATCACATATGACTAACAAATGGATGACACAAAAACATACTATACAAAAGAAGTCTGCAGCAATGGATGTTGTTCACTCGCTGTATTAGCTACCTATAACAACTAGAGGGGAAGGACTGGTGGAGACCTTTAACAGTGCCGGTCTTAGGGCGGGGCGAGAAGGGCAGTCGCGCCGGGCCTCGCGCTGACAGGAGCCCCGCGATGCAGGCCTGGACTGGCCATCGGGAATTCGGGAGAGCTCCCGGGGCCTGATTCTAAAAATGTCTCACACTCGAGACACACAAAATCCGAGAATAACCTTACCTATTATTTTATTCATATTTTATACATAATTTCAAAATTAATAATTTTTAATCTGCATAAATGAATATAATTATAATTATGTCATCAATTGCTGCAAGAATGATAAATTTTGTTATTAAAAATTAATTAAAGGAATAAGCAAATTAAGTTTGAGGAAGCCACACGGGCAAATGAACTTTTTCTTAGTGTAGTTTCCCTAGCCTACACTCCTAAGCTTATAATTTATTTTAAAATTATTTAACTGAGCAAATGATAAATTATTTAAACTTTTTAAGATTAAAAGTATTAAGAATAATTATAAATATTCGGAATAATAACCTGTTTATATGACGGACATAAATCATGGTTGGCATCTAATGCAGTAGCTCTCATTATATTGTACGCATTTTTTGTCAGGTTCGCCTCTATAAGCAATGCAAGCGCTTTCTCTGCAGTCAGCCTTACACTTTTATCATATTTTATAGGCTTTATAATTTCATTTGCATTCTCTGCTTTACCTATAATGTCCATCAATTCCACTCCGCTTAAATTCGTTTCCATTCTCATTTTCTTTTTGCTACTTCGTAACATTCTTCATTACTTAAATTAGAACTGATATGAGCTCTATATATCTAAAACTATACCGTTTAATGGCCATGACAGAAATGTTTAATTTTTATAAAACTTGAACTCTTGTGCAGCTTTATAATATTATTAATTTTTTATTATTTTAGTGTTTCTATTACATTTGGTTATATTTTAAGTTATTTATATTTGTTCACCATTAACAGGAGTCATCGAGCGCGGGAGCGCTTCGAAGGCAAGTATAGAAAGAGGCTAGGAGTCGACCGTGCCATTCACTCTTCGAAATAGGTGTCCGATATATACAGATTTCCGAATCGTAACCAAAACGTATCTAAACGTATGAAAAAGTACGCAAACGTAACAGGAACGTATGTTTTTATTTCTGTTCGGGTATTAATAGGTTTCAGGGTTAGCAATAAATTCATTGCTTTTTTTGTCAAATATATATATATATTACTTTTCTGTACAAATTTCCTGTAATATAAAGTCATTCCTGAGACAAAGACTGTTCCTCTGAAAATACGTTAAGTGGACGACGTTTCGGACACTTTTTTGTCTCTTGTCCAGACTTTTTATTAAACAGATGAAATTACACTATAAAATACTTTAAATAAAACTAACTGCACTAACATAAATGGCTGGCGTCAGAATGAACTTCAAACAATTTATTTATAAATAACATAATTTGGTCAAAATAAATAAAAAAAGCTTTTTGTTCACATACTAAATAGCTACGACAGATTAGTTAACAAGAGCATTACAAGAAGAATTTCAATGAAATTGTGCCGGTTCATTAGATCCCGCAGTATTCCACACCATCCAGGAGGTTCTGCCCAAGGCGCGTTAGATTTTATAGTGGACCTTCGCCAATAGCCATATTATACCACTTAATAATGGGTTAAATTTTTGGATTATTAATGATTTCTTTTTCCAACATAGCAATTTTTTCTTCTAATATGCATTGTGTCTTGATAATGTTTTGCTGATAGAACCATATTTTTCTCTTTTGATACAAATTTTCCTGTGCCTCTCTCCCCTCAATTTCCAAAATGTACAATTCCTGGTTCATTTGTCTATTCATCTGATTTAAACTCTCAATAGCCCGCACGCAACTATTATTTTTAATTATTTTATCCATAAGAGTTAATGATTCAGGTATTCCTTTGATCCCTAGCTTTTCCCTCAAGCGCTCCAAATCTTCTTGGACCTTTTCAATCTTTTTGTCTATTTCGATACTCTCGGTATACACACAGTATTTATGAGCATGCGTTGTTTTTATCTTTTTTAAATGCTTGCCTTCACTACCCATCGTATTATCGTCAAGCTCCGGTCTTTTCCGCTTCTCTGTCGCAATTGATGGGATGAACTCCATTTCTAAATTTAAAAATACTCTGCTAAAATTGAAATTTAACGGTGATTCAATGTTACTTGTAGCAAGTAAGTACTTTGTTGGAAGATACTCCTAGACTTAGATGCTTCCTCGCCAAAAGATATTTTGAATGTGATCTTCAAAACCCTTGTGAGCCTTATTTATACTTGAGTGGAAGGCTAACCTAGTCGGGAAATACCCCTCTACTTTACTAGTGGAAGAGGGTTAGGGTGTCTCCTCTGCATGCCCTTTCTGCTCCCATTAGTAAATGGGGGGGGCTATTTTCCCGTTTTGGTTTGCCTTTGGCTCAGGTATAATTAAGGCATGCAAGGTCCCTCTAATCCGTTTCGAGATAGGATCAGATGGATTGATGGATTACTTCTAGGTACATCAACATAAATTCTACAAGTTTATGACCATTGTCATAAGTAAGAAAGTGCTGGGAAGTTAGGGAAATTACAAAAATCTTAATTATGGTAGTAGTCTAGGAGCCAGGTAGGGTTTCGTGGCCAATTAAAGTGCCACGGCTGAAAACAACTCATTATGATCAGCCCCGGTCTTACGTATTATGAGACATGGGGAAAATATTTATTGCGGGGCCTACTTAAGGGGAGGATTTTCCTAATGAAATTCAGAATTGCTTGAAAAAGTACAAATATTGTCAAGAAAATACAAATGTATAGCCAAGGGAGTTGATGTATACATAAAAACGATTATTTAATAGTATATTACGACACAAGGCCAGGAAGTTGGATTTCCTGGCCAAGTGTCATATACTATTTTTCTTCATCCCCCGCCGAAAGTACGCCTATATAGTTTTGATATTAATTAGTAAAATAGCGTTCTTTGTTGCTAACTACGACTCGGCCATATGTATAAAAGGCCTGCTTCAGCGCTACTTTACATATCGCGGAGCGTAAGCTCGACTTCTCCTTTTTTTTGATGCCCGCCCGACTTTTGGGCATCAAAAACACTAGCAAAAGATGCTTAAAAGAGATGATGGACCAACAATATGTACATACTTAATTGATACTCATTTCAACTACAGAACAACCTCTCAATGGTTCCTCTGTTTGTCTTTTTCTATCCCATAAGCGGTACATTACAGAATGAGAGTCAAAAAACTTTCACATATAAGTATATAGTTACACCATGTCTTGAAACTCAAAATGTAAACATCATGTCTATATATGTATAGAAGCTTTCTGACAGCGTGTATGCAATATAAGAACATAATTGATTATCAGAGTTATAAATATATTGTTCAATATATTAATAATAACATAAAATTAATTTAATACGCCTATATCTTTTCAATTTTCCGATTTTACAAATGATTTTCTTGTCATAACATTTGGAAGAGTTAGCATAGTTTAGGTTACAACACGTGCGCTGTCGCGGACGTTGCCACGCAACGATCAACAAAGAGCGGCCACAAAAGTCGCAAAATCGAGCCGGGAAGACCGTACTTTCGGCTAGGGGATGAAGAAAATAATTTTTAAACCCAAGTAGGCGGGGGATATGAGGTCCGCGCATGCTAGGGAATTACATAGACGTGTAACAATAAGCAAGACAATTATTTAAACAATTTTAAACCAAACTATCCGGGGGATATGAGGTCCACGCATGTAAGGGAGTCATGTAGACATGAAAAAATAAGGAAAATGATTATTTAAATAATTTTTAAACCCAAGTAGCCGGGGGACGCGAGGTCCACGCATATTAAGTAATTACGTAGCCATGCAACAATAAGCAAGACAATTATTTAAGCAATTTTTAAACCCAAGTAGGCGGGGGATACGAGGTCGACGCATATTAGGGAATTACGTAGACATGCATTAATAAACAAGACTATTATTTGAATAATTTTTAAACCCAAGTATCCGGGAGACGCGAGTTCCAAGCATATAACGGAGTTACGTAGACGCGAGACGTAAGCAAGACGATTATTTGAATAATTTTTAAACCCAAGTAGCCGGGGACACGAGGTCCACGAATATAATGGAGTCATGAAGACATGAAACAATAAGCAAAACGATTATTTAAATAATTTGTGTACCCAAGTAGCCGGGGGACGCGGGGTCCACGCATATAAGGGAATCAAGTTATAGATGTTAAGAATTTTGGAAATAAAAGTCTTGCTTACGTCGTAAGTCTACATAACTCCGTAATAAGCGTGGAACTCGCATCCCCCGGGTACTTGGGTTTAAATAATACATTATGTAACGAGGGGCTGTAGTCGCAGATTATTCCCGCGGGTGCCCGAGCGTGCGTAGCGAAGCGAGATGTATTTTTTCGTAGCGGCCACATCCACTGTAGCCGTTTCATAGATTTAAAAAGTTATTTTGTATTAATGTGTTATATAATTTTGTTAGTTTTAACCCAATTCACCATAAAAGTAAAAAATTAGACTATGTTACATTATTCTCGCATGTGCGGGAATAAAGTACTTTATAGAGGGATCCAGACGCCACTTTTGCGGCGCTTGTCAGGGTATAAAAGGGCCATTATAGTAGAGATGGGAATAAAATTATTTAAATAAGCGTTTTGCTTATTTTTCATGTCTACATGACTCCCTTATATGCTTGTATCTCGCATCCCCCGGCTACTTGCGTTTAAAATTGTTTAAATAATAGTCTTGCTTATTGTTGCACATCTACGTAATTCCCTAATATGGGTAGATCTCATATCCCCGCCTACTTGGGTTTAAACATTATTTAAATAATCGTTTTGCTTAGTTTTTCATGTCTACATTACTCCCTTACGTGCATGGACCTCATATCCCCCGGCTATTTGAGTTTAAAAATTGTTTAAATAATTGTCTTGCTTATTTTTACACGTCTACGTAATTCCCTAATATGCGTGGATCTCATATCTCCTGCCTATTTGGGTTTAAAAATTATTTAAATAATCGTTTTGCTTATTATTTTGTGTCTTCATGACTCCTTCATATTCGTGAATCTCGCGACCCCCGGCTACTTGGGTTTAAAAATTATTCAAATAATCGTCTTGCTTACGTCGCACGTCTACGTAACTCCGCTATATGCTTGGAACTCGCGTCCCCGGATACTTGGGTTTAAAAATTATTTAAATAATAGTCTTGCTTATTAATGCATGTATACGTAATTTCCTAATATGCGTGGACCTCGTATCCCCCGCCTACTTGGGATTAAATATTGTTTAAATAATTGTCTTGCTTATTGTTGCATGTCTACGTAATTCCCTAATATGCGTGGACCTCGCGTCCCCCGACTACTTGGGTTTAAAAATTATTTAAATAATTGTCTTGCTTATTGTTGCACGTCTACGTAATTCCCTAACATGCGCGGACCTCATATCCTCCGCCTTCTTGGGTTTAAAAATTATTTAAATAATCGTTTTTATGTATACATCAACTCCCTTGGCTATACATTTGTATTTTCTTGAGAATATTTGTACTTTTTCAAGCAATTCTGAATTTCATTAGGGAAATGCTCCCCTTAAGTAGGCCCCGCAATAAATATTTGCCCCAGGTCTCATAATACGTAAGACCGGCACTGACCTTTAATCATTATTTCACTGCTGGAAACAGCTCCAGTCTGAGAGTCGCTGAAGACACAAGCAGCAGATTAACTGTACACATACTCTCTAAAGTAAGATAAGTGAAATATCACTTATTTTAAGTGTATATGTACTTATTGGGCAAGTACATAGTCGTACACTTAGAAAAAGTGCATATTAACCTTTTCAATAAGTGAATTCGTAACCACCTATATAAAAAGTGAATTTTTACTTTTTATTTAAGTGAAAATTATCATAACTTATTTGAATGAGTGAAAAGTTTATTTTTTGAAAAATTAATAATTTACTTTTGAATAAGTGATAATTCACTTTGAAAAAAATTAAACTATACTTTTTTCTGTACTCTATCCAATTTTTTTTTTACTGTGTTGGTTGAACATCACCTCGTAATTGAATATATTTCAGATGTTTATATGAAATTTCCTTAGTTTAAATACTGAAAATATATTCAAATTGCCTCTCTCACTTTACTGAAGTGGCGCAAAATCTACGATATGCAGCAGTCTCTCATCTGATTATTAAACGCACTATCTCAACTTTGACGGTATAAAAATAGACGCAACAGCATAAAAATATATGAAAAAATATTTATTGAAATAAAGATTGTCACGTAACAAAATACTATTTTTTTATACAGTTAAAAATTCAATACAACTATCTGAAATTTAATAATTTGTATATAAAATTTAATGCAGAATGTTTAATGAGTAATATTTAATATTTATTTATTACAAAAAATTATTTTTTATAATTTTAATTGAAATAGTGAAATTCAAAAATTCAAAAATTTTACAAAATTTAATTAATGCAAAGGTTAGTTTAGTTGTAATCATTATTTTGATGCAAATTTATTATATATTTACTTACCACTTATTTGTGTTGTATGAAGAATGTTATAATTAATGCATATAACTTTTTAATTATTACTTAATTTTCGCTTATTCATCAGAGAACTTTGTTTATAAATTAATCGCATTTTTATTATCGTAGGAAAAAACCTTACATAAAACTTTCGACCTGACCGAGAATCGAACCACCGGACCTTGGGTTACTACGCACGCACGCTATCTGTTACGCTATCGCTCGCTTGTAACAGTTTAGACATTTTTATTTATATAAGGTGCACTATCCATATTCATTCCACTGATATTATACATTTTGATTATTCATCTAAAATATTAATGGTTTTTAGTAATTATTTATTTAGATAATATTTTAAGAAAATGAGTAACTTACTTTAAGACATTAATTAATTAAATTTGATTAACTTAAAAATGTTTCTTAAGGCCGTATGTACCGTGACGATCTCTACCTTACCGGCACCTGAATTTCATTTTTTTGTATCGTGTTTAAACAAGAGATGTTAATATTGAGTATCTTGCATCTATCTCTGTTAAAAATGTTATTAATTTTAAGATCATGTTCAACTTCAACATAGATCCCTACCTTATCAGCACCTAAATTTTATTTCTTGCATCACATATATTCACGCCCTTCAAAATGGTATTACGTAATTCTATTAAATTCCCAAATGATTACATCCACTAGATTTTTCCAAAAACGTTTTTGACATTTGTAATTAATCAGAACCAAGCCTCAAACATTTCAAAAACGATTTTGGAAAAATGTAATCAGTGAAATCACTTGAAAATTTAATAGAGTGTACTTAATGGCATTCCGGAAAGCGTGACAGAACGCTTTGTTCTAAAATTAGTGTTTCAATACGATAATAAAAATAAAATTCAGGTGCCGGTAAGATAGGGATCGGCATGGTACTTCACATGGCCTTAATATACCGTCTATTAAATATAACAAAACGTCATACTATATTATTTATGTTACTAAAAATTTAATAGTTTGTTTAATTAAACCCATGAAAGAATTAAATTCAATGGAAAAATTTACACTTCATTGATTGAACATTTTTTAAATGGAATAAAAATCTGTCGAAATTGTCAAATGAAAACGGAAATTATAATTTTAATATGTCAATAATGTTTTGTTAAGATTAAAAATATAAGTTAAAATATTATTGATAATCACAAGCGATGTCGGTACAGTAGAAATCGTGTTTGTATCCGATATAAGATTAGTGCAGAACATTAGATCTAAAGGGAATGCTCATGAAATTTTCAACACCTTAAACATTACAATAATTGTCACATTAATACAAATTGTTAACAAAAATAGGAACTTATTTAATAAAATATTAAATATTTTAAATATACTACATTAATGTTAATAATTTCAAACTTAGGCTCTGAAAAAATACATTAAACTGTATACGTTATAAATACAAAAGTGGGGCGTCATTATAGATGACATTTAAGTATCTATAATGCAAATAATATCACTCTAAACTCAAAAGAGTAAAAATTGACGCAGAAATATAAAAATTAAGTAGTTTACTCTTTTTTAAGGCCATCTTCAACCCAAACGTAGATCCCTACTTTACCGGCACCTAAATTTTATTTTTTTATCGCATCCAAACAAAAATTTTAGATACTTACAGTCATCTCTAAGCGCTCTTCGCGCGCCGTAATTTTCGCAATACTTCATGCCACTTTTGTTTTTGTAACCTAACAACCCATTGCTCCCACCAATCAAATCACGAATAAATTGATATCATAACAAATTCATCATTTTTGCTTTTTCAAAGAGGAAGCTTTATAACGGTGAAAAAAATTTTGAAAACAACTGAATAACTTTACTCTTTTCTGAAAGAGTAATTTGCGAATTTAGTACTTTGTGAAAGTAGGAAAAAAATTCCGTTATTCCCAAAGAGTAAATAAAAAATGTTACTATTTTTCAAAAGAGTAAATAAATGTATTTGTACCTTATAAAAGTAGAAAATTAAATCCGCCTTTCTAAAAGTGTAAATAAATAAATTTATTCTTTTCTAAAAGAGTGATAAATAAATTTTTCCATTAGAATAGTAGAAAATCTTGCTACGATTTATCCCATAAATTACTCGGTTGGATGTATTATTTGTTAAAAATCGTTAGTTAAAAAGTGTCGCTAATACGGACTGTCGTCTGCTTTAACCCATTTCTTCCCAAGCGGCCATTTTATAGTCGATTGGTTTTTGGTCTCTAAAAACCCTAAAACTAACAAAATAATATTAGAGAAAAACATATTCTGAAGTAAAAAGACCTGCTCTTTTCGAATCTGAGGTCAGATTTGAAAAATTTTCCACCAAAACATAAATATGGCCGCCTGAAGACGAAAAACCAATCGACTATAAAATGGCCGCTTGAGAAGAAATGGGTTAAGAGCACATTAATACGGTCACTTACTCTATATTGTCTATATCACCCACAAAATTGTCTATAAATTTCATGTTTATAGATAAAGCAGTTCCCGAAAAATTATGATTTGAAAAGAGGACTAAAACAGTTTTAACCTCAAATATCTCAGATATTCATAAACGAATTCTTTTACCATAAGAACTCGTATAATATAGTATATTATGCATCAAGGGAATAAAGTGGGCTGTGTGCTCCCTGCGCGAGAGTTGTCGCCTGAGCGAAGCGAGGGCGACAAACGCGCAGGTTCGCACAACTCACTATATTCACGAGTGCAATATACGACTTTTTAACAAAACTATCATACAGTTCGTACTCGTTACCTGCTGAAAAGGGAAAAAAAGGCTGCATATTGATTCCCTAACCTCACTCTCGTTTCCAGCGCAACGAACTGTTTGTGCCTGAGCCGAAGGCGAGGGCACATGTGCGTGGCGCTGGGGACTAGAGTGGGGGTAGGGAATGAACGTAGCACTTTTTTCCCACTTCAGCGGGAATAAAGTACGAACTTTATGATGGGGTGTGTTAAAAAATAATATACATCTACAATAAATAATAAACTCTACATCTCTACAGAACACGTATCTTTTAAGTATTATAATTCTCTTTCGAATGCTACCCATCAGATTTAGATACATAGAGCTGTTCGCGAGAAATTACGATTTAAAAAAAGGCTAAAAAAATTTTAACCTCAAATATCTCTGAAATTTATGGACCAATCATTTTGCCCAAAGAACTTGGCCGAGAGCTATCCATAATCTACCTCTACAAGGAATTTTGAAGCGATTAAGACAATTTAACTCCCGTAATTGTTGGATATATAAAACTCTTTTTTTTCAGTTTTCAATTTTTACGTTTTTGTTAATAATAAAAGAACCGTGATAGCTAAAAATTTTTTTTTAGAAAATATAGATATTTTAATTCTCTTTCGAATGCTATACATCCGATTCAGATACATAGAGCCATTCTCGAGAAATTGCGATTTGGAAAAAAGGTTAAAAAAAATTTAACCTCAAATATCGCTGAAATTTATGGAAAAATTTATTTTTTTCCCAAGGAACTCAACCGAGAACTATCCAAAATCTACCTCTACAAAGAATTTTGAAGCGATTAAGTTTTTTTTTTAAAGCTTACAACTCCCAAACTAAACGGTTATTTTTTTTGAGAAAAATCATGATAATGCAGAATATAAATACCTATAATCTGTCAAAATTTGAATTCATTTTGTTGGTTAGTTTTTTGAGGAAAAAATTGAAAAATGAAAAAAATTGAGTTTTTTATGTCCAACGATTACGGGAGTAAAATTAACTTAATCGCTTAAAAATTCTTTGTAGATGTAGATTTTGGATAGTTCTCGGTCGAGTTCTTTGGACAAAATGATTGGTCCACAAATTTCTATGTATACGCGACACAAATTTTGACTCCACGCGGAAATTCAACCTAATTAATTTATTATATAATTATAATATATCGAAAATTATTGTAAAAAATGCAAAATACGAGAAAACAAATCAGAAAATAAATATATAATAAATAGATAAATAAATAGATCATTGAAATGCATAATCAGTGTTTAAATTCTAATAATATTTTCACTTTTTAAATAAGTAGATTATAAAGTATATTTTTCTCAAGATTAAGTTTCACTTATTGATTAAGTAATAAAAATGGTGAACATATTTTAAAGTGATTTTTCACTTATTTTAGAGTGAAAGGGAGCATTCACTTATAAAATATGTAAAAATTTACTTATTTTGAAGTAAAAAAGAGGATGTACTTATAAAATAAGTGGAAATTTACTTATTTTGAACTAAAAAGAGCATTTACGTATAAAATAAGTGGAAATTTACTTATTTTGAAGTGAAAAGGGCATTCACTTATGAAATAAGTGAAATTTTCACTTATTCAACTTCAGAGAGATAGTCACTAGTATGAGGCAAACAAGGAAAGTTGAGCACCTAAAAACCACATATAATTAATAAATAAATGACCCAGGCAACATTTCTTCCACACCCAAGAAACAGTCTGTAGCAGTGCTCGTCGTTTACACTACTCTCGCTACCACAGATACCTGCAATAAGAGAAAGTACCATCAGCTCACACATCAAAAAGGTTAGAAACGAAAAAAGGGCTTACTAAATCTGCTCTCGCCATTGACACACTTCTTTCCCAGCTCCGACGAAGCATCGTTAATCGGCGAAGACGATGAAAGGGACGACATTCACCAGGGCGGCATACTATAGCAGCCACTGTCATCACTGGGGACGCCGGGAGCCAAACGATGCGATTGTTGACATCACACACCATGGATACACGCGCGCAACGGCACGTCGCACTACTCAATATACAACCTGTTCTCGAATTCACCCATGAACATAACGGAATCGGATAGAGCAGCCCCCCTAGTTTTAAACTACAATATCTCGAAAACTAGCTCGCAAATCATATTCAAATTTGGCAGAGACGTTTATAATGATATTATTGACCTACTGACGAAATTTTATTGATCTGACATTATTTTTTACATATAGCTCATACAACCTTAAGTCACGCACAAAGGCATAGCCGAAGTGCGCTTAAGCGAAAACCGCTGAACTCTTCGGCAGTTTCTGCCGATCTATTGGGCAAAGACAACAGAAACTCGGGTCACGTGACCGTTGGCGCATATGCGTGAGCTTGTCGCTAAATCCTCTTACCGAACGGTTTCAGTTGTTTTGACCGGAGATTTCGGTGGTTATAACAGATTTTTTCTCTCAGTGTACCGATTATCTCTTATGTAACGATTTTGATCAACAGCTCACCTCCTCCTTGTGCTACTTGCAGAACAAGATTTTGATTCCGTCTACTTACTTTACTATCTTAATCAATAACACTACGTGTTGGCAAATAAGAAATTTCGCAAATACTAGAAATAACCAGCATATCTTTGACCATTTAAATTCAAACCTAAAAAAGGAAAAATAAACGAATAAAGAATGTTGATAGTACTCGCTATATAAATGAGTGGAAATAACTTCGGGAGTTGCTCTGAGGTGGAAATTGAAAGCATCTGTTGACCATCTCAGAAGTCATCTGCTGCCTCTCTGAGAAACTGGAAGACTTAATTTGGGATACATTTAAAATCGAATGCCATCTATCGAGGCATTTTATTTTTCAACTCATAAGACAGTCTCGCTTATCTCTACCTGTAAAAGATGCACTGAATTTGATATATAGAAATGATATCAGATGGCAGTAAGTTAAGTTACTTCTTTCGTCAGATATAAGACTGCGGTTTCGCAAATTATGACATGAATGACTCTCGCAAATGTAAGTAAAGAGAAAAGTGTTGAAGTAAAAATTACTGTATTTGATTGTAAATGCGTGACATTTAGACAATTTGAATTAGTACAACTTAATGTTCCTTTTTTGGAAATCAGTGTTGATAAGGAGACATGGCACTACATTTAGCAATATTAAGAGAATGTCCATTTTGCTCAGACCATTGAAACAATGCATACGGAGAAACGTCCCCACAGCTCTAGACCGCGCCATAGTCAGGCTCGCCGTCTTTCGGAGAGCCCGTATTTCGGAGAGCTGACAGGTGACAGCCACCACGCGGGCCAGTGTCGACGCGCTCTCTTGCGGTGGATGGGGCACAGACGGCGAGCCTGACTATGGCACGGCCTATACCCTGACAAAAAGAAATAGTAGATACTGCGTCTTGAACACAAGCAGTACTTATCTACCTTAGTACACTGAGAGAAATGTTGTAGTAAAATTTATTATAAACATAAGAAAAATTACTATATTTTGTAGGAACGGAGGGACAAATCGAAATTATAACAATTTTTGCTATGCAACATAGTAATTTTTATGAATGACCTTAAATTTCAAAAAATTAAATTTTTTCTCGTTCTTCCGGTTTTCAGAACTATTTCCCGAACGGAAAATGAATAGGGTTTGCCTTAAATGTTTGTAAGGGCCCAGTGAGGTTCTCCGTAAGGGCCCCTACACAGAGAAAAATGTTGTAGTAAATTTTATTATAACTGTAATAAAAATTACTATAAAGTATAGGAAGGGTGAGACAAATACACTTTATGCTGCATTTTTATTATAATTGTATGAATAATTACAAAATTTCTTGTAATTTTTATGACAGTTGTTGATTAGAAAGTATTACGAAATAAAAGAAAAATTGCTATACACATAGCAAAAACTGTGATATAATAAAATTTAAAATATATGCTTTTAATTTTTATTAGAATAGAATATAAATTTTATTTTGTAGCGTTTAAATTTTATTTTGTAGTGTATAAATTTTATTTTGTAGCGTATTAAAAATTACTATAAACATAGTAAAAAGTGCCACATTCAAAAATTGCTACAGGCCATAAGAAAGTTTGCCATCCAACATAGTAAAAATTGCTACAACATTAGTACTTTCTGCGCAGATCAAGGCGCCCACGTGTTTGATTGAGGTTATGTTTCTACGGGAATTTCACTTTGTCTTGCTTTTAAGTTTACAAAACATTCAAAACCTTACTTCAATTATTTTATTTTTATATTATGCACATTAATGATAAGTTTCTTTGTGTTATCAAAGTTATTTATTGCCATTATTTAATATTATCTGAAATTTTCTTGAAATCGATGGTTTGGCATGTACAAGTTCCAAAATTTTACACTCAAGAATCCTATTTGGGTAAGTGGTTAGCGCGTCCGATTGCCGCGGTGAAGGTTGCAGGTTCGATCCCAACGCTCGTAAAAACAATATTTTTATTTCTCATTTTAATTTATTTTCACATTAAATATTGTATGATTAGAGTCTGAAAATAGTTCTGAAAACAGGAAGAACGAGAAAAAATTTAATTTTTTGAAATTTAAGGTCATTCATAAAAATTACTATGTTGCATAGCAAAAATTGTTATAATTTCGATTTGTCCCTCCATTCCTACAAAATATAGTAATTTTTCTTATGTTTATAATAAATTTTACTACAACATTTCTCTCAGTGTAGTAAGGTGCGTAACGGCACTCCCGTCCGGACCTGATAGTAATGATAGGGCCTTAATGACGCCGGACAAACGCCGTATAAGGGCTATTTTATGTCGTCCTGACTATGACCTGACGTTCATTCCCGGATCCCCGCCCTACGAAAGCCTTAAAATCGCATTGACGTGGTTTCATTTTTGGGGTTACAATAAATTTTCACGGTATTGTTACATTGTCATTATTACGCGGGTAACTTGTCTAAAACAACTTAATGATGATTTCTTAATCATTTCGGGTGACTTTAGAGCTTTGCGCGAGATTAGTTATTTATGCAGGAAATTAAGAAGAAATAACAAGTCTGAATAAACTGCCAGAGCCGCGTAGACGCCCCGTTACTCGCCTTACATCGGGCCTTACGAGGTGCCATGTCAGGACCTTGTAATTGTTCTAAGGCATCGGACAAGGCCCTAGTGTTAGCCCTAAGTAAATTTCCGTTCGGGTTTCAGACTCTAATCATACAATATATTTAATGTGAAAATAAATTAAAATGAGAAATAAAAATATTTTTTTACGAGCGTTGGGATCGAACCTGCAACCTTCACCGCGGCAATCGGATGCGCTAACCACTTACCCAAGTAGGATTCTTGAGTATAAAATTTTGGAACTTGTACATGTCAAACCATCGATTTCAAGAAAATTTCAGATAATATTAAATAATGACAATAAATAACTTTGGTAAACTAAATCCGTTTGGTAGCTTGAGTCACGATCTTTGAACTCCTATTTTGTGTTTTGTTTAAAACTTATTATAAATAATTTGAATAATGTTTAAAAATTATGATAATATGGGCCACGGGTTGCACGGGATGCGGGGCACGGGTGGCGCTTGGCGCACATCAACAGAACGGCGCGCGGTGGCGGTGGCGGCGTCTGCGCTGTTCGTCGATTGTTAACCTTCAAAATGGGGGGGGTCCAGAGTTTCGACGATTCACTATAAAATTGAAGTCAACTATAGATGTTTCTCAGTTCGACAGATGATAATGCAGATTGTTTTTAATTTCGAAATTCTAAATTACGAAAATCATATTTTCGAATGTAACAGTTCACCTACTGTCCAAAACGTCGAATTTCATCAATACGACCTCAAAGCAAATATAAGCTGTTTCTAATGATTTATTTCGAAGTATCTATATGGTACCCCTATTAAAATTCTATTAATGAAATTCGATGTTTTGGACAGTAGGTGAAGTGTTACATTTGTAAATACGATTTTCGTAATTTAGAATTTCGAAATTAAGAACAATCTGCATTATCATTTGTCGAACTGAAAAACATCTATAGTTGACTTCAATTTTATAGTGAATCGTCGAAACTCTGGACCCCCCCCCCCTTCAAAATAACCAAAGATGGGTTGACTCCGTGACCTGTTTAATTAGGTTTAATTAGTATTATTTCATTTAGTATTAATTAAATTAGCATTAATCAAAAGTTTGTGTAATAACGTATACACACAGATTAAAAACATAAGTGCGGAAAAGTTTAATATAAGGGGCAAGGTAGATACAAGTAATAATAGTAGATAATGGTTAGAGTTTACAAAAGAAAAACAGATAGATATTATTCTTAAAACATAAAATTTCATGTTTCCAAGTTTAATGATAACCATTTTGCATTATATTATTTAAAAACCATTTATCTGATCATCAGGTATACATTTAAATACTTCTTAAAATACATATAGGTATACATTACGACGTCACGATGACCGTGCCACTCACGCCCCACGCTGTGCCACTTTCCACTCGCTAGTGGGGCACGGAGAGCATTTTTCAAGGTTTATATTTTTGGCTGATTAGAATAAATTATAGTTTAAAATAAAATTTTTTTATCATCAATTGAGTTTCTAGATATATTCATTTATTTATTTCTTTTTTTAAATTATTGAAAATTGTCCACATTTAATTGCAATCTTTAGTTAAAGTTAGGGTGCCACTACCGCCCCACCTTCCCCGACCAAAAAAATTACGATTTGAAAAGAGGGCTAAATCAGTTTTAACCTCGAATATTACTGAAATTCATAAACGAATTCTTTTACCCTAAGAACACATATAATACATAATATGCAAACTCTACTTCTCCGCCAAATTTTAAAGAAATTAAAACAATTTTTCTCTAGTTATCATGCGACAAAGAAAATGACTTTGTAAAATAGGAAAATGTTGAATATCAAAAAGTAATTGTACGATCTTGATGAAAATTCACATACGTATAATATCTATATCACATACAAAATTGTCTATAAATCTGGAGCTGATTCATCGAGCCGTTCTCGAGAAATTATGATTTGAAAAAAAAAGTTAAAAAATGTTAACTTTAAATATCTCTGAAATTTATGGATCAATCCTTTTGCCCAAAAAACTGTCTCAATTGGCATACAAACTCTACCCCTACAAAGAATTTCAAAGCAATTAAGCCAATTTTACTTTAGTTATGCAACGACAAAAAAATCACTTTTTTTTATAAATTATTTTTTCTCCAAAAATTATGAATAAAAAAAATATAAAAATTGAGCAAGTTATAGTACTCAATATTCTTCATAACCAAAAAAATATTCATGTCAATGTCTTTCTTTAATTTCGAAATATAACTTATTTACAAAAAATTATTCTACAATTTTATTCTGCATACAGAGAATTCATAATATATAAACAATATTCGTTCTAAATATTAAAAAAGTCAAAAATAAAAATTTTGAAAATTCAAAAATCGCTATAAAAAAAATTAATTTTACAAAAATAGAATATTGACCCCAACTGTGGAAGCAAAATCTTAAAAAATAAGCCCTCTCTGGTTAAAATCGGTTGAGTAGATCATGGGTTATGAGCGCGCACACACACACACACACACGCGCGCGCGCACGCACACACATCCATACGGACATTTTCTAAAAATAGTGTATTTCGATTCCAAATTTGCTAAACAACATTCCTAATACATTTTCTAAAAAACTTTTTTTTTACTATCACAAAGCTTCCTCTAGGAGGATGAAAAAATAAAGAGAAATATTGAAAAATCGAAAATAATTTTTTCCTCACTGGGTTTCGATAGCTATCAGAAGTAGACCCATTTCTGAAAGGTCTTGAAATTTCCTATCTACCCATATTTTTGTCGTCCCGATCCGATAACATTAAGTCGGTTCATCGTTTGCGGCGGATAGTGGCTCGTATCACTGATTTAACGTGAAAAATAGAGGATCCTAACGAGTTAATATAGGTTAACCCGTTATACTTTGATGACAACAATCTTCAATTGAATTTAGAGATATTTCTCAGGATATTCATGATAAAATTAAATGATATTTAACATATATTCAGGTGAAAAAACCATGTATGAAAAAATTTTTCAATTATACTTTTTACATTAACTTATATAATTTTTATAATTTCGTTTAATAATATTTTATAAAAAACCGCTGCCAATTCATTGGCCCGTAGCTTCCTCAACCGTAATTTGTTGATTCCTTTAATTAATTTTTAATAACAAAATTTATAATTTTTTATTTAAAAAATTTATTGCATAATTATAATTAAATTCATTTATGAATATTAAAAATTGTTAATTTTTAAATTTATTTATTTATTTATTATTTATTTATATCAAATTTATATAAATTTTGATCTGATAAATAAAGTTATCATTTGAAATAGAAGTAAAATATCTATATTTTATAATAAAACAAATAGCTATAACGGTTGTTTTGTTATTAACAAAAACGTGTTTTTTTTTATATTTCATAATTCATAGGGTAAGTGTGCCAGTTACTCTGCCCCTTAAGGCGATGTCCATAGTATTTAATCAATTACTATTTTTTTTTCAATTTTTAATCATCTTAAGACCTTTACATAATAATTATATATACTCTGAGCAGAATAAACACCTTTTTAATACAATATTATTTTAATAAACTAACAGCATAAGCCTTTGCATCAGTTACTGTATCATTAATTTAGTTACTGTGTGTCAGTTAGTGTACATTGTTTTAATTACTGTGTGTCAGTTAGTGTACATTGTTTTAATTACTGTGTGTCAGTTAGTGTACATTGTTTTAATAACTGTGTGTCACTTAGTATACAGTGTTTTAATTACTGTGCCTTAGATTCTGGACACTGTATTTAATCCTGTGTCTTTTTTTCTCACTCATCTGCATCTGCATAAACTATATAAAATATATTTAAATATGAAATATGTTTTTTTTTATTATATTTAGTAGACTCCCTGCTGGAAATCATCCATTTCTTTCCCATTGGTGAAACGATTTTTCGAATCTTTTCTAGTGTTTTCACTCAACTTGGCTTTCATAAAATGGGAGAGAAATGGATGATTTCCAGCAGGGCTATGATTTACTACGTATAGAAGTACTTACTTATTATAGAAGAAAATAAAATAACGATGGGAATAAAATATATTATTTTTAAATATATTAAAAACTGTGTTATTTGCTCTGTGCGTAAGCGACGAACGTCGAAATTGACTTGCACAGGCGACGAAGCATGAGAAAGTAAGGTTAGCGTAGCCTACCGCGCGGGGGCACAGTAACTAAATACATTCACGAAAACTTGTCCAGTTACTGTGCACAGTAATAGAATCATGCCGAAAATTCGTTTTAGTTACTGGATTATATTAAATTAAACAATAATATTAATAAAAACTATTTTTTTATTGTTCTTTTGTCAACTAGATGGGTTTTATAAACATTAAGTGTATTTTTTTATTATGAAAAATGTTATTTTTATAGTTTTTCAATCACTTTTGTATAGGCATATTCTTAAGCGTTTCGATAAGAAAATCATAGAAATCGCGATGAGAAATTTAATAAATTATTTTAAATATATTATAAGAATAATTAAGTCATACTGTGGGTTTAATAATAAAAAGCATGAATTGAACTGTATGTACAAATTTAGATATTTATGATTAAGTATGATTATACTCTACTATAAATGAAAGTGATTTAAGGGCACAGTAACTGAAGCGGGCACAGTAACTGGCACACTTACCCTATTTTAAAAAAAAAAAAAAATTTATAGCTATCATTGTTGTTTTGTTATTAACAAAAACGTGTTTTTTAAAAAAAGTTCATAACTCACTTATAACATAAATTATAATAATGCAGAATATAATGCATTCATAATGCATAATTCATAATTATAATAGATTATAAAATATATATAATTTTTAAACATTTCCCAATATGGGGACAAACTAATCCATAATTTCCTATGATATAATTTCCTATAATTTCCAATATGGCGACAAATTATCAAAGCACTAGAAAATCCCTTATATGTACGCACAACGCACGACGCACCGCACCGTGTAGGCGTATATGCAATACTGCGGGATTCGTGACTAACCCACAGCTTGTTGGACCCGGCCGGAATACATACTGCACTACACGCTACCCCGATCGGAGCGCCACCTACTCTTATACTATTTTAATTATTCATCAGTTTTGAATACTTAAACTCAAGAATTCAATCTTGAAAATTCAAACATATTACATTTTGACGCCAATACTGTATACTTTTATAATATACTGATGATAACATCATTGGAGTTATGAGTTTAAAAAAAAAACACGTTTTTGTTTTTGATGATAACTAAAGAACCGTGATAGATAGAAAATTAAGTTTTTTAGAAAATATAGGCATTTTAATTCTCTTTCGAATGCCACCCACCCCATTCAGATACATAGAGCCGTTCTCGAGAAATTACGATTTTAAAAAAATGTCAAAAAATTTTTAACCTCAAATATCTCTGAAATTTATGGACCAATCATTTTGCCCAAAGAACTCGACCGGAAACTATACAAAATCTACCTCTACAATGAATTTTAAAGCGATTAAGTCAATTTTACTTCCGTAATCGTTGGACATACAAAACTCATTTTTTTTCAAATTTCAATTTTTTTCGCAAAAACTAATCGACAAAATGAATTCAGATTTTTAAAGATTATAGCTATGTATATTCTGCATTATCGTGATTTTTCTCAAAAAAATTGACCGTTTAGTTTCGGAGTTATAAGCTTTTTAAAAAAAACACGTTTTTGTCAATAACAAGAGAACCGGGATAGCTAGAGAAATTTTTTTTTTGGAAATTATAGGTTTTTTTACGCTCTTTCGAATGCTACCCATCAGATTTAAATATCTCGATTTTATCATTGAAAAAAGGCCAAAAACAATTTTGAGAAAATCGAAAATTCGAAATAAAACAAAAACGAATCGGCCCAATCAAAAAACGGATTTTTGACCCGCCATCACACAAAAAAAAAACAAAAAGAATGAGACCTGTCCGGTTAAAATTGATCGAGTAGAAGTTGAGATCCAGGCGTACACACACACACACACACACACACACACACACACACACACACACACACACACACACACACACACACACACACACACACACACACACACATCCATACAGACATTTTTCAAAAATCATGTATTTTGGTTCCTGACACCTCGAATATCAATTATAACATGTTTTTACAACACTCAAAAATTTACTATCACAAAGCTTCCTCTAGGAGGAAGCAAAAATAATATGTATATATATTTAAAATTAAATTTTTTTTCATTTTACGAAAATTTATACTATATAGAATGAATTTTCTAATCATCATTTATCTAGTTTTTGAATGCAATTAATTTATAAATTCAACAAAGAGCATGCGTGATAATACCTTAAACTTTTTAATTTGCAATTTAATAATTATTACATAACTATTTTAAATATAATTTTCTAGATTATTTTGAATAATGTATTTATGGAAAATCAGATATGCAGAACGAATAAAATTTTAACTTGAAATATACATTTGATAGTAGATTATGCACCAAGGACGCAAAATGTATCATTCTTGGCGAGTGCGAGCTTTGGGGCCGAGTGCAGCGAGGCCGCCAAAGCTCGCACTCGAGAGAATGATACATTTTTCGTTCGTGGTAGCATATACTATGTTTTTGTGCAAAGACCACAAAATGACTTTTCGCGGCCCATATAGAGGCCGCGAAATACTAAATGTAAGGCCTAGGTGCAAAAATTCATTTTGCGGCCTGAGGACCAAAAAAAATTATTTGATGTAATTTATCAATTCTCTTTGAGAAAGCATTCTGCTCAAGTGGTTAGCAGCGATTTTTTCATATTTATTACTTCAAGTATTTCGTTGTCGTATAAAGCAAAAATTAATTTAGACTTGCTTTTTAGACTCAAAAACCCCGAAAATCAATACATGAGTCACAAAAAAATATGATGTATTTTCACGGAGGTCCACGTATATAAGGAAGTTACGCAGACGTGCTGCATGATTATTTATATACTTTTTAGATCCAAGCAGGTGAGGGATGCAAGGTCCACTCATATATAAAGGAGTCAAGTAGACGTGCAACACAATTATTTAAATAATTTTTAAACCCAAGTGTTCGGGGGATACAAGGTCCACACATATAAGGGATTCACGTAGCGTAGACAATTTTTCAACATTTTTTAAATATAAGTTACCGGGGGATGCGAGGTCCACGTATATAACTGAATTACGTAGATTTGCAACAGTATATGCAACAGGGTAATTTATAGTATATTACGCTTCTAGGGAGAAAAAAACTTGGAGAGTGCATATCTCGTGTAAATTACCACCTGAGCTGAAGGCGAGATGTGGGTTGGCAATTTTACTCCCATGGGGCGTATACTATTTTTCACCATATCCGGACCAAAAATACCACATTCGCGTTTTTGAGCCGGGAGCGACAGTGGCACTTCGGCCAGGATATGATGAAATCATACATTATGTAACAATGGGCGAAAGTATCAGATTTTTCCCGCGGATGCGTTTACTGCCCGAGCATGAAAATTTTTCTGAAGGGTGCGTTTCATCCGAGGGAAAAATCTTTTCGTGAGAACAGTAACCACCCAAGAGAAAAATCTACTTTCGTCCCGTGTTACATACAGTATTTTATTCCACACTCGACCGTGGCCACCTTTTGACTCTGAAAAGCGGCACCGACACGTTTTTTTTCTTCATATTTTGCGAAGTTTTATGTTCATATTTTAAAATTAAAATTCTTTATTCTTTTAAAAAGCCACTTTTTTCATGGATTTATTAGAAAATAAATAACACTATAAAAATTAAATAAAAAAAAAAACAAAAAATAAAAATTGTTACTTTTGACCCGCAAATTTTACTTTCGACCCGCAAATCAGATTTTCAGGAAATATATGCAACTTTCGCTCCGATTTTCGGATGCGAAAGGTCCCATTTTGGTTGAGTGTGGAGTAAAATAATTTTTAAACCCAAGTAGCCGGTGGATGTGAGGTCCACGCATAAGGAAGCCAAGTAGACGTACCATACGATTATTTTAATAATTTTTAAACCCAAGTAGACGGGGGAAACGCGTTGTACGTAAGAAAGTGGAGGCAAGCAGACATGCCAGCTATAAAATTATCAATCAAATAATTGTAAAACCCAAATAGGCGAGGAGCGCAAGGTCCACATTAATATGGGAGTTACGAAGACGTGCAACACTGAGTAAGATAATTATTTATATAATACTTTAATCTAAATAGCAGAGGGACGCGAGATCCATGTGAAAAAGAGAGTACATATATTATACGCGACACTTAACAAGACAATTATATATAAAATTCATTAACCTAACTAGCCGGAGATCGCATAAGGTCCACAAAAATATATGGGAGTTACGTAGACGTGCAATGGCAAGCAAGATTATTTTAAAATTCTCTAATCTAAATAGCCGGGGAACGCCAGGTCCAGGTAAATAAGGGAGTTAAGTAGATGAGCAATGACAAGTAAGTCGATTATATAACAATTTTTTAAACTATCAAGCCGGGGGAAGCATAAGATCCACGAAAATAGAAGGGGGAAAATACGCAGATGTGCGACCGCAAGCAAGTCTTATACCTTATTCACGCTGACCTCGTGTCCCCCGGCTATTTAGAATAAAGAATTTGCTAAATAATTATCTGTTTAGTGTCGCCTGTTTACGTAACTTTCTTATATGCGATGACCACGCATCCCCCGGTTACTTAGCTTTAACAGTTAATTAAATAATCGATTTTCTTGCCATCGCATCTCTACGGAACTCCCTTATATGTCGAATTCTACAGAAAATTACCCATAACTGTGGACGAAAAATTGTAAAAATTCAAAGTTGAAGCAAACCTCCAACAACTGATTTTTCCTATTTTGTAGCAAAAATAATGCACGAAAAGCGTGTTGAACCAAGGAAATCGGCGTAGTGTTTTTCAGGAAGGTACATTTAAGCTTTCTTATGGAAATTTAACATGGGAGAAATGGATGAAAAATGGTCACTGATGATAAATCAATAACAAGATATTGAATCGGCAAAAACAAATTTCACAAAAAAACGATTAAAGTAGAAGAAAAGAGCTTCAATTTGCTACTAGAATCGTTAAAATCGGTCGAAAAATGACGAAAATTTTAAGAATTACGTGGGTTTGGGAAAAGTCGCTCATTTTTGGTAATTTTTCGCAATTTTCAAATTCCCGTAGCTTTGCAGAGAATCGACCGATTTTAACGATTCTAGTATCAAATTAAAGCTCTTTTCTTCTACTTTAATCGCTTTTTGTGATTTGTTTTTGCCGATTAATAGCTTGCTATTGGTTAATCATCAATGACCACTTTTCGTCCACTTTTCCCATGTTAAATTTCCGTAAGAAAACTTAAATGTAGCTTCCTGAAAAATACTATGCTGATTTCCTTGATTCGACACGATTTTTGTGCATTATTTTTGCTACAGAATAGGAAAAATCAGTTGTTGGAGGTGTGCTTCAACTTTGAATTTTTACGATTTTTCATCCACAGTTATGGGTAATTTTCTGTAGAATTCGACATGTACGTGGACCTCCCATTCCCCGGCTACTTGGGTTTAAAAATTATTTAAATAATAGTGTTGACCGTCTTCGTGATTTCCTTATATGTGTGGTCGTCGCATCACCCGATGATTTACTCAAAGAGAAAATATTGCTTACAGCAAAGACTTTGTGACTATTAAGGCACGAGTATATATATATAAACACATTTTTATTTTTTTTATTTTATATATATTTCTTTTGTTACACCGGTTAGACGTAGAAGTAAAGTACATTATGACATAGTGTGAAAGGTGATTATTTATCGCATGAGACGTTTCTAGCTCGAGCCAAGCGAGTGAGAAAAGTCGAATGCGGTAAAAATCACCTTACACGCGAGTTTCATACAGTATTTTATACCACGAGAGCTTGAAATCATGACAAAGTTGCAATTTTTAGGTTAGAGTTGTATAACATGTTTTAATTCTGTAGATGCTCTCACTTTTATATACTTACATTTGGTTTTTAATAAATAAATAAATAAATAAAATAAATGATTTTTACTATTTCTACCATTTTAACATTTTGCTTCCTCAAAGATGAAGCTTTGTAACGGTGAAAAAAATTTTTGAAACAAAAAATTTTCAAAAATATGTTTTAAGACTTTTAACGCTAAAATTTGTTGTGTTTGAGAAAAAAAAAATTCGTGTGTGTGTGTGTGTGTGTGTGTGTGTGTGCGTGTGTGCGTGTGCGTGTGTGTGTGTGTACAGGCGATAACTTTTGAACCAATCGACCGATTTATATCGGACAAAGCTTATTCTCTTGGTTTCGGAGAATAGAGAGAGCATAATCTACTTTTTAATTTTATCAAGTTTCTTTTGTTTTATAACCAAAAAACGATCTGGATGTTTGGTTTTTTTTATTTTTTAATTCGTTACAGCCAGTATTACTTAATCTAATAAATTTTTCTTAATAGGTCGTTAAAATACCTACAATTTCTTTTTTTAATATTTAAATTATCTTTAGCCTGTCATTTCTTAGTAATGAAAATATGGTTTATAATTCTTTAATTACTTAAAACTTTTTCATTTATCCACTTAAAATTTTTCACACTTATTACACTTATCGAGTACAATATTGTGTTAAAATTTGAAGAGGTTATGTTGATTTGTTTTCGAGAAAGAAATTATTTTTGAAAACAAGTGCGTTTTCTTTCGTTTTCAATAACAGGAGCAAAAGTCAATGAATTATTTTAAAATTTGGCAGAGAAATAGCATTTTTATATCTAAGGATCGAGTTCTTTGCCCAAAGAAATCCGACTGTTGTGACCAAAGATATTTGAGGTTAAAAATTTTTTATAAATTTATTATATTTGCATTTTTAAAAAGAATATTCGATTGATTGACTCAAAATTTTTACCACTTATTACACTTATCTAGTACAACATTGTGTTAAAATTTCAAGAGGTTATGTTAATTTGTTTCTGAGAAAAAAATTATTTTTGAAAACAAGTGCGTTTCCTTTCGTTTACGATAACTGGATTAAAAGTCAATGAATCATTTTAAAATTTGGCAAAGAAGTAGATTTTTTTATATATAAGGATTCAATTCTTTGCCCAAAAAAATCGGACTGTTTTGACCAAGGATATTTGAGGTTAAACATTTTTTATAAATTTTTTATATTTACATTTTTAAAAAGAATGTTCGATTGATTGACTCAAAATTTTTACCACTTATTGCACTTATCGAGTACAAAATTGTGTTAAGGCCAGGTTCCTCCAAACAATTTTCAAAAAATTGAAATTTTTTTTTCCATAAATTGCTAGGATATACTCTTAGAAATAGTATAGAATTAGTCCCGAAGGTCGGCGCGACCGAGAAGTAGGTAGTGAAGAAGGGAGAGCGGTGCGCGCCAAGCGGTAAATCCGGCCGCTCGAGCGCAAGCGTGTTGATCGAGCCGAGCTTGAAGCTACTGAAGCGTCTAAAGAACATCGAACTGCTTCTAGAAATGCAAGAATACTTGAAAATGATACCTACGAAGATCAAAAAGGAGTTGTGTACGAAGCTAGAATGGATATGTGAGTAAAATTCACTTTTTTTTACGATTTTTCACGAATAAAAACTTTAATCGGCTTTTTCTCGAAACCACGTTTTTTTAACTGGGTGTCACTCGTATTTCAAAACTATTGCACTTATCAACATGAACCAAACGGCATTTTACTCATTAGATGTCTCTCTATGGTCGGTACTACAACCAAAAATATTCATTGTTATTTAAAAAAGTTATAAACAGTTAAAAGTGCAAAAAAAGGGTCGACAAATTCAAAAGTCTGCCATTTTGTTTTTTTTCGGTGAAAATATTTCATTGTAGTACCGACCATAGCCAATTCGATACAGAATATGAAACCGTTTTATTTTTTGCTTTCAGATGATTCGTTTCCAAGAAATGATGACACCCGCCAACAAATTGGACGAGTTTGAGCAGCTATTTTCAGAGTCGCCATTAAAAAAAAAAAAAAAAATTCAAATAGTTTAATATATGTATTTTCAGCTGTAAAAAGTTTGATTCTGAAATATTTTTTTTACTATAAATAAAATTTATTTAAAAAAACATGTTTTATTGGTGTAACCTGGCCTTAAAATTTCAAGAGGTTATGTTGATTTGTGTTCGAGAAAAAAAGTAAAGGTCATTGAATTGTTCTAAAATTTGGCAGAGAAGTGGCTTTTTTATATCTAAGGATCGAGTTCTTTGGCCAAAAAAATCTGACTGTTGTGACCATAGATATTTTAGGTTAAACATTTTTTTATAAATTTCATATATTTGTATTTTTAACAAGAATATTCGATTAATTGAACAATTTCAACATTGTGTTGAAATTTCAAGAAATTTTCCGATTTTTTTCTCGAGAAAGAAGTTATTTTCGATAAGAAGTGCGTTTTCTTTTGTTTACGACAACAGGAGGAAAGGTCAATGAATCGTTTCGAAATTTGTCAGGAAGGTAGCTTTTTGATATCTTAGAATCGAGTTCTTTGCCCAAAAGAATCTGATTGTTGTGATTAAAGATATTTGATGTACACAATTTGTATAAGTTTCTTAATATTGCATTTCTAAAAAGAATATTCGATTGATTGACTTAAAATTTTTACCACTTATTACACTTATCCAGTACAACATTGTGTTAAAATTTCAAGAGATTTCTTGATTTTTTTCTTGAGAAAAAAATTATTTTTGAAAACAAGTGCGTTTTCTTTCGTTTACGTTAACAGGAATAACAGTCATTGAATTGTTTTAAAATTTGGCAGAAAGATAGCTTTTTTATAAACAGAAATTGATTTCTTTGCCCAAAAAGATCTGACTGTTGTGACCATAGATATTTCACATTTTTATGAAATTCATAGGATGTATTCATATTTTGAAGGTGAAATTTTAGTGTTGCCCTAGTACACGGTGCCGCGGAACTTCAAATTATGAATTTCGTAAAAATTTCATAAAAATATTTCATAAAAATATAAAATATCTTTGATCGCAAAAGTCAGATTTTTTGGGCAAAGAAATCGATTCTTAAATATAAAAAACTACCTCTCTGTTAAATTTCAAAACGATTGATTGACTTTTGTTAAGAAGTATAATTTAGATATTATATTTGTATGATTGTTACAATGATGGATTAGCTTTAAACCACTAAGTCGAGCAGGATAGTAATTAAATATCTGTTTCAAAACAAATATTTATTAGATTATTGCCAATACATACTTTTCTTTCTCAAACTAATGTATTTCTTTAAAATTTTTATAACAATAATTAATTGTTTGTATACGATGCGTAAATGAAAAAACAAAAAAGATATTTTTTGTATTAAGTCAAATTGTTTAACAAACAACAAAGAACAACAAAGAAAACAGTTTTATTTATTAATAAAGTTTTGTTGTGAAAAATGTACTTTTGTTTTTTAAATTTAAAAATGGAATCGATAAATTAGTTTGAGGAAGCACCTTGCCAATAAATTGGCAGCGGGTTTTTTTTAATCTCCTCATTTGATTTAAAAAATTTAATATTTTCATCGAAATTGGTATACGAGGGTTTCCGAGGTCGCTGATTACGAATCAGCTATTAGATTTTTGAGATTTACAATGACGAATCCAATATGGCAGACAAAAATTTTAATCAAAGAAGTTAATGACGAGTGGATGAATGAAAAACTGTACAAAATTATGTTCAAGAAATTTTTTTCACGGTACAAAAAAAAACCAACGTCGAAGTTCGCGTGAAGAAAAGCCAGTGTCATACGTTTTTTTCGTACCGGCGACGCCTACAACAATTTTATCGGCATCATTTCCAAAAATTCTACATTCCAATTTTATAATAAACACGTTGAATTGATCTGACGTTTTTCGTTCGGCATATTGTATTTTGGAAATTGTGACAGGGAATCCGTAATCACCGGCTTTAAATAGCATGTTACACACCTAGGGAGTAAAAGTAAAGAATGTCCCAGATCGCATGTAAATTGTCACCCGAGCCGAAGGCGAGGGTAACAAACATGCCATCTGAGGCATTCTTTATTTGCTCCCATGGTGTATACGATTTTTTTGCTTGGCGAGGCCGAAAATACAACATTCGCTATCGGGCGCCAGGAGCGAAGTGGTACTTACGGCGCGCTAGGCAAAAAAACTCTTCTACACCGATTTTCATATATTTTCATATAAACAGCAGATGTTTTGAAATTTTATCCACTATATTAGATTTGTTCACTTTAATTTTATAAATGTGATTATGGATTCAATCAGAGACCTCAAAAACGCCTCTATAGTAATTTTTTCCATAATCCTAGATTTTAAAAAAATTTTGTGCTCCATGTTGGATCCGCCAATTTGAATTTAAAAAATCTGATAGCTCATTTGTAATCAGAGACCTAAGAAATTCTGTATACCAAATTTCACGAAAATCCTACATTTTTAAAAATTTTTGTCCACCATATTGAATCCGCCATTTTGAATTTCAAAAATCTAATAGCTGATTCGTAATCAGAGACCTCACAAACTCTCGTATACCAAATTTCACGAAAATCCTAGATTTTTTGAAATTTTTGTCCGCCATATATGACCCGCCATTTTGAGTTTCAAAAATTTGGTAGCTGATTCGTAATCAGCGACCTTGAAATCTTCCCTTTACCAATTTGTACAAAAATCCTAGATTTTTCGAAATTTTCGTCCGCCATATTGGATCCGTCATTTTGAATTTTAACAATCTGATAGTAGATGCGTAATAAATTAGCGATCTCGCAAACCCCTATACACGGAAAAAAATTTGGAAGCCTGGGATGTCGGAGGTATGGTATTAACAGAAATCCAAAACATACCGTATCTGTACGCGTCCAAAATTGAATGTAGTCACTTCCAAATTGAATTGCGTGGACTCCAACAATTTCGGTTGTGTACGGATCTCAAAATGGGATTATGTGTATGCCATGTTGGAATGGCGGGGACTCCGAGACTTTCGGTACCGTCGGGATCCGCCCGATGGAATCCTCAGGCCCCCATTCTTGGTATCTCGGCGGGTCGACTATACATTCGGACGTATTTCACGCGCGCCGCTTCATAAATATAATAATATAATATATATAAACGGTTCAAAACGTGTGTGCTATATTATACTATAATAATACTTTGATATATAATGATGAAACTCATATATATATGAGAAAAACGCGCGCGAATGCGGACCGTTCCCCTTCTCTCAACGCTGTCGCGCCACGATACCAGAGATGGGGGCCTCAGACGTCCAAAGTGGAATCGCTACAATACCAGAAATCTCGGAGTCTGGGGATGACCGAATTGGAGTTCAGAACATACGTTTTTGAATCGTGAAGACTCCGAAGATATTGGATTCTTACAGGTTCAACTTTGGATGCGCCTTAATTCCAAATTCGTCATAAATTAAGACGATCGATGGTATTGCACGGAGTTCATATATACCGGTGGTCTGGAGATCCTAAATTTTTTTCCGTGTAGACAAATTTTTAGATGGGTACGGCTTATTGCTGTATAAATTCTGATTTGTTTTTGCCTAGCGGGCCGAAAGTACTACTTTTGTTTCCAGCGCCCGATCGCGACGGTTGTATTTCCGGCCTCACCAGGCAAAAAAATCGTATACATGACCCGGCGATAAAAAGAGCCACCCCAGAGCACATGTTTGCCACCCTCGCTTTCGGATCGGGTGGCAATTTACACGTGTTCTCGACTGGCCAACTTTTTACCTCCCTAGTTGCGTAATATGTTATTCATAGAAAAAAGCATGTTTATTTTTATTCATTTGATATTAACATTAATTATCCACTAATTTCATAACTAACTAACTAGATTCTGAATCGAGCCGTCGTAGCGAGCAGACGTGTTTGGCTCCGCGGTGTTTATTATAGTTTCTGATGTCAATACTTGACATCCTAACGTATCAGTGTAATTCTAGTGTGACAAATACCTACAACTAACAGTGCATTATTCTTTACCAACTCGCTGTGCAACTGCTAATGCAGTTTGCACAGCTATTCGCACCAATCATGACTTCTTCAAACCCGGGCCCCGCCCAAAAAAATCAAACAAACCAAAGTTTCTCTCAACCCCCAAATCATATCATAACTCAAAGTGCAAAAACATATGCAAACGTCATGTTCCAGCCCAAAAAAGAACAAGCAATCGTTATGGACTCCATTGAAGGTCTCACCATCGATGATTATATCGACAGCCTCGAAACGCTAATTGACACAAGTTCAATACAGTTTCTATCTAAAATATCCGGTAATAAAGTATGTGCCTTCCTATCAAACAAAACTCTCGTGGAAAATACAACAAATATGACCATCAAAGTTAAAGACCACTCGATAAACATCAGACCACTGATAGAAAAAAACAAACGTGCAGTGATATCAAATGTGTGCCCAGTGATCCCACATGAAGTTCTTCTAGAAGCTCTAAAAATCAACGGTATAACTCCTGTTTCTCAAATGAGTTACATTCGCGCAGGCCTTAACAAACCAGGACGCTCGCATATCGTATCGTTTCGACGGCAAATCTATATAAAAGAAGAATTAGTTCACCTACTTCCAGAAACTCTTCAAATAAATTTTGATAATACTACATACTGGGTATACTTAACTACGGACTCTACTAGCTGTTTCATTTGTAAACAAACAGGCTACATTGCAAAGCTATGCCCGATCAAGTATAATGATACTCCAAACGCTGCGCAAATGGCACAACAAACCTCTGACGAAGTTCCTAGTAAATCTCCCGTAACACACAATGCCAACATGCCGATCAATACGGCAATTCATCAACAAGAAACGCTTCTCCTAGACACAAATGAACTGAAAAGACTGGCACCATCATCTACAATCTCTGACCTATCAACGAAGGAGATTCCCACTTTAACAAAGGAGGCTCAAATTGGCAACGCTAATAATGACCCCTTAGCACCACTAACCAACAAAGAAAACTTCAAGTCCCCAAGTACACCTGCTAAAAAGAAATCTAAAAACGAAATTCCAGCCGGAAATACAACAGATGCCTCACACGTGAAGCTTGGAAAAATTCTAGCACCGGCAAAAAAAATATTCGACGATAATCCAGAAGACCATGCTGTAAACTACGAACAGCTTCAAGAGTTCATTACAAGACATCAAGGTCGTATAAATTCTGCAGAACTAGCCAGAGAATACACTACCGACATAGAAAGCCTAATAACAATAATAAATCTGGTTCACACAGTAATAGAAGATCGCAACCTGAAATCCAAACTTACATGTATTGTAAATAAACTAAAAACTTATATATGCGGTGATTCAGGAACTGACTCTGACTTTTCGCAACACAACGTGTAAACAAACCACTCACATAAACGAAATTCAAAATGAATAATTTTTATGACAAAAATCTCAAAATTATTTTTTGGAACGCAAGAAGCTTCGCCAAAAGAAGAGAAGAACTGCAACAAACTTTAGTCGACATCGATATCTTCGTGTGCGTAGAATCATGGCTACCGAACAAACTACTTCAAGATGGACAAATACACTTCAGTGGCTTTAAAACGTTTAGAAAACCCGCGCAAAAAAAAATTTGTGGGCCATACATTGCCCACAGTGTTGGACAAGTATGGGCAATATATGGGCCATTGCAAGCCACATTAGAGCAATATATGGAAGATACTCGGCCCCGGCGCCTGAGCCGAATTCGGGCTGGAATCGGGCCATAGTATTCCCACCAGTATCCCATATAGTTCCCATATAGTTGCAATATTAGTCCCATATTTATTTTCATGAGAACCATTAACAAAAAAAACAACATAAATAAATAAATAAGCGTAAAAAACAATCCTATTGTGCATGTAGTGGGACTGTAAAATATATAAAAAAAAAAAATTCTTTGAGTGGATTCGAACCTCGAACCTTTGAATTACTAGACTTGCTCGCTACCGACTGAGCTATTTAGTTATGTTTATATCAAAGGATCAAATGGAGATTATCTAGGCTGTAATCTGAAACGAATGATGATGTCGTTCAAGTATATTAACCTCCATTTGATCCTTTGATATAAAGATAACTAAATAGCTCAGTTGGTAGCGAGCAAGTCTAGTAATTCAAAGGTTCGAGGTTCGAATCCATTTTTTTTTTTTTTTTTTTTTAATTTTACAGTCGCAGTAGATGCACAATAGGATTGTTTTTTACGCTTATGTATTTATTTATTTATTTTTTGTTAATGGTTCTCATGAAATTAAAAATATGGGACTAATATGGGAACTATATGGGATACTGGTGGGAATACTATGGCCCGATTCCAGCCCGAATTCGGCTCAGGCGCCGGGGCCGAGTATCTCCCATATATTGCTCTAATATGGCTTGCAATGGCCCATATATTGCCCATACTTGTCCAACACTGTGGGCAATATATGGCCCACAAATTTTTTTTTGCGCGAGAAGACAGACAAGATTCAAGAGGAGGTGGTATTTTGATTTTTATACGAAACGACCTTGCATTTATCGAAATTAACAATTTATCATGTTCTGAGGAAAGCGTCGAAATAGCGGGTTTGCAAATCAACAATGTAAAACCACCTACCGATCTTATTGTCTGTTACCGATCCCCAGGTGTCACTCTATACCAGTCCGTATGGGACAAGATTTTTAATAACATTGACAAAACTAAATTCACAATACTTATGGGGGATTTCAACTCTCACCATCAAAGTTGGAACTGCAAAAAAAATGACTCCAACGGTGAGAGACTACTAGAATGTTACAACAAATCCAATTTATTTTTGCACAATCCCAAAAGTATTACTCACACACAATTTAAAAATAATATCCAAACTGATTCAAATCTGGATCTAATTTTCTCTTCAGTAAATTTAGCAGATAAAATAAATGTCAAAGTTAACAATGAGACCTGGGGATCGGATCACTATCCGATTTTCATAGATGTAAACTTAGAAAAAAGTATTTATCGCAGGAAGTCATTCAATTTAAAATCCATATGTACTTTTGTCGATTCTTGAAGGGTTGGGCCAGAAATAAAATACACTCTTGTAAATAAAAGAGATTGGAGGTGATTTATTTAGTTCAGTTAAGTACGTTCTTATTTAATACATGGAGCCAAAACTTCTCCAGTGCTCTCGGGCACTGTTCGTGCACGTCTGGCGTGTCCCCGCTTCGCGTGTCGCCTCGTCCCTATTAACAACACGTACTGACTGGGAAAAAGTAGACGAAAAGCTAAATGAAAACTATATCAAATTCCTTGACACAGAATTTAATAGCAAATCTGCTTGCGATAAATACACTTTTTTTACGGAAATAATTTCGAACGCTATCATCGCGAGCACACCGAAAAAGAAAAAAATGATAAACGAGCACCATAGGAATCCTGTTCCCTGGTGGGATGATGAATGCGAGAAGGTAAAAAGACTACGCAAAGCTTCATTTAAAAAATATAAATTTTCCAATAAACTAGAGGATTTCATAGAACACAAAAAGTACATTGCCATTGCAAAAAAAAACATTTAAATTAAAAAAGAAAAATTGCTTAAAAGAGCTTGCAAGCCGAATTAACTTTAAAACTAGTAAAAAATTTGTCTGGAATAAAACCAAAATCTTAAAAAACAAATGGACAAAAATAGCACCTTCTCACAATTCAGAAAACCACCAGACTCAACAAAAAGTAGAGAATGCATTGAACAAAATCAGCCCTCCATGGTGCCCTACCAATCCAAAATATTCTCCTACTTGTATTGTCAACGACTTCCTAAACTCAAGCTTTGACTTCACGGAATTCAACATTGCTCTGGATAGTAAAAATACACGATCAGCTCCAGGGATCGACGGAATTGATTATGAATGTTTGATAAAATTACCATTAAAATACAAACTCATTCTTCTCGATATATATAATGAAATGTTTACGACCAACAGCTATCCAGAGCAATGGAAAAAAGCCTACGTACACTTCATATAAAAATCAGACGGTAAAAACGTACGTCCTATCTCCTTGACCTCTTGCTTGTGTAAACTTTTTGAGAGCATGCTAAAAAATAAATTACAGTGGTGGCTCGAATATAACGGCTATTTACCCAAAGAACAAACGGGTTTTAGAAAAGGCCAATCCACTGTAGACAATCTCGTCAAACTAACTCTAGACATCGAAACGGCATTCAGGGACGGGAAGGATATACTTGCTGCTTTCCTCGACGTGAGCGCCGCATTCGATAACGTTGACTTAAACCTATTATTAGATCAATTAGCCCTTGTTAGTTGTTCAGACAACGTTATAAATTTTGTAAAATTCATCACGTTCGAAAGAATCATTTTTACTGACAGTACCGGCAACAACCGAAGACTTGTGCGTAAGGGAGTCCCCCAGGGTGGCGTACTTAGCCCTCTATTATACATCATCTACGTTTCCAACATCACCAAAAACCTGCCCAAAAGCGTGATCTCACTGCAATTTGCAGATGATATCGCCCTATATTGCAAAAGATCCCCACTCAGCACCACTAAAAAACTTCTAGAAAAATCAATTGACTTGATCCACGAAAACCTTCATAGTTTAGACCTCGAGCTCTCAGCCCCTAAAACCATATTCATCCATTTCAATAGACGCAAAATTAAACCCGGACAAACGGAAATAAAAGTTAAGAACCAAACAATAAATTCAAGCCCAACAGCAAAATTTCTGGGAACCTTTGACTATCGACTAAACTTTAGGGATCACATAAAATACATAAAAAGTAAAGCATCGAGAAGTATGAATATCATCAAATTTCTTAGGGGTACTTGGTGGGGTGCTGATCTCGAAACATTGATATTTTTATATAAAAGTCTAGTTAGATCCATAATGGACTACGGAATGTTTGTATACTACCCGACACAGAAACTAGAAATAGACAATCTAGAAAAAATCCAATACCTCGCTATAAGATATGCACTAGGTTATCGTACCAACACTCCAAAAAATATTTTATTAGGAGTGTCTAAGCTACCATTAATTAGCGAACGAGCCAAATCTCTATGCATTAACTACCTGAGTAAAGTCCACACAAATAAAAGCCTTCCCGTCCAGAAAACCATAACACACCTACAAAAAACATTAGAAAAATCTACACGGAAAGAAATACCTTATGAAAAATTACTAGAATCTCAGGTAAAGATGGGACATACTCACACTCTTGAGCAATTTAGTATACTTCTACTAATTATTAGCATAGTTCTATTAAAAATTAATAGAAAAAGTTTTAAAATTTATTATAGTTACCATTAATTTTTACTAGATAATATGATAAAAATTTTAAATCTAAATTTTAACAGAATAGAAAATAATTTTTACCATATTGTCTACTAAAAATTAATAGAATTAGTTTAATTTTTAGTCTAAGTTATACTGAAAATTTAATAGACAGTATAGTAATTTTGTTGGCGCGAGGGATGTCGGTAAAACAGGGTGTACCATATGTAGACAAGTCGAAACCTTACTTATAAGTGCGGCAGTGGCCGAGTGGATAAGAGCGCAGCTTCGTAATCGGAGGGTCGAAGGTTCGAATCTCCTTCTCCGGAGTTTTTTTTTTCTCATGAATTTCAACCTCTCGTCAAAATTACTATAATATATTATAAAACTTGATATAATGCAAGTATGGCCCACTTTTAATTAACACTCTAGTAATTTTTAGTGGATATTCCACTAATTTTTCATAAGGAATTTTGTTCCGTGTAGAAACAAACGTAAATTCCCCAATTGCATATTATTTCAATCAATAGACTTCATGAAAGACAAAACAGATTTAATATTCACAGATAAAATTAGCGGACTATATACTCAGAACTACGAAACATTAACGCTCAAATTAGACATTAACTTAGAACTCGGACCTAAATTGAAAAAAAGCAAAGATCCTAACTCCATGCTAAACCAATTTATTTTTAAAGAAAATGCCTATGCTATATATACAGACGGAAGCAAATCGCCAAACTCAGCATCGGTAGGTACCGCATGCATTTCACAAGATTTTAACACCTCTATCTCTAACAGCTTAAACCCGTTATCATCCGTTTTCACAGCTGAATGTCTAGCTCTCAGAGATGCCGTTAACACAGCCTTGCTCAACACAAATAAGAACTCCCTTATTATAACAGACTCTCTGAGTGCGTTACTACGTTTGAAAAATAATACATTCCATGCACAAACGAACCCTTATATTCTCGAAATTAAAAAAAATGCTTGTAAATTTCTCCAATCAACTGGTAACAATAGTACATTGAAATTCATATGGATTCCCTCGCACATAGGAATATCCGGTAACGAAACAGTCGATCAACTAGCGAAATCAGCCTCCAGCCATGAACCCGACATTTTGTTAAAAATCCTATTCACCGATCTGAGACAATTAACAAGGGCATTATCAAAAGAAAATACTCACACCTACATCACTAGCCTCGGTACCACTAAAGGAATTAAGCACTTCGAAAACTATTATAAGAAACATTCTAAACCCTGGTACCACAACAAAAACCTACCACGAGAAATAATTATCACGATTAATTGTATCAGAGCTGGGCACTACAGCCTGGGGGCATCCTTAGCTCGCATTGGCGTAGTACCCCACTCCAAATGCCAATGTGGTGATCCAGTACAAGATGCTAATTATATATCATGGCAATGCCCCTTACACGATAATGCCAGATCTAAATTCTTAGAAAAATTATTTAAACTGAAACTTAGTTTGCCTCTATGCTGCGAAGTTCTCTTGTACGATCCGTCCATTTGTCTCTGTAAAGCGATCCTCAGTTTCTTAAAAGACTGTAATCTTAATATCTAGTTCAAAATATGTATACTATAAAAATGTAAACTATTGTGTATGAAGCAAAATAATCTCTATATAGAGGTTGAAATTGCATAAATAAAAAAAAAAAAAAATTTCATAACTAATTATTCATTTTTAGCCACTAAAATTTCACGTTTTACTTTCTCACAGAGAAAATTTTGTAACGGTAATCTTTCTACGACGGTCACGTAACACAATTGTGTTCACAGTGTAAAATGATAAATTCTCTCTTTTACTGGACGCCGTACTTTTGTAAAGGAGAAATTCGCTTTTTACTCTTTTGGAAAAGAGTAAAATCAATCATTTACTTTTTTCGGATGGTAGAGATAAATTTTCTACTTTTATAAAGTAGAAATCCTCAAGAGTACTCTTTTAGAAAAGAGTAAAAAAAGTAAAATTTCATATTTACTGTTTTTATATGTTGGGGTTACATTTTCTACTTTTATAAAGTAGAAATCTTCAAGATTAGACTTTTAGAAAAGAGTAAAATTAGGTATTTACTCTTTTCGGATGGTAGAGATAAATTTTCTACTTTTATAAGGTAGAAATCCTCAAGATTACTCTTCTAAAAAGGAGTAAAGTTACATATTTACTCTTTTCTAATGAGTATAATAAATTAAGGTTTCTATTTTTTAAAACTATAAAGTTAGAAGTTTCTCATTTGCAAAGGAGTAAAGATCATTAATTATTTTTTACAAAGAGTAATAATAAGATTTTACTCTTTTACAAAAGAGTAAACTACTATGTTTCTACTTTTTTGCGTCAATTTTTACTCTTTTAGATTTAGTGTGAATGCGTTAAATTAATCTTTTATTAATTTATTATAACCCTTTACACTTTTACAAAGTGTAAAATCTAGATTTTAATCTTTATCAAAAGTATAAATTCAAAATTTTCATCTTCTCGAGAAATTCAACACACTTCAAAAAGAATAAAATGTATATTTTAATCTTTGTCAAAAGTGTGATTTCATAGTTATAATCTTTTCGGAAAATCCGATAACCTTTCACACTTTCTGAAGATTAAAATGCACATATTAATTTTTTGTAAAGTGTGAATTGATAAAAATAACCTAAGTAAAGATTAAAACCAAGGAATTAATTTCTTTACTGTTAAAATGAAGGTTTTAATCTTTTTACTTCCATTTTTCACACTTTTGGGTCAAGAGTGAAAACATTATATTAAGAAGAATTTCTTTCTATAAGGTTTATTGACAATTCAGTAAGGCTGCTCGCTTTGAAATACTGAAAGCAGCAGAAAAGATCAAAAAATTTTAAAAGTATCATTTTAAAGCTGAGAATGGTTTGTAATCCAGAGCCCCAACTGGAGAAATTAGCGTGGCGCAATCGCGCGCGACTATTGGAATATCGGAGAGGAGGTGGGGTAGCAGCTCGCGGTGAATCACGCGATATCGACCTGTTGATCGCGGGCCCGGAACTTTGGCTTGAGTCGACTTTTAACGGTGCACGAATCGGGAGGTTCGGGAATGACGAAAAGCCACGCGCTCGAAATAGATGGTTCGTAGCATTAGGCATACTCGCGATGACGGGACGCGCTTAAAAATTCCGATCGCACCTCTTCATATTCATGTCGGATATGCCCGGGAACGCACGCCGCACGCGTACTCATCGACATTCGTAGTCGGTCTTATTTCCGCCCTGTAATCGGTGACTCTTCATAATACGCGCTAGACGCCGCCCGACTCTTTCGTATGTAGTTCTTTTCCGCCCGTCCCAAGGGAGAAGATTAGCTGTTAGTGACGAAGGGGTTAGGGGCCGTTACATGTCCGAGAGCTCATCATATCGCCGAACGGCTTGCTCCGCCGATTACGCAGAATTATGTATAGCATTCTTCTATAGCAGAGCTAAGCATTTCTTCATTCGTACGCATGCACTAACGCGCTGCTCATAGAACTCGGAGAAGTGGGGCGCACGCTCCATGACTCGCATCGATTGCCGGCACGTCGGCGAAGCTTCATTAGCTGTTAACCATATCTCGATTAAAATTACTTTTCTAATTTACTCTTGGCTTTACTGTATAGATATATATGTTCTTATAATTTGCAATATATTAGGCTTTCCAACTGTCTCTTCAACTTTATATAGCAAGATTTTTTACATTTGATGATTATTCGTCTTTTGAAATTATTTAATTTTGCTTTGAAAAATTTCAAGAAAATACTTAAACAGTTAAAAATGATTTGATTTTAATGCTTTTATATAAAATTGGTTGATAGATTTTCTATTACAGGTAGAAATATATTCTATGAACAAAATTGCATATATGAGGACATTTTTAATTTGTCCACACTTAGAGGGTTCAAAAAATTAAAAAAAAATTTGAAGGCACACCTTCGCGACAAGTTTCTTCTCATTCTATAGGTCATGAAATATACGAAAAAACTCGTGAACATTAGAAAACGGTCTTGCGATACCATTTTACAAAAAAATCCATTTTTCTTATGGAAATTTAACATGGGAAAAATGGACGAAAAGTAGTCACTGAGGATGAACCAATAGTAAGCTTTTAAATGTGCAAATATGTATCATTTCAAAAAATGATTGAATTACGTGGATTCGAGAAAAATCGCTCATATTTGGTCATTTTTCGCGATTTCCAAATGAGAAGAAACTTGTCGCGAAGGTGTGCCTTCAAATTTTTTTTGTTATTTTTTGAACCCACTAAGTGTGCAAAAATTAAAAATTTCCTCATATACGCGGTGTTAGTACAAGAAAGTAAAAATTTCAGATTTCTCGTTATTTTTGAATTTTTGAATTCTGTAATTGTTAATAGCTACCTCGGCATTATTGGTAAATGGTCTTTCTTGTTAGCGGGTCGTTTTTCGTAAGTAAAAGGTGGGTGAGCTGCAGAGGTCGATAAAAATCAGTGGCCATGTTGCTTTAGCAAAAACCAGTATAAGGAAGAACGATGAAGTCTGACGGGAGAGTATGTTGTAAGCAGTACGCGCAGAATACCAGGGGCTTTAACGAAATAAACAATATCTCGAAAGACAACGAAAAAAATGACGGCCACAGTACGCTGAACAGCCATCTTCCCTTCGATTTTTCGAGATATCGTTTATCTTGTTAAAGCCCCTGGAGGAAACAATGCGAATGTACTAAAAGAACGGATGAGAAGATGTCGAAAAGGATCATAAAAAATAGCCAGCGCTCCGCCCGCTCTTAAGGTAGTTCTCGAGTAATAATCGGAGGCAAAAGTTTTAACTCTCTCTCGCTTGCCGCGTAGGGGAGGGCGGGGCACGTGTGACACCCTAACTTTGATTAAAAATAACAACTAAACCGTGTATTATTTCAAAATGTACAAAAACGGAATAATTAGATCAGAAAAAAATAAAATAAAATAAACTATTAACTTTTTTTTCATTTTCTTTTAATTATTGATAAAATACAGAAAAGAAATTCTGAAAAAAATGCTCTACGTGCCCCACCGGCGGGTGGATTGTGGGACCCGACGGGGCACGCATGGCACGGTCAAATTTAATATTTTACTATAGGTATTTTTCAATTCTTTTTTCCAGTAATTAATACTTTAATAATTATGCCATAATAACATTTTCAAAAATCAAATAATTAATCAGTCTATTCAAAATTTTAAATTTTATTTTTATTAAGGAACATAACAATTTTTATTTTAAAATAAATTATTACATTTTAATAAATGATTTTATATTATAAATTCCTTCTTATAAAATATGATCACAACATAATACTTTTGTTTGATTAACAAATTATCATTATTATTACAATAAGTTTAAATTTAAAGATTTCGCATCATTTTCATTAATGTAGCATATTTGAACTACCTGACCATTGAAAAAGGCAGTTTGAGTATCTACAATTGATTCCTTCCTTACCATTGTTTTTTCTACTCTATAACTTAATACGCAGTCGAAATAATCGTTATTTACTTATTAATCTAATAATTGAAACTAAAAACTAGTTAAAACTAAATTATTGCACTGCGTAGTTGTTAACCCATCTTGCTCCGTTTTTGGTTTGTAGGTTACATCACTTCGCTCGGCGGCCGCCGCGGCGCACTGATACGCCCGAGTGTGCCACGCGTGCCCCGCCAGGGTGCCACGTCATGCCCCATTTTAATACCATTTTCATTTTTTAATTATATTATTTATAAATATTTTCTGAAAATAACAAAAACAGAGCTTGAAAGATAAAAGTTGAAACTATCAAATAGGTTTGGTCTCATTTAGAAAAAAAATCATTTTCTCGTTGCTCCAAGCGACTTAAAAATGAAGTCAACCTTGTTTCTAAGCACCGATTTTCAATCTTATTAAATTAAATGTTAAACATTATCTATAATCTCAAAAGTATAGAGGAAAATTCTAAAAGCATATCTAATTAGGTTTACGTAAAAATTACATTTTTTGCATTCATTAATATTAAAAATATGAGGGTGCCAAACTTGCCTACCTGACACGCCATGCCCCGCCTTCCCCTATGTTTTGTTTACGCTAGGGATAGACTCGAACTCTTCGAACGGACGTTATACCCCCACTCCGCGCATTCTCACTGTCTCTCTCACTCTCTTGGCGCGTGACCGCGCGTCGAACAAAAGCAAGTTGCTATGAATTACAATAACTCAAAATGGCTCCGCTAGTCTATTTGTGCTTTAACTATAATATTCTAAATACCTTCCTTGACAACATTTTAGTTTTTCAAAAACATTTCCCAGAAATTCTTTCTTTAATCAATGAAAATGATCGTTTTGTGATGTCTCTTCCTATATGCTACGTGTTAAAAGTGCAAACTTTGAGAATTTATAATTCGAAAATGGCTCCGCTGAGATTGTTTGGATTTGAGAATTCAATGTAAAATATCGTAATTAACCTATAATTAGATTTTCAAACGAATCTGACAGAACTCAGTTTACTCGAAAACTACATTACTCACGCGACGGAAGGACAGGCTAAAGCGGCAGAGAGAGCGAGAGAGAGAGAGAGAGAGAGAGAGAGAGAGAGAGAGAGAGAGAGAGAGAGATGGTGGAGGGGGAGAATGACGCCGGCGACCGACTAAGTGACTTTTAAAGACGTGAGCGTGGCGCGCGACAGAGCGACGCCAACACGCGAGAGCCGAGAGAGAGAGAGAACGCTGGCGATTGTCGCCGCCAAGAGTACCGCGTCTCGGGGAAGCCCGAATAGCCTTGCGTGCTATTCTCGTCTCCCTCACTCTCTCTTGCGCTTCCCGGGAATTCGGGCACATGCATCCATCCATTCATTCTGCTCTCTCGCCGCGAAAGCCAAACAAGTCCGGATATGCGCAAGTATAAATTCAGAAAAAACATCCCATAACGGGCTTTTAGATACACGCTTACGTAGCGAGCCGCTCTCGTTTCTCCGCGGAGTTCCGAGGAATCCCCAGGCACGAGCGGCCAGGCCGAAATTTTGAACATTGTGCGCGATACTAACATAATACGTGCTGTGCAGAAATCGCCGCGCGGAGATTCCTCATGGTGTCAAGCATCTCTGTGCCACCACTCACTGGCTAGCGCGCTCACGCACGCACGCACATACACCCACCCACCCACTCACACACACGCACGCACGCACGCACGCACACACATACACACACATATACACATTTACCGATCGGCCGCTATACCGTATACCGAGCACACTCCGCACACTGCCGATATCCGTGCACGTGCATAGGAGTACTTACCTCAATGGGTGCTATTAATTCGATGATATCACTATAGCTGGCTCTTTAATTTAGTGACCAAGTCATCGTTCATCTCAAAAATCGCCGAGACCACTTCTTCTCCTTCTTTAGTAACCTAAATATTCGCCCTATTCAATTACTGATATTCTCAGTTTCACATTTTATACTCGCGAATATTTAAAACCTGCACATAATCTTACTATCCTTATTAATATAATAATTATTATTAGTAGACAAACAATTTTTGTCTTGTACATTTTTTACTGGACTGGCATATCATGAAAAAAACCGCTGCATTGTCACCTAGCTTTCTCAAACTTAATTTTTTTATTCTATTATATAAACTCTTAAATTTTAAAATTTTAACTTATTAAATTGTTTAAAAAAAATTCAAAATTCAAAATTTGGTGAAATTTTCATGTTTATAATTTTTGCTTTCTCAAAGAGGAAGCTTTGTAACGCTAAAAAAAATTTTTCGGACAAAATGTATGAAATACATGTTTTAAGAATAGTGGCATAACAATTTTTTGATTTTGAGAAAATTTTTTTCCTGTATGTGCGTGCGTGTGTGCGTACGTGCGTGCGTGCGTGCGTACGTGTGTGTGGATGTGCGTGTGTGCGTGTGCGTGCGTGTGTGTGTGTGTGTGTGTGTGTGTGTGTGTGTGTGTGTCTGTGTGTGTGTGGGTGTGTGTGTGTGGGTGTGTGCGCGTGTGCGCGTGTGCGTGTGTGCGTGTGTGTGTGCGTGTGTGTGTGTGTGTGTGTGTGTGTGTGTGTGTGAGAAAAAATAGTTTTATAAAAAAGTAGCGTTTTCGTTGTCTCATGATAACAAGATCGTCAAATCAACCAATCGTCCTGAAATTTGGAAGAGATATACCTTTTTTCTATCTTCACATTGAGTAAAAATCAATCAATCGTTCTGATATTTTGCATGGATATAGATTTTTTATATTTTCAACATGAGTTAGTTGTTCAATAAAATCCTATCGTCTCAGAAATTTGATTGAGTATTGCAAAATTGTAACCGCACTCATTACACTTATTCGTTTTCGTTATTAAACAATAGAAAGAGTAAAATTATATATGTTTTATAAGAGTTATAAATATTTATGCAGAATTTACTACGTATTAAGTTAAGGGTATACAAAATTATAAGAAAAATATTTTATATAAAAAGAAGCAATTGATGTTTTCCGAAGATGGATTAAAAGATCCATCCATCCTCATCCTCCAACCCAAACACACACACACAGGTATATGGGTATGAGATAATTAGTGTATTTACATTTCAAAAGTGTATTTTTGACAAATTAGTTTTATTACGAATATTCATAAAGAAAATTGGGTTTGATACAATTAGTTATTGTGATCAAAAATTAAAAACAAGGAATAAATACATTAGTTTGAGCAAGTAAATCAGTTAGGCCGGTTCTGTAGAACTGCTGTCAGCTAGTTGACTGCAGAAAATATACTGACTCCAGAAGTGGTGGCTCCAGAAGCGGTCCCTACTGAAAAATCTCAAGTGAGATCTCAGGTGAGATCTCAGGTGAGATCTCATCTAATTTCTGGTCTCAATTTCTCATGTGACATTAGTAAAAAAATTTAAACTAACAACTCATGTGAGAATATCACGTGAATTTTAGGAACTTGTATTTTTCACATTTGTTAAATTTCAAACTCGATTCAGATAAGAATACACCTGAGAATCTCAGGTGGGTTTTACCAACTTGTATTTTTTTACTTTTGTAACATTTTAACCTCGATTCAGATGAGAATACACGTGAGAATCTCACGTGAGTTTTAGGAACTTGTATTTTCTTACTTGTGTATAATTTCAAACCCGATTCAGATGAGAATACACGTGAGAATCTCACGTGAGTTTCGGGAACATCTCAGGTGGGTTTTAGCAACTTGTATTTTTTTACTTTTGTAAAATTTTAACCTCGATTCAGATCAGAATACACGTGAGAATCTCCCGTGAGTTTTAGGAACTTGTATTTTCTTACTTTTGTATCATTTCAAACTCGATTCAGATGAGAATACACATGAGAATCTCACGTGAGTTTCGGGAACTAGTATTTTCTTACTTTTGTTAAATTTTAAACTCGTTTAAGATGATAATACACCTGAGAATCTGAGGTGAGTTTTAGCAACTTATATTTTTTCACTTTTGTATAATTTCAAACTCGATTCAGATGAGAATTCACGTGAGAATCTCACGTGAGTTTTGGAAACTTGTATTTTGTTACTTTTGAAAAATTTTAATCTCGATTCAGATGAGAATACGCGTGAGAATCTCACGTGAGTTTTAGGAAATTATATTTTTTTACTTTTGTAAAATTTTAACCTCGATTCAGATACTTTTGGTAGTCTCGCTGTTGGACAAGTTAGGAAGAGCACGTGCAATGAGAATACACCTGATAATCTCACGTGAGTTTTGGAAACTTGTATTTTTTTAATTTTGCTAAATTTTAGACTCAATTTAGATGAGAATACACCTGAGAATCTCACGTGAGTTTTGATAACTTGTATTTTGTTACTTTTGTAAAATTTTAAACTCATTTCAGATGACAATACACCTGTGAAACACACGCAATTTTTAAGAACTAGTATTTTCTTACATTTGAAAAATTTTAATCTCGATTCAGATCAGAATACACGTGAGAATCTCACGTGAGTTTTAGGAACTTGTATTTTTCAACTTTTGTAGAATTTTAAACTCGATTCAGATGAGAATAGACCTTAGAACTCGTGTAAAAAAATTTGTCTGGGAGTGGTCTGGCAATTTTCTGGCACAAATCTAGCTTCAGAAGTCTAGTACTTGAGTCTGGCAACGGCCACTTTGCGAGATATATAATTATTCGTTAAAAAAGTCTTGGAAAAGTGCCAGACATTTTCCCAGACTTATAAAAAAATTCGTTTGAAAGGTCTGGGAAAATTCCAGACTTTGCCCAGACAAATTTTTTCTTATAAATGTCCCAACTTTGGTCAAACTTTAGCCAAACTTTGTCGTAACTTTACATTTGTCTTGCTGTTGGACAAGTTAGGAAGACGACGTGCAAAACGTCAACGTTACCTAATGTACGTAAGGCCGGCAATGTCGAGTAACCATTAACAGCAATCGGGAACCAGCAGCGCAAGCAACGGCGCGGGCGCATGGCAGACGATGCCCAGTGGATGACGAGAGTCCTGGAAGCTGTAAAACGGCGCAGTGACCGAGCAGCGGCGTAGAAAATTATCGCTCTGCACCTCTGCTTAGGCTATGGGCCTTCTCACGATAGAGAGCGGCGCGTATTCGACGTTCTCACTGAAGGCGAAATTTAAATCACCTTTACGACTGGATATGAAACTTGTGCATTTAATTCTTGTGGACACTTTTCCATCGTTTCCGTCGTCATCGTTATTGCTGCTCACATAAATATAACATATCATGTAGATCGCCAGCTAAGACAACAAAATTATCACAAAGCATTTTGTTCCGAAAGAAATTTAATATGTTTCGCAATAAAAATACTTATCTGATAAAATCGCCTCTATTGCGTTTCCCGTTTATACGCAACCATTATTTATACCATTCCATTATTTAAGCCTGTCTGCATTAACTCCAACAAAAGTTTGTAACCAATTGATAACCCCTCTTGTTGTCGTCCGATGAAAATATTTCGAAGTCCAAATAACATGAAACTAGCTAAACAAACTACGTTCACGTCGTTTGGACTACTTAGAAATATTTTCATGTCACGACAACAAGAGGGGTTATAAATTGGATACTAATCTTTTTCGGAGTAATTGCAGAATGGCATAAATATAATGAAAGATGCGTATAAACGGGAAGCTGCAATGAAGGCGATTTGATCAGATAAGTATTTTTATTACGAAAAATATAACACTTATTTTCAAATCAAATGCTTTGTGATAATTTTTTTATCTTAGATGGCGATCTACATGCTATGTTATTTTTATGAGAGCAGCAGCAACGATGACGACGGTGACGATGGAAATGTGTACATAAGAATTAAATGAACGAGTTTCATATCCAGTCGTACGGGTGAATTAAATCTCGCCTTCGATGAGGACGTCGTGTATGCGTCGCCATCGTCTGCCATGAGCCGTTGCCTGCGCTGCTGATTGCCGATTGCTGTTGTTGCAGGGTTCTCGACGCTGCCGGCCTTTCGTACAACATTAGGTAACGTTGATATTTTGCACGTCCTCTTCCTAACTTGTCCGACAGCAAGACTGCGAAAAGTATCTGAATCGCGGTTAAAATTTTACAAAAGTAAAAAAATACAAAGTTCCCCAAACTCACGTGAGATTCTCACGCGTATTGTCATCTGAATCGAGTTAGAAATTATACAAAAGTAAAAAAATACAAGTTGCTATAACTCACCTCAGATTTTCAGGTGTATTCTCATCTTAAACGAGTTTAAAATTTAACAAAAGTAAGAAAATACAAGTTCCCGAAACTCACGTGAGATTCTCACGTGTGTTCTCATCTGAATCGGGTTTGAAATTATACAAAAGTAAGAAAATACAAGTTCCTAAAACTCACGTGAGATTATCACGGGTATTCTCATCTGAATCGAGGTTAAAATTTTACAAAAGTAAAAAAATACAAGTTGCTAAAACCCACCTGAGATTCTCAGGTGTATTCTCATCTGAATCGAGTTTAAAATTTAACCAATGTGAAAAATACAAGTTCCTAAAACTCACGTGTTATTCTCACGTGAGTTGTTAGTTTAAATATTTTTTACTAAGGTCACATGAGAAATTGACACCAGAAATTAGATGAGATCTCACCTGAGATCTCACCTGAGATCTCACTTGAGATTTTTCAGTAGGGGTGATTCTAGAACCGGCGCTAACGGGCAGCGGTTTTGCGGCGCGCGTCGAGCGATTCGCAGCGGGCGGTTAGCGGCCAGCGGTTTTCTGTGTGTGTGTGTGTGAGTGAAGAACGACGTTGAAATAATAATTAAAGAAATAAAAAACGGGTGCTTAGGTGGATTCGAACCCACGATCTCTATCTTTCTGAGCAGCCGTCTTACCGCACTCTGCTACACAGAGATATGTTTTCTCATAGCCGAGGATGCAACATTGACGCAGACCATGCGTTTAGGGTATTGCAAAATTTTAATTTCTACCCCCACTAGGGTAAGTGTGCCAATTACTGTGGGGAGGCCGATTACTGTGCCCTAGGCATACTTTTCTATATAATTAATTATAAATCTAGTGAAAACATACGTTATAATTTTGTTATAAAACCTTAAGTGCACATTCATATATTGAATGTATGATATTTTTTTCTATTAAATTACGAAAAAGATCATTTGAAATTTTTGTTACAAGATCTCGCTTTATTTCTCATAAACCTTATCAAAAAGCTCAAGAAAACGCTTCGTAGATGAAAGGGAATACAGTATGAAGTCAATTTTCTTGCGACATGAAAACGTGTATTATACGAGGGTCATTTGATAAGTACCTAGCCTACAAATGAAAACACCAAAATTTTACAAAAAATAAAATTTATTTTTCAATGTAGTCTCCTTTTAGTTGAATACACTTGGTCCAGCGGTGTTCCAATTTTTTTAACCCCGTTGAAAAAAATGTTTTCTCTTGGTTTGCAAAATAGGCCTCCGTGGCGGCGATTATTTCGTTATTGGAGTGGAATCTCTTCCCGGCGAGCGAATTTTTTAGGTTCGGAAACAAAAAAAGTCGCACGGAGCCAAATCTGGAGAATACGGTGGATGGGGCAGCAGTTCGTAGCGTAATTCGACCAATTTAGCCGTGGCGAGTGCAGAAGTGTGAGCCGGTGCATTATCGTGGTGGAAAAGCACTTTCTTTTTAGACAAATGGGGCCGTTTTTCTTCTAACACGGCGTCAAATCGGCTCAATAGTTCGGCGTAGTACTGTCCTGTGACCGTTTTGCCCTTCTCCAGATAGTCAATAAAAATCACACCTTGAGAATCCCAGAAAACAGTGGCCATCACCTTTCCGGCCGACGGGACCGTCTTCGCCTTCTTCGGAGCAGGTTCACCGGGTAAGGTCCACTGTTTTGACTGCTCCTTGGTCTCTGGAGTGTAGTAGTGAATCCATGTTTCGTCGACGGTCACTTAACGACGCAAAAACTCTTTTGGATTGCGATTAAACAGCTCTAAACACTGCTCTGAACTGGTCACACGGATGCGCTTGTTGTCTGCAGTCAGCAAACGCGGCACCCACCTTGCTGACAGCTTCCTCATGCCTAAAATCTCATGTAGGATATGCCACACGCGTTCTTCTGAGATGCCTACTATCGCAGCTATCTCGTGCACCTTTAATCGGCGGTCTGACAAAACGATATCGTGTATTTTTGTCAGGTTCTCCTCCGTAGTGGCTGTTTTCGGAGCACCTGGGCGTGGATCATCAAAAACCGACGTACGACCACGTTGAAACTCGTTATACCAAAATTTAACGGTCGCCATCGAAGGAGAAGCATCCCCATACACTGCATCCAAGCGTTCTTTAATTTCACTGCGCGATTTCCCTTCCAAAACCAAGAATCGAATCACCGACCGATATTGTTCTTTCTCCATTTTTTCAAAAATCAACGGACACATTTGCTTTCACACGCTCTCAAAAATAAACTACAACTCCAATCCGGCTGAAATTTCGTCTGTAACCGTTTACAGGAAGATACTGCACTGTAGTGTATTTCTGGTGCGATAGTGGCACCATCTGGCGGTGAGGCTAGGTACTTGTCATATGACCCTCGTATTAACAGAACTGTTCTAGATTATGAAAAAATGTTATTAGGAACATTTATTTCAATATTATTTTTTATTTTGAATAAATCCAGTAACTTAAGCAAATTTGAAACTTTCGCCAACTACTATGCCCGATTGGATAAGTTTTGCTTCCTCCTAGAGGAAGCTTTGTGATAGTAACTTTTTGTTAGGAATTTTTTGTTAGGAATTAGATGTTAGAAATCAAAATACATGATTTTTGAAAAATGTCTGTATGGGTGTGTGTGTGCGTGCGTGCGTACGTGTGTGTGGATGCGCGTGTGTGTGGATGTGTGTGTGTGTGTGTGTGTGTGTGTGTGTGTGTGTGTGTGTGTGTGTGTGTGTGTGTGTGTGTGTGTGTGTGTGTGTGTACGCCTGGATCTCAGCTTCTACTAGATCGATTTTGACCGGACAGGTCTCATTTTTTTGTTTTCTTTTTGTGATGGCGGGTCAAAAACTCGTTCTTTGTTTTTATTGCGAGTTTTCGATTTTCTCAAAATTTATTTTTGCTTTTTTTTAATGATACGATCGAGGTATTTGAATCAAATCATTCGAAAGAGCATTAAAATACCTATATTTTCTGAAAAAAAAAAAATTCTGTAGCTATCACGGTTCTTTTGTTATTAACAAAAACGTGTTTTTTTTTTTTAAAGCTTATAACTCCTAAACTAAACGGTCAATTTTCTTGAGAAAAATCATGATAATGCAGAATATAAATAGCTATAATCTTTAAAAATCTGAATTCATTTTGTCGATTAGTTTTTGCGAAAAAAATTGAAATTTGAAAAAAATGAGTTTTGTATGTCCAACGATTGCGGGAGTAAAATTGACTTAATCGCTTTAAAATTCCTTGTAAAGGTAGGTTTTGGATAGCTCTCGGTCGAGTTCTTTGGGCAAAATGATTAGTCCAGAAATTTCAGAAATATTTGAGGTTAAAATTTTTTCTCGAGAACGACTCCATATATCAGCTCCAAATTTATAGACAATTTTGTATGTGATATAGATAATATGTGTGCGAATTTTCATCAAGATCGTACGATTACTTTTTAAGATATTTGATTTTGAAATTTTCGTATTTTTCAAAGTTATTTTCTTTGTCGCATGATAACTAGAGAAAACAAAAATTGGTTTAATCATGTCTAAATTTTGTGGGAATGTAGAGTCTATATGTTATCGTATAAGTCCTCTAGATAAAAGAATTGTTTCATGATTTTTAGAGATATTTAAGGTTAAAATTCTTTTACGGTTTTTTTTCAAAATCGTAATTTCTCAATGACGACTTTATGTTTCAGCTTAAAATTTATAGACTATTTTGTATGCAATATAGGCAATACCTGTGTAAAATTTCATCCAGATTATATGGTTGTTTTTTGAGATGTTTGATATTTAAAATTTTATTATTTTTGAAAATGTCTTTCTTTGTTGCCGCACAATAAAACTACATTAAAATTGTTTTAATTTGTTTGAAATTTGGTGGAGATTTACCCTACTGAAAATTATCACGTGATATATCACGTGACGTTATGAACCCCAAACATCACGTGACATATCACCTCGTACGTGATTTGTCACTAGTCGTGAAATCCTTGAAAAAATGTCACCTTCCGAAATGAATTATTATCCATTTGTCACGTGATTTGTCGCGTGATACATCACGTGACATATTTGTCACTAGTCGTGACATCCTTGAAAATGTCACCTTCCGAAATCAATTATTATCTATTTGTCACGTAATTTGTCGCGTGATATGTCACGTGATATGTCACCAACGAGGAATTGTCACCAGTCGCAGTGATATGGAAAAATTTAAAATTGTAAAATGAATTATCCTTTATCACGTGATACAACTGAAATTTGGGGAATATTTGGGCAATTGTTTTTTATTGTAGTATATATATATATATATATATATATATATATATATATGTATATATATATATATATAATTCATACATGTACACATGTATTTAACCATTTGCGGCGTATCAGATCACGAGAGATCCACTTAATCCTAACGGTTTTTTAAATAAATAACGGTTTTATAAATAAAAACGGATTTGTTTCTTAAATAAATAACAGAAAAATGCAATTTTCCATGAAAAATTAGCCTCTTAAAAGGTTAATTTATTAATCCATTTTACCTCATACAATCCAATTAATTTATAATTAATATAATTTAATTAATCTTGCTCTTTCTCTGCTACTATTTTGTTTTTTTTCATTTTTAAGAACTTGGCACGCTCGTCTCTCAGAAAATATTTCAATTCTTGCTTGTCGAGTTTTATAATTGCGTCTATTTATCTGTCATCTACTTTTTTTGTTTGTAGATATTTTTTGTATAAATCTATAGAAAAAATGATTAAATTAAATTATATTCATAAAAAATTCTCTTTTAAAGGTGTTCAATATTTTTCTTAATACCGAACCGAAAATACTACATTCGCTTCCGGCTCAAACTCTCAAATGAGATATTTTTGATCGATTGTTGCTAAAAAAGGTAATGCAACACGGGAATACGTACCACTTTGCTCTTAGCTAAAAAACGCGAATGTATTATATTCGGCCCGGGTACGTCAAAAAATAGTATTTGCACCACGGGAGAAAAGTGGCCAGTCCACCCCTCGTCTTTTCTAACATCTTGTGCAATATACATGAGCTATGGACGACCCGAGTTTTTTCCTTCCTTGATGCGTAACAAACAGTTTTTTAAACTCCTTGTTCAACACTCACAATCAAAACACGTTGCTCTAACTTAAAACTCATATACGCCGTGCAAAAAATGTGGTTCGATACACGAGTGAGAAGGTAATTTTAAGTGTCAGTGATCTTGCCACCGTCGCATTGCTTGAATTGAAACTTCCGCGCAAGATTAAGATCACTTTCTCATACTAGTATCGAAATGTACTATTATGAGATATTAGTTTGAATATCTGTAAAATATATTTGAGTCTAAAATAAAAATACTCACATAAAGCATGGTTCAATTTTATCGGTGTCAAAGGCGTATAATCTTTTTGGAGTTTGCCTAGACACCTTGTGGCCAATTCTTCCGTTTTCCAAAAGAATCTTAATGTGTCCCTGAGAGCAATTTTTTTACGCTTAAATGGACGCGCGAGAACATTTTTCCAACGTTCATAATCAATTTTTTTTTTATATCCAATATCTATCTGTAAATATATTTAAGAATATATTCAAACTTTGGAATGTCCGGTCGTGTAGGCATATGTCAAAAGAATAGTAGTATAGTACTATTATACCTTATTGCCCGTTTCTTTCAAGAAGTTTTCGTCATTCACTAAGTCCTTCTCAACATCATTTACAGAATTATATTCCTGATCTTGATCGTGCACGAAAGACTTATTTTTATTTTCTACATTCTGTAAGTCCTGCTCAACATCATTTTCAGAATCATATTCATTACCTATATCGTTCATGAAACATTTACTTTTATTTTTTACAAAATACATACTAATATAATAAAATTGTATTCATTCACGGCTCCACTATCATGGCCACTGTTTTGACCTGAAAAGCGGGATAAAAGTAGCGTTTGATTCCCGATAATCTATTCCCCCTTGTATCGCCGGAATAACGGCCATTATTTCCCTGTAAAGTGTTTGAGTTTTCGACTCAATAAAATTTTCTGTCGTTCTTTATAGTCCCACTTTTCAAACCAACAAAGAGGCCACAGTTGAGCTGTGAATAAAGTTTTATATGCGACATGGAACTAAAGTGGATTATTCCCTCGGATATTTTTGTTTTTTTTTTTTATCAAATTGTGACATACTTTGATCCTCGTTGACTTCTGCTTCTTCAATAGGTTCGTCGCGCCTTGGCTCGGTCAAAGGCATATTATTGTTCGTTTCAGTCGCCAGGTTTAGATCATACGATAAATTTTTCTTTTTAATGGTCTTGGAAAAAACTACTGAAGAATTTACTGCCTCTATCTTTTCGATATCTATAACATTAAGAGGTCGAATATAGATAATTTAAGGGGCAGCTTGGGTTGCCCGCTATTGGTTATTGCCCGCTACTTGTCGCAGCGGGCGCTTTTCAATTTTTATTGCTCGCCGGTCTATAAAAAGTCACTTTGAGCTCGCATAATATAGGTCAAAAACAACGCGAAAATCGTGCTTTTGTGACAAAAAGAATAATTTGTAACACCGAAATGTACCAAAAATGGTTGGTATAATGTCACAAAATGGCGATTTGTTAAAATTATAACATACCTGGATGTTCCTCAAATTCTTCATTTAGATTTTCGAATTCTTCGTTAAACATGGGCATACTTGGATCGAGCAAAGGCATATTAGTTTTTGTTTTAGTAACAAAGTTTGCGTCTGTAAAAGTTTGATAATTCATATATTTGATATTCAAAAGTTATACAAAAAAATGTTAAGTAATAGAAGATTTTTCTAGAATTTTTTGTTTTTACGAGTTACGCAAATTGAGTTTATTTAAAATTAAAAAACAATGGATTTTATTATAGTTATCATATCATAAAATGTATAAACATTGACAATTCATTATTTGAAGATTTTTAAAATTGACTCGCAATGCTGCTCTTAAAGTAATTGACCAAGTGAGCTTAAATTTTATGGAGATATTATATATATACTACTACTACTACTACTACTACTACTACTACTACTACTACACAAGTTGGCCAGAATTTAAAAACGTTATTATAAAAATGTATAGTAATGAAACAATTACAAATTTGTTAAGTGTGCTTGACTCGTGCAGTGAACAAACCTATAAAAAAGATCTTTACCAACTTTTAGCTCTATTTTATTTCCACTGAATTTTTGTTATGACTTTTAAAATCGGGAAAAAATTTCCCAACAGATATTAAAGTTGATGTGTTGACAGAAAATCTTAAAATTTTTTTAATAAGTCAAAATAAAAATAATTTATTAGATTTGTAGTTGCAACTATAGGTATATACGAATCAAAACTTTTCCCTCTTGCATATTGTTCTCTACAATCAATTCCTAATGAGCATGGCCTACTAATATTTTTAACACCGATATATACCATAAACAATCGGTAATACCCTAAGATGGCGATTAGATAAAAGTGTGACGTACCTAGTTCGTCGAATTCTAGTTCGTTGAATTCTACTCCTTCACAAAATAAGGGGTCCCTTGCTTTGGGCAAACACATATTATTGTTTGTTTTAGCAACGGAGTTCGCATTCGATAAATTTTTTGTCTTGTCAGCGGTCTTCGAGAAAATTATTGGAGGATCCACTTTTTCTATTTTTTTGATATCTAGAAACATTGAGTTACTTGATGACTGAATATAGATAATTTAAGGGGGTAAGCCACACTAGCTCCTTTAATAAATTTCAAAGGATAGTGTGGGCTCATAACAAATTGTTTTATAACGCTGGTAGAAACATTAACCAACAGCTTAGCCTCGATTGGCGAAATTGGAACGAGTTGGTGAACAAAATGATGGTTTGCTTAGCCAACAGTTGAACAAAATAATATATTATTCGTTTGATGATAAAAAAATAATCACATTAATAAGAATAATGCTATACATATATATAAATGAACCCGGGTTCTATCCAACGATAGATGAGCATTTTTCTATGCTACCGGGCGCGTCCCCAGGTTGTGGATCAGGGAACGGCCAGCATAGTCTGGTCAGCCGTGAATATAATGAATAAGCGGTCGCGAACAAAGAAATCGTGAGAATGGCAGAATGAATGAGCATTGTGCGAATGGGCTGCGGCCGACGGATTGTGGATATTCCTGCTAGACTAGCCAAAGGGAGAGCAGTAAACTCCCTAACCGGGGTGGCACGAGATGTCAGTACCTAACCTCTGCGTTTATTATTATTATTATTGATAAACGCATGTTCAATGTGGAAGGACCGCTCTAGTGCTCACTGACTGGAGCCAATGGTGGGGTTGAAGCAATCATTGTTGGGCGCAGGTCTGAAGGATTACCTGGTCAGTATTTCCTTATACCCGAAGTTGCGTAGGGCAAATCGCACACCGTCTAGCCCGAGGTTTGGGTCAGGTGTTGGGACGGACCCGACATCGCCCACTCGGTAGGGGTGACGTTAAACCTTTGTTTCATTATGGCGCGGGCCTATCCCGTAACCTTTTTTGTAGAGTCACTAGGTGCCGATAGGAGTGACCATCCGACAAACCGCCTCTCGGCTTCGGCATCCATAACTAGGGTTCCTTATAGGCGGGGATAGTAGCCACACCAAGGTGTGGCTCCCATAGTGGGCGAACCGTCTTAAACAACATATTCTATGCATGATGAATTCAAACACCCAACACAACCAACAAACTAAGGAGAAAGAAGGTGTATGCCAGACTGCGGTGGAGAAGGTGCTCGCAGAAATGCGAGCGCTCCTCAAGGTTATGGTGCAGGCGCTAAAAGCTCAGCCTAATATCAAAAACGATATTAAAAAGGGGTTGCCAGTTATGGTAGACCAACTAGAGCAGCTCGAAAGCGCCGTGAAAACGGAACTACGTGCTGCTAAGCAAGCCAGGGCTTACACACCAGCCAGGAGGATGTCCTTGGTAGAAAGTATGGGGACACCAACAGGATCACTTGGCCCCGAGCCACTTGGCGGCACGAAGCGAGGCGTCTCTAGTCCACCTAGCCTGGATACGGGGAAAAAGCAAGTGAAGAAGAAAAAGGCGGATATCCTTAAGGAAGATTGGGTTGCTGTAAAAAGTAGAAAAGGGCGGAAGCAGCCGAAACAACAGCAGCAGCAGCCACAGAAACAGCAGCCGCAACAACAGCAGAGGAAGCAGAAGACAAAGAAGAAGGAAAAAAAGGTAACAAAGCCGGATGCGATCGTGCTCAAACCGGCAGACGGTAAGTCGTATGCGGACATTCTGTCCACCATACGTAAGGCTGTCAAGCCGGAAGAGAGTGGAGTAGAGATCCGATCCATCCGGCAAACAAGAGCAGGTCAGGTACTCCTCGAGCTGAAAGAAGGCAATTCAGTAACAAGAACTGCCTTCTCAGAAGCACTCAGAGAAGCTACTGGAAACGACTGCACCGTTGTTAGGGAACTGATCCCCAGAGTCATCCTGGAGATCAGAGATCTCGACAGTTGCACGTCCAGTGAGGAAGTAGTGGAGGCCTTAAAAAGAGACCTGCAGGACTACAAGGGATTCCTGCAGTCTGTCTTGACTAGGCCAAATGCGAGGGCACAACGGATGGCCATAGTGACGGTGGACACACCGGCTGCGGAAAAGCTAATGGCCACCGCCCGCATAAAGATAGGCTGGGTCAACTGCAGGATCCGCAGGAGAGCCACGGTTACCCGTTGCTATAAATGTCTGGGCTTCGGCCATCTTAGCCCGGACTGCAAAGGGCCCGACCGTAGCAAGCGATGCTATCGCTGCGGGGCGGAAGGCCACATGATCGCAGGATGTAATGCCACCCCACGTTGCTTCCTGTGTCCAGAACAAGCGGACAAACCTGATTCCCGCAACCATACGGCGGGATCAGGAGCCTGTAGGGCCTTCCGAGAGGCACTTGCAAATGCCAAGAAAAAATGGCGGTAGTTCTGCAGGGTAATATGCACAGGAGCAGGGCAGCTCACGACCTCCTGGAACAGATCTGTTTCGAGAAAAACGCTGATATTGTACTAATCAGCGAACAGTATCGAAACAGAGATGGTCCAGGATGGTTTGCCGATGACCTGGGCACCGCAGCCATCTGGAACCGTGACTCGCAGAATATCCACATTGCGGGTCATGGCGGCGGCAGCGGTTTTGTTTGGGTGAGGCACCAGCAAACTCACTACATAAGCGTATACCTCACTCCAAACCAGACCATCAGCGACTTCCAGGCCAAGCTGGAGGGCCTGGAGGATGCAACACGGGAGATGCAGGGTGAGCTGATTATCGCCGGGGACTTCAATGCTAAAGCCCCGGAGTGGGGGGAAGCTCGGTCGGATCGTAGGGGCCGGCTGGTTATGGATATGGCCAGTCGGCTAGACCTCGTGGTACTAAATAAAGGTACCACGTCGACCTTCAGACGACCGGGCTACAGGGAGACCATTATCGACGTCTCCCTGGCAAGCGAACGCCTAGCCGGGCGAATCCAGAGCTGGCATGTGATCGAGGACTATACAGGAAGCGATCACATGTATATCACGTTCCGTGTGCGTGATAGCAGACCGGCTCCGTTTCCGCACAAGCGCGGCCCCCCCAGGTGGAACATCGCCAAGATGAACTACGAGAGGTTTGCCACGGCGATAGAACACGGACAGCGAACACTGCGTGAGATCCCGGAATCGCTGCCGCTATCTGCGCGGGCAAAAATGGTGACCGACTACACCATGAAGGTCATCGAAAAGGCCTGCGCGGAGACGGTTCCCAGGAAATCAACACGTGGGTCAAGACGACCTGCTTACTGGTGGACGAACGACATCGCGGACCTTCGTAAGACGTGCCTGCAGTTGCGACGCAGAATGCAGAGGGTCAAAAAACGCGATCTCGACGCAGCCCCCTTGGCCGCAGAGTACAAGGCGGCCAAGAAATCCCTAAAGAAGGCCATCAAGTCCAGCCGGCAGCGATGCTGGAAAGAGCTGGGGGAAGAGATGGATCACGATCCGTGGGGATTAGGGTACAAGATCGTTATGCGCAAGCTGGCGATCTTCGTTTCGTCAGCGTCGAAAGATGCGCAAACGATCACGAACATCGTACATGCCCTTTTCCCCGAACACCCAAGGAGACCGGATGGCCCAGCAACATCCGGCCCGTTCGAAACTCCTCTGTTTACGAACATGGAGCTCTCCATCGCAATAAAATCTTTGCGTAATAAGAGAGCTCCGGGGCCGGATGGATTACCAGCAGAGCTGCTGAAAGCCATCGGCGGCAGTCACCCGTGCCTCTTGCTGGATATGTACAACTCCTGCCTGAAGGCGGGCATTTTTCCTGCCCGCTGGAAGACAGCGAGACTTGTCCTCATCAGCAAGGACAAGGGTCCAGCAGACAGCCCGTCGGCCTACCGCCCGCTGTGCATGCTAGACACGGCGGGAAAACTCCTGGAGAAACTGCTGAAACCTCGCCTCCAGGCAGCCATAAGTGCGTTCGGAGATCTGGCTCCGCGGCAGTATGGCTTCAGGCGAGATAAGTCAACCGTAGACGCAATCCAGGAGGTGGTAAATGCCGCCAGGTCAACGGAACAGGGCAACCATTTCTCTCGCCCTATTTGTCTGCTGGCCACCTTGGACGTTAAAAACGCGTTTAACTCAGTTAGGTGGGACAAGGCGCTGGAAGCTTTCGAGCGGGACTTTCGTATCCCCGCGTATCTTTTATGCATTCTTGGGGATTATCTGAGGGTCCGCTCGATAACTTACGACACTGAGGATGGACCAATAAAGAGGGAAATAACATCTGGGGCAGCTCAGGACTCCATGCTGGGTCCCGATATATGGAATGTATTCTATGACGGGATCCTGCGCATGGAAATGCCCGAGGGCACCTTCCTGGTTGGGTACGCTGACGACATAGCGGTGGTCATCGTAGCCAGAGACGTTGACCTCGCTAGGCTGCTACTCAACCGGATAATGCGTCGCATTTTCTCCTGGCTGGAGGATCACGGGCTTGAATTAGCCACAAAGAAGACGGAGGTCGTGCTACTCACGAAGAGGCACATCAATACCATGTGCCCCTTTCAAGTAGGAGACGCGACGGTCCAGGCAAAGAGTGCGGTGAGGTACCTGGGGGTGACGCTTGATAACAAGCTCACCTTCAGGGAACACCTCACCATAGTGACGGAAAAGGCGGCAGCAGTAACAGTCTCGCTGAGTAGGCTCATGGCCAATACCGCCGGCCCCCGGCCTTGTAAAAGGCGCTTACTCATGCGTGCCGCCGAAGCCGTCATGCTGTACGGAGCGGAGGTCTGGGCCGATGCGCTACGGAAAGACGTGTACAGGAAGCGTCTCGCCGCGGTGCAACGGAGAGCAGCACTCCGGATCGCGTGCTCTTACCGCACGGTCTCCGAGCCCGCGATATTAGTGGTCGCTGGGGTAATACCCATCGACCTTCTTGCACTGGAGAGACGCTTCGTCCATCAGCAGAAGCCTGCTCTTGGGGTAGTGGAGGCCCACCGAACGGCCAGGGCCAATACTATCCAGGCTTGGCAGCATCGGTGGGAATCCTCCACTAAAGGAAGATGGACGGCCAGGCTGATCCCACAAGTGGACACCTGGCTGTTCCGAAAAGAGGGTGAGGTAAATTACTACCTCACCCAATTCTTGACGGGGTACGGCCTGTTCCGCGCATACCTACATAAGATGGGTAAAGTCGCGGAGCCAGGCTGCGCCTATTGTGAGGGCCTCCCGGACGACGTGTTCCACACCTTCTTCGTATGCGGAAGGTGGACCGTCGAAAGGGGGGCACTAGAGAGGGACCTTGGCTGCATATCACCTGACAATATAGTCAGGCTGATGCACCAAGGTCCTCAACAATGGGCGAAAGTCACCTCCTACGTGGAGGCGATCTTGCGCCAAAAAAGGGAAGAGGAGAACAGCAGATCAGCCGTCCGCAGGGCGCCGTAGCTGTTCACGGGAAAAAAAAGACCCCTGCGGGTCTCAACGGCCGATCTGAAGTGAGAAGGTGCCGCTCAGGCGAAGCAAGCCCTCCCCTGAAGTAATGTGTAAAACGGTGCCGGGGGAGGGTCTGTACAGTAGTGCAGAGCAGAAAGGGTTAGTGTTTTTAGTGGGTAGGAATCCCACACGCCGTGGGAGTGCGGAGCCTCTTGCGGTGTCTCCTGGGCTGGCATGGATATGCGGCCCAGGCGGTCCGGTGGAGCATTTGGTCCACCGGACTGATGCAAGATTTCACTGTTTCCCTCGTAAAAAAAAAAAAAAAAATATATATAAATGAATATTTTATACATATTAAGAGTTTCAACATTTTGAGGTTAAATATATTTTAAAAAATAAAAAAAATTATCGAAAAATTACTTTACCAGCCATTTTCATTAGCTTATTTTCTACCAGGGAAATAACACAATTTTTATTTAAAAACTTACTGATTTTCTTAGTAGTTTTAGTTCCCATACTACTATTTTTAGGGTCAAGTGCAGTAAAATCTTCTATAGTGTAAAAAGAAAATTATTTATTCATCTCTTTCGAAACTATATAAATATACGAACTAAAATTTTTAATACAAGGTATGTTATATTAAATATTAAGGAATACATAGGCCTCATGGCAAATTTATCCCGAATAAGTTCGTCAAGCTTGACGTTTAATGATATAAAAAAATAAATATTATTACTTTAAAACAATGGACTCTACATCTAGTGAACATTTGGCAAAATCGATAATTAAAAGTATTACCATTTAATTCTTCCATATTAAGAGTGTGATCCAGATTTAATTCGTCCCAAGACCGTAGATCGTTTTTCTTTCCAGTGTGCGCTTGATAAAATAAGAATCTATTATATTTATGATTGATTGGAAAGAACAAAAATAATTCACAAATTTAAACAAAATAAAATACTGTAATTTTATCTTTGCGGTTTTTTAAATTAAAATTTTAAAACATAATTTTAATAATTCATCAGACATTTTTGTTTAATTTTATAAACATATCTTCCTCTCTTAAAAAAAAAATTGCAGGATATTGTGAAGTATTTAAAGAAAATATTTCATTGATTAACAAAATCGCACATCAATATGAATGGCGTCAAACCTTGAAATGTTCTGATGAAATTAAATATTTTAATTTTGAATTAACAAAAAATGTTAATTAAATATGTATTTAAATAAATTCATAAAATAATGTTTAAGTTATTCATTATTCTAATTGATTAGAAGTTAATATTATACAATTGGTTTATAAAATGAATACTGTTCTGACTTTTTTATTTAAAAAATTGAATGTTAAAACGTTCCTTTACAACATGAGACTTTATAAGCGAAATGTTAAAAAAGCATTACATTTGTGTCTAATAACTAGCCATTTCTGATGAACAGTATTTGTTTTTGTTTTAGTGAAATTATTTCCACGGGGGTTATACTTACATTTGTTTTCAAGGGGGTTATTAGAGCATAATGCTTCTTCCAACTTCATTTCTTTTTCCAATATTACGGAATGGAGACGCAAATTCTCTAACATTAAAGCATATGTCATTTCTCGGAAGTCTATTCCATCAGATATTCCTTTCGCAATAATTTTTTTTGCGGTTAAAATATTTGTTTCTTTTATTGTAGCGCACTCAACTGTGTTAACATACAGCGTCAACACAATTTCTTCACGTTTTTCATTCGAAAAATCTAAAACTATTTTAAAAAACCATAGCATAACATGCCCTTTTTCAGGAAGCCAATACACAATTAATTTGTATACGTATATTGTTTCTATTACAGCAAATACACATAGTAATAGTAAGTCTTAATTTTTAATATTTAAAAATACATAACAAAAAGTAATGATTGTTTTTTACAATACAAGCAAGGAATTAGAAAATCATAATATCCTATTTAAGTTAGAATTTAATGAAATGTGACGTGAAATGTGACGGAATTTGATCGAGTTAGAAAAGATGAAGAACTTTAAGACTATTTTAAGGGCAAAATTCAAATCGAAAGAATCTGAAATAATCGGGTTTATTTGGAACACAAAAATACACCACCGTGACTTTTTTGACGTTTTCCAAAGCGAATTTCACCGAGAAAAAATAAAATTGAAAAATCCCGTTTTGAGGTTAGTAAATGACAGGGGATGTTATGATCTAAAATATTAACTGAAGGGGTCTTTTTAGGTGAACTTTGGATCAGTAAAGCTCATTTCTCCGACCATAGACTTTGTTGAGAATCTTTTAAATTTAAGTGCCATTACTGTTATTTTTATTACATACGTTTTATTATCTAATTTTAGCATATTTTTAATAAACATGACAATTCAGGGATCATCCTCTTTTACATAATTTTAGGTAGGGTTACGGCAGAAAAATTTATAAATTATTATGAAGGAACTCTGACGAACAATTATTTCTTACAAGTGACAGTTATATGAGTTTTCTTTTATAATTAATATTTATGCTAACATCACCAAGTAGATTTGAAAAATTTTTTATAAAAATTCTAATTACATTAGTATGGCAGTTGTAATTATATATTATTTTTTCATCGTGGATCGCTTAGAGCTAGGGAATTTCGTTACAGAACTTTAAGGTCGTAAACTATACACGGGCTCCTAACACAACAGTAACGGTTTCAATATTTCAATATTGCAATATTCAACATTCATGAAAGTCATTTTGCTTTAATTGAGTACTTTTAAAAATAGCAATAATAAGGTAAAATTCTGCAATAGAGGGCCCCCTAAGCAGACGAAAAGTTTCAGTTACTGGACATATAAATACGTGCAAAATTCCAGTAACTGGTACACTTACCCTAGCAACATACCGACCGTAATACCTTAATCAAAATAGTTCCTCCGCACATTTATTCAAATACAAATATCGTTATTAGGACCTTTATTTATATTTATTTTTCAATTCTTTTCATATAAATTAATATAAAATCAAACCTTCTGAATTCTTTGACTCCTGCACTGGTCTCTCTCCATTAACTTCATTTTCAGTTTTTTCTTGTCTTTGTTGATCAACTTTATTTTCAGCATTTTCTGGTCTTTGTAGATCAACTTTATTTTCAGCATTTTCTGGTCTTTGTAGATCAACTTTATTTTCATTATTTTCTGGTATTCGCTCATCAATTTCATTTTCAGTTTTTTTTGGTCTATTTTCTTTAATTTCATTTTTAGTTTTTTCTACACTTTTTTCAATAATTTCATTTACAGTTTTGTCTGATCTTTGTTCATTAACATATTTTTCCGTTTTTTTTAGTTCTTCATTAAGTTCACTTTCAGATTTCTCTGGTTCAAACAATATATTTGGTTTCGAATCAAGAAATTTTTTCCTTTTCAAACCCTCTTTATATTATACACGAGTGAGAAAGTGATTTTATCCTCGTGTGGCCTTTTCACCCTCGCTTCGCTCGGGCGCAAACGTCCACACGAGGATAAAATCACTTTTTCGCACTTGTATCGAAAATAACTATTTTTAGTTGGTGGTGGCTCTAACTGAATGTTATTTGTAGATTTCCTCATATATATATATATATATATATATATATATATATATATATATATATATATATATATATATATATATATATATATATATATATATATATATATATATATATATATATATATCTCGATGTATGTCTGTAGTATAACCTCAAAATAGATACGAAAGAAGATTTTAATTTAATGGCAAACAGAATCACGCAATATATTTTTAAACAAAAACATCATTTACTTATATATATTTGTACTGAGAACAAAAAATGCAAGAAATGATGATTATTTTATAATAGCATTTATTTTATGTATTGACGACAATCCCGTAAGAACATAATGTATGACGTAGATGTCGCCGCCTAACATGCACGGAGCGAATTTGCAACAGGATAAGAATTCCTCAAAATATATAAATTGAAGACTAAAAGAACAAATCATAACGATTCGTTGTAGCGGAAAAATTTTTGGTTTCCTCGCTACTGCCTAAAAAAATTTTTTTGTTTACTCCCTAGGTCCGTAATATACTAATATCCTACCACGAAATGATACATTTTGTGTATTTGATGCATAATGTACTATTTTTGCCTAGTGAGTAGTGGGCCGAAAGTTTTGATCCCGGCATCTGATGTCGAATGTTGTATTTTCGGCCTCGCCAGGAAAAAACATCATATACAATATGTGCTCTGGACTAGCCAACTTTTTACCTCCCTAGTTGAGTAATATACTATTCCCCGCTTAGCGGAAGAAAATAGTATATTATGTACTAAGGGTACTAAACAAGGGATTACGACACGAGCCGAATATGTCGCCCGAGCGAAGTGAGAGCCTCATACTCATATATGAGTGGCAGTAATTCCCTCAGTGCCCTAACTATTTTACCCTCTGAGCACGGAATCCGGTCTCTCGTGTCTGTCAGCCGGCGCGAAATAGTAGAATCAGCGCGACAGAATGTGCTATTTTTGCTACTATTAAAAAAATGATTTCTTTGATACTACTGAATATTTTTTAGTGTTGTTAATATTTTACCAGAGATACAGTAAAAAAATATAGAATAACATACTAGTGTATCATTAGTCTCTACTTCTGTATCCTCAGAACTACTAGTAGTAGTGGCAGGGACATATCTTTGGTTTGGAGCTTTGAATCATGGAACGAAATTCTGCTTTTCATCGATATCTTTCCTTGTTGCTATAAAAAGTATAAAAAAAACTTTAACTGAATATTATTTAATGCGACGCATCTCTAACTGATTTGATGATTGGTAAATCACATCAAATTCGTTAATTTGTTTTAATATAAACTATAGGTATGGCAGGGCTTAAAACGCTCGCTGTCGCTCGCCCATTATATCGACTAACCATTATTTATTTTCCGTTAATTTTTCTCTTACGTTTTGTGGCTTATAGAACTACTAACACTTAAAATATTCGTAAACTCGAATACTTCTGTTTTTTAATGAAAAAGAAAAACCAACTAATTATTAAAGCCAAAATTTAAACTTACTACACTTTATGACAATTCTAATTTTACTTATTTACAAAGATAACAAATTGTTAATTTTTAAATTGTATGTGAAATATGAATAAAATAACAGGTATGGCGTAAATATTTAATCATGTAATAAAATAATTTATTAAAAATCATCTAACTTCAAATCGTAGTTTTTTAATGAAATTTTATACAGGTATTGCCTATATTTCGCTTAAGGGGGTCGGACACCTTTAGAATGACGAAAAATCAATTTTTTTTTTATTACATATTTTACTAAAAAAACACTTGTAGAATATGTCCCAATTAGTTTTAAAGCATTATCTATTTTTGTTTTAAGAATATACACAAAACACTGATAAAGCTTTTCATTTATTTTTTGTTCAAATTACATTTTTCCCCTTGTATACATAATTATATAATCATATATTATTTCTACTAATTTTTTTTTCATTTCACTGTTCTTAATATATTTAAAATTCTCACTCTAAATATCTGTCTGTATATACTTTAAAAGATCCAAAAATAATATTTTAAACATTAATACAAAGATAAAAAATAAATAATATAATTTATGGACGGTATTTTTGACAAAAATAAAAATTTGATTTTAAAACTTATATAGCAGTTAAGTTGGCACCGTAACAACCTGACTTATCAACGACAGCCTCTTACAGGCTCACAGCTCACTCCTTTATTGTAACAGTGAATCCACATTGCATGTCGTATGCCGTATGCCGTATGCCGTATGCCGTCAGAAAAATAGTTGTTGTCCGAAATCTATAATATTTATAACTCTATGGTTACAATTTCTATAGGATTTATAACCATAGAGTTATAAATCCTATAGATTTCAGACAACAACTTTTTTTCTGACGGCATACGGCATACAGAATACGGCATGCAATGTGGATTCACTGTAACAGAGCTGATTTTAACCTATGTAAAAGTCCGCAAGCAATGTAAACATGCACAGCTGTCATTTCATATAAACACTGTGATATCAGCATCAGCACCTTTTTTATACAAAGTGTTGTTCTTAATTTTCATTGTTTCCAACGGATTTTGGAGTAAACATTTAGTGTTGTTAGAATATGAGGTACATTTATATCTGAGAAACAGAAGGTACATGCGCAGCGCCACCTTACACAAGTATAGGCAAGCGTATAGCGAGAGCGAGCGGGAGCGTCACTTGATCGTCGCCCTCCGCACAGAGCGGTTGTAGGAGAGAGAGAAGTCGGGAGTATATTAATAAAGTTACTGTTCACGTTAGCCGGTGTGTGCTTATTGAAGAAGCCCTGTGTCCCATCCACATCCACATCCACCATAATTAACAAGTGTATTATAATACGTAAAGGTATTTTAAATCAGTTTTTAAAAGTGTTTGAATAATACGTGTGACAGTTGAATTAATGTTTTAGAAATAGCTTTTAGTACTTGAACTTTTATTGGAAACTTTATACTTAAAATATCAGGGATTGATACCAAAGAAAAATTAAGTCTATATTGACTATTACAAAAAACATTTAGTGACAGATTTAAATCAACTTTTAAAGGAAGTGAAATATATGCTATTGTGCAGAGAAATCTTACGGAACCTTCGCTTCTGCCAGAAAGCTACCATTATCAGCCATTGCCTGAATCTCATTATGATATAATTGACATTTTATTTTCTGAAGTAAAAACAGTTATGCACTGCAATAAATATGTATCAGTCGTATTCTCTTTATTAAGTAATAATATTATATGTGAAAAAGAATAATGAAGGACAAGTAAAGAAGTTCACCTTATCAGACATTAAAAGAAGATCAATATAGGAATGTTGCTGCTATAAACATTTTTTCAAGCATTTGGCTATGGCGATACTGGCTTTATAACATGCATGAAGGATTTTGGATTTCTCAACACATTCTTTATTTACCTCAGTATATGTATAAGAATCTAATATATGTGATAAAGATTATTAAAAACATATGGATTTAAAAGCACCAAAGGATCTACATATTAAACCACTTAACAAACTTGACTGACTGATGTGGATATGACTGTTACGCGTGCTCATAGCTTACAAGTCTGATAGATCGTATACTGAGGTACCAGAATATTTGTTCTAAATGTAAAATATTTTGAGCGAAAAACAATATTTTTTTGTATTTCAGGGCAGAGATGGAGTTAAGAAATAAAGAAGAAGAAATAAAGAAGTATTTTAGTAATTTTATCTTTAAAGCTGTTTTCTACATAATGTAAAATTTTGAGCTCTGCCATCGACTCCAGATTCAGGAACTGCATATATTTTAATGGGAGAGGTCCTAAAATTTTTGTATTTTATATGTCTATTGACTGAAGAGTTGTATGTATCCAATTTATTTGATTAAATAATTTTTTACGGTCAAAGATTGCTAAAAAATCTGAATTTCACTTAAATTTAAGATTTTTTAGCAATTTTTGACCGTAAAAAATTATTTAATCAAATAAATTGGATATACAACTCTTCAGTCAATAGACATATAAAATACCAAAATTTTAGGACCTCTCCCATTAAAATATATGCAGTTCCTGAATCTGGAGTCGACGGCAGAGCAAAAATTTTGAAATGGCCATATATTTGGTTAAAATCGATCAAAATTTTTTTTTTGGGTCTCATTTTATCATAAATTGAATATATTTTTAGGATATTACTTCTAAATATTTTTAATTATGAAAATTAATTTTTTTCAGGTCATTTTATGAAGAAAATTGTAAAGTTGTCTGACCCCCTTAAGGGAGTTCTCTCGATTTTGAATAAGAAAGCAGATTTTAATAAAATTTAGAGGACTTGTTCATATCAGTCTTAAAATAACTCAGTTAAATTCTTGGAACCAAAAGGTAGCTAGAAAGCAAGATATTAATGCTTTCGTTTAAGTAATATAACATGGAGTCTTATGGGGAGTCGCACAAATTTACGTATTTTGTTTCACAGAAAGAGTAGTAAGTGATGAAAACATTTTCAACTAAAGATAAGCATATGACGAACGATTATTGCTCTTAAAAAGTATCATTGGGTACCTCTATGCATAAAAAAAATTTAGTTAAGTCAAAAACTATACATTTAACCTCAAAAAATGAGTCAAATCAACTTCCTTATGAAACTTGTTATCAAGGAGCGCGGGAGCACTCCGAAGGTAAGTTATAGAAGAGCCTTAGGATGACCGCGCGATGATATACATTGAAATGGGTGCCCGAGATTTTGAAATATTTATTGCAATTTTCAACGCTTTTATATTAACTCGAAAAAAATAACAACATGCTTTATATTGTTATACTATGTTGCAAAAAAAGTTTCATGCAAAAAGATGTTCTCATATTAGAGATATTAAATAGAGAAAAATTTTATATGTCTGGTTTCCGATTCTAAAATTTTCTCCATTTCTCCATTCGATTCTTCCGACTTCCGATTCTTCCGACCTCCGGTTATATATATATATATATATATATATATATATATATATATATATATATATATATATATATATATATATATATATATACACCTATATGGCCATATCTCTGGTCGACTTAACCTTACCTTATTTTATATATACACACACATATCATCTCACGGATAATATTTTGCTTATAATACATACATATATACATGCGTGGCGCCCGTGTATACTATATGTTTTTCATGATTTGAAAGTTTTTAATATTATAACATAACCTCTCTATATGTATATGTGAAAATATACATACACATATAACATAATATAAGTAGCAAACTTTTATTAGAAAATAAATATCGTGAGTTAGTTTAAAATTATTAGTTAATTAATATAAATTTCATAGATCTCAAGCAGTCAACTGGTGATAAGAAGAATTCATCTATTCATGTTTCAATCAACGGAGGAATAACTTTTATTAGATAAGTACTTACTGGTTAAATGTTAAATTGCTAAAATCATCCTTTAAAAATTGATACTTTGTGTGATTTTTTACTTTTACAGATACAAATATTACACAAGAAGAGTTATGAAGACATTTTGGAGATATAGCCAATAATTTTTTGGATATCTAATTTTTACAGATATTACATAACAAGATTGTTTGGAGTTATTTTGGAGATATAGCCAATAATGTTAAGGAGTTTTATGTATATCTTAGAAAAGATTATGTTATATGAAAAAAACGAAAAGGACGTGTTATTGTGAAAATGTCAACAAATAAAAATGCTCAGTTATTCTCATATGATTTTCCCAGTGTGGGAGACGTTAAAAGTTTAATCTATACAAGAATATCATCAAGAAACCTTTGATTCTCAGTGATTCCCAGTTCATAAACTGGTTGTGTTTTCTTACAAGATTATGTGTAGATAATGAGGCATTATTAATTTACATACTTTCAATTGAAGAACTTATATCTAACATATCTCACCAAAGATTATGTCGAACGAAAAAAGAAAAAGGATGTGTTATTATTGTGAAAATGTCAACAAATAAAAGTGCTCAGTTATTCTCATGTATGATTTTCCCAGGGTGGGAGGCGTTAAAAGTTTAATCTATACAAGAATATCATCAAGAAACCTTTGATTCTCAGTGATTCCCAGTTCATAAATTGGTTGTCTTTTCTTACAAGATTATGTATAAATAATGAGGCATTATTAATTTACATACTTTCAATTGAAGAACTTATATCTAACATATCTCACCAAAGATTATGTCGAACGAAAAAAGGAAAAAGGATGTATTATTATTGTGAAAATGTCAACAAATAAAAGTGCTCAGTTATTCTCATATATGATTTTCCCAGGGTGGGAGACGTTAAAAGTTTAATCTACTATACAAGAATATCATCAAGAAATCTTTGATTCTCAGTGATTCCCAGTTCATAAATTGGTTGTGTTTTCTTACAAGATTGTGTGTAGATAATGAGGCATTATTAATTTACATACTTTCAATTGAAGAACTTATATCTAACATATCTCACCAAAGATTATGTCGAACGAAAAAAGGAAAAAGGATGTGTTAATATTGTGAAAATGTCAACAAATAAAAGTGCTCAGTTATTCTCATATATGATTTTCCCAGGGTGAGAGACGTTAAAAGTTTAATCTATACAAGAATATCATCAAGAAACCTTTGATTCTCAGTGATTCCCAGTTCATAAACTGGTTGTGTTTTCTTACAAGATTATGTGTAGATGATGAGGCATTATTAATTTACATACTTTCAATTGAAGAACTTATATCTAACATATCTCACCAAAGATTATGTCAAACGAAAAAAGGAAAAAGGATGTGTTATTATTGTGAAAATGTCAACAAATAAAAGTGCTCAGTTATTCTCATGTATGATTTTCCCAGGGTGGGAGACGTTAAAAGTTTAATCTATGCTGAAACGAAACTGAGCTGTTGTAAAAGCAACATTCACATCTCGCTTATGTTTTCAAGAAAAAAACAAGCAGCAATGCTTGCTTGTAAAGAATTGTGCAGCTGGGATCTACTGATCCAACGACATACCTGCGTTAAGATCTTTTTTAATTTGACAAAATACAATAGTAAATGGACTGGAACGAGTATTTTGTGAAAAAACTTTGCACCACCTGCCTTTATGGATATTGTAGTTGGCATAAGAAATAGAAATGGCATAAATTGAATCGATCCTCACTCTTACATAAAACAGATAGTACAGCAATTCGAATGAATTTTCAAAGGAAGAAAAACATGTGCTACTATATAAAACTATATTCGAATCTTTGTTTATGCCGGAAAGCTATACTATCATCAAACATCGACTGCACTCACTATGATACAACTGACATTGTATTTTCTCAAGTGGAAACAGTTATGCACTGCAATGAATTTATGAGTCGTGTGAAGTTTGCTGCTGTAAACATTTTTATGAAGCATTTGGCCACAGCGATATTGGTTTCGTAACATGCATTCTGAAGTTTAGATTGCTCAACATATTCTACATTTATCTCTGTATATACACGGATCGAGAAAAAATGTGTAGGAAAAATTACAATTTTCTATAGTAATCGTGGGACAGATGCAAATTTTTAAGAAAAATTTGACTACAATTTAGAGTGAAAATTGGTATTTTTGTAGTAAAATTTACAAAATCATTCGAATTTTTATTGGTATTCTTCCTAGCGGAAATAGTTTTGTTCAGAAAAGTTGAAAACTGTTAATAAGATTTATATATATATATATATATATATATATATATATATATATATATATATATATATATATATATATATATATATATATATATATATATATATATAAGTATGTAATAATAGGCAGTATAGTGTAAAGAAGAGACAGAAGATTGCAGTGATTTTCAAGTAATTGATACATATTTCTAGTACAAATTTTTATTTGTAAGATTCATTCATTTGTAGTACAAATCTAAAAAATTTTTTTACAAAAGTAAAAACTTATAGGCAAGAATAAGTTTGGTTACTATTCCATGTAGTTTTATACTTAACAAACATTATTTATAATGTACTTTTACTCTTAATTAAAAAGTTGTGAAATCTCGATCTCTAAAAAATTTTTTTACAAAAGTAAAAACTAATTTGAAACTTTTGTGAATAACAATACTACCATTTAATAATGATATTAAAAATTACAAATGGGAATAATATTTTTCATGACTGTACAAATAATAATATTGTTAATATAAAACTTTCTACGAAAGTATAAAATAAGGCAAGTATAGACGTTTTTTCTACATAATCTATAAAAAAACAACCCAATCTGTCTAGATCTTTTATTTATTCGAATCTCATCTATTCAATCCCTACTGAAAAAAATCATACGATTTATCATATGATTTATCATATAATTTATCATATAATTTATCATTTTATTTATCATATGATTTGTCATATGATTTATCATATGACAAATCATATGATAAATCATGAGATGTTTTCAAGAAAATCATCTTATAATTTGTCATATGACAAATCATATGATAAATCATATGACAAATCATATGATAAATCATATGACAAATCATATGATAAATCATGTGATAAATCACATGACAAATCATATGATAAATCATGTGATAAATCACATGACAAATAACATGTCCCATCAAATAATAAATCTAATAATTTAAATTATTTCTATTATATGTTTTAAAATAAATCCTTAAAACAAAATTAATTTATTTAACGCAGATATGGCGAAAATTTTTCAGTCCCCATTGAAAAGGGGTTATCAAAAACAAGGCAAGCCTTGTAATTCGGACTCTTCGGAGAGTCATTTGAACAGTTGACTTACATGGCTTATATACTCTCGGCCATCCAGTATATCTACAGAAAGCACTACCGGAGCGCCGCATAGCGGTGACAAAGGAGAACTTGTGATAGGCGGCGCTCGATCAGCAAGCTTCGGCTATTTATCCGCTATGTGGCGCTCCAGTAGTGCTTTCTGTGGATATACTGGATGGCCAAGAGTATATAAGCCGTGTCAGTCTACCGTTCAAATGACTCTTTACAAAGAGTCCGAATTACAAGGCTTGCCTTGTTTTTGATAGCTCCTTTACAATGAGGACTGAAAATTTTTCGCCATATCTGCGTTAAATAAATTAATTTTATTTTAAGGATTTATTTTAAAACATATAATAGAAATAATTTAAATTATTAGATTTATTATTTGATGGGACATGTTATTTGTCATGTGATTTATCACATGATTTATTATATGATTTGTCATATGATTTATCATATGACAAATTATAAGATGATTTTCTCGAAAACATCTCATGATTTATCATATGATTTGTCATATGATAAATCATATGACAAATCATATGATAAATCATATGGCAAATCATATGATAAATCATATGATAAATTATATGATAAATTATATGATAAATCATATGATAAATCACATGATTTTTTTCAGTAGGGATAAGCACTCTCTACAAATGGTAATCATTTTTTTCATGATTGTACAAATAATAATAATATTGTTAATATAAAACTTTCTGCGAAAGTATAAAATAAGGAAAGTATTAGACGTTTTTTCTGTATAATATCTATAAAATAATAATATTTATGATTTTGTAAAAGAAATCAAATAAAAATACCAATGAAAAAGTTTTTTACTTCTTTGAGTCATTGTATGCTGAACAAATTATATGTAAGTATGTTCAAATTGTTCACTGCAAATCAAACAAACGAAAGTTGTGAAATCAATTGGTAAGGTAGAAAAACTACAATATCAGCGGACGGCACCGATTAGGAGAGCGAGACTTACGAGTACTGACTCGTCAACTTCGCAAGCATCACGTAACATGGAGAATACAACACCAATACGAAACCTGGTGACAGCAACTTCAACTAACCAAAATGGATAGCAGTATTAATATAATTGATGATTTACAAAACAATATAATTTATAGAGACTGTAAATGCGATAACATTGGTGAAATAAACAAACGTATGGCTTTAGAGAAGGAAGTAATTTTGAATGTAAATATTAGAGGCCTAAATGCAAATTTTAATAACTTACTTGTATTCATTAAAAACCTTGTTATAAACCCATGCATTATAGTTTGTAGTGAAACCAGAAAACTTGAACACCCTGAATCTTTTAACATAGCAGGGTACAAAATGTACTATAATCACGGTAATATTAATCAAAATGATGGCCTGGTAGTTTACATAAGTTAATACATTAATGAAACTACGGAAATTTTAGATATAAATAACCTCAAAATAATTAATACAAAAATTGCAATAGAAAATGATAAAGAAATAATATTATCTGCATTATATAGATGCCACAATATAAAAAAGACTGAATTCATTATAAATCTCAAAAAATTAATAGAGCATAACAAAATATATAAAAATAACCTGATCATGGGAGATTTTAACTTTGACATTTTAAATCAAGAAACAATTAATCAAGAATTTTTACATATACTCTTGGAAGATGGTTATTGTCCAGGCTTTTGTAATATTACCAGACCATCTGATAAAACAGGTAACTCAGGAACTTGCATAGACAATATTTTTATTAAACTAGATAAAATAGTCTATAAAACATTCACACTCAGAGTACCACTAACAGACCATTTCCCACTATTTATGTCATTAAATAAGATAAGAACAATTGAAAATGTACATAATAGAAATAGCATAAATCACAGTAAACTCAAGGCAGTTGCCTCCACTATAAACTGGAGTGAATTGTCACAAATAAACAACCCGAATATTGCTTTAAATAACCTGATTGATAAAATAAAAATATGTCTTAGCAAAGCTGAAATTACCAAAAAAACAAATAATACTAACTACATGAAACCAAGGAAAGATTGGGTAACAAAGGCAATTATGATATCATGTAAAACCAAAGAAAAACTATATAAATTATGGAAAAAAGATCCTAATAATAATAGAAAAAGAGAAGAATATAGGAAATTTACGAATATCCTTAAGGATATTATAATTAAAGCAAAGGAATTGTATGACAAAAAACTTATAGAATCAAGCATGAATAATATGAAGAGTATGTGGAATGTGATTAATCAAAAACTTGGAAAAAATAGTAAAAAGAAAAATAACATCAACTATGTAATAGAAAACAACAAGAAAATATCAGAGCCTAAAGAAATTGCTGAGCATTTGAACAAATATTTTTGTAACATTGGCAAAAAGTTAAGTGATAAAATAAATCCCCCGGTAAATGAGGAAATTAAACTCCCTCCAATGAACAGCAAAAGTATATTTTTTGAGCCAACAAACCAGCATGAAATAGAAAATATCATAAATAACATGGAAAACAAAAATGGAGGAAATGATAATATTAATGCCAAGACATTAAAAACCCTGGTCGAATTCTTAGTAAACCCCCTAACCCACATCTTTAACCACTGTATAGATAAGGCCATCTGGCCAGATGCCTTGAAAATAGCAGATGTAATACCCTTACATAAATCAAAAGAAAAGCATATTACCAATAATTACAGACCTATATCTCTTATTTCTAATATAGCAAAAGTACTAGAAAAAATAATTCATAAAAGAATAATTACTTTTATCAACAAATGTGAAATACTTGCCAAAAATCAATATGGTTTTAGGAAAAACAAGAGTACAAAAGATGCGCTAACACTAATATCAAATGTAATATATGGTAAGTTAGATAAGAGTACATCAATTGCCATAATTTTTTTGGACCTCGCCAAAGCTTTTGATACTGTAAATCATCAAATATTACTAGATAAACTATATAATTACGGTGTCAGAGGAAGTGCCCATAATCTAATAAAAAGTTATTTAGATAACAGACTACAAAAAGTAAAATTAAATAATGCAACAAGTCATCTCGAATCTGTCAACGTCGGTGTTCCACAAGGAACAATTCTGGGACCACTTCTCTTCTTACTATATATCAACGACCTGCTACTTGATATCCCGGAAGATATGCTAGTCTCATACGCAGATGACACAGCAGTAGTGACGTCGGCTAAGACGTGGAAAGAAGTTGAAACCAAAATGAACGAAACACTACTCAAAATATCAGTATGGCTAGCTCTTAACAAGCTTTCCTTAAACACGGACAAAACAGTATACATTGAATTTGGGAATCAAGTTGACAGCACACCAAAAAATTTAGACATAAATATACAAGGCACAAAAATCAAAAGAGTTGATAATACCAAATATTTAGGTATAATCTTCGATAGTTACATGAGATGGAACGAACACTGCCAATATATATACAACAAAACGAAATATCTCATTTTCGTATTCTATAAGCTATCAAAACTTATGACGACTGATACTCTAAGGATGATTTATTACGCCCTCTTTCACAGCATAATTTCATATGGAATTATAGCATGGGGAGGAGCGTATTCTAACAGTAAAAACCTGCTCATTAAACTACAGAACAGAATACTTAAAATAATCAATAAAAACAAATTTGCAGTCGACAAAAATCCTATGAGCATAGATCAAATTTTTACTTATGAATCACTGTCTTATCATTACGAAGTCTTACAGTCAGCATATATAAATTCCAATAGCAACACTAGAAACAGAAGTATACAGATTCCAAAAAGATACTTGACCGTTAGCATTAAAAACAGTTATATTAGAGCAATAACACATTTCAATAACCTACCAAATGATTTAAAAACAATTAGAAACAAACTAAGCAGAAAACCAAAACTAAAGCAATGGATACGAGAATGTACCTGATGCATCAAGAGTATAATTTATTAATTTATATTGGAAATAAAACCCACTACTCTCTTTAAAGTAAACAATTATGACTACTAATTGTAATAAAATAGATTGTCATCAAGTAAAATCGCTGTTTTATGAGATTTATGGTAGAGGACAAGTATCAGTTTTCGAGCATACGTCTGCAGAATCCAGTGAACTAAAACCACCCAGAAGGCAAGAGAATATCAAGTATGCTTTTCCTACATTGGAAGTCCATGGGGAAACAGCTTATCTTGATAAAATGATACTTGACATTCGCACATACATTTGTGTAAATGGTTTGTGCATCTTACAATATAACCGTTCACATCGACGTATATCGAACTATAACTGGAATAAAAATGAAAAAAGTCACTAATGAAATACAAAAATTTTGATAGTTATTAATGTTAAAAATTTATATAAATTGTTACTAATTTTAAACACTGTTAAATTTTCATACAAATTTTATAAACACATACCAAAACTGAGAGTGGGCTCTGCTTAATATTCCTAGGAATATTAAGCTGCAGCAACTCTTATAGCTACTACTCAAATTATTAATCATAAGTAAATATTAACCAAATTAATTTTAGCTTAAGTTAGTTTTAGTATGCCGGACCAGCGAACAGGAATTTTTCCTCTGCTGTAATTTTTTGTACTTTACTCTGGTTTAAATAAATAAAAAAAAAAAAAAAAAAAAAAAAAAAAAAATTATCAATAGTCAAGTAATGCGAACAACTCTCGGAAACTACTGTATGACTGTTCTGAGAAATGTATTCAAATTTGTTCATCTTTCTAGCTATACCAATTAAACACAAGAAAGTACTGAAATAATATAAAACTTTCTACGAAATTATAAAATAAGGTAAGTATAGACGTTTTTTCTGTATAATCTATAAAATAATAATATTTATGATTTTTTGAAAGAAATCAAATAAATACCAGTCAAAAAGTCTTTCACTTCTTTGACTCATTGTATGCTGAACAAATTATATGTAAGCGTTCAAATTGTTTACTGCAAATCAAACAAACGGAAGTTGTGAAATCAATTATCGATAGTCAAGTAATGCAAACATCTCTCGGAAATAACTGTATGACTATTTTCAGAAATGTATTCAAATTTGTTCATCCTTCTATACAAATTAAACACAAGAAAGTACTGAAATCAATTTATTGTAGTCAAGTACCCATAAGATAACTTGACTGACATAATAGAACTTTTCGTACCTTGCGTGTAAAATTACATTTCATGTCCACGTTGTAACTTCAAAAATATTCAGCCAGTGGGCATAAAGTATCACTTAACGCCTAAGAGGCGCAATAGCTCACATACTCCTATACAAAACCTTATAGAACCTACGCACTTTACGCCCGTGTAGGTGAATATTATTTTATGACTATTATGCTTTCTTTTCATTTCTAAAATTCATAAGAATGTTTTCAGATATTTACGAAAAGTTAAAGTTTTGAACTTTCTATAATATTACGCATCTTGGGGGGACAAGAGAAGTCTAGAGCTGCTCTAGCAGGGGTGGTTCTCCAATCTCCCACACATACTTAGCGGGCCTGACGGTTTGCAGTTTACCGGTGGGGTTTGTAAATGTAAAATTCTAAATTTTTGCATAAATTTATTAAAAATGTTTATACCTGTAAATCCACTATAATTAATAAATAATTACAATGACTCTAATTTTTAATTGATACTTTTCAAATATATCATCCCTACGTATGTGCAGAATCTCATGATTTACTTACATTACCCAAAATATTTTTCCTTGTGTCCGTCGTTTTTAAACAGGAATGAAATAAAAATGCATATAAATTGTACTAAAAAATCTACTCAAAAGTGCTTTAGATTTTACTAACCATTTTATAAGCCACCTATTTTTTATCCTTTTCCCGCATGTAAATATCATATAAGATCTCATGTGAGTATTTCAGCCATCAGATCTCATATGAGATCATATATTTGATAATTCAGTCGAAAAGAATTTTTTTGTTTGAATGTATAATTATTATTTAGTTTACCCGTATTTGTAAGGCGTTCTTCAATAACATTTACTTTGTAAATTAACAAATAGATAAACAGCCGTCATTTTGACTAGTTGGGTATCGAGAGAACTCCCTTAAAGAAAACGAAAACAACTAGCTTGGTTCGGTTGATCAAGTACCCTCCCTCCCCCCGCCCCTGCCCCTTCCCACACACACAAAGTCACACGCACATACGCGCACCCACTCTCGCATTCATACGAACGTTTTTAAAAAATGGTGTATTTCGATTCTGTGCGAATTAATTAATATAATTATCATGTTCTCTTAAATTCTTTTTTACTATCACAAATCTAAAGATTTAAAATAAATATGGAAAGCTAAATAACCATGCTGAATATGTAAAATAACTTATGTATTTTACTACTATTTTTCATATAGTAATAGAAATGTAATCAAGAATTCAGATATGCCCAAATTTTCTGGAAAAGTTCAATGGGAGGTCTATTAATCTCTAATATATTTTTATATTTATACATAAATTTATAGTAACATATATAAGCTCTATAGTCTAAATTTAGGCTTCTGGCAATGTAAAAATTAATAAGTATATACTTAAATAATACTAAGTTATCATTTTCAATTTACATTATTTTGGGATTTATCAGTGAACACGGTAGCTTATGTAAGCATGATTGAATAAATAATTATTTCATTCACATAGTTTATTGATTTCCTTTGAAATTGCTAACCTTCATGAATTTATTTATATTATTTTTTAAATAACAAAAAATTATACTATATGTGCTCACAATGAAAATACAACTTAAAACATATCAAAACACTCAGATTTATTGAATTTATTTGGATAAATTAGAAACTTTTTTGGTGGAAATTTAATAACAGAAATTATACCCTGTATATAAATACGTTTCAAGTGTATATAAAAATCTAAATACAAAATGTTATACATACTTAATCATTTTCTACATGTTTTAATGAACATGGTAACATTATAATGAAATTAATTGTTTCTCGGAATACTAATAAATATAATAAATAAATAAATAATAAATAAAATACTGTAAGCAAGTATAAAAATAACGGCGCGGCTATTTGTACGACAGATTGTATTGCGTGGTATATCTATATATATAACAGATACGACAGAAACGCGTATCGTTTGAGTGTGGACATTTTGATAGAGCATGTAAGAAAATAGTTACCACACAATAAGGGATATTATTTCTTTAATCATTTATCACAGTTTGTCTAATTTTCAAAATTTTCTAGTGTACTCCTTTCGTCTATTGATATATTTTGAGGTTAGGAAATCTGTCGTACAAATAGCATCAGCCTAAAAATAATATCAAATAAAGTTTCTAATTGATCTTTCTAATATGAAATATGCCAAAAATAGATCAATTAATATGTAAATAAACCATTATATACCGCATTAGATTTACCTGCTAAAAAATGAATATAAGCACTGCAATATTTATAAGGATGTCCACATTCACTGTCACCGCAAGGTTCTCCATCCTTATTGTAACTGTACCATTTTACAAAATATTTATGGTTTTTATTAAAGTCTTCATCACATTCAGGGTCAATGCAATGTGTATCATTTTTATTGTATTTTATGTCCTCAATACTTATAACCCTCTTGCGATTAACTGACAATTCGTCTCGAAAAGCTACACTTGCGAACTGCATTTTGCATGGCGTGTAAAGTAACCTACAAAATAGTCAATACATACATTTATAAATTTTCAATTCTTTTTTATTCATTTTGATATAAATAGTTACCTTATTTTTCGCTTAATGATATGAACTTTCATAAAGTTTTTATCTTGGATAAAAAGCAACGTACTCAGGAATACAATGGTAACCTGCTTTCGACTTTCCAGATTTCTATTAAGTTTCTATGAAGAATTTTCAGAGTGATAAAATCGCGGTGACATATGGAATCACGTGACCCCAGCAACGCTACCCCCAAAATTATCTCTTCATTTATAACGTACAAAACATACTGCTTCGGTAGCAGTAAGGTAGGAATTGCCTCATGCGATGCGTCAATTTTATCACCGCATGAGATTTCTCACGTAACGACTCTAACAGTGAATCCGCATTGCATATGCCGTATGCTGTATGCCGTCAGAAAAAAGTTGTCTAAAATCTATAGGATTTATAACTCTATGGTTATAAATCCTATAGGAATTGTAACCATAGTTATAAATATTATAGATTTCGGATAACAACTATTTTTCTGACGGCATACAGCATACGGCATACGGCATACAATGTGGATTCACTGTAAAAACATGTGTTGATCAGTGATAAAATCGCCATGGCATATGGAATCACGTGACCTCAGCAACGCTACCCCCAAAATTGTTTCTTTCATTTATAATCTAGAAACATACTGCCTCGGTATCGGTGAGGTAGGAATTGTCTCATACGACGCGTCAATTTTATCATCTCACAAAGTTTCTCACGACTCTAAAAACATGCGTTGATCAGAGTGATAAAATCGCCATGGCATATGGAATCACGTGATCCCAGTACCGCTACCCCCAAAATTGTCTCTTTGATTTATAATGTAGAAACATACTGCCTCGGTATCGGTAAGGTAGGAATTTCCTCATACGACGCATCAATTTTATCACCTCACAAAGTTTCTCACGACTCTAAGACCAGTGTTGATGACATATACTTACGTGCCTATATCCGCTACGCAAAAACTGAGAAAATACCAAAAGTTATCGCTATTTCATATTCTTAAAGTAGTAAATTTATATCGTAATAAACATGGACTATAAATCAAGAAAGACATATGCATATGAAGATGGCCATCAAATAAGTAAAAGTTCATTACGAAGAATAAGATTGTCTCAAGAATGTGAAGATTCTCAAGCACCGCAATCCTCGGCACAGGTTAGATTAATCTTAAAATGTCTATAGTTTTCTTAGTAGAAAAAGAAAATTTTGTTTTTATTATCATAATAGTATAGTTCTTTTCAATACCGCATTTTATATCACGAGCGTCAAAAAATCATGTAAAACTTGTGATTTTAAGTTTAGAGTGGTATAAATATTTTAATAATAATAAATATATAATATATAGATAAAAAAATAGATTAAAAAGAATGAATATTAAAATTACAGGTTGGCATCGATGGCAGTCCTAACCAAGCAAGTAACGTATCTATTTCATCAGATGATATTTTGCCAGATGAAGCACTTCCGATGGAAATGATAGTAGATCATTCCCAGATACATGATGATCATGCTTTGATAAATGATGAGATTTTAATGCATGGCATTGATGATACACTTCTGGATACCAATGATGATGCAATAGTAAGTGTAAAAAAAATTTAGTTTTATTTTTTTACAACTTCTTTACCTTTCCTCATTTTCTCTACAATTGTATGTAAGCCTTAAGCATAATTTAACACATACATTTTCTCTTGGCTTTTGATGGAATCATTAATACTCAATATTTATTTTTCTTTTCAATAACCGTGGTGAATTGTGATGTAGGATTTTATTGAATCGACTTGTACTTTCTTAACAAAATACGATATACTCCATTTTTATCTTAGAATTGATTTGGGTATCTATTTTAAAAAACATTCTTTCGACAAATTTCAATAATGAAAAATATTTGAAGGATTATTATTATTTCAAAATAAATCTATAATACAGTAAATACCATAAAGTGGTAGAATTATCGTACTGACTGTTTATAAAATATCTTTTAATATCCACTTAAAGTAATACTTTATTTTTTATAAATATAACATTAACTGATTATCTGTAAATGAAATTAAGAAGAACAATTAAGAAAAAATTGACTCCAGAGTGTTAATGCATAATATTGTAATATAAATCATAAAAACATTTACCTTAGCTTGAGATCCGTTCCCCTGTCAAAGATGCTTAACAATACTAGCACCTTGGCATACATTCCTTTAAACTGGATATCTGAGAATACGAGTTCTTGGGCTTCAGATTTAACCTTACTGTTCCAAATGACTTTTTATCTTAGAATTAATATAGGTATGTATTTCAAAAGACATTCTTTCGACAAAGTTCAATAATGAAAAATATTTGTAGGATTATTATTTTTCCAAAATAAATCAATAATACATTAAATACAATATAGTGGTAGAATTATTGTACCCATTATTTATAAAATATCTTTTAAAATCCAGTTACAGTAATATTTTATTTTTTTTACAAATACAATATTAAGTAATTATCTGTAACTGAAATTAAGAAGAACAATTAAGAAAAAATTAACTCCAGAGTGTTAATGCATAATATTGTAATATAGACCATAAACATTTACCTTAGCTTGACATCCGTACCCCTGTCATAGATGCTTGATAATACTAGCACTTTGTCATGTATTCCTTCAACTGGATATCTGAGCATGCGAGCTCTTGGGCTTCTGATCCAACTTTTCTGTCCTAAATGACTTTTTAATGCATTCTACTCAAATATACTATTAAGTAAAATAATAAGATGAATGCAGAGTATTTTATAACAAAAATGTTTTTATGTCGTGGAATCCAAAATCTCAATCAAAACTTATAACTGGTCACTATATTTATAAATCACTGGTTGGGATATTTTCTGAATCTATTACTTCACTGTATGTTATGAAATTTGTAGATATCTGGCGGTCATTACAATAATGCACAATTGTTTGAGGCAATAAAATCTAAATTTTATCATAATGTTGTAGATTGGATGATTTAAAACGTGTCCAAATAAGTAGATGTTTTTATTTTCTTTCGCTCACATGTATCTCTCTTTTTTCAAATTAAAATGAATCTTAATAAATATATATTACTATTCACAGTGAGTGTTCTTGATCCTGCTGTCTCGTTCTCAAAGCTATTTGAAACTTCAGAAAAACACTCATATTGTCCACTTGTATCAAATACTTTCATAAACTTATTAGATGTACTTTGAAATATATAATATACCAAATCTTTATCTTAGAATCAACTCAAGAGAAAAAGTTAAAAATTAATTGAAAAACACTGTATAAAAAAGTTTAAAATCACAGTATTTATGCAATGTCAGCTGTATTTACATTGATGCTAGCAGTCAGTTATGCATAGGTGCTATAGTTTAGGGTTATGGTACAGAAAAGAGTACAGAAAAGAGAGTAAGCTGTCAAAATTTGACTGGTCAATCCTGAGAAAAGTGGTCAAAATTTTCAGTTAAAAACGATTCCATTGGGTTTTAAATTGAAACGTAGTTAACTTGAATCTTAAAGCCCCTTCTAAAAAAGTGATGGATAATGAAATGAATCCTCTACAGCTGTCAGCTACACTCTAATTAGAAAAGGCTGTGTAAAATTATTGACTGGTAGATAATAACGCGCGAAAATTTGAAATTAGATATGCATGTTTTATCTTTATAATATATATAAATATAAATATTCTTTCTTTAAAAAGTGATAACGAAGAAGTAAAGCCTATAAATTATAAATATTAATTATTTTTTAAGGTGATGGCCAGAAGTAATAGCGTTTTAAAACATAATACGTTTAGTTATTGAATTGCATAGTAAAATTCAAAAGAATAAGCAACCTTTTGATTTTAGAAATTAGAATTCTAATTATGTCAATATTATGTTTTCATTTTATTTTTTCAATACTTCATGAAAAAAATTTGATTTGAAAAATTATTAAAGATTCATTAAAAAGAACAAATTTCCAGCTTATAATGAATAAATTAAATAAATTAATTCTTGGCATTTTTTTTAATAAAAAAATTTTTTAAGAAAATCGCGCGCAGCGCGAACGGATTTACCTCAAAGATAATAAAATATATATTCCAGGTGAAAAAGCGTGAATATTTTACTAAGTATTTTTGTTTAGACGTAATAAAAGAAAAATAAAATTCAGATGGCGATAAAGTAGGGATCTACGTTCAAGTTGATTAAAGTAAACAAAATTTTCTTAATTACAAATACATCAAAATATACCAAGTATATTATTAATACATTTTTAAATACTTAATTATATAATGAGTTATTGAAATGTAACTCTCATAGAAACAATAGTATAAATATTGAACTATAGTACTTTTTTTCGACACGGGTGGGGAAGTCGATTATTTCGCTCATGTGACATTTTGCATGAGCGAAGCGAGTATAATATCCATTTCTACCCTAAAACAGGTGAGAAATCTTCATTTCTCATCTAGAACAGGGGAGAAATGGGCATTTCATACCTAAAACTAGTAAAAAATGGCGCTTTTCTCACCTGTTTTAGGTGAGAAATGAAAAACTAGTAAGAAATGGCCATTTCTTACCTGTTTTAGGTGAGGAATGGCTAATTCTCACCTGTTTTAGGTGAGAAATGGCTAATTTCTCACAAAGCGAGGGTGCACGGAGAGAAGAGGTAGGGCTCCAGCGCTGTGAACCGCTATCACTTCCCATACGGCGGACCGATCACCTCGTATAGCCGTGATTGCAAGGCGACGCGCCGTGGACAGCGCGTCGCCTTGCAATCACGGTTATACGAGGTGAATCGGATCAGCGTCGTCCGCCGTGAGCGGTTCACAGCGCTGGAGCCCTACCTCTTCTCTCCGTGTGAGGGATTCAGCACGAGTCGGAGGTGTCTGTCTTAGGTGAGAAATGAATATATCTCACCAGCTTTTTATTTCTCACCTATTTTAGGGTAGAAATGGATATTTCTTATCACTTTTACAAAATACGCTTGAAATGCGAAATTTTCTCTCCTACTTTTAAACGCGAAAAAGGCACTGAGTTGGGAAATGGCTATTTCTGCCTTTCTTCAGGGGATATAATTAATTTTTCTTAACTCAGGCATGAAATAGGGCCTTTTTCTCGTGTGAAAGTAGCAGAGAAAATTTTGCATTTTGAGCGTATTTTGTGAAAGTGGTGTGAAATATCCATTTCTCACCCAAAACAGGTGAGAAATGAAAAACTAGTGAGAAATATCCATTTCTCACCTCAAACTGGTAAGAAATATCTATTAAATGGTTATTTCTCACCTGTTTTAGGTGAGAAATGAAAAACTAGTGAGAAATGGCTATTTCTTAGCTGTTTTAGGTGAGAAATGGCCATTTCTCACTTGTTTTAGGTGAGAAATGAAAATTTCAACTACGTTGTGTACGACTCGAAATACCCAATCCTCTCTCCAACTCACATATACGTAAAAAAGGCCCTATCATGCCTTCGTTAAAAAAAATACGGCGTGCAACACGGGAAGAAAAGCTATTTCTGGCGAGGGTGCAAAAGTGTTCGGCACGAGTCGGAGCGGAGGGCGCCGAGTTATTTTCTTCCCTTGTTGCACAATATACTATTATTATCACTACCATTATATCATCAATAAATATATAATATAATATATCAATGGCTGAGCGGAAGAACAACGTATCTCAGCACGAAGATGAAGAATAACGTGTCTCGGCGCGATGATGAAGAAAGACGTAGATGAAGAACGATGTTGTCTTGCTGTATATTTGCCGCGTGTAAGAGCGATACGATGTTCTTCATCCTGACGCCGAGATACGTTTGTATCTCGTACAAATGTTTCTCAATAAATTGACCGCATAAAAATTTGAACAAATCATTTTACACAAAGTGGAGCTATTAGTTACTAATTTTTTTTGTAATCTTTTTTTCCTTTGTGTAAAATAATTTGCTGACAATTTCGTGTGGTGAGTTTATCAAAGAACGTTTCAGGGGGTGTGGTACTCATGCACTCTGTTTTACCGGCAGAACTCGGTAAATTCTATATTATTAAAATAAATATATCGAATTACGTCTTATAAAGAGATAGTTGCCCTGCGCAATGTAATAATCTACAAGCCTACGCAGTTTTGAGCTCAAATATCAACGGCATCCTAAAAAATTTTGCGAACGAAATTTCGGTTATTTTTGTTCGCAGAATTTTTTAGGATGCCGTTGATATTTGAGCTCAAAACTGCGTAGGCTGGTAGATTATTACATTGCGTAGGGTAACTATCTCTTTATAAGACGTAATTCGATATATTTATTTTAATAATATAGATTAACCGTTTTCTGCCGGTAAAACAGAGTACATGAGTACCACACCCTCTTAAGAAACAAAATTGCTTTTTGAATAAAAAATTCGAATTAATTACTCCCACCAACCAAATCACGAATAAATTGATATAACAAATCGATCATTTTTTTCAAGATGGGATTATTTTGACTCAGGAACCTCAAAAACATGGAAATTGATCAAAATATTTAATTCAAAAATATTTACTGTTACAAGGATTTCTCTTTGATAAAGTAAATATATAAATATATATATAAATATATAAATATATAAATTGTGTTCGACTCAACTTATTTCATCACCCACAGCATGTTACTCATTTAAACTTATGGAATTCTCAAACACATAATTTGTTGCAACAATTATTAATTGGCAGCGGTTTTTTATTGTTTCAACTTTAATTATATTTCTCATTTTGTTTATTTAACATTACCCTAATTCCCTATCCTCGTGCTCTCCGATCGCTGAGCTAACGTCAGTTATGAAATGTAGAATTTTAGACATTAATAATTGGTTATAATTATTTATAGCAGTTTTCAACAGTTTGTAATAGTTATAACTCCTTAAAATCAGTTTCAAATATTTTGAAAATAGCTTAAGCGTGTATTAATAAGTAATTACATCTTATGAGGTTCATAAACATCATAATAAACTTTTGCATACAAGAAAATATTGCTCAGTGACACGCGAGGTTATATATAAATATACAATATAATTTTCAATGTTTTGTGTAATAATAAATAAAATATGGTACTGGTACGACGTGCTACATGAAGTGTTTATAATCAAATTTTAAAACTTCTATTAAAAATCAGTTTCAAATATTTGAGAATAGAACAAGTGTGTATTAATATAAATAAAATAATTACATGTTATGAGATTCATAAACTTCATAATAAGCTTTTGCATAGAAAAAAATATTGCTGAGTGATATATAATTTTCAGTGTTTTGTGTAATAAATAAAATAAAGTAACTGGTATGATGTCTTACATGAAGTGTTTATAATCAAATTTTTAAAACTTCTATTAAAAATCAGTTTCAAATATTTTTTTAATATAACAAGTGTGTATTAATAATATTGGAATCAAAATTTCATTTAAATAACGATATTTGATGTAAAAATTTCTACAAATTAAACAAAAGAAAGTTATGAAATCAATTCCTATAAAGTCAAGTATTTATTATTCAATATATTTTTTTATAAAGCTTTTATAATAAAACATTTTTATATTACTTTTTACAAAAGTATAAACCAAGGCAAGTAACAGTGTATTACCAGCCGCTTCTATGTAATTTTCTCTACGAAAAATTTTTAGAAAGACGAACTTAAAATGGTAAAAAATATTTAAAAAACTTTTTCTGTGAATACGTTTGTAATAAACTCATTAAATACAAATCTAACAAAAGAAAGTAATGAAATCAATACGCATAAAGTCAAGTACTTACCATTAATTCTTGGAATAAATAAAAAATTTTTTTTTATTTAAAGAATTCATTTAATCGCCAACACTTATATCTATGTGAATATTACTATTTCAAATACGTTTTGTCGATAGCTATGTTTTTTTCAACTTGAAGACCTAAAATTTATCTTCCTTGGAACATTGTATATTGGAATCAAAATTTCATTTAAATAACGATGTTTGATGTAAAAATTTCTACAAATTAAACAAAAGAAAGTTATGAAATCAATTCCTATAAAGTCAAGTATTTATTATCATAAATCTATTTTCGGAGTAAATACATTTTTTTATTACAAACATTTATTCGCCAACGCTTATATATATTTTTATATGTTACTTCAACAAAGAATATAGAAGTTCAAAATTTCGAACTCAAAGACAAAAAAATTCATTTTCCTTCAAGATATTGCATGTTGGAATTGAATTCATTTAAACGACATTTTTTAAATAATACAAAAGAAAGTTGTGATATCAATTCCCAGATAATCAAGTATTTTTATTATCATTTAAACCACGACATTTTTTATAAATTATGCAAAAGAATGTTGTGATATCTATTCCCAGATAGTTAAGTATTTTTATTATAATTATAATTGAGTTGATTATATATTATAACGATACTTTCTTTTTCGAACAATATCTTTTACATTATATATGATTGAGATGTTAATGGTTCAACGGTCAATTTTTACGTTTATATCCATGTGGCCTAGTGGAATTGCTTACTCTATTTATTATATAATATTTATAATAATAAGCCAGCTATCCCAAAAGTTCTTAAGAAATAAGAAATTTTTTCAAAAAGTTTTCCACAGAAATTTGAATATCTTTTTATAAAACTTTGAGATACTGTAAAATATTTATTAAACTTATATGTAGATTTGTTTGACACATTTTAAAGGTTTTTCATTGTAAAAATTAATGATAAACATACTTGCCGGACCCGTCCTTTGGCAGTTTTTAGCGAAACAGTTGACTATTAAAAAAAGAAAATTTCTAGAACTGTTTTGGCAACATTGCTTAGTTTTCGCTTTTCGGTAAGGCGATGTAAGGCCCCTTAGTTACCGCCGACTGAAGTCCCGTTTTTCTCATTCAATTTTTAATTTTGACAAAAAATCTCTCTGACATGTTATAGATTTGATAACTAACTATAACACACCAGAGTGATATTGTCTCCAAACTCAAAATTGAATGAAAATAATGTATCCCTGCAATCATCAGTAACGGATGGCACTAACATCGCCTTAAATTGATTGTCGATTAATTTTATTTCAATTTCAATTATAATTATTTTATGAAGCTAATGGCCATATCTACCAGTGAAAGGTGATTTTTTAAAAAATTAAAAAATAAAAAACACCATAATCTTCGACGTTTCGGAGACTTTATTCATATCTCCCTCTTCAGGAATCTATAATTAATAATTTAAGAAATTTAACACACTGTTTTTTTTTTTTAAAATAACACAGATATACGACGACTTACAATCCTTAATTACATATCGTAATGTCAAGTAGTTTATGCGGGCAACAATCCGCTCGTCAGTGATTTTAGAAAACAATTTTCTCGCTTTATATATTCAAGTAACGTTTAAATGTGTAAGTGCGTATCTAATTCACCACTACGACATAAACAATGAAAGAGTGGGAGAAAGGCAAACCGTAAGAGTCGAAGAGAGCGAAGAGAGGTACCAGGGCGACACGTATTGGTGAAAGTAACCCTAATAACCTTAGTCTCTATAATACAAGACTATGGATACTTCCATTATACATGCGTTCCTAGTAACCTTTTAGCTAACGTACATGGATGTTATATTTCTTTAGAGACCAAAAATTCACAATTATTTATCAGAGTATTATATACATACGGTAGTCTACTAATTTCAAATTGTTTATTAATAAAGTTATTTTGTGTATGAATAAATAGAGCTTCGGAGAATAATCTTTTTTCTTTATTGCTTTCGATATCTAGTATCTTTACGTTTTGAAAATTAATTGTGTGACTATTATCTTGTGTGTGAATAAATAATGATGAATTTTGATCTCTATCACAATACTTTTTTTGATGTTCTTTTATTCTAACATTCAGACGCCTACTAGTCTGCCCTACGTATGACGCGTTACAATTGTTACAATTTATCTTATAAACTACGTTTGCATTATTATATTTTACATTTTTGTCCTTACCTAATTTTATAATATTATTTAGTTTATTAATCGTACTAAAAATTACATTAGTGTTACATTTATTAAAAAAGTTTTTTATCGAACATTCCATTTCTTTGACAAATGGTAGAACAATAAATTTTTTCTTATTTACATTATTGAAAATTAGTGTGGTATTCTGTGAAGTGTTATTATTAAATTTTATCTTTTTTAACCTTTTTTTAATATGATAATCTATTATGTCTTGTGGATAATCATTGTTTTTTAATAATAATTTTATGAACGAAATATTTTTTTCTTGAAAACTACTATGTGATAATTTTATTGCTCGATCAATTAAACAATAAATAATAGCAATTTTATTACTTTGGGGATGGTGAGAATTGTAACTTAAGAAATAATCACATGTTCTCAAATAAGTGCAAAATTAAACAAAACAAATTAGCTGATAATATAATCATTCAACTGTTAAACATCGAGATTATAGATATTCACATGAAAATTGTACAAATAAATAAATTAATTGATAAAATGTCGAAAGAATTGCATAATTTCGTAGGTATAGATATTTGTTCTTGGTTCATAGATTATTACAATACTAAACTCACATTTGTTATGACTAAAGTTACAATGAAATTGGAAAAAAAACTCGATGTTCTGTATTTTAGAAAATATAAGAAAGTGATAGATAAAGATAGATATAGAGATGAGGATAATACTAGTGTCAATAATATGACCGGGGTCAATCTCCCGAACAATAACACACAGGTCACCAACCCTTGCATAGCAAGTAAATGGTGTGTTAATGTCTCGGGGATTCAACTTCCAACGTACGTTATAGATATACTAAAGTTGGGTGAAAAGTTTAATTACAATAACAGATTTGATAATAAGTTAGCATTAAATTACGTAAAAAACTTTGAATCCTTTTTAAAAAATGACATTGATGAAGAGAATATCCCAAAGTTAAGAGCAAAGTTTCTTAACACGATTAAAAAATTTTATAATAAAGATCTTGCTACAAATTCTCATGTAGATAAAAAGTTTAAAATAGATTTAGAAAAAACAAAAAAGTTCATAAAACATCACCCAGATATCTTAATAACTAGAGCTGATAAGGGAAATGCAACTGTCATAATTAAAAAGTCCACATATTCAGAAAAAACAGAACTATTATTTTGTGATGAGAAATATTATGAAAAAATTAAAAAGAATCCGTTGCCTAGTCTTGAAAGAAAAACTAATGAGTTAATTAAATGGCTCAATAAAATAGATTTTATGGGTAATGAAAAAAGTTTCTTCCAATTTTACAAAAATTTAACATATCAAAAGCATACGGATTAATCAAAATACATAAAACTGGTTTTCCAGTAAGACCTATAATTTCGACTGTAAATTCACCAACGTATTTTGTTTCAAAGTTTTTTGCAAAATTCCTACAGAATAATCTTAAAACTCCTAAATCTCACATAGATAATAGTTTAAAATTAAAAGAAAAAATCGATAACTTATATATTCCATTAGATCATGAGATCATAAGTTTCGATGTAATCAGTTTGTTTACGAATGTCCCAGAATATTTAGTTTGTAATGCTATCGAAAAAAGGTGGCATCAATTGTATAATAAAATTAACATTAATTGTTCTGAATTCCTCCATGTTATTAAGTTTATCTTAAATAATAATTTCTTTCAATTTAACGAAAAATTTTATAGACAGACTTTTGGATCAGCCATGGGTAATCCAATAAGTCCAATACTGTCAGACATAGTCATGGATGATTTAGAATCTTATTGTATTAATAAATTACAATTTAAACCGCTATTTTATTATCGTTATGTGGATGATATTGTACTGTGTATACACAAGAATGACATTGATAATACGTTAAAGATATTTAATGCGTACGATTTGAATTTACAATTTACGGTTGAAAAACCCAAGAACAATAGTATAAGTTTTTTAGACATTGAAATTATTATAAATGATCATAGAAATATTATTACAAATTGGTATAAAAAACCAACTTTTTCAGGCCGGTATCTAAATTACAATTCTCACCATCCCCAAAGTAATAAAATTGCTATTATTTATTGTTTAATTGATCGAGCAATAAAATTATCACATAGTAGTTTTCAAGAAAAAAATATTTCGTTCATAAAATTATTATTAAAAAACAATGATTATCCACAAGACATAATAGATTATCATATTAAAAAAAGGTTAAAAAAGATAAAATTTAATAATAACACTTCACAGAATACCACACTAATTTTCAATAATGTAAATAAGAAAAAATTTATTGTTCTACCATTTGTCAAAGAAATGGAATGTTCGATAAAAAACTTTTTTAATAAATGTAACACTAATGTAATTTTTAGTACGATTAATAAACTAAATAATATTATAAAATTAGGTAAGGACAAAAATGTAAAATATAATAATGCAAACGTAGTTTATAAGATAAATTGTAACAATTGTAACGCGTCATACGTAGGGCAGACTAGTAGGCGTCTGAATGTTAGAATAAAAGAACATCAAAAAAGTATTGTGATAGAGATCAAAATTCATCATTATTTATTCACACACAAGATAATAGTCACACAATTAATTTTCAAAACGTAAAGATACTAGATATCGAAAGCAATAAAGAAAAAAGATTATTCTCCGAAGCTCTATTTATTCATACACAAAATAACTTTATTAATAAACAATTTGAAATTAGTAGACTACCGTATGTATATAATACTCTGATAAATAATTGTGAATTTTTGGTCTCTAAAGAAATATAACATCCATGTACGTTAGCTAAAAGGTTACTAGGAACGCATGTATAATGGAAGTATCCATAGTCTTGTATTATAGAGACTAAGGTTATTAGGGTTACTTTCACCAATACGTGTCGCCCTGGTACCTCTCTTCGCTCTCTTCGACTCTTACGGTTTGCCTTTCTCCCACTCTTTCATTGTTTATGTCGTAGTGGTGAATTAGATACGCACTTACACATTTAAACGTTACTTGAATATATAAAGCGAGAAAATTGTTTTCTAAAATCACTGACGAGCGGATTGTTGCCCGCATAAACTACTTGACATTACGATATGTAATTAAGGATTGTAAGTCGTCGTATATCTGTGTTATTTTAAAAAAAAAAAACAGTGTGTTAAATTTCTTAAATTATTAATTATAGATTCCTGAAGAGGGAGATATGAATAAAGTCTCCGAAACGTCGAAGATTATGGTGTTTTTTATTTTTTAATTTTTTAAAAAATCACCTTTCACTGGTAGATATGGCCATTAGCTTCATAAAATAATTATCTACAATACTCTACCATTAGCTGAGATCAACAACTTTCAATTTCAATTAGTTTATTGACATAGTTTATTGAAATTCAATAGTTTAATTGAATTCAACTATACGACGAGTATTAATATTATTATAAATAGTAACACATCTACTTGAGTCAGTGCTGGCCATGAATGGATTTCATAATGATAACATTAATTTTTTGTATAGTTCATGACTAAATGTCATACGCAAATGCATGCAGTATACATAATAATTGTTATATGAACTTTATATTATTAGAACATTACAATAATAAGATTATTATCAATTACTTTTATAATTTTATCAAATAATATTTTTTGAAGTACTCTACTTTTATTATGCAATTGTATTCTTAACGTGCCAAAAGGATATTTATTTCTAAATCGTTAATGTACTAATAATCATTCGATATTTCTTTAGCAAATTATGTAGCTCAATAGCTTGAACTGCCAAAGGACGGGTCCGGCAAGTATGTTTATCATTAATTTTTTACAATGAAAAACCTTTAAAATGTGTCAAACAAATCTACATATAAGTTTAATAAATATTTTACAGTATCTCAAAGTTTTATAAAAAGATATTCAAATTTCTGTGGAAAACTTTTTGAAAAAATTTCTTATTTCTTAAGAACTTTTGGGATAGCTGGCTTATTATTATAAATATTATATAATAAATAGAGTAAGCAATTCCACTAGGCCACATGGATATAAACGTAAAAATTGACCGTTGAACCATTAACATCTCAATCATATATAATGTAAAAGATATTGTTCGAAAAAGAAAGTATCGTTATAATATATAATCAACTCAATTATAATTATAATAAAAATACTTAACTATCTGGGAATAGATATCACAACATTCTTTTGCATAATTTATAAAAAATGTCGTGGTTTAAATGATAATAAAAATACTTGATTATCTGGGAATTGATATCACAACTTTCTTTTGTATTATTTAAAAAATGTCGTTTAAATGAATTCAATTCCAACATGCAATATCTTGAAGGAAAATGAATTTTTTTGTCTTTGAGTTCGAAATTTTGAACTTCTATATTCTTTCTTGAAGTAACATATAAAAATATATATAAGCGTTGGCGAATAAATGTTTGTAATAAAAAAATGTATTTACTCCGAAAATAGATTTATGATAATAAATACTTGACTTTATAGGAATTGATTTCATAACTTTCTTTTGTTTAATTTGTAGAAATTTTTACATCAAACATCGTTATTTAAATGAAATTTTGATTCCAATATACAATGTTCCAAGGAAGATAAATTTTAGGTCTTCAAGTTGAAAAAAACATAGCTATCGACAAAACGTATTTGAAATAGTAATATTCACATAGATATAAGTGTTGGCGATTAAATGAATTCTTTAAATAAAAAAAAAATTTTTATTTATTCCAAGAATTAATGGTAAGTACTTGACTTTATGCGTATTGATTTCATTACTTTCTTTTGTTAGATTTGTATTTAATGAGTTTATTACAAACGTATTCACAGAAAAAGTTTTTTAAATATTTTTTACCATTTTAAGTTCGTCTTTCTAAAAATTTTTCGTAGAGAAAATTACATAGAAGCGGCTGGTAATACACTGTTACTTGCCTTGGTTTATACTTTTGTAAAAAGTAATATAAAAATGTTTTATTATAAAAGCTTTATAAAAAAATATATTGAATAATAAATACTTGACTTTATAGGAATTGATTTCATAACTTTCTTTTGTTTAATTTGTAGAAATTTTTACATCAAATATCGTTATTTAAATGAAATTTTGATTCCAATATTATTAATACACACTTGTTATATTAAAAAAATATTTGAAACTGATTTTTAATAGAAGTTTTAAAAATTTGATTATAAACACTTCATGTAAGACATCATACCAGTTACTTTATTTTATTTATTACACAAAACACTGAAAATTATATACCACTCAGCAATATTTGTTTCTATGCAAAAGCTTATTATGAAGTTTATGAATCTCATAACATGTAATTATTTTATTTATATTAATACACACTTGTTCTATTCTCAAATATTTGAAACTGATTTTTAATAGAAGTTTTAAAATTTGATTATAAACACTTCATGTAGCACGTCGTACCAGTACCATATTTTATTTATTATTACACAAAACATTGAAAATTATATTGTATATTTATATATAACCTCGCGTGTCACTGAGCAATATTTTCTTGTATGAAAAAGTTTATTATGATGTTTATGAACCTCATAAGATGTAATTACTTATTAATACACGCTTAAGCTATTTTCAAAATATTTGAAACTGATTTTAAGGAGAAGTTTTTAAATTTGATATAACATTTCATGCAACACATTTTACCCGTATTTTATTTTTTTATATTACACCAAATACTGATAGATGTCATTTTGTAATCACAATTTGTTATCAATAACATTTGATTTATATATGCACTTCATTGGACATATCATACTGATATTTTATTTTATTTAATAATACAAAACACTGATTACATGCCATTTTTTAATCACTATATGTTATTTGTCATCGATAAAATTTAGTTATATATGCACTTCATGCAACACATCATACCGGTATTTTATTTTATTTATTACGCAAAACACTGATTAGATGTCGTTTTGTAATAATAATAATTTAATCCTGTCAAATATGAAGACCAATTTTTAATATTCTTCTAAAATAATTATTTTATTTATTAATACACACTTGTTCTATTCTCAAATATTTGAAACTGATTTTTAATAGAAGTTTTAAAATTTAATTATAAACACTTCATGTAGCACGTCATACCAGTACCATATTTTAAACACTGAAAATTATATTGTATATTTATATATATATAACCTCGCGTGTCACTGAGCAATATTTTTTTGTATGCAAAAGTTTATTATGATGTTTATAAACCTCATAAGACGTAATTACTTATTAATACACACTTGAGCTATTTTCAAAATATTTGAAACTGATTTTAAGGAGAAGTTTTTTAATTTGATATAACATTTCATGCAACACATTTTACCGGTATTTTATTTTTTTATATTACACCAAATACTGGTAGATGTCATTTTTTAATCACAATCACAATTTGTTATCAATAACATTTGATTTATAAAATTTTCATGTTGAGGATATTATAAAATACATCTTGAAAATATTGTATCGTAAATAGTATTTGCCTGCACTTCTGTTTTTCTTTCTTGAGTAGTGCTATATATATTCTTACTATCTTCTTTAATATAAATTATTCTATTCCTACGCGTCTGTTCATGTATTAAAATAACTTTTTGTCGTCCATTAATAATAAAATAACAACCAGGGTCATGAGGGCAGTCGTTCATTTTTGCTAATTCAAAATTAGATTTTTCAGACACATTACACGATTAGAACTCCTTAACATTATTGGCTATATTATACATATATCTCAATATTTCCAAAAGGACTCGAAAAAATCTTCTGGTATAATATCTGTAAAAAATCTGTAAAAATAAAAAATCACACAAAGTATCAATTTTTACAACATGATTTTAGCCATTTAACATTCAGCCAGTAAGTACTTATCTAATAAAAGTTATTTTTCCCATTGATTGACTGATACACGAAGAATAGATAAATCTTTAATATAAATTATTCTATTCCTAAGCGTCTGTTCATGTATTAAAATAATTTTTTGTTGTCCATTAATAATAAAATAACAACCAGGGTCATGAGGGCAGTCGTTCATTTTTGCTAATTCAAAATTTTCAGACACATTACACGATTAGAACTCCTTATCCCTATATTTCCAAAAGGACTCGAAAAAAATCTTCTGGTATAATTCTGGTATAATATCTATAAAAAATCTGTAAAAATAAAAAATCACACAAAGTATCAATTTTACAAAATGATTTTAGCCATTTAACATTTAGCCAGTAAGTACTTATCTAATAAAAGTTATTTTCCCATTGATTGATTGATACACGAAGAATAGATAAATTCTTCTCATCACCAGTTGACTATTTGAGATTTTTACATATTATTAACTAATTTATACTAACTCACGATATCACGATATGATCACGATATGATAACATTTGTAATATATATATCTGTGTGTATAATAAAAAAATACTGACATGTTATTATATGTAAATAAGGTTAGGTCGATGGATACGGTGTACATATATATATATATATACACGCTGGGTCGTATGGGGTCACGTGACGTTATACGTATCACGTGATCGGAAGCGGATGCAGGTCTGATGAAAGAAAAGGAAAAAATTTAAAGATCGGAATCGACCAGTCTGATTCTTTGATACTCAATATCTCTTAAATGAGACAATATTTTTGAATAAAACCTTCAAATTTTTCTAGCATAATGAACATAGATTTCAACAAGTGTATTATGCTAGATATTTATTCTGCATAGATAAAATACAACGCGATCAAAGTTTTCGCGCTCTCATATCAAAGAATATAAGGCACGGGTCACTCCTTAGGCCTCTTCTGCATTGTTTGACTGTTACTTGCCTTCGGAGCGCTCCCGCGCTCCTTGATAATAGTTTAATTAATGAAAAATTATTTTAGTTCATAATAGTTAAATTTATTAGAAATTATTAATTCTTCTTAAATATCATTCTAATTAATTATAAATTATTATCAATTCATGTTAAATAAATTGAGAATTAATTGAAACAGTTTGAAACTGTTAAAAACTCCTAAAAACTATTTGAAAATGTGTCCATAATCATATATTTGTAACATTTAATCGAAATACTTTTAAGTAATTTTGAGCAGTTATTAACTGTCATTGAGATTTATAATTTACGACATTCTAGGCTTTTACAGAATCCACGAAAATTTGGTTCGTCTAGAGTCCGTTTTTATCATCATAATTAAAAATAACTTCTTAAATATAATGGATACCGATGCATATGCACACCGCCTCTAGAGTCATCCTCCCATTCCTAGATGAAACCTTACCCCGATTGTTAATTCAAATAACGTCCTTGTAATTTTTTGCAATAAAGAATTGATTTATATTTCAGTTAAATTTGGACCATGGAAATGAACGTATAACGAGCCCGAGTCAAGCTTTATTTTTGGAACTTTTTGAAGCAATTGAGCGTCTTAATAGCAGAGAGGATGATTTATTATATCCAAAGTCTTTCGACGAGCTACTGACAATGCCTAAGTTTTATAAGATTGCTCAGGAATCTGTTGATAAAAGCCCTGCCGAAATATTATTGATGATATTAAAGTTTTCTATAAATAATAAATTAACATTGACTGCCATGTCAGAACTGATGAGATTAGTAAATAGTATCTTTTTAGAGCCTATAATGCCTCAATCAAAATACATGATTGAAAAATTATTTAATACCAAATCCGATGTATGTTATCATATCACATGTCCTAAATGTGGTATGTGGTATTTATTTAGGTTTACTTAAGGATTTTAAATCAAACAAATGTGACAACTGCGAAATGAATTTGAATCCAGCTGAACCCTCAGGAATGAACTTCTTTGTGATTCTTAATCCACGTCAAGAAATTAAAGACTTCTTGACTAAACATGCAGATTATTATTATGAAATTATGCATGGAAGAGAATGTGAAAAAAATCACATCAAAGACATTTATGATGGTAGATGTTACAGACAATTTGTTGCAAATCTATCACCTGCTGAAAAACATCAGTATATTACTTGCGTTTTTAATACTGATGGTGCAAGTCGCTTTAAGTCATCACAGTACTCTTTATGGCCAATTTATTTGATGATCAATGAATTGCCACCACAAGATCGATTAAATTCAATCATAACGTGTGGTTTATGGTTTGGGCAAAAACCTAATCTTCGAATATTTTTGAATCCATTCGTTGATATGATGAGCAACGATGTTGACAATTACGTAGAAGTTCAAATTAAAGAAGAACTTAAAATTTTAAAAATATACCCCTTAGTTGCATGCGTTGGTACCATTGCTCGTTCACCGATGCAAGGAGTGATTCAATTTAATGGGAAATACGGATGCAATTGGTGCGAACATCCCGGGGAATACTATGATCGAAGCATGCGCTATCCAATATTGGATTATCATCCACAATTACGAGATTCGACGAAAACTATTCAGTTAATGAGGAAAAGCTTAACAAGTAATAAACCGATATTAGGGATTAAACATCCTTCGCCATTAATTAATTTAAACTATTTTGACATAATTTTCGGTTTTGTGCCCGACTATATGCATTTCTATGTAGGCGGCGTAGCAAAACAATTTACCGCATATGCTGTAGAGTCCTTGACTGATGACCAAATGTATGATATTGATAATATTTTATTGAAGATCAAAGTACCGAACCAGTTATGTCGTTTAACGAGAGGCATAAGCCAATGCAACAAGTGGAAAACGCTTGAATGGGAAAACTGGTTATTGTATTACAGTGTTCGAATTTTCTCAACGATCATGAGAGAGGATAAATTTAAACATTGGGTGTTACTTGTGGAAAGTCTGCATACTTTATTAAAAATAGATATCACGTACGCAGAAATAGAAAAGACTGATTTTATGTTGCATAACTTCGTTCCAAATGTGGAAAAGCTATACTCTAAAACTATAATGACATACATGTACATCAATTATTACATGTAGCTCAAAGTGTAGCGAACTGGGGACCACTATGGGCACATTCAGCTTATTGTTTTGAAAGTGCAAATTATATTCTGTTAAATGCAATAAAATGTGCTAGAGGTGTAAAGGAACAAATTATAAGATTTATCCACATTCAGCATAACATGAATCTTTTGCAAGATACCATCTTTCAAGAGTGCTCTTATACCGTTCAAAAATATTGTGAAGATGTAACCGCTATTCGCATTCAAAGAAGTATTAGATCGAAACGAATTCGATATCTTGGTAATGAACTCCTATTAAGTAGTGACGTAGTCGACAAATTAGGATTGACGTCGAAATCATTCAGAATCTACAGTAAAATTGTAAAAGATGGTTGCGTGTTTGACTCATGCGAAATTAGAAATTCACGATCTTGTAATTCATATGCCCGTTTACGAAATAATATGTTCATTAAATGTTATGCATTTTTATTTGATGAACAAACTGATGATGAATTAGCGTTATGTTACATTTTGGAAACAGAGAAAAGTAAATTTTGTGATAATATTCATATATTAAATGTTACGAGAAGAAACCTTGTACTCGTACCAACTGCTGATGTTTGTATGATATGCGTTTTAATGAATGGAAACCAAATTGATTATATTTGCGAACTACCTAATTCATTGTACTATTAAAATACGGTATCATTTAAGTAGTATTATTGTTAAAAACCGCTGCTAACTGCTTTAGCAGAATGTTTTCTCAAAGTGAATTGATAAATGACATCGAATAATTTTTTTAAATGTATATTTTTATATAAAATTTCATTCTTTCTGCATATCAGATTTCCCATAAATACATTATTCAAAATGATCAAGAATATTATATTGAAAACAATTATGTAGTAGTTATTAAATGGCAAATAAAAATTGAAAGGTATCTCCATTGTGGACCGTAGCACGCCCTAGAGTTTGTATACACTGTTAAAAAAATGTTTATTAAATTTAAGTTAAATGTAACGAAAGCCTGTTTCACAAACGTAACGGAATGACATTTAATAACATTGTTGAAAACTCAATACAATGTTATGAAATTTAATGCAGAAGATTATTAAAAAATTAGATACCAGATTCTTAAAATTAATTTACCTCCTATTAAATATAATACACGTAACAAAATACTATTTATTGATATAGTTTAAAATTCAATACAATTTCACGAAATTTAACAATTTGTATATGGAATTTAATGCAGAATGGTACATTAAATTAATTAAAAAATTAGATACCAGATTCTTAAAATTAATTTACCGCCTATTAAATATATAATTCACGTAACACAAAATACTATTTTTTTATACAGTTGATAATTCAACGCAATTATCTGAAATTTTATAATTTGTATATCAAATTTAATCCAGAATGTTTAATGAGTAATATTTAATATTTATTTATTACAAAAAATTATTTTTTAAAATTTTAATTGAGATACTGAAATCCAAAAATTTTAGAAAATTTTATGAATGCAAAGGTTAGTTTAGTTGTAATCATTATTTTGATGTAAATTTATTATATACTTACTTACCACTTCATTTGTGTTGTATGAAGAATTTTATAATTTATGCATATAACTTTTTTAATTATAAATTTTCGCTTATTCATTAGAGAACTTTGTTTATAAATTAATCGCATTTTTATTATCGCAGAAAAAAACGTTACATAAAATTTTCGACCTGACCGAGAATCGAACCCACGAACCTCGGGTTACTACGCACGCACGCTATCCGTTACGCTATCGCTCGCTTGTAACAGTTTGGACATTTTCATCTACATACGGTGCACTATCCATATTCATTCAATTGATATTATACATTTTGATTATTCATCTAAAATATTAATGGTTTTTAGTAATTATTTATTTAGATAACATTTTAAGAAAGTGAGTAATTACTTTAAGACATTAATTAATTAAATTTGATTAACTTAAAAATTTTTCTTAAGGCCATATGTACCATTACGATCTCTACCTTACCGGCATCTGATAAATTAATTTTCAAGCTTATAAATCGCAATATTCATAAAAATGTTCATGAAAATAATTAATATTCTTGATTTGAACTAACAATTAGTTACATGTATTGACATTTTAGAAGAAGTGCCTTAAATTTAAATAACTTTAGCATTAATTTTCATAAGTAGAGAATTGCAATTTTCATGAAAATACGTATGAATTTTTATTTAGTGCATAGTAAATTTTATATTCTACACTTAAAATGAGCACTCGCCACATAAATTTAAATTTCATGTAAAGTATATTAAATTTAATTCTATTTTATATTAATTTTCATGCTAATTAACTGCAATATTCATAAAAATTTTCATGAAAATAGATATACAGAACCGTAAATTTAATATTTTTGATTTGAACTAACAATTAGTTACATGTATTGACATTTTAGATAAAGTGCCTTAAATTTAAATAACTTTTGCATTAATTTTCATAAGTAGAGAATTGCAATTTTCATGAAAAAACGTATGAATTTTTATTTAGTGTATAGTAAATTTCATATTCTACACTTAAAATGAGCACTCGCCACATAAATTGAAATTGCATGTAAATTATATTAAATTTAATTGAATTTTATATTAATTTTCATGTTGATTAATCGCAATATTCATAAAAATGTTCATGAAAATAGATATACAGAACCGTAAATTTAATATTTTTGATTTGACACTAACAATTAGTTACATGTATTGAGATTTTAGATGAAGTGCCTTAAATTTAATTAACTTTTGCATTAATTTCCATGAGTAGGGTATTGCAATTTTCATGAAGATGCGCACGAATTTTCATATTAGGTAGAGGAAATTTCATGTTCTACACTTAAAATGAGCACTCGCCAGACAAATTGAAATTTCATGAAATATATTAAATTTACTTAAATTTTATATTGATTTTCATGTTAACCCATTAACGCGCAAATGCACATTTTTGTGCACACATTTTCAAGTACTGAATTCTATTGGAAAAACAAAGTCATTTTTATCCAAAATCCTATATAGGGAGTTTTCGAGGGTGCTCTTTCAGAATCTGCAACTTATTTTGTAAAAAAAAGTCAGTAAGTGTGTTATTTTTGAGTTTTTTTAAAAAAAAAGTCAAAAAATTTAATAAAATTTTTTTTTCAAATCAATTTTTGTTACTGTTTCTGTTTTTGGATAATCATATTACCGCTAGAAATCGCGGTCCGAATGTCTGGCGTTTCCAAAACACTGGTTGTGAATCTTTTTTCCCCTTTTAGCTTTTCCAAAATGGCGGATTTTGTGAAACAGCGTAATGTTAAACTTCATGATTTTTTTCTCGAAATATATGAACTTAACGAAAAAATGTTATAGAACAAAAAATGCTTAGAATCACTCAAAAAATACGTATGAATTTTTTCAGAAGTTTTTGAACCAATTTTGAATTTGTTAATTTTTAACATTTTTGAAAAATCAAAAAATGTCTCAAAAACTTCTGAAAAAAAATCATACGTGTTCTTTGAATGATTCTAAGCACTTTTTATTCTATAAAATTTTTTCGTAAAGTGTATTTTTTTCGAGAAAAAAAATTTTGAAATTATGCGTTACATAAACACACAAAACGTTGAATGGATTGAAGACTGTATAATCATCACTCTGCCACTATAAATATGTAGTAAAATATAGCGTTGCCCAGTTCTAACCATGGGGAGGTAGACGATGCAAGAGAACCTTCTTCTTTTTTTTTATATATTTTTTTTATTTTTTATATTTTTTATATTTTTTATATTTTATTCTATTCTTTTGAATGTATAGAGAGAAAACAGTTTTTACAAAAATGTAAACCACACACCTTGCAGAGCTTTCTAGTTGTTAGAGAACATTAGTTTGTTAGAACAGTTTCTTTGACTTGCGGATTGAACTGCATTACTGAATTTGGGCTTTACATGTTTTTCTTTTTCCAAATAGCTTTTAGCAATAGCCATACAAACATCTTTAGTACCTATTTTTTTGCTCTTAACTGCTGTTGCTACATTGTACAAGACAGTGGGTCACTTGGGTCATTTTTATCAGAGATATCCAAATAGCAATTACCAACGCCACGTATTTTCATACGTATTTTTTGAGTGATTCTAAGCATTTTTTGTTCTATAACATTTTTTCGTTAAGTTCATACATTTCGAGAAAAAAAATCATGAAGTTTAACATTACGCTGTTTCACAAAATCCGCCATTTTGGAAAAGCTAAAAGGGGAAAAAAGATTCACAACCAGTGTTTTGGAAACGCCAGACATTCGGACCACGATTTCTGGCGGTAATATGATTATCTAAAAACAGAAACAGTAACAAAAATTGATTTGAAAAAAAAATTTTATTAAATTTTTTGACTTTTTTTTTAAAAAACTCAAAAATAATACACTTACTGACTTTTTTACAAAATAAGTTGCAGATTCTGAAAGAGTACCCTCGAAAACCCCCTATATAGGATTTTGGATAAAAATGACTTTGTTTTTCCAATAGAATTCTGTACTTGAAAATGTGTGCACAAAAATGTGCATTTGCGCGTTAATGGGTTAAAAAAAACTGAAATATTTGTAAACCGTACATTAAATTTTAATAACTTTTACTTATTTTTTATATACGGCTGTAGTTTTAATGTAATGTTGAATTTTTGTCTACGTACATATGAAATTTCAAAGACAAAATTATTAATTTTTATAGCAATACATTAAATTTTCGTAATAATTCATTAAAATTAAGTTTTTTTTTGCATTAAAATACTTTCATGTAAAAAAAACTTGAATTTAATGTGCAACTGTACATTAAAAGTGTATTAAATTTAAGAATATTTTTAACAGATATATCTGTTGTAATATAAAGAATACAATTTATTAAGTAAGTGCTTTTTTTATTCCTGCCTTTTCCTTAAAACTAGCTTTTTTTACTATGTTTAAAATATACATTATGCCTTCATTTTGATAATTAATTGACTTCAAACAAGTTAAGTTCCTCTATTTCATCTTTAGAATAAAGGTAAGTATTACTTTTCAACTTTATTGGGAAATAGATAAATGCTCTGTGGATATAGGTACGAATATTTTCCAATGTAGAACAGGGTTTAATAAATGAATTGGAAACGAGATAGTAGCATATATAGATATCTATATTGCCGGCCGTGCACTGTCTTATATACACATGCATCAAGTGGGAAAGGAATCCTCACTCCTGCGAGAGCAAGAGAAGCACACGCAGGGACAAGGTACAGCGTACTGTCAAGCCAATGATATTGCGAACACTTCAAATGAGTTAGTCTAGGCTGAAAAGTTTTTTAAGAGTTTTTATACTACTCTGACTTCAAAATCACAACTTTGGTATGATTTTTCTGCACTCGTGGTACATAGGGATATCTCTAGAACTTTTAACTTTCATGTTATTGCAACTTTTTAGATCTTTTTAATAAGAAATATATACTTTTAGCAAAGTAAATACGTAAAAGTAAATGTTTTTTAAATTTTCTATGTATGAAACAATCGTTCCAGTTACTTATAAAGCGAAGAGAACCCTTGTTAAACCCTAAATTGACTCCTTTCATTGTCGTCATTGGCGACATTTTTTACTATATTTGCTTTATAGAAACTGTAACGATGTTTTTTATCCACTATCACTAGCAAATTACAATATTTGGTATCATACTTAAGTAGAAAAACCTTATTTCAGAGGTGTGCCTGCAATACAAATGAAATCAAGTATATAGAAAGTTGCGTCAGTCATTTTTCAAAAATAAAAATTTTCATAGTAATTCTGTTCCATACCTTTTAACGTGAAGTTTTTTCTTAATATTGCTACAAGATTTTATTCTTTATTAAAAATACAATTATTTGATTTGTTGCTCGTGTATGTGCTATGCATAGTTTAAAAGTTATGCGATTTCAAAAAATTACTTCTCAAGCGTAACTCATTTAAAAAAAATAGATTTTTGATAAGCACACGCGGAATTTTGCATTTTGAGGTCCAAAAGCCAGCGTAATCGCTAGTTTAATATTTCAAAAAGATGTAGTTAAATTGTTAAAGATGTAATTTAATTGTTAAAGTGATATATTTAAAGTTTAATACAATTTTGATACGATTAAGCCAAATAAGTTCGTCATTTGAATGATAAAAAAAATTTTTTCGATATACTTGTAAGATGGTATTATTTTTAACGGAACTAAAAAATGAGTTACGCAAACTTTTTTGTATTATATATTTATAGGTAAGTAAGCCATTATAAAATTTGTTTCAAAGATGTGCTCAAAGAATAAATTTTTTTTTCTTTAAACACTGAATATTAAAAGTTCTGGAGATATCCTCATATACTCTCTTAGCTCGTGCAAAATGTTACATGGGCGAAATAATCGACTTCCCCGCCCGTGACGAAAAGTACTATTAACGGTTCCATCAAGGCTGAGAATCTAAGGAATATAAATGTCTAAAGAACATATTTGTTAAGTTTAAGATGTATCTGCTTTTTTATAAGAAATCGCATGAGCCACCTTAAATTTTAAAATTGGAATTAAAAATTAATTAAAGGAATCAGTAAATTAAGTTTGAGGAAGCTACGTGCCAATGAATTGGCAGTGGTTTTTAAATTATGCCCGTATGGAAAAAAAGAAATGTATGAAACCGTATACAACCGTACAAAACTCTATAAAAACGTATAAAACCGGATCTAAACATTGGTTTTTGGACAACTTTATACGTTTTAATATGTTTTGATATGTTTTAATACGGTTTCATAAGGTTTCTAACATTTTAATACGGTTTTCTACGATTTACAACGATTTTATACAGTTTCATACAGTTTTTTACGTTTTACAGAATTTATAAAACGTAAAAAACGTAAAAACGTAATTAAGTTTTTATAAACATAAAAACATAATTTATTTATTTTTCTATTTATTTTTTTTATTTTGTATGAAAATGTATTAAACTGTATAAAAATGTATAAAACCGTATAAAAATGTAATAGATTTGAAAAAATCTACGGAAATATACAGAAATATACATTTTTATACGGTTTCCTATGTTTTATTACATTAACCTTTTTACAAAGTTGACATGGAAGAATTTCTGAATTGTAAGAAAATGTATTAAACTGTATAAAAATGTATAAAAATGTATAAAAATGTATAAAACCGGATAAAATATGTCCAAAAACCAATAGAAAGGTTCATTTTTATACGTTTTTATACATTTTCCTACGGTTTCATACATTTATTATTTCCATACGGGTGTGTGAAAAATAAATAAAATAATTGATTGTAATATTATCGTCAAAACCTTTTAAAATTCCTGAATAACCTTTACTTCAAATTATATTTTCTTTGTGAAATTTCGCACACAGGGTACGTGTCTCTAGTAGTATGCTGTCCGTATTTGTGTGCTCTTTCTGCAATTTCCGATCTAAGAAAAAGGTTGTAAGCTTAAAATTAATAAATGGCTACTACAAATCAAAAGCAGGTACACAACACGCGTGCATAGCGCATAGCGCATGTCATTTCCATTTTCTAGTATACATAAATGCGTTCCCGAATAATTACGATTTTGAAAGAGGGCTAAAATAGTTTTAACCTCAAATATATCTGAAATTCATAAACGAATTTTTTTACCCTAAGAACTCTTCTAATAAATAATATACAAACTCTACATCTCCACCAAATATCAAAGAAATTAAAATAATTTTAATGTAGTTTTATTGTGCGACAACAAAGAAAGTCATTTTTAAAAATACTAAAATTTTAAATATCAAACATCTCAAAAAATAACCATATAATCTGAATCAAATTTCACACAGGTATTGCCTATATCGCATACAAAATAGTCTATAAATTTCAAGCTGATACATGAAATCGTCATTGAGAAATTACGATTTTGAAAAAAACTGTAAAAGAATTTTAACCTTAAATATCTCTAAAAATCATGAGACAATTCTTTTACCTAAATGACTTATACGATAATATATAGACTCTACATCTCCACAAAATTTCAACAGGATTAAACCAATTTTTGTTTTCTCTAGTTATCATGCGACAAAGAAAATAACTTTGTAAAATACGAAAATTTTGAAAATCAAATATTTCAAAAAGAAAATTCGCACACATATTGTATATATCACATGCAAAATTGTCTATAAATTTGGAGCTGATACATGGAGCCGTTCTTGAGAAATTACGATTTGAAAAAAGGGTTAAAAAAATTCTAACCTCAAATATTTCTGAAATTTCTGGACTAATCATTTTGCTCAAAGAACTCGATCGAGAGCTATCCAAAATCTACCTCTACAAGGAATTTCAAAGCGATTAAGTCAATTTTACTCCCGTAATCGTTGTACATACAAAACTCATTTTTTTCTCAAAAACTAGTCTACAAAATGGATTCAAATTTTTACAGATTATAGCTATTTATATTTTGCATTATCATCATTTTTTTCAAGAAAATTGACCGTTTAGTTTAGGAGTTGTAAGCTTTTTAAAAAAAAACATGTTTTTGTTAATAACAAAAGAACCGTGATAGCTAGAGAAGCTTTTTTTTAGAAAATATAGGTATTTTAATGCTCTTTCGAATGCTATACATTCAATTCAAATATCTCAGCAATTTTTTTTTTCTTAATCTAATAATTTTCCTCAATTGTACACAAGCTCATCTGTAAGTTGCTAAATTTTTAAGTCGCTAAACATTTTTTCGCGAAGTTCTACGATTTTGACACAAAATTTTCCAGTTCTGCCTACTGTGCGCCGCCACCGCCACCGCCACCGCGCGCCGTTCTGTTGATGTGCGCCACCCGTGCCCCGCATCCCGTGCCACCCGTGCCCCATATTATCATAATTTTTAAACATTATTCAAATTGTTTATAATAAGTTTTAAACAAAAAACAAAATAGGAGTTCAAAGATCGTGACTCAAGCTACCAAATGGATTTAGTTTCATTTTAAAAAAGTATTATTTTCAAGTAGTATCATCTTCATTAAAAATGAAGCCAACCTTTTTTTATTGCTCCGAATTTTAAATTCACCTAGTTAATTAATAAAATTTTTATTGTATATTATAAGTCGGAACAAAAATACTAGAAGTATTTTAGATTAATATTTTTCTATAATTTAATTATTTACATATATTAATATGTAAGATATTTAGGTGCCAAACTGTGCTGCCTTGCTCCTCGTGCCCCACCTTCCCCTAACAAGAGTAATGATTATCCAATCGTCTTATAATTTGGAACAGATGTAGCTTTCACAAAAGTCATAAACCATTTAACGTAGTCTCATCGTACAAAATAAAGTATTAAATTTTAAATATTGGAATTAAAAATTAATTAAAGGAATCAGTAAATTAAGTTTGAGAAAGCTACGTGCCAATGAATTGGGAGCGGTTTTTACTTTGTAGTTCATTTACTTATGAAGTTGAATTTAAAGGCCCATCTACCAACAAAAATAAAGCAACATTTTTTATTATCCACGCCTTTAAAAATAAGCACATTGTTGGTAGATGGGCCATTAAATTCAACTTCATAAGTTTACAACAAATACTACCATTAGCTTCTTAACAAATTAATTTGTAGTTCATTCATTGTTTGTTCTTTGGAGAGATAGCATCGTTTAATACCTAATACAAGCCTGTATTTGAAAGGCAAGAAAATCATTTACATTCAAGGTGAGTCTTAAATATTATGTTAAATTATTGACAATTATATTACTCTCAAAAAGCTTTCTAACAATTATAAAGCATTTATTGAAAAAATTGAATCCCCGAAGATAAAAATAGTTGGTGTAGACAACTACACTAATACGAATATAGAAGAGCTGGAAGAGGACTTAAATAAAAGAAATTTTATTGGATATCAAGATAAGTGTAAGATACTAAATATAGACAAAAATAAGAATACAAACAAGACAACCATAATAATTGAAGTTCCGAGAGAGCTATATAAACATATTAGTGACAATCAAAATAGAATCTTCATTGGATATCAAAGTTGTAAGGTATGGGATTTAATAAACATCAAGCCTTGCTTAAACTGTGGAAGATTTGGACATAACACATTGAAATGCAAAAACACTCTATGCTGCTTAAAATGTGCAGGTCCGCATAAGACTTTGCAATGTGACTCATCCAACATTACATGTGTCAATTGTTTTTACAGTAACTCGAAATATAACACAAATTTTGAGGTTAAACATATGGCCAATGACACACAGAAATATGCAATATTTAAGAATAAGTTCAATAGATATATAGATATGACTGATTATCCGATAAGACCTACTATACCAAGATACTTAGGTAAAGTAGGAAACAGCAATCAAGCCCCTATGATAACCAGCTCGACTAGCGTAACTATGCTGACTTCGCCGTCTAGAGCCAACTGGACTAGCGCAACTATGCTGACTTCGCCGTTTAGAGCAAGCACCGCATCTCTAACACATACGACACCAAGAAAACAGCAAACTACATAATGGAGCAACACGTCGGTCTCATTGAAGAATTGCAAAAAGAAGTAATACAAGAAGAAACGTCATTTTTTTATCTTAAAATTCTCAATAAGAATATAAATAAAAAAGATAGTTTGATACTAGAGGTCAATATTAGAAGTCTAAATCACAATTATACGAAATTAATTGAGATGTTTGATATTTAAAATTTTAGTATTTTTGAAAATGGCATTCCTTGTTGTCGCACAATATAACTACATTAAAATTGTTTTAATTTCTTTGAAATTTGGTGGAGATGTAGAGTTTGTATATTATTTATTAGAAGAATTCTTAGGGTAAAAGAATTCGTTTATGAATTTCAGAGATATCTGAAGTTAAAACTATTTTAGCCCTCTTTTAAAATCGTAATTATTCGGGAACTTATTTATGTATACTAGAAAATGGAAATGACATGCGCTATGCGCTTTGCGCGCGTGTTGTATACCTGCTTTTGTTTTGCAATAGCCATTTATTATTTTTAAGGTTAGAACCTTTTTTTTAGATCGGAAATTGCAGAAAGAGCACACACATACGGACAGCATACTACTAGAGACACGTAACCTATGTGCGAAATTTTACAAAGAATATATAATTTGAAGTAAAGGTTATTTAGGAACTTTAAAAGGTTTTGACGATAATATTACAATCAATTATTTTATTTATTGTATTTTTCACACATAATTAAAAAAAAATGAGACCTATTATTTTATTCATATTTTATACATAATTTAAAAATTAATACATTTTAATCTTCATAAATGAATTTAATTATAATTATGTCATAAATAGTTGAAAAAATTATAAATTTTGTTATTGAAAATTCATTAAACGGTGTATTTAATTTGTTTAACGTTAATTTTAGCATAGAAATTATTAAATTTTCTGAAATTGATTAAAAGTATTATTTTATTCATATTTTATACATAATTTAAAAATTAATACATTTTAATCTTCATAAATGAATTTAATTATAATTATGTCATAAATAGTTGCAAAAATTATAAATTTTGTTATTAAAAATTCATTAAACGGTGTATTTAATTTGTTTAACGTTAATTTTAGCATAGAAATTATTAAATTTTCTGAAATTGATTAAAAGTAAGAAAATAATAACTGTTATCAAGTAAATTAAAAACTAAATTCTCGTATTTTTGAATTTTTGAAGAAATTCATTGCAAGGGACGACTTACCCCCAAAAACAGTTTTTTCAATTTCCCGGGCACGAATTGGAATGTTTTAATGAAACAAACGTCAGCTTATTTCTTATTGAAAGACGCTCACGTGGACGTGACTTTAATGCTAAGGGGTTGCAATTCCTAATTTGGTAAGGGTTATTGTGACTTTTTAAACATTTTTTATCATACAGAAATTGCTACATATCCCAACCAGAACTCTCTGATTTCAATAATTTTTGGATATGCTGTAGTACATTAAAAAAAACTGCTGCCAATTCATTGGCACGTAGCTTCCTCAAACTTAATTTACTGATTCCTTTAATTAATTTTTAATTCCAATATTTAAAATTTAATACTTCAGAAAGACAGAAATAACAAAACTCCAACATAATTTATTCAAATTTTTATAGATTATACATTTCCACAAAATTTCACATACATAAAATATATATCACAATTGCCTATAAATTTGCAACTGATATTTAGAGCTCTATGTATTTGAATGTAATTTATAGCATTCGAAACATAATTAAATTACCTATATTTTCTAAAAAAAATTAATTTTCTAGCTATCACGGTTCTTTTGTTATTAACAGAAATGTAAAAATTTAAAAATTAAAAAAAAATCCTCAAGAAATAGATTTCAAAAATGTCTAGAAACATTTTAACCTCAAATATCTCTGAAATTTATGAACCAATCACTTTGCCAAAAGAACTCATCCGAGAACTATCAATAATATACCTCTACAATGAATTTTGAAGCGAATAAGACAATTTTACTCTTGTAATAGTTGAACATATAAAACTCATTTTTTTTCATTTTTCAATTTTTACGTTTTTGTTAATAACAAAAGAACCGTGATAGCTAGAGAATTAATTTTTTTTAGAAAATATAGGTAATTTAATTCTCTTTCGAATACCACCCAGCCCATTTAGATACATAGAGCTGTTCTCGAGAAATTACGATTAAAAAAAAAATTGAAAAAAATTTTAACCTCAAATATCTTCGAAATTTATGGATCAATCCTTTTGCCCAAAGAACTCACTCGATTGATATACAAAATCTACCCCTACAAAGAATTTCAAAGTGATTAAGCCAATTTTACTATAGTTATTGAACGACAAAAAAATCACTTTTTTTTATAAATTATTTTTTTTCTTAAAAAATAATGAATAAGAAAACCTAAAAATTTAGTAAGTTATAGTACTTAATATCCTTTATAACCAAAAAAATATTCATGTTAATATCTTTTTTTAATTTCGAAATATAACCTATTTACAAAAAATTACGTTTTCATCAATAACTTATGACGAAATATAGCTACCGACTTTTTTTTTTTTAAATTGTAGATAATTTTATCCTACATATAGAGCATTCATGATATATAAGCAATATTTGTTCTAAATATTAAAAAAATCGAAAAAAAAAAAATTTTGAAAATTAAAAAATGGCTATAAAAAAAAAAATTAAATTTTATAAAAATAGAATATTGACCCCAATTGTGGAAGCAAAATCTAAAAAAATTATCACTCTCCCGTTAAAATCGGTCGAGTAGATCATGAGATATCAGCGTATACGGACATACACACACACACACACACACACACACACACACACACACACACACACACACACACACACACACACACACACACACACACATCCATACGGGCATTTTCTAAAAATAGTGTATTTCGATTCCAAATTTGCTAAATAACATTTCTAACACATTATCTCATAAACTTTTTTTTTTACTATCACAAAGCTTCCTCTAGGAGGAAGCAATAAGTAACACGTATTTTTTTATGCTAATAAGTACATTTATGGAGTGAAAAATTATTTAAAAAAATTTATTTTTTTAAACACATTTATTTCGCAAGAACTAAAATTTCCGTTAAATCATTAGGCCTTTTTTACATGTGCAATGTAATATAAATATTTTTTGAATTATTCTTCTGCATAAAGTTTATGCTGGTAATTAGGAATTAAGAAAAGAAAATATGCGCATTTTTATCAAGAAAAATATTATATTAACGATAACTACCCCCAAATGTCAACCTCCGGAAGAAATATTTTGAATATATCTGGAATTCTAATTAATATTTTGCTACGGGACAAATTAAAATCTGCTTTTTATTGAAATCATATTGTATCATAAAAATTGGAATTATTCGTATTATAAGTAATAGAGTAAAAACAAAAAATATTAAATCTTTATGGGAAAAATATGAAATTGGTGAAAATTACCCTTAAAATTTAGGCCAAAGAGTCATTTGACAAAGAGCAAATACAGGCAAAGCTGAAAACCCCAAAGAGTTTGTGGAACGTATTAAATCAAAAACTTGGAAATAATAGCAAAAGAAACAAAAACATTAACTATATAATTGATAATAGCGTTAAAATTACAGATTCAACAAAAATGGTGGAACACATGAACAAATTTTTTGCGAAATAGGCAAAAAGATAAGCGATAAAATAGTGCAGCCCAGAAATGAGAAAATAAAACTCCCACCTATGAACAGGAAAAGTATTTTTATTACTCCAACAAACCATATTGAAATCTTAAATATTATTAACAACATGGACAATAAAACTGGTGGAATTGATTATATCAACACAAAAACATTAAAAACTCTAAGTGTCCACATAGTTGATCAACTTATTCACATTTGTAATCTATGTATTGATAAGGCAACATGGCCTGATGCTTTAAAAATAGCTGAAGTCATACCAATACACAAATCTAACGAAAAAGATATTCCTACCAATTACAGACCTATTTCGCTAATATCAAATATTGCAAAAATTTTTGAAGAAATTATTCACAATAGAATTACTAACTTTAACAATGCATGCGATTTACTAACAAAAAATCAATATGGTTTCAGGAAAAATAGAACTACTAAAGATGCACTATTTCAATTATCCAATATGATATACAATAATCTTGACTCTAGCACTCCTATTGCTGTAACTTTCCTAGACCCAGCTAAAGCATTTGACACTGTACATCATCAAATCCTACTTGATAAATTGTATAATTATGGAATAAGAGGAAGTGCTTATAATCTATTAAAAAGTTACCTCACAAATAGACAACAAAAAGTGAAATTAAACAACAAAATCAGTCAATTTGAATCAGTAACAACGGGAGTGCCACAGGGGACTATATTGGGACCGTTACTATTTATACTGTACATCAACGACTTATTATTAGACATGCCGGAAGACACAATCGTATCGTATGCAGACGATACTGCTGTTATCTCAACAGCTAAAACATGGCATGAAGTGGAGTCAAAAATGAATGACTATTTACGAAAAATATCTAAATGGTTAGCTCTGAATAAACTCTCGTTAAACACTGACAAAACAGTGTAAATGGAATTTGGTAATCAATGCGATAGTACTCCAAAAAACTTAAACATCAATATCCTCTCTTAAAAAAGTGATGGAGGAAATCTGTCATCACAATAAGACTGTTTTGATTGGTTGTTGCTGGCTCATTTGATTGGTCTACATAGAATAAGCGCCAAAATCGAGTATGTTTGAATTTTGAAGATTGGATTCTTGACTTTGAATATTTAAAACTGAATAGTATAAGAAAAATTTCATGATTTTATTTATGAGACTTACGTTATTATCGTATAATTTAAACTATTTAAAACAAACTTTTAAAATGAAACTTGATCATGTTCATAACCTCAAAAACAAAAAAACAAAGAGATAAATGATACGCGCGAAGCGCGCTAAAAGTAGCTAGTAAATAGTATAAAACTCAAAAGAATAGAAAGTACGAAATATCTAGGTATAATCTTTGACAGTAACATGAGATGGAACGAACACATTGGTTACGTGTACAACAAAACTAAATTTCTCATTTTTACATTTATATTACGCCTTTTTCCATGGTATCATTTCCTACGGTATAATAGCCTGGGCAGGTGCATATTCGAACAGTATCAATTTGCTCAAAAGACTACAAATCAGGTTACTAAAAATAGTTAATAAAAATAAATTTATCACTGATAAAAATCCAATGTACTTAGACCAAATTTTCGCGTATGAATCAATAGCTTATCATTACAATGAATTACAGTCAATATATCTTACTCCAATAAAACTACAAGAAATAAAAGTATTCAGATTCCTAAAAGGCTCAAAACTATTAGCATTAAAAACAGTTTCATTAAAGCAATAATGATATTCAATCGCTTACCTAACGAATTAAAAACCATTAGTAGCATATATAGTAAAAAAAGGAAACTAAAGAAATGGGTCAAAGAAAACATATAGAAGTAAGAACAATCTAGCTATGTTTATATTGAAAAGTTTATCACACTGTTATATTATATTTTGTTACAAAACTTATATTTTTATCTAGAATTTTAGGTTAAGTTAGCTTTAAGAATACCGGACCAGCGAACAGGAAAACACTTTCCTCTGCTGAGTTATACATCTTGTATAATGTAAATATGTACTTATCAATTGTACTTACTCTGGTTAAATAAATAAATAAATAAATAAAATAAATATTCTTATTAAGAGCTTGAAGATCAAACCATATATAATTGTATGTACAGAAACATGGAATTTACCCAATCCTCAATTTTTGGTAATACAGGGATATAAATTATATTACAATAACGGTAACTTAAATCAAAATGATGGTATCGTAAATAACAACAGTAATCTTAAAATTTCCGCATTATATCGATGTCATGATTTACCGCGCCTTGAATTTATTTCAAATGTAAAATCATTTATCAATAGCAAAAGAAATATAAAAAAACCACCTGATTATTGGTGATTTTAATATCGATATTATGAAAGAAGATGAATATAGCTTAGAATTATTAGACAATATGATGGAAAAGGGTTTCTTCCCGAGTTTTATACATACAACTAGACCACATGATAGTGGCGGAAGCGGTACATGCATTGACAACATGTACATAAAAGCTACATCTATAGACACTAAAACTTTTAAACTCTCGATTCCTTTTACTGATCATTGTCCACTTTTCTTGAAACTGAATAAGCCACCAAAATTAAAACAAGAAAATATCCAGTATCACTATAATTACTATAAACTTTTACGTATAGCTGTTACAAAAAATTGGAATGTTATAGAGGCAATGCATGATCCCGATGAAGCTATCGCATTCTTGATAACTGAAATACAAGACTGCTTAGAAAAGTCTAAAGAAGCGCTTTAAACAAAAAATAACAAGAGATATCCAAGGAAGGATTGGATATCTAAAGCAATAATGATCTCGCGTGAAAAGAAAGAACGACTATATTAAAAGGCGCAATGAAACAAATAATAATCTAATAAAATTAGAATATAAGAATTACACAATGAGGCTAGACAAAGTTATTACCCGAATGGAAAAAATAAACGGTACTACAATATAAATTAACGTATGTTTGGGCACGTTCCTTTACGTATTGCTATGTTTATGTACCTTTCCGTACGATTCGGTACGTTTCGGTACGTTTTGATTAAGATTCGGACATTTTATACGAAAACCTACCAAAACGTACCAAATCGTATCGAATCGTACGTAAACTTGCAGGAACGTACGGTGACGTACAGTGACATACGTGCACGTACGAAAATGAACGAAAACATACTTGTATGTACCAAATGAATGTATCAATATGAAATATTTTTGTACCGAAAGGCACCGAAACGCACCGAAACACCGACACGTAGTGAAACGTACCGAAACGTACCGAAACGTACTGACATGTACCAAAACGTACGAAAACGTAAAGCAATATACAACAACATACGTGACCTTACAGAAATATGCGATCACATACGTAAACGTACGGAATTGTAAAATGTAATATTTTACGAAAGTTTTTATTCTACAAAAACTTTTAAAATAACAAATATTTTCCAATATATTTCAAGTTCTCATAATTTTCTTTACAATACCGTATATTCACGTACATTGACGTACATTTTCGTACGTTTTTGTACGCTGGGGTACGTTTCCGCATGTTTTGGTACGTTTCGGTACGTTTCTGTACGCTTAGGCAAGACATTTTTTGAGACAAAAAATAATTTTTCTCAACATATGTAAGTTTCTGTAGGTTTCTGTATGATGCTGTACCTTCGAGTACCCTGACATTCATTTTCGTACGATTCGGTACGTTTAGGTTCGATCGCGTACAAATGTCCGAATCTTAATCAAAACGTACCGAAACGTACCAAATGGTGCGAGAATTTACAATAATGTTCTAAATTGTAACATAGTTGTACGATTATTATCCCACATAGCAAGAAATGTTTCTGCAAGGTTTTCAAAAGGTTTCATGAAAGGTTGGAAACCTTGCAAAAATATTTCGGAAAAAGGTTTCTAAAAGGTTCATATGTCCGTGCAATAAACGTTCAAAAATATTTCTTAAATATATTTGACACCTTTCCTAAAAAGTTACATGGAAGTTTTCTAAAAGATTTTGACAATGTGTCAGGAAAGTGCCTCAGATGCCTAAAAATTTCATCAAAGGTTTTTAAAACGTTTTAAAAAGAATTCTGGAAATATTTTCTGAAAGGTTTTCCTGAAAAGTTACAAGACATATTTCTGAAAGGTTGTGACCATTTTTTATGCAAGTGTCTCAGATGTCTCAAAACATTACGAAAACTTCTCAAAATATTTCAACAAGTTTTCAAAAAATATTTTTCGAAAGGTATCTGAAAGGTTTCCTGAAAAGTTCAGTGAAATATTTTTGAAAAGTTACGACAACGTTCTACACAAGTTTCTAAGAGGTATCTAAACCATCACGAAAGGTTTCTGAAATATTTTAAAAAGATATACAAAAATATTTTTTGAAAGGTATCTGAAAGGTTTCCTGAAAATTTCTGTGAAGTATTTCTGTAAGGTTACGACAATGTTTTACGCAAGTTTCTAAGCGGTCGCAAAACCATCACATAAGGTTTTGGAAATATTTAAAAAATATTTCAAGAAATATTTTGTGAAAGATATTGGAAAGGTTTCCTGAAAAGTTCTGTGAAATATTTCTGAAAGGATACGACAACGTTTTACGCAAGTTTCTAAGTGGCCTGAAAACCATGAAGTAGGGTTTTTGAAACATTTTAAAAAGATTTCAAAAAATATTTTTCAAAAAATAACGGAATTAGAAATTTTTTAATAATTTTTTTTAACAATTTTGAAAACATAAGTTTTTTCCTTATAGAGTTTTCAAGTTGATGATCCTTCCTGAACTCCTGCAACTTAATATATCTGAATAGTTATTATATCAATTATGTTTTTAATATTAAATTATTGTATATTTGCATTAATTTATGTTAATTATCGCTCGCAATTTCGCATTTACAAACTATCTTACAGAAAAAACGCAGAAAAAAATTTTGACCTAAGGTGGGATCGAACTCGAGTTCCTCGGATTACAAGGCTGACGCTCTAACCACTACGCTACGCAACGCTTCTACTGTACAAAATTTTAATTTTAGCTAAGTATAGAGTAAACTTGAGTAAAAATTACAAACATTTGATTAAAAGACAGCATATTGAGTACTTTCGACTATGATATTTAATAGACTCAACTAATTCTTTTGCTAAGGCCATGCGAAATACCGACACGATCCCTACCTTACCGGCACCTAAACATTAATTATGTTATCGTATTTAAATAAGAATTTTAGAAAAAAGCGTTCTTCATTCTCTCCCAAATAACATTAAGTGAAATGCCCTATTAAATTTTTAAATCATTGTATTAATTAGATTTTTCTAAAATGGATTTTGAAATGTTTGATGCTTTGTTCTGGTTAAACACTAATTTGAAAAACGTTTTTGGGAAAATCTAATGGATGGAATCATTTGGAAATTTAATGGGGTATGCTTAATTCCACTTCGGTGGACGTAAAAAAATGCTTTTTCCTAAAATTTTTGTTTAGATGTGATAAAAAACATAATATTTATGTACCGATAAGTTAGGGATCTACGTTTGAATTAAACATGGCTTTAAGACCGGAGAGCGTGAAAGAATACATTTTCTAAAATTTTTGTTTAAATACGATAAGAAAATTCAAGTTTAGGTGCCGGTAAGGTATGGATCGTGTCGGTACTTTACATGGCCTTAAATTCGTACTCTTGTAAATTGAATATTCACTTGATTTGCCAAAATATTTACAAGATCAAATAAATAAGTATTGAATTTGATTAAATAATTAGTAGAACTAATATGATAATCAATAAAACACAACTAAATATTTAGTTAATCAAATTAATATTTATTGCAATCTCAGAAATATTTAGTCAAATCGAGGAAACGTTTGATTGACGAGAGAAGAAAGTGTGAGAAAAAAACCTGACAGAAAATCTTTTCAAAACCTTCCCATAATAATTCATGAAATGTTATATATTTCTTTATAGAAAGGTTGTAATAAACTATCCTTGAAAGCTTTGTAAAACCTGGCCCCGATATGTCTTGAAATTTTTTTTATGGCGTCAATACCATATCATAAATGTTGCTAAGACATTTCGTAAACTATTAACGCAATGATACAGTAAATTTTTTTTAAAGGTCTCCATAACCTGACGTAAAATATTCCTGCAAGCTTTTGGGAATGTTATTATTACAGTTTCTTGTCCTGAAAAAAACTTTCCAAGAAATCTTTACAAAACCTTCCCATAATATTATATGAAATGTAATGTCTCTTTGGAGAAATTTCTCCGAGAAGTCTAGAAATTTCAGAAATATTTGAGGTTAAAATTTTTTTAACCTTTTTTTCAAATCGTAATTTCTCGAGAACGGCTTCATGTAGCAGCTTCAAATTTATAGACAATTTTTTACGTGATATAGATAATATGTATGCGAATTTTCATCTAGATCGTACGATTACTTTTTGAGATATTTGACTTTCGTATTTTACAAAGTCATTTTCTTTGTCGCATAATGACTAGAGAAAACAAAAATTAGTTTAATCATGTTGAAATTTTATGGAGATGTAGAGTTTATATATTATCGTATAAGTCGTTTAGGTAAAAGAATTGTCTCATGATTTTTAGAGATATTTAAGGTTAAAATTTTTTTACGGTTTTTTTCAAAATCATAATTTCTCAATGACAACTTCATGTATCAGCTTGAAATTTATAGACTATTTTTTATGCGATATAGGCAATACCTGTGTAAAATTTCATTCTGATTATATGGTTATTTTTTGAGATGTTTGATATTTTAAATTTTAGTATTTTTGAAAATGACTTACTTAGTTGTCGCACAATATAACTACATTAAAATTGTTTTAATTTCTTTGATATTCGATGGAGATGTAGAGTTTGTATATTATTTATTAGAAGAGTTCTTAGGGTAAAAGAATTCGTTTATGAATTTCAGAGATATTTGAGGTTAAAACTATTTTAGCCCTCTTTTAAAATCGTAATTATTCGGGAACGCATTTATGTATACTAGAAAATGGAAATGACATGCGCTATGCGCTATGCGCCCGTGTTGTGTACCTGCTTTTGTTTTGTAATAGCCATTTATTATTTTTAATGTTAGAACCTTTTTCTTACATCAGTAATTCCAGAAAGAGCACACAAATACGGACAGCCATACCATACTACTAGAGACAAGTACCCTATATGTGAAATTTCGCAAAGAAAATATAATTTGAAGTAAAGGTTATTTAGGAATTTTAAAAGGTTTTGACGATAATATTACAATCAATTATTTTATTTATTTTACACACATAATTTAAAAAAAATATTATACCTATTATTTTATTCATATTTTATACATAATTTAAAAATTAATACTTTTTAATCTTCATAAATGAATTTAATTATAATTATGTGATAAATTGTTGCAAAAATTATAAATCCACTACATATTAATATCCGTGCAACGTTTGGGCATCACGCGAAAAATAAAGAGAGATAGATAGATAGATGTGTATTACTAAGGAGTGAGCGAGATAGAGAGATCAAGTGAAGGAGAGAGAGAGAGAGAGAGAGAGAGAGAGAGAGAGAGAGAGAGAGAGAGAGAGATGCGCAGACGCCTAGCTTTGGGGGCCATAAACGGCCAACAGCAAAGCTCCTCAGCTCAGTTGGAGCACGGCTCTCCAGAAGGTAAGATGCCCCCGGCTCAGGTGAGTGGCGGGTGGTAGGTACTGGGGGGTAGGTACTGGGTGATATGTACTGAGGGTGGTCGGTACTGGGGGTGGTCGGTACTGGGTGATCGTTACTTGGTCAGTGAGTAAAGGAGAGAAAGAAAGAGAGAGGGAGGGAGGGAGGGAGAGAGGGAGAGAGGGAGGAGTGGCGAGGGAGGGAGAGGGAGAGAGGTGTAGTGCCGGCCGTAGGGAAATTCATTTTATATGCTACATGAGAACTCAACTTCTCGGCCAACTTTGAGCTTCAAGTTTTATAAAAGCAAGAGAATCAGGTGATATAGAGATTTGAATTGTAATTCTGAGAACTTGTACTTTTTTCTTTTATTCCTTGAGATAGCTACAATAAATACTAATAAAAGTTTAATGTTTTTATCCAAACAATCTTGCTCTCAACAACTGTCCAACTCTCTACAAAGAACTTGACTGAAAGCTTAAATGTTTTTTTGAAACAATTATAATAAACACTTTTAGAAACTATTTTTTAAAGTATTTTCTATCTGTAAATTATTCATTATTATATTTTCTCTACAAAATATCTCAAAAAATGGTCCATTTCTATATCTTTTAAAAAATCCATTAATAAATTATTTTACAAAACTTCTACAATCCTTTACAAACTTTTGCAAGCAACGAGAAATTCTTTTCCAAAACCTTTACAATCACTTTACAAAAACTTTTACAAACGATAAGAATTTTTTCGTAAACCATAAGAATTATTTTCCAAAACCTATACAATATCCTAAAAATTATTTACGTTTTATTTTATGAAAAGGAATTCTACGAATAAATAATAAATGTTTGCGTTCTAAAGTCGAAATAAATTTCTTTCATGCGGATACTGAAAGTCAAACCCAAAAAAGTTGTGAAATCAATTAAAGTGTAGTTTTATACTTAACAGACATTATTTACAATGTAGTTTTACTCTTAAAAAGTTGTGAAATCTCTTTAAAAAATTATTTTACAAAAGTAAAAACTTATAGGCAAGAATAAGTTTGGTTACTATTCTACATAGTTTGTACTTAACAAACATTATTTACTAAACTCTCCCACCCTCTCTTCCCCCTCTCTCTCTCCCTCTGTACCAAAAACTTTAATGAGAGCTTAAATATTTTTTCAAAACAATCAACACGTTCTTTAAAAAACTAATTTTTTAAATATATTCTATCCACACCATTTGTCTATAGTCCTTTTATTTATTCTGATCTCATATATTCAATAACCACTCTCTACAAATGGTAAGAATTTTTTTCATGACTGTACAAATAACTTTTATTTATTCGAATCTCATCTATTCAATAAGCACTCTGCAAATGGTAATAATTTTTTTCATGACTGTACCAATAATAATATTGTTAATATAAAACTTTCTACGAAAGTATAAAATAAGGCAAATATAGACGTTTTTTCTGTATAATCTATAAAATAATAATATTTATGTTTTTTTAAAAGAAATCAAATAAATGCCAGTGAAAAAGTCTTTTACTTCTTTGAGTCATTGTATGCTGAACAAATTATATAAGTACATTCAAATTGTTCATTGCAAATCAAACAAATGAAAGTTGTGAAATCAATTATCGATAGTCAAGTAATGCAAACAACTCTCGGAAACAACTGTATGACTATTCTCAGAAATGTACTAAAATTTGTTCATCCTTCTATACAAATTAAACACAAGAAAGTACTGAAATCAAGTTATTGTAGTCAAGTACCCATAAGTTAACTTGACTGAATAATACAACTTTTCATAACTACTTAAAAATATTCAGTCAGCGGGCATAAAGTACTACTTAACGCCTAACAGGCGTAATAGCTCCCATACTCCTACCAAACTTTATAGAACCAACGCACTTTACGCCCGCGTGGGCGACAATTATTTTAATTATATAACTACTATGCCTTCTTTTTATTTCTAAAATTCATAAGAATTTTATCAGATATTTACGAAAAGTCAAAGCCTATATAAAAAAATTACATAGTTACCACCACATCTCCATTTTTCATTGATCTTTCTCAATTTTGAAATTTCTATAATATTACGCATCTTGGGAGGATAATAGAAGTCTATAGAGCTGCTCTAGCAGGGGTGGTCCTCCAATCTCCCATACATACTTGGCGGGCCTGACGGTTTGCAGTTTAAGGTCTAGACATGGTCATTTTCATATAAATATTCATATGTTTAAAGATCAGATAAAATGTATAAATGGGTTGCTTCTACATATTAAATAGGGCTCAGTATTGAATTTATTACTCTGTTTTTGAATAGAAAGTGCAAACCCGCATGAAAATATCATACGAGATCTCATATGAGAATATTGGACATCAGATCTCATTGGCACTTTCATGCGATTGCTCACGGAAAAAATGCATGCGATGGAATCGGTACTTCTATAAAAAGTAATGCTAGGCGAGCAAGTTTGCGGAAAGTATCCGATAATTATATATTGACGCCGCAAGATCTTTACCAGTGGGCGACCAAATACTTTGAAAATATTTTGTGCTTTTTTTCATCAAAAGATGAATATGTTAAGGCTACAGATAAATTAAGACAAAGGCTAGATTCAGCGAAAACAGTGCCTGGAACTCAATCGTTTCACTGTGTTAGATTATTAGCTAACATTAAAAAGTTAGAACTAAAACGATTTTCAACATCCAAAGATTCTCAATTATATCCACCAGTTAAAAAAGCCGAACCCTCTAAAACTCGAATTAAGAAAAACATGAGTATCGTGAAAAGACCAATAAAAATAATCGCAAATAAAAATAAAAGAATTAAGGTTTAAATAAAAAATTAATATATTTAAAACGTAATATATGATGCATTGATAAAACATTGTATAATGCTTTTAATAGGAAAGAACGAAAATATGCACTACGTTTATAAAAGCACACTCGGGTCCAGCGCAAAAAGTTTGCGCAGTCGCTCCTCGCTGTCTTCTTAATCTTATTACTTTTGAGCTCTACGTTTCTCCAACTTTAAAATGTAGGGGTTTGTAGCTTATAACTTGTACTTTCGAATGGTGCTATGCATTTTGAAGAACAACATGTTATACTTTAAGAAAAATGGTTCTGAACTTACAACTTGAATTTTCGACCAGAAGAAAAAGTTTAGGAGTAAAAACAATAGCACCATTGGAAAGAGCAGGAAAAAATCTATCGATATATATCTTCGGTTTTTTTCTGAGAGACTCAGAATACGATTACGAGCGTGTTGAACAGAGCGTGTTTTGCATGAAAAATGCGTCCCGCGCGCCCGCTGGCTGGTTTCTGGCGGAGGCTCCCATCTATATACATATAATATATATAGTTATAGTATATCGTAGTAAATAAATCTCACTCGACTCGAAAAGAAAGAGAGAGAGTATATAACAACAACAAAATTGTGACTCTACAATATCCACAAAATATTGTATGGTATTTTTATTTCTTATATACTCGACTCGAAAAGAAAGAGAGAGAGAGAGAAGATATATTAAAACGAGCAACAACTGCAATTCTAAAATAACCTCTAAATATGGTATGGTTATATATTTTTATAATTCAAATCAGCTGATGGCATGGCATCATGTACTTTTATATATAGATAAGTATTATTTTTATACTAGAAGATATATCATGTAAAATATTATACAATAAAAAATCGATACTTTGTGTAATCTTTTTGATTTTCAGATTATCCAATTCTCAGTCTTTGGTGAATTTTACATATCATGTTATATTGTAACTAATGATATTGACAATAACGAAATAAAAGAAACTGAGTCAAAATTGAGTTTAAGAGGGAGAATTACTATATATGAAGACTCAAACTGTATTGATGATAGTCATTCCCAGAAATTTTTTTATCACCATCCAAATTTGTATAAATTTTATTATTGGTGGTATAGCATGCTTCTGGATGTTCGATGCAATTTTGGAATATACTACTACTGGACGAATTCTATCAGTCTTCATAGAGGAAGAAAATAGGATTAAAAACAAAAAAAATATTATGGCATTAGGTGTAACAGCCAGGGTTGCGAGTACTCAATTCCCTGAGGCACTAAATTCCTCAACAAGTCCAGAAACACGTCGGAATTTCGGACTTGATCGGAGTCAATTCCGAAAACACGTCGGAATTTCGGACTTGATGGGAGTCAATTCCGGAAACACGTCGGACTTTCGGACCTGACGGGAATCAATTCCGACGTGTTATTGGAATTGACTCCCATCAAGTCCGAAATTCCGACGTGTTTTCGGAATTGACTCCGATCAAGTGCGAAAACACGTTACACTTCCGGACTTCAGGATGCAAGATCCAAATTCCGAATAATTTTTTTTTCAGACTCTTTTCGATCATTAATTTAATTAAATCTCAGGGTACCTAGAGGGTTTTTCGACCCGCTGAGCACGTTTTTGAGGATTATTTTGTGGAACAACGACACGCTGAGGCCCAGGAGATGATTTCATTACGAATTATAGCCTGTAATGCGAATGTTATTATACCTAGGGGGTTTTTCTATCTACTGAGCACGTTTTTGAGGACTATTTCGTGGAACGACAATACCGTGATGCCCAGAAGAGGATTTCCTTGCGACTTATATCCTTGGTAGCACAGTCTGACGCACTTTGCGCAGAGCATGCATGGTATGCTTAGTCATTTTGCTGTATATGTGACAGATTAGCGATTGCATTAGTAATCAACCAGCAGAATAGCAGCAGACGTACATCATCTTAATTGCACTTTAGGGGTGGACATTTTGCACTTGACTGTATAGCAGAACTACATCACACTTGCATTAGATAATTACGTTAAGTACTTAGCAGTAGAATTATCGCAGACTTACGCCATATTAATTGCACTTTAGGAGTGGACATTTTGCACTTGACTGTACAGCAGAATCAGTGTGTCGTCGTACACCGAAATAGTCCCCAAAATTGTGATCAACGGGTCGAAAAATCCTCAGGTACAATAAAATTCGAACTACACGCTACATTTCGCGAGGATATCATCTCCTGGGCATCATCGTGTCGTCGTACACCGAAATAGTCCTGTAACGTGCTCAGCGGATCGAAAAACCCCCAGGAACGATCAATTTCGCGCTACAGGCTATAATTCGCAAGTAAATCATCTCCTGGGCATCAGCGTGTCGTCATACACCGAAATAGTCCTCAAAAACGTATTCAGCCGGTCGAAAAACCTCCAGGTACGATATAATTCGTACTGCAAGCTATAATTCCCAAGGAAATCATCTCCTGGGCCTCAGCGTGTCGTCGTACGCCGAAATAGTCTTCAAAAAGGTGCTTAGCTGGTCCAAAAACCCTCCAGATGCACTCAAATGTGTGCTACATGTTATGATTTGCGAGGATATCATCTCCTGGGTACGAGGGCGCAGTTGTACACCGAAATAGTTCTCAAAAACGTGCTCGTCGGGTCGAAAAACCCCCAGGTACGATAAAATTCGCTTAACAGGTTATAATTCGCGAGGAAATGATCTCCTGGACCTCAGCTTGTCGTCGTACCCTAAAATAGTCCTCAAAAACGTACTCAGCAGGTCAAAAAACCTCCAGGTACAACCAATTTCGCGCTACAGGCTATAATTCGCGAGGAAATCATCTCCTGGGCCTCAGCGTGTCGTCGTACCCCAAAATAGTGCCAAAAACCTGCTCACAAGATCGAAATAGCCCCAGGTACGATCAATTTCGCGCTACAGGCTATAATTCGCAAGTAAATCATCTTCTGGGTATCAGCATATCGTCGTACACCGAAATAGTCCCCAAAAACGTGCTCAGCGGGTCAAAAAAACCCCAGGTGCGATCTATTTCACGCTACAGGCTATAATTCGCGAGGATATCATCTCCTGGGCCTCAACTTGCCGTCGTACCCTAAAATAGTCCTCAAAAACGTGCTCAGCGGGTCGAAAAACCCCCAGGTACGATCAATTTCGCTCTACAGGCTATAATTCGCGAGGAAATCATGTCCTGGGCATCACCGTGTCGTCGTACGCCGAAATAGTCCTCAAAAAAGTGCTCAGTTGGTCCAAAAACCCTCCAGGTGCACTCAAATGTGTGCTACACGCTATGATTTGCGAGGATATCATCTCCTGGGTACGAGGGCGCAGTCCTACATCGAAATAGTTCTCAAAAACGTGCTCGTCCCGTCGAAAAACCCCCAGGTACAATAAAATTCGCACTACATGCTATAATTCGCGAGGATATCATCTCCTGGGCATCAGCGTGTCGTCGTACACCGAAATAGTCCTCAAAAACGTTCTCAGCGGTTCGAAAAACACCCAGGTACACTTATATTTATGCTACACGATATGATTCGCGTGGAAATCGTCTGCTGGGTACGAGGGCGCAGTCGTACACCAAAATAGTCCTCAAAAACGTTCTTAGCGGGTCGAAAAACCCCCCAGGTACGATCACATTGCGTGGAAATTATCTCCTGGGCCTGAGGGTGTAGTCATACACTGAAGTAGACCTCAAAAACTTGCTCAGCGGGTCGAACACCCCCCTTGGTACCCTGATATTTAATTAAGTTAATGCTCGAAAAGAGTCTGAAAAAAAAATTATTCGGAATTTGGACTTCTTGCATCCTGAAGTCCGGAAGTGCAACGTGTTTTCGGACTTGATCGGAGTCAATTCCGAAAACACGTCGGAATTACGGACTTGATAGGAGTCAATTCTGAAAACACGTCGGAATTTTGGACTTGAAAGCAGTGAAATCCGAAATTCCGACGTATTTTCGGAATTGACTCCCATCAAGTCCAAAAGTCCGTCGTGCATCCGGATTATTGACTCCCACCAAATTCGAAATTCCGACGTGTTTTCGGAATTGGCTCTGATCAAGTCCGAAAACACGTTGCACTTCCGGACTTCAAGATGCAAGAAGTGCAAAATCTGCAACCCTGGTAACAGCCCTTCGCAAACGCATGAAGATAGCCACCTCAATCGTCATAGTAAAGTGTTAGAACCACCAGGTTCAGACAAGGTTTATCGAATACTCCCTTTGTGTCCAATTTCAACTTTGGCTACATCAGAACCAGTTAACGAAACTACACCAGTGTATATATATTATTTAAATAATCAAAGATCTCAGGTAGTCAACTGATTAAAATAATTTTTATCTATGAGCATCAACGGGGAAAATCAATTTTTTTAGATAAGTATATTAAATGACTAAATGTTAAAGGCTAAAATTATTTTAAAACATAAAAGAATTGATACTTTGTGAGAATTTTTTATTATTTTTTACAGATATCTACGAGAAGATTTTTTTGGAATCATTAAAATCTCACAAGTGGATTGGAAAAAGAATATTTATATATATACAGAAACATATACCGATTATTTCATTTTGGATTTTGGAGTTGATTGGAAAAATTTAATAGAGTATCTATCTAGTTGAAAATCATATTAGAGCTGGTGAAGTTTTTTGAAGACTTATGAAATAATGTGTGCTTTTCTTGAGGGATTGGACACTCACTGATAACAAACTCAAAGAAAGAACGTGAACGTAGTGATCTGCACGGTACATGTGTGTTATTGTATTATCAAAAAGTGACATTTAATCAGTATTTTGTGTTAAATAAAATAAAGTACCAGTATGATGTGTTACATAATTAAATCAGTGTTTATAATTAACCATTTAAATAAGTAGTGTAAGTAAACAGTGTTTATAATTAACAATTAAAATAGTGATCTTCCCGATATAAGTGTATTATTGTATTGTCAAAAAGTGACATCTAATCAGTGTTTGGTGTTAAATAAAATAAAGTACCAGTATGGTGTGTTACATGAAATCAAATCAGCGTTTATAATCAACAATTTAAATAAATAAAAAAATAAAATAACATTTTACAACTTTTACTTAAAATCAGTTTCAAATATTTTGAGAGTAGGTCAAGTGTGTATGAATAAATAATTATGTTATGAGGTTCTTAAGCTTTATAATAAGCTTTTGCATAGAAGAAAATATTGGTGAGTGGCAAATAAATATTACAATATAATTTATAAAGCTATTTTGAAATATTGGTCTGAGCCTTGGTTTAAAAAGCATTTGTCATCTTTAAGAAACTTAGTCGATATCAGTGCTGTGCTGTTGTACATATTTACTCAAGAACCAATTAAAAGATTATGTCAAATGAACATTGAAATACTAAAAAAAGTGAAAATGATGTGTTATTGTGAATAAAATTTCAACGAATAAAAGTGTTCAGTTAATCTAATTTATCAGAGAAGTTCTTAGCAAATATTTTTCTATACAAGATTCAGATAATAATAATTCTTAGTTCATCAACTGGTTATTTTTTTAATTTACAAGATTAGTGTGGCAATGAGCGCTGGTTATTAATTTAAGTAGTTTCAATCAATCATAATTTCAAGAACTTATATCTACTATAAAAGAATAATTCAAATAAACTGAGTTGTATGATAAGTGAATTATTAGGTAGTCTATGGATCTAGAATTAATATGAAAAGAATCCATACAACAAGTTTATATGTCAATGAAAATGAAACATCGTGTAATCTCATGAAATAATTTAGGTTTGTAGCATAAAACCATGATGCTGTCCAGTGGTATCTTTGGTGTATAAACTGCATTGTCGGTTGGGTTCTTTATTGGGACTTTCTTTAGCAGTCACAATTTTTGCAGTTTCCTGGACTTCTTGTTACATATAACTCGCATGACAGACTATCTAGCTTTATAAATAGGCTACAGAAAAAGATGCTACTTGTGACAAGAGAGAACGACAGCTACAGACAACAGCTTGATGATACATATGAAAAACAAATATCTGGATACCAAAATAGCGAAACACCCAATTTACTTATTGAACAAACTTCAGCTTTGATAAAAAGAAATGAGTGATGTTGGCGACTAGAATGCCAATAACAGTAGTCTCACTGGTGAACAAGTGGCTTATGCATCTTTCTTATGATGTTTATGCCTTTATTCTCATTTACCACCAGGGGAAACTAGAATATTTTTTGTCATTATTAGTATGTTTGTTAATAATTGATCACTAATTTTATTTAGATACTGCAAAAGGTAATCATGTGAGTTTGCATTCCAATTCTGAAAAAAAACTGGGCTGCTGTAAAAACAGCATTCACATCTGGCTTATATTTTCTACTGTTAAAAAAACAAGCAGCAGTGCTTGTTTGTAAAGAAATTGCAGCTGGGACTTACTCCGCACCATAAATACGTTAAGAACTTTTCAAATTTGAAAAAATAGTAAATGGACTGGAACGAGTATTTTGTGAAAAAACTTTGTATCAGCTGCTGTTATGGAACTTGTAATTGGCATGAGAACTACTTATACTTTTTGGTCAACATTGAGCTTCAAGTTTCGTAAAACCTAGAGGATCAGGTGATATCAGAGATTCAAATTTTAATTCTGAAAACTAGTCTGTACTAAAAGGAGCATTGACGGCTGGTGTATACCCAAAATAAGAAGGGGGGGTCCAAAGTTTAGACGACTCACTTGAAAATTGAAGTCAACTATAGACGTGCTCGGTTTCGATATAAGCTACTGCAGATTGTGCAAAATTTCGAAATTCTAAATTACGAAAATCATATTTTCGAATCTAACAATTCACCTACTGTCCAAAACATCGAATTTCATCAATACGATTTCAAAGCAAATAAACTTGTTTCTAATGATTTATTTCGAAATATGTTTATTGTATCCCTATTAAAATTCTATTAATGAAATTCGATGTTTTGGACAGTAGGTGAATTGTTACATCCGAAAATATGATTTTCGTTATTTAGAATTTCGAAATTTTGCACAATCTGCAGTAGCTTATATCGAAACCGAACACGTCTATAGTTGACTTCAATTTTCAAGTGAGTCGTCTAAACTTTGGACCCCTCCCAATAAGAAATTTCCTACCTAATTTTTTTTTTAAACAACCCACAAGACATTCTAATAGTATATTACGATACATGTGACTTAAGTGGCCCATTATTGCACGGCGTGATGTTAGCGCCCGAGCGTAGCGCCCGAGCGTAGCGAGGGTGATAAATCACGTCGTGCTGTGGGCCACTGAAGTCACATGTATCGTACAATATTTTATAGCACGTTTACCTAAGTCCGCTGTCACGCCTATCCGTGTCATAAGCAGTCCATTATTGCACCGTGAGGTTAGCGCACCAGCGTAGCGAGTGCGATAAACACGATGCAATAATGGACTACTTAAGTCACGGATAGGCGTGACTTAAGTGCGGACTTAGGTCACGCCGTGCTATAAAGTAAATCATGATTCTGCACATATAGGGATGTTGTACCTAACGGTACCAATTAAAAATTAAAGCCAATGTAATTATTTATAGTAAACTTAAAGGTATAAATATTGTGAATGAATTTATGCAAAAATTTTGTATTCTATATTTAAGAATAATTTTGAAGTTACAACGTGGGCGTAAAATGTAATTTTACACGCGAGATACGAAAAGTTCTATTATGTCAGTCAAGTTAACTTATGGCCGGTACTTGACTACAATAAATTTATTTCAATACTTTCTTGTGTTTAATTTGTATAGCTCAGAAAGATGAACAAATTTGAATACATTTCTGAGAACAGTCATACAGTAGTTTCCGAGAGTTGTTTGCATTACTTGACTATCGATAATTGATTTCACAACTTTCGTTTGTTTGATTTGTAGTGAACAATTTGAATGTACTTACTTACATATAATTTGTTCAGCATACAATGACTCAAAGAATTAAAAGACTTTTTCATTCGTATTTATTTGATTTCTTTTACAAAATCATAAATATTATTATTTTATAGATTATTTGTATATATATCTCCCTATATTATATAGGCGTTACTGCTATATCTGAACGCATTCCCTCCACCGTCCCCTTCACCGCCCTCCACCGCCCTCCACCGTCCCCTCCACCGCCCTCCACCGTCCCCTCCACCTCCCCTCCACTTTTTAACGTTAAATTCGTTCAAAAATCACGTTATTTTTTAATTTCAGTCAGACCACCGTCTCCTCTACCGCCCTCCACCGTCCCCTCCACCGCCCTCCACCGTCCCCTCCACTGCCCTCCACCTACCGTTCCCTCCACCATCCCCTCCACCGTCCCCTCCACCTCTGGACTACTACCGGACTATTGTTTTTTATGATAATCGAAAAACCATCAAAGAGAAAACTGTCACTAAATCTTTGAATTCGAACATTTAAAAAAACTCAAAAATATACTAATTATTATTAGAACCAACATAGACAATTATGTTTTCCACTATTACCACATTTCGCAGATTTGGAATAGCTTTCCACACCACCACTGAGGTACTGTTATAGGCGTGTTGAATTTTTGATTTTATTGAGCTTAGGTTATATATATATATATATAAGAAATAATAATCATTATATATATGATTTTGGGACATGCCGAAACATATAGAATTATACAATAATTTTTTATATAATGAGCCTAAACACAACCATGAAATTCATCGCCAGTAGCCCTAAAAACCATGGGAGTCATCCCTCCGTAATCCTCCTTGACTACAACCTAGCCCTTCCTTCCTCCACCATGTAAGATGTGAATTAATTTTCATTACTTATTATTGTAATTTCTTTAAAATAAAAATTGTGCAAAGTTAAAAATATAATGAAAATTAATTCACATCTTTATTACATTTAATAAACAAATATTTCACATTAATATATTAAATAATTATGAAATATTTATTTATTAAATGTACAACAACATTCAGATTATTTATGATATTAAACTTATGAGAAGATACAACATGTCTTATATTTTCACAAAGGGTAATATTTTAATTAAAATGATTATTGTTGTAAATTCCTTGAGCTTAGGAGAAATTGAGATCATATACAAATAGGACATAAATTTTCACTCATCAAATCTTATAGTGTAAATTATAGATTAAATTTCAAAAATTTCTTTCCATACAATGTTATCTATTATTAAAGAATTTTCTGAACAATTTTCAATAAATATATTGTTAGGATTTTTACATCGGGATAAAGCAACATACAACTGACCATGTGAAAATAGTGGTCGTCTAATAAAAATTCCAATAGAATCGAAACTCTGTCCTTGAGATTTATTTATTGTCATGTCAAAAGCTAATACAATTGGAAATTGTTTACGGTAAAGAATAAAAGGAAATGAAGATAAATCTGCAGTATTTAATGTTATTCGTGGAATAAAAACCTCTTCATCAATTCTTTCGCCTGTAATTATTTCTGCTTTAACATTATGAGCATATAATCCAGTTATTCTTAGACGTGTACCATTACACATTCCTTGTACAATACTTATATTTCTAATTAACATAACAATAGCATTTACTTGCAATTTTAATTCATGAGGTGGAAGACCTTCTCTAATATTGTTAAGCATTTCAATTGGATAATTTAAATGAATATTTTCGTCTGTTCGATCAACTCCTTTATGAGTTGCGTAATCTAAACTATAATACGTATGTACTTTTTTATTCAATAATTCTAAAACTTTATTATTAATAATTTTAGTATCTTTATTATGAGCGGTTAAGATTACACGATCTATTGAAGTTTTAATATTAATGTTACTATAAATTTCTTTACAAATATTATTCGTTTTCAATTTATTTGGAATAATAAATGGATTAATTGTTCCTTCACCTAATTCTAACAATAGTGAAGCAAATTCTTTATTTTCCGAACGAATATTTTGATTTAATTTTAAAACTTTAAAAAGAGACCATAACGCAGAAAATTTAATTGTTTCTTCAATTATACTATTTTTGTGACCACTTTTCATAACTGAAAGAATTTGCCGAAAATCACCTCCTAATATGATCAATTTTCTACACTATTTATTCAATTAATATAACTATATTTCATTGCTCTGAAGCAATTATAAAGAACATAAATAGTATATCCTTTACCTTTGATTCGTCTTAAGTCCGATATTTTACCCATCAAAATTTCATATTGTCAAAATTTGATAGTTTCATACTTCATTATTATAAAATTTCTCTCTGAAAATGGGGGTTGGCGAGCGGAGCGAGCAGGGGCAAAGCCCCCCTAGTGTGTGTATATATATATATATATATATATATACTAGGGGCTTTGCCCCTGCTCGCTCCGCTCGCCAACCCCCATTATTAGAGATAAATATTAATAATAATGAATGAGGATAATCTTCTATTACATAATATCATGAAACACTTATTTTTTCATTTAAAATCTCTGTAATGTTTTTTAAAAACATTATTCTTAACATTTATTAATTTTTTAAATACTAGGTATATTATATTTAACAAAATAATACAGAATATATATGTAGTTCATTACGTCAGCTCTGATTTTATTTGTAACTTATTGATTATAAAATCCAGTAATATTTCAATTTTTGGCAGCCATTTTATGTTTACAAAATCTGAGTTCAGATTCCTAATCAGCGAATCCGGAAACTCACTGTATACAATTTTTAACAAACTCGAGTAAAATTTCAATTTTTGTTAGTCATCTTAGGTCCACCAGTTTGAATTAAAATTTTCAGCAAAATCCAATAGTATTTCAATATGTGTCCGATATCTTAGATCCGCCATTTTGAATTCTGAAAATCTGAGTTCAGATTCGTAATCAGCGTATCCAGAAATCCCTTTTACACAATTTTCAGCAAATCCAGTAGTATTTTAATATTTCGCCTCCATCTTCGATCAGCCATTTTGAATTCTGAAAATCTGAGTTGTGATTCGTAATCAGCGAATCCACGTACCCCTTATATACAATTTTCAGCAAAGTCCAGCAGTTTTTGAATATTTTGCCTCCATCTTCGTTCAGCCATTTTGAATTCTGAAAATCTGATTTGCAATTCGTAATCAGCGAATCCAGATACCCGTTATATACAATTTTCAGCAAAATCCAGTAATAATTCAATTTTTGGCATTCATCTTGTGTTCTCTATTTTCAATTTTCAAAATCTGAGTTACTATTCCTAATTGGCGAAACCGGAAACCCACTCTATACAATTTTTAGCAAAATCAAGTAAAATTTAAATTTTTGTTAGCGATCTTGGGTCCACCAGTCTGAATTTTCATAATATATGTTCAGATTCGTAATCAGCGAAACAAAAAATTCCGTATATACAATTTTCAGCAAAATCCAATAATATTTCAATATTTGACCACCATTTTCGAATCCGCCATTTTGAATTTTCAAAATCTGAGTTCAGATTCGTAATCAGCGAATCCAGAAATCCCTTTTATACAATTTTCAGCAAATCCAGTAGTATTTGAATATTTCGCCTCCATCTTCGATCAGCCATTTTGAATTCTGAAAATCTGAGTTATGATTGGTAATCAGCGAACCACATACCCCTTATATACAATTTCCAGCAAATTCCAGTAGTTTTTGAATATTTTACCTCTATCTTCGATCACCCATTTTGAATTCTGAAAATCTGAGTTGTGATTCGTAATCAGCGAATCCACATACCCCTTATATACAATTTTCAGCAAATTCCAGTAGTTTTTGAATATTTCGCCTCCATCTTCGATCAGCCATTTTGATTTCTGAAAATCTGATTTGGGATTCGTAATCAACGAATCCAGATCCCCTTATATACAATTTACAGCAAAATCCAGTGGTTTTAGAATATTTCGCCTCCATCTTCGATCAGTCAGTTTGAATTCTGAAAATCTGAGTTGGGATTCGTAATCTGCGAGTCCACATATTCCTTATGTACAATTTTCAGCAAAATCGAGTAAAATTTCAATTTTTGTTAGCGATCTTGTGTCCACCAGTCTGAATTATCACAATATATGTTCAGATTCCTAATCAGCGAAACCAAAAATCCCGTATTAAGGTAATACAAATTTCAGCAAAATCTAATAATATTTCAATATTTGACCACCATCTTTGAATCCGCCATTTTGAATTTCAGATTTGTAATAAGCGACTCCAAAAACTCCTTATATACAATTTTCAACAAAATACAGTAATATTTCAATATGTGGCCGACATTTTCGATCCGCCACTTTGAATTCTGAAAATCTGAGTTGAGATTCGTAATCTAGAAATCCCCTAAATACAATTATTAGCAAAATCCAGTATTATTTAAATATTTTGCCGCCATTTTCAATGTTTAAAATCTAAGTTCAGATTCGTAATAATCGAATCCAGAAATCCCGTATATACAATTTTCAGCTAAATTCAGTAATATTTCAATATGCGGCAGACATTTTCGTTCCGCTATTTTGAATTTTCAAAATCTGAGTTCAGATTCCTAATCAGCGAATCTCGATACCCCTTATATACAATTTTCAGCAACATATCTATAAGAGATTAGTTGTAGTGGGGTAGGTGGAGGGGTATGTGGAGGGGTAGGCGGGGGGGGGGGGGCAGACGCCCTTCAAAATAACGTAAAATTTGAAAGAATTTAACGGTAGAAAGTGGAGGGGTGGTGGAGGGGGGTGGAGGGGAGTGGAGTGAGGTGGAGGGGGGTAGAGGGGGTAGGTACCCATTTTTGCCCTTACAACTATATAATATAGGATGATATATATATATAAACTTTAACGCTACGCAGATTGATCACGTAAATCCCAACCCTTCCTCTCAATCTAGTAGCATCGCATACATAAATAAGATCTATGTTTATATTAATGCAACTATCTCTACATATTATAATTTAATTAAATCCGGGACTAATACTGGTCCGTCTGATTATCATTGGTCTTTGGTTGGAATTGTTTTCTTCCCTTTGATTGATTTATACTGGTGCTTCAGCCTCTTATCTAATAACACCTAGCAGTCTTACCTGTAGTTTGACTAGGTACATTCTAGTCGTCACTTTCTCCTGTGAACAGAACAAAATTTAAGTCTCTTTCTTATTTCTTAAGTATCTCTTTCTTAAGTTATCTCTTTCTTAAGTATTTTATATGTTAGTTTATCATGCAAATTTTTCTCCAACGTCTTTGTAGATATATCAGCTAACTGCGCTTTTGATGCTGTCCAGTTATTTAATACAATTATTATTTATACACTCTTTAACATAATGGCGTCTTCTCTCTACCATATACCTCAATTTGTTGCCACCATTAGTTTCAGCACAAACCTGAGATGCGACATGTCATATGCAATACAATGCCATTGGGTACTGATTCTGTCTAATAACGAAATTCACGGAATTTCGCAGCGACATTCACTCTTGACAAACCTCGCTTATCGCAACATACTCAGCTTGACAAGTGGATAAAGCTACACTTGATTGCTTATACGTCCTCCAAACCACAGAGTCCCCAAAGAATTTAATTCTAAATCCGCATGTAGTCAGCGAGTTTTTACAGTCTATCAAACTCGCATCAGAATACCCTAATATTCCTTCTGATTCTGCTCTATATGTCAAACTAAATTTTTGTAATCCCTGACTAATATTGTAACACTCTCTTGGTTACTTTTCACTCAATGTTCTTGGGCTCAATTTGATGCCTATTTAGTACATTAACTACGTATAATATGTCGGGCTTCATGCAATTTTCTAAGTACAACAGCGATCCCACAACCTCTCAATACTATTTTTTAGGGAATTAAGTTGTTTTTCTCGCCTTCTTCTCGATTTATTCTCTCTATTAATTACTTGGCTAGCCACCAGGTAGCCAAACACGTTACTTACAAATTTCTCTTGACTCGATTTTATTGTTTGTAAACTTTTCCTTCTTTGTAACAACTTCCAATACTTCTTTTTCCTAAAGAAAATTGAGTTCAGATTCTATCGCTTTCTCCCAGTTTTCTCCCTCTGTTTCTATGATCTTAGTTGGTTCCTGACTTTTCTCCTTTTCGGGTGTTTTTGACTCTCTCAACTCCCCTTTTTCAGTACATGCACTCTCGTCTTTAAGATGTTCGTCTTTATAAGCTTTATTTTCTATAAACTTCACATCTCTGCTTTCAAACCGTTTCTTTTGCTCAGATACATAGATTATGTACTCTGTCGAAATATACTAAACTAGAAAAACTTTCAGCACTTGTTTCCAAATTTAGTGTTACTGTTTCTCGGTATTTTGAAAACTCTAATGCAAACCAACCTTCTAAACTGCTTAACATTATGATTGGGTTTGAGAGTTATCTTTCTCAGTGGTTTTTCGGCCCTATTGCGTGTTATGGCAAAATGCAACTTCATGTTTATGATATCTTTGTCACTCATAACCTCTCTTTTACCTGGCAAATTTGGGTAAATTTTTGCCAGTTCTATCAAATATTTATTTGACATAATATGACCTAATCTCAAATGCCACAGCATTGTTTTACTCATGTCTGCACTAGAATCTGATTCGTTTTCGAACTTATCCCTAATTTCCATTTTGTCATTTTCGGTTCTACTTTCTGTAATTTTTCTATTTTCTGTAACTTTTCTATTATTTACAACCGTTAACAAATCTGATTATTTAGGCAATTTACTCTCTAAAATATCATTCCCTTTTCTTTTTCTTTTTTACGATTTTCGTTTTCTAGTTCCTTTCCATTTACTGATTCTACTCTCAATTTATTTTTGCTCCCAGTATTACAGTTTATTTCAATGCCTCGTTCTACAGCTAATGCGAAAAGACTCACGTAATCGTTTCTATCGTATTTCTCTATTATTACCATTAATTTTACTATCCAAAAAGGGCTCTCATAGATTCCAGAAATTATTTTCTCTTTAGATCCCAGATCATAGATATTTATTCTACAATTGTCTAAATGGATTTGTAAACCCTGATCAACAAACGGTCTAAGTAACTATAAATTTTCTGGTAGCTCCTCAGAATATTACAATACGTTATTTAACATGAACTCTCTACCCGTTTCTGATCTAATTTTTATTTCTTTATTAGCACATTTAATCGATTGATTATTATTCCTATTTAACATCTCAAAATCAATTTCATTTTACTTGTCACACCTGAGATTGCTATACATTTTACTATCACATTTCTATTTTTCTCCTCAACGCTATTATCTACTTTACTATCTCTCAATTTGTAGTTTTCCTAATTGACAGAAAATTTCATTTTCTCAGCTTCTCTCTCTCCACCTTCGTCATCCTCCTCTCCTGCTGCCATCAAAGACGAGCCAGATGGTGCAGCACCACCACGGCCTCTGCCGCGGCTGCCTTGGGCTGGAAAAACTCCTTGAGCCAATACGGCTGTTTTCACCGTGTCTTTGGGTTAAGCTGCTGACGCGGCTTCAACCTGTAACAGAAAATCTTTCAGTCCTGCATACGTCACGTCATTTCCCGTAGTTTGTCTGCTCAAACAGTTAAACACTTCTACACTGGGAACAGACTCAACTACAGCATGCATGAAAATGTCACGTTTCTCTTCTTGTGTCATTTTGCCTACTTCTGGCACATTTTCATACACCGTTACCTTTTCTTCAAACTTATCCCAGAATTCTGCTGCTCTCTCTTTCTTAGGATTAAATCACATAACTTCTTTCTAGCGGATACACTGGTCACTCCAGTTTCTAGTCTGTTACATTCTTTTATTTACATATGATCTCCCGTGGCTCTCTAAGTTCAACTATCTTAGTATGTGACGTGGCAAATTGCACTTCACATAGAATGCGCAAAGATACAAGTGCACGGCGGTCGCGGCGAGCGACGACTCGACGCGCAACGTCGTACATGCACACACACATACACGTGCACAGTTCCTCCCCATACTTCGTGTCCATGCGCGCATCTCCTTCGGAGGTTTTTCCCCTCTCATACAGCTCTAGCCAGGAGGCAGAGCTAGAGCAAGAGCGAGCCTCGCTCTCCCTGGCCGCTGACAGCAGCAGCCGACGCCAGAGGAGAGAGAGGGAGAAATGCACTGTGCCGTAGCACCGTCGGCCGTCCATGAGAGACACCGCGCGCGAGCATCGGAGTCATGTGGACTGCTCGCTCGCGCCGCGGTGAAGAAGACGGCTGATCGGCGAACTGGAGCAGCAGAGCAGCGTCGGCAACGCCGGCCGGCATTATTCTGTCGCCTACCGCCGTGCCACCTGCCCATCGAAACGAATCACGCACAAGAACGTCCGCGAGAGCCAGCCGTCGTGCCGCGTGCTATCTGGACAGACTTCCCCAGGAGCCAGCCGTCGAGCCTGGTGCTCCTAAGAATGAGAGGGGAGTGTGAGAGCAGAGTGAGAGCGGATAACAGCAGCAGCGTCGCCTGGCCGCATAAGGTTTATCCCTCTCCCTATCTTCCCCGTGTTTTCCCCAGCGAAGTGTGTGTGCGCGTCCGCGTCGGGTGTCACGAGACTCCGAATTCGCGTAAACGCAGCACGTGCTGTAGCTGTAGCTTAGACTTAGGGTTTCTGCTCCCGGCGGAGCTAGCCAGCGAAGGTATTCTGTTGCGATGCAAGTGACGCATGCACCTGGCGCCCATTCCTTGTATAAAGTAGATTCTAAGGTTTTCTAAATAAATACATAGTTGTTTTACCCGATTGGCATTAATTGTAAGTACCCGCGTACCTCTGCGCTGATCCCCAGTAGAGTGTCACAAGTATAGTATTTAATATCAATACGATTTATTATAATGTCCCTCACTCTATTTTTATCGTCTGTCAATTTAATTTTAGAAACATTGGTACATTTGTCCTCGTCTAAAATGTACTCCATCTTTTTTGCTTCCTCAAAGAGAAAGCTTGGTAACGGTGAAATTTTTCGACCTCGAGATTTCGATGATTTTCGATATTCCTGAGCTCCCTGAGTCGAGATATGCATTTTCTAGAAAATGTCTGTGCGTGCGTGCCTGCGTGCGTGTGTGTGTGTGTGTCTATGTTATAAATTTGTCCGCAGCATAACTCAAAACTGGCCAGAGATATCAAGTTTATCTTTGGCAGGTATTTAATAGTAGTTTTCGTCACTAGGGCGTAAAGTTGACCTCTGCGTACCGAGTGATCGAAACGCACGAGGGTCGGCGCAGCCTGCGCGAGCGTTGGGCGATCATGAGGTCGTAAAGATTTCGCCCGCGTGGCGAACAATATTTTTTTTATAGTATGAGTGAAGCACGTCGTCGCATGGTTTGAGTGTGTAAAGTTAAATGTTACGCATAGTATGCGTAAAGCGAAGCTTTACGCACACTATGTGCGAAATTCAACTTTATGCACTGAAAACGATTCGAATCGACGTACTTTACGCATACTATGCAAAAAAGCTTCTTTTCGATTAAAAAAAGTCGATTAAAAAAAATAAAGCAAAATATCAAAAATCGAAAATTTTCTTTTCGTCGCCGAATTGGATATCGGTGAGAAGTGGCCAATTTTCTCAAAGGACTTGAAATTTCCTACCTACCCATATTTTTTTCGGCCCGATCAGATATTATTAAGCCGGTTAAAAAAAATTAAGAAAATATGAAAAAATCGAAAATAATTTCTTTTGGCTCTGGGTCTGGATATCGGTCGGAAGTAGGCCCCTTTTTCTGAAAGGTCTTAAAAATTTCCTATCTACCCATATTTTTGTTGGCCCAATCAGATATTATTGAGCCGGTTAAATAAAATAAAGAAAATATGAAAAAATCGAAAATAATTTTTTTTGGCTCTGGGTCTGGATATCGGGGGGAAGTAGGCCCATTTTCTGAAAGACCTTGAAATTACCTATCAATCCATATTTTTGTTGGCCGAATCGGATATTATTAAGTTGCTTAAAAAGATAAAGAAAAATATCGAAAAACGAAAACAATTTTTTTCGGCTCTGGGTTTGGATATCGGTGGAAATTGGGCCATTTTCAGAAAGACCTTGGAATTACCTATCAATCCATATCTTTGTCGGCCCAATCGAATATTATTAAGCCGGTTAAAAATAATAAAGAAAAATACGGAGAAATCGAAAATAATTTTTTTTTACTCTGGGTTTGGATATCGGCCGGATGTGGCCCATTTTCGGAAAGGACTTAAAATTTCTTATCTACCTATATTTTTCTTCGGCTCGATCTGGTATTATTAAGCCGATTAAAACAAATAAAGGTCTTGAAATTACCTATCAATCAATATTTTTATCGGCCAAATCGAGTGTTATTAAGCCGGTTACAAATAATAAAGAAAAATATGGAAAAATCGAAAATAATTTTTTTTTTACTCTGGGGGTTTGGATATCGCTCGGATGTAGGCCCATTTTCGGAAAGGTCCTGAAATTTCCTATCTACCCATATTTTTTTTGGCCCGATCGGATATTATTATTAAGTCGATGAAAAAAAAATAAAGGTAAATACGGAATAATCGAAACAATTTTTTTTCTTCGCCGGGTTGGGATGTCGTTCGGAAGTAGGCGCCTTTTTCTGAAAGGTCTTGAAATATCCTATCTACCCATATTTTTTTTCGGCCCACTCGGATATTATTGAGCCGGTTAAAAAAAATAAACAAAATATGAAAAAATCGAAAATAATTTTTTTTGGCTCTGGATTTGGATATCGGTGGGAATTGGGCCCATTTTCGCAAAAGTCTTGAAATTACCCATCAATCCATATTTTTGTTGGCCGAATCGGATATTATTAAGCCGGTTAAAAAAATAAAGAAAAATATGAAATAATCGAAAAAAATTTTTTTTTGGCTCTGGGTTTGGATATCGTTCGGATTTAGGCCCATTTTCGGAAAGGTCTTGAAATCTCCTATCTACCCATATTTTTTTCGCCCGATCCGATATTATTAAGTCGATTAAAAAAAAATAAAAAAAAAATATTGAAAAACCGAGAATAATTTTTTTTTACTCTGGGTTTGGATATCGGTCGGATATTCGCCCATTTTCGGAAAGGTCTTGAAATTACCTATCAATCCATATTTTTGTTGGCCGAATCGGATATTATTAAGTCGATTAAAAAAAAATAAAGTAAAATATGGAATAATCGAAATAATTTTTTTTCTTCGCCGGGTTTGAATCTCGATCGGAATTTGGCCCATTTTCGGAAAAGACTTGAAATTTCTTATCTACCTATATTTTTTTTCGGTTCGATCGGATATTATTAAGTCGATTAAAAAAATAAAGGTCTTGAAATTTCCTATCTACCCATATGTTTTTCCCCGATCGGATATTAATAAGTCGATTAAAAAAAATAAAGGTAAATACGGAATAAACGAAATAATTTTTTTTTCTTCGCCGGGTTTGGATATCGGTCGGAAGTAGGCCTCTTTTTCTGAAAGGTCTTAAAATTTCCTATCTACCCATATTTTTTCGGCCCAATCAGATATTATTGAGCCGGTTAAAAAAAATAAAGAAAATATGAAAAAATCGAAAATAATTATTTTTGGCTCTGGGTCTGGATATCGGGGGGGGATGTAGTCCCATTTTCTGAAAGACCTTGAAATTACCTATCAATCCATATTTTTGTTGGCCGAATCGGATATTATTAAGCGGGTTAAACAAAATAAAGAAAAATATGAAAAAATCAAAAATAATTTTTGTTGGCTCTGGGTTTGATATCGGTGGGAAGTAGGTATATTTTCTGAAAGCCTTGAAATTACCTATCAATCCATATTTTTGTCGGCCTGACCGGATAATATTAAGTTGCTTAAAAAGATAAAGAAAAATATCGAAAAACGAAAACAATTTTTTTCGGCTCTGGGTTCGGATATCGGTGGGAATTGGGCCCATTTTCAGAAAGACCTTGGAATTACCCATCAATCCATATCTTTGTCGGCCCAATCGAATATTATTAAGCCGGTTAAAAATAATAAAGAAAAATCCGGAGAAATCGAAAATAATTTTTTTTTTACTCTGGGTTTGGATATCGGCCGGATGTAGGCCCATTTTCGGAAAGGTCTTGAAATTTCTTATCTACCTATATTTTTTTTCGGCTCGATCGGATATTATTAAGTCGATTAAAAAAAATAAAGGTCTTGAAATTACCTATTAATTCATATTTTTGTCGGCCAAATCGAGTGTTATTAAGCCGGTTAAAAAATAATCAAGAAAAATATGGAAAAATCGAAATCAATTTTTTTTTTGCTCTGGGTCTAGATATCGGGGGGAAGTAGGCCCATTTTCTGAAAGATCTTGAAATTGCCTATCAATCCATATTTTTGTTGGCCGAATCGGATATTATTAAGCGGGTTAAACAAAATAAAGAAAAATATGAAAAAATCAAAAATAATTTTTGTTGGCTCTGGGTTTGGATATCGGTGGGAATTGGGCCCATTTTCGGAAAGGTCTTGAAATTACCCATCAATCCATATTTTTGTTGGCCGAATCGGATATTATTAAGCCGGTTAAAAGAAAATAAAGAAAAATATGAAATAATCGAAAATAATTTTTTTTTTGCTCTGGGTTCGGATATCGGTCGGATTTAGGCCTATTTTCGGAAAGATCTTGAAATCTCCTATCTACCCGTATTTTTTTCGGCCCGATCCGATATTATTAAGTCGATTAAAAAAAATAACGAAAAATATGGAAAAATCGAAATAATTTTTTTTGTTCTGGGGTGGGGGGTGGGGGGGGGGTGGATATCTGTCGGAAATAGGCCCATTTTCTCAAAGGTCTTGAAATTTCCTATCTACCCATATTTTTTCGGCCCAGTCGGATATTATTAAGTCGATTGAAAAAAATAAAGAAAAATATTGAAAAACCGAGAATAATTTTTTTTTACTCTGGGTTTGGATATCGGTCGGATATTGGCCCATTTTCAGAAAGGTCTTGAAATTACCTATCAATCCATATTTTTGTTGGCCGAATCGGATATTATTAAGTCGATTAAAAAAAATAAAGTAAAATATGGAATAATCGAAATAATTTTTTTTCTTCGCCGGGTTTGAATCTCGATCGGAATTTGGCCCATTTTCGGAAAAGACTTGAAATTTCTTATCTACCTATACTTTTTTTCGGTTCGATCGGATATTATTAAGTCGATTAAAAAAATAAAGGTCTTGAAATTACCTATTAATTCATATTTTTGTCGGCCAAATCGAGTGTTATTAAGCCGGTTAAAAAATAATAAAGAAAAATATGGAAAAATCCAAATAATTTTTTTTTACTCTGGGTTTGGATATCGCTCGGATGTAGGCCCATTTTCGGAAAGGTCTTGAAATTTCCTATCTACCCATATGTTTTTCCCCGATCGGATATTATTAAGTCGATTAAAAAAAATAAAGGTAAATACGGAATAAACGAAATAATTTTTTTTGTTCTGGGGTGGGGGGTGGGGGGGGGGGGGTGGATATCTGTCGGAAATAGGCCCATTTTCTCAAAGGTCTTGAAATTTCCTATCTACCCATATTTTTTCGGCCCAGTCGGATATTATTAAGTCGATTGAAAAAAATAAAGAAAAATATTGAAAAACCGAGAATAATTTTTTTTTACTCTGGGTTTGGATATCGGTCGGATATTGGCCCATTTTCAGAAAGGTCTTGAAATTACCTATCAATCCATATTTTTGTTGGCCGAATCGGATATTATTAAGTCGATTAAAAAAAATAAAGTAAAATATGGAATAATCGAAATAATTTTTTTTCTTCGCCGGGTTTGAATCTCGATCGGAATTTGGCCCATTTTCGGAAAAGACTTTAAATTTCTTATCTACCTATACTTTTTTTCGGTTCGATCGGATATTATTAAGTCGATTAAAAAAATAAAGGTCTTGAAATTACCTATTAATTCATATTTTTGTCGGCCAAATCGAGTGTTATTAAGCCGGTTAAAAAATAATAAAGAAACATATGGAAAAATCCAAATAATTTTTTTTTACTCTGGGTTTGGATATCGCTCGGATGTAGGCCCATTTTCGGAAAGGTCTTGAAATTTCCTATCTACCCATATGTTTTTCCCCGATCGGATATTATTAAGTCGATTAAAAAAAATAAAGGTAAATACGCAATACACGAAATAATTTTTTTTTCTTCGCCGGGTTTGGATATCGGTCGGAAGTAGGCCTCTTTTTCTGAAAGGTCTTGAAATTTCCTATCTACCCATATTTTTTCGGCCCAATCAGATATTATTGAGCCTGTTAAAAAAAATAAAGAAAATATGAAAAAATCGAAAATAATTATTTTTGGCTCTGGGTCTGGATATCGGGGGGGGATGTAGGCCCATTTTCTGAAAGACCTTGAAATTACCTATCAATCCATATTTTTGTTGGCCGAATCGGATATTATTAAGGGGGTTAAACAAAATAAAAAAAAATATGAAAAAATCAAAAATAATTTTTGTTGGCTCTGGGTGTGATATCGGTGGGAAGTAGGTATATTTTCTGAAAGCCTTGAAATTACCTATCAATCCATATTTTTGTCGGCCTGATCGGATAATATTAAGTTGCTTAAAAAGATAAAGAAAAATATCGAAAAACGAAAACAATTTTTTTCGGCTCTGGGTTTGGATATCGGTGGAAATTGGACCCATTTTCAGAAAGACCTTGGAATTACCTATCAATCCACATTTTTTTGTCGGCCCAATCGAATATTATTAAGCCGGTTAAAAATAATAAAGAAAAATACGGAGAAATCGAAAATAATTTTTTTTTACTCTGGGTTTGGATATCGGTCGGATATTGGCCCATTTTCGGAAAGGTCTTGAAATTACCTATCAATCCATATTTTTGTTGGCCGAATCGGATATTATTAAGTCGATTAAAAAAAAATAAAGTAAAATATGGAATAATCGAAATAATTTTTTTTCTTCGCCGGGTTTGAATCTCGATCGGAATTTGGCCCATTTTAGGAAAAGACTTGAAATTTCTTATCTACCTATATTTTTTTTCGGTTCGATCGGATATTATTAAGTCGATTAAAAAAATAAAGGTCTTGAAATTTCCTATCTACCCATATGTTTTTCCCCGATCGGATATTAATAAGTCGATTAAAAAAAATAAAGGTAAATACGGAATAAACGAAATAATTTTTTTTTCTTCGCCGGGTTTGGATATCGGTCGGAAGTAGGCCTCTTATTCTGAAAGGTCTTGAAATTTCCTATCTACCCATATTTTTTCGGCCCAATCAGATATTATTGTGCCGGTTAAAAAAAATAAAGAAAATATGAAAAAATCGAAAATAATTATTTTTGGCTCTGGGTCTGGATATCGGGGGGGGATGTAGTCCCATTTTCTGAAAGACCTTGAAATTACCTATCAATCCATATTTTTGTTGGCCGAATCGGATATTATTAAGGGGGTTAAACAAAATAAAGAAAAATATGAAAAAATCAAAAATAATTTTTGTTGGCTCTGGGTTTGATATCGGTGGGAAGTAGGTATATTTTCTGAAAGCCTTGAAATTACCTATCAATCCATATTTTTGTCGGCCTGATCGGATAATATTAAGTTGCTTAAAAAGATAAAGAAAAATATCGAAAAACGAAAACAATTTTTTTCGGCTCTGGGTTCGGATATCGGTGGGAATTGGGCCCATTTTCAGAAAGACCTTGGAATTACCCATCAATCCATATCTTTGTCGGCCCAATCGAATATTATTAAGCCGGTTAAAAATAATAAAGAAAAATACGGAGAAATCGAAAATAATTTTTTTTGACTCTGGGTTTGGATATCGGCCGGATGTAGGCCCATTTTCTGAAAGATCTTGAAATTACCTATCAATCCATATTTTTGTTGATCCGAATCGGATATTATTAAGCGGGTTAAACAAAATAAAGAAAAATATGAAAAAATCAAAAATAATTTTTGTTGGCTCTGGGTTTGATATCGGTGGGAAGTAGGTATATTTTCTCAAAGCCTTGAAATTACCTATCAATCCATATTTTTGTCGGCCTGATCGGATAATATTAAGTTGCTTAAAAAGATAAAGAAAAATATCGAAAAACGAAAACAATTTTTTTCGGTTCTGGGTTCGGATATCGGTGGGAATTGGGCCCATTTTCAGAAAGACCTTGGAATTACCCATCAATCCATATCTTTGTCGGCCCAATCGAATATTATTAAGCCGGTTAAAAATAATAAAGAAAAATCCGGAGAAATCGAAAATAATTTTTTTTTTACTCTGGGTTTGGATATCGGCCGGATGTAGGCCCATTTTCGGAAAGGTCTTGAAATTTCTTATCTACCTATATTTTTTTTCGGCTCGATCGGATATTATTAAGTCGATTAAAAAAAATAAAGGTCTTGAAATTACCTATTAATTCATATTTTTGTCGGCCAAATCGAGTGTTATTAAGCCGGTTAAAAAATAATCAAGAAAAATATGGAAAAATCGAAATCAATTTTTTTTTTGCTCTGGGTCTAGATATCGGGGGGAAGTAGGCCCATTTTCTGAAAGATCTTGAAATTGCCTATCAATCCATATTTTTGTTGGCCGAATCGGATATTATTAAGCGGGTTAAACAAAATAAAGAAAAATATGAAAAAATCAAAAATAATTTTTGTTGGCTCTGGGTTTGGATATCGGTGGGAATTGGGCCCATTTTCGGAAAGGTCTTGAAATTACCCATCAATCCATATTTTTGTTGGCCGAATCGGATATTATTAAGCCGGTTAAAAAAAAATAAAGAAAAATATGAAATAATCGAAAATAATTTTTTTTTTGCTCTGGGTTCGGATATCGGTCGGATTTAGGCCTATTTTCGGAAAGGTCTTGAAATCTCCTATCTACCAGTATTTTTTTCGGCCCGATCCGATATTATTAAGTCGATTAAAAAAAATAACGAAAAATATGGAAAAATCGAAATAATTTTTTTTGTTCTGGGGTGGTTGTTGGGTGGGGGGGGGGTGGATATCTGCCGGAAATAGGTTCATTTTCTCAAAGGTCTTGAAATTTCCTATCTACCCATATTTTTTCGGCCCAGTCGGATATTATTAAGTCGATTGAAAAAAATAAAGAAAAATATTGAAAAACCGAGAATAATTTTTTTTTACTCTGGGTTTGGATATCGGTCGGATATTGGCCCATTTTCAGAAAGGTCTTGAAATTACCTATCAATCCATATTTTTGTTGGCCGAATCGGATATTATTAAGTCGATTAAAAAAAATAAAGTAAAATATGGAATAATCGAAATAATTTTTTTTCTTCGCCGGGTTTGAATCTCGATCGGAATTTGGCCCATTTTCGGAAAAGACTTGAAATTTCTTATCTACCTATACTTTTTTTCGGTTCGATCGGATATTATTAAGTCGATTAAAAAAATAAAGGTCTTGAAATTACCTATTAATTCATATTTTTGTCGGCCAAATCGAGTGTTATTAAGCCGGTTAAAAAATAATAAAGAAAAATATGGAAAAATCCAAATAATTTTTTTTTACTCTGGGTTTGGATATCGCTCGGATGTAGGCCCATTTTCGGAAAGGTCTTGAAATTTCCTATCTACCCATATGTTTTTCCCCGATCGGATATTATTAAGTCGATTAAAAAAATAAAGGTAAATACGGAATAAACGAAATAATTTTTTTTGTTCTGGGGTGGGGGGTGGGGGGGGTGGATATCTGTCGGAAATAGGCCCATTTTCTCAAAGGTCTTGAAATTTCCTATCTACCCATATTTTTCGGCCCAGTCGGATATTATTAAGTCGATTGAAAAAAATAAAGAAAAATATTGAAAAACCGAGAATAATTTTTTTTACTCTGGGTTTGGATATCGGTCGGATATTGGCCCATTTTCAGAAAGGTCTTGAAATTACCTATCAATCCATATTTTTGTTGGCCGAATCGGATATTATTAAGTCGATTAAAAAAAATAAAGTAAAATATGGAATAATCGAAATAATTTTTTTTCTTCGCCTGGTTTGAATCTCGATCGGAATTTGGCCCATTTTCGGAAAAGACTTGAAATTTCTTATCTACCTATACTTTTTTTCGGTTCGATCGGATATTATTAAGTCGATTAAAAAAATAAAGGTCTTGAAATTACCTATTAATTCATATTTTTGTCGGCCAAATCGAGTGTTATTAAGCCGGTTAAAAAATAATAAAGAAAAATATGGAAAAATCGAAAATAATTTTTTTTTACTCTGGGTTTGGATATCGCTCGGATGTAGGCCCATTTTCGGAAAGGTCTTGAAATTTCCTATCTACCCATATGTTTTTCCCCGATCGGATATTATTAAGTCGATTAAAAAAAATAAAGGTAAATACGGAATAAACGAAATAATTTTTTTTTCTTCGCCGGGTTTGGATATCGGTCGGAAGTAGGCCTCTTTTTCTGAAAGATCTTGAAATTTCCTATCTACCCATATTTTTTCGGCCCAATCAGATATTATTGAGCCTGTTAAAAAAAATAAAGAAAATATGAAAAAATCGAAAATAATTATTTTTGGCTCTGGGTCTGGATATCGGGGGGGGATGTAGGCCCATTTTCTGAAAGACCTTGAAATTACCTATCAATCCATATTTTTGTTGGCCGAATCGGATATTATTAAGGGGGTTAAACAAAATAAAGAAAAATATGAAAAAATCAAAAATAATTTTTGTTGGCTCTGGGTGTGATATCGGTGGGAAGTAGGTATATTTTCTGAAAGCCTTGAAATTACCTATCAATCCATATTTTTGTTGGCCTGATCGGATAATATTAAGTTGCTTAAAAAGATAAAGAAAAATATCGAAAAACGAAAACAATTTTTTTCGGCTCTGGGTTTGGATATCGGTGGAAATTGGACCCATTTTCAGAAAGACCTTGGAATTACCTATCAATCCACATTTTTTTGTCGGCCCAATCGAATATTATTAAGCCGGTTAAAAATAATAAACAAAAATACGGAGAAATCGAAAATAATTTTTTTTTACTCTGGGTTTGGATATCGGCTGGATGTAGGCCCATTTTCGGAAAGATCTTGAAATTGCCTATCAATCCATATTTTTGTTGGCCGAATCGGATATTATTAAGCGGGTTAAACAAAATAAAGAAAAATATGAAAAAATCAAAAATAATTTTTGTTGGCTCTGGGTTTGGATATCGGTGGGAATTGGGCCCATTTTCGGAAAGGTCTTGAAATTACCCATCAATCCATATTTTTGTTGGCCGAATCGGATATTATTAAGCCGGTTAAAAAAAAATAAAGAAAAATATGAAATAATCGAAAATAATTTTTTTTTTGCTCTGGGTTCGGATATCGGTCGGATTTTCGGAAAGGTCTTGAAATCTCCTATCTACCCGTATTTTTTTCGGCCCGATCCGATATTATTAAGTCGATTAATAAAAATAACGAAAAATATGGAAAAATCGAAATAATTTTTTTTGTTCTGGGGTGGGGGGTGGGGGGGGGTGGATATCTGTCGGAAATAGGCCCATTTTCTCAAAGGTCTTGAAATTTCCTATCTACCCATATTTTTTCGGCCCAGTCGGATATTATTAAGTCGATTGAAAAAAATAAAGAAAAATATTGAAAAACCGAGAATAATTTTTTTTTACTCTGGGTTTGGATATCGGTCGGATATTGTCCCATTTTCAGAAAGGTCTTGAAATTACCTATCAATCCATATTTTTGTTGGCCGAATCGGATATTATTAAGTTGATTAAAAAAAATAAAGTAAAATATGGAATAATCGAAATAATTTTTTTTCTTCGCCGGGTTTGAATCTCGATCGGAATTTGGCCCATTTTCGGAAAAGACTTGAAATTTCTTATCTACCTATACTTTTTTTCGGTTCGATCGGATATTATTAAGTCGATTAAAAAAATAAAGGTCTTGAAATTACCTATTAATTCATATTTTTGTCGGCCAAATCGAGTGTTATTAAGCCGGTTAAAAAATAATAAAGAAACATATGGAAAAATCCAAATAATTTTTTTTTTACTCTGGGTTTGGATATCGCTCGGATGTAGGCCCATTTTCGGAAAGGTCTTGAAATTTCCTATCTACCCATATGTTTTTCCCCGATCGGATATTATTAAGTCGATTAAAAAAAATAAAGGTAAATACGGAATAAACGAAATAATTTTTTTTGTTCTGGGGTGGGGGGTTGGGGGGGGGGGGGTGGATATCTGTCGGAAATAGGCCCATTTTCTCAAAGGTCTTGAAATTTCCTATCTACCCATATTTTTTCGGCCCAGTCGGATATTATTAAGTCGATTGAAAAAAATAATGAAAAATATTGAAAAACCGAGAATAATTTTTTTTTACTCTGGGTTTGGATATCGATCGGATATTGGCCCATTTTCAGAAAGGTCTTGAAATTACCTATCAATCCATATTTTTGTTGGCCGAATCGGATATTATTAAGTCGATTAAAAAAAATAAAGTAAAATATGGAATAATCGAAATAATTTTTTTTCTTCGCCGGGTTTGAATCTCGATCGGAATTTGGCCCATTTTCGGAAAAGACTTGAAATTTCTTATCTACCTATACTTTTTTTCGGTTCGATCGGATATTATTAAGTCGATTAAAAAAATAAAGGTCTTGAAATTACCTATTAATTCATATTTTTGTCGGCCAAATCGAGTGTTATTAAGCCGGTTAAAAAATAATAAAGAAAAATATGGAAAAATCGAAAATAATTTTTTTTTACTCTGGGTTTGGATATCGCTCGGATGTAGGCCCATTTTCGGAAAGGTCTTGAAATTTCCTATCTACCCATATGTTTTTCCCCGATCGGATATTATTAAGTCGATTAAAAAAAATAAAGGTAAATACGGAATAAACGAAATAATTTTTTTTCTTCGCCGGGTTTGGATATCGGTCGGAAGTAGGCCTCTTTTTCTGAAAGATCTTGAAATTTCCTATCTACCCATATTTTTTCGGCCCAATCAGATATTATTGAGCCTGTTAAAAAAAATAAAGAAAATATGAAAAAATCGAAAATAATTATTTTTGGCTCTGGGTCTGGATATCGGGGGGGGATGTAGGCCCATTTTCTGAAAGACCTTGAAATTACCTATCAATCCATATTTTTGTTGGCCGAATCGGATATTATTAAGGGGGTTAAACAAAATAAAGAAAAATATGAAAAAATCAAAAATAATTTTTGTTGGCTCTGGGTGTGATATCGGTGGGAAGTAGGTATATTTTCTGAAAGCCTTGAAATTACCTATCAATCCATATTTTTGTCGGCCTGATCGGATAATATTAAGTTGCTTAAAAAGATAAAGAAAAATATCGAAAAACGAAAACAATTTTTTTCGGCTCTGGGTTTGGATATCGGTGGAAATTGGACCCAATTTCAGAAAGACCTTGGAATTACCTATCAATCCACATTTTTTTGTCGGCCCAATCGAATATTATTAAGCCGGTTAAAAATAATAAACAAAAATACGGAGAAATCGAAAATAATTTTTTTTTACTCTGGGTTTGGATATCGGCTGGATGTAGGCCCATTTTCGGAAAGGTCTTGAAATTTCTTATCTACCTATATTTTTTTTTCGGCTCGATCTGATATTATTAAGTCGATTAAAAAAAAAGGTCTTGTAATTACCTATCAATCCATATTTTTGTCGGTCCAATCGAATGTTATTAAGTCGGTTAAAAAATAATAAAGAAAAATATGGAAAAACCGAAAATAATTTTTTTTTTTACTCTGAGGGTTTGTATCTCGGTCGGAAGTTGGCCCATTTTCTGAAAGGACTTGAAATTTGCTATCTACCTATATTTTTTTTTGCCCAGTCGGATATTATTAAGCCGGCTAAAAAAAATTAAGAAAAATATCGAAAAATCGAAAATAATTTTTTTTGGCTCTGGGTTTGGATATCATTCGGAAGTATGCCCCTTTTTCTGAAAGGTCTTGATATTTCCTATCTACCCATATTTTTTTCGGCCCGAGCGGATATTATTAAGGGGGTCAGACACCTTTACAATTTTCTTCATAAAATGACCTGAAAAAAATTAATTTTCATAATTAGAAATATTTAGAAGTAATATCCTAAAAATATATTCAATTTAAGATAAAATGAGACCCAAAAAAAAATTTTGAACGATTTTAACCAAATATATGGCCATTTCAAAATTTTTGCTCTGCCGTTGATTCCAGATTCAGGAACTGCATATATTTTAATGGGAGAGGTCCTAAAATTTTGGTATTTTATATGACTATTGACTGAAGAGTTGTACGTATCTAATTTATTTGATTAAATAATTTTTTACGGTCAAAAATTGCTAAAAAATCTTAAATTTAAGTGAAATTCAGATTTTTTAGCAATCTTTGACCGTAAAAAATTATTTAATTAAATAAATTGGATACATACAACTCTTCAGTCAATAGACATATAAAATACCAAAATTTTAGGACCTCTCCCATTAAAATATATGCAGTTCCTGAATCTGGAGTCGACGGCAGAGCTCAAAATTTTACATTATGTAGAAAACAGCTTTAAAGATAAAATTACTAAAATACTTCTTTATTTCTTCTTCTTTATTTCTTAACTCCATCTCTACCCTGAAATACAAAATAATATTGTTTTTCGCTCAAAATATTTTACATTTAGAACAAATATTCTGTTACCTCAGTATACGATCTATCAGACTTGTAAGCCATGAGCACGCGTAACAGTCATATGCACATCAGTCAGTGAAGTTTGTTAAGTGGTTTAATATGTAGATCCTTTGGTCCTTTTAAATCCATATGTTTTTAATAATCTTTATCACATATATTAGATTCTTGTACATATACTGAGGTAAATAAAGAATGTGTTGAGAAATCCAAAGTCCTTCATGCATGTAATGAAGCCAGTATCGCCATAGCCAAATGCTTGAAAAAAATGTTTATAGCAGCAACATTCCTATATTGATCTTCTTTTAATGTCTGATAAGGTGAACTTCTTTACTTGTCCTTCATTATTCTTTTTCACATATAATATTATTACTTAATAAAGAGAATACGACTGATACATATTTATTGCAGTGCATAACTGTTTTTACTTCAGAAAATAAAATGTCAATTATATCATAGTGAGATTCAGGCAATGGCTGATAATGGTAGCTTTCTGGCAGAAGCGAAGGTTCCAAAACATTTTTCTGCACAATAGCATATCTTTCGCTTCCTTTAAAAGTTGATTTAAATCTTTACACTAAATGTTTTTTGTAATAGTCAATATAGACTTAATTTTTCTTTAGTATCAATCCCTGTTATTTTAAGTATAAAGTTTCCAATAAAAGTTCAACTACTAAAAGCTATTTCTAAAACATTAATTCAACTGTCACAGGTATTATTCAAACACTTTTAAAAACTGATTTAAAATACTTTTACTTATTATAATACACTAAATGTTTACTCCAAAATCCGTTGGAAACAATGAAAATTAAGAACAACACTTTGTATAGAAAAGGTGCTGATGCTGATATCACAGTGTTTATATGAAATGACAGCTATGCATGTTTACATTGCTTGCGGACTTTTACATAGGTTAAAATCAGCTCTGTTACAGTGAATCCACATTGCATGCCGTATGCCTTCAGAAAAAAGTTGTTGTCTGGAATCTATAGGATTTATAACTCTATGGTTATCGAGGAACAAGAGCCTTGTTCCTTGCTGTTCTTCGTATATATAGATATATAACCCATGTTATTCTTGTACTTTATATCTGTTCCTCAGAGCTGTGTGAAGGCCCTATAGGAATTGTAACCATAGAGTTATAAATATTATAGATTTCGGACAACAACTATTTTTCTGACGGCATACGGCATACGGCATACGGCATGCAACGTGGATTCACTGTTACAATAAAGGAGTGAGCTGTGAGCCTGTAAGAGGCTGTCGTTGATAAGCCAGGTTGTTACGGTACCAACTTAACTGCTATATAAGTTTTAAAATCAAATTTTTATTTTTGTCAAAAATACCGTCCATAAATTATATTATTTATTTTGTATCTTTGTATTAATGATTAAAATATTATTTTTGGATCTTTTAAAGTATATACAGACAGATATTTAGAATGAGAATTTTAAATATATTAAGAACAGTGAAATGAAAAAAAAATTAATAGAAATAATATATGATTATATAATTATGTATACAAGGGGAAAAATGTAATTTGAACAAAAAACAAATGAAAAGCTTTATCAGTGTTTTGTGTATATTCTTAAAACAGAAATAGATAATGCTTTAAAACTAATTGGGACATATTCTACAAGTGTTTTTTTAGTAAAATATGTAATAAAAAAAAATTGATTTTTCGTCATTCTAAAGGTGTCCGATCCCCTTAAATCGATTAAAAATAATAAAGAAAAATATGGAAAAATCGAAAATAATTTTGTTTTACTCTGGGTTTGGATATCGCTCGGATGTAGGCCCATTTTCGGAAAGGTCTTGAAATTTCCTATCTACCCATATTTTTTTTGGTCCGATCGGATATTATTAAGTCGATGAAAGAAAAATAAAAGTTGTAACGGGCTAAAAGCTGTCCTCGGTGCGCTATATCTCATCGCGGACTTGCCGATGAACGGCGCAGCAATTGACAGGCGTGAGCACTTACTCGTGCCAACCCTCGACGATTAGCCGCCCTTCAGCTCCGTGCTCGCCGTCGCACAGTGGGGCCACGAGCAAAAAAAAGCGCCGAAATTCGCGCTTGCCTCGAAAAATGCATAAAAAAAAAGTTTAAGGCATGAAAGTATTCGTTGTAACCTATATTTTATTAAACCGTTTCCCCTGGTATGATCGTAATCGATATGTATATGTATATCAGGCATATATTGAGCATACATACAGTAACCGCATTAAAATGACATTTTCGTGCAAAGCTGTTCATTACTCGATGTATCTACCATAATAAAAATATATTTAACACACATAAATATATATATATATATATATATATCATTAGATTATTATTAGACATACATATGAGTTATATCGGTTCGTGTATGTGTGTACATATGCATATATATAAATATTATCTTATATCTTAAAAATGAACAAAATTAAAAAAATGGATTTTGTGGTATGCGACACATACACGTATACATACACACAAGGACAAACACGCGCGTACACACACACACACACACACAAATATATCTGTGGTGCTAAGGAAGAAGGGAACAAATCACTTGGAAAAATTTTAGAGATATGGCGATTTAAATGATAAAGCTTAAATGCAACTGCTATAGTTGTCCTTTTTCAATTACGTTGTAACTACAGAATAATGAACTTTTTACCAAATAAAAACTTCAAAATATGGTGTATTAAACCTCAAAAAAAAGAAAAATGGTTTTAACTCGATTTTCATAAAGAGTGGATTAATTCCCATCTTCCTTGGCACCACAGATATATTACTTATTATGAAATCCACTATTTATTAAATATTGAACATGTAGCTGTGGTATAATACAAATAATGCATATTATATTATATCAATAATAAGTAATATATAGTTGTATGTGTGTGTGTGTATGCGCGTGTTTGTCCGTGTGTGTATGTATACGTGTATGTGTCGCATACCACAAAATCCATTTTTTTAATTTTATTCATTTTTAAGATATAAGATAATATTTATATATATGCATATATACACACATACACGAACCGATATAACTCATATGTATGTCTAATAATAATCTAATGATACATATATGTGTGTGTGTGTGTTAAATATATTGTTATTATGGTAGATACATCGAGTAATGAAAAGCTTTGCACGAAAATGTCATTTTAATACGGTTACTGTATGTGTGCTCAATATACGCCTGATATACATATATATCGATTACGATCATACCGGGGGAAACGGTTTATTAAAATATAGGTTACAGCGAATACTTTCGTGCCTCAAACTGTTTTTTTTATGCATTTTTCGAGGCAAGCGCGAATTTCGGCGCTTTCTTTTGCTCGCGGCCCCACTGTGCGCCGTGAGCGCCAGCACGTCAAACACGGCCGCGCAGCAGACTCATAGTGCGAATAGAGAGGCAGGTAATAGGCCGCGAGACGGGCGAAATCAGTGTTATGAGGATCGTGCTGGCAAGCCGGACCAGGCTTGAAAGGAAAATGATCGCAAGGGTCAAGGCAGCCCGAGATCGAAATTTGTGGGGCCTTGCTTTGCATGCCAGTCAGTGGGGCACCGGGCATCTGAGTGTCCGTATATGATTTGTTATTGGTGCAGCGAGCGTGGACATGTGGTGAGGGACTGTCCGCAGCGGGCTAATCTTGCTTGCACTAAATGTGGTTCTCCGGGGGTGACGGAGCAGACGTGCGCGCGTTGTGCACCTCGATTGCCGCCGTCGGGAAACACACAGGGCGCGGGGCAAAAATAAAGCTCTCTCCCCGCGCTAATGATGTACTGATCGCGAGGGCCGTTAGTGTGGAGATAGATCTGCCGTATCTAATGCAATCATTAGAGATGAATAATAATGCAAAATTCGTAAACGTGAGCACGAAAGAATCAAGCGAAAATGAGAGTGATAGGGAGGAGACGCGTAAGTGTGAGGAGAATAAAATGCGAAATCCGAATGCGCGCGAACGTCAGCCGAGCGGTGCTGACGTCGAGGCGACGAGTAAGAGTGTAGCATCGGGAGAGAATGTGCGCAGTGACCAGCAGCCCGGCGTGGAGGCTAGCGCGATAGTAACGCGGGATACTAATAGCGAGAGGAAGACTTAGTATCAATCTGGGTCTATATCCAGTTCTGGGACCTATGTAGGATTTTGGGACTTTTGGCTCCGAGCGTCTTGCAGCAGAAAATTAGCACCAAAACATGCCTCCTCTTCGAATTGGCTAAGGCAAAAACTCGCCAAGATACCCGAAAATGGTCTGCTAGCTTAATATCAATCTGGGTCTATGTCCAGTTCTGGGACGTACGAAGGATTTTGGGACTTTTGGCTCCGGGCATCTTGCAGCAGAAAATTAGCACCAAAATATGCCCCCTCTCCGAATTGGCTAAGACAAAAATTCGCCAAGATACTGACAAAGGGTCTACTAGCTTAATATTAAGCTAGCAGATCGCGTGTTTCTCGGAAACGCTGGAGCAGAAAAATCCGGGTGAGCGTAGAAAATTAGCAGAAAATTAGCAGAAAATTATGGTATTGTTTATAAGCTCGGGTCATAAAAGTGATCTGCTAGCTTAATAGACGTAGTCCGAGGAGAACCACCTTAAGCAAAATCTAAGCTTCCCTCGATCTTTTGATCTCCATTTTGAATTTCGAAAGTCTGATGGCAAGATCATGATCAGCGACCTCGAATACCCCTGTACTCCAATTTCGGGGTAAACTTAAGCTTTTTTCGTCGTTTTAACCGCCATATTGGATCGACCATTTTATCCGGAACTTCGTAAATTCTCGTATACCAATTTTGAACACAATTTATGGTTTTTTCCTCACACTGGGCCGAAAATGCCTCATTCCCGCCCGGCTCTGAAACGGAAATATGGCATTTTCGGCCTCGATGTGAGGAAAAATAGTATACGCACCACGGGAGTAAAATTGGCCAGCCCCCAGCTCGTGTTTGCCACCCTCGCCTTCGGCTGGGGTGGCAATTTTACACGAGCTGTGGACTGTCCAAGTTTTTTCCTCCCATGGTGCGTAATAGACTATTTCTTATTTTTCAGTGCCATATTGTATCCACCATTTGGAATTTCGAAAGTCTGATAGCAAGATCGTGATCAGGGACCTTGCAAACCCCTGTATTCCAATTACTAGAAATACCTAAGCTGTTTTCAAATTTTTAACCTCCATATTTGATCGGTCATTTTGAATTTTGAAAGTCTGATAGCAAAATCTTGATCAGCAACTTCGAAAACCCCCGTATGTCTATTTTGAGCATAATCTAAGCTTTCTTCGAACTTTTAACGGCCATATTGATTCCGCCATTTTGAACTTCGGAAGTCCAAAAACAAAATTTTGATCAGGAACCTCGAGAACCCCTGTATACTAATTCTAAGCAAAATCTAAGCTTTTTCGAATTTTTTACCGCCATATTGGATCCGGCATTTTGAATTTCGAAAGTCCAATAGCAAAATCTTGATCAGCGACCTCGGAAACTCCTATATAAGAACTTTCATCAAAATATAAGCATTTTTCAAATTTATAATTTTCCTTGTTGTAAGCTCGTCTTGTGCATTAACTTCATCGAATATTCGAATTCATATATGAATTATATATAACAGATCAAGGAATCTATCGAGATTCGCCTTGAGGCCAACAGGGCTGATCCTCATAGAGTAATTATAGATAGACTAGGCAGGGAATAGGCGCTTTTGTAAGTGGAAGTACCTCGGAAAAAAAATGACGTAGCTGTCAACAAAACTACACACACGCGCGCGCGCGCAGGCACGTACACACGCACACTTATTAGAAAGCGATAAGGAGAGTAGGAGGAAAGGAGGAGAAAGGGAGAAGAAGAGGTTATAGAGTGGTTGTGGAAGGGCTGAGGAGCGGCGGAGGAGGGGAGGAGTGGAGGAGGCGGACCCCAAAAAATGCTTACACCTATATAATATACATGGTGTCCCATTTTAAACAGACCACGCAAATATCTCGAAAAGTAAGGGAGATGGAAAAAAACTTTAATTATAAAAATTGTAGGGTACGAAGGGGGCCAACTTACGGTCACCTTGATCATGACCTTGAGGTCAAGGATGAAGGACATTTGAAGGTCAAATCGATTTTTTCAAATGGGAACTCCAACTTTTGACCTCGTAAATGGAAAGAGCGGAAAATTTTACGTTCAGATATGATCTTGGGTCAAGGTCATAGTCAAGATCATGGTGAAGATCTAAATCAATGCATCCGTACATTCCGAAAACTTTGCAAACTAGAAAAAAACATTAAATACAAAATTTGTATGGTTTGGAGGGGGCCAACTGATAGTGACCTTAACCGTGTCCTTGAGGTCAAGGATGTAGGTCATTTAAAGGTCAAATTGATTTTTTCAAATGGGAACTCCCACTTTTGACCTTGCGAATGGAAAGAGCGGAAAATTTTATGTTCAGATGTGACCTTGGGTCAAGGTCATAGTTAAGGTCATCATCAGTTGGTTCCCTCCGAATCATACAAATTTTGTATTTAATGTTTTTTTCCACATACACACATAGTTTGCAAAGTTTTCGAAATTTTCGGATGCATTGATTGATTTAGATGTTGACCATAACCTAATCATGACTTTCTGGTTGATTTTCAAGGTCAAATAGAAGTACGCTTCAGTTTTTTTAATGAGAAACCATATTTTTTATTACGGATTCATATTCCTCGTAAGAAAATACGTAAGTTTTATTTAGAACAATTTTTTTCCAAGGCGGTTTCTCTCTCTTGCTAATGGGCGTGACACCATAGCTAGGCAGCCGAATTTAACCACTCAATTTAACGATGCAGTTAGACCAGACAACATCAACCAAATTGGACACCACAGATAAGTTGCCTAACCAGTGATTACATAGCCTAACACTACAGTTGGGTACTTTATCCAATAATCATATCAAATAATATTATGGTGGCGACGCCAAGAGATCTTGTCAAAAGAATTGCTTCCTCCTAGAGGAAGCTTTGTGATAGTAAAAAAAAAAGTTTATGAGATAATGTGTTAGAAATGTTATTTAGCAAATTTGGAATCGAAATACACTATTTTTAGAAAATGTCCGTATGGATGTGTGTGTCTGTGTGTGTGTGTATGTATGTATGTCCGTATACGCTGATATCTCATGATCTACTCGACCGATTTTAACGGGAGAGTGATCATTTTTTTAGATTTTGCTTCCACAATTGGGGTCAATATTCTATTTTTGTAAAATTTAATTTTTTTTATAGCCATTTTTTAATTTTCAAAATTTTTTTTTTCGATTTTTTTAATATTTAGAACAAATATTGCTTATATATCATGAATTCTCTATATGTAGGATAAAATTATCTACAATTAAAAAAAAAAAAAAGTCGGTAGCTATATTTCGTCATAAGTTATTGATGAAAACGTAATTTTTTGTATATAGGTTATATTTCGAAATTTAAAAAGATATTAACATGAATATTTTTTTGGTTATAAAGGATATTAAGTACTATAACTTACTAAATTTTTAGGTTTTCTTATTCATTATTTTTTAAGAAAAAAAATAATTTATAAAACAAAGTGATTTTTTTGTCGTTCAATAACTATAGTAAAATTGGCTTAATCACTTTGAAATTCTTTGTTGGGGTAGATTTTGTATATCAATCGAGTGAGTTCTTTGGGCAAAAGGATTGATCCATAAATTTCTAAGATATTTGAGGTTAAAATTTTTTTCAATTTTTTTTTAAATCGTAATTTCTCGAGAACGGCTCTATGTATCTAAATGGGGTGGGTGATATTCGAAAGAGAATTAAATTACCTATGTTTTCTAAACAAAAATTAATTCTCTAGCTATCACGGTTCTTTTGTTATTAACAAAAACGTAAAAATTGAAAAATGAAAAAAAATGAGTTTTCTTACTCGCCCACCCGAAAGTACGTACTTTCGGCCCGCATCTCCGGGCCGAAAGAGAAACTTTCGCATCCTATTTTAGACCAACCGCGCGCTCTGATTGGCTGCCGAAATTTCCTGACCCGCGGCGCTTCAGCGCCCGCGCGCATGCCCGAGGAAAGATGTTTGTGCGGTGTGAAGGTTAGACACGTACGAAATAAACAGAGGAAAGTGCACGGGTGACGAGAAAAAAGTTAGTTGAAATAAAAAGTGGTTTTGTTTGATCGTGGTTATTGTTTTTTAAACGTATGGACGGGAGCGTCCGAGAAAAATATGTTTGTGCGGTGTGAAGGTTAGACACGTACGAAATAGACAGAGGAAAGTGCACGTGTGACGAGAAAAAAGAGTTAATTGAAATAAAAAGTGGTGTTGTCTTCTTTTAATGAATGTGTTTCTGATGCCCGCCCCGACCAGCAAAACCTCGGCTTCGCCTCGGTTTTGCAAATGTCGGGCGGGCATCAGACCATCTGTACAATAGCGAAAGTAGCAGACGCTCAAAAAACCAGCTCTCTACGCCGGGCCGAAAGAAAAAACAGTCGGTAATATCGACCGAGCTACCCAAAGCGGCCGACAGAGGCACTACTATCGAGCGGGCCGAAAGAAAAACTAACACTCAAACACAGCTAGCAGACGACAACGCAATTTTATCAATTATTTAACAATTACAGAACGTACTTTCGGCCGGGGAGTAAGAAAAATAGTATACAATACTTGGACCGGAAATTGGATGCCCTGGCCGTGCGTTATGACGCCCTCGGCTTCGCCTCGGGCGTCATACCACGCACGGCCCGGAAATTCAATTTCCGGCCCACGTATCGTAATATACTATTTATATGTTCAACTATTACAAGAGTAAAATTGTCTTATTCGCTTCAAAATTCATTGTAGAGGTATATTATTGATAGTTCTCGGATAAGTTCTTTTGGCAAACGATTGGTTCATAAATTTCAGAAATATTTGAGGTAAACACAATCAAAGAACAACTTTAGAATATTTTTTTATTTCGAAACAATGTACGACGAGAAGCCGTTGACAGTGGACTTGAAGAAGAAAAATTTGATGAAGAATAGAACTTGAAGAAGATTGTTTTCCATTCATATAAGAATTAAAATCACAAACAAATAAATTGCAAATGGAACCTCAATGAATAGCTATGAAAAAATTACAAGTTAATATTTTCCATAAAATTTTTCCAATTTTTTTCGCGAAATAGTATATTACACACCTAGGCAGTAAAAATAAGAAATGTCTCAGATCACATGTAATTGTCGGCCGAGGCGAAGCCGAGGTTGACAAACATGTGATCTGAGGCTTTCTTTTTTACTGGTCAAGGTCTGTATACTATTTTTCTGCTCGACGGCGCCGGAAAGCGGCAACTTTGTTTCGCGCAGCGGCTTGGAAGTTGGCGCTTTCCGGCCGGAGGACAGAAAAATTTATTTTTCGAATTTTAATTTAATAAAAGGAATCAAAAAATTATTTTGAGGAAGCTACGTGCCAATGAATTGGCAGCGGGTTTTTTTTTGCAAAGGACAAACCGGAGAGAAAAAGTAATTTTTTTTTCAGTACTTATTTCAGCCAGACAGAGTGTTGGGAATAAGTGAGAAATTTTGTATTCAAACCTTAATGAGAAAAATCAAATTACTTCATACGTTGTGGAAATCAATATCAGTTATCCATTTGAGCCGACATAGATTTTTATTTCTGTTTCTGGCGTGATTCAGGACAAGCCTATAAAGTTTTAGCCAAATCGGCGAATAACACTTCCCTGGTGTTACTTGTGAGAGAGGTGACTCGTGAACTGTCCTTCTCAGGATAGTTCACGTGGAACTTTTTTAGTGGCTGGCGACTGAAAGGGACCAAATATGCCGGATTATTCGAGAAACGAAATCGTTGACATTCTGTTGTCTCTTGGGGCATGTCGTGCTGCGGCAAGGTATTACCGCCACAATTATCCAGAGAGGCTTCACTACCCGAATCACGTGAGAAACCGAAGCATTGAGCAAAGAGGGAGACATGGACCACCAATATGTAGAAATCATCGTCGCATTATGATATCGAACAACGATGACCCAACGAATTCTCGTCGTTTTGGCAATGGCTGATTTGGATCCTCATATTTCTTTGTGCAACCTTCATAGACGTACTGGGATCCCAAGATCGACAGTTAGCAGAATTTTCAGTCTTCACAGTTTCCATCCGTATCACATCACATTGACTCAAGCTTTAATGCCCGATGATTTCCGCCGCAGACTCAACTTCTGCAATTGGGCACAAGCGAGAATCCGTGAAGATTCTGAATTCTTTAGATACGTAACGTTTTCGGATGAGGCTACAGTCCATGGTAACGGGCAACTCAATCGGCATAACAGCCATTATTGGTCTATCCAGAACCCTCATTGGGTACGTCATGTTGATAATCAGCATAGATGGAGCCTCGTAGTTTGGTGCGGTATAATAAATGGTTATCTTATAGGACCTTATTTTTTCGATGGGAATGTCAACGGTGCAGCATATCTTGATTTCCTGCAGAATGAGTTACCAGAATTATTGGAAGATGTGGACTTGGAAACAAGACGTCGATTATGGCTACAACATGATGGTGCACCGTGTCATCGCTCACTAATGGTTCGTCACTTCTTGAACCAACGATACCGAAGACGATGGATAGGCATTGGTAGTAACATTACTGAGTGGTGTCCAAGATCACCAGATCTGACAAGTCCAGATTTCTTTTTATGGGGCTACTTGAAAAATATTGCTTATGCACAACAACCCACGACACGGCAAGATATCATACAACGCATCACACAAGTTTGTAGAGCTATTCCGCCTCACATTATGTTGTCCACAGTCAAAAACTTTGAACGACATAGAATTCAACATTACATTAACGTGAACGGGAGTATTTTTGAACATCTGATGAGATAAATGTTTGTGTTACGATCTTAACCATAACTCTCTGGGTAGTCCAATGTGTTGACTTCATTGGCTGGTTAATCAACAAATACCTTGCTTCCATTAGCTGGGTAGTCAATGTTTTGCATTGATCAGCTGTACATTCCCACCTTGCCTTCATTGGCTGGGTAATCAACAAATACCTTGCTTTCATTAGCTGGGTAGTCAATGTTTTGCATTGATCAGCTGTACATTCCCACCTTGCCTTCATTGGCTGGGTAATCAACAAATACCTTGCTTTCATTAGCTGGGTAGTCAATGTTTTGCCTTGATCAGTTGGACATTCCCACCTTGCCTTCATTGGCTGGGTAATTAATACCTTGCAAACTTGAAAACTTTGCAAACTACATGGTAAAAAAACATTAAATACAAAATTTGTATGATTTGGAGGGGGCCAACTGATGGTGACCTTGACCATGACCTTGGCCCAAGGTCACACCTGAATCTTAAAATTTTCAGCTTTTTCCATTTACGAGGTCAAAAGTGGGAGTTCCCATTTGAAAAAATCGATTTGACCTTCAAATGACCTTTATTATTGACCTCAATGTCATGGTCAAGGTTACTATCAGTTGGCCCCCTCCAAACCATACAAATTTTGTATTTAATGTTTTTTTCTAGTTTGCAAAGTTTTCGGAATGTACGGATGCATTAATTGATTTAGATCTTCACCATGAGCTTGACCATGACCTCGACCCAAGGTCATATCTGAACGTAACATTTTCCGCTCTTTCCATTTACGAAGTCAAAAGTGGAAGTTCCCATTTGAAAAATCGATTTGACCTTCAAATGATTTACTTTTCTTGGTCTGTTTAAAATGGGACACCGTGTATATGTGTGTATATATATTCCTATATTATATCGTTGCAAGAGGCTTGTATGCAGCTAAACCCCTCCTCCCCCTTCTCCCTCCTCCTCGCCCCTCCTCAAAATAAGGTTAAAATATAATTAGAAATAAGTGTTTTTAGTATTACATTTTCTCCTCAAAACCCCTCCTCCCCTCCTCCCTCTCATCTCCTCTGCTCCCCCTCCTCGCCTCTACTTACAGCCCCTCCCCCCTCCTCACACCCCTCATTCTACCCCTCCTTATAATATTATATTGTATATCTAATTAAAGATGAATTGTAGAAATTTTATTATGTAATTCTGATATCGATGGTGGTTAAAAATTCGGAAAAAGGTTTGGTATTTCTCAAAATTGAAGAAAAGCGGTTTCTGAAGTCGCTGGTCACGACTTTGCTGTTGGAGTTTCGAAATTCAAAATGGCAGATCCCAATATGGCGGTTAAAGGTTCAGAAAAAGCTTAGATTTTGCTCAAAATAGAAATTGATGGGTTTTCGAGATCGCTGATCACGATCTTGCTATCAGACTTTCGAAATTCAAAATGGTGGATCCAATCTGTCTGTTAAAAGTTCGCAAAAAGCTCAGGTATTTCTCAAAATTGGAATACAGAGGTTTCGAAGTCGCTGATTACGATTTTGCTATCAGACTTTCGAAATTCAAAATGGAGGATCTAATATGGCTTTTAAAAGTTCTGAAAAAGTTTAGATTTTGCTTAAAATTGCAATTGATGGATTTTCGAGGTCGCTGATTGCAATCTTGCTATCACACTTTCAAAATTTAAAATGGCGGATTCGACATGATGGTTAAAAATTCGAAAAAAAGCTTAGGTATTTCTCAAAATTGGATTACAGGTGTTTCTGCGGTCGCTGATCACGCGTTTGCTGTCGGAGTTTCGAAATTCAAAATGGAGGATCTAATATGGCGTTTAAAAGTCCAGAAAAAATTTAGTTTTTGCTTAAAATTGCAATTGATGGATTTTCTAGGTCGCTGATCGCGATCTTGTTAGCAGACTTTCGAAATTCAAAATCACGGTAAAAAATTGGAAGAAAACTTAGATTTTGTATAAAATCGGTATACAGGAGTTTTCGAGGTCGCTGATCAAGTTTTTCTATTAGACTTTCGAAATTCAAAATGGCGGATCCAATAGGGTGATTGAAAATTGGAAAATTGCTTAGAGTTGGCTGAAAATTGGTATACAGGGGTTTTCGAGGAGACTGATTAAAATTTTGCTATTGGACTTTCGAAATTCAAAATGGCGGATCCAATAAGGATGCCTGAAGAAATGGAAATCTACAAGCGTCATCTCTACAAGACAATAATGAAGAAATATCCTGATTGATTCTCCAATGTGTATAAAAGATCTAATAGATTCTCAAAATGTAATCAGCTGATAGTAAGCAAAATCCAAGATATTCTCAACAGTATTTATTGCACTCAAAGTACAAAAAAAAGTATTATGTTTTGAAGTTAATTCTTCAGAATAGAAAAAGAAAATTCTGATTTTAATAGATTATCTAGTTGAAACTCACTTAGAACAAACTCAAAAAATGAACGTAGTGATCTGTCCGATACGAGTGTATTATTGTATTATCAAAAAGTGACATCTAATCAGTGTTTTATGTTAAATAAAATAAAGTACTGGTATGATGTGTTATATAATGAAATAAAATCAGTGTTTATAATTAACAATTTAAAAAAGTAGTGCAAATAAACAGCGTTATAACCAACAAATAATTAACTCACATGAGAACGAATATTAAAACATGTTACTTATTTAGGTTGTGAATGTGGTTTTTCTGAAATATTTTTTGTAGCTCACTTTTATGGATTTTTCTCTCATCACGCTAATTTAGATTTCATGCTAATACTATTTGTAATATGTTGGCAGTAGAAAAACATACTTTTTTATATTATAAAAAACTGCCTGAAGAAATGGAAATCTACAAGCGTCATATCTACAAGACAATAATGTAGAAATATCCTGATTGATTCTCCAATGTGTATAAAAGATCCAATAGATTCTCAAAATGTATCAACTGATAAGAATTTGTCCATCGGTCTTACAGTCTTGTAAATTAAATTAAAATAATTCATATTTATGGCAGTCAGATTGTCCTTGTTTATAATCACCCCCGCAGAATCTGAAATAAAAACTTAATTAAAACCTGGAAAAAACTTTGTTAGTAAAGGACGATCTGACTGCCCCCCACCACCAAATTGCCCAACGTTTCGAGCCCGCTCCGGCTCCTCCTCAGGGACTGAAATGAAACCCGCGATACACCTCCTTATATGCCCTCATGCCCCCTTCTTTTCTCTTACCCCCACCACCACCCACTTTCCCCTCTCCAACTTTCCATTCTCACTTAAATTAATAAAGAATGATAAATGCTGTCTAATTTACTTGACTCTATCATTAAATTTACATTATTCTGATTTCTTAGAATGTGAATACTTTCAAGGCTTTCCCTGTTATATTTATTCTTAATCCCCTGTTCCAAAATATCCACACTCCCAAAATCGAAAGAATGCAAACTATTTAAACAGTGTTCTTTCAAACCCAACGTACAACTTGAGCTGCGTAAACTATATTGATGTTCATATATTCTCTTTTTCAAATATCTACCTGTTTGACCAATATAACAACCATTACAATCCCTACAATTAATTTTATAAACTACTCCCGATTTTAAACATTTATCATCCTTGTCTTTACAATTACTAAATAACCTTTCTAAATTATTATCGTTTCTAAAGAAAACTTGAATATTATGCTTACTAAAAACCCTTCTAATCCTTTCCGACAAACCTCTAACATATGGTAAACTAAAATGTGTTCTTTCCATTTCTATTCCCTGTTTGATTATCTACCCGCTGCTTCAATCCACCATTATAAATTTCCCACACTCTCTCATCAACCATTTTATCATTAAATTTTACCGGATAACTATTCTTAATAAATGTTTCTCTAACTAAATTTAAATTCTTTTTCGTAAAATCTTTATGTGACAATTTAATCGCTCGGTCAATGACACCCTTGATCGCACCTGTTTTGTTTCCGAATTGGTGGTGAGAATCAAAATTTAAAAATCTACCTGACCATGTAGGTTTTCTATACCAATCTAATTTCACTCTATTATTATTAACTCTAATGACTCTAATATCTAAAAAACTCAATTGATTATCTTTCTCAACTTCTTTTGTGAATTTAATTCTATCATGGATAGAATTAAACACATCCACCATTTCATCCACAAAACATTCAGGTACAACTGCAAAAATGTCATCAACATATCTTTTAAAAATAATTGGCTGAAAAACCAACTTAGACAAAGCAACACTTTCCAATTTTTCCATTACTAAATTCGCTATAACAGGTGACAAAGGTGATCCCATTAGACAACCATATCTTTGCTCATATAAACTATTATCGAAAGAAAAAATTGTGTTTTTAAAAACCAAATTAAGTGCCTTTATAAATTCATCTTTTGTTAAACTAGTATGTACTTTAATTTCAGACCATTTATCTTGTATAATATCATTCAACAACTCTAAAGGTATATTTGTAAACAAAGACACTACATCCAATGAAACCATCCTATGATCATTCGGAATAATAATATCTTTCATTATATCATAAAAACTCCAACTATCTTTAATATATAAATTTGTTTTGCCCACTATCTTGAACAATATATTAGACAAAAATCTAGCAAGTCTATACGTCTGAAAATTTATCGATGATATTATTATTCTATATGTCAACTGTTCTTTGTGAGTCTTAGGAAGCCCATAACATTTAGCTACAGTGCCATTTTCACATTTTAAATATGAGGCGTTTCACGTCAGCTCTCCAGGCGCGGCGCGCGAGCGCGAAATCATGCTGTTTTCAGCTTGTGTTTGGAGGGCTAAGATGTATCTAAAAAAAATAATCCCCAAGTGATTTCGATGTATTTTTTCCTCAGCTTTCCGATGGTGCTATTAGTTTACAAAATTTTTCAATTCTAAGTATTTCTTGAATAATATCTCGAAAAAATCAAAAAACCCCTATGTAGAAAAAGGCTATATCCATGTAAAATTTCCTCCTCTTTCGATCTAGCAGGTCAAAAAAAATATTAAAAATATAGTTTTTGAGATATAACAAGTTTTATGTTTTTTTGAGGTTAGAATTGAAAAATTTTGAGAAACTAATAGCACCATCGGAAAGCTGAGGAAAAAATACATCGAAATCACTTGGGGATTATTTTTTTTAGATACATCTTAGCCCTTCAAACACAAGCTGAAAACAGCATGATTTCGCGCTCGCGCGCCGCGCCTGGAGAGCTGACGTGAAACGCCTCATATTTAAGCATACTATCCTTAATATACGCTTTTGTTTTCCCATGCATCAATAATTCTTTCAATTTATCTTGTAGTCTATTGATATGTGGATTCCTAATTTTCACGTAAGTGGTATCATCATCCAACATAAGTTGAATTTTATTTATATAATCCCTTTTATCTGAAACTACAGTTACATTTCCTTTATCTGCTTTTTGGAATATCATATTCGGATTCTCTCTCACGAATTTCTTCGTTATTTTTAATTCATGCAACAAATTACTGTTCAAATAATTATCAAATCTATGTTCTCTTTTAAAATTATCAATAACTTTAACTAAAGAACTCCTACATTGTTTTTTAAACTCTAGATTAAAACTACTCATACTACTTTCTACCTCAGCGATGATATTCTTGATCGGAAGAGCTTTACTTGAATATGATATTCCAAATTTAGCACCCTTTGACATGATATTTACCACTTCTTCTGGTATTACTTTGTCAGTTAAATTTCTAAACCAATCCTTATTAACATTGTTAGTTTGATTGACCTAAGAGTGTTTTCTATGCTTTAAATATTCAAATTTTCTTTTTAATTTACTCCTATGGTTATATTTTACTTTGTCAAAGTGCCTCTTTTGACCATGAGAAAATTCTTGCAAACCATTCTGTTCTACTTTATTATATAAATATCTTTCAAGCTCTAATAAATATTTATTCAAACGATTAATTTCAAAATTCAAATCTCTAATTTCTAAGTTAAATAATTTGTTTTTGAAAAAGAAAATATTTTTTCGTAGATCATAAGAAACTCTTTTGTTGTAATCACGATAAAACCCCTTATCATCAAATTTTTTCCCAATATGGTTAGGAAAAATATTTGAAGACTGTAAGACCGATGGAAAAATTCTTATCAGTTGATAGTAAATTGCAGTCGACATAAGTAATATTTTTAATTCTCAAAATGTAATCAGCTGATAATAAGCAAAATCCAAGATATTCTCAACAGTATTGCACTCAAAGTACAAAAAAAGTATTATGTTTTGAAGTTAGTTCTTCAGAATAGAAAAAGAAAATTCTGATTTTAATAGATTATCTAGTTGAAAATCATATTAGAGCTAGTGAAGTCTTTTGAAGACTTATGGAATAATGTGTGCTTTTCTTGAGGGATTGGAAACTCACTGATAACAAACTCAAAAAAAGAACGTAGTGATCCACCCGGTACGAGTATATTATTGTATTATCAAAAAGTGACATCTAATCAGTGTTTTGTGTTAAATAAAATAAAGTAATAATTTGATAAATTATATTTGTACATAATTTATTTGTAATCTCATTAGTAAAAACTAAATATTTCTCAAATTGTGTTTATGGTCCAAAACAGATTTAAAGTTTTGAACAGCACTTTGTAACTGTTGAACTTGTCTTTGGGGTATGGAAGCTTTCTTTATACTTTCACGTTTTAACTTCATGTAAGTCGTGTCAGCTAAAAAGCATTTTAAATACTGTTAATTAATCATCATACCTAAGACAATACACGTTTGATTATATTATTTCAAAAAATTTTACAATGTAATCACTTTATCGAGCTCCTTGAAGAAACATTCAAATTTAAAACTTTCGTGAATAACAATACTACCATTTAATAATGATATTAAAAATATACTATAATAAACTCTCATAACGTTATCACACTATGTAATTATTATTTTCTCTTAATAAGTTGTGAAATCTATCTAAAAAAACTTTTGACAAAAGTTTAAATTAAGGCAAGTATTAGTTTCTCTCTCCTCCCCCCCTTTCTCTCCCTCTCTCCCTCCCTCTCTTTCGCCCCTGTCTCTCTCGCCCTCTCTCTCCCTCCCTCTCTTTCTCCCCTATCTCTCTCGCCCTCTCTCTCCCTCCCCTCTCTCTCCCTCTCTACCTTTCTCTCAACATCTGTCAAACTGAGTACCAAAAACTTTAATGAGAGCTTAAATATTTTTTTAACACAATCAACACGTTTTTAAAAAAACTAATGTTGTAAGTACGTTTTAACAACACAATTTTTGTCTAGACCTTTTATTTCTTCGAATCTCATTTATTCAATAAGCACTCTCTGCAAATGTTAATAATTTTTTTCATGACTGTACCAATAATAATATTGTTAATATAAAACTTTCTACGAAAGTATAAAATAAGGCAAGTATAGAAATTTTTTCTTTATAATCTACTTTCCCTCCCTCTCTTCTCCCGCTCACTCTCTCCCTCTGTTTCTCCCCCATCTCTCTCTCAATATCCGTCAAACTCTGTACCAAAAACTTTAATGAGAGCTTAAATATTTTTTTTAATACAATCAACACGTTTAAAAAAAAAAATAATTTAAGTACGTTTTAACAACACAATTTTTGTCTAGACCTTTTATTTATTCGAATCTCATCTATTCAATAAGCACTCTGCAAATTGTAATAATTTTTTTCATGACTGTACCAATAATAATATTGTTAATATAAAACTTTCTATGAAAGTATAAAATAAGGCAAGTATAGACTTTTTTCTGTATAATCTATAAAATAATAATATTTATCATTTTTTAAAAGAAATCAAATAAATACCAGTGAAAAAGTCTTTTACTTCTTTGAGTCATTGTATGCTGAACAAATTATATGTAAGTAAATACATTCAAATTGTTCATTGCAAATCAAACAAATGAAAGTTATGAAATCAATTATCGATAGTCAAGTAATGCAAACAACTCTCGGAACCAACTGTATGACTATTCTCAGAAATGTATTAAAATTTGTTCATCCTTCTATACAAATTAAACACAAGAAAGTACTGAAATCAATTTATAGTAGTCAAGTACCCATAAGTTAACTTGACTGAATAATACAACTTTTCGTACCTACTTAAAAATATGCAGTCAGCGGGCATAAAGTACTACTTAACGACGAGGCGCAATAGCTCCCATACTCCTACAAAACTTTATAGAACCTACGCACTTTACGCCCGTGTGGGCAAAAATAATTTCAATTATATAATATGTAAGTCCATTCAAATTGTTCATTCTAAATCAAACAAACGAAAGCTGTGAAATCAATTACCGATAGTCAAGTAATGCAAACAACTCTCCGAAACAACTGTATGACTGTTCTCAGAAATGTATTCAAATTTTTTGTTCATTCTTCTATACAAATTAAACACAAGAAAGTACTGAAATCAATTTATTGTAGTGAAGTACCTATAAGTTAACTTGACTGACATAATAGAACTTTTAGTACCTTGCGTGTAAAATTACATTTTACGCCCACGTTGTAACTTCAAACACATTCAGCCAGTGGGCACAAAGTAGTACTTAACGCCTAACAGGCGCAATAGCTTACATACTCCCACAAAACTTTATAGAACCTACGCACTTTACGCCCATGTGGGCGAAAATTATTTTAATTATATAACTATTATGCTTTCTATTTATTTCTAAAATTCATAAGAATTTTATCAGATATTTAGGAAAAGTCAGAGCCTGTATAAAAAAATTACATAGTTACCACCACATCCCCACTTTTCATTATTTTTTCTCAATTTTGAAATTTCTATAATATTACGCATCTTGGGAGGACAATAGAAGTCTATAGAGCTGCTCTAGGTGGTCCTCCAATCTCCCATATATACTTGGCGGGCCCGACGGTTTGCAGTTTAAGGTGTAGACATGGTCATTTTCATATAGATATTCATATGTTTGAAGATCAGATAAAATGTGTAAAAGGGTTGCTTCTACATACTGATCCATATTGAATCTATTACTCTGTTATTAAATAGAAAGTGCAAACCCGCATGAAAATATCATATGAGACTCATGTGAGAATATCGGACATCAGATCTCATTTGAGAATATCGGACATCGGATCTCATATGAGATCTCATATGAGATCCCATAATGTGTAAAATTGCAGATGACATGACATATATATGATATCTCATATGAGATCTGATGTCTAAAATATTCATATGAGATCTCAGATGATATTTACACGCGGTAAAAGGATAAAAAATAGGTGGCTTGCAAAATGGTTAATAAAATCTAAAGCACTTTTGAGTAGGCTCTAAATTTATATGCATTTTTTATCTCATTCCCGCTTAAAAAAACGGACACAAAAATATTTTGGGTAATGAAAGTAAATCATGAGATTCTGCACATATAGGGATATTATATTCAAACGTATCAATTAAAAATTAAAGCCAATGTAATTATTTATAGTGGGCTTATTGGTATAAACATTGTTAATAAATTTATGTAAAAATTTAGTATTCTACATTTACAAAGCCCACCGGTAAACTGCAAACCGTCGGGCCCGCCAAGTATGTATGGGAGATTGGAGGACCACCTAGAGCAGCTCTATAGACTTCTATTGTCCTCCCAAGATGCATAATATTATAGAAATTTCAAAATTGAGAAAGAATAATGAAAAATGGGGATGTGGTGGTAAGTATGTAATTTTTTTTATATAGGCTTTGACTTTTCGTAAATATCTGATAAAATTCTTATGAATTTTAGAAATAAATAGAAGGCATAATAGTTATATAATTAAAATAATTTTCGCCCACACGGGCGTAAAGTGCGTAGGTTCTATAATGTTTTGTGGGAGTATGTGAGCTATTGCGCTTGTTAGGCGTTAAGTACTACTTTGTGCCCACTGGCTGAATATGTTTGAAGTTACAACGTGGGCGTAAAATGTAATTTTACACGCAAGGTACTAAAAGTTCTATTATGTCAGTCAAGTTAACTTATAGGTACTTCACTACAATAAATTGATTTCAGTATTTTCTTGTGTTTAATTTGTATAGGGCCGAATCCATTTCAAATCAGGTGGACCGCGTATGCCTATGTCACCGATCATTTTGGAATTAAAGTATTCATGTTCTTCTCCAAAAATTATTTGTCCCGTATATTTTTATTTTTTTGTTGCATCAAAATTTCATGCGTTCAGCAATGGCAAAAAATTCCGAGGAAAACCTTACTAAGAAAAAAATTTTTTCAATGTAATGTTCAAACCGCTACTGCTTCACCAGTTTTTTAAGCTTTTTAGCGTGTAACACATAATTTCACTAAGGTTTGAGCCCTCTTTCACGTTCTTTATGTTATTTAAAAAAAAAATAAAAAATGCACGAGTTATGTACTTTTTACTGAAAAATGCACTTTTTAGAAAAGTGCATTTTTCTCAAAAACGCCATTTTTTTTTGCTCAATTTTTTTTTGTCCTGATAGAGGACCTAAATACCTATCTAGACGTATTTGTGAAATTCCCGACCCGTGCCCAGGAATAACGATCATTAATGAGATAATACACAAACAAATTTTTCACGCTTAACCCTTACATATATTCAATGGTATAACAGTCAATATAAAGGTTTTTATCTTTGTGCGTAAGCAATATACAAGTACACATAGTATCTGTTGTATTTTTTATTTTTGTCTTTTAGATTTTTTATTTTTATATCTACCTTTCTTTTTCTGCTTCATTGTTCTTACTTCAGTAAGGGGACAATCAGCGGTCTTTGCTGTTAAACAATGTACTTTGTCATTGCACGTTTCTTTAATCCATAAATGAGTTTTTTGAATTCCAGGATGCTTAGGAGTAGCATTCCAATCAACATTTTTTACTTTTCTAAACTCTTCTACGTCAACGTCTTGTAAATGTATTATTTTAATTGCATCTGTATATTTTTGAATGTGCTCTACAAAATCATTAGCATTTTGAATGGATTTTTCATGGGGACCTCGAAGATTATGCAAAGTAGCATAATGCTTTATAAGTCCACCCACACCATCTACAGCTCCTTTGCCGTGCCCAGTAGCAGAGAACAACCATTTTATATCAAATGGTGCTCGTTTTAATTCATATAATTGAAAGCGATTTTTAAAATGGCTAGCGGCGCCATCTGATACAATGGTAATTTTTTTTATTGAATCGCGACAATTGTCTTTCAAGTAGAGTATAATGTTTTCTATTGCTAGCAAAGCATACGCTGAATCATGTTTTCGGTCATCACTTATGAGTGCGAAACTTTGTGTCGAATCCCCTTGATAAGATACTGCTGTGAAAATAGAAATTTGATCATTAACCCAATGATTTTCTTGAACAGCTTTATTATGAATTACAGCCCAGTTTTCAGCGAAGTCTATTTGAAGAACTAAATGATGTGGGTCTTTTTTAGCATTTTCTCTTTCTGCTTTTATAGCTTTGCGTTGTATATTTTTTACATACATGTGAGTACTAATCTTCATGGTCCAAACCGAAAGTTCCTCTTTAAAAGCAGAAATCGGCACTGTTTTTTTAATCAAGTTACCATTTTCCCACAAAGCATACGTAATTTCTTCTGTGCTTTCTACATTTTGCAGTTTTAGAACATGAAACGTAATTCCGTTACTGCCTGGACAAATTTTACATTCCTGCAAATAACATAAATCAGATGGCTCAGAACACTTTGTTGCGTTTATTATTTCTGACTGAAGTTCATCCAACTCTGTAATGTTACTCCCTCTGAAATTAATCAAGCTCGTAAGAAATAAATCATAATTTGCGCAATAGATATAGAGACAAACTTCTTTGATTGGGCTAAGTAAAACATATTTTGGTCGCAAACTATAAAACTTCGATTTACCAATTTTTAATTCCGGATAATCATTTTTGAATGCTTTATACGTTGCTTTCAGACTTTGAGTAAGAAAACGTTTAACTTTCTTCTCTTTTTTATCATTTATTTTAACGGTAATAACGTCACTCTTATTAGGACTCTGTCTTGAACAATTACAATCGTCATTTATATAATATTCCATAACAATTTGTTCGGTCCTTTCATCAATTGGATGGCCTGTATACGCTTCTGGTTCTGAATAAACTCCCTTTTCTTGTGCAAGACTTTTCACTCTTTCTACAATGTACACTGTTATGTCTGAAAATAAAGATAAAATTTCATTTTTCGTTAAGGATGAGGGTAGCAAAGTCAGAATTTTTACTTTTTCTGATACCGTAGAACACTTTTGCAAGGCTAAACTAACATCTGGTACCCATTCTGTACAACGGCATGCAGTTGATTCGTTTGCTTTTATAGAAACGTCATAAACATTATTCAACTTCACATCGAGGGCATTTTCTTTTTTACGTAATTTTCAATTGATTTTTCACGTATAAGATTTTTCCTCTTAAGAGGCGATACACATCCTGAGAAAAATGTACTTATTTTATTATTAAATTCTTCCACGCGTTCTGGAGTACTTGGAAAAAAATCTTCATCTCTATCGATTCCGTTGTCGATAAAATTATCATCCGTTGAAAATTCATTGTCAGTGCTAGTCACCAATTCTAAAGCATGCTCGTAACAACGTCTACACAGATATGTAGAGGGGGTCAAAGGTAAATCAGGATAGAGAAGCTTCAATGGATGAGCAAGATTCTCAAGTTGTTTAAAACGCACGGAATTAGGTTCGTAAAAAATTTTTTTGTGCTTATTTAAAAAATCTGCACATTTGATTCTCTTCGTTGAATAATTTTGAGACATCGTAGTTAAGTTAATCAGGTGAAATATATAATAATTTTCAAAAATATGATAGTTTTAAAAAATACTGGAGGTGTACTTATAGCAGAAACCGAACTTTTCTTGGACAACAGATACTATGTGTACTTGTATATTGCTTACGCACAAAGATAAAAACCTTTATATTGACTGTTATACCATTGACTATATGTAAGGGTTAAGCGTGAAAAATTTGTTTTTGTATTATCTCATTAATGATCGCTATTCCTGGGTACGGGTCGGGAATTTCACAAATACGTCTAGATAGGTATTTAGGTCCTCTATCAGGACAAAAAAAAATTGAGCAAAAAAAAATGGCGTTTTTGAGAAAAATGCACTTTTCTAAAAAGTGCATTTTTCAGTAAAAAGTACATAACTCGTGCATTTTTTATTTTTTTTAAAAATAACATAAAGAACGTGAAAGAGGGCTCAAATCTTAGTGAAATTATGTGTTACACGCTAAAAAGCTTAAAAAACTGGTGAAGCAGTAGCGGTTTGAAAATTACATTGAAAAAATTTTTTTCTAAGTAAGGTTTTTCTCGGAATCTTTTGCCATTGCTGAACGCATGAAATTTTGATGCAACAAAAAAATAAAAATATACGGGTCAAATAATTTTTGGAGAAGAACATGAATACTTTAATTCCAAAATGATCGGTGACATAGGCATACGCGGTCCACCTGATTTGAAATGGATTCGGCCATAGAAGAATGAACAAAAAATTTTAATACATTTCTGAGAACGGTCATACAGTTGTTTCCGAGAGTTGTTTGCATTACTTGATTATCGATAATTGATTTCACAATTTTCATTTGTTTGATTTGCAGTGAACAATTTGAATGTACTTACTTAAATATAATTTGTTCAGCATACAGTGACTCAAAGAAGTAAAAGACTTTTTCACTGGTATTTATTTGATTTCTTTTAAAAAATCATAAATGTTACTATTTTATAAATTATACAGAAAAAACGTCTATACTTGCCTTATTTTATACTTTCGTTCGAGAGATGAGCACCGCCTCCGTCTTTTCTGCCGCCAGACTCATCTTCGAGGTGTTGGATCTCTTCAATACTCTTCGCTACGACGATGAGCGCAACGTCGTCAGCGAAAGCCACCATTGAGGCCCCCCTGGGAGCGGTTGTCTAAATAGTCCGTCATATAGGACGTTCCAGCCAGGGGGCCCAAGGACTGAACCTTGCGGTACACCTCCTGTGATTTCGTAGGAGTGCATGCCATCATCGGTGTCGTAGAGCAAGGATCGGTTTTCCAGGTAGCTTGAGATAACCCTGCGGAGGTAGAGTGGTACCTTTAGTCGTTCCAAGGACTCCATGATGTGGTCCCATCTGGCCGAGTTAAACGCATTTCGGATATCTAGTCCAATGACAGCGCACATTCTCTTTGTACACCGACTGCCGGATGGCGTCCGAAGCTACCGCTATCACTCGGCCGATGGCATCAATAGTTGAGCGGCCTTTCCGGAAGCCGAACTGATTATCGTATAGGCCACCCGCCTCTAGTATCACCGCGTCCAGCCTGGTACTTTGTACCCGCTCGAACAGTTTCCCGACAATATCCAGCATACAGAGGGGTCGGTACGAGGATGGCTCCTGGGCGGGTTTCTTCCCTTTAGCAAGGAGTACCAGCCTTTGCGCCTTCCACTGTACCGGGAAAATTCCTTCCTGTAAACATGCATTGAATGTATCCACAAAAATATGGGGAAAATTCAGCGCAGCGGTTTTTATGGCCAGGCCTGGAATTCCGTCAAGTCCTGGAGCTTTCCGGATGGAGATCTTCTTAGCGGGCATCTTCACTTCAACTTTCGTGACGCCTGGCGACTTGGCTACGCCATCTATTACCGTTAGGCCAGTGTCGGCTGGCCGTTTCTGGAGCACTGGAAACAAGTGGCGAACTACCCTATCGAGAAAGACTGGACAGGTTGGTGCGTTAAGGCCCCTCGTCTTGATCTTGTTCATGACCACTTTGTACGGTCGCCCCCAGGGGTCACTATCCGCCTCCTCGCACAGGTCTCGCCAGCATTTTTGCTTCGCCATTTTGATGGCGGTCTTAAGCTCTCTTCTGTTTTTCTCGTAGACCACACGTAGTTCCTCATATGTGGGCCCGCGAGCAGCTCGTTGGTGCAGCCTCCTAGCCCTAAGGCACTCGGCGTATTGCCGCAATGTCCTCGCTCTACCAATAGACTGGCGAGCGGCCCCGGGGGTTAGACCGTGTAGACATTGAGGCATCGCAGGCCGCTGTTATGGCTCGTGAGAGGCTTTGAGCTTTCTCCTCTGCGGTTCATTCCAACAATGCTCCCTCTAGGGAACAGAGAAACGCCTCTCTGTCGAAGGTAGACGGTGCCCATCTCTCTTTTATCGGCAACTTATCCATGCCTGCCGTTCTGCCGGTTAGCTGGAGCTTATATACTAGGGCTTGGTGGTCGCTGCCCATGTACCGATCGCTAACTCGCTAGTCTAGCCCTTCTGTTCTGTGATAATTTGGAGAAGAATAAGGAAGCCGGTTGAATCACACAGTCCATGGAGATAAAGCAGATTGAATTGTAACCAGATGAGCTGCAACAAGATGAGCTGCAGCCAGTGAGAAGAGCCAGTGAGCATGTATGAGTGAAGCCGGTTCGCAGACGCCATGTTAGAGATGCCGTCTGACAAGCACTGCCGTGCGAATGAACGCCATGTGAGATCCGCCGTCGTATCAAATGTCCATGTAAAGAGAGTCAATACTGCACTTGAGTTTATTTCACGTGAGAACTGCCGCAGGTGTACATGAGTTTTTCCACGTGGCAGACCGATCCGTAGAGAGAATTAGAGAGCGTGAGAGGAGCCGTATAAGTTGGCCATGCAGCCTCGTGGCGAGCACACCGTATCTACGTTGAGTGAGAGAGAGGAGAGAGAGCGCGTAAACACATCCTTCTTCTTCGTCTTGTCCCTGTCACTGGGGCGAGAGTCAAATCACTATCTCTCTCATTAGCATGTGGGAGAGCGAGAGAGACAGCGTGAGTTTAGCTATACTCGGCCCATCAGCGTAGTGCTGGCGCGCCGCGGCAGAGTGAGTACAGCAAATCCACAAACGACCGCGGGAAGCTTATGCGTCGCGGCGGCTCAGTGAGTATAGCCAATTCACACGCGACCGCTGGAAGCTTGGCTATTACGTAATTCCCAAACATTCCGCCCGCCATCAACCGTAGGTTGATTAAATTTCCGATAGCTGATATTCTGGTACGATGGCGAGTTGCTGAATTCCGAATAGATTGAGAGTTCGCCGTCTTGAGTTTCTTCTTGTGAAGTTGTAACAGCATTGAGTTGAGTAAACCTTCAATTGAGTCAGCAAGGATAATGAAGCTTCATCTTGAGAAAGATGTCGTCCATGGTCCGTTGGTGACAAAATATGATTGATTTCAGCACTGCTGTCCACTTACATCATATGAAATGCAGCAGGTGGCTAGAGTATCCATGGAGTGTCATCATCGATGAGAGAGTTATACCAAGTTGAGTTTTTATATTGAGTTTATCTGAAGAATGTCTTCAATTCCTTGGTTGTTCCGATAAATTCCGGTTTCCGGACATTCGACCCATCATTGAGAAATGCTGTGAAGGTAGTTCTCTTCTTGAGTAAACCGTATGCCGTAATGAAACCCATTTGATGAGTAGTCACTGACCAAGTATCGATGAACAGCTGATGCTGTGAGAGCACACAAATACAAATCCAGCACTTGTATGGTTTGGATTCACGCCCCTTCAATGAGTTGCTAAATTGATCCCAGTGTGAGTGAAGAGTGGTGATGGGGTCGTCCAGCGTCCTGGATTGGTTGCTCCATGAGTTGCTGAGTCCGATGAGTCCGATCCTTTGCACAAGTCACAATCTAAAATAAATGACTTGGCCGGAGCTCTGTTTCTAGTAACCCAAATTTCCTGCCTGATATGCGCAAGAGTGAGTTTTCTTGGTGGCACCGAGAAATAATTATAGGTGAGAAAGCCGTGTGATAAGTGAAATGAGTTGACTGCACCGTAGTAATGTAGTTGGATGTTGAATGATATTCCAGTTGAGTTTTGTAAAATTGACCTCCTACCATGATGATTCCTTTTGAGTCTGTACAGTCAATATATTGAGTACATGATTCCGTGGGACTTGAGATTTTCACCTTAAGAAGTTCACAATGGAAATGAACTCGCTGAATTTCTAGGATCCAGAAGATTGTTGCTTTGCTGATTAGATCAGCTGTGAGTCTCGTCTCTGTTGAGTTTTGCCCTTTGCTTTGAAGTGATCACAAGCTAGCATTACCTAGCCAGTAATGTTGAGTAATCTGTTGAGTAATGCGTGTTGATTGACGAGATCTTATGAATTTTCTGAATGTGATGTGCCTGCAATGAGTGTGAATGCCATCTTCTTTTCTGTTCGTTAATAAACATTGAAGTTTGACAACGGTGAGTTATGCAAATATAACTTCGTGAGTAGAATTACCGCTCCGAACTCCAACCTTGATATGGAGTATGGGTTGAGTGTTGCAAGATTGAGACATGTGGTTACCATGATGTGCTGCGGCCTGGTCTGTTGCGAAGCATTCGAAAAACCATAAATGTCTAGAAGCAAGTCCAGTTGAGTGAAATCTTGTCAAATGTTCAACCATTCTTCGCAATTGAGTTCAACTGGTTTGTCCCATAAGTGTTGAGTAGCCACAGCTCGTGTAGGAGGATTTGAATGTATAACCACAGATGAGATTGTTCATAAGGGATCCAATAGTGATGAATTTCAGAAATATCCAGTTGTGATTATTTCTTGAGTGAGCGGCAATATCATCCTGATGTTAATTTAATTGAAAGTAAAATCAGTTATGATCTAAGTGATTTTATGACGCAATCATGAGAATCAACAGCGTTAGTTGCTGGTGAGAAATTCCTTGAGAAATATCAGCAAATTGAATTTGCAATTTGGTTAATGGATAGCCGCCCGCCGTGCAGAATCTTGATAACTGCATGGCCCTTGTGAGTTTTGCTAAACGATGTGTTTGAGTTGATCCGATGCATGAAAACAGTTTAATAATGAGTAAAGTTCACTGGCTCTATACACACCAGAACATGTTTATCCGGCTCGAAGGACCAAAATGTTTGAGAATGCCATAATTTATATGAGTTACATGCTGTGGGTGTTTTAAATAAATTTGACACAAACACTTGAGTAAATTTAACCATAATATATTGTATAAAAATTCGATGATTAAATAGTACATTACGGTACAAATGACGAAAGTTGAAGTGCCGCCACTGCGTGATGTTGGTGCCCGAGGCAAAGCCGAGGGCGCCATATCACGCAGTGGTGGGCATTGATCTTTCGTCTTGTGTACCGTATACTATTTTTCTTGATGCCCGGTGGAAAGTACGTTTATAGCACTCAAAATCATAATTTTAATATGATTATTCGGCTCTCGTGGTATAAAATACTGTATGACACTGGTGCGTAAGATGATTTTTACCGCATTTGACTTTTCTCACATTCCCCACCCGTATCATAATATACTATTACATAATTAGTCTCGCCGATATATATTTTGCCACCGACAATGATAACACCGTAATAGCATGCATTCAGCTTCTCGCATGTAACCCGACTAATTCTCACTTTTTCTGCTTTGACTCTTAGGAGTCTTTCATTTCATCAAAGCTCGAGCGTGTTGAGTTCGATACTCGCCCTGACATTTGCGGCACGAGCGCAGCGAGTGCTGCTGGTCGGGGGGGGGGGGGGCATCGAAAGCATCACGTTCGAAAACATCAATTTTCTACACACTTCTTCTTCATCTTCAGATTCGTCGGATGAGGACAATTCATTATTAATGAACAATCTTTATAGCACTGCGTGGCATAAATCCGCATTTATGTCATGCCTATCCGTGACATGGCCGATTTATGCAGTCAGTGCTATAAAATAATGTACGATACACGTGTCATAAGTCGTTCTTTATGGCACTGTGTGTATAAGCGCCCGAGCGTAGCGTAAACATAGACATAAGAGAGATAGACTGTGGGTGTAGGTTAGCAAGAGTGGCACCTCTAACCATGTTCGTGCACATGCGTTAGAGAGAAACAGCATACCTTCTATTACATATACCTTCTATGCATCTGTCTCTCTCTCAACGGGTGCCACTTTCGCTATCCTACACCCGCAGTCTATCTCTCTTACGTCTATGAGCGTAAAGTGCAACTATTATGCCACTAGTATCGTAATGTACTGTTTATCCATTTCACAAATTAAAGCAATATAAATCGCTTGTTGATTGATGATCAGAAGTGATTGTTTTTGTTGTACATATAGGTTAATGACTTTGAATATGTTGACAAAACCTCTAAAACAATCTATTAATAAAATCTGCAGTTGCCTAGTTACCAACTCAGAAGCATGCGTGGCGAAAGCTGCTGTCAGTCGCGAAAGCCCTAGTAATGGTCCTTCTTTCGCTATCGAAAACAATGGCGAAACCACGTACTTTCCACCAGGGCATCAAGAAAATAACTATTACATATTTACAGTGGTTATATAAGTATCTAGTCGAGGAAATGAAGCACTAAAAACGGCCTCACTATCGATTGTTTGGGCAGTAAGACGGATCGTAATGCGGTTTTTTGCATTCGATTCGTGAGAGCGTCCAGAAACTTTGTGACCCCAAGTGATTAATTAATTTTTTGAAATTGCATTTGTGCATTAAAAAAATGCATTTTACAAATGCATTTCGAAGAGGCAATAAATAAAAAATTGTCAACACGGAAATTATTGCTGGAAATGAGTTTACTTTTGTTACTCGGGGGTTTTCGGAGTCACTGAACACGAATATCATGATGGCAGCGGTCTCCGAGGTACCTGGTGCCCAGGGTGGACAGTATGAACGTCGTCTCCTAGAGTTTTATGGAAATTTGAAATATAATTAGTCGAAACTGTTTACTCGGGGGTTTTTGGGGTCACTAAACACGAATATCGCAACGGCGATGGACTCCAGGGTACCTGGTGTTCAGAGTGGACAGTATCAATTTTATCTCCTGGAATTATCTTGAGTATAACATTATTTTTACATGATATTAAATATATTATTCTAAAAAATGTATTTAAATATTATAAAAAGAAATTTTTGTTTTTTTTAATTTGGCGCTTTGATGTAGTTGGTAGAGTTGGTAGCATTGATACGATGTATAACGGACTTCGAGTTAGCTGTTGTACGACTTATTTCACAGCTTACACAGTAGCAATACTGCGCACGTGTATTTTGTTTTGATTTTGTTCGCATATATTGAAGGTTTTTATTACAAAATTCAGTAATAGCGGTAGTCAATATTAATTTCAGTAAACTCTAAGTGCATTAGTGTTGAAAAATTGTGTATAATTTTTTTGTTCAATTCATAACTTGCAAGAGAAATAGATGCTGTATAAACTGTGCATAAACATAACCTTGTACTATATATGAAATAATTGTATACAAACATTCGGTACATGACAAAAGTCTGTACAAATATTTACTAGTGTCGAAAATATTTGTGTATATTAATTGCATGAAGGGTGTAGGCTTACGAGGGTCATTTGACAAGTACCTAGCCTCACCGCCAGATGGTGCCACTATCGCACCAGAAATACACTACAGTGCAGTATCTTCCTGTAAACGGTTACAGACGAAATTTCAACCGGATCGGAGTTGTAGTTTATTTTTGAGAGCGTGTGAAAGCAAATGTGTCCGTTGATTTTTGAAAAAATGGAGAAAAAACAATATCGGTCGGTGATTCGATTCTTGTTTTTGGAAGGGAAATCGCGCAGTGAAATTAAAGAACGCTTGGATGCAGTGTATGGGGATGCTTCTCCTTCGATGGCGACCGTTAAATTTTGGTATAACGAGTTTCAACGTGGTCGTACATCGGTTTTTGATGATCCACGCCCAGGTGCTCCGAAAACAGCCACTACGGAGGAGAACGTGACAAAAATACACGATATCGTTTTGTCAGACCGCCGATTAAAGGTGCACGAGATAGCTGCGATAGTAGGCATCTCAGAAGAACGCGTGTGGCATATCCTACATGAGATTTTAGGCTTGAGGAAGCTGTCAGCAAGGTGGGTGCCGCGTTTGCTGACTGCAGACAACAAGCGCATCCGTGTGACCAGTTCAGAGCAGTGTTTGGAGCTGTTTAATCGCAATCCAAAAGAGTTTTTGCGTCGTTACGTGACCGTCGACGAAACATGGATTCACTACTACACTCCAGAGGCCAAGGAGCAGTCAAAACAGTGGACCTTACCCGGTGAACCTGCTCCGAAGAAGGCGAAGACGGTCCCGTCGGCCGGAAAGGTGATGGCCACTGTTTTCTGGGATTCTCAAGGTGTGATTTTTATTGACTATCTGGAGAAGGGCAAAACGGTCACAGGACAGTACTACACCGAACTATTGAGCCGATTTGACGCCGTGTTAGAAGAAAAACGGCCCCATTTGTCTAAAAAGAAAGTGCTTTTCCACCACGATAATGCACCGGCTCACACTTCTGCACTCGCCACGGCTAAATTGGTCGAATTACGCTACGAACTGCTGCCCCATCCACCGTATTCTCCAGATTTGGCTCCGTGCGACTTTTTTTTGTTTTCGAACCTAAAAAATTCGCTCGCCGGGAAGAGATTCCACTCCAATAACGAAATAATCGCCACCACGGAGGCCTATTTTGCAAACCAAGAGAAAACATTTTTTTCAACGGGGTTAAAAAAATTGGAACACCGCTGGACCAAGTGTATTCAACTAAAAGGAGACTACATTGAAAAATAAATTTTATTTTTTGTAAAATTTTGGTTTTTTAATTTGTAGGCTAGGTACTTATCAAATGACCCTCGTATTTTTGTGTTCAGTTTACCGTCGCTAAATAATACATTCTGATAATCTTTCCGTTACATAGTACTGCCAGTGATCTTACAGTGATTTTTAATACTAACAGAGTTTGTAATTGATTTTATTATTGACATTGAATTGACATTATCATGATTGTAAAAGTTTACAAATATTCAAGTGAGTGTTTTGTTTATTTAATTTAGTAAATAATCATACAGCACTATTATTCAATCTTGTAACGTATTTTTCAGTCGCTTCATAATTACTGGTCTCTTATTGTATTGTTATTCGAGTAAACACGTAATAAAAGTTATTGTTTAAACAATTCGCAACAGGAGATTCAAAGAACTCTTATCAGTAGCTGCCCTAAATACATTTATGTTTGTCAGGACTAGTCTATTCAGCAGCACCATGTTATAAGGTAATTTGTTTATTTTATAGTTATTAGATTTATTTCTTGCAAGATAATTAAAACGTTAAAATATTTTTGTTTTTAGCGATATTATAGTGAACATTATTATTTTCAATTATTATGAAATAAATTTTTTATAAATGTGAGTATAAATTATATGTACTTCATGTAAATCTCTTGTTCTTTTGTAAATTTTAATTATAATCTTTTAGAATGATTGAACCAGAAAACGAGGACTATTGCGTATTTTGCAAATATGTTGAAAATTGGGAGAGTCAATCAGTAGATAACGTAATCAGTGATGTTAAAAAAAAGGAATTGTTAATATATGCAAGATTTCTTCTGAAATTCGGAAAGACGGATTGCATAATTATCTTACAGGAAAAACATCTATAAAGTGCATAAAAAATGTCGTGTACGTTACATAAAAATAAAAATAGATACACCCGAAGGAAAAAAAAGGAAACTCACGGATCCGTCAGATTGTCAAAGTAGCTCAGATGAAAGTGAAGCAAGATATAATGAATTCGATTTTGGAATGCATTGTATCATTTGCACGAAAATAATTCATCCTACTCAACCTTTTTCTGTTTTGAGTAATGATAAAAGTAAACAACTAGTTATAGTTTGTAACGGGCGCATGAATAAAAGTAAAGGTGGTCGCGTATACAGCGCAGCGAGATTTGAATCTCGCGCGCTTGCACGTATAGCGACTCGCCGCGCGCCAAGCGGGACGCGCGAGAGGCGGAGCGAGAAGAAGAAGAAGACGCCGACGCGCCGCTGAAGCGACGCCGCGGCCATTTTCATCAGTCTGATCTTGCCGCGCAACAGGTGCGCACGTGCCCCGCCAGTGCCGCGCCAATCGAGAGAGCCCCGTGCCCCCGCGCCTTCTCTCCGCCACCAGCCAGCCGCCGGTGCAACGCCTGGCTGCAGGACCGCCGCCGGCCAGGAGAAGAGAGTGAAAGAGAGAGAACGAGAGGGAGAGACAGCGGCAGCCGAGGCTCGAGCGACCACGAGGCCCGACGCCTCGAAGCGAGGAGGCAAGAGCGAGAGAGAGAGAGGATCTCCGTGCGCGAGCTGGCCAGCTCAAAAGTAAGTGTTGCGCTTCATTGTATACTTGCCGCGTAGGTGTTGCGCACGAGCGGCTTCGCGAGTGAGTGTTTCGCGGCTATTCGACGCCGCTTGCGTAGAGGCGAGCGGCCTCGTGTACGAGCGTGCGGCGGCCATTTTGTAGCGTCTCGCGGCGCGGTGACGCCAGCCGTGCGACCGGCCGGCTCCGCGTAACTCTCGGCCTGCGCGTTAGATTTTGTAGGTGATGTTCGGGCTTCGCGCCCCTTAGCGCGACCCTTTTGGTTTAATAAACCCTTCTTTATTTTATTTTTACTTCGTTAGTGTCGAGTCCTTGATTTTGCGAGTAACCGTTCCCTATCTCCCCGAATACCGCTCTCTACCTTTTCAGCAGCTGCAGCTAGTCGGAGGCATCACCTCCTAGAGGAGCAACGTCGACGGGAAAATTGTAAGTTAAAGTCGCTCAGGTTAACCTGAGCGGCGTTGTACGGGAACACCGGCGAGTGTAGGCAAGGCTAGTACATAGCTAGCCGCCGGTGATTCGTGCGCTGAAGTTGGTAGCAGCGGCAGAGCGGAGCGCCGGTTCTAGTAGAAAGCGGCCTAAGCTTTCTACAGCGAAAGCCGGGCGGGCTTGTTTTGAGCCTGCGCCAACGCGCTCCGGCCGGCCGACGGGTTCGTCTACAACGGCGCGCTGCTCTGGGCGTAGTAGACGCCCGTATATTACCTCGCGCATCCCAGAGAGGGATTAATACCCTCTTTTAAATTCACCCCGTTACAAGTTGTATATAAATAATGAAAGTTTCAATCCATTGGTTAGTGAAGAAATTATAAATAAACTTTTATGTGAGGACGATGTAACTGTTCTTAATGCTAAATATCACCGAAAAAATTGTTCATCAAAATTAAGGGAAAAGGATGCTCATAATCCTGAAAGGGAAGCAGCTTTCAAGAAAAAAATTCAATGTTCAATGGAAGAAATATTTAATTTTATTGATGACCATGAAGAAAATCAATTTAATCTAGAGGATTTTCATGAAGTTTTACGTGAAAAAAAAAATGTTTATCCCAAATAATGAGACAATATGGAATAAATTGCACAATCATTATCAAAATGATATTGTAATTATTAATAAAAAAGGTGCTCAGGGTTATTGCTGTTTAACAAACAAAGGATACGAGATTCTGCGAAAAAATTATCAGGAATGTAAAGAAGATTCTTTCAATTATCAACTTATTGATAAAGTAGTAAAAATTATTTTCAATGAAATTAAGGAATACACTACGACAGATTTAAACGAATACCCACCGAGTGATACAATGTTTGCCAAAGCTGAAAAAATACCAGATAAGCTTAAATACTTATTGGAGAAGCTTATTCTTAATCAATATAGAAAACAAAAAAATCCTGGATTTTACGACCCTTTAATAATTTCTATCGCTCATGCCATTATGTCAGCAATGTTCCTGCGCTTACTACTTTCACCGCTTCACATTGCTGTTGGAGTTGCACTGCATAGAAAGTTTGGATCAAGAGAATTGATTGATATGTCTCATGCTATGGGTTTCAGCTGTTCGTATAATGAAGTCCGTACTTATGAAATATCAGCTGCAATGCAAGGAGAAATCGAATTAAAAGAAGGTGCATTTATTCAATTCGTTTCTGATAATGCAGATTGAAATGTAGAGACTTTGAACGGTAAAGGAACGTTTCATAGTTTGGGTGGCTGTCAAATTATTACACCTGCTTCGCACGTTTTGCCTAAAAAGCCTTTCCCCCGTTTAAAATCTGTATCAGAATCAGAAATAGCTGCTCAAAGTAAAATAGATATTAAAACTTATGAATTTACACCATTAGAGGGACTAAAGTTTTATTATTTACCGAAACCAAATGTTAATTTAAATCTAAGAATGACAGATGCCTCTAAATTAAATAGTTATTGGATGTTTCTGAAGTTTGTAAGACCAACTTCTAAAAAGGGGTGGAATGGTTTTGTTGAAGATTTAACAACTATTAATACTGACTATGAAGTGTCTGCAATAAATTTCGTACCGTTCATCCACGCTTATCCGTCCGAGTATAGCACATTATTTACAGCAATTTGTCAATCAATTTCATACGCACGAACATTTAACATGAAAACTTGTATTATTACTTTCGATCAGCCGTTGTACTTGAAATCTCGCGATATAATAGGTATGTAAGAATTATTATTACTATATTAATTCATAAAGTTAAGTCTTAATATTTTTCTAATAATTAATTGTCTTACAGGTGCGTCACAAATGGACACTGATATTATGGTTCTTATTAGACTTGGTGGTTTCCATATGTTGATGTCCTTTTTAAGTAGTATTGGCTTTATTATGAAAGATAGCGGGCTTGTCGAGGTATTACTATGCATCTACGAAGAGAACACTATAAAGCAGATTTTAAGTGGTCACCAATATGCTCGAGCTGTAAGAGCTCATTCGCTTGTACTTTTGGCTTTGGTAAAAAAAATATATTCTAGAATTGAGAAAAAAAATTCTGAATTTAAAAAACATGTTGATTTTGTAAAAGAATTTTGGTTCATCGTTCCAAATGATATTAAAGAAGTTCAATCAGATGAAATTTTTGAAAAAGTTACGGCTGATTTTGAAATAGAATTGGAGATTATGGAAAAAGAAAATCCAACGTGCAAGTTGTGGATCCAATATTGCGGAATGATTTTTATTGTCAAAGATTTTATATATGCTGAAAAAGGCGGAAACTGGGAACTCCATTTGAAAACAGTGGAACGTATGATACCGTTTTTCCACGTCACTGGACATTTTCCTTATGCTAAATCAGCTCAGATATATTTGGAGGATATGGTATCGTTAAAAACGAAAATGGATAGTACCGAGTACGAAAAATTTACTACAACGGGTTTTTGGACAGCAAGAAGAAGTGACAGGTTCTTTTCAGAAATTTTCACTGATCAAACAATAGAGCAAACACTGATGAGACTATTAAAATTTGAAGGTGGTTTATTTAGAAGAGGCGTTACTGAAAGTGTTGCATATCAATGGATTAGAGGCTTCATTTTTACGAAGGACATTACAGAAGGTATGGAGAAATTCACAAATTGTTCATTTGATAAAAATTATCAGCACAAAGATTCATCTGATAGTAGAATTCAATTAGATTTCAATTCTGTACAACTTATTGAACAATTTTTTGATCAATATCATCCATTTTCTGAAACAGTTTCGACTTTAAATATTGCGAATGGTGTGAGTGCAACCGAAAAGTGCAACTGTCATAATGCTTTTGAAGTAGGTATTAAAATAATGGAAGATATTAGTAACACTAATTTTAAAGATTTGAAATTGTCTAGATCCAAACTTGTAAAAACAATCGCTTCTTCAAATTCCGCAATTATCATTGACAAAAATACAGTGGAAATTGATCCTGATATTTTATTTCATAGAATTTGTATCATAAAAAAACGGACGAAGAAATGCAAGACTATTTAAAGTGGGAATTATCACCGTTCCCTCAAGCTTACTTTAACACATTCGGAATGCTGAAAAATATGAAATCTGATTTATATTCTCGTTAAAAATATTACTTATGTCGACTGCAATTTACTATCAACTGATAAGAATTTTTCTATCGGTCTTACAGTCTTACAAATTAAATTAAAATAATTAATATTTATGGCAGTCAGATTGCCCTTGTTTATAATCACCCCCTGATTATAAACAGAGTCCCTGAGAAGGAGCCGGAGCGGGCTCGAAACGTTGGACAATGTGGTGGTGGTGGGCAGTCAGATCGTCCTTTGCTAACAAAGTTTTTTCCAGGTTTTAATTAAGTTTTTATTTCAGATTTGCGGGGGTGATTATAAACAAGGGCAATCTGACTGCCATAAATATTAATTATTTTAATTTAATTTGTAAGACTGTAAGACCGATAGAAAAATTCTTATCAGCTGATTTACATTCACTTTTCCAAAAAATTTTCATTAATGTTCGTGATTCTGTGCGGACACACTTTGTAATAGATGGAGGTTTCTTGATGCATAAGGTAAAATGGACACTCGGACAGACTTTCTCACGTATAATAGATAATTATATAAAATACATTCACAATAATTATAGTAGTAATTGTACTGTAATTTTTTATGGGTACGAAAGCCTAACTACTAAAGCAACAGAAAGAAGTAGACGCGCAAAACAAAAAGCCTCAGCTGACATTTATTTCAATGAAAGTATGGTATTAAAAATAAATCAAGAAAATTTTTTACATAATAACTAAAATAAAAGTAATATCATTAAAATGTTGCGAAATAAATTAACTGAAGTAGGAATAAATTCCTTACAATGTGTAGCTGATGCAGATAGAACCATAGTTACTACTGCATTAAAAATAGCAGAGGATATTAATAAAAAAGTGGTTGTTGTCACTGAAGATACTGACGTCCTGGTTCTTGTCGCTGCTCTCAAACCTGAAACCTGCTCGACCAAACAAACCAGAAGTATTATACTCTTCGAAGAGTTTGTGTCACCTGCCATCTGTTTTGGAAAATATTTTATTTCTTCATGCTTTCACAGGATGCGATACGGTATCAGCCACTTTCTATCAAGGAAAAATAAAATTTTTTAATACCTTCCAAAGCAAACCTAATCTTGCTGTGCACGCACAAAAATTCAAAGAACCTGGCTTGCCTATTGAAGACATAGTTGAGAACGGCTGTCAGCTAATACTAGCTATGTACAATGCTTCGCTGACCTTCAGGAAGCCGAATGTACCTGATGAGTTTAAGCCGAGTAATATACAGTTGGTCGAAACTTATAGGTACAGGATGTATTTGATGGCTATTAACAAAAATAAAAAAGTTAACATCGGCAAAATTCTACCTACGGTAGATGCACTCACACAACATTTAAAAAGAGTGTATTTACAAGTACATAATTGGTTGCATGGAGAAGACTTTTTAAATCCAACAGATTGGGGATGGGAACTCGTAGAAAATCCTTTAATTCCAATAAAGATGACACAGCCTCCTGGTCCACCCAGCATTATGAACTTAATTTTCTGCAGCTGCAAAAAAGATTGCGGTAATTCATGTGGATGCAGAAAGCACGGATTAATCTGCAATCTTGCTTGCAAAAATTGTGCAGGTTGCAATTGTTCCAACGTTGACAACTACATCGAAAAAGAGCCATTATCGAGTGAACCAGAGAAAGAGAACGAAGAAGAGATTATTGAATAGCTAAAAATAAAATACTTTTAATACTTTTTCTTAGTTTTAATAATAGTAATATGTTTTTTACATCTTTTTAAAAAAATAAAATTTATAAAAATTGTCACGAATACATATCAAGTTTTCAGAAATTATTTTTCAAAACCTTGTTTTTATCTACACCGTTCTTGTAATATTTAAATAAACAATTTATAATAATATATTTAATATTATGTAAAAATAATCTTATACTCAAGATAATTCCAGGAGACGACGTTGATACTGTCCACTCTGAACACCAGGTACCCCGGAAACCGTCGCCGTTGCGGTATTCGTGTTCAACGACCCCGAAAACCTCCGAGTAACTACTTTCGTCTAATTATATTTCAAATTTGCATAAAACTCTAGGAGACGACGTTCATACTGTCCATCCTGGGCACCAGATACCTCGGAGACCGCTGCCGTCATGATATTCGTGTTCAGCGACCCCGAAAACCCCCGAGTAATTAGTTTCGTCTAATTATATTTCAAATTTCCGTAAAACTCTAGGAGACGACGTTCATACTGGGCACCAGATACCTCGGAGACCGCTGCCGTCATGATATTAGTGTTCAGCGACCCCGAAAACCCCCGAGTAACAAAAGTAAACTCATTTCCAGCAATAATTTCTGTGTTGACAATTTTTTATTTATTGCCTCTTCGAAATGCATTTGTAAAATGCATTTTTTTAATGCACAAATGCAATTTCAAAAAATTAATTAATCACTTGGGGTCACAAAGTTTCTGGACGCTCTCACGAATCGAATGCAAAAAACCGCATTACGATCCGTCTTACTGCCCAAAAAATCGATAGTTCAGTGCTTCATTTCCTCAACTAATCATAAAATTGGTGTTATAAAGTCGTGTAATGAAGTTTGTGTGTAATATAAATCCCGTTGAGTTTACTGCTAGCATAAATACACACAATGAATGTTATTGATTTCATGTGGTTGAGACTTGCCAAGAATTATATGTGCAGATACTTCATATTAGATTACTGCTTCCTTGAGTCATCAAAATGGCTGCGTGTGTGTGTGTGTGAGTTTATCTTAGCTTCATCGCAATTATATTAATTTGGAGAAGAATAAGGAAGCCGGTTGAATCACACAGTCCATGGAGATAAAGCAGATTGAGTTGTAACCAGATGAGCTGCAACAAGATGAGCTGCAGCCAGTGAGAAGAGCCACTGAGCATGTGTGAGTGAAGCCGGTTCGCGGACGCCATGTTAGAGATGCCGTCTGAGAAGCACTGCCGTGCGAATGGACGCCATGTGAGATCCGCCGTCGTATCAAATGTCCATGTAAAGAGAGTCAATACTGCACTTGAGTTTATCCCACGTGAGAACTGCCGCAGCTGTACATGAGTTTTTCCACGTGGCAGACCGTTCCGTAGAGAAAATTAGAGAGCGTGAGAGGAGCCGTATAAGTTGGCCATGCGGCCTCGTGGCGAGCACATCGTATCTACGTTGAGTGAGAGAGAGGAGAGAGAGAGCGCGCGAATACATCCTTCTTCTTCGTCTTGTCCCTGTCACTGGGGCGAGAGTCAAATCACTGTCTCTCTCATTAGCATGTGAGAGAGCGAGAGACAGCATGAGTTTAGCTATACTCGGCCCATCAGCGTACCCTGGCGGAAGTAAAAACTGCACATATCTGCACATCTCTGCACATCTCTGCACATTTTTGCACATTTTTACACATTTTTGTACGTTTTGTCCACTTATTAGACTTTTGTAAAAAAATGTGCAAAAATGTGCAGAAATATGCAGAAGTGTGCGGTTATGTGCGGGAATGTACATAAATGTACAGAAATGTACTCTAATATGTACAAATGAATGTTTATTTATCATACTAAACGAAACAAGAATTTAATTTTCTTCAATTCAAAAAACATTTTCTTAAAGTAAGAAAATATTTACAGAACGAAAATTTGAAAAATATAAACTTCTTTTTTGATAGCGCTCTAGAATAAAGCTAATACCAAAGAAGAAAATTTAGAGAATATATTTTCAGTACTGGTCTGATTTCTACTTTACCGGCACTAAATTTTTTAAGTAAATCGAATTTAATTAATTAATGTCTTATTATTAAGTTATTCAGTTTCTTGAAATATTGTGTAAATATAAAAAATTATTAAAAATCATTAATATATTAGATGAATAATCAAAATGTAATATCAATTAAATAAATACGGATAATGCACCTTATGTAGATGAAAATGCCCAAATTCTTTAATGCGAGCGATAGCGTAACGGTTTGCGTGCGTGCGTAGTAACCCAAGGGTCGTGGGTTCGATTCTCGGTCAGGGAGAAAATTTTATGTAAGTTTTTTTCTGCGATAATTAAAATGCAGTTTAATTGCTAATAAACAATTTCTAATGAACATGCGAAATATTTATACTAATGATTAATAAAGTTTTTATACATTTATGAAGCTCATTAATTTTTCATCTGATAATTATATTGAATTGTACCTACATCTTTGTATATTTTTGCACATTTCTGCACATTTTCGTACATTTCTCTACATTTCTACACGTTTCTGCACATTTCTGCACATTTCTGCACATTTTTGTACAAAAGTCTAATAAGTGGACAAAATGTGCAAAAATGTGCAGAAATGTGCAGAAATGTGCAGAAATATACAGAAATTTACAAAAATGTGCAGATATCCACATTATTGTACATATATGTGCAAATATGTGCAGATACGTGCAGTTTTTACTTCCGCCAGGGTAGTGGTGGCGCGCCGCGGCAGAGTGAATACAGCAAATCCGCGAGCGGCCGCGAGAAGCTTAAGCGTCGCGGCGGCGCAGTGAGTATAGCCAATTCGCGCGCGACCGCTGGAAGCTTGGCTATTACATAATTCCCAAACAATAACTAATAAAACATATAAGGATAAATTCCTCAGATTTCAAGACTTCACAGTAACTTCACTGTCCAAGTGAAAATAATTTTCGTGCCTAATCATGCATAAGTGTGCTTAACTGTGCAAAACTGTGCCAAATTATGCCCAAGTAGGTAGGTTTCGGACATTTTGCCCAGATTTATCACATATTGGCACAGTTTGGCATAAATAATTTTCAGCTGTTGAAAATAAATATAATTTGATTTAGATACAGTTGTGCATAGTTTAGCACACTTTGGCACACTTTAGAAAATTTTGACATAGTTTGACACAAAGAATTTTCAGTTACTAAAAATAAAATTAGGTTTATTATTAGACACAGTAGTGCACAGTCTGATACACTGTGACACAGTTTTGCACAGTTTTTGCACAGATTCATACAATTTGGCACAGTTAAGCACACAAAATATTGTTCACTTATTAAAACAATATAAGTAAAAATATAAATAATTTATTAATAACAATAATTTTGAATATTTAAGTATAGGTAATCTCAATTAGAAATAAATGGACACACTTAGACTATAAACGGTTGAATAAAAGATTTGATATTGTTAATAATAAATAATGGTTGTTAACTTAAAAATTTAACAATTATTTGTGTTAAAGCATGCTAACGTTGTGCCAAACTGTGCTCAACTGTGCCGAAGTATGTCAAAGTGTGCTGTGCACAACTGTACCAAATAATCAAGCTAAATTTATTTTTAATGGCTAAAAGCTTTTTATGCTAAACTGTATCAAAGTGTGTTAAAATGTGCAAAAGTGTGCCAATCTGTGCTAAACCTGTGTAAAATGTCCGAGATCTACCTGCTTGAGAACACTTTTGCACAGTTTCGCATAGTTTGACATACTTTGGCACATATTTGCACAGTTTCACACACTTTAGCACTTTACGGCACAAAAATTTTTTCCACCAGGGTTACTCTTAATATTATCACGGAATTTGATATTATTAATTAATTTGGTTATATAAAATATTATTTTTCAAGCTCTTGTTCGAAATTGTTTTACCGAATTTTTTTATCGTATTACATATTTTAGAATTAATTTCGAGAATTTCTTACAATAATGGTCAGTTCCGTCCCCTATACCAAGATCATAAAATGTTACGTAAACTATAGCCGGAATATTTTGTAGTGGATTCGTTCTAGGTACTTATTTTAAATGTTATAATGAGTAGATAAAACCTTAAAACGCCTATAAAAAGTTGGTTTTGAAAAAAAATAAAGTTAGACCTAATCTGGGGAAGTTATAGCAGAATCACTCATATACATACTTCCTTTAATAATGCCGAATTCATCTCGTAAGTAATCAGACAATTTCTTCAGTAAAGTTATTTTTGCTGGAGTATAAATATAGTCTTTGTCTGACTTGTCAAAGAGTTGACGATTACTCATAAATGTATTTATCAAAGCATCGATAAAGATCGAATCTTTTTGTTTTTTGTTTAGATCCATATTTAAACAATTTGTTAATACAAGTATCACTACTTTAACGTACTTTATTCTTTTTTCTTAATCCTGTTTAATCCTGTTTTTATTACAGACTGAGAAAGAGACATGACATTGCTATCACCTTAGCAGTTAGGTACTGTGTTTCTAAGAATTTCCCTCACGAGAGATTGTTTGCAGACGACAACTGTCAAATTATTCTTACTGTTCGTTCACGTCGATCACACAACAATGATGGATGTAGTAGAAAGAATTATTTTAAAGAAATTAATTGAAAGTAATGATTATTCATATATTTATGATGACAAAGATGTTAAACACAACTCTAGCAAGATACAAAGTTTGTTTAATATGATAAGCACAGAAGTCAGACATAAATTTGTGATGGCAAAGTCAGGTAATATTTTATTTATGTTAATACATTCGCGATGATTTCGTATTACAATTTTAACAATGTATATATTTCTTTTAATTTTTAGAAAAAGAATTAAAACAAGTATGGTCTAAGATGAGAAGCAGATTTGTAAAAATAAATTTGAAGAAAGTTCATGACAAGAGTGTTACAGATTATAATGAAAAAGATTTTTACAAAAACCTACTATTTTTGGAAGATTTCATAAGCCATAAGAACGATGAAGTCTACAAGACATTCAATAAAAAAGAAATTATGGATGAAGTATATGATAAATTAACGGGAAATATATATGGACTGTATTGAACAAGATCTATTTCCTTTGGAAAACAATATTCTTTCTGACACAGAAGATTTGGAAATTTGAGATGGAAATGAAGAAGTAGTATTTGAAAAGTTGTTCAATAATAAAAATGTACAACAAAATCATATTGCTGTCAACAGGCCATTGTCACTTTCTCATAAAAATATGGAATCAACGGAGTTGGCTAATGTCCGTCAAGAACAAGAAGAAATGGAAAACAAAATGAGTAGCAACAGTACCAAAAATTGTGTCACTATTTTAGAATTACTTATATCTGAATATAAAAATGATAACGTTAAAAATCTTTGGTTTCAATTTCTTTTACAAAAAATAGAAGAATTCATTAAAATTGAAGTTCATTGAATTCAGTTTTTACCAATAAATAAAAAAATGGATGTTCTTTAGTATGAAAACAGTTATGTATACACATTGTTCTATATTATCATAAATAAAAATAATATGTAATAAATAAAATTCAAAAAAACCGCTGCCAATTCATTGGCCCGTGGCTTCCTCAAACTTAATTTGCTTATTCCTTTAATGAATTTTTAATAACAAAATTTATAATTTTTGCAACAATTTATGACATAATTATAATTAAATTCATTTATGAAGATTAAAAAGTATTAATTTTTAAATTATGCATAAAATATGAATAAAATAATAGGTCTGACTTTTTTTAAATTATGTGTGAAAAATACAATAAATAAAATAATTGATTGTAATATTATCGTCAAAACCTTTTAAAATTCCTAAATAATCTTTACTTCAAATTATATTTTCTTTATGAAATTTCACACATAGGGTACGTATCTCTAGTAGTATGCTGTCCGTATTTGTGTGCTCTTTCTGCAATTTTCGATCTAAGAAAAAGGTTCTAACCTAAAATGGCTATTGCAAAACAAAAGCAGGTATAAAACACGCGTGCATCGGCGCAAAGTGCATAGCGCATGTCATTTCCATTTTCTAGTGTAGGGGAGGGTGGGGCATTTTGGACACGAGGCATTATGAACACTTCAAATATAAAAAAAAAAGAAAAAAAATAAAGCTAGAAAACCTGTTGCAAGAAAACGCAAAGCACTGACGGATGTGATTAATAATATAGAATACGTTATTGCACAGCCATCACATTTGAATCAAGTTGAACCATTCACTGGCTTCCTCCTAATACAATTAGCCCTGGAATGATGTTACCATTAGAAATGGTTTATGAAGGTTCGATTGAATCATTACATAAACAGCTAATTTATGAAGTTCCGGTTCAATCAGTTGATCAGCAGATACTTTATGAAGCTCCGATTCAATCAATAAATAAACAGGTGACGTACGAAACTCCAATCCAATCAGCAGGACAACAGCCTGCACAATATGTGATTTTAGGTAATAAAGAAACAATTTAGATCAATCAGTATAAGAAATCAAACCCAAAGAAAAGTATTATCAAGTTCTAGATAAAAATATACTTTTACACCACTCTAACCTCAAAATCATAACTTTAATATGATTATTCGGCTCTCGTGGTAAAAAATACGGTACGACACTGGTGCGTAAGGTGATTTTTACCGCATTCGACTTTTCGCACTCGCTTCGCTCGTGTGAAAAATGTCTCCTGCGGTAAATAATCACCTTCCACACCCGTATCGTAATGTACTATTTCTTGATGCCCTGGTGGAAAGTACGTGGTTTCGCCATTGTTTTCGATGGCGAAAGAAGGACATTTAACCATTGATTCTGAGTTGGTAACTAGGCAACTGTTGACTTTATCAATAGATTGTTTTAGAGGTTTTGTCAACATATTCAAAGTCATTAACCTATATTTACAACAAAAACTATCACTTCTGATCATCAAGATACACCCGATGGACATTGATTCTAGCAATGCATGTCCTGTTAGTGGCACTCACACATAACCTTTTGAATGTTCATATCATTTTCGAGGTATGTTAACGATTTAAATATTATGTGTGACAGTCACTAACGGGGTATGCATTGTCAGAATCAATGCGGCCCATCGGGTATACAAGTGATTTATATCGCTTTAATTTGTGAAATGGATAAAAGATTGTTCGTTAATAATGTCGCACTTTTTGTGAGAATTTCTTCTTGAGTGATCATTTATTTTTTCAGATACAAATAAAGTAGTTGACTTTGTTGCTGCAAATGGAGCAAAAGTACCGCATGTTTAATAATTGTACGTGTAACAATTGTAACAATTGCACGTAAAATAAAAATATTTTACATGATCTTCAGTAAAATTCACTTATTAAAATTATGCACGTGATGTTTTCGATGCCCGCCCCCCCGACCAGCAGCACTCGCTGCGCTCGTGCCGCAAATGTCGGGGGCGGGCATCGAACTCAATGCTCTCGAGCCCGTCGGGTGCGTTATCATTGTCAGTGGCAAACGTACTTTCCACCGGACATCAAGAGAAATAGTATACGGTACACGAGACGAAACTTCACGCAGTGGCGGAACTTCAACTTTCGTCACTTGTACCGTAATGTACTATTTCTAGTATTATTAGATTACTATTTTAAGAAATATTTGTGACTGATTAGAATACTGAAAATGTATAAATGTCGATTACCAAAGTACTTAAAATTTAATTATTTTGTTTAAAAAACTGTTTTATAAAATATTTAATATTGAGTATTAAGAATAGTTGTAAAAGAGTTAATGTTTTAATAAATTAAAAAAATATATAATTTTATTATAATCTTTTATCCTTTGATACTCATTCATTTTGCCTCATAGGTCCAAAATGCCTCCATGTGTGTTAATTTTACCTCATGCAGAGGCAAAATGGACACTTTACGATTTGCCTAAAGGCAATTTCTAAAATATTTACTGTAAATTGTCAAAATCATATTAATTATTGAAATTTTGTCTGATGAATTTCAAGACGTTAAAAAATGTGTATGTAATGAGGCTTTTTGAATAAAACTGAAAAAAAAATTTACAAAAAAATGTCCATTTTGCCTCAGAAGTGTCCATAATGCCCCACCCTCCCCTACATAAATACGTTCCCGAATAATTACGATTTTAAAAGAGGGCTAAAATAGATTTAACCTCAAATATCTCTGAAATTCATAAACGAATTCTTTTACCCTAAGCATTCTTCTAATAAATAATATACAAACTCTACATCTCCACCAAATTTCAAAGAAATTAAAACAATTTTAATGTGGTTATATTGTGCGACAACAAAAAAAGTGATTTTCAAAAATACTAAAATTTTAAATATCAAAAATCTCAAAAAATAACCATATAATCTGGATGAAATTTTACACAGGTATTGCCTATATCGCATACAAAATAGTCTATACATTTCAAGCTGATACATTAAGTCGTCATTGAGAAATTACGATTTTGAAAAAAACCGTAAAAGAATTTTAACCTTAAATATCTCTAAAAAGCATGAGACAATTCTTTTATCTAAAGGACTTATACGATAATATATAGACTCTACATTTCCACAAAATTTTAACATGATTTAACCAATTTTTGTTTTCTCTAGTTATGTACGTGCGTGTGTGTGCGTGTGTGTGGATCGATAATGGATCGATTTTAATCAGACAGGTTTTATTTTTTGTTTTTTTGTCCGAATCGGCGAATAAAAATTAATTTTTTGATTCGCCGATCCGTTTTTGTTTTATGGTGAATTTTTGATTTTCGCAAAATTGATTTTTGTGGTTTTTTAATGGTAGGATTGAAATATTTGAATCGGACAAATAGCAGTTCAAAGAGTATAAAAAAGCCGCTGCCAATTCATTGGCACGTAGCTTCCTCAAACTTAATTTACGGCTTCCTTTAATTAATTTTAATTCCAATATTTAAAATTTAATACTTTTTTGTACGGTGAAACTATGTTAAGTGGTTTGTGACATTTTATTTTAACTCTTTCTAGTTTTTATTATTAAAAAGCAATTATTATTGTTAGAATATAATGAATGTTCTATGGTATATCGCTATAATAAGCAGCGCTCTCATAGCAGATCTGTCAGACGAGAGCGCGGAACGTAGCCAGTCCGAGAGCGCCTCTCGTGTAGTTAAGATGTGTCGTCGTGATGATAAACGTTACTTAAGTTACTTTGATATCTTTGTCTATTTATTTCTGCGCAACCTTGAGCCAATATCCCAACAGGTTATGGTCCCTATATTACTTCCACTGCGCAGGAATAAAAGATATCTATTTGATTCGGAAATTTCCGTTCGGGAGTGTTTTGTTCGGGCAAGAGTTCTTGTGTCTGCTAAGATAGCAGGAGAGTTTATTTGTGTGTCTATAAGTGTGATTTCGGCAGAGCTTATTTGTTACGGCAGTATCAAGGAGTGCCGCGGAGAGAAATTTGTGGCGATAAATGGGCGCCCAGGTCAGGATACACAAAGATGAGCGTCCATAGAGTCTAGATATGGATGGCCACGACGAGGAGATATCTGTAAGCCTCGTAGAGTTTGACCGTGAGTATAGGTTTTCTGTTAAGCGTAATGCTAACGCGAACGTGTACACGGAAAAAGCTCCACAAGCGTCTTAAAAATTCCCTACATTATTGTGGTGTAAAGAAATAACTTCGTGGAATAAAAATATTCCCATATTGGTGTATATTTTACGCCACAAAGCTGTGGTGACTACCAAACCTGTCCGTGGTGTGAAATCACCACCACACTGAGACTTGCTCACTCGCAAAAGTATAGTGGGGCTAGATAGACTCGCGCATGGTGTGGAATCTCCCCCACGGCGGGACTTACTCACTCTCACAATGTTGTGGGGCTCGACAGACTCGCGCGTGGTGTGGAATCTCTCCCACGGTGGGACTTGCTCACTCTCACAAAGTTGTGGGGCTCGACAGACCCGCGTGTGGTGTGAAATTGCCATCATCACACTGAGACTCGTTCGCTCTCGCGAAGATGTCGGGATTGCACAAATAAGTATGAGTTTTGACAAAAAGAATGTTTTTTTTACAAATATCCTTTTCTTATTAGTAAAAACTACATATTACATAAGCCTTTTCTTAAAAACCTTTTTTATAGTCCCTATCGCGAACATAACTTATTTCAAAAACCTTTCTGGAGATATTATTAACATTTTTTCTTTTTTTCATGAAATATTTCAGAAATGTTCAGGAAATCTTTTATTAAATTTTGTTTAACATATTTATGTTATATTACGTTTCATAACCTTTTATAAATTCAAACGCAGGAATGCGTTTGTCACTTTTTAATTTAACAAAGTTAACTATATTTATTTCATATTATTTGGTATCGATTCAATACGCGCACAGTTACAATGAATTTCAAAACTAATTTTTAAATTTGTTATTTTTGTAAGTCGAGAAATTTTACATAAAGAAATACTAAAATTCACATTATCTTTATACAATAAATCTAGTTAAATAATATAAAAGATAAAAAGATATTAAATGTTATACAACATATTTTAAAGAGAGCATATTTCAATTCGAATGAATTGAAACTTGTTAAAAGGAAAGTATACATATTGACCCTTTTGAATGTTAGGTTGAGTCAAAAAGTGTATACAAATGTATGAATTTTACATAATAAGCTACGGAGCATATACCAGTTTATGCTGTTCATGTACCTTCAACTAATTCGTTAGAGTTACCTCATAATTTACTACAATAAAAAATTATATAGTTCAGCTTTTGAAAGAAAAAAATATACTATCCAATGTTATACAAGGTGATCTTTAGCAAAGTAAATATGAAAGAGATGAAAATTTACATTATCTTTATATAATAAAACTGGTTTGAGAAATGCTGTACAAGATGTTATCGAGAAAATTGACTTTTATATTTCTTGTCTGTTTATACCATTTTTATATACAGAGGTAGAAAATAATATAAAAGATAGAGAGATATTAGATGTCATAAAACATATTTTTGAAGAGAACAAGTTTCAATTTCAAAATTTTTCTAATGAATATCGTAGACTTGGAACTTATAAAAAATAAAGTATATATATTGACCCTGTTGAGTTTCAGATTGGGTCAAAAAGAGTAAAGAAATTTATGAATTTTGCTGAATTAGTTACGGAGCCTAAACCGGTGTGCGCTATTCATGTACCTTTATCTAATTCACTAAAAGCAATTCTTGAACTACCTCATCTATTTTCTGCAATGAAAAATCATATAGATTCGCTTTTGAAAGAAAAAACCGCTGCCAATTCATTGGCACGTAGCTTCCTCAAACTTAATTTATTGATCCCTTTAATTAATTTTTACTTCTAATATTTAAAATTTAATACTTTATCGTGTACGGTTAGACTAACTAGGAGAGGGTCATGGGTCCGGATTCAGCTTAAACTGTGCGTTATATCTTTTTTCGTAATGAACCGATTTTTTTGGGCAACGAACTTGAGCTGAAGATATATAAAAGCTACATCTGTGCCAAATTTCAGGACGATTGGATAATTTTTGCTTTAGTTATCGTGCGACAACGAAAACGCAAATTTTTTTCTAAAATAATTCTTTTCTAAAAAACAAATGAAGATCATCTCTTGAAATTTTAACCAAATATAGTCTTCTATAAGTTTAATAAGTGGTTAAAATTTTAAGTCGATAAATCAAGTAATCTCTGAGAAAATGTGAGCCAAAAATTTTTTTAAAAAATTTTTAACCTCAAATATCTTTTTTCGTAATGGACCGATTTTTTTGGGCAACGAATTCGATCTGAAGGTATATAAAAGCTACATCTGCTCTAGTTATCGTGCGACAACGAAAACGCAAATTTTTTCTAAAATAATTTTTTTCTAAAAAACAAATGAAGGTAATCTCTTGAAATTTTAACCACATATAGTCTTCAATTAGTGTAATAACTGGTAATTTATTTCAAGTCAATAAATAAAATATTTTTTGAGAAATTAATTTATGAAATATAAAAAAGTTTTCCTTAATAACAAATGACAAAGTTAAGATAGTTTAAATTTTAAAAAAGGATAATATAGGTAATTTAAATACCTTTCAAGAAAAGTTTATTATATTATGTAATAATGACTGTAAGATATGAAAAAATAAAAAAAACTGAAAATTCAAAATTCGTTTTTGGAAAATAATTTTTTTTCTAAAAAACAAATGAAGATAATCTCTTGAAATTTTAACCACGTATAGTCTTCAATTAGTGTAATAACTGGTAATTTATTTCAAGTCAATAAATAAATTATTTTTTGAGAAATTAATTTATGAAATATAAAAAAGTTTTCCTTAATAACAATTGACAGAGTGAAGATATTTTAAATTTTAAAAAAGGAAAATATAGGTAATTTAAATACCTTTCAAGAAAAGTTTATTATATTATGTAATAATGACTGTAAGATATGAAAAAATCAAAAAAATACACACACGCACGCACGCACGCACGCACGCACGCACGCACGCACGCACACACACACACACACACACACACAGACACACACACACACACGATAACAAAAATGATGAAAATCAACTAATATACACGTATATCGCCTTAAAACATCTTTTTGAACATTTTTTTTCGAAAATTTTTTTCACCGTTGCAAAGCTTCCTCTATGAGGAAGCAAAAAATATAATATCCAATGTTATAAAAGGTGATCTTTGGCAAAGTAAATGCAAAAGAGATAATACTTATTTAGTTCTTCCAATATTTTTGTTTTTTGATGATTTTGAATGTGGGGATTGTTTCGGATCACATGCTGGAGAGCAGAAATTAGGTGATGTATATGTTTCACTACCATGTCTTCCTCCGCATGTTTTATCTAAAATGACTAGCATATATTTAGTTACAATTTTTAAATCAAAACATAAAGAATTATATGGAAATGAAAATGTTTTTAGAAAAGTTATTGATGATCTAAATTATTTGCAGTCTAATGGTTTAATAATAAATGTAAATGGCAAAGAACATTTTAAATGTGTACTTGTGCTAGGAGACAATCTTGGCCTCAATGTTTCTTGTGGTTTTTCAAGATCTTTCACTGCAAATAAATATTGCAGGATTTGTACAGCTACATCTAAACAATGCAAAATATTGAGTGAAAAATTAAAAATCATTTTTTGTTAATAAAACAAAAGAAAATCAATAATAACTCAAATAAGTTAGCGGCCTGAGAATCTCCATCGAGACGAAAAGAAAAAGCTGTATCCGACTAAAATCGGTTAAATGGTTATCGGTTACATACTTACACACGCACACACATACACACACAGGCGCGCATGCACGCACGCATGCACACATACATACACTGTCAGATAACGTTCGTATATACAGATGTATTGTGTTTACATTTTGCGTGTATATATATATATATATATATATATATATATATATATATATATATATATATATAACCACAGTTAGGGGTTATTTTGTGTAGAATTCAACATATACTAGCGTTAATTTGGCGCGCTACGCGCGCCCTCTCTTCGCTGTTTCTCGTTTTCTTTCGAGTTTCGAGATCGATTCGAGATTTCGAGATACTTCGCAAAAACGCTCGAAAACCAAACGAATCTCGATTGCTCAATTTATATTAGGGATGTGTCTATGTGTGTACACACATACGCAAGCGAGGGCTCGCACCTGCACACACAATAAATGTTCTTTATTGTCTTTTTTCGTGGTATTTACTTCTGGAAATTGATGAATAACAGTTTTGCTATAGAATAATATATATTGAATAAATATAATATAAATAAATGATAAAAAAGAATGATACTTGTGAAAAAATATTTTTTTGCCAAAACTCAAACTGGATTGATGATTAACAGTTTAGCTGTTGAATAGTATATATTGAATACATATAATATAAATAAATGATAAAATAGAATGATACTTGTGAAAAAACATTTTTTTGCCAAAACTCCAACTTGGGGTGACGAAATTGTACCACTGTGATATTTGTGCAACTCCCATAACTTATTTTTGTACACTTTTTGACTCAACCTGAAATTCAAAAAGGTCAATATGTCAACTTTCTTTTTCATAAGTTTCAAGTCTACGATATTCATTGGAATTGAAATTTGTTCTCTTTAAAATATGTTCTATAACATTGAATATGATTTATATTTATATTATTTAACTAGTTTTATTGTATAAACATAATGTGAACTTTAGTATTTCTTTATGTAAAATGTCTCGACTTACAAAAATACCAAATTTAAAAATTAGATTTTATGATAAAACGTTATGAAACGTAATATAACATAAATATGCTAAAAAATTTAATAAAAGATTTCCTGAAAATTTCTGAAATGTTTCATGAAAAAAAAAGAAAACATTTTAATAATATTTCCAGAAAGGATTTTGAAATAAGTTATGTCAGCGGTAGGGACTATAAAAAGGTTTTTAAGAAAAGTCTTTTGAAAGATTTTTGTAAAAAATAATTTTAAGAAATGTTCTCTTCCCCCCGCATGATATTTTAATAATTGAAAAATGTAATATGTAGTTTTTACTAATAAGAAAAGGATATTTGTAAAAGAAATATTCTTTTTGCCAAAACTCAAACTTATTTTTGCAACCCCAACAACTTCGCGAGAGCGAGCGAGTCTGTCGAGCCCCACAACGTTGTGAGAGTGAGTAAGTCCCACCGTGGGGGAGATCCACACCACGCGCGAGGCTGTCGAGCCCCACAACGTTGTGAGAGTGAGCAAGTCCCACCGTGGGGGAAATTCCACACCACGCGCGAGTCTGTCGAGCCCCACAACATTATGAGAGTGAGTAAGTCCCGCCGTGGGGGAGATTCCACACCACGCGCGAGTCTATCTAGCCCCACTATACTTTTGCGAGTGAGCAAGTCTCAGTGTGGTGGTGATTTGACACCACGGACGGGTTAGGTAGTCACCACAGCTTTGTGGCGTAAAATATACACCAATATGGCAATATTTTTATTCCACGACGTTATTTCTTTATGTCACAATACTGTGGTGAATTTTCAAGACCACCTTGTGCACAAGATGTAAAAAGGTGTAAACACCATGGTGTAAAAAGAATACCATAGCTTTTTCCGTGTAGAGAAATGGCGTTTTTACTTACACGTGTTAAAAATTCGAATTCGAGAAAGTGAAATTCTATAGAATACCGGGGAATTTGTGGCGCGTGTGCATTTTGTAAAAACGGAAATTGGCGTGTATGTTGCGTGTAAGAATAATGGCGTTGAAAACCGTTGCAAAATTAGCGGAGATCCAGTGCGTGAAAATTCGAGGTGCGATGTTTTAACAGACATAACCGCCTGGCGACCAAGAGTTTGCTTTTCCCGGAATCGGCAAGCGTGCACCGGCCGGGTGCGCTCGCACGTGCTGCAGGAGGGGCATGCAGGCGAGGCAGGAGAGTGAAAGAGAAAAGACGATCGGCGGAGAGGGGATGCCCCTCTCCTTGCGCGCTGGCGCTTGGGTCCGTGTCGCGCTGCCGGCGCGTTAGGCTCAGCGCTCATGTCCATGTATGTGTGCCGCGCGAGATATGTGTGTGGCTCGCGCTTACGATGATGGGCACGTGTTCATAGCTGACGCAGTATCGCGCTATAGCTTCTTATGCGGTAGCATGCGAGGCTGAGAGAAGGTGTGATCTCGGCGATTTTGGTAGTTTCTCTTCACGCGTTAAAACGTAAATGCGTATATGCGTTCTGTCCGGATTTATAGAGCATGTATAATATCGCGTTCTCAAGGAATACTTGATGTGACAGTCGCGCGGCTTAACAACTACGGCGAGTATGTATAGGTGAGGGAATTATGTTAACCGCCTGCCCGTGCGGTCTCGATCATCTGTATGTACGCGTAGCTCGCGGCGCGCATACGCAGATACTTGTGCCTTGCCGATCCTCACGCAGTCTATTTGAATTTGCACGGATTAAAGCTGTTTTAGTCACGTACACACATATACGCTAATTTTACATTAAAATCAAATTTGATTAAAAGATGTGTATGGTGAGAAAAATAAAATGCTAGGAAGATGCGTACGATGAGAAAAATTAAATGAGATCGATCTTGGCGAATTTGGAATTTTGAAAAATAAAATCGATTGAACTAAGCTAAGGCTTAAACATTTCTGCGAGCGGTGGGCTACTGGATTTATGATAGTACTTGACAGTACTCACAAGTTAAATAAAATACGCGCTGATAATGATGTGACCTCAGAGGACAATTAAGATTCGCTGACTCTTACACTATTGTCAGGAAATGTCTATGAGAGTGATGAGTTTCTTAAGATGAGTTATGACGAGTTAAGGAGAGAATATGAGGAAACAATAAATTACGCATGCACGCTGTAAAAGTGCAAGTGTATTATAGGCCGGCATATAATCACACAATTGCTAATTTGCATCTAAGTCACATTAATTATAAATGCATCCTATAGATTTCGGGTTGAGTTGGGAATGAGTGCTTGTGTTTGGTATCTCATAACCGGCTCTCCTAGGGTAGGCTTGGAAGAGGTCTTGTGTTCGGATCCTTGTGTGTCTGCCCGTCTCGAATTCAGCCATACTTGTGTTCGGTCAACTGATTTCTTGACACCTTATTTTTGGTGTATGGTTACATGTATATATTTATAAATGGTAAGCCTGGACTACATAATTTTTTTGTATTATACAGGAAAAAAAGGATGCTTATCTCAAGTCAGTGAGATGGTCTGTTGCAATGGTGAGAAGAGAAAAACGCTTGTATACAAACCGTTAAATATACCAAAAATAAGACTGGAATCTCTTACCTTAACCCCCGAGGGCGAGATAAAAGATGAGAAAAATTTGGCAAAGCTGAGTAGTGAAGATGAGATGATAGATGAGGAGACTGGTGAGAAAGGTGAGAAAGGTGAGAAAGCAACAGGCGGTGAGGACATCAGAGATGAGGAAAACGATAAGGAAAGAGTAAACATTTCTGACAAGTTTACTCCGGGAGTTTGAAACTACTCATAAAGTAACTAAATCAGGTGAATCTTTGCCAAATATTATAAGCAACAAAAGTTCTGGAGGGACTAGAAAAGCAGTAAGTCAAGGTGGGTGATTTGATTAGTACTGTGAACGAATTCTACTTTGTATCAACCAATACTATGGAGTATTTTAATAATACAATGAAGAAAGACAATAATAAATTTGAATTTAACGAGAGAGAGAGAGAGAGAGAGAGAGAGAGAGAGAGAGAGAGAGAGAGAGAGAGAGAGAGAGAGCGAGAGGATCAGAATAAACAATTCGTCAGTCAAATGACAACGATCTGAGAGGATTGTGCCCTTCAAATCAGCTAAGTCAGTAAAATGGTAAATGACCTGACTACCATCCAGCATAATATGGATTATTCGGGCGCGGATGATGATGAGGATGAGAAAGATGAAACTGAGATCGGTGAGATAACCAATCAGGCGTTGATAAATTGTCTAGCGATTTAAATTATGAAGTTCTTAAAAATAAAGTCGATCAACTTGTAAAAGATACATTTGGTGAATTACGGTGAGATGATTCGGCATTGAATCAGGATAATGGACGGAATTGTTCGTCTAAAATCGTAAATGATTTAATTAAATTAGATACCGTAAATAAAGGGATGAATGTTAAATGGGATTACAAATTAAATAATAGTACACAATTTGAACACTTCTATGGTTATCTTTCTTCAGAGCTGAGATTCACTGGACTGCTGCATGTTGTTGATAACAAAATAACCTCTAATATGACAGAAGAGAAACTATTAGAGGAGCAGAGATTTAAAGTACGCGAAATTTCGATGAATCATTTGGATTCGCACTAGTATTCTAAAGAGATACATTTGCAAAATTCTGATGAGATTTTAGAAAAATTAAAACAGCTGAAAGGGTATGAAATGAATGCAGCCTTATGCGCCGTACGAAATAAATTATATAATATGCAGTATGTGATTGGAAAAATGAGCGTTATGGAATTCTGCGAAAATTTGTAGATACCATTAGAGACTATGAAAAGTCTTCTGTCGCGGTGTATGTCTGAAGATGAGAAAAGAGACGCGTTTTATAACGCAGTTATGGTATCGGTGCCTAGCGTTCAGACGATTGACTTTGTATATAAAAGAACTTTGTATCTAAAAGGCAGTAGAATATTTTATGATGAGCAACCCTTTTGCTATGCAAGATGAAATAGAAAGAAACCAGGTGAGAGGAGGACCTAGTACATCAGGTGAGCAGCCACAGGCGAGATCGAAAAATTATGCAAAGATTGAAAATGTCAGATGGTATGAATGGCAGAGCCAAGGGCACATTGGTCGTAACTGTCCAAATGAGGGCAAAGGTGTCAAGTGCTATAGTTGCAACCGAGTTGGGAACCACAAGGCATTCGAGTGTTCCCATCCACTGGCGAGATGTAATAACAACAGGCAAGGAAGTCGATCACGTGGAAATGCCAGGTACACCAATTCAAATAATATTCGAGGATTTAGTCAAAATGGTCGCGGGCGAGGTTTAAAGAGAAAATCTGAGTACAGGAACTCAGGTAATGAGAAGAGAGGTCGGTATGGAGGCGGAGTTCGAAGAGGCCTTAACAACAGAAAATCTATGAGAATATCGATGGAGAGCAGTCTCATAGGTAAGCTAATCAATCTCTCGAGAAAAAGCACCAACAAAGGTGAGTTTGATTCTGACATTTCAATAATTGCGAACTATACACTAGAAGTCCGTATGTCTCTGATGAAAGCCCGTTTTAATGTCCAGAAATAATAAATGCGAATTCAGGGAGTATACAGACGAGAATAAATTTATAACTAAATTTTTAGCTGATTCAGGTGTGACAGAGTATATTACAAATTCAAAGATTATGTTTGATACATTCCATGAATCTGATTACGGCGTGATTGAAATATACTAAAAAGACAGTTCAGCAGTCTTGAAAACGGAGGGAACTAGACTCCGAAAATTGAATTGCAAAATGGAAATGTTGCAATAAACAGTTTTAATTTTGAACTTATTAAAAGGTCTGGATGCGTTGTCAACATTAAAGTTGAAAGAAAAACAGGTCCAAAGTTTAGGTTTGAAGGAAGGCGAGTTATTCTGGTGGGATACAGACCTAAAGACTACCTTTTTCTTAAGTCTGTAGAAGGAAAATACGAAAGTAGAAATGTGAGATTTAACGAGAAACTAGTGTATGGTGATTTGATAAACTTTCCTAATATGGAAGAAAAATAAGATAAGAATAAATATTTGTTGTAATTTAATAAAGGCGAGACAAAGATAGGTGAGAAGTTTAAAATGGAGGGAGAGAATAAACGGAAAGGGAAAGATCGAGAAAAGTTAAACATCCAGCTAAAACCATAAAATTAAATAAAGATGATACTATAAATGACACGAGCTTTTCTACAATACAAATAGATCAGGATTGCAAAAACAAAGCCTTACTATATTATCACAAATAAACAGAAATTAGATGCGAACGGTGAGGAATGCGACGAATTATTATTTGCTTTGATAGAATGTATTAATTAATAAAGATGCTGTAAATTACAAAGAAGCCATGCAAACTAAGGAGAGAAATTGTTGGTAAAAGGCTATTGACGATTGTAGAAAAATTAAATATTATAGACTCAAGGTGTCTGTTTAAACGCGAAACTGATGCAAAAAAAAATAAAGAGAATTTGTGAGACGTTCTTAGTAATGTTAATATGGAAAAAATAATGGACTTCAACGAGCGAGTTAGGGAAAAATTGTTACTAAATTTATTGCCAATAATTTGGCATTTGGCAATAAATTTAGTAACAATTTTGCCCTAACTCGTTCGTTGAAGTCCGTTATTTTTTCCATATTAAAAATAAAGAGAGTTTTAAGGCGAGTTTTGTCACACGAGTTTTTAAGGACGGAAATTATTAAGATCACGTTACGGTTGAGAATTAGTAAGATGAGCTTGAAAGTTTCTGATTCAGAACCATGCTTATTCACCTGGAGAGATAATAACAAGTTTTTGATCTTACTCTTGTATGTAGATGACATTCTTATGGCGAGTAATAATTGTAGTGAATTGAGTGAGGTTAACAGTAAATGAAGTGTCATGTTTGGGATGAGCACAATTGGCAATCCTTCTTCAATCCTGGAGTTCTTGGGCATAATAATAAGACGAGATCGAGAGAGATGAATAATAGACTTATGCCAAGAAAAATACGTTGATAAAAATTTGGAAAGATTCGGTTTCACTGAATTACACCCTCAGAGAACACCCGTGGTAATTACTCATGTGTCTTATTGGGAGAGAAAACCAAGAGAATGTGACTGAGAATGTAAGAATGAATTGTTAGACAAGAGCAAAACGATAGAAAACGCTGCTTATCGTCAAACTGTGGGCAGCTTGCTGTACTTAGCCTGTGCAACTAGACAGGATAGTTCTTATGCTATGAATATTCTTAGTAGATATCAGGTGAGTCGCACTGAAAATGATTGGGTCATAGTAAAAAAAAAATTTGGTATTTTAAGTGCATTGAAAGGATGTGTTTGAGATATACTGGTGAGACAGAGAGCTTGGACACATTTTCGGATGCAAGCTTTGCTAAGTGCAACATTTCTCTGACTACGTGTGGCTATGGAATAAAGATATTCCAAAACTCAATGTGCTGGTGCACTCACGAATAATCATATGTGGCACTATCTACTTGTTAGGCTGAGTACGTCACGATGAATGAAGCAAGTCAAAAGTAGCCTCAATTCATAACTCCATGAAATTGATGTTAAATAGTTCCTTCTTCCTAGTACTTTAAATGGGAGAAAACAAATTAAGGACACATGGTTGAGATAAAAGTCACCATATAAAGGAAGGTGTAAATAGAAAAATTACAAAAGTCCAATGGGTTTGCTCTAGGGAACCAATTGCCGACATTTTACCAAACCTCTGACCTACGAAATTCATAGATATTTAACTAATAAAATAATAAATATTATATAACTTTATCAAAGGGCGCGGCAGCTTGGCCCTGCTTGGCGAGTAAAAGAACGAAGTGACTAGCGAAAAAATTAAAAATCCTTTATGATGAATGAAATAGGTTTTGGAGCTTCTCGCTTAACTTATATTATGGAAGATAATGTCTTTAATAACAAATGTAAAATTTGTTAATTTTACTTTTTCTCATCAAATGACTTACTTGAAATAATTTATTCAAATACAACTGTCTGAACCAGAACTATAAATTAAATACAAGGGGACTGTAAGCTGAGTTTGGTAAAGGACATTGTTTCCATTCTTGAATAGTGTATTATATATATTTACCAAACAGTAATGCTAACAAGTTAGAGGATTATAACAGTTTTTGATTTTACATCAAATAACCCCATTATAAAAGAAGAAAATATTTAGAATTAATTTACAGTAATTTGTGACAAAGACATTATCTCTCATAATATAAGCTAAGCGAGAAGCTCTAAAATCTATTTCATTCATCGTAAAGGATTTTCAATTTTTTATGTTTGCAACGTGACTAGTCGGGTGATTCTTGAGACAAAGTTTATATTCTTTGTATAAATGATTTATAGTTATGATTTGAAAAGTATCAAACATAGAAATTTTCTAATTTTAATTATTTTAAAAAACAAGTTATTTCACAATGCCATTTCACAATAAATTTTTATATTTTCTAACTTTTCAAATCATAACTATAAACCATTTATACAAAGAATATAAACTTTGTCTCGAGAAAAGCCTTATCACCCGATTGGTCATATTGCAAACATTGAAAATCCTTTACGATCAATGAAATAGGTTTTGGAGCTTCTCACTTAGCTTACATTATGAGGGATAATGTCAAATGTAACAAATTACTTGCAATTAATTCTAACTATATATTTTCTTCATTCTTGAAGGGGATATCTGATGTAAAATTCAAAGCTGTTAATATAACAGCTATAGATGTTAATTCTTAAAACCATATAATGTATCCATAAGGTATTTTCAATATATGGCTTTTGGTATATAACTAATTGAGTGAGGGATGTAAAATCCAAATTGTTAATAAGTATAACAGTTAGAGGAATACCTCTACTTGTTTGCATTACTGATTGAGGTAAATATATAATAATACACTATTTAAAAATGGAAACAAATAGTTCTTTATTTTAATCATATAGTTCTTTATAGTTCTTCATTTTAATCATAGGTTCGAAAAGTTGTGCTGGAATGAATTATTTCCATAAGTCATTTGTTAAAAAGTAATCATTACACCGGATATGGAAAAAAATTCAAATTACTTTATTTTACTTACAATTATGAAGATAGCAATGTTTATTTTTATAACAAAACTTTCTACGAAAGTATAATATAAGGCAAGCATAAGGTGTTTCTGTAATATATAAAAATATGAATAAAAAACTTATACTCTATGGAAAGGAATTCTAATAATAAATAATTATTTTCTTCTGACAATTTTATCTTACCGGTTCTATACAATAAATTAATTTGTCTATAAAAAGAAGAGTATATATACTATTATTATATATAGCAAAAGGGATTTCTTGATACAATGAAAGTGTTATTCCATTTTTTTTTACAAATACAGCAGCCTCACACGATGCAATTATCATCATGTACCCACACGAAAATTAAATCTATGAAATATGGTATCATCATTCTTTACCGTTATAAAACTTTGTAATTATTATTGAAGCTCTTAGAAACTTTTGGAATCTCCCTAAAATAACACTTTTTAAAAAAGTAAAACTTTGGCGAGTATAAGTGTATTTGTAATCTCTCTCCCTCTCTGTCTCTCTCTCCCTATCTCTCTCTCTCCCTCCCTCTCTCGCTCCTCTTTCTTTCTCTCCCTCTTTCTCTCCATCTCTCTCTTTCTCCCCCTCTCTCCCCCAAAAGAATATCATAGTTTAAAACAAACACATGAAAGAAGTGAAATCAATTATTATTTTATATAGACAAGTACATTCTTGTGACATAGAAATATGGAATTATTTTTATAACAAAAAATCGTAAGTACTACTAAAAATGAACTCATGAAACTGGTGGAATCAATTAAGTGCAGGCAAGTCAATTATTATAATAAAGAGAATTTTTAAAATAAAATTTGTTTAATATATATTTACTATAAAAATTTGTATAAAAAATAATTACGTCTAACAAAAAATATTACAAAAATACTAACATAATAACTGTAATTGAAACACAAAAAGTAAAAAATTTTTTGCGTAAACATTTTCGAAATATAGATCATAGAAGCCACCACCCTCTAAAATAGTTTAACCATGAGCTGTTATACATCATAAATTCATGTAAGTTTTTCTTACACAAGTCAATCTACCTATTATCTGCAAATATGAATTTTAATTAAACATCTTCTTAAACTGTTAATGTAATTTTCTAGATTTTAGGAAATTTTCTTTTAAAGACAGAAGATACTTGCCGGACGCATAAAATACTTATCTAAAAAGTTATTGTCTCATTGATGATGCTCGTAAATAAATTCTTTTCATCAGTCCACTTTCTGAGATCTTTGATATAATTTAAATATTAATTCGTGATAGTATATACATATTGTGTATGTACATATTTCATAATAACATTGTTTTTGTTTATTAGAGATTAGAGATGCGTGAGGTTATGTCGATACGATTACGAGTATATATATATATATATATATATAGCCCTGTAGAAAAATTTATATAGCGCCACTCTCGGATACAAGTAGAACCACTGTCTAATAGTGCCTATACGTACGTATATATGGTATAGGATTAAAATACGACGACGACGCGAAGACGACGAAGAAAATGAAAAATGAGATGAAAATTGAGAGGGCAAATTTACTATTAAAAGTATACGAAAACGAAAGAATCTTGAAACATGAAATTGCAGATATGGATAGAACATAAAAGATTCTATCTAATGGAATGCATTTAAGTATTCCAATAAAGAGTACAAAAATGTTGTTATCAAGAATAGAAAAAAGTAAGATTGGAGCGGACTATTCCAAAGAATAAAGGGTGCGTCACCCACATAGCATGAAAGCTTACTAGAAACTTCCTGGAAACTTTCATGAAAGTTTCGTATGCTTCAGGAAAGCTTCCACGAAAGCTTCCTAAAAGTACCTAATGTCTGGGTCAAATTCACGACAAAAAGCTTCCTCGGAAGATTGCAGGAACTGTTTCAGACACTTTTCAGGAAGCTTTCGGAAACTTTCTAGGAACTTTTCAGGAAGCTTTCAAAAAGTTCCTGGAAGCTTCATGTAGGCTGTGGGAATCTTCCAGTAGTCTTCCCCGAAAGATTACAGAAATCTTTAAAAAATACTTCCTACAAGATTTCAGAATCGATTTATGTCAGTTTGAGAATGGAAGCTTCCAGAAAGGTTCCATGAAAGCTTCCCGGCAGTACATAATATCTAGGTCAAATTCATGACGAGAAGCTTCCTTGGAAGATATCAGGAACTGTTTAAGAATCCTTTCAGAAACCTTTCAGGAACTTAAGGGAGCCTCCGAAAAAATTACTGTACGTTTCATGTAGGATGTAGCTATCTTCCAGGAAACTTTCAGGAATCTTTCGAAAAAGTTACTGAAAGTTTCAGTAGATTATCGGAATCTTCCAGTAAGCTTTCAGTTAGCTTTCAAATAAGTTACTGGAAGCTTTAGGTAGTCTGCGGGAACCTTCCAGGAAACTTTCAGGAATCTTTCGAAAAAGTTACTGAAAGTTTCAAGTAGATTATCGGAATCTTCCAGTAAGCTTTCAGTTAGCTTTCAAATATGGTTCTGGAAGTTTCAGGTAGTCTGTGGGAACCTTCCAGTAAGCTTTTAGGAAGCTTTTTCTAAGTTTTTGAAAGAGTAACTTAAAGCTATAAATATTAGAAATTCTCTATAAGTATTAACAATTCGCACATATTCTTTAAAACTTATTTCTACCTATATTAATCGCCATTTTATAATCGCAGAAAAAATTTCACATAAAATTTTTTGACCTGAGCGGGAATCGAACCCACGACCCTTGGGTTACTACGTATGCATGCTATTCGTTACGCTATCGCTCGCTTGAAGGAGTTCAATCATTTTCATCTAAATAAGTTACACTTTTCACGATTATTTAATTGTTATTATTTTGATTATTTTATTTAAAATATTAATGCATTTCAAAAATTATATATTTAATGCGGTAAATTAAAAAATTATAGTGTCGGAATTATTACTCTGAATAAACATGTTTTTATATTTGGCATTTCATTATGTTGATTAAATAATTTATGAAAATTCTAATTGAATGGTTTAAAAAAATTCTTAGTATAGTATTTATATATACGGTGGGCTTAATAATTGTGTTTTTCCAAAAAATTGTTTAGAAATTTTTTAATTAAAAAAAAATTGTAATGTCGATAAGTAGGAATCTGCTTTTTATCATTTTGATGCAATTTTTCTACGAGTATATCGATAGTATATCGAAATTCTGAGTATAGTATTTATATATAGGAAGGACGTCAAAATTGTGTTTTTCTAAATAAATGTTTGAAAGTTAATTTATCAAATAATGAAATTGGGTTGATTTTAAACTCCAGGTAGACCATTCAAGTTGAAGATTTGATAAGCTATAATAAAAAAACCGCTGCCAATTCATTGGCACGTAGCTTCCTCAAACTTAATTTACTGATTCCTTTAATTATTTTTTAATTCCAATATTTAAAATTTAATACTTCAGAAAGACAGAAATAACAAAACTCCAACATAATTTATTCAAATTTTTATAGATTATACATTTCCACAAAATTTCACATACATAAAATATATATCACAATTGCCTATAAATTTGCAACTGATATTTAGAGCTCTATGTATTTGAATGTAATTTATAGCATTCGAAACATAATTAAATTACCTATATTTTATAAAAAAATTAATTTTCTAGCTATCACGGTTCTTTTGTTATTAACAGAAATGTAAAAATTTAAAAATTAAAAAAAAATTCTCAAGAAATAGATTTTAAAAATGTCTAGAAAAATTTTAACCTCAAATATCTCTGAAATTTATGAACCAATCACTTTGCCAAAAGAACTTATCCGAGAACTATCAATAATATACCTCTGCAATGAATTTTGAAGCGAATAAGACAATTTTACTCTTGTAATAGTTGAACATATAAAACTCATTTTTTTTCATTTTTCAATTTTTACGGTTTTGTTAATAACAAAAGAACCGTGATAGCTAAAGAATTATTTTTTTTAGAAAATATAGGTAAATTAATTTTCTTTGGAATACCACCAACCCCATTTAGATACATAGAGCCGTTCTCGAGAAATTAAGATTTAAAAAAATTGAAAAAAAATTTTAACCTCAAATATCTTCGAAATTTATGGATCAATCCTTTTGCCCAAAGAACTCACTCGATTGGTATACAAAATCTACCCCTACAAAGAATTTCAAAGTGATTAAGCCAATTTTACTATAGTTATTGAACGACAAAAAAAAATCACTTTTTTTTATAAATTATTTTTTTTCTCAAAAAATAATGAATAAAAAAACCTAAAAATTTAGTAAGTTATAGTACTTAATATCCTTTATAACCAAAAAAATATTCAGGTTAATATCTTTTTTTAATTTCGAAATATAACCTATTTACAAAAAATTACGTTTTCATCAATAACTTATGACTAAATATAGCTACCGACTTTTTTTTTTTAAATTGTAGATAATTTTATCCTACATACAGAGAATTCATGATATATAAACAATATTTGTTCTAAATATTAAAAAAATTGAAAAAAATAATTTTGAAAATTAAAAAATGGCTATAAAAAAAAATTAAATTTTACAAAAATAGAATATTGACCCCAATTGTGGAAGCAAAATCTAAAAAAATTATCACTCCTGTTAAAATCGGTCGAGTAGATCATGAGATATCAGCGTATACGGACACACACACACACACACACATCCGTACGGACATTTTCTAAAAATAGTGTATTTCGATTCCAAATTTGCTAAATAACATTTCTAACACATTATCTCATAAACTTTCTTTTTAACTATCACAAAGCTTCCTCTATGAGGAAGCAAAATGTTACTGTATATTTTTCATGATATTCCTTTTTAGGCACGACCGCTTCTCGGGAGAGCCTTGTATTTTCGTCAATGCGAAAATTGTAACACTTCAAAAACTGAAAATTTACGATATAAAAACTATTTTTCACCCACAATGAGTTCATTTTAAGCATTTTTGGAGATGTATGTATGTCGGTACGTATGTATGTAATCAAGTAACCCGATTATCTCAGCGAAATTTCGATGGATCCAAACGGGCTTTGGGAAAAATACTCATCTAATTATACGTAACTGATAGTTCCCTAGCGAAGATGATCGATGGAAAATTTTAGAAATAGGAGCATAAAGAAATATTTCAAAAAATCGATTTTTAACCTTAATGTCTAGAAAAATTATTTTTAAGCTAATATCTACAGGCCTATCTGCTAAAAATAATTAAAAGACACCTTTTTCTGTTGGGAATCTTTTTCTCCGAGCAATATTTACCAACACAAATGCGAAAAAACGTCAAAAAAAGTAAAAAATGGACGATTTTCGACTATAACTCAGCAGGATTTGATTTTACACATAAATATTAAATACAAAAGTTGTAGATAATATTGAAACAAAACTTTTTCTTATTTAACATTTTTTTATAACATCAACTCCTGACGAGTTAGACTTGTAAAAACGATTTTAAACGCCAAAATACACATAAAACGGCTATAACTTGTCAGGATTTGATTTTTCACAAAAATGTTAATACAAAAATTGTAGATGATATTGAAACAAAACTTTTTCCTACTTAATATTTTTTTGTAAAATCAACTCCTGACGAGTTAGACATATAAAAACTATTTTAAACGCCAAAAAATACACATAAAATGAACGATTTTCGACTGTAACTTGAGAGTATTTAATTTTACAACAAAATATTCAATACATAAGTTATAGATAATAGTTAAACAAAACTTTTTCCCATTTAAGATTTTGATGTAAAATAAATACCTGACGAGTTAAATCTATAAAAACGATTTTAAACGCCAAAATATAAATGAAATAAACAATTTTTGCTTATCGTACAAAGAATTGATTTCCAATAGAACTCTTAAATACAAAGCATATAGATATCGTTTAAATTCCAGTAAAAAAACTAAAACAATAACTAACAAAAACTGTTACATAAAAGCTGTCAAAACTTACAATTTCTTGTCATGATCTAAAGAACTTAGTATTATATAGTAAAATTAAAATTAGAAAAATATTTAAAAATTGCGTTGTTAAAAATCTATAATTATGTTATTTTAGTGTTTTGATAACAAATAGAAATTTCATATAAAATTACACAGCTTATCCTGTTAATTATGTTCACAGAACCTAAGCGATTGAACTAAGAGAATCAAAATTGTCTAATATTATAAAAGTACATGTTAAAGTAATATCATATTACACAACAAAAACTCTAGTGTAATGTATGTGTTATAGATTTTGTAGTATAGTAAAGTTCAATATGTATAAAGAATTAAAATGAAAACTATTAAATAGGCAAGACTCACTTATATATACAATAGATACGTTGAAATGAGTTCTTGTACCCTGACTAAATTTAGAAATTAACTAGATGAGTTAATATGACCAGCAACAACTGCTTACCCGTATCGCATCTAACCACACACACAGCACTTTTATAATATCCCCCAGTTCCTAATTATCTATCCCCTCATATTCTAAAGCACTAACACTTGAAGATCATTGTAGAGTTGGGGAAGCTGCAAAATGAGGCTGGATGGCCCAGGGCGGGCACTACTCCATGGATGCCAGTCTGCTCAGAATTATCTAATAGCCATCTGAGAAGAAAATACTATAGAGACCAACATGCGTGTCTCAATCTCAAGGACTGCCTCACCGTAAGAATGAACAAAACAGATGAATAGATCAGTCACTGATCTAGGAGACAAGCGAGGAGAGTTGAGCACTAGAAACCACATATGACTAATGAATAGATGACACAAAAAACATTACCATATAAAAGAAAATACTGTAGCAATGGTTGTTGTTCACTATTGTCGCTGCACCAGTTACCTCTAACAATTAGAGGGGAAAGACTGGTGGAACCTTCACTTGTTGTTTCATTGCTGAAAACACCTCCATCCTGAGAGTCGCTGAAGGCACCAGCAGCAGATTAGCTACACAGAGCCACTAGTATAAGAGTCAAACACACACATGGAACATTAAGTATCTGAAAACCACATATGACTAATAAATAAATGAGCCAAATAACATCACCACACTCAAGAAAGATTCTGCAGCAGTGCCCATCGTTTACACTACTCTCGTCGCCAGATACCTGCAACAAGAGAAAGTACCATCAGCTTACCTATCAGAGAGGTTAGGAACGAGAAAGGGCTTACGAAATTTGCTATAGATATATCATATCTTACATAGGGGAGGGCGGGGCACGTGTGACACTCTAACTTTGATTAAAAATAACAACTAAACCGTGTATTATTTCAAAATGTACAAAAACGGAATAATTAGATCAGAAAAAAATAAAATAAAATAAACTATTAACTTTTTTTTCATTTTCTTTTAATTATTGATAAAATACAGAAAAGAAATTCTGAAAAAAATGCTCTACGTGCCCCACCGGCGGGTGGATTGTGGCACCCGACGGGGCACGCATGGCACGGTCAAATTTAATATTTTACTATAGGTATTTTTTAATTCTTTTTTCCAGTAATTAATACTTTAATAATTATGCCATAATAAAATTTTCAAAAATCAAATAATTAATCAGTCTATTGAAAATTTAAAATTTTATTTTTATTAAGGAACATAACAATTTTTATTTTAAAATAAATTATTACATTTTAATAAATGATTTTATATTATAAATTCCTTCTTATAAAATATGATCACAACATAATACTTTTGTTTGATTAACAAATTATCATTATTATTACAATAAGTTTAAATTTAAAGATTTCGCATCATTTTCATCTATGTAGCATATTTGAACTACCTGACCATTGAAAAAGGCAGTTTGAGTATCTACAATTGATTCTTCAGGTATTACTTCTCTAAAGTAATTTTCATTATTTACGGAAGCTGAGTTATTATTAACAATGGATAAATCAAGCTGATTTGTGTTGAAGTCTTCAAATGGCTTTTTTCTACTCTAAATATAACTTAATACGCAGTCGAAATAATCGTTATTTACTTATTAATGTAATAATTGAAACTAAAAACTACTTAAAACTAAATTATTGCACTGCGTAGTTGTTAACCCATCTTGCTCCGTTTTTGGTTTGTAGGTTACATCACTTCGCTCGGCGACCGCCGCGGCGCACTGATACGCTCGAGTGTGCCACGCGTGCCCCGCCAGGGTGCCACGTCATGCCCCATTTTAATACCATTTTCATTTTTTAATTATATTATTTATAAAGATTTTCTGAAAATAACAAAAACAGGGCTTGAAAGATAAAAGTTGAAACTATCAAATAGGTTTGGTCTCATTTAGAAAAAAAATCATTTTCTCGTTGCTCCAAGCGACTTAAAAATGAAGTTAACCTTGTTTCTAAGCACCGATTTTCAATCTTATTAAATTAAATGTTAAACATTATCTATAATCTCAAAAGTATAGAGGAAAATTCTAAAAGCATATCTAATTAGGTTTACGTAAAAATTACATTTTTTGCATTCATTAATATTAAAAATATGAGGGTGCCAAACTTACCTACCTGACACGTCATGCCCCGCCTTCTCCTACAGGGAGCGCTCACGGTCACGTGGGTCGCATGCGTTTTTCCGCTGGTGCAAACGCACTATAACGCAGCCTATATAGCCGAGATAGCCGTTACGGTTACGGCTCCTGTACTCTGCACGCACGCAGCACCAAGACAGATTACCATTGCCGAATGCACCAGTGTTGAGTTTTCTCTTTATGTTTTTCTCCTATTTGCGGTATTAGTGTATGTGTGCATGTGTGTATATGTATAAGTTATACGAATGCATCAGTGAGCGATTAGTCTACAGTTTTCGTTAAACTGTGTAAAATTTAACTTTATATTTTTGTATTAATCGGGAGTAATGAATCGGTATTTTCCTTATGTTATTCAAAAGCATTTTACTTAACACAAAAATTTCAAATACAAAAGTTGTTGATAACATTGAAATAAAACTTTTTTTCTATTCAACATTTGCATAAATAAAAATAAAAACTATTATTATAATTCAAATAGAAATAATGAAAACAATGTTTTTAATTTTAAATATAATTGTAATCATAGTACTTCTATATTTAATATTCCTATGTGTACTTTAATCATATCAATTAATAATACTTAATTAATTTATATGAATCATAGACTATTTGAAAAGTTATCTGCATATATCTATATTTGTAGAATTATAAGGCAAATTTTCTACAAAAAAATAATAAATATGTAATAGTAAATGCATAATTTCCATTTAAATTTTACTTCAGAGATGTATTTATGTGTATTCTAATGATAATAACGATGAAAATAAGTATTACAATTAATGCAATAATAAAATTATAAGGTTTTTCTGAGCATTGCGGTCGTGCCTATTATGTAAAAACGAAGTTTTTACATAGGGAGGAGGCGGGCGACGAGCGAAGCGAGGAGCAGGTGTGTGTGGGGGCGGGGGGCTCGGCCCCCCTAGTTTGGCCATGTGGAGTCCAAAATTAACCCAATTTAATTATTTAATAATTTAACTTTCAAACATTCCTTTCGAAGAACACAATTTTCACGCCCTCTCTATACATAAATACTATATTCAGAATTTTCTTAGCGATTCTATTAATACTATCATGAGATATGGGGATATCTGCAGAACTTTTAACTTTCATGTGACGGCAACTTTTTAGATCTTTTTAATAAGAAATATATACTTTCAGCAAAGTAAATAGGTCAAAATAAATGTTTTTTAAATGTTCCATGTATGAAACAATCGTTCCAGTTACATATAAAGCATAAGTAGAAAAGCCTAATTTCGGAGATGTGCCTACAATACATTTGAAATCTAGAATCAAGAAAGTTGTATCAGTCATTTCTCAAAAATAAAAATTTTCATAGTAATTCTGTTCCATACCTTTTAACATAAAGAATTTTCTTTTTTTTTTTTTTTTTTTTTTGGTTGGTAAAGGCGCTTATGGGGTAGAGTGTGAATCATAATTTTGTATAAAAAAAAAAAAAATAAAAATAAAAATAAAGAATTTTCTTAATATGGCTATCAGATTTCATTCTTTATTAAAAATACAATCATTTGATTTGTTGCACGTGGGTGAGCCACGCATTGTTTAAAAGTCATGTGTCTTCAAAAAATTACTTCTCAAGCGTTAACTCATTAAGACAAAAAAAAAATAGATTTTTGATAAGCACACGCTGAATTTTTAATTTTATATTCCAAAAGTCATTGTAATCACTAACTTAATATTTTAGAAAAACGTAGTTAAATTGTCAAACTGATATATTTAAAATTTAATACAATTTTGATGGGATTAAGCATAAGTTCGTCATTTATATTATAAAAAAAAATTTTCGATATACTCGTAAAATGGAATTATGTTGCTTTCATTAAAAAAAAAAAAAAAAAAACTAAAAAAGGAGTAAAGCAAGCTTTGAATAGATAAGTAAGTGCTCGAACAAAAAAATTATGTTTTTTTTTAACACTAAACATTAAAAGTTCTAGAGATATTCTCATATACTCGGCGAAAAATTGCATGAAAATGACAAAAATGAAGATTCCTACTTATCGATATTATAATTCAAGAAACGATTGTGAAACATTTGTGAAATATTCCGAGAATTGATAAGGCGATACATTACGGAAATATTGCAGAGACATTTCATTTAATTATAATATTTCACTAATAATGACGTAATATTCAACATTGTATTGAAGAACTATTTTTCCATAATTCTATAAATGTTTTTTAATTATGTCGGAAGCATTCCGAGAAATGACAAAAGTGATACATTGCGAAAATCTTAAAGATAAATATTTCATGATATATTTCACTAAAAGCGACGTAAACTTCTCCATCAAATCGAAAAATTATTTATTAGTAAATCAAGAAACGTTTTTAAAATATTCCAACAATATTACCTGAAACGATAAGGCGATACATTGCAGAAATATTACGAAGAAACCTTTCATAAAATATTATACATCCAAACTTTAATTGTATATTATAACCTCCAAATTTTTGTATTGTAGCAATAAACAAACAAATACAATCCAAGTTTCAATAAATAATATTGAATAAATTTGCGGTTATTTATTGCATAGGCATTGTTCGTAAAAGAATTAATAAAGTCAAAGAATAGTGGATAAATATTTATTTTTTATTATTAGTCAACGTAATATAGACAGATTGAAATACCTCCGAACGTATTGAGCTTCAATCATAGAATGAATCTTTTTTGTTCTTTTTTTGTTATGTTTAAAGTCAAACGGTTGCTATGGTAATACTTTAAAAGAATGTCTCAGCCGACCAGAACGTCTACAAGCGCGCCTCTTCGCGCATATCCCGTGGTCTCTCTTCATCAATTTCAAAAATTGGTTAAGGTGATGTGATACTCTGATTTCTATATTTTTTAAATCAACATTCAAACGTTGATTTGGAAAAAGACGCCTGTCAGGCGCTCCGGACACGTAAACACTATATTCAAAAATTTTTTTGAACGATTCTATTAGTATTTTCGTTAGCTGTGCTCGTTTTAAAAATAGGACAATTGCAGATTCCTACTTACCGACAGTACGGCTTTTATTTAATTAAATAAACTCTGATCATTTTTTTGGAAAAACACGTCTGTCAGGCGCTCCGTATATGTAAATACTATACTCAGAATTTTTTGTGGCTGATTCTATTGGTATTTTCATGAGATGTACTCTTTTTAAAACTATGTCGGTATATAACATCACCTTAAGAGACAGCTGTGGCCCCGAATGAAAATTCGTGCACGCGGTCGGTAACTCGTAATTTGAGACCAAGACAGAGTTTTGAAGAAATTATTTAAAAGAAAATCTCTAATTATTTATATATATGTGTGTATAAAAGTAAATTTCAATACGAACGGATTTAAAAATTGGTTTTGTAACAGGCATAATATAATAAAGGCAAAGGAAGAGCGCGCGCAGCGCGCTTGAACTTTCTCGATTTTCAAAATAAGATGTTTATCAGACGATCTATGAATCTATGAAGCTTCCAAGTTGGAACCTTCCGCGAAACTTTCAGTGCTGATCTTCTGTAAACATTTATGTAAGCTTTCTAATAGCTTCCCCATAAATTTCAAGTGGCATTTTACCGCAGCACTTTTGGAACCTTCTTGTCAGCCTTCCCTAAAACTTGCTAATAGCTTCTTAGGAATGTTACTTTGGAACCCTTTTGAAAGCTTTCATTATATCCTTAAGCCAGCTATTTTTTATATTATGTTAGGAACCCTGCTTGAAATACTTCCAGGAGTCTTCCATCAAAATTTTCCTCAAGGTTGAATTGGAACTTCCATAGGAAGCTTCCTGGACTGTATTTCAAAAACTTCCCGCAATCTTTACATGTAATTTAACTTTCGATCTTCCTAGAAGCTTTATGTTAGCTTCCAAGAGCCTTCCGCGAACCTTCCAGTGCCGATTTCAGTAATGGTTTATGTAAACTTCGTGGAAACATTCTCGTAAGTATTGAGTAACATTTCACCGTAGCACTTTTGGAACCTTTCTGTTAGTCTTTCCTAACGCTTTCGGCATGGAAGCTTCCTAAAAGGTTACTCCTGAATCCACTCAGAAGCTTCCGGTATAACTTTAGACCAGTTGCTTTATTGTATGTCAGGTATCTTGCTTGAATACTTCCTAGAATTTTCCATGAAAGCTTCCTCAAGGTAGAATTGGAACTTCCATGGGAAGCTTCCTGGAATGTATTTCAAAAGGTTCCCACAATCTTCATATGTAATTCAACTTTTGTTCTTCCTAGAACCTTTATGTTAGGTTTCAAGAGCCTTCTACGAAGCTTCCAGTGTTCATTTCAGTAATCGTTTATGTAAGGTTCATGGAAACTTTCTCGTAAATTTTGAGTAACATTTCACCGTAGCACTTTTGGAACCTTTCTGTTAGACTTTCCTAACGCTTTCTGGAAGCTCCCTAAAAAGGTTACTCCGAAAGCTAGCCGGAAGCTTCCGTTATAACTTTAGGCCTGTGGCTTTATTTATATGTCAGGAACCTTGCTTGAATACTTCCTAGAGTCTTCCATGAAAGCTTTCCTCAAATTTTAATTGGAACTTCCAGAGGAAGCTTTCTGGAATATATTTCAAAATCTTCACGAAATCTTTATATGTAATTTAACTTTTATTCTTCCTAGAAGTTTTATGTTAGCTTCCAAGAGCCTTCCGCGAAGCTTCCAGTGCTCATTTCAGTAATCGTTTATGTAAGCTTCCTGGAAGCTTACTCGTAAGTATTGAGTAACATTTCACCGTAGCACTTTTGGAACCTTTCTGTTAGACTTTCCTAACGCTTTCTGGAAGGTCCCTAAAAAGGTTACTCCGGAATCTAGCTGGAAGCTTCCGTTATAACTTTAGGCCAGTGGCTTTATTTATATGTCAGGAACCTTGCTTGAATACTTTCTAGAATCTTCCATTAAAGCTTTCCTAAAGTTTTAATTGGAACTTCCAGAGGAAGCTTCCTAGAATATATTTCAAAAGCTTCACGTAATCTTTATATGTAATTTAACTTTTATTCTTCCTAGAAGCTTTATGTTAGCTTCCAAGAGCCTTCCGCGAAAGCTTCCAGTACTCATTTTCGATAATCTTCTATGTAAGCTTTTTGGAAGTTTCCGTAGAGCTTGCATGTAATATTTCATAATTAAGTATTTGAAACTTTTTCTGTCTCCTTCCTGGAATCTTTCTGGAAGCTTACTTAGAAATCTTCCATTATAACCTTCCTGAAAGTTTCAGTTAGCTTCCTGGAAGGTTCCATTAACCTTCCACTGTAAGCTTCCTTGGAACTTTCTTCCGGAACCTTTCATGCTATGTGGGCAACGCCCCGCTTGCTCGCTAGTCACTTCGTTCTTTTACTCGCCAAGCCTTTGATAAAGTTATATAATATTTATTATTTTATTAGTTAAATATCTATGAATTTCGTAGGTCAGAGGTTTGGTAAAATGTCGGCAATTGGTTCCCTAGAGCAAACCCATTGGACTTTTGTAATTTTTCTATTTACACCTTCCTTTATATGGTGACTTTTATCTCAACCATGTGTCCTTAATTTGTTTTCTCCCATTTAAAGTACTAGAAAGAAGGAACTATTTAACATCAATTTCATGGAGTTATGAATTGAGGCTACTTTTGACTTGCTTCATTCATCGTGACGTACTCAGCCTAACAAATTCATAATGCTTGTTCCTAACATTATATAACGAACAAGTTTTGTGTAAGTTTTGCTCTAGTCAAATATCGAAATATACTTATTTTCTTGAACTGTTATTACCATATTTATTTTAATTATTTACATACTACGTGATCAATAACTAAATACATAGAAGGTTGCGATTTCCGTCCTACGCACCTTGAACTACAAAACGATGCGTCTGGCAAGTATCTTCTGTCTTTAAAAGAAAATTTTCCAAAATTTAAAAAATTACATTAACAGTTTAAGAAGATGTTTAATTAAAATTCATATTTGCAGATAATAGGTAGATTGACTTGTGTAAGAAAAACTTACATGACTTTATGATGTATAACAGCTCATGGTTAAACTATTTTAGAGGGTGGTGGCTTCTATGATCTATACTTCAAAAATGTTTACGCAAAAAATTTTTAACTTTTTGTGTTTTAATTACAGTTATTATGTTAGTATTTTTGTAATATTTTTTGTTAGACGTAATTATTTTTTATACAAATTTTTATAGTAAATATATATTAAACAAATTTTATTTTAAAAATTCTCTTTATTATAATAATTGACTTGCCTGCACTTAATTGATTCCACCAATTTCATGAGTTTATTTTTAGTAGTACTTACGATTTTTTGTTATAAAAATAATTCCATATTTCTATGTCACAAGAATGTACTTGTCTATATAAAATAATAATTGATTCCACTTCTTTCATGTGTTTGTTTTAAACTATGATATTCTTTTGGGGGAGAGAGGGGGAGAAAGAGAGAGATGGAGAGAAAGAGGGAGAGAAAGAAAGAGGAGCGAGAGAGGGAGGGAGAGAGAGATAGGGAGAGAGAGACAGAGAGGGAGAGAGATTACAAATACACTTATACTCGCCAAAGTTTTACTTTTTTAAAAAGTGTTATTTTAGGGAGATATATATGTGCTGTGCTTTGATGTCTGTTCACAGGTAATACAAAGAGATTGACAGATCCGACTAATTTCAGGAGAGTGAGAGGCGACTGCGATAAGAAGTTGTACACATGAGAAGCATTCGGGAGGGAGTGTTAAAATATAACGAATGCTCTATGGTATATCGCTATAGTAAGCAGCGCCCCCATGGCAGATCTGTCAGGCGAGAGCGCGGAGCGCAGCCAGTCCGAGAGCGCCTCTCGTGTAGTTAAGACGTGTCGTCGTGATAATAAACATTACTTAAGTTACTTTGATATCTTTGTCTATTTATTTCTGCGTAACCTTGATCTAATATCCCAACAATTATTATAAAATTTCATATTTTACAAAAAAAAATTAATTGCCCACACAAAACACTAAAAAATGATCATCACGACCAGATATTAACCACCAGATATCGAGATTAAAAATTTTTTTTAATGTTTTTTAATACTCATATCTCAGAGAATATTTGATTAATTTAAAATTTTAACCAATTGTTACAATTATTTATTACAATATTTAGTTAAATTTTCAAGAGATCATCTTTATTTCTTTTCGACCTCGATCTGACAATATATAAAAGCTACATATCTGTTCTAAATTTCAAGACCATTGGATAATTTTTACTCTTGTTATCCTGCGATAACGAAAACGCAAATTTTTTCTAAAATAATTTTTTTCTAAAAAACAAATAAAGATAATCTCTTAAAATTATAACCAAATATAGTCTTCAATGAGTTTAATAAGTAGTTACAATTTTAAGTCGACAAATCAAGTATTCTTTGAGAAAACGCGATTCGAAAATTAAAAAAAAATTTTTAACCTAAAATATCTTTTTTCGTAAGGGACCGATTTTTTTGGGCAACAAACTCGATCTGAAGATACCTATATATAAAAGCTAGATATGTGCCCAATTTCAGGACCATTGGATAATTTTTACTCTTGTTATCGTGCGACAACGAAAACGCAAATTTTTTCTAAAATAATTTTTTTCTAAAAAACAAATGAAGATAATCTCTTGAAATTTTAACCAAATATAGTCTTCAATGAGTGTAATCAGTGGTTAAAATTTCAAGTCGATAAATAAATATTTTTTGAGAAATTAATTTATGGAATATAACAACCCTTGATAAAAAATGACAGAGTGAAGATAATTTAAATATTAAAAAAAGAAAATATGGGTAATTTAAATCCCTTTCCAGAAAAGTTCATTATATTATGTAATAATAGCTGTAAGATATAAAAAAATAAAAAAAAATATTCAAAATCGTTTTTTGGTTATAAAAGAAAGGAAAATCAATAAAAACTCAAATCCATCAGGGAACTGAGTTTTTTTTCGCGAGATGAAGAGAAAAGTCTTTGTCTGACGAAAATAGGTCAATCCGTTTCCGAGATATAAAGAGTACACACACACACACACACACACACACACACACACGCACACACGCACACACGCACACACACCCACACACACACACACACACACACACACACACACGCACACACGCACACACGCACACACACCCACACACCCACACACACACACACACACACACACACACACACACACACACACACACACACACACACACACACACACACACACACACACAAACACGCACGCACGCACGCACACATACGCACACGCACGCACGCACAAGCGAAACACAAAGAATAGGTGACAGAAATAGCTGGTGAGGCAATTCGGATAATACACGATTGGCTATTATTTTCTTTGTCGCATGATAACTAGAGAAAACAAAAATTGGTTAAATCATGTCGAAATTTTGTGGAAATGTAGAGTCTATATATTATCGTATAAGTCCTTTAGATTAAAGAATTGTCTCATGATTTTTAGAGATATTTAAGGTTAAAATTCTTTTACGGTTTTTTTCAAAATCGTAATTTCTCAATGACAACTTAATGTATCAGCTTGAAATTTATAGAATATTTTGTATGCGATATAGGCAATACCTGTGTAAAATTTCATCCAGATTATATGGTTATTTTTTGAGATTTTTGATATTTAAAATTTTAGTATTTTTGAAAATCACTTTTTTTGTTGTCGCACAACATAACCACATTAAAATTGTTTTAATTTCTTTGAAATTTGGTGGAGACGTAGAGTTTGTATATTATTTATTAGAAGAATTCTTAAGGTAAAAGAATTCGCTTATGAATTTCAGAGGTATTTGAGGTTAAATCTATTTTAGCCCTCTTTTAAAATCGTAATTATTCGGGAACGTATTTATGTAGGGGAGGGTGGGACATTATGGACACTTTTGAGGCAAAATGGACACTTTTTTGTAAATTTTTTTTTTCAGTTTTATTCAAAAAGCCTCATTACCTACACATTTTTTAACGTCTTGAAATTCGTCAGACAAAATTTCAATAATCAAGGAGCGCGGGAGCACTCCGAAGCCAAGCATAGAAGAAGCCTAAAGGATAGAAGAAGCCTAAAGGCCGTGGTACATATACATTGAAATGGGTGTACGAAAAATTCAATGCGCATTTACGTATATTGCGTTAGCTTTTAGTATATAACATATCCCTCTTAATCGAAAGCAATTTCATTGCTCTACTCAAATCAAAAGATTTTATTTTAAAAAATTATCTCGTTCAAAAGATATAGAGAGCTGAATTTTTTTATGTGCTGTTTCCTTTCCGAACTTTTCTTCTCCTTATTCCAGCGTCCGGTTTGCAGCTCTTACGACACTTCCGGTTGTCGTCTATCTTACGCTTATATATCTATATATATTTATAATATATATAGTTATAGCATATCGTATAGTAAATAAACTCACTCGACTCGAAAAGAAAGAGAGAGAAAGAGAGAGAGAGAAGATATAATAAAACGAACAACTGTAATTCTAAAATAACCTCGAAATATGGTATGGTTTATATATATTTTTATAATTCAAATCATGCATGGTATCATATACTTTTATATATAGATAAGTATTATTTTTATACGAGAAGATATATCATGTAAAATATAATACAATAAAAAATCGATACTTTGTGTAACCTTTTTCATTTTCAGATTACACAATTCTCAGTCTTTAGTGAATTTTACATATCATGTTATATTATAATTAATGATATTGAAAATAATGAAATAAAAGAAACTGAGTCAAAATTGGGTTTAGCAGGAAGAATTACTATATATGGAGACTCAAACTGTATTGATGATAGTCATTCCCAGAAATTTTTTATCACCACCAAAATTTTTATAAATTTTATTGTTGGTGGTATCCCGTGTAAAAAAAAAGTCTGGGCGAAGTCTTGCACAAGTCTGGCTTGAAAAGTCGGAAAAGTCTCGCATGTCGGACGATCCCAGACTTTTTGCCAGACTTTTTATTTCTTCTAAGTCTTGGAAAAAAATCCCCAGACTTTATCCAAGACTTTTTACCAGACTTAGTATACTGCCGAAAAAGTCTGGGAAAAAATCCCCAGACTTTATCCAAGACTTTATGCCAGACTTAGCATACGGCGTAAAAAGTCTTGGAAAAAATCCCCAGACTTTATCCCAGACTTTGTTCACCAGGCTTTGTGGTCGGCGTATGGAGGTTATGCACGCCCGAACAGAAGATTCCGCTGGTGTGATGAAGAGAGAGGTTGCATTAAATGTGCGCCCGTAGAGCAGCGAGGCGGTCCGTAGCTGCGTTACCATGACTCCTCGTCGCTGCTCACATTCAGGCGTCTTCTTCGGGGAATCAGGAATTCTCCATCTGAAATATCTTGACATAAAACATCTCCGCGAATTCGTTCATTTTTAAGTGAAATCTATGCGTTGATGTTCACTTCAAAATAGTCGTGTTGGTCATATGTTATAATGAATTCGCGAAGATGTTTTTATTTCAATGATCTAATTATTTCAGATGGCGAATTCCTAATTCCCCGAAGAAGACGCCTGAATGTGAGCAGCCACGAGGAGTCATGGTAAACGCAACTACGGACTGCCTCGCTGCTCTACGGGCGCATATTTAATCCAACCTCTCTCTTCATCACACCAGCGGAATCTTCTGTTCGGGTGTGCATAACCTCCATACGCCGACCACAAAGCCTGGTGAACAAAGTCTGGGATAAAGTCTGGGGATTTTTTCCCAGACTTTTTCGGCAGTATACTAAGTCTGGTAAAAAGTCTTGGATAAAGTCTGGGGATTTTTCCAAGACTTTTAATAGAAGAAATAAAAAGTCTGGCAAAAAGTCTGGGATCGTCCGACATGCGAGACTTTGCCCAGACTTTTCAAGCCAGACTTGTGCAAGACTTCGCCCAGACTTTTTTTACACGGGATAGCATACTTTTGGATGTTAGATGCAATTTTGGAATATACTACTACTGGACGAATTCCATCAGTCTTCATAGAGGAAGAAAATAGGATTAAAAACAAAAAAAAATATTATGGCATTAGGTGCAACAGCCCTTCCCAAACGCATGGAAGATAGTCACCTCAATCGTCATAGCAATAAGTGTTAGAACTACCAGGTTCAGATAAGGTTTATCGAATACTCCCTTTGTGTCCAATTTCAACTTTGGCCACACCAGGACCAGTTAACGAAACTACATCAGTGTATATAATTTAAATAATCAAAGATCTCAGGAAGTTGACTGATTAAAATAATTTTTATCTATGAGCATCAACGGGGCAAATCAATTTTTTTAGATAAGCCCTGGCGGAAATTATAAAATGTAAAAAACCGTAAGTAAATGTAAGGAAAAGTATGAACATGTAAATTAGTGTAAGAAAATGTAAGAAAATGTAAACAAACGTAAGTAAGTGTACTTTTTTGTTGGATTTCGGACACTTTTTACGTTTTCGTACACTTTCTTACATTTTATTACAATTTTCAACTTTTTTTTTTAGTATCTTACATTTCCTTACATTTATTTACATTTTATTACTTTTTCATTTTTATCCTTAATTATAAAATTACTTTACAGTTTTTTACAACTTTTTACAAATTCTTATACATTATTATATTTTGTTACAATTTTTTCACGTCGTTTTATATTTTTTTACTTTTTATTACATATTCCTACACATAATTATACTTTTTTATACTTTTTTACGGCTTTTTATATTTTGTTATACTTTTTGACGACTTTTTACATTTTTTTTTTACATTTTTTTACTTTTTATCATATATTCCTACACTTTATTATACCTTTTTTATACTTTTTTACGGTTTTTTTAATTTTGTTATACTTTTTCACGTCTTTTTACATTTTTTTACATATTCCTACGCTTTATTATATTTTATTACACTTTTTCACCTCTTTTTATATTATTTTACATATTCCTACGCTTTATTATATTTTATTACACTTTCTCACGCCTTTTTACTTTATTTTACATTTTATTGCGTATTTTTTGTTTATTTATATTTCTATACGTTCTATTACGTATTTTTTCATTTATTTACAATTTTTTACATGTTATTATGTATTATCAACTATTTTTTATGTTTTTTTACATTTTTATATTTTTAAACATGCTATTTTTATCTATTGCATTTTTTATTATAAATTTTTCATTTTGAACTGCATCAACCAACCATAATTACAAAAAAAACTTCTGTGTAATGTATGTGCTATATCAATTTCAGGGATGAAACATTTCCCCTATTTTCTCCTATTTCCCCTTTTTTCAAATTCTGCCCCTTTTTTCCTCTATTATAAATTTTTTCCCCTATTTACCACTATCATCACTGTTTCCCTCCTTTTCAACTAATTACTTTTGTCAAATTTAATTTAGAATTTTGAAAACATGCTAAAGAAAAGATGATACTTAACTTTCCGCGGAGTAAATTTCGGAGTGAGTACGTGGAAACTCAACGGTCGATAGAGTTCGCCGGAAAAGTCGCGAGGATAAAATTCGCGGAAAAATCGCGAGGAGCAGAAGAGCGCCCACTCAGAGAACACTGTTGTGGATGCGCGTAGATGATGGGGCTTCCCACCACCGCGGGAAGCGGGCGCGAGCTGTGATTGGAGCAGCGGCTCTGCGGCCCTTAGACTATCAGCAAAGGGCTATGGGAGGCTTTGGAGAGCCAAACTCCCCCACTTTAGCTACCGGCGAAGATTTGCGGATTTGGCGAGTGCGGCGATTTGACATTCCGAGTCCGCTCGCGCGTGAAGCGTGATCTCAATGTGGTGACACGTGCGAATATTCTCGAAAATAATTATAAAAAGTAATTGTCAAACTCGTGTGCCTATGCTATTTAATTTATATGGATTCTAACCTTACAAGGTAAATTAATTTCTTTACTAATATAAATATAGTATACAAGTAAAGCCAGGGAAGAAAAGACATATTCATGGCGATTTTATTTAATTTAATTTTTCTATATCATTGTCCTTCTGAGTGGATAATGTTTTTTAATAAACAACATCAATAATTTCGTAGAATGTATTTAGTGTGTATTATCTATAAAATAAGAAGAAACTGAATTTGAATAGTATTTTTATGTTTAAAAATTTATAATACTAATAGATAACTAATTTTCAGAGAAGTGTACACAGTAAGAAATATATTGCTTACTGGATATAATTTTTCACAATAGACCACTGAGTGATTGCGATGGAAAAAAAGAATTATATCAAACGATGTTTCCTGGACCCATATCTGATAATTTTACTTTATCTAGAGCCAAAGCAGCGTATTTATTAATTTTTGCTTTGTCGCCGTATTTCAGAAATATTTTCTTAGAAGAATTGCAGAAATCTAATGTTTTTTTTACTTTGCAATATGATGAAACTGGCAATAAGAAAAGTAAAAAAGAATTACAAATAAAGGTACAGTATTGGTCAGAAACATCTAATTCAATTATTAACAGATATTTAGCTACGTATTTTATCGAAGATGGTAAAGCTGAAACTATTTTAAAATATTTGTTAAAAGCACTTGATGAGAATAACTTATCTATTAAGAATGTTATAACCTTAGGACAGGATGGACCAAATGTAAACAAAAAAGTTTTTCGTTTATTTCAGGATCATCTTAAAAAAACTGAAATACAATGAAATGTATAACATGGGGTCTTGTTTCATACATGTTGTACATAATGCTTTTATCAAGGGTATTACATGTTTCACGTTAGATATTTCAGACTTTTTAGTGAAACTTCGCTATTATTTTTACGATCAACACTTACGTTCTGAAGATTTTAGATCAGTACAAGTTTTTTTAAATTTACCTGAACACGTATTTCTTAAACATATAGAAACGCGTTGGCTGACTGTGGGCCCTGCTGCTTCACGAGCCAAAGAACAAATTCCAGCATTAAGTGAATATTTTTTCAAATTTGTACCAAAAGAACGTAAAGATACTATTAAAAAGAATTCATACATTGATCTAGTCAGCTATTTGAAAAATATATCGTTGAAGCCAATGCTAGACTTTACAGAGTATTTAGCTAAGATCATGACAACTGAATTTACTGCTAAAATGCAACGCGATGAACCCTTGATTCACATATTATATTCGCAATTACAAAAATTAGTAGTTATTTTAAGCTGTAACATTGTGAAGGACGATTCGCCAATTCTTAAAATGGATATTTTCAAAGAGAATATTGAAAAATTGTTTGTAGAATCAAATTTACGAAACTTATGTGATATATATGTAGGCGAAGAAGCTAAGAAATCTGTTGAAATGTTATCTAGTAAGGATAAATTAATATTCTTAGGTGAAGCTAAGAAGTGTTATTTAGCAATCATAAATCACATTTACAAGAAAACGTTGCAACTTCGTAGTTTAAAATGTTTCGAGTGCCTGATCCCTGAAAAGATAATAAATCGTAGAAGCTGTGATTATATTTTAAGAATTGCGAAATTATTTCCATTTACTGAAATGGATTTTGATAATTTAAAGATTAAATGGCGTCTGCTTCAATTGGATGCAGATGTATCGTTTATCGAAAAAGCCAAAGATCAACGAATTGATGAATATTGGGCATCCATTTTCTCACTACAAAATGGGCCGGAAAAGCGATATCCTTTAATCATTCAAGTTGTAAAAGCTGCATTATCTTTAACTCATGGAAGTGCGAGCGTGGAACGTGGGTTCTCTGAATCAGGTAAAATCTTAACAGCCGATCAAACATCTTAAAAACAAAAAAAATCTTAAAAGCCGAATATGCAAGAAAGAACCCTCGATGCAAGATTGATAGTTCGTAATGGATTGAAAAGTTGTAACTCAAAACCTCATGAAGTACCAATCACGAATGAATTACTGAAATTGACTAAGACTGCGAGATTTAAGTATTCCTATTATTTAGAAGACCAAAGAAAGTTAAAAGAAGAGGAAAAACGCAAATTAGATGTCGACGAAGAAGAGAAAAAGAAAGAGATTGAAAACTTAAAAAATTTAAAAGAGCAAGTTGTAAGTATACACAATTTAGAAGAACATCTGAAAAAGGCTGAAAAAGTCTTGAAAAAAGCAGAAGATGATGCAGAGACAATGCAAAATTTATTAAGTGAAACTAGTAAAAACTCAAAATCCACTTCAAGTACAACAATACTTCAGCAATTAATATTGTCCGTAGATAAGTTACGAGCTAAAGAAAAGGAAAAGAAACTGATTGTTGACTATTTACGAAAAAAAATTAATAAAAGAAAATCTACAATAATTGATAAAACATTAAATAAAAAGATTAAACTCGCATAATATTTGTTTATTATTTCTGAAAACTTCTGTATTTGACATTTTTTTACTGAATAAATTATTAACATTATCAAAGAAAACATTCATACTTTTTCTTCCATCTTTGAACCTTGACCTTGGTATAACACCGAAAAAAATCCCCTTTTTACCCCCTTTTTTGAAAGAAAAACATCCTCTATTCCCCTATTTTTTTTTTAAATAGGGAGTTTCATCCCTGCAATTTTGTAATATGATAAATTTCAATGCATAAAAAATGCAATGTTCTAGCTGACTCTGTCAGTCTTACACTGTGTAGGAAACTATTAAATAGGTAAGTCTCACTGGGTAGAAGTCTGCGAAATACATAGTGATGTATTTTAATACAACAGATATCCTGAAACGAGTTCTTACACCCTGACTAAACTTGGAAATTAACTAGACGAGCTAATATTACCAGGGACAACTAGCTACCCGTATTGCATTGAATCACACACACAGCACTTTTATATCCCCCAGTTCCTATTACCTATCCCCTCACACTCTAAAGCACTAACACTCGAAGATCACTTAGAGCTGCAGAAGCAGCAAAATAGGGCTGGACGGTCTAGGCTGGCACTATTCCATGGATGCCAGTCTGTTGTACGTCAGTAACCACGCCATCTAGGAGGAAGGTACTGACAGAGACCGTCAATTGGGTATCAATACCAGGGACTGCCTCAGCCTAGGGATCAACAAAATACATGAGCAGCAGATCAGTCCCTATTCTGGGGGACAACTGAGGAGAGTTGAGCTCCTAAAAATCGCATATGACTAATAAATAGAGGACACAAAAAACATACAGTGCAAATAAAAAGTCTTCAGCAATGGATGTTGTTCACTCGCTGTACCAGCTACCTGTAACCACTAAAGGGGAAGGATTGGTGGAGACCTTCAACCGTTGTTTCACTGTTGGAAACAGCTCCTCCCTGAGAGTCGCTGAAGACACAAGTAACAGATTAACTGTACACATAGTCATTAGTATCAGAGCAAAACAAGGAAAGTTGAGCACCTAGAAACCACGCATTAATTAATAAATAGATGACCCAGACAACATTTTCACACCCAAGAAACAGTCTGCAGCAGTGCCCGTCGTTTACACTACTCTCCCTGCCACAGATACCTTCAACAAGAGAAAGTACCATCAGCTCACCCATCAGAGAGGTTAGGAACGTGAAAGGGCTTACTAAATCTGCTCTCGACGTTGAAACACTGCCTTCCCATCTCCGAATCATCGTTAATCGGCGGACACGATGAAAGGGATGACATTCACTAGGGATGCGATTGTTGACATCATACATAGCAATACACCATGGACACATGCGCTCAATGGCACGCCGCACTAGCACTACTCGCTATAGAGTAGCAGAAAGCGCGCGGGGTCCATATCTTATCCTATAGATATATCTTATACACAGGGAGCACTCGCGGTCGCGCGAGACGCGTGTGTTTTTCCGCTGTTGGTACTTAGTGTGCGAACGTAGCCTAGCCGAGGTAGCCATTACGACTGCTGCAATAGTACTCATACACGCAGGTCGCAGGGCTAAGCCAGATCAGTATTGAGCTTTCTCCTTCTGTTTTTCTCCTTTTCGCGGTATTAGTGTATATGTGCATATATGCCGCGAGTATTTTTTTGTAATTGAGATTGTATATATCTATATAGAGGGACGCAGCCCCCCTAGTTAGATATGTTAGTTCTAACAAAGTAAAAAATTAAATATATAATAAAAGGCAAAAAATGTAATAATTTGTATAGAAATTTAAAATGATGTAAAAAAATGTAAGTTTCTGTAACAAACTATAAAGTGATCCACGTTCTTAAATTTTCTTGTATTATTTTTTTTCACATTTTTTTATGTTTTGGTTCCAAGGTGATAAAAAATATAATATATAATAAAAGGCGGAAAAAATGTAATAAATTATATAGAAATGTAAAATTATGTAAAAAAATGTAAGTTTCTGTAAAAACACTTTCTCATGTTTGATTACATTTTTTCGTTCTTTTTTGACACTTATTTACAGTTTTTCATATTTTGGTTCTAACGAAATAAAAAATAAAATACGTAATAAAATGTGAAAAAATGTAATAAATTGTATAGAAATGTAAAATTAAGTAAAAAATGTAAGTTTCTGTAAGAAACTGTAAAGTGTTACACTTTCTTACATTTTATTACATTTTTTTGTTCTTTTTTGACATTTTTTTTACACTTTTTCATATTTTTGTTGTAACGAAATAAAAAATATAATATGTAATAAAATGTGAAAAAATGTAATAAATTGTATAGAACTGTAAAATTATGTAAAAAATATAAGTTTCTGTAAGAAACTGTAAAGTGTTACACTTTCTTACATTATATTATATCTTTTCATTCCTTTTTTACATTTTTTTACACTTTTTTACGTTACGTTAAAATAAATGAAAAAATGCCAAATTTTAAAAAAGTAAAAAACGGTAAGAAAAGGTAAGAAACTGTAAAAATATGTAAGAAAATGTAAGAAAGTGTAAAAAACGTCCGAAATCCAATATAAATATACGATTACTTACATTTTCTTACGATTTCTTACGTTTTTTTTTACAGTTTATTACACTTTTTTAACATTTTCGATTTCCGCTAGGGAGTATATTAAATGGCTAAATGTTAAAGGCTAAAATTATTTTAAAACATAAAAGAATTGCTACTTTGTGAGAATTTTTTATTATTTTTTACAGATATACACAAGAAGATTTTTTTGGAATCATTAAAATCTCACAAGTGGATTGGAAAAAGAACATATATATACATACAGATACATATATACAGATTATTTCATTTTGGATTTTGGAGTTGATTGGAAAAATATAACCTATACAAGCAGCTGTGAATATCAATGGGCAATAGCAATATATTATAATCAGATAAGTAGCAAACTTTTATTATAAAGTTATAAACTATAACAATATTTTTCAAGATGTATTTATTTATATCCTCAACATGAAAATTTTTCATATGAGATATAATTTTAGAAGAATATTAAAAATTTGTCTTCATATTTGACAGGACGAATAGAGTACGTGGATGTCAATGAAGAAAATGAGAGTTTCATTGCTTTCAATGAATCACACATAAAACAAACAACAACTAAGATGTTTATTTAGACAGTATTGGACTCAACTTACGAAAGAAGTAATATGTTTTGAAGTAAGTTTTTCAAAATAAGAAAAGAAAATTGTGATTTTCATAGATCGTCTATCTAGTTGAAAAAATTATATTGATAATAAAAATGTTGTGATTATTAAAAAATTACATCTAATCAGTGTTTTGTGTAATAAATAAAATAAAATACCGGTATGATATAATGCATGAAGTGCACATATAATTCAAATGTTATAAATAACAAATAACATAGTGATTAAAAAATTACATCTAATCAGTGTTTTGTGTAATATAAAAAAATAAAATACCAGTAAAATGTGTTGCATGATAATTTAAAAACTTCTACTTAAAATCAGTTTGAAATGTTTTGAAAATAGCACAAGTGTGTATTAATAAGTAATTACGTGTTATGAGGTTCATCAACTTCATAATACACTTTTGCATAGAAGAAAATATTGCTGAGTGATACGCGAGGTTATAAATATACAATATAATTTTCAGTGTTTTGTGTAATAATAAATAAAATATAGTACTGGTATGACGTGTTACATGAAGTGTTTATAATCAATTTTAAAACTTCTATTAAAAATCAGTTTCAAATATTTTGAGAATAGAAGAAGTGTGTATTGAATAATTATGTGTTATGAGGTTCATAATCTTCATAATAAGCTTTTACATAGAAGAAAATATTGCTGAGTGACATGCGAGGTTATAAATATACAATATAATTTTCAGTGGTTTGTGTAATAAATAAAATAAAGTACTGGTATGATGTGTTACATGAAGTGTTTATAATCAAATTTTAAAACTTCTATTAAAAATCAGTTTCAAATGTTTTGAAAATAGAACAAGCGTGTATTAATAAATAATTACGCGTTATGAGGTTCACACACTTCATAATAAGTTTTGGCATAGAAGAAAATATTGTTGAGTGACACGTGAGGATATAAATATACAATATAATTTATGATGCCGATTTGAAATATTGGTCTGAGCCTTGGTTTAAAAAGCATCTGTCATCTTTAAAAAACTTAGTCGATATCAGTACTGTGCTGTTGTACATATTTATTCCCATGAACATGGGAATACTGAAAAAAGTAAAAATGATGTGTTATTGTGAAAATTTCAACGAATAAAAGTGTTCAATTAATTTAACATATGATTTTCTCACCATGGGAGACGTTAAAATGTTTCAGAGTTCTTAGTAAATATTTTTCTAGACAAGATTCAGATAATAATTTCAAAAAGTTTTATCTATACAAGAATGTCAAGAAAGCATTTATTCTCAGTGATTCTTAGTTCATAAACTGGTTGCATTTTGAATTATTATCTCTCTAAACAACTGTTAAGTCGCTTTAAAAAAAAAAAATGAACGCCCCCCCTCTCCCACTCTCTCTCTCTCTCTCGTCTACTCAACAACTGTATAAGGACTCCACAAAAAACTTTAAGAGCCTAAATATTTTTTTGAAACAGCCAACAAGACGTTCTGTACAAGAATAATATACTAACAAACTTTATTTTGAAAGATCTACAGAACTCCTTAAAAAAACATTCAAATTTAAAACTTTTGTGAATAACAATAATACCATTTAATAATGATATTAAAAATATACTATAATAAATTCTCATAACGTTATCACACAATGTAATTATTATCATATGACTTTACAATTAACTGTATTGTTAATTAATCATGATACCTAAGAAAATACATATTTGATTATATTATTTCAAAAAATTATACAATCCCTAGCGGAAATAAAAAATGTTAATAAACTGCAAATAACTGTAAAAAATTGTAAAAAACTGTTAATAACTGTAAATAACTGTTAATAACTGTTTGAATTGAGACAGTAATAACAGTTATTTACAGTTATTTACAGATATTTACAGTTATTTACAGTTATTTACAGTTTTTTTTAAATAATACTGTAGAAATGAAGGTACTGATAAAAGTTATTAACAGTTATTAACAATTTTTTACACATATTTATAGTTATTTACAGTTATTTACAGTTTTGTTGATAAAAATAAAGTTGTTATTATAGCGAAAAAAATTTACTGTGTATAAATGTAAATATCTGTAAATAACTGTAAATAACTGTAAATATCTGTAAAAAATTGTTAATAACTGTTAATAACTTTTATCAGTACCTTCATTTCTACAGAATTATTTTTAAAAAACTGTAAATAACTGTAAAAAACTGTAAATAACTGTAAATAACTGTAAATATCTGTAAATAACTGTAAATAACTGTTATTACTGTCTCAATTCAAACATTTATTTACAGTTATTTACAGTTATTTACAGTTTTTTACAGAAACGATTTCCGCTAGGGATGTAATGATTTTATCGAGTTCCTTGAAGAAACATTCAAATTTAAAACTTTTGTGAATAACAATACTACCATTTAATAATAATATTAAAAATATACTATAATAAACTCTCATAACGTTATCACACTCTGTAATTATTATTTTCTTTTAAAAAGTTGTGAAATCCATCTAAAAAAACATTTTATAAAAGTTTAAACTAAGGCAAGTATTAGTCTCTCTCCCTCTCCCTCCCTCTCTCCCGCCCTCCCTCTCTTTCTCCCCCTGTCTCTTTCGCCCTCTCTCTCCCTTCCTCTCTGTTCCTCCCTTCTCTCTCCCTCTCTCTCAACATCCGTCAAACGGAGTACCAAAAACTTTAATGGGAGCTTAAATATTTTTTAAAATAATCAACATGTTTATTAAAAGCTAATTTTTAGTACGTTCTAACAACACAATTTGTCTAGTCCTTTTAATTCTTCTAGTCTCATGTATTCAATAAGCACTCTCTACAAATGGTAATAATTTTTTTCATGACTGTACAAATAATAATATTGTTAATGTAAAACTTTCTACGAAAGTATAAAATAAGGCAAGTATAGAAATTTTTTCTTTATAATCTACTTTCCCTCCCTCTCTTCTCCCGCTCACTCTTTCCCTCTGTTTCTGCCCCCTCTCCCTCTCTTCCTCTCTCCATCTCTCTCTCAATATCCGTCAAACTCTGTACCAAAAACTTTAATGAGAGCTTAAATATTTTTTTAATACAATCAACACGTTTAAAAAAAAAATAATTTAAGTACGTTTTAACAACACAATTTTTGTCTAGACCTTTTATTTATTCGAATTCAATAAGTACTCTGCAAATGGTAATAATTTTTTTCATGACTGTACCAATAATAATATTGTTAATATAAAAGTTTCTATGAAAGTATAAAATAAGGCAAGTATAGACTTTTTTCTGTATAATCTATAAAATAATAATATTTATGATTTTTTAAAAGAAATCAAATAAATACCAGTGAAAAAGTCTTTTACTTCTTTGAGTCATTGTATGCTGAACAAATTATATGTAAGTAAATACATTCAAATTGTTCATTGCAAATCAAACAAATGAAAGTTGTGAAATCAATTATCGATAGTCAAGTAATGCAAACAACTCTCGGAACCAACTGTATGACTATTCTCAGAAATGTATTAAAATTTGTTCATCCTTCTATACAAATTAAACACAAGAAAGTACTGAAATCAATTTATTGTAGTCAAGTACCCATAGGTTAACTTGACTGAATAATACAACTTTTCGTAACTACTTAAAAATATTCAGTCAGCGGGCATAAAGTACTACTTAACGCCTAACAGGCGTAATAGCTCCCATACTCCTACCAAACTTTATAGAACCTACGCACTTTACGCCCGTGTGGGCGAGAATTATTTTAATTACACAACTATTATGCCTTCTTTTTATTTCTAAAATTCATAAGAATTTTATCAGATATTTACGAAAAGTCAAAGCCTATATACAAAAATTACATAGTTACCACCACATCTCCATTTTTCATTTATCTTTCTCAATTTTGAAATTTCTGTAATATTACGCATCTTGGGAGGACAATAGAAGTCTATAGAGCTGCTCTAGCAGGGGTGGTCCTCCAATCTCCCATACATACTTGGCGGGCCCGACGGTTTGCAGTTTAAGGTGTAAACATGCCCATTTTCATATAAATATTCATATGCTTAAAGATCAGATTAAATGTATAAATGGGTTGCCTCTACATATTAAATAGGGCTCAGTATTGAATTTATTACTCTGTTTTTAAATAGAAAGTGCAAACCCGCATGAAAATATCATATGAAATCTCATATGAGAATATTGGACATCAGATCTCATTTGGGAATATCGGGCATCAGATCTCATATGAGATCCCATAATATGTAAAATTGCAGATGACATCACACATATGATATCTCATATGAAATCTCATATGATATTTACACGATGATGAAAAAGAATAAAAAATAGGTGGCTTACAAAATGGTTAGTAAAACCTAAAGCACTTTTGAGTAGACAATAAATTTATATGCATTTTTTATCTCATTCCCGCTTAAAAAAGACGGACACAAGGAAAAATATTTTCGGTAATGAAAGTAAATAATGAGATTATGCACATGTAAGGGATATTATATTTAAACGGTATCAATTAAAAATTAGAGCCAATGTAATTATTTATAATGGACTTATAGGTATAAACATTATTAATGAATTTATGTAAAAATTTAGTATTCTACATTTACAAAGCCCACCGGTAAACTGGAAACCGTCGGGCCCGCCAAGTATGTATGGGAGATTGGAGGACCACCCCTGCTAGAACAGCTCTATAGACTTCTATTGTCCTCCCAAGATGCGTAATATTATAGAAATTTCAAAATTGAGAATGATCAATGAAAAATGGAGATGTGGTGGTAACTATGTAATTTTTTTATTTAGGCTTTGACTTTTCGTAAATATCTGATAAAATTCTTATGAATTTTAGAAATAAAAAGAAGGCATAATAGTTGTATAATTAAAATAATTTTTGCCCACACGGGCGTAAAGTGCGTAGGTTCTATAAAGTTTGGTAGGAGTATGGGAGCTATTACGCCTGTTAGGCGTTAAGTACTACTTTGTGCCCACTGGCTGAATGTGTTTGAAGTTACAACGTGGGCGTAAAATGTAATTTTACACGCAAGGTACTAAAAGTTCTATTATGTCAGTCAAGTTAACTTATAGGTACTTCACTACAATAAATTGATTTCAGTACTTTCTTGTGTTTAATTTGTATAGAAGAATGAACAAAAAATTTGAATACATTTCTGAGAACAGTCATACAGTTGTTTCGGAGAGTTGTTTGCATTACTTGACTATCGGTAATTGATTTCACAGCTTTCGTTTGTTTGATTTAGAATGAACAATTTGAATGGACTTACATATTATATAATTGAAATTATTTTTGCCCACACGGGCGTAAAGTGCGTAGGTTCTATAAAGTTTGGTAGGAGTATGGGAGCTATTACGCCTGTTAGGCGTTAAGTAGTACTTTATGCCCGCTGACTGAATATTTTTAAGTAGTTACGAAAAGTTGTATTATTCAGTCAAGTTAACCTATGGGTACTTGACTACAATAAATTGATTTCAGTACTTTCTTGTGTTTAATTTGTATAGAAGGATGAACAAATTTTAATACATTTCTGAGAATAGTCATACAGTTGGTTCCGAGAGTTGTTTGCATTACTTGACTATCGATAATTGATTTCACAACTTTCATTTGTTTGATTTGCAATGAACAATTTGAATGTATTTACTTACATATAATTTGTTCAGCATACAATGACTCAAAGAAGTAAAAGACTTTTTCACTGGTATTTATTTGATTTCTTTTAAAAAATCATAAATATTATTATTTTATAGATTATACAGAAAAAAGTCTATACTTGCCTTATTTTATACTTTCATAGAAAGTTTTATATTAACAATATTATTATTGGTACAGTCATGAAAAAAATTATTACCATTTGCAGAGTACTTATTGAATTCGAATAAATAAAAGGTCTAGACAAAAATTGTGTTGTTAAAACGTACTTAAATTATTTTTTTTTTTAAACGTGTTGATTGTATTAAAAAAATATTTAAGCTCTCATTAAAGTTTTTGGTACAGAGTTTGACGGATATTGAGAGAGAGAGGGAGAGAGGAAGAGAGAGAGGGGGGAGAAACAGAGGGAGAGAGTGAGCGGGAGAAGAGAGGGAGGGAAAGTAGATTATAAAGAAAAAATTTCTATACTTGCCTTATTTTATACTTCGGTAGAAAGTTTTACATTAACAATATTATTATTTGTACAGTCATGAACAAAATTATTACCATTTGTAGAGAGTGCTTATTGAATACATGAGACTAGAAGAATTAAAAGGACTAGACAAATTGTGTTGTTAGAACGTACTAAAAATTAGCTTTTAATAAACACGTTGATTATTTTAAAAAATATTTAAGCTCCCATTAAAGTTTTTGGTACTCCGTTTGACGGATGTTGAGAGAGAGGGAGAGGGAAGGGAGGAACAGAGAAGAAGGGAGAGAGAGAGGGCGAAAGAGACAGGGGGAGAAAGAGAGTTAATATGACTTTGACAATTTACAGTAAATAATTTAGAAATTGCCTTTAGACAAATCGTAAAGTGTCCATTTTGCCTCTGCATGAGGTAAAATGAAAACACATGGAGGCATTTTGGACCTATGAGGCAAAATAAACACAGGAGAGGCAATTTGAACACATTCATACTTACCTAACAATACAGTGAAAAGTATGTTATTATAAAGTATTTATAAATATAAATAAAATATGAGTATCAAAGGATAAAAGATTATAATAAAATTATATATGTTTTTAAATTTATTAAAACATTAACTCTTTTACAAGTATTCTTAATTCTCAATATTAAATATTTTATAAAACAGTTTTTTAAACAAAATAATTAAATTTTAAGTACTTTGGTAATCGACATTTATACATTTTCAGTATTCTAATCTGTCACAAATATTTCTTAAAATAGTAATCTAATAATACTAGAAAAAGTATATTTTTATCTAGAACTTGATAATACCCTATTAAAAATAATCACGTGAGATTTTCGACCATATTCTCACGTGAGTACTCACGTGACTACTCACGTGAGAAGTGAAAAAAATAGTTAAAAAAAAATTAGTAATCAATGTTTTTTTTACTGAACTATTACATAAATATTTTAACTTTAATTTTTGCGTATACCTTTCAATCCTTAAATAGTATAGGGAGATATCAAAAGCGAGGCAAGCCTCGTAATTACAACTCTTTTAAAAGAGTCGCGATATTGACTAAGTCTTATGGCTTTATGTATTCTCGCCGGTGTTCATTTGCCTATGGAAATCGAGAAAGGGATTGCCGCCTGGCGGTCACCTGCGGAACTGATAGGACCCGTCCGAACTCCACGTCTAGTAACTCTTTTAACCGCCAGGCGGCAACCCCTTTCTCGATTTCCATAGGCAAATGAACACCGGCGAGAATACATAAAGCCATAACACTTAGTCAATACCGCGACTCTTTTAAAAGAGTTGTAATTACGAGGCTTGCCTCGCTTTTGATATCTTCCTATACTATTTAAGGATTGAAAGGTATATGCAAAAATTAAAGTTAAAATATTTATGTAATAGTTTAGTAAAAAAAAACATTGTTTACTAATTTTTTTTAAACCATTTTTTGTTACTTCTCATGTGAGTACTCACGTGAGTACTCACGTGAGAATATGGTCGAAAAACTCACGTGAGTATTCACGTGAGTACTCACGTGAATACTCACGCGATTATTTTTAATAGGGTACTTTTCTTTGGGTTTGATTTCTTATACTGATTGATCTAAATTGTTTCTTTATTACCTAAAATCACATATTGTACAGGCTGTTGTCCTGCTGATTGGATTCGAGTTTTGTACGCCACCTGTTTATTTATTGATTGAATCGAAGCTTGAAAATAAAACCTGTCTGATTAAAATCGATCCATTATCCACACACACACACACACACACACACACACACACACACACACACACACACACACACACACACACACACACACACACACACACACACACGCGCGCGCGCGCGCACACACGCACCCACCCACCAAAATCGTACTCTATTTTACAAAATCGTACTCTATGTCGCAATCAGCTGTTTTTGGCCGAGTCCCATAAGAGCCCGTGTATAACCTGCCAATTTTCGAATCAAATATTTTCAAAATATGTGCGATAATAAATATGGAAAAAAATCGTGCGTGCTCTGCATAATTCAAAGAATAATGTGTTCAAATTTCATTATGATTTCAGCATCTTCGTATCATCTATGTACCTCCTTAACAATACTTTTGGTTGCCCTTCGATATTAATCGCGTTCTCTCTTTTATAAATGGAAGCATGTAATTTATAGACAATTTTGTTTGTGGCATAGGCAATATATGTGTGAAATTTCATTAATAAATATCATTTACTATGCAGAATATTGTAGTACAATAATTGTGAGGTAATAGGAATGTAGCAAAGGGATTCTTATATATGGTGTAGTACATGTATCTTAACATAGTAATTTTGTATTGTCATAATATCAGTGGCAGCTAATAAAGAATTTCAAGAATAAGAAAAAATTTATAATTTTTGTAAAGATTAATGAAGTTGTAAATCATTGAAAAAACATGTAGAATGAATAAACATATTTTATATCTTACGGCGGTCTTACACCTATAGGCCTTTATGGCAAAATTTACCTGAAAAAGTAATACAAAAACATTACTATAATAAAATAATCAAATATATTATAAATATAACTTATTTTGGATAAAATGAGCCAAGACAAGGTCCTGAAACCCATTTTATTCAGAGTAACAGCATTTTCAAGAAAAAAAGTTTGTCGTAATTTTTCTCTGAGACCGCATAATGGATTTTCATGGGACAAAGAGCAAATATTTTCTACTGTATGTAGTTACAGGCCTAAAAGTTGAAATTTTAAGATTTTTTTTAGTAAGTACCTTTTATATGGCAAAAACTGATTATTTTGTAATAATTTTCTGCATTTTTTTGAATTTTTAGGATTTTTAGCATGGAAAAGGTACTTACTAAAAGAAACCTTGAAATTGCAACTCTTAGGCCCATAACTACATAAATTAGGAATAATTTGGACTTAGTCTCATAAAAATATTAAAGCGGTCTCAGAGAAAAATTATGACAAACTTTAAAACCTTGAATTTTCAGAAACAAGCCTCAAAAGACTTATTTATTGCAACTTAAAAAATAACTCATTTTCATCTCTTCTGTTTCTCCATTCTGTAACACAAAATATGTATACATTTTTTATTAATATTTTGAGTTTTTATAAGAAAATATATTGCTTGCCAGCTATGTCAACATAAGCATGTAACCTATTACAGCGTAGAGCTGTCAAAACACAATAAGGACAGCAAAGGCTTTATCGACTAATTAAAAAGTTTCTTGAGCAGAAGTTGATACTAATATTCTAATTGAAATAAAATATTGATTACTGTTGAGCCATTTAATTATTAATCTTAAAACTGAGATGTCAATTCCATTTGGAAGAAACTCCTGGTGCGAATATCTATTTTTCTTAAATAATATCTATTTTGCTTCTCAATATATATAAAGTCGATGAATAAATTGAGAGCATTCTTTTGTATGTCTAAAGAAAATATACATTGGATTTTTCATTTCTAATCTTGAAGTAAAGACAACTTATATTTATATCCGTTTCTTGATTGGTTGTGTAGTATTTCTTTTCAAATAATTGCAGAAATTGAACTGTCCAGACTAGATGGCTGTACATAAGCTTTCAAATGATTAATCGTAATCAGCAAAAACTCATCTGTGCCTCACATAGAATACTATTTTTTCTGAAAGAATAGAACATAAAGTGCAATCAAATACGTTATTGAAGCAGAAAACTGAACTGAACTGAAGGTTTCAAGAAATACATATTAATTATTATAATAAATTAAGACTGCACTTACATGAAAATCAGATCACTTGTGGTAGAGATAGCTATTGGGCAGGAGCGTTTAAAAATTTTCAGTAACTTTACACGTTTGATTATTCTTTTTCTATTTGTAAACAATGCTCGTGTAATTAAAGAGCGCCTCGTGTAATTAAACAGCTGAATGAACGCCCGATATGTTACTGCGTGAGCTTTCTGACGTTCCTGCTTGTATCTCCATAAATCTTTGAAATACATTGCTAAAACTTTCTTTACATATTCAAAATAATATATAGAAACAAAAAATGGAATAAAATGACAATCGATTTTTGGAAGGTTTTTTTAGGTGTAAGACCACCTTTTAACTATATACTATACACATGTAGGAGCGATAAATTAATTTAGAGGAAGCTACGTTGCAATAAATTGACAGGTTTTTTATATTGCATAGTTATAGGAAAAATATTTTTCCCTACAGATAAATTAGATTTTCATTTTATGTTGACGTCAATATTATTTTTGTATTATTAATACACAAGAAACAGGATGAAATTTTTTACACTTCAAAAAAAATGGTTTTGATACCGATAGTTAATCCTTAGTTAATCACGAGAAAATGATTTTTTGTAAATTGGTAATATGTCAAAAATAAAGAAATATGGTAATATTTTTATTTTTTATCCAAATAATGAAAAATGTCAAATTCTTAACAAATTTTTTGAAACTTGTTTTCTTGCAGAGAAGGACTGAAAAAAGTTTTGACATAGATGTATAAATTCATCTCTTTTTTATTTCTACTTTATAGTATAAAAATGTTATTGCTGACAAATATAGGGACATTTTGGTATGAAAACATTAGTAATGGAATTCAAAACTAACAACAGGAATCAATACAATTTGTTTAAGAAAGCCTCATGCCCATGAATAGTTATCGGTTTTTATATTTGGGCTTAAGGGGATGCCTTATACCGGCAAAGTTTTCTGCCGTACCGGCCACAATGTTTTCAATTAAATATTAATTGTTGAAAGCTTTTTCTTTAATTCTAAGAGTTGACGCACAAAGATAAACTTATTCCCTATAATACCTGGTCAAATTTCAGATAAATTTATTGGAAAATAAATTTTTGGGTTAATATGATATTATGCGACGTTGCGAGTTCTCAAATTTCGTCTTTATTTTCCAACAGATTTATCTGAAATTTTACCGGGAAGTAGATAATAAGTTTATCTTTGTGCGTCAACTCTCAGAATTCAAGGAAAAGCTTATAGCAATTAATCTTTAATTAAAAACATTGTGGTCGGTACAGCAGAGAACTCTACCGGTATAAGGCATTCCCATGTGATACTCAAGTGAAAATCTCTACGTTACCGATATGTCGGCAACATACTATATATTAAATAATAATTAAATCTACAATGAGTTTTATGACAAAAACGCATTTTTAGGCGCTCGGAAATTCTTTGGAGATGATCATGTTAAATTTTCAGAACAAAAAAGATAACTGTTATCGAGTTATGCATGTTTTAGTAACATTTTTTAACGAAAACTTCAACATAAGCTCGAATATACATCGGATCTACCTGAAATTTTACACATATGCTCACCGTAGCATTACCGAGCGCCTGACAGTCTTCTTTTTTCGAAATTCGTTAAAAAGTATTATTTTATTTTTTTCCATATATAAACTTTCGACAATAAGTTGTGAGGTTGGTAAAACTACTCATCACTTGTATACCACTAACGTAAAATGGTTGTGCATGGTGCAAAGTAAGTCGTACCAACCTTTTTTGACGCCTTATATTTGTTTACGTTGTATAGTTCTCGTAAATGACTCTAGATGGCGCTATGACTACACTTTTATAGAATAAAATTATAAATTATATTATTAAATAATAACTGAAGTGAAATAGACTTAAAAAACTTCAGTTTTGCAAATTATGTAACTGTATTATGATATAAATTAATCAGAACGATATAGTAGCGATGAATTGCATTCATAACCTCAAAAACAAAATTTGATTGGGTTTTGAATATAAATATTATTACTGTACAGAAAGATTTTCACTGGATAAATAACAATTTTAATAATTATTTATTACATTTTATTCGTTCAAAAAGTTTTGCTATTTCAACGTAGCTCGTTGTTATTGTTGAACAATTTTCAGATGAAATCAAAGCTTATCAACAAATTTTTATTACACCTTATAATAACTACTAATTTATAATAAACAATTATTTTTAATATAATTTTCTGGAAATATAGGTCTGCAACATTTTTCGTAAAGAAATAATTTTTATCGCATTATTTCCCGTGAATACGGGGGCGTGAAATTTTTTGTAAAAAGCACATGAAGGGGTTTTCGTGTAGGTAATGGTTATTAAATAAATGATAAAATCAAAGTGAATCAACAAAGTTTTATTATACCTTATAATAACTGCCAATTTAAAATAATATAAACAATTCTTTCCACGCTTTTTCTTGGAAATACGTGCTCGCGACATTTTTTGTAAAGAACATGCGAAGAGTTTTTCGTTTAGAGAGTTATAATTGGACGATTTTCGCTTATTGTTCAATGATTTAAGTTTACACAAAAATGTTAGATACAGAAGATATAGGTAACATCTAAATAAAACTTTTTCCCAATTATAAAGTTTTCATGTAATCAATTCCTGATAATCTAAACCTATAAACACGATTTTGAACGCCTCAATGCACCTTACATAGTCAATTTTCGCTTATTATTTAACAGAATTGGATTTGACACAGAAGTATGAAATATAATAGCTATAAATAAGATCAGAATATAACATTCCAAAGATGATATATTTATAAAAATATAATAATAAGATAAAAAATTACTTTTGATTACAATTTTTAATATGGGATAAGCACATTGAAAGCATGATAAAATAAAAACGAAATTTCTACTTTTCATTTTTTACAAAATGGCAAATATCATGAGAACTAAAACATTGTTGATACTATATTGTGGTATTTTTAATAACATAATAAATTGTGAGATAATAGCTTGGATAATAGGCAGTTAAAAGGTGGTTTATATATGAATATAGTGAATATTTATATTTGAAGATAAACAATAAATAATGAAAAATAACATGTAAATGAATTAATTATTCTTTATTCAATACTTTATTGTTTCATTTACTAGCATAGAATTTAATTTAATAGTTTTGAATTTTTAATCGGACTTCAACGAGCAAATCTCTTATGCGTTAGTCGAACGTCTATTCTCAAATCGAGAAAGGTAGCTTTTGTTTAAGCTTCCTCCTCTTTCGATAAGAATTTTTGGACAAACGGCGACACACATAAGAGAAAAATTTTTTTTTTTTTTTTAATGAATAACTATTAATTTCGGAATAAAATATAATATCGGGGAGTTTCGTCCTTGTCGTGCTTGGTGGACTCGTCAGGAAGACCCAAGTAGACATATCTTCGACTCAAAAATAATGAAATTACTGTGAATTCTTATAGTGTGTAAGTTGTAATTTTATATGTGGATTTGAAAAATTGGTTGCCATCTAGTGTTAAAAGGTTGGAACTAAGATTATACAAGGAAAGGCATTTTTAGTGTCCGAATGCCATTTGATTCTAAATATGTTGTAAGCGCTCGTGGAGCTATCTTAATAGTTTTGAATTTTTAATCGGACTTCAACGAGCAAATCTCTTATGCGTTAGTCGAATGTCTATTCTCATAGCACCACGACATATTTAGAATCAAATGGCATTCGGACACTAAAATGCCTTTCCTTGTATAATCTTAGTTCCAACCTTTTAACACTAGATGGCAACCAATTTTTCAAATCCACATATAAAATTACAACTTACACACTATAAGAATTCACAGTAATTTCATTATTTGGAGTCGAAGATATGTCTACTTGGGTCTTCCTGACGAGTCCACCAAGCACGACAAGGACGAAACTCCCCGATATTATATTTTATTCCGAAATTAATAGTTATTCATTAAAAAAAAAAAAAAAAAATTTTTCTCTTATGTGTGTCGCCGTTTGTCAAAAAATTCTTATCGAGAGAGGAGGAAGCTTAAACAAAAGCTACCTTTCTCGATTTGAGAATAGACATTCGACTAACGCATAAGAGATTTGCTCGTTGAAGTCCGATTAAAAATTCAAAACTATTAAGATAGCACCACGAGCGCTTACAACATATTTAGAATAGAATTTAATTACTGCTAATAGGTACATGCTATACTAGCTGAATACATAAAATAGTAAAAAGTAAGCATAGAGTTTTAGGTAGCAAAGAGAACATGCAATAAATAAAAAATGTTTTAAAAGTAATGCTTTGAGGTCAAGTGACTTGACAGAAATCATTTTGAGCCAAGACTTGTGCTTGCCATGGACTTGATTTCGTTTTCCAATCATCATCATGATATCTTTTAGTGATAACCTGATACGTAACAAATAAAATTATTTACGAGTGACAAACTAATAGGTTTATAATTTAAAAATAATAAAAATGTACATAAAACACTAAAGAATAAGCATGCAGGTTTAGTAGTAAGAATATTTTAAAAGCCATCGTCCCCATGTCCGAATTCCGCGCGTGCGCATACGACGTGTGGACCTACAGGGGCGGCTCGCCTCTCAGCCCGCGCGAAGAGAGCCGCTGCCGTAGGCCTCGCCCTTGTTTCGTGTGATACTATATCCCGGTTAGAAATATTCACCTGGTTTTCACCTAAATTTTCACCTGAATTATCACCTGAATTTCCACCTAACTTTTACGTGAAATTCATGTCAAATGTATGCGAAAACCACCCAAATTTTATGTGATTTATACATGTATTTCACGTGTCAAAATTCTAAAACCGTCAGATGAATTTCACGTGATTTTCACCCGATATGAGTATGTCCGTGAACTTCACTGGAGATAAATTACGGCTTCGTTTTTGTGTCATCGTTTTCTCAGGTGAATTTCACGTGATTTTCAGAAGATTTACGCATGAACTTCATGTAGATTTTAGGTTTATTTCACCAATATTTTATAGCATTTTCGGGTGAATTTAACCTGAAATTCATGTGATTTTCGCCCGATATTCACGTGAACTTCACCAGAGATAAATTAAAGCTTCGTTCTCGTGTTATGGTTTCTCAGATGAATTTCACGTGATTTTCACCCGATATTCACGTGAACTTTACTACAAATAAATTGAGGCTTCGTTCTCGTGCTATCCTTTTCTCAGATGAATTTCTCGTGATTTTCAGAGGATTTTTGCACGAACTTCATGTAAATATTTGGTTTATTTCACCTATATTTCGTAGCATTTTCGGGTTAATTTAACCTGAAATTCATGTAATTTCCGCCCAATATTCACGTGAACTTCACCAGAGATAAATTAAAGCTTCTTTCTCTTGGTATCGTTTTCTCAGGTGAATTTTACGCGATTTTCACCCGATATTTACGTGAACTTTATATGTGCAATTTATATACGTAAAATGCCTATGCATTTTCCTTGCGGGTCCCATATGATTGACATAAAAATAGTTAAAATTTTTTTTTCGGATTAACAACATTTCATTCGAATACTAATCAATATTACTTCCTATACTACTTTGATAAAAATATATTCTTATTATAAATTAAGGCTACAACTATGTAAGTAAAAAATAGAGACATGTAACATACCTGTATATAGGAATATGATGATCATAAAATGATAATGTGGTTTTCTTAATGTGGAGAAAGGAGAAATGATGTTTAACGAGCCTCATGCTCACGCTACTCGACAACGACCTGTGATAGCAAATTCACACGAGGCCGGAGCCGAGCGCGCCCACGTGTACTAGATTATTAGCAGCTACCATGAATAGTTGGGACGACGTCGGCGACAGCGCGAGGAGTCGACATCTTGGTGACGATGGTATGCTCTTAAAAGAAACAGCTCAAAGTTTAAAAATCGTTTATGCTTTGTAAGTTAACTGATATTTAATTATTCCATAAAGTTTCTTTTGATTGTTTATTAAAAACCCTTTAAAATGAGCCCTACTGGAACGATATTGGCAAACCCTCTTTTGTAAAGAATTGCATTGTAATGGGATGGCTAGTGGGGGAAAATCCCAACAAGCCACAGGCCAGCGATGCCCTAGAACACGGTGCCGCGGGTGTCAGACTAAACTGACTTGCCCGGGGATCTGCTCCTGGAATCCCGCAAACAACGCGAAGATTGCACGCGAACTTCGCTTTTCAACTAATTGGATCGCTGAGTGAAAAGCGCGCGCTCGAAGAGGAAAGCGCGCGGCCGCAACGCTCTGATATGAAAACGACCGGCGGAGTCGTTTTCCCGCGGAGGCAGCGGTATCCGGAAGAAGAACAGGTTGTAATGAACAACGCGACGAGTAGCTAGATATCACAGTATATTAAAATCAATAACAATTACATGCACAACGCACGTGCTTATTAAAACAATGAGTTAGTTCGCGCGCGACAGTTAATATTCAAACGCGGCGAAGCTGCTAATCTCGCGCGCGGTGTTAAAGTACGGCGGGCTGACACACACCCGCATGTACACGGCACAGAAAGCTTGGATGGGGCGATTTCCGTGCGAGCCTTTACAATAATCACGCGAGAGATGAAAGTATAAGACTTAATTTTGGAAGGAGCAGCCGGTGCACTCGACTCTCTCGCTCTCTCTCGCTCGCACAGTAGATGCGCGCTATGTCTCTCTCTCTCTCTCTCTTACTCGCTGTATTGGGTCGGCAGGCGGGCTGGCTGCCGGCTCCTCGCTCGCTGTCTCGTGTGGCTCACGCGGCTCGGGATCGCTCTCTCTCTCTCTCTCTGTCTCTCTTTCACAAGTATACACTATCTCGGCGCCTCCACTACACTCGCGGTAACTCTAAAAAGATAGGACGGCGCGGACGAGGTAACTTACGAGAGACACGCTGGAGAGAAGTTCACGGCACGACGGCAGACACGAAGATGGCTGCCGTGACTCGCATAAAGCGGTAGCAGCTTCGCGGGTACGCGACGGGCATATTACGCGTTGCGAGACCGTTCTAATCCGGTCAGAATGCTCGCGCGCTCGCGCCCCCGGTGAGCATGTCTGCTCGGCGCGGGTAATTCGAATCTCGAATTACCTAACTCGCGCACACGTTACACCGCCCCGCCAGACGCTGCTTAGGGGACCTGTGAGCAGCTCTGCCATCCATGGCCGTCGTCGTACCTATACGTAGGGTGGTAAGGCTTTAGTAGAAGGAGGTTCGGAAAGGGAATTAGGAAGAATTAGAGTCACTGGGTTTTTATTTTTTTTTAATTTTATTAAAAAAAACATAAAAAAAACTCTTCTGGGCTTAACCCTCTTCAGCTGGCCCAGGAGTAAGTCCGGCGCCCCGTGTGGCGAGCTTGGTTGGGGCAGTGCTTCGACTTCTTTACCCCAAGCTCGCCACACATGAAGCACCGGGGAAGAGCCTGTGTATTTAACACCTCCCGGGCTGCCTGCTCTTCTTCGAGCGCCCTTTGGAGGCGCTCCTCTTCTCGTAGGAGACGACGCTGGGCCTCTTCTTTGGCCCGACGCGCCGTCTCCTCCGCCTATTCCCTGGCTCGCCTGGCCTCTTCCATGCGCTCCTGCGCACGTGCCAGACGAGCCTCCTCCTCCTTCTGCAAGGCGGCGCGGCGCAGCCTGGCGGCCCTGGCCTCTGCGGCGGCCGCGAGCTCTTCACGCCGGCCTTGGGCCATCCCCACCCATTTGCCGGCTTGCTGCTCGCCGGCCTTACCGTGGCACTGGAGAAAACCCTCCAGTGCGGCCAGGGCAGCGTCCTCCGCAGCGCACGAGGACTTGCTGAGGCGCCGCACCTCCTCTAGAGCCTGCTCCACCGGGATCCAGGCCGCACCGACTTCATCGGTCCTTTTGGGGCCTGGGTCGGAGCATCTTCTTTTTTTCCTTTTACGGCCCGAGCCGCGCCGGCGTCAACTTCCGGCGCACAATGATGGGCTCGAGCCGCCTCCTCTTCGGGGACTCGGTCAGCACCAGTCGGCTCGGCTAGTGCCTCTTCTTGAGGCCGGGTCCCGCTCTCCTCCCGCTGCTCCTTCGGGAGATGAGGTCGCCGGAGCGGGGACGGACCGGCGCCTGTGTCGGCCGGCCTTGAAGGTCCCCTTCTGGGCTCCGGTGCCTCTATCTCCTCAATCACTAGGGTGGAGGGTTCTTCTACTGGTGGAGGTTTCATCGTCACCGCATCTATCCCCTCCACCACCTGCTCCAGGAAGTCGATGACGGCGGGGTCAGGTTGACACTGGATTAATCCAGCGATCACCCACTTCGCCGTCTCCGCTACCTCTGGAGTCAGGCCTGGCATGACCTGCAACAGGAAAATTGATCCCGGAAAGAGGTGAGTATGAGGATCGGAAAACAAGGACGAACACGAGTTAGTACGGACGGTACAATTCTTGGACGACACAGTTAGCGCTTTTTGGACGCTCGGGTTCGACGGGGGCTAATTGGCCCGACAGCAGTAGGTGCAGGCTTCTTCTTCGAGCCCTTTGGCCTCCCTGGGCCTCGCTTGGACTCTGTTGGATCGACCACATGCGTAGGTCGGCCGTCGCTCGCACGGTTTCCTGGCCTAACTAATAGCGCGGTCTTACGAGGTGGACCGCGCCTCTTAGCCGTCGCCCGAGGTTGTACATTCCCCTGGCTAACTCTGTTGCCCGCTGGCACGTTACGTTCGGCTGAAGAGTCCCTCGGTGGTAGCGACTGGGCTACTTCTTGTCTACTTTTGTTCAATTAGTTCCTGGGCTCTTCTGCGGAGACGTATCGCTTGAGTTGCTGCGCATGGACGGGACTGATCGTGTAGGGCCCCGCGTACTTCGGGGCTAATTTGGCAGAAATCCCCTCAGCTGCTGAGGATAGTACCTTATTCTCTCTCCATACACGATCGCTTAGACAGAATTCTGGAGGTTGACGATGAGCGTCATAATATTTGGTTTGTCTCGCCTGCTCCGCTTGCGCGTCGGCCACCGCCCGAACGTGCAATTCGCCGAGCTTGTCCATGCGCGCCACCCAATTATTTATCGCCTCTTGCTGTCCTTGCTCTTCGGCTAACCTGTCTTCCTCCCGCCTTAGTGTCTTCGGTGGGTCAGGCTGTCGGCCGTAAATGAGCATGGCGGGACTTATCTTGGTAGAGCTGTGTTCTGCCGTATTATACGCGAACGCCAGCTCGTTCAGATGCTCATCCCAGGACCGGTGATTCTCCTCAGCGTAAGACATGATCACGGTCTTCACCGTTCGGCTTGAGGGTGATATGGTGGTGTAAACGTGTGATGCACGTTTCTCTCCTTTAAGTATGCCTCCAAGGGTGCATTCTTAAATTCAATCTCATTATCGGAGAGAAACACCTCGGGGACTCCGAACCGCAGACATACTCGTTCGTTGAGCCCTTTTATCACCGATTTGCCATCTGCCCTTTTTATCGGAATTACTTCGATCCAACGTGTGAACAGGTCCTGGAAAATGAGAACGTATTCGTGGTCGTGCTTGGTTTTAGGGAGGGGTCCCATAATGTCGTTGGCCACGATTTCCCATGGACGTTCTGTAATGCGACGTCCCATGAATCCTGCTGGAGCGCGCTGTTCGACTTTGCACTGCTGGCAAATTTGGTACTGGTTCACGTATCTGGCCACATCTTGGGACATGTGTCGCCAATAATACTTCCTCCTTACTCTCTCTAGAGTTTTGTCGCGGCCCAAGTGCCCAGCAGTTGGAAAGTCATGGCATTCTCTCAGTACTTCGCGTCGCTTTTCGTGAGGGACTGCTAACTTCCATGCATCGTCGTGGCCGAGAGATTCGTCTATGACTTCTTTAGGGTTGTACTTGTACAGTCTCCTCCCCGCCAGCTTGAACGTGGGGAAGTCTCGCCGCTTCTGTTGAACCTCTTTCACGATCTTGAGGTACCAGTGGTCGTCTTTATCGCGCTCGAGCTCTAACACGGCGACCGCTGGCTCGTCTTCCTCGAACATCCGTGAAAGGGCATCTGGGACATTGTTCAACGAGCCCTTTCGATGTTCGACCGTGAAACTGTGGTTCTGCAGCTCCAAAGCCCACCTAGCTAACCTGCCGGTCGGGTTTTGGAGGTAACGGAGCCACTTCAAGCTGCTATGGTCCGTGATAACCTTGAAGTTGTAGGCCTCTATATACGGACGGAACTTTTTAATTGCCCAGAGAATTGCTAGGCATTCTCGTTCCGTCACGCTATAATTCCTCTCGGCTGCGCTCAGAGTTCGACTCGCGAACTCTAGGACCCTTTCATCGCCGTCAATTATTTGGTATAGCACCGCTCCCAGACCTGTATCGCTCGCGTCAGTTTGCACCACGAACTGCGCGTTAGGTACCGGTCTGTGTAGAATGGGTGCAGAAGCTACTAGCGCTTTTAGCTTTTGGAAGGCCTCTGCTTGTGCCGTTGACCACTCATATTTCCGATCCTTTTTCGTTAATTCGGCCAGTGGCTCAGCAATTGTGGCGAAGTTTGATAAAAACTTTCTATACCAGGAGGCCATTCCTAAGAAGCGTCTCAGCTGACGGAGGTTTTTCGGTACCGGATATTCCATGATGGGCTTTATTTTTTCGGGGTCTGGCTTAAAACCATCTCTATTTACTATGACCCCGAGATATTGGACCTCATCGCGACAGAAGACGCTCTTCTCGCGATTTATTGTGAGGCCCGCGTCCTGTATCCTATCCAGAACTCTTTTTAGAACCTCTTTATGCTCCTCGAATGTCTCTGTGACTATTATTATATCGTCGAGATACGAGTAAGCAAAAGGTTCGAGTTTGGGGCCGATGACTTTGTCAATCAGCCTCTGGAAGGACGCTCCGGCATACGAAAGACCGTAGGGCATTCTCGTAAATTGGAAAAGCCCTTTGCCTGGCACGGTGAAGGCCGTAGTCTCTTTGGACTCCGGACTAAGTGGTACCTGGTGGTATGCACTGCTTAAATCCAACGTGGAGATGTATCGCGCTTTCTGCAGTTTGCGCAAGATACTTTCCATGTATGGTAACGGGTACGCGTCTGGCCTTGACGCTGCGTTCACTTTTCTGAAGTCCACGCAGAAACGGAACTTCCCGTTGGACTTGCGTACCATTACCACTGGACTTGACCAGCCACTTGTCGAGGGTTCTATTATTCCCGCGACTAGCATTTCCTCCACCTGTTTGTGCATCTCTTCCTCGAGTTTCTTAGATACAGGGTAGTACTTCTGTTTAATGGGTCTTGTAGATCCGATGTCTATTGCATGCTCGATCCACGAAGTACACCCTAGTGGTGCCAGGCTGTTACCGATCAGCTGAGCTACTAAAGCTTCTACCTCTTTGCGCTGTTCTTCTGTTGGGTCCGCCAATCCTATAGCTGATACGGACACGGTGTTGTTTGCGGTTATGGCGGCTACTTCTAACTTTACGCTTGCATCGTCATCCTTGAGATGCAGCGTGTTATCTGTGGGGTCTAAGACGGCGCTAAACTTCTTAATGAAGTTTAACCCCAAGTAGTACTCCGTATCTAGATCTGGCATTATTGCGACGCGCACTTCTTTGCACACGCCAGCCACGACCATGGGCAGATACACATAGCCAACCACTGCTATGCTTTAACCGTTTGCCACCCGTGCCGTTAGGCCGCTGGCTGGGATTAACTCTTTTCCACAGGCCGTAGCGAGCTGTAGGCCGATGGAATTCATCCCAGTCCATGAAGCTCCTGTATCGAAGAGTGCTCGTAGCCTGTAACGGGCTACACCTACTTGAAGCCACCATCGCGAGCAAGTTTCCTGGTTGACTTCATTTGGCTGAATCACGGGCACTTCTTCGCTCTTCACTCCAGACGATTGGACCGAGTTACCCTCGGTCTCTGGTGAGAAAGCTGGGGGCGGGTATGTGGTCGTATTTACCTGCCCCCCTGGCCGTTTCCCTATTGGTTTCCGGCAGCATTGGGCTTGTTGCTTCCCTTCTGCTCATATCCAGGTTCTCTTCGGTACTCTGGCCTTTGTGGAGGTCCGTTATTTCTTCGACTTTGCAGCCTAGCCTGGTGGGTCGAGCTACTACCCCCACTAGGCTAGTTTGTAACTTGCCCGCCCTCCCGCCGCCTATTTTCCCAGTTATCCTTCTTCTTAGGTTTTCTGGTTGGCGGCGGGCTAGGCTTTTGCCCCTTGTTCTCGTCGGTGCTTTTCTTTGTCAAGGCCGATAAGCATTTGGCCATGACCCGACGGAACATAGCCTCGAGGCTCTCTCGAGGCTCGTGTTGTTGGTGCCCCATCGCCGCCACGCTTGGATTCTGCTTTTTTCGCTGATCCGTGGGCGGTTCAGTCGGCACGTAGGCAAATTCTGGCATGTACGTGCGCTCGGGCGGTGGTGGCGAGTGATACCCCTTATCTGCCGCGAGCGCTAATTCGGCTTCCCGGGCCAGGTCCAGGAGCCCTCGGTAATCCGTAATTTGATTTCGCATTACCATCTTTTGCAGTTCTGGCCGCATGTTCCGGTGCAACACGTCTAACTGTTGAGCAATGTTAGGCACCGGAACCAACTTGAGGATCATGGCTTGTAGATTTACTACGTAATCATGCGTAAGTTCATTTCTGCCTTGAGTCCTCGCGTTTATTTCCGCCAGGACGCGCTGCTGATGTCCCCTGTCCCCGCCATACATGTGCGTTATGGCCTCTTTGAAATCTGGCAACGATCGCCATATATGGCGGTTACTCTAATACCAGGTGGCTGCTACCCCCGTTAGGAGCTCTGACAACGACGAAGTACCTCGTCGTGTGTCAGATTATCTAGAGTTCTGCATTCCTCTATCCTCGTGAGGAATAACTCAACGCTCTGCTCCTTCGAGGACCCTGAGAACTTGATGTGCCATTTTCGGACTATCTGGCCCACATCACGGTTCATCTGCTGAGGCAAATACGTATGCCTCTCAGCCGGGTCCTGGGTCGCGCCATTCCTTGTCTGGTGCTGGGAAGAATTTCTAGTATCATTCCTCCCAGCCTCTATTGGGGACTGGAGACTCGGGCTGCTGCTGTTAAACTCCGCATACGTGAACGTGTCTTGGAAGTTTACATGCGGTGATCCTCGTCTACGGCCCGTGCTTGGGGTTGAACTCCCTCCAAGTGCGTACTTGAGGTTGGATGTCGAGCTCCTTGCACTATGCGTACATTTTCTTTAAGCTCTTCAACCTCTTCGACGAGTGTTTTGATCACCGCCAGTAGCTGCTCCGATAATATACTGTCTCCGATTGCTATCCCAGCGGTTCGTGACTCACGCTGTCGCGGCCACTCCAGGTTTTGCGACTGCGGCGGGTTTCGCGATTACTGCCAGAACCCGTGCTGCCCATTTCGTGCTAACGACTCTTCTTCGTAGTTGCGCTGGCATTGTCGTTGCCTGCGCTGCTATTCCAGGAGCACTTGCTGCCGCTGCTGCTGCTCCTGCTGCTGCTACAGTTGTTGCTGTTGGAGCTGTTGCTGTTGAAGCTGTCCCTCGGCTTTGGCTGAAGATGTCCCGGTGGGTGCTGACTTGTTCAACAACGTTAAGTCGATGAACGCCCTTCGGGACTGCTCGCGTTTAGCAAACACTTGCTGCTCTGACAGCTCCGGCTCTGGCACGAAATCGGCGGCACTATAATCGCTCATAAGCCACTTGATCGCTGTCAGCATATTTACTGACTGCAGATCTGACTGCTGTAGACCAAGGGCTTGCATGGCCTCGTTTATTTCCTCTTCGGGCTGTGTATAGGCCCAATTGAGTATCGCAGATTCCGCGAACTGCGATGATCGGGCCATGGTGTCAATTGGCTGTGCGCTTCCCCACGAACTTATTTTACTAGCGCGAGTAGTATATGTATTGATGGCAGAGAGAGTTTGCCTATTCAACCCGTGAGCTAGCTTTTTCAACGCGAACGGGGGGAAGAAGGACAGGTTGTATTGAACAACGCGACGAGTAACTAGATATCACAGTATATTAAAATCAATAACAATTACATGCACAACGCACGTGCTTATTAAAACAATGAGTTAGTTCGCGCGCGACAGTTAATATTCAAACGCGCGAACGATACGGCGCGCGGCGAAGCTGCTAATCTCGCGCGCGGTGTTAAAGTACGGCGGGCTGACATACACCCGCACGTACACGGCACAGAAAGCTTGCGCAGGGCGATTTCCGTGCGAGCCTTTACAATAATCACGCTAGAGATGAGAGTATAAGACTTACTTTTGGAAGGAGCAGCCGGTGCACTCGACTCTCACGCTCTCTCTCGCTCGCACAGTAGTTGCGTGCTATGTCTCTCTCTCTCTCTTACTCGCTGTATCGGGTCGGCAGGCGGGCTGGCTGCCAGCTCCTCGCTCGCTGTCTCGTGTGGCTCACGCGGCTCGGGATCGCTCTCTCTGTCTCTCTCTCTCTCTCTCTCTCTCTCTCTCTCTCTCTCTCTCTCTCTCTCTCTCTCTCTCTCTCTCTCTCTCTCTCTCTCTCTCTCTCTCTCTCTCTCTCTCTCTCTCTCTCTCTCTCTCTCTCTCTCTCTCTCTCTCTGTCTCTCTTTCACAAGTATACACTATCTCGGCACCTCCACTACACTCGCGGTAACTCTAAAAAGATAGGACGGCGCGGATGAGGTAACTTACGAGAGACACGCTGGAGAGAAGTTCACGGCACGATGGCAGACACGAAGATGGCTGCCGTGACTCGCATAAAGCCGTAGCACTGGTAGCAGCTTCGCGGGTAGGCGACGGGCATATTACGCGTCGCGAGACCGTTCTAATCCGGTCAGAATGCTCGCGCCCCCAGTGAGCATGTCTGCTCGGCGCGGGTAATTCGAATCTCGAATTACCTAACTCGCGCACGCGTTACAGTATATTTTTAAATACGAATAGAAACCAATAATTTGCATTTTTGACAACCAGATGGATTGAGATCTTAATGTTATTCATATATCTAATGTCATGGATCTTGTCGTTGAATTTTCTCAAAGCATGAAATGAAAAATACATTAACCTTTTATGTTCAACAATATTTTCAGCAGGCTTATGAGTAATAATATTTATATTTACTTTCATAAATTTTCAATAGGACTCGCTTACACTGTTGAAACCCTCTATTTGTAATCTTCATACCTATTCGCGGAAATTGAATTTCATTAGTAATCTATTATTATGTGTGCCAAAACCAAAAGTAAATTGTTAAACTCAAAGTTATAGTTGCAGGCAACTATCAATTGTATATTCCGATGCACAGACAAATACTTCTTGCTCAATAATTTTCAAATAAAGTATGGTGTTCTTATTAAGCCTTCGCTTCATGAAATTTCATAAAGTATATAATCTACAATCTTATAAACCATTAACATTCATAATTAAATTATTTAATTTTAAACTTACAGTAAATAGTCTATGAAATTTCATGAAGGGAAGGCTTAATAAGAACACCATATTATATTGGATTATTATAGAGTAAGAAGTATTTGTCTGTGCATCGGAATATACAATTGCTAAATTTTCTTTCAACTACTTTGATGGAACCTTTTTTATAGTGATTTACTTTTAGCTTTGACACATAACAATAGATTACTTATGAAATTCAATTTTGAGTAGATAGGAAGAATGCAAATAGTGTGTATTAAAAGTTGTAAGCGGCTCCCATTGAAAATTTCAAAAAGTAAATAGAAATATTATTACTTATAAGTCTATCAAAAATATTGTTGAAAATGAAAAATACATTAACCTTTTATTTTCAGGAATATTTTCAGCAGGCTTATAAGTAATAACATTTATATTTACTTTCCTATATTTTCAAATGAAGCCGCTTACACTGTTAATACACTCTATTTGTAATCTTCATATCTATTCGAAATTGAATTTCATAAATAATCTATTATTATGTGTGCCAAAGCTAAAAGTAAATTGCTATAAAAAAGTTAAAATCAAAGTAGTCGAAGGCAACTATCAATTGTATATTCCGAAGCACAGACAAATACTTCTTGCTCAATAATTTTCAAATAAAGTATGGTGTTCTTATTAAGCCTTCGCTTCATGAAATTTCATAAAGTATATAATCTACAATCTTATAAACCATTAACATTCATAATTAAATTATTTAATTTTAAACTTACAGTGAATAGTTTATGAAATTTCATGAAGCAAAGGCTTGATAAGAACACCATATTATATTGCACTATTATTGAGTAAGAAGTATTTGTCAGTGCATCGGAATATACAATTGCTAAATTTTCTTTCAACTACTTTGATTGAACTTTTTTTATAGTGATTTACTTTTAGCTTTGACACATAATAATAGATTACTTATGAAATTCAATTTTGAGTAAATAGGAAGAATGCAAATAGGTGTATTAAAAGTTGTAAGCGGCTCCCATTGAAAATTTAGAAAAGTAAATAGAAATATTATTACTTATATAAGTCTATCAAAAATATTGTTGAAAATAGATATTTAATGTATTTTTCATTCTTTGACAAAATTTATCAACAAGATCCATCACATAAGGTATATCAAGAATATCAAGTTATCAACTCTATCGAGTTATCAAAAATAGAAACCCATACAATTAATTCCTAAAGTAGCACATACGATTTTAAAATTTTGTGCTGCTGTCTTCATGTAAAATGTGTTACGCTGAAATTAAAGACTTACATTTTATCTGGTTTTGATGATATCGTCAGACCATCTTCTGGAGGTAATAAAGGCCAGGTCGAGGCCCTTATTTGTTTTATTACTGTTGAGAAGTGCCTCAGCCTGATTGTCGCTGATGACATAAGCAGCGTATAAGCAACTAGAAACAGCCACTACACTGGGAGTGCAACAGGAGAGCTGAATACATAAATAAACATAAGGATGATAAAAAGAAGACTAGGATATCCTTACCGCAGAAAACGACACTTCGATGTAGCAGTGGGGATAGTTGATCACCCCAACCGCTGATCCAGATACCTGTAACAAGAGAAAAGTACCATCAGCCCACCCTCCCATAGAGAGGTTAGGAGCGAGACAGGGCTTACCGAATCTATATGTTTTACTGCCGACTTGGATGCCTTGTTTTATCCGATAAGTCACCACCAACCAATGGATTCAACGACAGGAACGACATCCACCAAAACACCGTACTTATTAGCGGCCGCTGTCATCGCTGGAAACGCCGACCAAGACAGAAGCACGTCCGCGGCAGTTAGCCTTTCTACAAACAATTCAGTCAGCTGTTAAGTAATTGGCGCTGTCGTGCAACGTGCGTGCTTGCCATATACTGATATACCCATAGAGGTATTATAGATAGAGTAGGTGAGCCACGAAGGCTCATGTAAGTGGGAACGTAGTTTCAATTCGCCTTGTCGAAGGTTGCGTGAGCCGTCTGGTGGTAGAAAAAGGAAACCTCCAAAATAGGCCGAAAAGCATTGGCGAATACTGAATTGTTTGTAGAAAGGCTGACTGCCAATTCAGTTGCTTTTATTTTGAGTTTCGGCAGCGTAATCTCTTTCCCGATTTTATCCAGTGAGGTAGCCTACATCACTCTGCATACATGCAGAGTCATGACGAAGTTACAAACTATTGTATACAATACTAATTTTATATAATTGCAAATTTTTTTATTTGTTTATGGGGTTTCTGGGTCGTGGGTCAAATTTCTTTTCTTTTTGTCTTCTTCCCATATTTTCATATTCACCACCTGCAACAAAAAGTGTTCTCACTCGCCCACTGTTGGTATCGGTTTTCGGAGAGTAGGCTTCCCTGGCGGAAGTAAAAACTGCACATATCTGCACATCTCTGCACATCTCTGCACATTTTTGCACATTTTTACACATTTTTGTACGTTTTGTCCACTTATTAGACTTTTGTAAAAAAATGTGCAAAAATGTGCAGAAATATGCAGAAGTGTGCGGTTATGTGCGGGAATGTACATAAATGTACAGAAATGTACTCTAATATGTACAAATGAATGTTTATTTATCATACTAAACGAAACAAGAATTTAATTTTCTTCAATTCAAAAAACATTTTCTTAAAGTAAGAAAATATTTACAGAACGAAAATTTGAAAAATATAAACTTCTTTTTTGATAGCGCTCTAGAATAAAGCTAATACCAAAGAAGAAAATTTAGAGAATATATTTTCAGTACTGGTCTGATTTCTACTTTACCGGCACTAAATTTTTTAAGTAAATCGAATTTAATTAATTAATGTCTTATTATTAAGTTATTCAGTTTCTTGAAATATTGTGTAAATATAAAAAATTATTAAAAATCATTAATATATTAGATGAATAATCAAAATGTAATATCAATTAAATAAATACGGATAATGCACCTTATGTAGATGAAAATGCCCAAATTCTTTAATGCGAGCGATAGCGTAACGGTTTGCGTGCGTGCGTAGTAACCCAAGGGTCGTGGGTTCGATTCTCGGTCAGGGAGAAAATTTTATGTAAGTTTTTTTCTGCGATAATTAAAATGCAGTTTAATTGCTAATAAACAATTTCTAATGAACATGCGAAATATTTATACTAATGATTAATAAAGTTTTTATACATTTATGAAGCTCATTAATTTTTCATCTGATAATTATATTGAATTGTACCTACATCTTTGTATATTTTTGCACATTTCTGCACATTTTCGTACATTTCTCTACATTTCTACACGTTTCTGCACATTTCTGCACATTTCTGCACATTTTTGTACAAAAGTCTAATAAGTGGACAAAATGTGCAAAAATGTGCAGAAATGTGCAGAAATGTGCAGAAATGTACAGAAATTTACAAAAATGTGCAGATATCCACATTATTGTACATATATGTGCAAATATGTGCAGATACGTGCAGTTTTTACTTCCGCCAGGGTTCTTGAAATTCAGTCGCTTTTATTTGAATTTCGCCATCTTACTCTCGTAATTCCCGATCAGGTCTAGAGAGGGAGTTTAGTTCACTCTGACGCTGCTATTAAGAGCATTCTTCGTAATAGCAAAGTTTCAATTCTTCGTGGGTCGTGGTCCGTGGGTCTACGCCATTTATCACATTCAACATCCACGTTACTTGGAATAGTGCACTCAGAAGTCAAATTCCCGTCAACAACACAGTCATATAACGTATCAAAAAAAGTTCATATAACTATAGAACGTATGTGAGAATTGGTACATACCCGAATAGGGGATAACCGAAGTGATAAAAAAAAAAAAAAAAAGGCTGACTGCCGTGGCCGTGCTCTTGGTCGGCGTTTCCAGCGATGACAGCGGCTGCTAAAGTACGGTGTCTTGGTGGGTGTCGTTCCTGTCGTTGAATCCATTGCTTAGTGGTGACTTATCGGAGAAAACAAGGCGTCTAAGTCGGCAGTAAAACATATAGGTTCCTAACCTCTCTATGGGAGGATGGGCTGATGGTATTTTTCTCTTGTTACAGGTATCTGGATCAGCGGTTGGGGTGATCAACTATCCCCACTGCTGTGTCGTTTTCTGCGGTAAGGATATCCTACACGAGAGAAATTTTAGAGTAAAAATTACCAAGGTGCCTTGATAGCGCATGGACAGACTGTCAAAAGCCGTGTTATTCCCAGGTTTCTAATACAATTTATAAGTTTCCCAGGAAAAACTACCATAACCACTTAAAAAAAATCCAAATTATCTGAATAAAAATTACCAGCCACACTGGTAAAAATTGAGATCTAGTCATTTTTACAAGGTAACCTAAGAATTTTTACTAAGAAAACTGATAAATTTTACCAAATAACCTGGTATTTGTGTACTCGCGCATGCGCACTGCGCATTATTGTGTTTCAGAAGATTGATACTAGAGGCGTGCGTGACGTTAAAATGAAAACAATACACATATTTTCAGTAAGTAATAACGGCGATTCAAATGACTGTTGGTAACAGCTTCCGCGGCGCAGTCGTTAGAACGTCGGACTCTCAACCCAAAGATCGTCGGATCGAATCCCGCTTCCATAAAAATTTTTTTTCAGTTTAATGTTTTTTCATCCTTGTTTCTGTTTCTATTTCTATATTAAAATACTATATATCCATCAATATGGATAAAAAAAGTTAATTTTTTTAATTTAAATTAACTAAAAAAAAATTTTACCAAGGCACTTTGGTAAAAAGTTTGAAATTGTCAGTCTATCCATCCATTACCATAGAAACTGGTAATTTTGTCTCGAATATTTGTAATTTTCACTACAAAATTTCTCTCCGTGTAGTCTTCTTTTTATCATCCTTATGTTTATTTATGTATTCAGCTCTCCTGTTGCACTCCCAGCGTAGTGGCTGTTTGTAGTTGCTTATACGCTGCTTATGTCATCAGCCACAATCAGGCTGAGGCACTTCTCAACAGTAATAAAACAAATAAGGGCCTCCACCTGGCCTTTATTACCTCCAGTGGATGGTCTGACGATATCATCAAAACCAGATAAAATGTAAGTCTTTAATTTCAGCGTAACACATTTTGTATGAAGTCAGCAGCACAAAATTTTAAAACCGTATGTACTACTTTAGGAATTAATTGTATGCTTTTCTATTTTTGATAACTCGATAGAGTTGATAACTTGATATTCTTGATATATCTTATGTGATGGATCTTCTTGATGAATTTTGTCAAAGAATGAAAAATACATTAAATATCTATTTTCAACAATATTTTTGATAGACATATAAGTAATAATATTTCTATTTACTTTCCTAAATTTTCAATGGGAGTCGCTTACAACTTTTAATACACTCTATTTGCATTCTTCCTATCTACTCAAAATTGTATTTCATAAGTAATCTATTATTTGTCAAAGCTAAAAGTAAATCACTATAAAAAAAGTTCAATCAAAGTAGTTGAAAGAAAATTTAGCAATTGTATATTCCGATGCACAGACAAATACTTCTTACTCAATAATAGTCCAATGTAATATGGTGTTCTTATTAAGCTTTCGCTTCATGAAATTTCATAAACTATTCACTGTAAGTTTAAAATTAAATAATTTAATTATGAATGTTAATGGTTTATAATTGATTGTAGATTATATACTTTATGAAATTTCATGAAGCGAAGGCTTAATAAGAACACCATACTTTATTTGAAAATTATTGAGCAAGAAGTATTTGTCTGTGCATCGGAATATACAATTGATAGTTGCCTGCAACTATAACTTTGAGTTTAACAATTTACTTTTGGTTTTGGCACACATAATAATAGATTACTAATGAAATTCAATTTCCGCGAATAGGTATGAAGATTACAAATAGAGGGTTTCAACAGTGTAAGCGAGTCCTATTGAAAATTTATGAAAGTAAATATAAATATTATTACTCATAAGCCTGCTGAAAATATTGTTGAACATAAAAGGTTAATGTATTTTTCATTTCATGCTTTGAGAAAATTCAACGACAAGATCCATGACATTAGATATATGAATAACATTAAGATCTCAATCCATCTGGTTGTCAAAAATGCAAATTATTGGTTTCTATTCGTATTTAAAAATATGCAATTCTTTACAAAAAAGGGTTTGCCAATATCGTTCCAGTAGGGCTCATTTTAAAAGGTTTTTAATAAACAATCAGAAAAAACTTTATTGAATAATAAATATCAGTTAACTTACAAAGCATAAACGATTTTAAAACTTTGAGCTGTTTCTTTTAAGAGCATACCATCGTCGCCAAGATGTCGACTCCTCGCTCTGTCGCCGACGTCGTCCCAACTATTCATGGTAGCTGCTAATAATCTAGTACACGTGGGCGCGCTCGGCTCCGGCCTTGTGTGAATTTGCTATCACGGGTCGTTGTCGAGTAGCGCGAGTACGAGGCTCGTTAAACATCATTTCTCCTTTCCCCACATTAAGAAAACCACATTATCATTTTATGATCATCATATTCCTATATACAGGTATGTTACATGTCTATATTTTTTACTTACATAGTTGTAGCCTTAATTTATAATAAGAATATATTTTTATCAAAGTAGTATAGGAAGTAATATTGATTAGTATTCGAATGAAATGTTGTTAATCCGAAAAAAAAATTTTAACTATTTTTATGTCAATCATATGGGGCCCGCAAGGAAAATGCATAGGCCCCATTTAACGCATATAAATTGCACATATAAAGTTCACGTGAATATCGGGTGAAAATCACGTGAAATGCACCTGAGAAAACGATACCAAGAGAAAGAAGTTTTTCTGCCCTCCGGCCGGAAAGTTGCCGCTTTCCGGCACCGTCGAGCAGAAAAATAGTATACACACCTTGGCCAATAAAAAAGAAAGCCTCAGATCACATGTTTGTCAACCTCGGCTTCGTCTCGGCCGACAATTACATGTGATCTGAGACATTTCTTATTTTACTGGCCTAGGTATGTAATATACTATTAATTTATCTCTGGTGAAGTTCACGAAAATGCTACGAAATATAGGTGAAATAAACCAAATATTTACATGAAGTTCATGCAAAAATCCTCTGAAAATCACGAGAAATTCATTTGAGAAAACGATAGCACGAGAACGAAGCCTCAATTTATTTGTAGTAAAGTTCACGTGAATATCGGGTGAAAATCACGTGAAATTCATCTGAGAAACCATAACACGAGAACGAAGCTTTAATTTATCTCTGGTGAAGTTCACGTGAATATCGGGCGAAAATCACATGAATTTCAGGTTAAATTCACCCGAAAATGCTATAAAATATTGGTGAAATAAACCTAAAATCTACATGAAGTTCATGCGTAAATCTTCCGAAAATCACGTGAAATTCACCTGAGAAAACGATGACACAAGAACGAAGCTTTAATTTATCTCCAGTGAAGTTCACGTGAGTATCGGGTGAAAATCACGTGAAATTCATCTGACGTTTTTAGAATTTTGACACGTGAAATACAGGTATAAATCACATAAAATTTGGGTGGTTTTCGCATACATTTTACATAAATTTCACGTAAAATTTAAGTGGAAATTCAGGTGATAATTCAGGTGGAAATTCAGTTGAAAACCTGGTGAATATTTCTAACCGGGATAGCATTCATTGGCCGAACAGTGTGTCTTGACTTTATTCATAGATTACCAAAAATTTAATATCAATAAGATTTATTACAATAGCGAAAGTTAATTATGGATTATGCGAAGCATAGAATGTAAAGAACAGCCTCACCGCCCTTTGCAGGCACCAGTGAAAGAGAGAAGGCAGCTGTAATTGTTGAATGCATAAAATCTAATGGTAAATTCTTTTATTTCGGTGCACATATCACCCGAAATCGTCCTTATATCCGCATTTCGAGTGTGCGCATACTCCGTGGACCTACGGCGGCGGCTCGCCTCTCGACCCGCGCGAAGAGAGCCGCTGCCGTAGGCCTCGATCTGACGCGGCCTATTTACCGGCTTCGCCCTTGTTTTATGAATATTGTAACGGCAATTACTTTTATTTCCGTGCGCATATGACTCGAAAAAGTCCAGCTATCCGCATTTCGCGCGTACGCATACTGCGTGGACCTACGGCGCACAGTGGGCGGAAACGTCAAAAAAATGGTCAAAATATCGGCTTCACGCGAATTTTGCATGAAAACCATCAATGACAGCAGATTTGGACTGCTTTTATAGCATTTATTCAGAAGCCGTTTCCGCCAAATATCTGTATAATGATTATTAATATGAAATCGTTGCAGTTTTAGAGCATTATCACGAAAATTCGATTTACCTGTTCAGTTGACGTATATTAGAAAATCACCCATGAGGTTTTCATACATATACATATGGATTTACAAGTTTTGCTAACTACTCATCTAAAAAAATGGTATTACTTTTGTAAATTTAATATATTTTAATAATTTTTTTAACAAATTATGGCAAAATCTAACTTTTGAAGATAATGATCTCTGATTTAATTTTTTTTGTGAAAAATTACCAAAGTTATACGTTGTACGTCACTTAAATTATTATAAACAATCATTAAATGTTATAGTTGTCCTTATAATCACAAATAGGTGGTATTAACTCCATCGCATAAAAAAGATATATACATTTACAGATTTTGGAGTTTTTAATACCGGGTCTGGTATCAGTTTTATTAAATTAATTTATTTAAATAATTTCTTTAAACAAAATAAGTCAATATTCAACTTTTTTAAGACAATGATTTGTGATTTAAGCTTTTTAGGAAAAGAATCGCGTTATTGAGAGCACCTTAGCGTTGACATATAATCGTCCTGTTTATGTACAAACTCTTCGACACCTTGCTGTATGTACGCGGCGGCTTGCCTCTCGGCCCGCGCGAAGAGAGCCGCTGCCGTAGGACTCGATCTGACACGGCCTATTTACCGGCTTCGCCCTTGTTTTATGAATAATGTAGTGTGCCAAGTACTTTTATTTCGGTACATACCGTCCGAACAGATCTTGGTATTCGAATTCCGCGCGTGTGCACACGGCGTGGACCTACGGCGGCGGCTCGCCTCTCAGCCCGCGCGAAAAGAGCCGCTGCCGTAGGCTACGATCTGACGCGACCTATTTGCCGGCTTCGCCCTTGTTTTATGAATAATGTAGCAAGTACTTTTATTTCGGTGCACATATCACCCGAAATCGTCCCCATATCCGAATTCCGCGCGTGCGTACACGACGTGTGGACCTACGGCGGCGGCTCGCCTCTCAGCCCGCGCGAAGAGAGCCGCTGCCGTAGGCCTCGATCTGACGCGGCCTATTTACCGGCTTCGCCCTTGTTTCGTGTGATACTATATAGCATTCATTGTCCTAACAGTATGTCTTGACTTTATTCATAGATTACCAAAAATTTAATATCAATAAGATTTATTACAATAGCGAAAATTAATTATGGATTGTGCGAAGCATAGAACGTAAAGAACAGCCTCACCGCCCTTTGCAGGCACCAGTGAAAGAGAGAATGCAGCTGTAATTGTTGAATGCATAAAATCTAATGGTAAATTCTTTTATTTCGGTGCACATATCACCCGAAATCGTCCTTATATCCGCATTTCGAGTGTGCGCATATTCCGTGAACCTACGGCGGCGGCTCGCCTCTCGGACCGCGCGATGAGAACCGCTGCCGTAGGCCTCGATCTGACACGGCCTATTTATTTACGGGCTTCGACCTTATTTTATGAATAATGTAACGGCAAGTACTTTTATTTCGGTGCGCATATGACTCGAAAAAGTCCAGCTATCCGCATTTCGCGCGTGCGCATACTGCGTGGACCTACGGCGGCGGCTCGCTTCTCGGCCCGCGCGAAGAGAGCCGCTGCCGTAGGACTCGATCTGACACGGCCTATTTACCGGCTTCGCCCTTGTTTTATGAATAATGTAGTGTGCCAAGTACTTTTATTTCGGTACATACCGTCCGAACAGATCCTGGTATCCAAATTCCGCGCGTGCGCACACGGCGTGGACCTACGGCGGCGGCTCGCCTCTCAGCCCGTGCGAAGAGAGCCGCTGCCGTAGGCCTCGATCTGACGCGACCTATTTGCCGGCTTCGCCCTTGTTTTATGAATAATGTAGCTAGTACTTTTATTTCGGTGCACATATCACCCGAAATCGTCCCCATATCCGAATTCCGCGCGTGCGCACACGACGTGTGGACCTACGGCGGCGGCTCGCCTCTCAGCCCGCGTGAAGAGAGCCGCTGCCGTAGGCCTCGATCTGACGCGGCCTATTTATCGGCTTCGCCGTTGTTTCGTGTGATACTATATAGCATTCATTGGCCTAACAGTATGTCTTGACTTTATTCAAAGATTACCAAAAATTTAATATCAATAAGATTTATTACAATAGCGAAAATTAATTATGGATTGTGCGAAGCATATAACGTAAAGAACAGCCTCACCGCCCTTTGCAGGTACCAGTGAAAGAGAGAATGCAGCTGTAATTGTTGAATGCATAAAATCTAATGGTAAATTCTTTTATTTCGGTGCACATATCACCCGAAATTGTCCTTATATCCGCATTTCGAGCGTGCGCATACTCCGTGGACCTACAGCGTCGGCTCGTCTCTCGGCCCGCGCGAAGAGAGCCGCTGCCGTAGGCCTCGATCTGACGCGGGCTATTTGCCAGCTTCGCCCTTGTTTCGTGTAATAATATCTTTATAGCATTTTTTGGCCAAAAAATATGACTTGACTTTATTCATAGATTACCAAACATTTTACGAAATAAGATTTATTGCAATAGTGAAATTAATTATGGATTGGGCGAAGAATAGAATTTATTTATTTCCTACTATTTATAAAGAGGAAGTGCAGGTTTATTATGTGTGTATTACTTGAAGAACCACCAGCCACCACAAGTGATAAGAGGTTATACGGGGTAGAGTAACAGAGCTTGTTTATGTAAATGGAAGTTAATAAATTAACAACAGCGCAGATGGCTGCGCTAGCTGCTGTACAGGGTACCGGAACTGCTTCACTACTAACTCGGGGGCGGTTCCCATGTCGACGACGGCGTAGAATGCAGGCTTGAGAATGGCAACATGTACAGTTTTCAATTGCACAGCAGATACCGAAAGCCTCTACCTTCAGAAATTAAGGAATTCTAAATGCACATGGATTTGCACCCCTACTGAAAAAAATCATATGCTTTATCATATAATTTATCATATAATTTATCATATGATTTGTCATATGATTTTTCATATGATTTATCATATGATTTGTCATATGATTTGTCATATGATTTGTCATATGATTAATCATGAGATGTTTTCGAGAAAATCATCTTATAATTTGTCATATGATATAAATCATATGATTTATCATATGAAACATCATAATATGTCAAATTATATGATAAATCACATGACAAATAACATGCATCAAATAATAAATCTAATAATTTAAATTATTTCTATTATATGTTTTAAAATAAATCCTTAAAACAAAATTAATTTATTTAATGCAGATATGGCGAAAAATTTTCAGTCCCCATTGTAAAGGGGCTATCAAAAACAAGGCAAGCCTTGTAATTCGGGCTCTTCGTAGAATCATTTGAACGGTTGACTTACATGGCTTATATACTCACTGCCATCCAGTGTATCTACAGAAAGCACTACCGGAGCGCCGCATAGCGGTGGCAAAGGGGAACTTGTGATGGGCGGCGCTCGATCAGAAAGCTTCTGCGATTTATCCGCTATGCGGCGCACCAGTAGTGCTTTCTGTGGATATACTGGATGGCCAAAAGTATATAAGCCATGTCAGTCTACCGTTCAAATGACAAAAATGAGATAAACAAAATTTAAGTGCTGTTTTCATTTCTGGCCAATCAGCGAGCTGGAAATTTTTCAATAGCCAATCAAATTTCTCAATACCTCGAAAATTTCGCCATGTACCGAACACTCGATAAGGCCCCAGGAATCGATTTTGTATCGATCTCCAATCAAATATTATGTTTATGATATTGCATGTTATAGTAAAATACTGTAGTAATTGATAATTTGTTTAACAATTTATAATCAAAGATCGTTTTGCATGTGTACATTATTGCATGATTTTATTCAATACAAAAACAGTAATTAATGATTTCTTTATCAATTAATAATTATCATAATTTTGTATATTATGTATTCTGCAGCAATAGATCACTTCTTTATTGAGTTGCAATAAAATATTTTTTATAACTAAATGTGCATGTTATTTTATATGTAAATATGGTTTTTTAATCTGGAATCAATTGTTGTAGAAATAATTTTGCATGGTTTTATTTAATATCGCAGTAATTGATTGTTTTATCGATCTGCAATGAAAATTGTTTTTATGGTTCTGAATGTTATAAACAACAGCAACAATTGATCATACCCTTATTAATTAACAACCAAGGACTGTTTTCCTAATTTTCCATGATATTTTATGATCTGAAGCACACGATAATTTCTTTATTTTACAATCAAAAATAGTTATTATAATTTATTATGATTTAATCTGCAGTAATTCATAATTTCTTTATAAATTTGCAATCATAGATCGTTTTCATAATGTTGCATGGTATCCATATAAGTATTTTTTATTTATCGATCTATAATGAAATATTATGTTTACGATATTGCATGTTATCGTAAAATACTGCCAAAATTGATAATTTCTTTATAAATTTGCAATCATAAATCGTTTTCATAATGTTGTATGGTATCTATATAAGTATTTTTTATTTATCGTTCTATAATCAAATATTATTTTTATGTTCTGGCATGTTATCGTAAAATACTGTAGTAATTGATAATTTCTTTATAAATTTGCAATCATAGATCGTTTTCATAATGTTGCATGTTATCTATATAAATATTTTTTATTTATCGATCTATAATCAAATATTATTTTTATGATATTGCATGTTATCGTAAAATACTGCAGTAATTGATAAGTTCTTTGTCAATTTGCAATCATAGATCGTTTTTATAATGTTGCATGGTATTTATATAAATATTTTTTATTTATCGATCTATAATGAAATATTATGTTTACGATATTGCATGTTATCGTAAAATACTGCAGTAATCGATAATTTCTTTCTAAATTTGCAATCATAGATCGTTTTCATAATATATAAGCATTTTTTATTTATCGATCTATAATGAAATATTATGTTTACGATATTGCATGTTATCGTAAAATACTGCCAAAATTGATAATTTCTTTATAAATTTGCAATCATAAATCGTTTTCATAATGTTGTATGGTATTTATATAAGTATTTTTTATTTATCGATCTGCAATCAAATATTATTTTTATGTTCCGGCATGTTATCGTACAATACTGTAATAATTGATAATTTCTTTATAAATTTGCAATCATAGATCGTTTTCATAATGTTGCATGTTATCTATATAAGTATTTTTTATTTATCGATCTATAATCAAATATTATTTTTATGATATTGCATGTTATCGTAAAATACTGCAGTAATTGATAAGTTCTTTATCAATTTGCAATCATAGATCGTTTTTATAATGTTGCATGGTATTTATATAAGTATTTTTTATTTATCGATCTATAATGAAATATTATGTTTACGATATTGCATATTATCGTAAAATACTGCAAAAATTGATAATTTCTTTATCAATTTGCAATCATAGATTGTTTTTATAATTTCGCATGGTATTTATATAAGTATTTTTTATTTATCGATCTGCAATCAAATACTATGTTTGTGATATTGCATGTTATCGTAAAATATTGCAGAAATTTATAATTTCTTTATCAATTTACAATCTCCGATCATTTTCATAATTTTGCATGGTAATTTATATGAGTATTTTTCATTTATCGATCCGCAATCAAATGAAATTGTTACAGCCCTTAATAATTTCTTTATCATTTATTATAAAAATAACGTATAACGTCTTATTCTCGCTAAATTTACTTATAAGAATTCTTATTTGAAAAAATGTATAAACTTGATATGAATATTTTCATAATTTTTTATGAAAAAAAATTATTGCTTATATTATGCACTCAGAGAACAACATCTGTTTAAATGCGAAACTACAATATTGTAACTGTTACATATTATATTTTAATAAGGAAGAGTTTAGACGGTAAATCTCATATTGTAACTATTACAATATCAATATTTACAGCAATACATTGAAATTGTTTAAAAGAATACGGTGACTTAACTATTACAATGCGAATATATCGAAATATTTAAATATACGCATGTTAATAGTTACGAATGTTACGAGGCCATGTTATTATTAAAAAAATGTTCTCAGTGCACGCCATCTGTGAGTGTTCTTGGAACTAACATTTCTACGCATAGATTAAGTATAGCTTCAGCGCCATCTACTGTTTAATATACAGTAGTTGGCACCCACCTACATTAGCGACTGAACCCAACACAATTTTTGTTGAGTATCACATGGCCTTACAAATCATTTTTCTTACTATATTCAGCAATACACATTTTGAAATCCAAGTATAATATGAGTACACTGAAAAAAAAGATTAGTAGTTTCAAGTAAATATTTAGTTGAAACAACTAAATGATTTCATTAAAGCCTGCCAACTAAATATTATATTGAATCAGCTAATTTAGTTATTTAAAATAACAAAATATTTAGTTACATGAACTAAATATTTACTAAAAATAAAGAAATATTTTATGAAGTTAACTACACGATTCATTGTATCAACTAAAAGGTTATTTAGATTGATAAAATATTAAATGAATTCTATAAAATATTGTATTGAAATGACTAAATATTTAATTAAAGCAACAAAATAGTTTATAAAATTGACTAAACGATTCATTGCACAAACTAATTAGTTATTAAGAACAACGAAATACTTAATCAATTTGATAAAATATTTTATTCAAATTACAAAACATTTATCTGGAGCAACAAAATAATTTATGAAATTGACTAAACAATTCATTGCATGAACTAACGGGTTATTAAGAACAATGAAATACTTAATCAATTTGACTAAAGATTTTCCTGAAATTACAAAATATTTATCTGGAGCAACAAAATATTTTATGAAATTGACTAAACGATTCATTGGATGAACTAACAGATTATTAAGATCAATGAAATACTTAATCAATTTGACAAAACATTTTACTGAAATTACTAAGTATTTATCTGGAGCAATAAATAATTTTGTGAAACTGACTAAACGATTCATTGTATTAACTAACAATTTATCTTGTTTGATAAATTATTCAATTATGTTGACTAAATACTTGTTTGTAATTACTAAACATTTAATTAAAACAGTGAAATATTTTATGATACTAACTAACCGCTGCATTAGATTAACGAAATATTTAATAAATATGAATAAATGATTTGTTGAATCAACTAACTGTTTAGTCAATTTTACAAAATATTTTGCTAATTATTTAAAAAAATTATAAAAATTTTTTTTTAATAATTTTGAAATAAAAGTTTTTTCTTCCTTGTAGCCTTTTCGTACAACCATCCGCATTGAAGTTGGTGATTTTTCCTGAACTCCTGTAACTTAATATGGATTCTGCATAGTTATTATATAGTAATTTTATTAATATTAAATCAAATTATTATTACATATTCGCATTAATTTATATTAATTATCGCTCGCAGTTTCGCATTTACATATTATCTAACAGAAAAAAACGCAGAAAAAATTTTTGACCTAAGGTGGGATCGAACTCGGGACCCTCGGATTACAAGGCTAACGCTCTAACCGCTACGCTACGCAACGCTTGTACCCTACAAAATTTCAATTTTAACTAAGTATAGAGTTGCATGTAAATGTAAAATATCGCGCACATCAATCTAATAATTAATTATATTCTTATAATTAATATATATTCTTAATTACATTTTAATTAATGATTTATAAACTAAATAATATATGTGTAACTCATCATTTGTAACTAACGATTTATTTGAAACTATGAAATATTTAGTAAACTTTAATAAAAAAGGCCGTGTGAAGTACCGACACGATCTCTACCTTACCGGCATCAACATTTTAGATTGTAAAACCTGTTAGTTACAGTTACTAAATATCTTGTCGGCTTAATAAAATATTTGGTTAAAACAAGTAAACATTTAGTAAGAATGACAACATATTTGGATACAAAGTCATTGGCATTTCAACTAATTTATTAGTTAGACCTAACAAACATTTATTTAAGTTGACTAATTGTAACTTAGAAATCGGGAGAGAAATTTTTTAACCAATATTTTGTTGGGGTAAGGAAATAGTTTTGTAGATAGAAGCACGCAATTACTCCTTTTAACAAAAGATTTATTTGAAACCAAGAAATATGTAGTCAAATTAACTACATTCTTTTATATTGTTATAGTGCTTGTTTAACTAAACATTTAGTTAAATCTAATTAATATTTATTGTCGTCTAAGAAATATTTACTCAAATCAAGGAAACATTTGATTAACGAGGGAAGAAAATTGATAAATCATTTTTGTTCAGATTGCAAAACCTGTTAGTTGCAGTTACTAAATATCCTGTCGGCTTAATAAAATATTTGGTTAAAACAAGTAAACATTTAGTAAGAATGACAACATATTTGGATACAAAGTCATTGGCATTTCAACTAATTTATTAGTTAGACCTAACAAACATTTATTTAAGTTGACTAATTGTAACTTAGAAATCCGGAGAGAAATTTTTTAACCAATATTTTGTTGGGGTAAGGAAATAGTTTTGTAGATAGAAACACGCAATTACTCCTTTTAACAAAAGATTTATTTGAAACCAAGAAATATGTAGTCAAATTAACTACATTCTTTTATATTGTCATAGTGCTTATTTAACTAAAGATTTAGTTAAATCTAATTAATATTTAGTATCTTCTAAGAAATATTTAGTCAAATCAAGGAAACGTTTGATTGACGAGAGAAGAAAATTATCGAATCACTTTCGTCCAGATTGCAAAATCGGTTAGTTGCAGTTACTAAATATCTTGTTGGTTTAATAAAATGTTTGTTTAAAACAACTAAGTATTTAGTAACAATGATAACATATTTGGACACAAAGACATTGGCATTTCAACTAATTTTTTAATGAGACCTAACAAACATTTATTTAAGTTGACTAATTGTAACTTAGTAATCGCGAGACAAATTTTTTAACCAATATTTTGTTGGAGTGAGGAAATAGTTTTGTAGATAGAAGCACGCAATTACTCCTTTTAACAAAAGATTTATTTGAAACCAAGAAATATGTAGTCAAATTAACTACATTCTTTTATATTTTCATAGTGCTTGTTTAACTAAACATTTAGTTAAATCTAATTAATATTTATTGTCGTCTAAGAAATATTTAGTCAAATCAAGGAAACGTTTGATAGACGAGGGAAGAAAATTGACGAATCATTTTTGTTCAGATTGCAAAACCTGTTAGTTGCAGTTACTAAATATCTTGTCGGTTTAATAAAACGTTTGTTTAAAACAACTAAGTATTTAGTAAGAATGACAACGTATTTGGATACAAAGACACTGGCATTTTAACTAATTTTTTAATCAGACCGAACAAACATTTATTCAAGTCAACTAATTGTAACTTAATAAGAGTAAGAGAAAGTTTTTAACTAAATTTTGGTTGGGGTAAGGAAATAGTTTTGTAGATTGAAGTACGCAGTTTGTCCTTTTAACAAAATATTTATTTGAAACCAAGAAATATGTAGTCAAATTAACTACATACTTTTTTATTGTCATAGTGCTTATTTAACTAAACATTTAGTTAAATCTAATTAATATTTAGTATCTTCTAAGAAATATTTAGTCAAATCAAGGAAACGTTTGATTGACGAGAGAAGAAAATTATCGAATCACTTTTGTTCATATTGCAAAACCTGTTAGTTGCAGTTACTAAATATCTTGTCGGTTAAATAAAAGGTTTCTTCAAAACAAGTAAGTATTTAGTAAGAATGACAACATATTTGGATATACAGATATTGGCACTTCAACTAATTTATTTATTTGAATCTATGAAATAGTTAGTAGTAACAAGTAAAGATTTTGTAAATTAGGATTCGATTCTTTAATAAATCCTTTAGCTAGTTGAACAAAATCATGCTGTCGAAGTTACTAAATAAATAGTTGAGTTAACAAAATATTTGTTAAAGGAATGAATGGTTTAGTTAATGCGTCGGAGATATTTCCTTGTTTTTAATTGTTTAAATCAACCAAATATGTAGTTGTTTCAAACAAACATTTATTTGTTTTTAGAGATTGGGTTCATCAATATTTCAGTTATTTGATTTAAGTAAATATTTCGTTAACTCTACCAATTGAAAACAATAAACATTTATTTGAAGTTATTTTCTTGTTTCAAGAAAACCAATTTAGTTCTTTCAATGAAACCTTTTAATTGAATCAACCATACCATATTTGAAGTAACTAAATGTTTAATTAAATTTACTAATTATTATTTTAACTAAATAATTTAGTTGATTTTACTCTTTATGTAGTTGTTTCAGAGAAATATTTAGTTGATTTAACTAAAGATAACTTTACTAAATATTTTACTAAATATTTAGTTGAAACAACAAATCTTTTTTTTCAGTGTAGAATGTCATAAATTTTTAACCATGTATTCCTTGCATAATTTCAGAGGACAGTGAATCACCCTTGTTTAAAAATGTATGAAGAATTATAAAAAATAAATAAGATGCGATGACGGTATAGGAGAAATCTGCACGACTTTCATCTCTCCTGAGTGGTGAATTACTGTATGAAATTGATTATTTTAACGCTTATACTCTTGCTGAAATCAGCGTTTCAAACGGTTTGGCGCCTCTCTGTACAGCAAATATACTATAGGTACATGCTAAAGTTTGCGAAGCGATGCTTGCCAAACATCGGAGTGCAAAAGACCAAGGCAAAGTCGAGCAGAGGCGCCGCACTATCGTTCATTCATGCTTTTTTACTTCTTGCCCCCCTCTCTCTCCGTTTCGCTGCACCTGAGCTCTTACAGTTCCAAGGGCTTTATATCGTACTTCTCCATTCAAGCGCACGTAGCTATATCACTCCACATGTTTCGGATCCCGGACGCCAGCCCTTCCTTCTCTCGCTTTTGTGCAGGACGCTGTTCGACACTAAAATTCCGAAGACGCGAGGAGGGGGAGGGGGGGGGGGGAGAAGCACTTCTGATGTTATATACAAATATCGCCCGCCACTTGCGCATCCGAAAGGTGTTGACCAAGTGGCCACCCGTGTGAGAGAGGTTTCCCTGTCATGCAGAATCCGCGAGCCCAGGGTTACTGCTATGCAGAATTTTCTTTAAGCTATCATTAAGCTTTGGGGTTTATCTGCGTTAGAAGAGTATAGAACATTTTTTGACGAGAGGTTAAGGCGAAGGCTCGCTTTAGTAAGGCTTGGTGACGCGACTTGCGAAAATAGAAAGAGATCTCTCTCGAACGTCGGGCGGCCAGCGAGTTATTTATGTGACGTCCGCGCACGCAACAAGCATGACGCCATCGGTGCCAGCTCTTTTTGCGACGCTGCAGCGGCCCCAGAGCCCAGAGAGGGACAGCCGCAGCCACGCGAGCGACACTTGTTGCGGAGTGAGCTCCCGGCGGATTAACAAGCTGGCCCGGCCCAGCTACCAGATCGGCTTGGTACCATAGAAGTATTATAGATAGAGTAGTGAAGTCAAGCCTCCGGCCGTCGCAGAGTTAGAAAGAGAGAGAAGATTGTGGGAAGTAGCTCTCTCTCTATTCGCGTGTGCGCAGTACGCGCAGAAAGGGAGCGTCAGCGCGCGTGAAGAAAGAGATAGCTACGACCCGTGATCTTTTCTCTCTTTCTAACGTTCGGACATTTTCACTTATGGGCAGCCCTATGTCTCCCCTGCTCTATCTATAATATCTCTATGCTTGGTACGGTCCCGAGCGCCCGCATGACGGCGGCGCGTTCCGAGAAGAACGAGCTGCGAGCAGCGAGAGGTAAGGGGCTAAAGAAACAGCAGTGACGGCGACGGCACTACGTATAGTACATACCGTACGGCAGGTCGGCCGAGAGAGCAGAGTCGTCGGCTGTTGCCGCCAGGCGGCGCGTTTTGACGCGGCCGCGCCGTAGGCGCTGCTGCGCTATTCGACTTGCCTCGCCACTCGCCAGTCGCTGGCTCGGAGCCTCGCTCAGTCAAGTCGCCGCTGTCGCGCGCGCGCGCAGTCCAGTGTTACGCAACCAGTGCCGTGGTGCGCGCGCCTCGTAACAGACGGCACGGTCGGCCGGATCAGAGGGGGCTCGAGGGGTGAGGTAAACAAAGTGCGCGCGACCCATGTCGTCGCCGTCAGTGGCGGTCACGCGAACGCGAGCCGCAACGGTGCGCCAGTGCCAGTGTAACGGAGTGCCCCGAAGGAGGAGTGGAGCGGAGCCCATGGAGTAACAAGTGCGAGCGGCGTTGCCATGACGACAGGTGATGAGCAGCCCGTGTGTCCTGACCCAGTGCGTCAGCCGCTGCGCGGAATCCCCAAGCCCGGTCGGTGCAGCCGCAGCCCCGCCGCGACCCGTGTGTTTGTGTGTGAGTCACTCGGCTGTCGGCTCTCTCCCGCCGGCCGCAGCTGCCGCCGTACGGAAGGAGGGGCCGAGACACGAGAGTCAGCTTTGCTAAACGAAAATACCTCCGCGCGCGCCTCTCGGAGTCTCGCTTTCGGGCTGCGGCTCTCCGCGCGCAGCGCCTCTGCGGCGCCGTGGGAGAGACACTGCCGAGCGATAAGCCCCAAGAGGTTATTGCCTGCTGGCGTGGCGCTCTTCCACACCTTGTTGCTCTCTCAGCAGTCCCGACTGCCTTGCACAGACAATTGCTCCTTTTTTCGCTCTTGTATTAATTTGACCGAGTTGAAGCTTGCGTTCTCGCATTTGCTCAGGCAAACCTACGCGCTGCACTGACCGCTTGAAAAAAAAAATACTGCCCTCGAATTCGGGTTAAACGTGCAGGGCTGTGACACTTGCTTCCGACTACTTTGGGATTCCAAATTGTGACGCGACTTTCTCCAATTTACATCCAAGTCTATAAATATTTCTTACATTCTACGGACAAGGGAAGCATTAGAATAAAAAACTACGGGAATTAATAACAATTTTCATAGCTTTTTCGGTTTTTATCTGTCCGTTCTTCTTGGCCTTTATTTCGTTTCCTATAACCGCTGAGTAAACTTAACAAAGCACTATTACATCACGTGAAAGACGGCATGTTCTTGTTTGTGCACATAAGGATTGTGCACATATTTATTGTGCACAGATAGCATTGGTACAGATCTATATATATATAGATATATACCAATGTTAAAGTGTGCACAATTAATATGTGCACAATCAGTATGTGCATAAACAAGAACACGTCTGGAAGACATACCCTAGCGGAAATATTTTTGTTTAAAAATGTTAAAAACTGTTAGAAAGAGTTATAAACTGTTTATAAATGTTACAAAATGTAGAATTTTGGACGTTATTAATCGTTTGTAACATTTTTCAACAGTTTTTAACAGTTTGTAAGAGTTATTAAATTATTTAATAACTTTTAAATATTTATTAATTATTATTATTAACGTAGTAATAATTAATTATTAGTATAATTAAACACTCCTTAGGCTTCTTCTGCATTGTTTGACTGTTACTTGCCTTCGGAGTGCTCCCGCGTTCCTTGATTCTCATGATTATAATAATGAGGCTATTAAATAATTATTAATTAATAATAATAATAATAATAATTTATTAATTATTCATTTTTCCTGAAATATATCAAATTTAAAATTATTTGAAACTGTTTGAAAGTGTTTAAAACTATTAAAAACTGTTCGAAACTGTTACAAAGTATTATAATTAGAAAAAATGTGTCCAAAATCATACATTTTGTAACTTTTACAAACAGTTTTAAACAGTTCTAAATAGTTTTAAATAATTTTGAACAGTTATTAACTATTATTAACATTTAAAATTTACGACAGGGTAATACCGAAGAAGCCGGGAATTCAGTAAGCGTACTACAACGAGAAGCCAAGATCGCGGATTCGGCTTAAGGTGGCTCCGGCTATTTTTTCTGACTTATATATACAAATTTTTTACAATGCTTACTTCACATATTATAATTTGAGAAACAATATAATATGAAAAAATGGCTCTTGAAGTAACAAAAAGAAATTTTTTAAAAGAATTTTTAATATTATTAAAGAAGATATCGCTAATTGAAAAAAATCAACAAAACACATAAATTTTTTCATTTTTCATCCGATTTTTATTTTCAAGGACTCATTTTGTTCCCTGTACAATTTCATGTGGTGTTACCGATATGAAAATTAAAAAATTATTAAAACCTGCAAAGTTATATCCAACTGCTTATTAAATCTATGGACAAATCTACAAACAATTGGATATAACTTTGCAGGTTTTGAAAATTTTTCAATTTTCATATCGGTAACACCACATGAAATTGTACAGGGAACAAAATGAGTGAAAATTAAAATGGGATGAAAAATGGAATAAAGGACCCCGCACCATTAACATTAGAAAAGTGACTCAGGTGAAATTGCTCAAAAATTTGGTAACAGGTAGTTCAAGACTTTCTAAACAAAAAATGCCGTATGAACTAGAAGTCTGGATGGCGGTTTAAAAAAAAATGGTTCATGCTTAAGACCCATAAATGAATATGTATACATATTGTAACACACGCGTACATGCATACAGTGTGCGTGCGTGCGTGCGTGCGTGCGTGCGTGCGTGCGTGCGTGCGTGCGTGCGTGCGTGCGTGCGTGCGTGTGTGTGTGTGTGTGTGTGTGTGTGTGTGTGTGTGTGTGTGTGTGTGTGTGTGTGTGTGTGTGTGTTCGTTCAAACTTCAGGTATCCGTAACTTTTTTTACGGGCATCCAAACACCTAGTTCATAGGACATTTTTTGTTTAGAAAGTCTTGAACTATCTGTCACAAAATTTTTAAACAATTTCACCTCAGTCAGTTTTCCAATGTTAATGGTGAGGGATCCTTTATGTGTTTTGTTGATTTTGCTTGTAATTTTTTGAGTTGTTGTAAGGGATTTTCTACATCGATGCGGCTGCGTATGCGCTCGCCGTGTATAAGGTATACCTATATGTAGCGCGCATATATATATATATATATATATATATATATATATAGGTATACCTAATACACGGTGTGCGCACGCGCAGCCCCATCGATGTAGAAGGTCCCTGAAAACATGTTATAATTGTTTTTCGAGGCGTGCGTGTGTGTGCGTGTGCGTGTGTGTGTGCGTGCGTGTGTGTGTGTGATATTGGCAATATTTGTTCTATCGAGACCATATGATTAGTTTGTCTATAAATTTCAGAGATATTTCAGCTTAAAATTTTTTCAACATTTTTTTCAAATCGTTATCTCTCGAGCTTTATGAATAAACATAAAATTTATAGACTATATTGTATCACAAATAGAAAGAATGACTTGACACAAAGTCTCCAGATTGACTGTTAATGAACGTGCACTTGAATAGCGTCAAATGCTGGCGGATTAATAAGTTAAGAAATCGAGAAGTTGGCGTAAAGACTTGAAAAAGTTGAACTTTTTTTAATTGTACACTCTTTTTATGTGTTGTGTACTTCTTTACATCGGAAAGAAGAAAACTTGTCCGAAATTTGTCAATTGGAAAATAATTTTTGACTATTTTTAAAAATATTTTTTATCTACACAGAAAAAGAAATCAAAAAGATTTTACAAAATATACAGCGGTTCTCAAATAAAATGTATATGAAAAAAAAAGTATAAACGTGAAATTTATAGACAATTTTATGTGTGGCATAGGAAATATTTGTGAAATTTCATCAAGAAACTATGATTTGAAGTAAAGGTTATTTAGTAATTTTCAAAGGTTTTGAAATTAATATTATAATGAATTATTTTATTAATTTTTTATATGTTAAATAATACCTATTATTTAATTTATATTTCATTCATAACTTAAAAATTAATACTATTTAATCTTTATAACTGAATGTAATTAGAATTGTGCCAAAAACTGGTGCAGTAATTTTAAATTTTGGCATTAAAAATTAATTAAAGGAATCAGTAAATTAAGTTTGAAGAAGCCCCCGTGCCAATGAATTGGCAGCGATTTTTTATAATTAGCGATATCTTTAACAATATTGGAATTTCTTTAAAAAATATTTTTTTGTTACTTCAAGAACCTTTTTTTTATATTATATTGTTTTTCAAATTATAATATGTGAAGTAAGCATCGTAAAAAATTTGTGAATATAAGTAAACAAAATTGGAGGAACGTCATTAAATTTCGGAATATTTGTTGAAGCTGAGTTGTTTAACGTTCTGAAAAAGTCGAGTTATGGGCATTTTACTGCTATTTTTCTAAAACTCATCGACAATAACTTTTATAGCTAAAGCATCAATAATTTAGTCGAGCAAAGTCTCAAAAGAGTGACAAGCAGTTAAATAATTTTATAAAAATACTACCTCAGAGAAGAAAAAGTTTTCCCAAATGAAATGTATTTATCTCGCATCCATTTATTGCAAAAATCAGTAGGTCTGTAAATTACGATGTTTTGAATCATTTTCATTGCTCAGCTTTAACTTGGCATAACTTTAGACAGAGTTTACACTTTTAGATTCTGAAAAAATGAAAGTATGTTTTCTTTAGTTTCATTTTCTATTTTAAAACTCTTGAACTTTTCTAGACTAAATAATTGATGTTTTAAATAGAGGCTATTACAAACAGTTTTTTGCAAAGCAGTACTAAGTAATATGTCGATTCGATATTTTTAAAGCGTTAGAGCATGTGCCTGTGACTCTCCATTTTCTGGGATTTAGAAACATATCGGTAAGTACAAGCGGAATTTCTGAATCGGAGGTCGGAGCCTCTCTTAAATGCAGAATAAATCGCTATTAACGATCTGTGTCGTTTTCATAAGCTAACTTTTAATACCAAACGATTTACAGGTATTTCATACACTACAATAATGTTAATAAAATATAGCCTTAACAAAATTCCGCAATGTGTGATACTGTCATATTCATCATCAAATATTTTTCAAGCGAATAAAAACGTTAAATTCAAACGAAACAGCATCGTCTATTATTCAGCGCAAACTTATTACGAAATCACCAAGTCATTATCACAATAACGCAGTTAGTAAAATATAAAATAAAAATATTTTTGTTGCAATAATTTTTGGAATTTATCTAAAATTTTGGAGTCAGCGTGTGTGAAAGGAGTTATTGTCCAAACGGTTTTCGAGATATTCTTTTAAACTTTTTGCATAACTTGTTCTAGAGTGATAGGAAAAATACTCCTGTAAAATTCAAGTAGCATAACCGAAAACTAGTACGAAAAAAAACTATCTCTACGTAAACTAGCATCTTTTGCTACCTCTTCATGAAGGCTAGCACGTTTCGCAAAACTGCAACGAAAACTATCATTATTCATGAGCTTGCATTGAATAGGAGTACGATTCGCAAGATTGCAACGAAAACTAAGACGATACACAAACTGAAAATTCGCTCACATTATGCATTGCTTTGTAACAAATGAGAAATACGCGCGTATGATGCGGTGAGCGACGGCTATAAATTAAGATTAAAGTGTAAATCGTCCATCTACTGGTTCAGTCACCCTTAAACATCAAAGTAATCAAAAACCAAAATTTAATCTTTTCTAAATAAATTTGAATAGAACTAATTTATATAAATCAAGGCTTGTCGTACAGAACCGGAGTTGTTAAGACTGAAAGTTGAAACTTTATCAAATTTTATTCCCAAGTAGCGAACACTTAGAAAAAAAAAAGTAGAAACTGCCGGAATCTCCTGCAAATATTACCGAAACGATTGGGCAATACGGCCCACGTTGGGTTACGCGGTATAAGCTACCGAGCTAAAGCGTATACTACCGAAGCGTGTGGCAGAAATTACCGAAGCGCTCGGGTAGCACCTCTTAAGCTATATCTGCCTCAGACGTTAAACAGTTATAGTTAAATATTTTTTTCTCGCTAACTACAGGATGGATGAATTAGTGAAGAAGTTATTATAGGAATGGAAATTAGATTTATTTAGATTTATTTATAGAAAGATTTGACAGTAAGTACAATTTAACCTAAAAACTTATCATTATTATCAAAATAATCAATCATCTAACTAAATTTATTTTGTAGTTTATCAATGAGAATTAAATTATACAATATGTATGTAAAATATATTAGAAGATTTATTCAATTCTATATTTGAGATTTTGATATTTACTTAATGCGTGTCAATATTATGTAAATATGAACACCTACTAGAGCATAAAGTAAAAAATAAATTTTTGTAATACATTTAATTAGCACATAAATTTGGATGTCATCAAACAGCAACTTTTTTTTATTGAGTTGTACACTGTGAAAAGAATGAAAAAATCATGAGTTATACATTTAAGCTAAAACTACATCTCTTCGTTTATACATGCTTCATTATCAAGAACTTATAATTATAATACATATAATACATATTTTCTAGTATAATTTACAGTTATTTCATTACTTTTCATGACAAAATAGAAAATAAAATAGATTTCAAATATTTTTTGAAATCTGTTATATTTTCTATTTTGTCATGAAAAGTAATTAAATAACTTTAATTTATAATTATAATACATATTTTCTGGTATAATTTACAGGTATTTTATCACTTTTTATGACAGAATAAAAAATAACATAGATTTCAAAACAGATTTGAAAAGGCTTGTTTGATAAAAATACATTTATATAAACCAAGAGATGTATTTTTATCGAACAAGCCTTTTCAAATCTTTTTTGAAATCTATGTTATTTTTGATTTTGTCATGAAAAGGGATTAAATAATTGTAAATTATACTAGAAAATATGTATTATAATTATAAATTCTTGATAATGAAGCATGTATAAACCAAGAAATGTAATTTTAGCTTAAATATAATTCATAATTTTTTCAATCTCTTCACAGTGTGTACGGCTTAATAAAAAAAAAGTTACTGTTTCATGACAACCAATTTTATGTGCTAATTAAATATATTACAAAAATTTATTTTTTACTTTATGCTCTTAGATCTTCATGTTTACATAAGTATATTGATATGCATTACAAATAAATATCAAAATCTCAAATATAGAATTGCATAAATCTTCTAATATATTCTACACATACATATTGTATAATTTAATTCTCATTGACGAACTAAAAAATAAATTTATTTGGATGATTGATTATTTGGTAATAATGATAAGTTTTTAAGTTAAATTGTATTTACTATCAAATCTTTCTATAAATAAATTTAATTTCCATTCCCGCAATAATATCTTCACAAATTTATCCATTCTGTAGTTGGTGAGAAAAACTTTTCCATGTGCAGCTTTTCACTTTCCACAGATATTGAATTTATAATATAAAACTAAATCAAGAAAAAGACGCGAACGTTTGCTTACCCGCAATGGTTACAATCGCGGAAACCTTGTTGGTTAAATACTGTTTGGTTGCTAAAGCAGTTGCTACCGTAGAGTGTGGTAAAAATTACCGAACTATGCTGCATTTACAACCTGAACGGGCTTCGGTCATCCCCACAAGCCGCACTTCGGTGGATTTAACTTTTTTTTTCTCAGTGAAAGGAACAATGTGCACTGAGAGAAAAAAACCAGAAATGCTGAAAACTCCAGTCAAAATAACTGGAGTCGTCGGGTAGGACAGCAAAGGTTAAAATTGCCCAAGCTTCCGGTAAAAACAGCCAGAGTGCACAAGCGCCAAAGGTCACGTGACCTTTGCTTATGTTGTTTCTGCCCGACTCTCAGGGAGAAACTACCTGACTCTCCACCAGCAACTGCCGAACTCTTTATATTTTTGCATAATGTATTTTCCTTTTTTTTTCTCTCAGTGTGTATAACAGTCAAACTAGCCGCACAGAGACGAATAATGGAAATTTTTCGTTATTTCTACAAAAAAATTGTCTAAATTTGGATTATTTCGTAACTCAAGCCCATGCAGCACCCCATTCGTCCCTCTGCGGCTATTTCGCCATGCAGCTAGAATACAAAGTGTGGCAACATAATAGACAAGAAAGAAGTGCGCAGTCTATCAAGGATTACTTACAAGGAGTCTATACCAGATCCAGGTAATGGATTCACTTCAGATTGTAGAATATGACTTCTTACACATAAAAATGAAAGGCCGTACAATCCCACATCCTAACGCGTTCATAATTTTTAGTTATAAGAGATTGAATTTTTTAAAAATTTAAGTGATTTTTTCACCTCATTTGGCGGCAAAACCTTGCTTTTCTGCCTGTAAACAAACCACAAAGCATTTTTATTTTTTGAAATATGACATAGGGTGACTTCACCAGTGAAGGAACAAATAAAGAAATTGTAACTTTTGTTATTTAATTAAGTGGTTTAAAAATGGTTTAAAAGTAAAACCCTTTTAAAATTTATATTCTAAAATGTTCAAACTTTACGTCGGTGAGCAAATTTTGAATAAAGAATCAAAGTAAAAATTTTATTTAATGAAAATTTGTAAATATCTCCTAAAAACCAGTAAAGGAACACGCAATCTTAGTATCTAAATACGGTTCACCAATGAAGGAATACATCGTCAGTGAAGAAACACTTAACAGCGGCGATTTTATGATTTTATTCTTAACAACATAATTTCTTTTATGCAGAATATTTGTGAATGTGAAGAATATTTCATAATTATATTCATCAATTAGTCCTTAATATCCAAAATCCCATAAGAAATAATTGATGCGATAGCTTTATGTTTTAATTTTGGCATAACGAGCTGAACTTATCTTACCTATCTTCTGAATCCTGAAACATTATAAAAAAGAAAAGACACAAAGTATCATTCTTTACCCAATAAAACACTGTAAAAAACAAAATTATACAATTTGATGGGGAATATTTATGAAATTCTTTTAAGCTGTCCTTTCCAAGTTAGTTATAGGCTTGAATCTGGCTGATCTTTCACACACACACTGAAAACTTTTTTTCCTTTTTGCTAGTCTTTTATCGAGAAATGGCTCCATTCCATTGTTAAAAACTTATTTGTAAAACACAAAACAATTAGTCACAAATAAAAAACGTCAACTGTCACCGATTACGAAATAAAGGTTTTTGTTGTACGCTGTTATTATGTTCTGAAGGAGTAGTCTAATCGATTCGACTGTAGTCGATGAAAGAATCGATAGTGTATAGTTCAATTAAAAGTGTAGAGATGGCATCACTTGAACATCACCTGTGGATTCCATTGTAAAGAAGGTTGTTATCCTTATAGTAGGTTATGTGGATTATACCTTATGCTTCATCAAAGCGTATGATAATATGATTTATTGACATTCTGTGTTTCATTTTTTATAATTTTAAAATAAAAAAAATTATTTTTGTTATTAAATTGTGGGCAATTTGATGATAATGAAGTAAGTCATATTATTATATATTTTTTATGTTGATGTAAAATAATTTTTTGTGTGTTGATTTAAAGTATAAATACAATAATTCAAAAAATTTCTGCTTAGGAAATTAAAAAAAATTGTTACATGATTAAAAATATCTAATTTCCAATATTAATCTAATTTTTATCTAATCTGCAATGCATTAAAATGTTTTTTTTTTAATTATTTCAACATTATTGGAAGATTATTTAATAAATATAAAAAAATTTTTAATTTAAAATATATGTATTTACACAGAGAAAATATAAATTGCACACAGGATATTAAACATTCCTGAAGAATAAGTCACATTTTGAAGGATAGTACGTGTCATAATAACAACGGAAGCAGAAAGACGAACGACACCAAGAGCACTTGCTAAACTGAAGAGAGCCACATGGACATTTATTGAGTCTTTTTTCCTTCACATTCATAAAAACATCCCTGCCAGTGATGAGTTTTAACGCAAAACAAGAATCTGGAACATACTTTGAAATATGACTGCAGACAGTTGATTATCAATCAGTGCACGAATTTTGACTGCATCTTCTCTGGTATTTAATTGACGATCTGTCTGTCTCAAATCTGTACAGTTTTGTAATTTTTTCACAAAATACTTTATCTGCCTGTGTATGTATACATCTAGTGGTTGGGTTATTGGGTGGAATTATCTTCAGACTACATGAAGATTCTCCATTTTCATTTTTGAAGTCCTCATGTAATACTTCTTTGGAATGTCCGCTCCACGAATCCAAGATAAGTGTGAAGTTTTTCTTCTCAACATAAGGTTCAATAATATGTTTATTAAATAATAATACCAAATTGGATGACAATTTTCCTAATTTGGAGCATATAATGTAAGTATTTTTGTATGCATTAGAATACTCATTTTTTTTCTATTGTTGATCCAAATGTTCCTAAAACCTCTTGGAGAAAAATGAGGACTTTGGAGAATAGTTTTCCGGAGGCAGTCACAGAATATTGCACAGTATAAGACTGAGTGATCTTGTTCAAATGACCAAGATACAGTTCAACTCTTTTCTCCAGGGTATTCAAGTATTCGTAGTACATTTATCATTTAGTCACAGCCCATTTGATCAGTATTGATGACTAAATCTAAATTAGTAGAGGATGTTGCACTCCTAATTTCAGCTTAAAATTCTGCTGTAGTATATTCAATTTCTTCAAATGATCTACGCTCTGTCTATTTGATGTATTTAGTTACTCTTCTCTGGCTTATGCGGAATTCCTTTTTAAAGTGATTATCCAAGCCGGAGAAGCTGTAAACTCAAGTGACATGACAGATAATTGCATGTGACTTGCATTTGATCGTACCGCGTACAACCATTGATAATTTCCCTTTTCCATCTTGACAGCTCATCTAGTCTAGGCACGAATTTACCTCCATGAATTTTTATCGTGCTGTAACTCCAATTCGGGTGCTCTCTTTTTGAATTGACTATCTCAATCTTTTTTTCAAGTGGTATAATATCATATTTTGACTTTTTTTATTCAGGCTCGTAGTCAGAACTTGTCTCACTTGATCTAGTTTGGGATTCTATGAAAAAGTAATATCCATTAGTATGTGCAGTATTTTTTAACATTTGCAATATCGAATTTGAACAATTTTATTATGTCTTTTTGTAAATGTGTAACTGAAGATTTGAATTACAATTGGTAAATCAATAAATTGATTAGCTTTAAAATTATATTTCAAATAATTAATAAAATGTTCTTACCAGAAGAGGCATTATTCTCTAAAGTTGAGTCAGAAGCGTTCGTCTCACAAAGCATGTTATCTACTTCATTAGCTTCATCCCGATCGATGAGTTCATAACTTCTCACAAGTTTAATGTTTTCTATATGCTCAATTCATACATCAGTTAATTCGTTTCCCAAATTTTGAGCATAATCAGATACTGACTCACTTGGCTCACAACTAATAAAGTCTTTGGCTTTCAATATTTCAAAACAAACAAAAACACTATCAGATATCATTTGAAAAAACTTCCAATTTAAAAAAACTTTAAAAAAACATTTTAAAAAAACTTGATCAAATAAAAAAATTAAGAAATAGATCAAATATATATAAATCGAATAAAATAAAATTAAAAAATCAATAGAACAAATAAATAAAGTATAATTACTTTCAAATTTCTGAAAAAATTTATAAATAAAAATGATTCGAAAAAAGTATGTGATAAAATTATATCAATAAATAAATATAATAAGTAAGAAAATAATAGAATATGAAAATATATTAATTAAAATATATAAAAGAAAAAGAAAATATAAAGTATTATAGAAAGAATAAAAGATTTATAAGGTGCTTTTGCTTTTTAATATCTACTCGCTCAATGCTTCTGATTACTGTCTAATAGATGTTGCTCAAGTCAATATACATTATTCTATAAACGGTACTCTATGTGTGTGTATGTGTGTGTGTGTTTGTGTGTGTGTGGTGTGTGTGTGTATGTGTGTGTGCGTGTGTGTTGATGATAGCAGCTAATGGTAGTTTAAGTATAAATTTGTAGAGATGCAGCTAATGGCCTAGTTACTACCAGAATGTAGAGATGTAAAAGGGGTTTGAAATGAACAACACTAGTTAGTTGAGTTTCAACGCTTCGGACATCTTTATTTTATGTCCCTCTTCAGGAATAATAACGTATTTAATACACTGTCAAGTGTTTGCGGGAAACTATCCGCTCGTCATGTGTGTGTGTGTGTGTGGTGTGTGTGTGTGCGTATGCGTGTGCGCGTCCGCGTGTGCGTGTGTGTATGTGTAGGTATGTATGTATGTATGTATGTATGTTTTTGTTGTGGGAGTGGAGGAAGCAAGCTCCCCAGCCAGTGGCCCTACGACACCGGAACTCCACCGGCACCGCGTGAGCATTCCTTCAGTGGGGCCCATTCTGATCCGCTGGACCCGTCGCCGTTGCTGTCGTTGTCCCTACTTCCCCGTCCCCTTAGCCTTGCGACCAAGGGATTAGGAGTTCGGGCTCGACAGTTTATACGCATTTCGATGTCCCTCTTTCAGGGTGCCTCCATCTTCTTCAGCACGCGCACATTCACATGCACCCACACACACACACACACACACGCACACGCACACGCACACACGCACACGCACACACACACACACACACACACACAGTCCCCTTTCTTCGCGCGTCGACCTTTCCTTCCCTCTAGTCCAAGGGTCCGTGATTCCTCATTCGCTGTGTCTCCTCTTCTGTTTTTCGCTTGTTTGCGATTACGTGTCTGAAGTAGCACGCAATCTTCTCCCAAGATTGCGGTCCACGTAGCATGACTTTGACCAGTGCCTTTGGCTCTAAGAGTGCGCCAATACTCTGTTGTAGTTGGACCCGCTCCTCCATGTAGAATCTGCAAGTAGAACGCGTGTTCCGCGTCGTTCCATTCGGCGCCACAATCCTGGCAGCTTGGATCGCTTCGCCTTTTATACTTAAACAAGTAGGCACCGAAGCACCCATGTCCACTGACAAGGAGTGTATCTCAGATCCGGGTCATGGATCCTCACCAGCTCGCAGGATCTTTCTTCTTTTAGCTAAAAATGAAAGTCTATGCGATACTAGACCCTAACGCTTTGAGAATTCTGAGATACAAGCCCTTGAATTATTTAAAAATTCAAAGGTATTTTCCACTAAAATTATAGTTTTGCCGGATGAACCTTCCTCTAATACCTACAAACAAGCATACAAACATGATTACTTGCTTGATTATGGTATCACATGGTAAAATGTATAAAAATTTCTCATGAAAGTATCCTTAATTATTTTAGATTACCTTATTTCATGACGTAAAAGCCCTTAAATTGCTTATTTGGCAATAAAACCTTGCATTTATATCTGTAAATACGAGGGTCATTTAATAAGTACCTAGCCTACAAATGAAAAAACCAAAATTTTACAAAAAATAAAATTTATTTTTCAATGTAGTCTCCTTTTAGTTGAATACACTTGGTCCAGCGGTGTTCCAATTTTTTTAACCCCGTTGAAGAAAATGTTTTCTCTTGGTTTGCAAAATAGGCCTCCGTGGCGGCGATTATTTCATTATTGGAGTGGAATCTCTTCCCGGCGAGCGAATTTTTTAGGTTCAGAAACAAAAAAAAGTCGCACGGAGCCAAATCTGGAGAATACGGTGGATGGGGCAGCAGTTCGTAGCGTAATTCGACCAATTTAGCCGTGGCGAGTGCAGAAGTGTGAGCCGGTGCATTATCGTGGTGGAAAAGCACTTTCTTTTTAGACAAATGGGGCCGTTTTTCTTCTAACACGGTGTCAAATCGGCTCAATAGCTCGGCGTAGTACTGTCCTGTGACCGTTTTGCCCTTCTCCAGATAGTCAATAAAAATCACACCTTGAGAATCCCAGAAAACAGTGGCCATCACCTTTCCGGCCGACGGGACCGTCTTCGCCTTCTTCGGAGCAGGTTCACCGGGTAAGGTCCACTGTTTTGACTGCTCCTTGGTCTCTGGAGTGTAGTAGTGAATCCATGTTTCGTCGACGGTCACGTAACGACGCAAAAACTCTTTTGGATTGCGATTAAACAGCTCCAAACACTGCTCTGAACTGGTCACACGGATGCGCTTGTTGTCTGCAGTCAGCAAACGCGGCACCCACCTTGCTGACAGCTTCCTCAAGCCTAAAATCTCATGTAGGATATGCCACACGCGTTCTTCTGAGATGCCTACTGTCGCAGCTATCTCGTGCACCTTTAATCGGCGGTCTGACAAAACGATATCGTGTATTTTTGTCACGTTTTCCTCCGTAGTGGCTGTTTTCGGAGCACCTGGGCGTGGATCATCAAAAACCGATGTACGACCACGTTGAAACTCGTTATACCAAAATTTAACGGTTGCCATCGAAGGAGAAGCATCCCCATACACTGCATCCAAGCGTTCTTTAATTTCACTGCGCGATTTCCCTTCCAAAAACAAGAATCGAATCACCGACCGATATTGTTCTTTCTCCATTTTTTCAAAAATCAACGGACACATTTGCTTTCACACGCTCTCAAAAATAAACTACAACTCCGATCCGGTTGAAATTTCGTCTGTAACCGTTTACAGGAAGATACTGCACTGTAGTGTATTTCTGGTGCGATAGTGGCACTATCTGGCGGTGAGGCTAGGTACTTGTCAAATGACCCTCGTAAGCATTCAGATATATTACTATCACTTAACTTATGGTTTCATATGGTAAAATATATTATAATTTTTCACAAAAATACTATTGTTAAATTTAGATTACCTTGTTTAAAGTTATATAATGCCTTCAAAGCGACCAAGGCCTCCAAGGCGACAATTACTTATATTGCAATTTAAATGAGAAATATTGGGAAAGAAGGCATGTCCGAAACGTTGTGAAAGTGAAATAAATTTGTTGTTTTATTTTTTACCATCTCTTACAACAAAATATTGGTAGTAACCTTGGCCAATAGCTGCAATCAACATTTATTTATTCAGGATCTTTAGGGTTACTTTCACAACGTTTTTTTCCGTAAAATTTTTCCGAAATCTACGTAAAATACTGCGGAACTGAAAGGGGGCGCCGCAGGCGTCGTGGTGTTAGTCAACACCCTGAGGGATTTGATCACTTCAGACAATGGCGGCGCGCAGCGCCGCCCTTACCTACTTCTATTGCAGGAGACCTAGAGGTGTCCTGAATAGTAGCGCTGAACAACTTTATATAATATATATATATATATGGGATATTTCAGATGAAGTCAGCAGCTCAAAATTTTAAAATAGCTCAAAACTCGTTTTCTTTTAGTTATTTATGAAAAAAAATGTTCCTCAAATTTTAAGTCGAAATTTGTAAAAATAAAAAAGCTATGCAAGATGAAAATTTTTTTTTTGTAATTTTTGGTTAAAATCCAAGTTTATTCATTTTTTAACTAAACATCTTGAAACTTTTTGTATAGAACATTGATTGGCAAAAAGTTTGCATTTTTTCTGTAGAATATGCTAGTATTTATTTTATGACCCTTTTTGAAAGTCTCTGATTGGCTGCTTCTTAGTATACCTTCATCGAAGGATATTGAGGCTGCAGTCAAATATTTTTTATTCGAAAAATTTTTTTTGTATTCTTCTTCGAAAACCCTTCAAAATGCTTTTTTGATCAATACTGGCCGAGTAAAGGGAAAAAAGTTACAATTTATTGAAATATCAAGAAAAATCCATAATTTCAATTTTTGATAACATAATTAATGAAACTGAATATTATTCATACATCTTATGGCATGGACCGTACCACTGAATTTTGTTATTATATATATATATATATATATAATGTTCTATTTTATGCTCTAACAAAATTCAGTGGTACGGTCCATGCCATAAGATGTATGAATAATATTCAGTTTCATTAATTATGTTATCAAAAATTGAAATTATATATATATATATATACCGGGTGTCCCATTTTAAAACCAACAGGCAAATATCTCGAAAACTAAGGGAGATGGAAAAAAACTTTTAATACAAAAGTTGTAGGGTTCAGAGGGGCCCAACTGATCGTGACCTTGGTTATGACCTTGAGGTCAATGATCAAGGTCATTTGAAGGTCAAATCGATTTTTTCAAATGGGAACCCCCACTTTTGACCTCGTAAATGGAAAGAGCGGAAAATTTTACGTTCCGATATGTCCTTGAGTCAAGGTCATGGTCATGGTCATGTTTAAAATCAAAATCAATCAACGCATCAAAACATTCCCATAATTAGGCATACGAGACAAATTGTTAAATACAAAAGTTGTAGGGTTCAGAGGGGCCCAACTGATCGTAACCTTGGTTATGACCTTGTGGTCAATGATCAAGGTCATTTGAAGGTCAAATCGATTTTTTCAAATGGGAACCCCCATTTTTGACCTCGTAAATGGAAAGAGCGGAAAATTTTACGTTCAGATATGTCCTTGAGTTGAGGCCGTGGTCATGGTCATGGTCATGGTTATGTTTAAAATCAAAATCAATCAACGCATCCAAACATTCCCATAATTACGCATACGAGTGTTAAATACAGAAGTTCTAGGGTTTGGAGCGGCCCAACTGATCGTGACCTTGGTTATGACCTTGAGGTCAATGATCAAGGTCATTTGAAGGTCAAATCGATTTTTTCAAATGGGAACCCCCACTTTTGACCTCGTAAATGGAAAGAGCGGAAAATTTTACTATTTTTACTATTATCAATATTTGCCAGGGTTAAACACTTATATCAAATAATAACAAAAGTTAATAAGTGTTGACCACCTGTATCCAATAGTGACCGGTAGTATTCAGCATTAATCGGTAATAGTCAATAATTATTACTGTTTACATCAAATTGTTTTCAAATTGAGCACACTTATATTGGCACAGAAAATTAAACTTTTTCGTTTTAAAATATTGTATAGTATAATAACATATTATTTCTTTTGTGGTGTGTTTTGATAAATAATTGCATTTACAACTAAAAAAGAATGCCTGACTATTCTGCTAATGAAATAGTTGACATTCTTCTTATTTTAGGAGAATGTCGATGAAACTATCGAGAGGCAAGCAGATTGTATCGTGCTCGGTTCCCTCAACGACAACATCCTGATCATACGGTAATACGTGACATTGAACTGCGCGGTCGACAAGGAAACTTCGTTCGAAGAAGGAGGATACTGAATGAACACGATTATGAAAATAATCCTCGCTTTCTTGCTGTTCTAGCCATGGTACATTTAAATGTTCATGTCAGCTTACGCGAAATCGAGTTAACAATGGGTATTCCAAGATCTACGGCCAGTAGATATTTACGATATGCGCGTTACCATCCTTACCAAATTACTCTAAATCAAGCTTTAACTGTGGAAGATTATCGACGGAGAATAACATTTTGCCAATGGGCAACACAACAAATTACTGATGATGAAAATTTTTTTAACAATGTTCTTTTTAGCGACGAGGCTACATTTCAGAGTACTGGTATGTTGAATCGCCATAATTGCCACTACTGGTCTCCTGTTAATCCTCATTGGATGCGACAAGTTGATCATCAGCATCGCTGGAATGTAACGGTATGGTGTGGTATTATTAACGGATGTCTGATTGGACCTTATTTTTTTGAAGGTCACGTAACTCAACATACTTATTTACAGTTGCTGAGAGACGAGCTGCCACTCTTTCTAGAAAACGTTGATCTCCATACAAGGGCCAGAATGTGGCTACAACAAGATGGTGCTCCTCCACATTATGTCAGAATTGTCAGAGATTTTCTTAATGAAAGGTTTAACGGTCGATGGATTGGTAGAGGAGGTCCCGTTCATGGCCACCAAGATCTCCAGATCTGACATCTCCAGATTTTTATTTATGGGGCTTCCTAAAAAATACAGTCTACCGCAACAGGCCAACTACAAGAGATGACATGATTCAAAGGATTACACAAATCTGCTTAAGTATTCCACGTCAAGTATTATTAAATACTGTTAGAAACTTTAAAAGTAGAATAGAATATTGTCAACAAGTAAATGGTGCAACTTTTGAGCATCTTCTTCAGTAAATGGTGACCGAAACACTTGGATCCTATGACTAAATACACATGAACGTGGAATTTTCCAATGAATTTTTAGCTGGTCTGATCATCCCCGACCTTGCCTTAACTGGCCGGGTCATCTCCGACCTTGCCTTAACTGACCGGGTCATCTCCGACCTTGCCTTAACTGGCCGGGTCATCTCCGACCTTGCCTTAACTGGCCGGGTCATCTCCGACCTTGCCTTAACTGGCCGGGTCATCTCCGACCTTGCCTTAACTGGCCGGGTCATCTCCGACTTTGCTCTTAACTGCACGGAAACTGACCATAACTTTGACCATGACCTTGACCCAAGGTCATATCAGAATTTTTCGGTTTTTCTATTTACGAGGTCAAAAGTGAGGGTTGCCGTTAAACAAAATTGATTTAACCTTCAAACGACATCATCCTTGACCTCAAGTTCATGGTCAAGGTCACGATCAGTTGAGCCCCTCCAAACACTACAACTTCTGTATTTAACACTCGTATGCGTAATTATGGGAATGTTTGGATGCGTTGATTGATTTTGATTTTAAACATGACCATGACCATGACCATGGCCTTGACTCAAGGACATATCTAAACGTAAAATTTTTCGCTCTTTCCATTTACGAGGTCAAAAGTGGGGGTTCCCATTTGAAAAAATCGATTTGACCTTCAAATGACCTTGATCATTGACCACAAGGTCATAACCAAGGTTACGATCAGTTGGGCCCCTCTGAACCCTACAACTTTTGTATTTAACAATTTGTCTCGTATGCCTAATTATGGGAATGTTTTGATGCGTTTATTGATTTTGATTTTAAACATGACCATGACCATCACCATGACCTTGACTCAAGGACATATCTGAACGTAAAATTTTCCGCTCTTTCCATTTACGAGGTCAAAAGTGGGGGTTCCCATTTGAAAAAATCGATTTGACCTTCAAATGAACTTGATCATTGACCTCAAGGTCATAACCAAGGTCACGATCAGTTGGGTCCCTCTGAACCCTACAACTTTTGTATTAAAAGTTTTTTTCCATCTCCCTTAGTTTTCGAGATATTTGCCTGGTGGTTTTAAAATGGAACACCCAGTATATATATATATATATATATATATTTTTTTTTTCAATAATATTAGGCTTCCACAATAAGCGATACGTAATTATGAATTAATAATAAATTAATCTGTAGAGGTTAGTTACTATAAAACTGTCAAAATAAAATCAGGCTACAGACAGTTATGCAGTGTATATTCCAATAACAAGACACAAACACTGCTCTATTATAAATTTTATTTATAATTTATAATTTTATTTTTAAAAAATTTACAATTTTTTTAAATATCAAGCAAAATCCGTAGGGTAAACAGACCAGTGAATGACCGAAATGTTATTTTCATCAAGTTTTGAAGCTACAAATATATTTCACTAGTATCCAATGGGCCATTCTAAATGGATTCAACGAGCAAAAAAAATTAAAGTCTTTGTTTTTTTTTGAAACTCTGAGGTCATATTCTACATTAAATTTCATTAGACCCGTGTTTTTTTTTTTTTGTCGAAAAATAATTTTGGAGCCCTGTAGCGCGATATCAAAAATTACATTGTGAAAGCGTTATTTTGAAAATGAAAATTCGCATTTTTTTCAAATGGCCGTAGTTTTGCCCCAAGTTATCGTATCGGGACGCTTTTTTCGAAATTGTGCGGAATTTCACCAGCTTTCATGTGCTTTTTTCAGATTTTAAATAACTTGAATAGTTTTTCAGATAAATTGAAAAAACTGAAAAAGTGCTTTTTTTTCAAAATTGAATTTCTCAAAAACACCACCTTTTTTTCGTGAAATTTGGATATGTTTTTCATGGCCAAATAAGCTAGCTTTCTACCAAACGGCAGCGTGCCATCTTTCTTCGTTCGGAACATACACCCTCACAAAGATAATTGCGATTTCTACACGTTTAAGCCTCATATGCGTTATGTATAAGCTCGTAATGTAATGTTTTAGATAACTTTAAACATAGATAATAGTATATTATGCACCAAGGGAATAAGGTGAGCTGTGTGCTCCCTGCGTGAGAGTTGTTGCCCGAGCGAAGCAAGGGCGACAAACGCGCAGTTTCGTTCAGCCTACTATATTCACGAGTGCAATATACATTTTTTTAACACAACTATCGTAATATTCATTCTCATTTTTCGCCGAAGAGGGGAAAAAGGCTGTACATTTATTCCCTAATCTCACTCTCATTTCCAGCGCAACGCACATTTCGTACCCGAGCCGAAGGCGAGCGTACATGTGCGTGGCGCTGGGAACTAGAGTGGGGGTAGGGAATTAACGTAGCACTTTTTTTCCACCTCGGCGAGAATGAAGTACTAACTTTACGATGTGGTGTGTTAAAAATTATTTTTAAAGTAGTGTCACATAAGTAGAAATAAGTAGAAAGTCGGTATAAATCAACGTCCAATATAAATAGAAGTAAAAAAAGTACATTTATTTATTTGATATATTACACTTTTAAATTCGGTATAATAGTTAGTAATAATATATGACAGTCTATCATACATATTGATCAACATTGAACAGTGAGCCATTCGTGGGTGTTTGTTTTTCTCATTCGCCTTTCGACATTCACAATTTCTGCATCATCAGTCTCTCGGATAACTTGCCAAATATGACTATCGCGAATGCCATTAATCGATCGAACTTTTTCCCATTCCTCGGTCTTTTGAGTGCGAAAATTTTGCAATTCTTCGGTTTTCAAAAGTATAATTCTTATTTTGCTGGCATATACTCACTGATATATTTTACAAAATCGCCAGCATTTTTAATACATTCGCTGGGTGGTGCAGACAAGTTCTGAGTTGTAGCAAAATGTTTTAATAAGCCACCGATGCCATCGCAAGCACCTTTTCCATGCCCAGTTGCAGAAAAAATCCATTTCGCTTTATGGAATTCTTTTCCCAATTCATAAAATTGAAATGTGTTCTTGAAATGACTGACAGCACCGTCAGATATTATGGTAATATCATTTTTCTCATCTGCAGTTAGTTTCATACACTCATCTGTTATCAATTTCATAGCTGCTAAAGCGAACGCTGAATCGTGTTTTCTATCGTTACTCACTATGCCAAAACTCGTAGTAATCTTTCCGACATAACACACCGATGTAAAAATAGAAATTTGTGTATTAGTTCAGTGATACCCCTGAATGGCATCTTGCTGAATGATGGCCCAATTTTCTGCAAAATCTCCGTGTAGAATTAAATGATTTTTACTCGAAAGTCCATCTTCTTTTTCTGATTTGATTTCACGTTGCTGGAGCTCTTTCATTCGTCTATGTTTGCTCATTGTATTTGCGCAACTGTTCAGCTCTTTGAGATAAACATCTAATGTGCAAGTTTTCTTTACAAGATCATTTTTTTCCCAAATTGCAAAAGTTATTTCATCAAATCTTCTTCCAAATGAAAATTTTCTTCGGTTATCGTTTTATCTTTGCAAATTTTACACCCTCGAAGAAGACACGAATCATTTTCTATAGAGCAAACAATCATGGATAAGATCTCTTGTTTAAGTGTAAGAAACTCGGATTTACTCTTTTTTAACACAATTTTTAGAGCTGTTACGATAAGGTCGAAATTGGCGCAATAGACACATAAACAGGAATTGTTTAAAGGTTGAATTAATACCCATTTTGGTCGCAATTGATAAATCTTGGATCTTGAAATAGTAACTTCTGGATTTTGTTTCATAATTAGATCGCAAATTTCCTTGATGCTCCGAGTCAGAAAACGTTTGATTTTTTTTTCTATAACTCCATTGATTTTAACATTCATCACATCATTTTTGTTAGGACTTTGTCGGGAACAGTCCATATCGTCGTCTAGATAATATCTTTCAACTAACTCAATAACTTCAGTCTTCACAGGATTTCCAGAATATGGATCGGGCTTTTCGTATAAACCTTTACTTTTTACGAGCTTTTGTGAAGCTCTGATCATATAATCTGTGGTTCCTCTTATGTGCAATAAAATATAATTACTTGAAAGACTTGAAGGTACTACAGTCATCAATCGTACTTTTTCTATGAAAGTTAGATTTTCATTTTCTAACACCAAACTTAAGTTTTCATTCCATTCGTCGCATATCTTGTATTCATTAAACTCTAATTTCTGCCTCGAGACGTTATACAGTTTCTAATAATTGCTTGCGCTTGCGATTAACGTAATTTGGCAATGCTGTCGCGTCAACATTTGACGGAAGCTTGAATGACGATAGAGACAATTTATTCTTAGTGAGTACTTCATTCACTTCTTCATACAACTCAACACTGCAAATTGAGGTTTGAGAATCTGCCGGTATCGTAATTTGAGATTTAGGCGTTTGATTAGATGATGTAGATTCTGTTGGCGTTGACTCTCCTGCTTCTTGAAAAATTTCTTCATATATTTTCTTGAGTTTTTCATAGCAAATTCCACACACTTTGGTGTATTCTGTTATATCCTTGTTTTTATACTCGTTAGACATCAATAATCCATTTGCTACATCGCCAAGTAACTGAAATGGCCGCTTACTATCTTCATAAACGTACTTTTTATGAATACTGCTGATATCCGGACACTTCTGAGTTCTCTTGGAACTAAACTCCGTATATGATTGAACGTATACGAAAAGTTATATAGTCAGGGTTTGTCAGCGAGAAAAAATAAATTGGAGTGACTCTTAATTATAGAGTCTCTGCACCAGCCCACTCGCAAGTAAAGTTGATGCAAAATATGTTGTAAACGTAAAGTACATTCGAGCAAATAAATAAAGCAATAACCAAGGTATAGGCAATAAGTAAGTAGTGCAAAAATAACGATTGGCGATTAGGCAAATAGGCAAAATAATATTAGGCAAAATAATGTGGTAATAATGGGTAGATCGAGTGAGTGCCGCAGGCCCCTACTTATACACTCGGAGTGATGTTTTTCATTGAATGTGGCGCGTTTGTGCTCGCCATCTAGCGGGCACTTAGGGTACTACAATCGTGTATATACTACAATCATCCGTGTATTCTGTACCCTTAATCTCTCACACACAGATGCCAGATTTAACTTTAGAATTTGCAGCCAGCCCCTGTGTAAAATGTATCGCTGCACATAACGCATATGAGGCTTAAACGTGTAGAAATCGCAATTATCTTTGTGAGGGTGTATCTTCCGAACGAAGAAAGATGGCACGCTGCCGTTTGGTAGAAAGCTAGCTTATTTTCCATGAAAACCATATCCAAATTTCACGAAAAAAAAGGTGGTATTTTTGAGAAATTCAATTTTGAAAAAAGCACTTTTTTCAGTTTTTTCAATTTATCTGAAAAACTATTCAAGTTATTTAAAATCTGAAAAAATCACATGAAAGCTGGTAAAATTCCGCACAATTTAAAAAAAAATGTCACGATACGATAACTTGGGCCAAAACTACGGGGATTTGAAAAAAATGCGAATTTTCATTTTCAAAATAACGCTTTCACAATGTAATTTTTTATATCGCGCTACAGGGCTCCAAAATTAGTTTTCGACAAAAAAAAAAAAAAAACACGGGTCTAATGAAATTTAATGTAGAATATGACCTCAGAGTTTCAAAAAAATCAAAGACTTTAATTTTTTTTTGCTCGTTGAATCCATTTAGAATGGGCCCAATATCGAAATTAATTTTTAATTCATTTTATAATTATATTTTCTTTGAATTAACATTGTTTTAAAAGAGTTTATATAGAGAAATATTATTTAAATTGAAGGAAAAGTAAAAAAGATGTAAAAATCCACTGAATGACCAGCTTTGACCAGAAAGTGACCAGACAAATGCCAATGAATGACTGGCTATGTGTTAGTAACATATAAATAATATTTTAAATCATATTTAGGTACATGCTTTTAAATTAGGCAAATAAATATATTCACTCCATAAATGAGAATAAAACTCATATTATTATGAATTTTTATTAATATAAGCATATATCTTAGGTTTTTTATTTTTTGCTTATTAGATCTTTTTATTTGAGGGAAATGAAGCTCTTTTGCCTACATATCATTTAAATTAACTGCTTTTCCTTCTTTTTGATTATTATTTGCTCCGCTTATTATACTTTGTACTTGCTTTGTTTCTGTAGACAATGTTTCTTGATTTTGTGTAGAAATGCTACTCGAACAATTTATTTGTGTTGAGGTGCTTGCTTCGTTGATAACAGTTATTTGGCTTATAGACTCCACCGTACTCGAAACACTAAATTCTTTTAAACTAGTCATCTATCACAGCAGTTTCTTGATTCGAAGAGTCAAACTCTTTCGAAACAGAAGGTTCGATTGGATTCAACCTATTAATTGCGATATTTTGTAACTCTAAATCACAGTTTAAACATTGATTTTCTTGATTACGATAATCAATTTGATTGTTTTTTCTTCTTCTTGTGTTAGAATAGTTGCAGGATCCATTTTTTGAATAGTAGTTTCATTATTTTGTAATTTTGCTTCCTCATAGAGGAAGCTTTGTAATAGTAAAATTTTAATTTTCTTTAAATTGCTCTAGAAACATGAATAAAGGTGTTAGAAGTTTGTGTCACATGATTTTACAAAATGTCTGTATGGATGTGTGTGTGTGTGTGTGTGTGTGTGTGTGTGTGTGTGTGTGTGTGTGTGTGTGTGTGTGTGTGTTTTTTTTTTTTTTTTTTTTTTTGAGGAGGAGGAGGAGGACCATATGCTATGCACCATAGCTTGGGTTACTACGTATAGCATTAGCCCAGATGGGAGCTCTGTATAGAATCACAGAATAAACCACCGATGAAAGAAGCAACCGTCGTGGCTGCTTCGGCCCTCCTATGTTTGGCATGATGCTTGCGAGTGCTCGAGCCACTTTTGATGCCTTTAATCCTGCGTTCCTAAGGTGGTTTTTGAACGACATCCGCGCATCTATTGTAACTCCTAGGTACTTCATGGTGTCCCCTGTCTTGATCTTCTCATCGTTGACCGTGAAAGTGGCGTAGACTCTCTTTTTTGTTCTGGCAATGAGCACTGCCTCGGTCTTTTCGGCAGCAAGACTGAGTCCATGGTCGCTCAGCCAATCTCCTACTACCTCGATTGCCGTATCTCCGAGGTATTGCACATCTTCGATGGTTTTCCCAACGATAATGAGAGCAATATCATCTGCGTAAGCTACTATCGACACCCCATGTGGGAGCAGTTGCCTAAGCAATCCGTCGTACATGATGTTCCAGATTGGGGATCCTAGTACAGAGCCCTGTGGCATGCCTCCTGTGATCTTATAAGAATGCATACCGTCGTCGGTATCATAGAGAAGCGTGCGGTCAGTTAGGTAACTCGAGATTACTCTTCGAAGGTACAGTGGCACGCTTAGGTCTTCCAATGCGAGCATGATTTTATCCCACCTGGCCGTGTTAAACGCGTTCCGTACATCTAAACCAATTATAGCACACATGCGTTTTGTGCACCGGCTACCACTAACGGCGTTCTCAGCTACTGACACCACCCTATCGATAGCATCGATCGTTGATCGACCCTTTCTAAAGCCGAATTGGTTATCAGACAAGCCGCCGATCTTTTGTATAGCTGCCTCCAGTCTGGCGGATATGATACGTTCAAACAATTTTCCGACTATATCCAACATGCAGAGTGGTCGATACGCGGATGGTTCATCCGGGGGTTTATTTCCCTTAGGAAGGAGTACCAACCTCTGTATCTTCCACTGTGTCGGGAATATTCCTTCACTTAGGCATGCATTGAAAGTGTCCTTGAATATGCAAGGAACTTCTAGAGCTGCAGTCTTTATAGCTAAACCAGGAACGCCGCCCAGTCCTGGGGCCTTTCTTATGGCAATCTTTTTGGCCGCTATCTTCACTTCTGATTCGGTGACTTCTGTTGGCTCGGCTGTACCGATTCTTTCCGTTAGACCAGTGCCATGTTGCCGTTCCTGGTGTTGTGGGAATAAATTTTGGACTACTCTATCAAGAAAGGTTGGACAGGAGGGAGCATTGGTGCCTCTGAGATTGATTTTATTTATGACCGTTTTGTACGGCCGTCCCCACGGGTCACTGTCCACTTCCTCGCAGAAGTCCTGCCAACACTTTCTTTTGGCTGTCTTGATGGCAATTTTCAGCTCTTTCCTCTTTTGCTCATATCTAGTTGTTAATTGATCATACAGCGGTCCACGGACTGCTCTTTGGTGCAGCCTCCTAGCACGAAGACACTCTTTACGTATTACCGCAATCTCCTTGTTCCACCAGTAGACTGGTAAGCGTCCCCGGTGGTTCGTCCTTGTGGACATCGAGGCATCGCATGCCGCTGTGATGGTCTCCGAGAGGCTTTGAGCCCTAACCTCAGCTGTTCCTTCGACAGATGCTCCTTCCAAAAAGCAGAGAAAAGCTTCCCTGTCGAAAGTAGCTGGTGCCCATTTCTCTCTCTTCGGCATCCGGGTCATATTCGCTCTTTTGCCTGTCGGGTGGAGCTGGTATGTGAGAGCTCGGTGATCGCTGCCAGTGTACCGATCACTGACATGCCAGTATGAGCCTTCCCGACTTAATCTGGGGTCGACAAAGGTCAGATCTACTATGGAAGACTTTCGTCCTTTAGTGTAGGTCGGCTTTGTCCCTATGTTAGCAATCTCTAGCTCTAGTATCGCAAAGGTCTCAAGCAGTGCGTAGCCGCGGTTGTTCGTTTTCTTGCTTCCCCACTCAATTGCCCAAGCGTTAAAGTCCCCCCCGATTACGACTGGCAGCGTGGAGGTTCTAACGCTAGTAACGATAGCATCTAGGGATCTTTCGAACTCTTCTATTGAGTCGCTGGGTGGTAGGTAGCAGCTGTATAATTTTATACCGGATACTTCAACCCAGGTGAATTTGGGCTGAAGGACGTCCATTTTTTTGGATATGTGGAGTTCTCCGCATACCCAGATGGCCGCCGTGCTGGCACGATCCCTTACCCAGTTTGGTTCATTTTTGTCCCTGTACTGCTCACTGATGATTACTATGTCCGCCTTCTCCTCTCGGATCAATTGGGGCAGCAAGTCATGGGCTATTGCACAGTGGTTCATGTTGATTTGAAGCACTTTAGCCATCGTTGTTTGTTATTACGACCTCCATCATTACCTGCTCGTTGTTGGTCGGGCAGTTCACTGCCTTGTGACCCTCGGTTTTACACTTGAAGCACAGGGACGACCGGCCAATTACACTCTTACAATTCCGTGCTAGGTGTCCGATTTCATGGCACTTGAAGCAACGCGTCACTGTTTCACGTAACCGGACCCGGCAATTGACCCATCCTATTCTGAGTTTTCTAGTTTCCAGCAGCTTTTCTATCATTGCTACAGGTAGCATAACGCTGGCTGCTTGAGTGCCACTGTAAGACGCCCGGAGTCTAACATCCCCAGCGGTCATCATTTCGGGGCCGATAATTGAAGTGATCGCCTGTGTTACCTCTTCTGCTGTTGTTGTCTCGTCCAAATCTTTGATTTCGATTGTCTCCTTATGGGACAACGTTTGTACTATCGCTGACCCTGCAAGGGTAGACGAGACCAATGTCTGCAGTTCATGCGACACGATGTTTGGTTTGTCTAGCTCCAAAAGCAACTCTCCTGCCTTGGTGCGCCTGATGCGCGTGACCCTTTCTTGCAGTGCCTTCAACTCAGGTGCCCCTTTGAGAGTTCCTAGGATGTCGGCGTAGGTGGTCTCACCGCACCTTCTTATTTTGAAGGTATCAGATCGAGCTGGCCTCCGCCTAACCGTGGTATGTGCCTGCACTACTTTCTCCTTGCCGTCAGTCTTGAGTCTCTCATATCTTCTGCGTGTTCCTTTACTTACGACGGTTGCCCAGTCGGTCTGTCCTATCTGAGCTTCCGGTTTTTTTGCAGGTATCTGTGAGGAAGCACGTATCTTCGCCTTCTTTTCGTTTGGCTCTGGTGGCGGTGAGGAGCGGTTACGTTCGGTGTGTACTACCGACGCCTTCCCTTTCCGAAAGAGCGGTGATGTTTGGCTTGTTCCGTCCTTGGTAGGTCTGGTAGCTTGTCCAGACTCATGACTTTTTCGACTTTTGACGAATTCTTTTAAGGCTCTTTGGGTAGTCTTCGCCATTGACTTGAGCTCATTGTGAATGTTCTTTTTATCTAGAATAAAGTCCACCAGAGCCTCTACCTTTGTTTGTAGGGTTCAGAAGGCAGCTGCATCTGCGCTATCCTGGCTTACTTCGTCTTCTTCTTCCATCTTATTCCTGGTATAGTGTATGTGGCTCCCCCCAAAATCCGTGGAGCCTGCACCGACCACCGGGGCTTTCACCCGATCGGAATCGGTGGTGGGATTAACCCCTCCATTGAGGGCACCCACTTGGGGTAATGCGTATCTCTCATTCACTACGTCCATGGTTGGTTTGTTATTTGGGGTGCCTTCCCCTAGCCAGTTTTGGTCCACCCCGGGCATTTTATTTCCCCGGTGCCCTTCATATCTGACGAGCTTTCCCCTATCCGCCACCTGGGGAGGCGCCTGATGCGAGACTAGCAACTCGACACGTGTGTGTGTATGTGTGTGTGTGTGTGTGTGTGTGTCCACCGTACTCGAAACACTAAATTCTTTTAAACTAGTCATCTATCACAGCCGTTTCTTGATTCGAAGAGTCAAACTCTTTCGAAACAGAAGGTTCGATTGGATTCAACCTATTAATTGCGATATTTTGTAACTCTAAATCACAGTTTAAACATTGATTTTCTTGATTACGATAATCAATTTGATTGTTTTTTCTTCTTCTTGTGTTAGAATAGTTGCAGGATCCATTTTTTGAATAGTAGTTTCATTATTTTGTAATTTTGCTTCCTCATAGAGGAAGCTTTGTAATAGTAAAATTTTAATTTTCTTTAAATTGCTCTAGAAACATGAATAAAGGTGTTAGAAGTTTGTGTCACATGATTTTACAAAATGTCTGTATGGATGTGTGTGTGTGTGTGTGTGTGTGTGTGTGTGTGTATGTATACCGCTTTATTTTCGGATCTACGCGGTCGATTTTAACCGGACGGGTCTCATTTTTTTGTTTTTTGATTCCGAATTCGGGAAAAAAATAATTTTGTACGACTAACTGATTCGTTTTTGTTTTATGTCAAATTTTTCATTTTCGAAAAATTTATTTTTGATTTTTTTTAATGATCGGATTTAAATTTTATAATCCGATGGGTAGCGTTCGAAAGAGCATAAAAAAAACCTATATTTAAAAAAAAAAATTTCTCTAGCTATCACGGTTATTTTGTTATTAACAAAAACGTGTTTTTTTTTTAAATGCTTATAACTCCCAAACTAAATGGTCAATTTTTTTGAGAAAAATCATGATAATGGAGATTATGAATAGCTATAATATGTATAAAATTGAATCCATTCTATTGGTTAGTTTTTAAGAAAAAAATTAAAAAATGAAAAAAACGTGTTTTAGATGGCGACAATTTACGGGAGTAAAATTGTGTTAATCGCTTCAAAATTCCTTGTAGATGTAGATTTTTGGTTGCCACCTGCACCTTTCTTTGGGATAGATGATTGGTTCACAAATTTCAGAGATTTTTGAGGTTATAATTTTTGTAACCTCTTTTTCGAATCGTAATTTCTCGAGAACGGCTGTATGTATCAGAATGGGATAGGTAGCATTTAAAAGAGAATTAAAATAACTATATTTTCTAAAAAAAAAGTTTCTAGCTATCATGGTTCTTTGGTTATTAACAAAAACGTAAAACATGAAAAATGAAAAAAATGAGTTTTGTATGTCCAACGATTCCGGAGGGAAAATAGTCGTAATTTCTTCAAAATTCCTTGTGGAGGTAGATTTTGGATAGCTCTTGGTCGAGTTCTTTGGGCAAAATAATTGGTCCATAAATTTCAGAGGTATTTGAGGTTAAAATTTTTTAAACTTTTTTTTAAATCGTAATTTTTCGAGAACGGTTCTATGAATCAGCTACAGATTTCTAGACAATTTTGTATGTGATATAGATATTATGTATGTGAATTTTCATCAAGATCGTACGATTACTTTTTGATATTCAAAATTTTCCTATTTTACAAAGTTATTTTATTTGTCGCCTGATAACTAGAGAAAACTTGTTATAATTTTTTTTTTTTAATTTGGCGGAGATGTAGAATGTATATTATTTATTATATGCGTTTTTAGAGTAAAAGAATTCGTTTATGAATTTCAGAGATATTCGAGGTTAAAACTGATTTAGCTTTCTTTTCAATTCGTAATTTTTTGGATATATCTATACTAGAAAATGGAAATAACACGTGCTATGCGTGCGTGTTGTTCACTTGCTTTTGTTTTTTATTGAGGGTAATTTACAGCGCGATCAAGTTTTAACATTATTAGACTCATTGAAGTATATATTTGGTTGAAATTTCAAAAGATTATCTTTATTTTTTACTCAAAATATCGAAATTTTTTGTATAGAACATTGATTGGGAAAAAGTTTGCATTTTACTTGCAGAATATGCCAGTATTGTTGTTGTAACCTTTTTGGAAAGTCTCTTGACTGATTGACTTGATTGGTGACTTTATAATAAACATTCATATGTGTAATAAACGAATATATGTAATACAGAGTTTGGTAATTTGTTCGAATTTATTTTTAAGTTTTCAAAATATTATGGATTTTAAATATTACCCAAAGTTGAAGGTGCACGCGATAACAATATTGAGAAAATCAACCAATAGTCCTAAAATTTGGGAGAGATATATTTTTTTTATATCTTCAAACTGAATTCGTTGCCCAATAAAATCGAACTATTACGACGAAAGATATTTGAGGTTTAAAATAAAACTAATTGAACATATGATAATATTTTGAAAAAATTGATTTATAAAAATATCGGGTTGTCGCACGAGGAAAAGTGTAACAAGAATGAATTTTCGAAAAATATATATTAATTTATTACGAATATTCATAAAGAAAATTGGGTATGATACAGTTAATTATTGTGATAAAAAATAAAAAAAAAAATGAATAAATACATTATTTTGAGGAAGCTAAGTGCCAATGTATTGACAGCGGTTTTTTAATTTATGTTCCTTTTAGTATCTTGAAATGTATTGCAGCTTTATTCGCACTCGTAACCTTACTTCTTACCATTTCGATTGCTTCTTTTAAACCGTCTTCTGTATACTGAAAACGCCTGTAAACTCTTATTATGTTGAGTGGCACCCTCCATGTTTAATAATTTAAATGTTGTGAGGATCCTCGTGAGGGCTAATTCCCAGAAATAAATTTGAAAACAATCTTGAATACTAGATTGCAACGTTTCGTCAGGAAGTTCCCTGACCTCTTCAGGCTTTACTAAAAATATATAGAGTTAAAACACATACAAAAATAAAAATAAAAAACTAGTCAAATAAATTAAACACAATCTATGCAAAAACCTTTACCTATAAATAGCTACGTCGATACTGGTAAGATACCAGTAGAGTCGAGATGGTATGCAGAACATAATGCACGCTTCGCTGGGGTTTGTATATAATCACGCTTGTTTACCTTTTTAAATGTAACGTTCTTAACAGCTTTTTGTATATATTATTCAAATTTTGTGTATCTTCTATTATATTGATAGTGTTATGATTTAAATTAATATGTAACATTTCGGAAATAATTCGTTTCGTGTAATTGTTTTCCCTATCTAAAATTTGGATGTTTTTCCAGTCAACGATGTGTTTCATAGTTCTTTGGTGTGTTGCTATCACTGATTTGTTATTCTTATCTCTTTCATGTTCTTTAATCCTATTTTTTAATATTCGCTTAGTTTCGCCAATATAAGTCGATGTACAAGACATACAATTTATCTTATAGACTACGCCACATGTTTCTGATTTTTCTATTTTATCCTTTCCTAATTTAATTATATTGTTCAATTTTTTGTTGATCAAAGGTACTGTGCGGATGTTATATTTGTTTAAAATATACGAACATTTTTTATAAAAGGCATTATTATATGGAATGGAGATTGTAGTTAGTGGACGGTTCTCATTATTACTCTTTTTATTGTGATATTTGAGTTTTCGAAGTCTATTTCGTATGTGTATGTTTATAAATTCGGAAGGATAATCGTTACATAAGAGAAGTTCTGTAATTTTGTGTATATTCGCGTCATGAAAACAAGTATCGGATAAAAGAATTACTCTATCCACCAGGTTCGCAACGATGTTTATTTTTTGTTGTATGGTGTGGTTAGAATTATAATTTAACAGTCTCGATGATGCTGTTGTTTTTTGATACCAGTTAGTCAAAATTTGATTGTTTTTTCTCGTAAGACTGAGATCTAAAAAATTTATACTATTGTCTATTTCAGATTCGAATGTAAATTTAAGATGAGTATTATACTTGTTAAATACTTGTGGAACTGTATCAACTTTATCGCTTTTTATACATAAAATTGTGTCGTCTACATATCTAAAGTAAAAGAGCGGAATACAATCGTGTGTAATTTTTAATTCGCGCAAGCAGTCTGTTTCTAAATCTTCCATAACCATGTCAGCGAATAATGGTGAGATAGGAGAACCCATAGGTGTGCCAAATATTTGTTTATAAGTTCTATTGTTGAAATTGAAATATGTGTTGTCAAATAAAAAACAGACTATATTCCGAATCTCATGAAAAGGAATTTTGCATTTATTGTGAATATGTGTGTAACGTCTGTCTATGCTTTCTAATACTAAATCGCACGGTATATTTGTAAACAGAGAGCAAACGTCCAAAGATAGAAGTACATATGTACTGGGTATTATAATTTTACTGATTTTATCTTTCATCTCGAAACTATTATTAATATGAGAAAGCGGTTTCGGAATACAATTTTTTAATTCGTTGTAAATGATCTTAGATAAATAATGTGTTGGGCCACCAATAGTTGAAATGATAGGTCTTAGTGGAATACCTTCTTTATGGATTTTTGGAAGACCATATGCTCTAGGTAGTAGAGTGTTGGTTTGTGTGAGTTGGTTGTTATGATATTTTATTTGTAAGAAATCGTTATTGTTTAAATGCGCTAATCGTTTGTGAACATCTGATTGTAACTTTGGCAATGGATTTTTCTTTATTAGTTTGTATGTATTATTATCTTTCAATAAGTCTATCATTTTACTCTGGTAATCCAACACATTCATACATACGGTTAAATTACCCTTGTCCGCGTGTGTGAAAAATATATTAGAATAATGTTTTAGAAAACTTTTCGTTCTCGCTAAATCTGTAGAGAAAAGTTTTTCTTGGTGTGCTGTATGTATTACTTTTTTTTTATTATGTAACATAACAGTGGTTAAGTTCGCTCGGATTTCATTCTTAATATCGTTATGCAACTCTAAGTTTTTGAGGCTGCTTTCAACATTTTTGATTGTTGTTAGTATATCTGTTTTTGATATTTCTGATTTTACGTTATATTTTGGACCTAGTGATACAATATTAAGAACAGATTCGGGTAATATTGTATTGGTTAGGTTTTTTACCCAGTTCTGTTTTTCAAACGAACTTTTGTTAACTGTTCTATTAATACTAATGAGGGCGTGTAATTTCTTTTGTAATTTATTTCTTAAATTTGAGTAAATGTGGAAACTAGTTTTTTCAGTTAAATAAAAGAAGGTTTCAAGTTTCGAGTGTTCGACAGGAGATTTTGAAATTTTAAATTTAAGCTTGTTAAGTTGTTTATGTAAAAAATAAATGTGGATGTGAATGTCCTTCAGTAAGAGTTTTAAATAACGGTAATGTAGCTTATTCTTGTAGTTATTAAGTTGATCAGCGCAGCACTTACTGTAGAACAATGTGCAGTTGAGGCGTTTTACTGCGTTTCGAACGTTGTTTGGAAAAATATCCTGGTTTCTGCATTTGAGAAGGAAATTGTTACGGGCCTTAGCTTTTGCGAGCTCGTGTCTCATTTTTGACCAGGTTTTGAGGAGACGGGTGATACCGTACCCATGTGTTATGGTGATGTGTTGGAAAAACTCCCCCTGATATGGAGTCTGGTCTCTTGTGGATGGAAGACCGAATATCGTATTATGTTGAGTGGCACCCTCCATGTTTAATAATTTAAATGTTGTGAGGATCCTCGTGAGGGCCAATTCCCAGAAATAAATTTGAAAACAATCTTGAATACTAGATTGCAACGTTTCGTCAGGAAGTTCCCTGACCTCTTCAGGCTTTATTAAAAATATATAGAGTTAAAACACATACAAAAATAAAAATAAAAAACTAGTCAAATAAATTAAACACAATCTATGCAAAAACCTTTACCTATAAATAGCTACGTCGATACTGGTAAGATACCAGTAGAGTCGAGATGGTATGCAGAACATAATGCACGCTTCGCTGGGGTTTATATATAATCACGCTTGTTTACCTTTTTAAATGTAACGTTCTTAACAGCTTTTTGTATATATTATTCAAATTTTGTGTATCTTCTATTCTATTGATAGTGTTATGATTTAAATTAATATGTAACATTTCGGAAATATTTCGTTTCGTGTAATTGTTTTCCCTATCTAAAATTTGGATGTTTTTCCAGTCAACGATGTGTTTCATAGTTCTTTGGCGTGTTGCTATCACTGATTTGTTATTCTTATCTCTTTCATGTTCTTTAATCCTATTTTTTAACATTCGCTTAGTTTCGCCAATATAAGTCGATGTAGAAGACATACAATTTATCTTATAGACTACGCCACATGTTTCTGATTTTTCTATTTTATCCTTTCCTAATTTAATTATATTGTTCAATTTTTTGTTGATCAAAGGTACTGTGCGGATGTTATATTTGTTTAAAATATACGAACATTTTTTATAAAAGGCATTATTATATGGAATGGAGATTGTAGTTAGTGCACGGTTCTCATTATTACTCAAATTTAAGAAATAAATTACAAAAGAAATTACACGCCCTCATTAGTATTAATAGAACAGTTAACAAAAGTTCGTTTGAAAAACAGAACTGGGTAAAAAACCTAACCAATACAATATTACCCGAATCTGTTCTTAATATTGTATCACTAGGTCCAAAATATAACGTAAAATCAGAAATATCAAAAACAGATATACTAACAACAATCAAAAATGTTGAAAGCAGCCTCAAAAACTTAGAGTTGCATAACGATATTAAGAATGAAATCCGAGCGAACTTAACCACTGTTATGTTACATAATCAAAAAAAAGTAATACATACAGCACACCAAGAAAAACTTTTCTCTACAGATTTAGCGAGAACGAAAAGTTTTCTAAAACATAATTCTAATATATTTTTCACACACGCGGACAAGGGTAATTTAACCGTATGTATGAATGTGTTGGATTACCAGAGTGAAATGATAGACTTATTGAAAGATAATAATACATACAAACTAATAAAGAAAAATCCATTGCCAAAGTTACAATCAGATGTTCACAAACGATTAGCGCATTTAAACAATAACGATTTCTTACAAATAAAATATCATAACAACCAACTCACACAAACCAACACTCTACGACCTACAGCATGTGGTCTTCCAAAAATCCATAAAGAAGGTATTCCACTAAGACCTATCATTTCAACTATTGGTAGCCCAACACATTATTTATCTAAGATCATTTACAACGAATTAAAAAATTGTATTCCGAAACCGCTTTCTCATATTAATAATAGTTTCGAGATGAAAGATAAAATCAGTAAAATTATAATACCCAGTACATATGTACTTCTATCTTTGGACGTTTGCTCTCTGTTTACAAATATACCGTGCGATTTAGTATTAGAAAGCATAGACAGACGTTACACACATATTCACAATAAATGCAAAATTCCTTTTCATGAGATTCGGAATATAGTCTGTTTTTTATTTGACAACACATATTTCAATTTCAACAATAGAACTTATAAACAAATATTTGGCACACCTATGGGTTCTCCTATCTCACCATTATTCGCTGACATGGTTATGGAAGATTTAGAAACAGACTGCTTGCGCGAATTAAAAATTACACACGATTGTATTCCGCTCTTTTACTTTAGATATGTAGACGACACAATTTTATGTATAAAAAGCGATCAAGTTGATACAGTTCTACAAGTATTTAACAAGTATAATACTCATCTTAAATTTACATTCGAATCTGAAATAGACAATAGTATAAATTTTTTAGATCTCAGTCTTACGAGAAAAAACAATCAAATTTTGACTAACTGGTATCAAAAAACAACAGCATCATCGAGACTGTTAAATTATAATTCTAACCACACCATACAACAAAAAATAAACATCGTTGCGAACCTGGTGGATAGAGCAATTCTTTTATCCGATACTTGTTTTCATGACGCGAATATACACAAAATTACAGAACTTCTCTTATGTAACGATTATCCTTCCGAATTTATAAACATACACATACGAAATAGACTTCGAAAACTCAAATATCACAATAAAAAGACTAATAATGAGAACCGTCCACTAACTACAATCTCCATTCCATATAATAATGCCTTTTATAAAAAATGTTCGTATATTTTAAACAAATATAACATCCGCACAGTACCTTTGATCAACAAAAAATTGAACAATATAATTAAATTAGGAAAGGATAAAATAGAAAAATCAGAAACATGTGGCGTAGTCTATAAGATAAATTGTATGTCTTCTACATCGACTTATATTGGCGAAACTAAGCGAATGTTAAAAAATAGGATTAAAGAACATGAAAGAGATAAAAATAACAAATCAGTGATAGCAACACACCAAAGAATTATGAAACACATCGTTGACTGGAAAAACATCCAAATTTTAGATAGGGAAAACAATTACACGAAACGAATTATTTCCGAAATGTTACATATTAATTTAAATCATAACACTATCAATAGAATAGAAGATACACAAAATTTGAATAATATATACAAAAAGCTGTTAAGAACGTTACATTTAAAAAGGTAAACAAGCGTGATTATATATAAACCCCAGCGAAGCGTGCATTATGTTCTGCATACCATCTCGACTCTACTGGTATCTTACCAGTATCGACGTAGCTATTTATAGGTAAAGGTTTTTGCATAGATTGTGTTTAATTTATTTGACTAGTTTTTTATTTTTATTTTTGTATGTGCTTTAACTCTATATATTTTTAATAAAGCCTGAAGAGGTCAGGGAACTTCCAGACGAAACGTTGCAATCTAGTATTCAAGATTGTTTTCAAATTTATTTCTGGGAATTGGCCCTCACGAGGATCCTCACAACATTTAAATTAGCCTGTAAACTCTTTTTACTTTTTGTTTTTTGTTTCTACTATCATGTTTAACACTTTTATTAAGGACGCTCTTGCACGACAATACAGTTTATGCGCTCAGCGAGAGCACAAACTATACCAAACACGTCGTTCTGTCTCTCTCGCTCTCGTGCACGTCGTCTGCTATTTGTGTTCATAATCATGAATTAAAGGAAATTTCCCACGGCTACGTACAATTTACAAGGTGTGGTTTGAAAGGGGAAGCCGCCATCTTTACGCCATATGTTTTTATTGGTCAAAAATTTGATCCCTTTTCAGAAATACTCGGCTTAACCTATTTTTTCCCGCCGTCCCATAAGAGTACATGTAAAAGATGACAACTTCAAACGTTAATTTCTCAAAATTTTCCACGGTTATAGGGGAAAATAAAAGTACCACAAGATTCGGCACATCTTGAACTATTGAAAATGTTATATCCCAGTTCGTAAATTTTCATGCAAGAGCGTCCTTAAGTAAACTTTGTTTTTTTTTCATACCATTCTATAGTCATTCAGTGGGTTTGATGAAAATGTGACCTACCAATAATTGACCGGACGGTTATTTACTAGTAAGCATTCGTCGTTTTTCATACCATTGAATGACCAGACAAAAAATTTTAAAAAATCGTAATTATTATTACTTTTTACCTATTTTAAATTGAGTTTTATGTAAAGTAAACCTTTTTTATTAATATTAAAACATTTTAATTAAAAAATAAGATGCAATATATCGGCAATATATAGTTTTCTGAAATGCTTGTGTCCAGCTTTCTTGTAAAAATATTGCTCCGAATTCAGTTTACAGAATACCTACATAGAATTATTATTTTTTTTCAGGATTTTTAAAATTTTCTCATATCTTTTATGTATTTATTTAAAAATATAGATATTCAGGAATGTAAATTTTTTTTTATACGTTTATAATAACATATAAATTTTTAAATTGTAATTTTTTATCTAGTAGTCATTCACTGGTCGGCGGTCATGCACTGGACGAGTTACCCTAATTTCAATTTTTGATAACATGATTAATGAAACTGAATATTATTCATACATCTTATGGCACCACTGAATCGTACCACTGAATTTTGTTAGAGCATCAAATAGAACATTATAAATATCTATTTTCAATAATATTAGGTTTACACAATAAGCGATACCTAATTATGAATGAAATTATGAGTCTGTAGCCTGATTTCATTTTGACAGCTTTATAGTAATTAACCTCTATAGCTTAATTTATTATTAATTCATAATTAGGTATCGCTTATTGTGTAAGCATAGTATTATTGAATATATATATATATATATATATATATATATATATATATATATATATATATATATATATATATATATATATATATATATATATATGGGGCATTCTCTGTCAACGCGACACCCCCTCTGCCCAGAACAATTTTGATCCAAATGAAGTCTACCTCGGCTCAAATGAAAGCTGTTGACTTCTACTTTCGAACGCCGTCTGGCGATTCCGAAAATTCAAAATGGCGGATCCAGTATGGCGGCTGAAAGTCTCGGAATGATGGAAAAACAAGTTTTTCTTCACTCTAATAGCGAATCTGATACGAAAATTGTTATTTCTTGCCACTAATATGAAGTTAGCGACATATTTTCTTACTACTACCGTTCAAACCGAGCGGTTAAAATTATATTTCAAGGTCATTTTGAAGGTCAAAAGTTATTTTCTGGATTTTCGGGCTAGTATTCTACGAAACTAGTAGAAAACTTGATTACGATCATAACTAGACTTGACCTTGGATCATTTTTCAAGGTCATGATTTCTGTCTCTCCATAATTAATGTTTTGTTGAACGTAACCTCCTATGAGACATTTGTTCCTTTGTGCATATCGTGGGACCGGCGATCTAAAAATTTCATGTATAAAATCCTTAGAGAAGATAAAGTTCCACAATAGAACTATCAAGTAGTTTTAGCATAACCCATTCTGAACCACGTGGAGATACTATTTCTCTCAGAACATAAAAAAAATTAAAAAAAAGGAGGATAAAAAATAGAAAAACTTGAATATTATAAAAAAAATTCAGTATATTTTCCCATTGAAAATTAAAGTAGAACAGATACAGACTTAGCAGCATTCGAGTACCTTTTCATGATAACTTTCCCGTCACTTGATAATTGAAAAGAATGATGTTTAAGAATGTATGGAACAGGTAATGCATCTTGAAACCTACGATTGAGTTTCCTTTTGAATTTATCATGTTCAGTCTGCGTAAAATAAAAAATCCTTATATTTTCAAAATGATTTTTAGCCCACTTCACAAGAGATGTGTGCGTCAGAATAGCATCTTTCGGTTTCGCCTTCAAGCTAGCTCTATAAGCTTCTCTTTTAAATATTGCACCAAGACCATCATAACAGCTTTTACCATGAGCAGTGGCGCAAAAATGCCACTCTGCCTCAATACCAAAATCCTTCTCATGATGAAGAAGATTTGCTATCTGAAAGCGGTTCTTGAAATGCTGTTTTGCTCCATCTGTCACGTAAATAATCTTTTTAAGTTTTTTTACTTTTCTCTTGATTTTTGGAATCAATAAATTCTGAATAGTATAGACAGAAGAAGTGTCATGCTTTAAACTATTCGACAAGAATACACAACTTTCATGCTTCAGCTCTGAATCTTCTTTATAATAGTAAATAGCTGGAAAAACAGTGCACTGGTCATTATTAAAATGGAAGGCTTGAGATGCATCTTGAACTGCAAAAGAGTAATTCTCAGAATAGTCGAACATTACCAGAACTTCTCCATTGCCTAGATTACTTTTTGTTTGAGCAATGAAATTACCTTGTTCTTTGGCAATATATGAGTGGGGTTTGAGTATCGCCAATTTGGCATATAATTCATCAACAAATTCTTCAACTGGTAGAGTTAAATTCTCCAAAGTTGATCTATCCGTTCCTGACCACGCACAGTACTCAATTTGTGAGATATTTGCCCCATCCAATATTTCAAGTAAACGAGACGTAAGATTTTCAGAACCAGGGCACTTCGAACATTCATCCAAGTGACAGTCAGGTGTAGGATTCTTACACATAATTTGCTGTAAACAATCTTTATAACTACAAATGGGTTCTTCTTGATTTTTCGCGAGCTTCTGAATATCGATTGCATCCAACATCAATTTACAATTTTGATGAATGGTGCAAACGCAGACGCTATGCGTTCCTCTAACACCAGCAAGAACACAATGTTTTGGTCGTAATTTCGCGAAAGTACTGAATCCTACTTGCACTGTTGGTTCTGCTATCTTGAATAATTTGTAAAGTTCTCGTAAATCGAAATATAAAAGACGTTTCTGCACCTGAGTCCGCTTTCCATCAATAATAACAGAGACAGTATCTTTTCGACCCGGCATCATCCGACTGTGCAGATCGTTATTATAACATTCAACAATGACTTCTATTACTGCCTTTGACAAAGTTTTACCATGTTTAGCCGTTGTTGTAGCTAAAATACCTCCATCGGCTTTGAGTTTTTTCGACTTTCTTACTAAATGTCTTGATGTATTGAATTCACGGGAAATTCGCCTAATATTCCAAGTTGATGGGGCGATTGTAAGTATAGTTAGTTTCAAAGGGTCATTAACTGCTAATCTAGAAAACTTTTCTTTTAATTCTGAAAACATGTCTTCCAATTCGATTTCTCTAGCTGATCGTGTAGCTTCTTGAACAGATTTATCAATACCAGTGTTTTCTGATGTCGTCTCTATATCCATGTTTTCATATTCGTTGTTGCCTTCGTTATCTCTTGTACCAATAGATGAAATGGGAGATCCACATAACTTTCTACACTTACTACAAATTTTTGAATTATCTGGCAAATCTGGAAATCTTTGTTTTAAGTTGTTCGACAACAAGCGTAAATCATTACCTATGTGACCCTTACCATTGAGAGAGTTGATACAACGATCGGACCGTGCTACAGTAGACATATTCAATCCATCTAAGTAAGTGATAATACTCGAATATAATAACGTAGGACTGTTAGAACAGGTGCTGTGAAAAATGTCTTCGAATTAATTTGAATCCTCTCGAAAATCGATGGGAACTATATGTACGAAACGTTTAGGAAAGATAATGCACGAAATATAGAACCACAGATACACCAAAGCACTAAACTTTTAGAGAAGCATCGGTACTTAAAGAGTTTCGAAAGAGGAATAAAAAAAGTTAGAGAGATTTTAGAAATGTTCTATTGTAAAGTTTAATTACAGGGTTATCAAAAAGTATGGAACCCCCGTATTTTCCCAGAAACGATATTTTTTGAAAAAGCTAAGGTCATACCGTAAGTAATTTTCAACGAGGATTTGTCTGGTCTGATGACCTTGAATCTGACCTCGTCGTTGACCTTCAAAGTCAATTCAAAAATTGCAAAATTCAAAAATTTTGCAATTTTTGATCGCATTGTATACGTGTATAGTCACACGGTCTTACACCAACTATAGCATCCACGGCGTCACGTCGGTTTTTTTCTCTCAGTGCGTATACTGCACGATTTTTGTGCAGGAGGAGCACCAAATCAAAAAAGCAGTAGCAGCACAAATGTGTTGTACCATTGCCACACTTTTTAATGCTTCTTCTGCCCTAAACTTTTTTACTCCTGAAGAACGATGAAATAGATTAAATGCGGAACAATTTTAGTGCAACATTTGCTCTAAAATGGGAGAGTAAAGGACTTAATGTTTAGTTACGAAACAATTCTTGCATTTGGTACTGATACTCTACGCTAACGTGTTTCTTCTCCACCAAACTTTTTTCAGTGATTCTGAAATGTTTCAAAGTGTGGATATAACCACAGTTTTTCTGTTACTGTTCCGAATTAGAACCGATTTATAGCATGAATTGAAGAAGTATAACTGCGAAAGAATCAGTTTATTAAAATTAGAACTCACCATGAAAATGACCTTGAAAAATGATCCAAGGTCAAGTCTAGTTATGATCTTAATCAAGTTTTCTACTAGTTTCGTGGAATACTAGTCCGAAAATCCAGAAAATAACTTTTGACCTTCAAAATGACCTTGAAATATAATTTTAACCGCTCGCTTTGAACCGTAGTAGTAAGAAAATATGTCTCAAACTTCATATTAGTGGAAAGAAATAACAATTTTCGTATCAGATTCGCTATTAGAGTGAAGAAAAACTTGTTTTTCCATCATTCCGAGACTTTCAGCCGCCATATTGGATCCGCCATTTTGAATTTTCGGAATCGCCAGACGGCGTTCGAAAGTAGAAGTCAAGAGCTTTCATTTGAGCCCAGGTAGACCCCATTTGGATCAAAATTGTTCTGGGCAGAGGGGGTGTCGCGTTGACAGAGAATGCCCCATATATATATATATATATATAATGTTCTATTTTATGCTCTAACAAAATTCAGTGGTACGGTCCATGAGATAGGATGTATGAATAATATTCAGTTTCATTAATCGTGTTATCAAAAATTGAAATTATGGATTTTTCTTGATATTTGAAAAAATTGAAACTTTTTTCCCTTTGCTCGGCTAGTATTGATCAAAAAAGCATTTTGAAGGGTTTTCGAAGAAGAATACAAAAAAAATTTGTCGAATAAAAAATATTTGACCGCAGCCTCAATATTTTTCGATGAAGGTATACTAAGAGGCCGCCAATCAGAGACTTTCAAAAAGGGTCATAAAATAAATACTGGCATATTCTACAGAAAAAATGAAAACTTTTTACCAATCAATGTTCTATACAAAAAGTTTAAAGATTTTGAGTTAAAAAATGAATAAACTTGGATTTTAACCAAAAATTGCAAAAAAATTGAATTTTCAATCTTGCATAGCCTTTTTATTTTTGCAAATATTGACCTAAAATTTGAGGATCATTTTTTTTTTTCATAAAAAACTAAAAGAAAACGAGTTTTGAGCGATTTTAAAATTTTAAGTTGCTGACTTCACCTGAAATATCCACACACACACACACACACGCGCGACGCACGCACACACCGCACTTCTAAAAGAGCTGTATTATGCACTGAAAAAACTCTGGCACGTAAGATGCACAAAACAAGTGGCTTATTTCGTCCCTGGATTCGGCACAGCACATCTCCCCTTCTGGCACGTAATACATACCGAATATTGCCGATACTTTGAAAACCTAACCTAAATTCGCCTTAAGATATGGTATACGCGCCGCCAGGGGGAATCAGTAGCACCGTTACGGGACAACAGCCGTGCCGAACCGAAGGGACCAAATACGTCCCTCGTTTTGTGCGTCTTGTGTGCCAGAGTTTTTTCAGTGTGTATACTATCGATTAGTACCCTATTAAAAATTCTCACGTGAGTACTCACGTGAGAATCGCGTGAGAATCACGTGAGATATGAGAAAATAATCTTAACAAAATAAAAATATTTGTTATGACTTCTTTGGTATATATTAGATTTGTTTGAAAAATACTAAATAGAAAGAAGTAAAACTTCCCAATTTGATGAGAAGTTATCAAAAACGAGGTACGCCTCGTAGATGCGACTTTGAAAAGTCGCATGCATGTATAAACTCTCGCTTCCTTATGTACTTTAGGCGGTGCTAATTTCTTTAAGGGAGCTCCGACTGCAAGCCATCTACCGGTTAACATGCAGAACTGCAGTTGAGCATTGCTGAGTGCTGCCGTTAACCGCTAGATGGCTTGTTGTCGGAGCTCCCTCAAAAGAATTAGCACCGCCTATAGTACATAAGGAAGCAAGAGTTTATATATTCATGCGACTTTTCAAAGTTGCATCTACGAGGCGTACCTCGTTTTTGATAACTTCTCATCAAATTGGGAAGTTTTGTTTTTTTTTATTTAGTATTTTTCGATTAAATCTAATATATACCAAAGAAGTCATAACAAATATGTTTATTTTTTTAATATCATTTTCTCATATCTCACGTGATTCTCACGTGAGCTCTCATGTGATTTTCACGTGAGAAAATGATCGAAATTGTCACGCGAGAATTTTTAATAGGGTAGACTTTAGACTACCCCTTCAGAACATAATAACAGCAGACAACAAAAACCTTTATTTCGTAATCGGTGACAGTTGACGTTTTTTATTTGTGACTAATTGTTTTCTGTTTTACAGATAATTTTTTAACAATGGAATGGAACCATTTCTCGATAAAAGACGAGCAAAAAGGAAAAAAAGTTTTCAGTGTGTGTGTGAAAAAACATCAAGATTCAAGCCTATAACTAACGTAAAAAGGACAGCTTAAGAGAACTTCATATATATTCTTCATCAGATATGTATAGTTTTGTTTTTTTTTTACAGTGTTTCATTGCGTAAAGAATGATACTTTGTGTCTTTTCTTTTTTACAATGTTTCAGGCTTCAGAAGATAGGCAAGATAGTTCAGCTCGTTATGCCAAAATCAAAACATAAAGCTATCGCATCAATTATGTCTAACGGGATTTTGGATATTAACCTTTAGAGGACGGAAAAGCCACTATAGTGGTTCGACCCATGATAGTCACTTCACCCACGAGAATACCCCAATATTAGATATGTTTTTTATGCATTTTCTTAGAGAGATCAATAACCCCAAATCGCCGTCCTTTAAAGGTTAAGGACTTATTGATAAATATAATTATTAAATATTCTTCACATTGGACTTTAAATTGAATAAATTTAATCAATAAACCATGCTTCCTAGTCGACAATTGGTTTCATTCTGATTAAACCCGGAATATTGGCATAAATTACATTTTATTTATTGAATAAGGCAATATAAAATAATATAAAATACCAATGGATATTTTTGTTAAAAATTGTAATATATTTTACTAAAATATGTCATATTTTAAAAAATAAAAATGCTTTGTGGTTTGTTTACAGGCATAAAAGCAAGGTTTAACCACCAAATGAGTGATTTGAGGTGAAAAAATCACTTAATTTTAAAAAAATTCAATCTCATAACTAAAAATGATGAGTGCGTTAGGGTCTGGGATTATACGGCCTTTCATCTTTAAATGTAAGAAGTCATATTCTACAACCTGGAGTGAATCCATTACCCGGATCTGGTATACACTCCTTGCTAGTATGTTTATAGTCAGTTTCTTCGTGCAACATGGTCGAATTTTAAAACAGCATTGGTCAAATACGTGACTTTTTATGAAGTTATCTATTTGAACTTTGTACTAAATTGAGAACAAGCGACGTTCGTGAAATATTAAAAGTTGAACTCCGGAGAATAATAACAATAGAGTGATTTACATAAAGGATAACTTGCCAATTGAATAAACTCGTATCGATACTTTTGTCCTCCTACGAAACACTAGTACTAGCATATCTTTTTTACACGGGATATAGTATTATAATAATTATTTAGAAGTGTGTGTCAATTATATATGCTCAGCAAAGCTTTTATAATCATCTTGGCATTTTAAATGTTGAGAAAAGTAGAAAAATTGTTTAAAAAATCTATTTAGATAACGGCATTAAAAAAAGCGCCATGTAAATAATTTTTTTTTTTTTTACGAAACATGTCTATACAAGACTAGAAACCAAGATTTAATGAAAAAATGGAGGTACAGATAATTTTTATTTATTATAATTTCACCTAGGAGCACCGTGGTATATCATGTATATATTTGGAAACGCAAAATGTAAACACAATGTGTGTGTGTGTGTGCGTGCGTGCGTGCGTGCGTGCGTGCGTGCGTGCGTGTGTGTGTGTGTATATATATAGAGAGAGAAGTTTTTGGCTATATTTATTTAATTATTTATTTATTTATTAACCAGAGTAATTGCATACAAACATTTTTCAAAACATATGTACTAGCACTCTCTTAAAACTTGTCAAACCAAATTGAACAAAATAGATTGCGATCTCCTTTTGACGATTGCTACGAAGTTGGCTTTTCTAAACGAAATACTAAAGTTGAACATCGCGTCAGGTTGAAAAGAAGTTTATAGGTTGATTTTCAGATGTCGAACTTTAGCCGAGAGCTTTTGGGGGATATGCATTTTTTCGGAGACAAATAAAGTTGACGTGATATCTAGCTGTGTTGGTAAAAGTATGACGCATGATCGCGCCGCAACTTGGTGTACGCGAGCGCGTCACAGTTACATATCTTAATAACAGCAGCGGAACTCGGCGTGCGTCCTCTGTTCACTGGCTCACGTACGAGCATTTTCTAGGTCGTTCTCGCGTAAGTTTTTCGACGACTACCGCGACCAAGGTGCTTGTGCTGAGATAAAGAGGCTAGTGAGGCAAGTGTGGGACTTATGAAAAAGTGAGCGGGACCGAGTGAGAGAGAAAGAGCCAGCTCTCCCAGATAAGTGCGTTTATCTTCGTAATGATGCTGAGGCCAATCAGCTGATTGCGCGGAAAATTTAAAAATATTATTAATATTTTTGTGGCATTGCATGAGTGCCAGCTAGAGTATTTATAATTGTGTCAGCGCTCGCGCCTTATCAAAATATGTTTACACAGTCGAAATTTCCTGTGTTGATGAGTGACGAAGAAAGCGCAGCTTGGCTTTTCTTCGCAAGGACTTCTCATTAGTCGACTCACCTCGAGTCAACTCGGCTTCTCGATTAGATCGTGTGTCTAGACAATCCATCTTAATGAAGCGCTCGGGTGCTTGCAACGCAAGTGTGAGCTCGTTTTTCCACTAGGGCTCTGCATGATCTCTTGAAACACGCGCGCACCCTCTGTTTATGTATGCACTGTGCAGTAGCCAAACAAGCGCGTGTTGTAAAAGACTGTTTCGTATAGAAGGTTATAACACATTATTCAATCAATTGTACAAATTCGACTTGTCGTGAGTAAGATTTTTCATGAATACTCTAATGATATATTTTTTTAGTCTATTTGCCGCATCGGCAACTTTATGAAAAATTTTATGAAAAAGCTTACCACTATAGAACATGCTATGCTCAATACTTTATTATTGTTAATGTAACCAAGTGCAGTTTGTATATTCGTGAGGGTACGAAATTAAAGTATAAGTACAAGCATTTTTCGTTAAATGTTATTCTGACATTTCTAAAAATAGTTGTTGGTTGAATTGTAACATTATTTCTCAATAGCTACAGGAATTTGAACCCTTAATTTTAAAACAGATGGCTCTTTATACGATTATCAAAAAATGATCAATAAAGTATTAACAACGGTATTGAGAAATTTTCAAAATTTACTTCATTTAATTTTTCATTCAATATTTTTTTACGTGTAGGTTTCTTTGAATTGCTTGAAGTTAGAATTTCAAATCCGTATCCGATATTTCTTTATATCGAGTCTGCAATTAATAGTTTTTTGGGGCTTCGCACAACTAATTTGTTTTATTCTTTAAGGAGGTTCTATGGTAAATAGAAATAACGCCAAGAATTTGATGAAACTTTAAACATAGTTAGATTGGTGTATAAAACAGCTTCGGTTAAAATTTTAGAAAGCTACACTGGTTCTGAAGCAAGAAATTAATGTTTTAATTTTTTGCGGTTTAACGCGAGCTCTTATGGGAAATCATGCTTTTTCGTTCTTTAACTAACAATATTTCTGTAACTAACGCTAAGATTTGGACGAAAATTTTTGACATAACAGAAGAATTTTCCAAAAATTATTAAACACTCTTCAAAATATGCATTCAGAGTCTATGACACAGCTAATAAATTAATAAATACAAAAAAAAGTACAATTCCCCTCAAAAAATGAATCAAATCCGCTTCTTGGTGGCACTTTTTATTGATAATTAGGATGAATAGAATCGTTATTTGGTGGAAGTTAATTTATGCGACCTGTTTAATGAAATATATCTCATGAATAAACAAAAATTGAGAAGTGTACTCATTTTGACTCGTGACGTTGCTAGAGAACCTCCTTAAGGTAGTAGTCATGTTAATTCAAAGAGTTTTATTTTAAAATTTTTACCACAACATAATATAATCTAATAACCAGAGAAATAATATATGTGATAGAGAGGTACATTGTCTTAAGCAAAAAAATTTGTTATAAATAAATATTTATCAAATACATGTAGATATTGTTGCTCGAAGAACAAGTCACTTTCACTTCTTACCAATTTTTTATTTTTTATTCGATTTTAATATTTGACGCCTCGTTTTGCTTTAAACATTTGACTATGACCCATCCAGGCTCATATAACGAAATAGTTAATTTATACGAAATAAGGTGTAGTTGCTCGTAGTAGAATTCAAATTTTTTCGAGTTTTTTATTCTTGAACTGTAAACAATTTCACTTTATTTCGTATACAATAGTCATTTTATAATATAAGCCTGGACTTGTCGTAGTCAAATGTTTAAACAGCAAAATGAGGTGTCAAATATTAAAATCGAATAAAAACTTGTTCTTCGAGCAACAATATCTACATGTATTTGAGAAATAATTATTTATAACAAATTTTTTTTCCCTTAAAACAATGTATCTCTATCACATGTATTATTTCTCTGGTTATTAGATTATACTAGGTTGTGACAAAAATTAAACAATAAAACCCTTCGAATTAATACGACTACTACCTTAAAGTGTACCTGCGTAATAATACCTTAGAGGAAGATTTGTAATAGTGAAAATTGAAATTTTATTAAAAATATGTTAGAAATGTGTTTTAAGTCATTTGTGGTCAAAATACATATGTTTTGAAAAATGTCTGTATGCACTTACTCTGTATGTAATTTACTCTGGTTAATAAATAAATAAATAAATTAATACTGTCAAAAAACTTCCACACACACACACACATATATATATATATATATATATATATTATATTTACATTTTGTGTTTCCAAATATATACATGATATACCACGGTGCTCCTAGGTAAAATTAAATAAAAATTACCTGTACCTCCATTTTTTCATTAAATCTTGGTTTCTAGTCTTGTATGGACATGTTTCGTAAAAAAAAACAAAATAATTTCCATGGCGCTTTTTTTAATGCCGTTATCTAAACAATTTTTCTACTTTTCTCAACATTTAAAATGCCAAGATGATTATAAAAGCTTTGCTGAGCGTATATAATTCACACGCACTTCTAAATAATTATTATAATACTATATCCCGTGTAAAAAAGATATGCATAATCATATATAATTGGCTGATTCCATTCAAATTCAGGCGGGCTGTCACAGATCGAATTTTTCTTTCATCTAAAAACTATAAGACTATATTCTAAATCATATTTAAGGAGACACGTGTCTCGGGATTTTGCTTAAAAAATTGTTTTCTTTACTCTCCACACGGAAAGAAATACCTTATGAAAAATTACTAGAATCTCAGGTAAAGATGGGACATACTCACACTCTTGAGCAATTTAGTATACTTCTACTAACTATTAGCATAGTTCTATTAAAAATTAATAGAAAAAGTTTTAAAATTTATTATAGTTACGATTCATTTTTAGTAGATAATATGGTAAAAATTTTAAGTCTAAATTTTAACAGAATAGAAAATAATTTTTACCATATTATCTACTAAAAATTAATAGAATTAGTTTAATTTTTAGTCTAAGTTATACTGAAAATTTAATAGACAGTATAGTAATTTTGTTGGCGCGAGGGTTGTCGGTAAAACAGGGTGTACCATATGTAGACAAGTCGAAACCTTACTTATAAGTGCGGCAGTGGCCGAGTGGGTAAGAGCGCAGCTTCGTAATCGGAGGGTCGAGGGTTCGAATCTCCTTCTCCGGAGTTTTTTCTTTTTCTCATGAATTTCAACCTCTCGTCAAAATTACTATAATATATTATAAAACTTGATAGAATGCAAGTATGTCCCACTTTTAATTAACACTCTAGTAATTTTTAGTGGATATTCCACTAATTTTTCATAAGGAATTTTTTTCCGTGCAGCCAAATCAATATTAGACGCAAAAATAGAGCTTACAAAATTTAAAAAGTACCTCAATTTTCAAACTGCTGTAACTTTCTCAATTTTTAACCTCTTGAGATGTGTTTTTTTTTTTTGCTAAATGTGAGGAATTTCATCTAGTTTGTAGAAAAGTCTCTACTTTGATGATTAAGATTCATAGAGTTATTAATGAAAAACTGAAAATGATGATTTAAAAAAATGTAAATATCTCAAAAACTATCATTTTTTTTCTTTGAAAAATTAATATGGTTTTATACATTAAAAAACTAACTTTTCCAATAGGTGCGAATATGCTATTTTTTTATTTTTTTTAAATGAATTTTTAAAGTTTTAATTGATTTTTTCGATTTTTAAGCTCTCAATTCGTATCGTTTTACAAAAATTATGCCCTATTTCTCTATCTATATTACTATCCTATTTACTAATATATTAATAGAGTAAAGAAGAAACTTTAAAATAAGTCACCAGAAAGGTTTCTTGATTGTACATGAATCTATAGCGATTTAAAGTTTAAGAAAGCATTGAAAGCTTAAACAAAAATGTATGTTCATCTTGATTTACTATTCTCATGTCACACTCTCGAAAAAGTCTTTCGAGAACGAAAGGAATATTTATTTTGTTTGAATTTGAATTGTTTGAATTGAAACCTCGGTTTCAATGTAAGGTAAAATAGCCATTACTGGGAGACTTACGACCACCTATCTCTTACACGTATGACTTAAGAATAATGCATTGTTTTTTTGCGAAATAAAAATTGCAACAAATAGTTTATTCTTCGTTTAATTGATTTTGTGAATAAAAGAATGTTGTTAAAATGTTATAAAAGTTAAAAAAATACATTTAATACGTAGTCTATTCACCCTTTAGTGGGACACGATTTTTCGAGATACACCCTAAAGAGGGAAAAATTAAGCCAATACTTGGACAATGTTAATCTTATGGGGTAATCAAACTTCATCCTAAAGTAGGACAAACTGCCAATAGTGGAACAATTTAAGGTTATATTAGTGAATATATAATACTCGATTATAGTAAGTTCTCAACGTTCTACCAATACTTGGCCACATACATTAAGTAACAAAATAAGGGTTTGATACGGCACTATATTCATGTCAATATCGAGGCAAAAGATACTATGTAAATACAGTTCCAGTATATATAGGCAACTACACGAAAAACTTGTCTCAAAGTGAGACACCTAATTTTGAAATATATAATAACTAAAATCGTTATAATGAATATTTATTTCATTTATAGACGTACCAAAAGTATGTATAAATGTTATTTTGTACATTATTCAGCGAAAATTCATAAATTAAAAGACCACAAAAGTTATACTAACTCTCGTGAAAAGGAAGCAAAATGACGAGTTCATACATGATTGATACACTGTATTAAAAGAGCACTGTTTATTATTTTTTCTTTTAAATTCATAACTTTTTGGAATCAAAATAAATCACGTAATTGAATAAATTAGAACTTAAAAATGATTAAAGAATTTTACTTTTATGATCTAAGTTCATATGTATTAGATTATTAATAGTATTTATTACTGTAGCAATGCAATTTTTGTATTTCTTTGATTTCTTTAGCACGTTCATCTTATTCTACTTTCTTAGTCTGACGGAAAACTTACAAATCATCCTTTTGTAGAAAAAGAATGTTAATCGACGAAGAATAGTTTGATACGTGAGTCACAAAATCGTCTGCATTTCTAATAAAACCAACATCATTTTTAAACATACTATGGGCTGTGGCATAATGTTTAACTAAACCCCCAATACCATCGCATGAACCTTTTCCATGACCTGTTGCAGAAAACATCCATTTTCTATTTTCTATTGAATTTTGGAGTTCATAGAATTGGTATCTATTTTTTAAATAACTCGCAGCTCCATCTCAAATAATTGTAATATCTTCTATCTCTTGCAAAATATATTTTTCCCTCAAATCTTTTATAATTAAATTCATAGCCATAATAACAAACTGACGTAAATATTGAGATTTGATTTTTACTCCAATGATAGCTTTAAATTTCATTTTGTAGTAAGATTGCCTAAGTTTCTACAAAGTCTATATGTATAACCAATTGAGATTCACTATTTTTTGTTAAAATTTTTATTTCTTTTATTGCAACGCATTGAATTTCATTTATCATTTTATGAGTGCTTACAGTGAGCGCGAGCTTTTTAATTCTATTAAGAAATGTTCTATTGTATCAGTTTTATTTAGCAAATCTGATTTTTTTCCAAATATTATAAGTTATTTCTTCACAAAGATCTTTTTCTGTTAAGGAGATTATTTCCAAATTATAACCATCTTTATTTGGGCATTTTTGGCATTCTTTTAATACGCACTTCATATCATCATTGGAACAAAATAACGAAGAAAATATTTTTGATTCGACATCTGAAATGCTAGATTTGTTTTTGTTATAATTCTGTAAAGTTATTAACATTAGATTTGAATTTTCACAATAGACGCAAAGACACGTATCGCTGGGTGGATTTGGTATAACCCATTTTGGCATTAAATCGTAGAATTTAGATTTGCAGATTTTCATTGCCATTTCAGGATTCTTCTCTATGAATAATGTACGTTTCTTTCATGCTGCGAGTGAGAAAACGCTTAATTTTTTTAGTTTTCATACCATCCTCTTTAAATGACACTGACATTGTGTAACTTTTATTTGCACTCTGACGAGATCAATTAACATCATCCTTTAAATAATAATCTTTGACTTTGGACGTAATGTCACTGTCTAAAGAATGGCCCATGTAAGTTCCAGGCTGTTTGTAGATATCTCCATCATTCACTAGTGCTCGTGCTTCATCAATGATATATTTAATTGCATTGCGTATAACTGACAGTAAATAGTTTTTAGAAATATCAATTGGAATAAGAGTTAGCAACCGCACTTATTCACAAAAAATTGAACAATTCTCGAAAGCTATTTTAATATTTTCGAGTAATTTATCACATGTTGCATACACTGCGTTTTCATTGAATTTAGTATTCGTTACATCACAAAATTTCATCATTTTAGTAGGTATTTCCGAATCGAATGCATCATTAATTGGTTTTCTTTTCCTACCCTATTGAAAAATGTCCCGTGAGATTTTTCAGTAGGATAATGGCAGATGTTTGTCGCATCTTACTGTCTACATTTTGAGGCATTTGACACATGAAGTTTTTAATTTTAAATAACTTAAAGTCTCATTAAGTTCATTTATAAAAATCTCACTATCATGAAAAATTTCTGCACTGCTGATAATTGGCGTAGAAACTGAAGATTCTTGACTACTTGAATGTGGTACATCAGAAATAGCAGTCTTCAATTTTTCTTGTAATATTGTACAACAACTTGCACAAATTATATCTTCTCTGAAGAGAGGAATATTTTGATACAAACTCTGTAGAACCTCTGGTAAGTCCCATAATCCCAAAAAGGATTTTTTAAAGAATGATAAACTGCATTCTTCTGCCTTCCTTTTAGTTCCTTGCATCGTTTTCTGGTAGGAATCCGTGTCATTATAATAATGTGAAATTTAGCTACGAGGGCAGATCTAGTTTCTGTCTGAGTAGCATATACTATTTTTCTTTATGCCCGGCCGAAAGTTTGTAGCACTATTTCGTCCGGAATTATAAATAACATCGAACGAGTTGGATCTGTCAGCTGACGAAAGCGTGTAGCCATATTATAGGAGTTTTCGGCACTGCGGTATTTGCGACCCGAGCGAAGCGAGGGTTGCTGGCCAGCGGATGCCGAAAACACATATGCAAGCTTAATTATATAAATAACAACTTATTAAAATTAATTAGAAACACAATTTCGCTTTATATTAAATATTGTTTATTTATTTCAACATATTAAGTTTTTATTAATTTCAATTTATGAAATAACAAATATTTCTAATTTTATATAAACATTTATATAGTTTTACATATATTTTTATAGTTTTATATATAGATATATTAATGTAGTTTTGCAATAAATCCTTAAATTAAAAATCAGACTTTTTTAAACATCACTTTTGTAATAATAGTAATTACTAGTTATAGTACAGTTTTCATATGTAATGTTAGAATGCCTTAAGCAATTGGGACATATATGATTCTCCTCCTTTCGATTATTTGATCTGGAATCTTCTTTATTGTTCATCGTATTATTATTTTTTTGAAAAGAGATCTTTATTGGTGGCTTTGATGAAAAATGTTGTTTCGTAGTGGACGTATCAGGTGCCAGTTGGTTCACAGTCAAAAAAAGTACTTTTGATTCATTTCCTGCGGGTGTAACTGGTGCTAATAGTTTTACAGGTAATTCAAGTGCTTTTTTTATTAACATGATGAACTTGTACTTGATTCAGATCATTTTCATCAAAATTATCCTGAAAATCATCCCAAGATATTACTAAATCTGAATTGTTATTTTCTTTGTTTGCATCGGTCATCATTGATACATCTGCTCTTTTAATTGATACTTCTGGATGTAATTGCTTATTCGATGAAGTACTTCTATTTTCATGAGTAATACCTTGAAAAATCCTCTCTCTATTCAGCATTGAATGTTCTGTATAACCTTGGGCTACATTGTCTGAACGCCATCCTCGCAGGTGTTTTGTCATGGTCATGTTTGCACCAGAGTTTGAAAGTAATGTCGCTGATGATCTTCGGAAACAGTATCCAGTATATCTCTTCGCATTATCTAACTATAAATATGTAGCTATTATTTGGGGTGTTTCACCTATTTTGTTTTTACCAATTACTTGGCGAGTACATTTTTCTTTAGAATATTGCACAAAAAATCTATCAATGAGCTCTTCTTGTGGTCTCAATAATAGTATATTACGCACCTAGGGAGGAAAAAACTTGGATAATCCACAGCTCGTGTAAATTGCCACCCGAGCCGAAGGCGAGGGTGTCAAACACGAGCTGTAGGCTGGCCAATTTTACTCCCGTGGTGCGTATACTATTTTTCGCCATACTCGGACCGAAAACACCACATTCCCGTTTTTGAACCGGGCGGGAATGTGGCACTACCGGCCAGGGTATGGCGAAAAATATATTCCTTAACTTTGTTATACTACAATGGTCCAATAATGAAGCTTCGCGGATACTCATTCTTGTTATTATTGATGGATACTAAAAACTTATCATTTAGATCTTCTACATCTTGCACTTTAATATTAGTAATTTCTTCAGACCTTAGTGCGTCACAGATGCGAAAAATAAGAATGATCTGAAATACAAATAAAGATTTATAGGTATGTACAATCATTGGGAAACATAAGTTGGGAATTTGTATTATTTACCTTTCTTACTAAATACAGTTGATCTGGTGCCGTATTCATAAGCTGTTGAATATGATCCCAACTTAGAGTAAGCGATTCTTTGTCGTATAACCTTTGGAATTGTTCTTGAGGAAGCTTTTTAAATTAAGATATCTATCAATAGCAACATTTTCTCTGGTTCTCAGAGTTTTCTTTAACATAGACCATGTATTCCACAGAGTGGACGGTCGCAATTTTCCTTGCAGTTCTTTGAAATAAACGAGTAAAATGCTTTCTGCAAATGAGTCTGCATTGTGTTTATGTTTCCATTGCATAAATGTATCATATAGTAGGAGATACCGGTCTTCAGATTTTTTTGGCAGTGTATTTTTTTCTATGATGAACTTTGCCTCTGCATCAAAATCTCTTATTACCTCTTCCTCGTCAGTACTGCATTCATCAGATGAATCATTATTTTGTAAAACATTCATTTTCACTGTAACTTATTCACTGCGATGATATGCAACTTTCGGTATCTCTATATACACGATCTTTAGGTTAGGCTGTAAGTATCGGTCGTCTGAAAATAGCTAGAACGATACACGTGGATTTTACGGGAAACTCGGAGGGTCCATTTCTGCTTGCACTAGCACTTTGTTCGGCCACGATTTCGCTACCATGTTAAATAAATATATACACGATCTTTAGGTTAGGCTATAAGTAGCGGCCGTCTGCTATAGCGTACTGCGACGGAAATTTTTCTGCCCGCTGGCTTGTTAGTCCCGATAGATGGCGCGCGCAATGGCTTACCGAGCAGAAATTTTTAGTTTCGATGCCTGTTCGCGGTGCCGAAACACGAACTTTCGGCCAGGGTACGAAGAAAAAATAATTTTTATATTAATGTAAGAAATAGAGATCTTGGTTGTCAATCTCACCGTTTTATCCCGCGACGCCTCAAATTGTTAGTGGGAATACCTGAAATCAATCGCGGTCACCAAGCGATGGACTGTGCGTACTATCCCCGCGAGCTAAAAATCAAATCGCTGAAGCGAAATTCAAATAAAATAAACATTTATCTCAGTAAGACTTTCAAGAGTATGAAATGAGAATAGTAAATCAAGATGAACATAGATTTTTGTTTAAGCTTTCAATGCTTTCTTAAACTTTAAATCGCTATATATTCACGTATAATTGATCAAGAAACCTTTCTGGTAACTTATTTTAAAGTTTCTTCTTTATTCTATTAATATATTAGTAAATAGGATAGTAATATAGATAGAGAAATGGCATAATTTTTGTAAAACGGCACGAATTGAGAGCTTAGAAATCGAAAAAATCGATGAAAACTGAAAATTCATTTAAAAAACAAATTAAATTTTAAGAAAATCGCTATTATTCAGTTTTTCATTAATAACTCTGTAGCATGAATCCACTATATAAATGGACATGTAACACATAACGCATAATGCATCACGCAAAATTTTGTAACGCTAGAAGCAAAGAGAGAGAGAGAGAGAGAGAGAGAGAGAGAGAGAGAGAGAGAGAGAGAGAGAGAGAGAGAGAGAGAGAGAGATGCGCAGGCGCATGGTAGCCAGGTCTCCGAGGGTAATGGGTATAAAAGGCCGGCCGCAGAGCAGCTCCGCTCAGATGGAGCCGGGCGCTCGAGGAGGTAAGTTGTCTCTAGGTCAGGGTGGGTGGTGGATCACGGTTACTGGGTGGAGGGTACTGGGTACTGGGTGGAGTGTACTGGGTGGTTGATACTGGGTGGTTGATACAGGGTGGGGGGTATTGGGTGACATGTACTGGGTGGCTGATACTGGGTGGCTGATACTGGGTGGCTGATACTGGGTGGTTGATACTGGGTGGTTGGTACTGGGTGATTGGTACTGGGTGGTTGGTTGAGAAAGGAGGGAGCGAGAGAAAGAGGGGGAAGGAAGGAGGGAGGAGAGAGAGGCGAATAATAATTTTAGAGAAATGACTAATAATATTTCTGTTTTTCAAATTCAAAGTGTATATCGTAGTAAGTATGGACTTTACTGTTAACGGTTGCAAATTCCTAATATGTGTAATTATTTGTATTCAACTTAATCAATAGTTTTGTACCAAACGTTATTTTCATTTTTGTTAAATTTCACAAAATCAAATTATTTTCATAATATTTTTCGAAGTAAAATATAAAATAAAAAATATTGAATGTAATTACATACATACACATATATACTTTTCTAATAATTTATATTGAAAAATCCGTTAACATTTAGTGAATTCACATTAAGTTTATAATTACGGCTCCTGAATAATTATTATTATTATATATTATTGATTGAATATTCATGATTACAATTGCACATTTACTGCGATTTTTGAAAACTTCATTTGAAACATTGAGAACATACCACGAACATTGAAAACTTACTATGAATATTGGAAACTTACCACAAATATATTGAAAACTTACCACGAACATTGAGGACTTACCATGAACATTGAGGACTTACCATGAACATTGACAACTTACCTTAAACATTGAAAACTTAAAAATTTAACATTGTGGCGTTGGAATTCCAACATCAAACACATATTGCATTACTATTAAGAATTTATCATTATTAATGAATTACAATCCCTAAAAATAGAAAACAAATTGCTAAAACAACTAAACAACGAATTGCAAGATAAAGACAGAATTTTAAACGAACTGCTTGCCAAAGAAAAACAGGGCAACAACAATAAAATCAAGACTTTCGCAAGAAATTACAGCTAATACCAAACCTAAAATTAAAAGAGTGCCTAAACTAATCATAAAAAGACTGACAACAAAGATAGTACAGACTTGGAAAAGACAGTTCTCCAACATCTAACACAAGACAAAACAATACAAACAAAAAGTGTCTCATGCAAGAACAAGGATACAGTGATAATAAACTCCATGAATGAAGAAAATATAAACTCACTTGTGAATTCACTAGGAGGAAAACTATCAAACAATTTTAAAATAGAAAAAGAACAAATAAATAACCCAAAACTAAAAGTAATAGATATTGATATGGATCATGGAGGTGATAATGAAATTGAACTTGACATAAATGAAAGAACCTTCAGTAACATGGATGATAAGTGCAAGTTACTACATGTATATACTAACGAAAAAACAAAGAGGAAATGTGCAATAATAGAGGTTACATCTAGCATTTATAAACACGTCAAAGACAATAAAAGCAGATTATTTGTTGGGCATCAAAGTTGTAGAGTGTTTGATATTATTAACACAACTCCGTGCAATAAATGTGTTAGATTTGGACATAGCAGTAAAAAGTGTGTAAATCATGTCACGTGTAATAAGTTTGCGGATGCACACTTACCAGCGAAGTGTACAAGTACATTGAGTAGATGTGCAAACTGTGTCTATAGTAATGCTAAGTACAATACCAAATATAACATTAACCATAGTGCAATTGACGAAGAGAGAGACTAGCAAGTGTTGACTAGAGAGTTTTGCAACAGTCCCGTAACACGGAGATAGCATCACCAATGAGCCAAAACACGGAGACAACAGCAACAACAACAACAATACAAAATGGATAGTAGTATAAATTTGATTGCGGATATACAAAATGATATAATTAATAGAGACTATAATTGTGACGATATAGGTGAACTAAACAAATGCATGGCTTTAGAAAAGGAAGTAATTTTAAATGTAAATATAAGAGGCCTAAATGCGAATTTTAACAATTTACTTGCTTTCCTAAAAAGCCTTGTGATAAAGCCATGCATTAAACACGGAAACTTGTACGCCCTGAATCTTTTAATATAACTGGGTACAAAATGTACTATAACAAAAGTTATATTAATCAAAATAATGGTCTGGTGGTTTACATAAGCGACTACATTACTGAAATGACGGAAGTAATAAATATTAATAATCTTAAAATAATAAATTCTAAAATTGCAATAGAAAACAATAGAGAAATATTATTATCTGCATTATATAGATCACATGATATAACTAAAACGGAATTCTTCTTAAATCTCAAAAAATTAATAGAGCATAACAGCAAGTTTAAAAATAATCTAATTATGGGAGATTTTAACTTTGACATTTCAAATCAAGATAAACTTAATCAAGAATTTTTACATGTACTCTTGGAGGATAGTTATTGCCCAGGCTTTTGTAATATTACCAGACCATCAGATAAAACAGGTATTTCAGGACCTTGCATAGACAATATTTTTATTAAATTAGATAAAATAGCTTATAGAACTTTTACACTTCGTATACCACTTACTGACCATTTTCCACTTTTTATGTCAATAAATAAGATAAGAACTACTGAAAATATAGATACCATAAAACATATAAATTACAATAAACTCAGGACCGCCGCGGATTCAATAAACTGGAGTGAATTGTTACTCATAAATGATCCAAATGTAGCTTTAAATAACCTTATTGGTAAAATAAAAATGTGTCTCTATGCAAAGTTGATTATAAAATAAAAACTAACAAAAATAAAAAGATGAGACCTAGGAATAATTGGATAACTAAGGAAATTATGAAATCTTGTACTACCAAAGAAAAACTGTATAAATTGTGGAAAAAAGATCCTTATAATAATAGGAAAAGAGAAGAATATAAGAATTTTACCAATATCTTAAAGAATATTATAAATAAAGCGAAGGAATTGTATGATAAAAAACAAATAGAATCTAGCGTGAATAGTCCCAAGAGGATATAGAATGTGATAAATCAACAAATTGGAAAAAATCGTAAAAGGAATACTAACATTAACTATTTAACTGATAGTGATAAGAACATATCTGATCCGGTAAAAATTGCTGAACACTTTAACAAATTTTTCTGCTCAATTGGCAAAAAGCTAAGTGATAACATAAGACTACCGTCAAATGAGGAAATTAAACTCCCTACAATGAACAGCAAAAGTATACTCTTCGAGCCAACCAACCACCAGGAAATTTTAAAAATTATCTGCCGAATGGAAAATAAAAATGGTGATATTGATAATATCAATGGCAAAACATTGAAAACCCTGGTTAAGGTGGTCTTACACCTAAAAATTTTGAAAAAATCAACTTTTTTTATTGAAATTTTGAACTATATATGTTATTCTGAACCTAAAAAAACTAGCTTGGATCAAAAATTAAAAAAATTAAAAATGATATCGTTAAAAGAGCTTACTATCTTCAAAATGACGAACAAATTGATTTTCCTTTTTATTGCCTTTTCTATAGGTTTCTGATGTATATAGGAACACGTTTACTTGTATGTGTTTTAAAATATCAAAAAACATTATTTAAGACTTATTAGTATAAGAATTATAAAAAAAATAATTAAATTTAAATACGGGATTTATTATAAAAATAATATAAATCATATTCTGGAATTTTAAATCCAGTGGAATCGTCTTTTGAGTTGTGACAATTTTGCACTTCTGTTCTTATAGTAAAGTGACCATTCCGTCAACGAAATTTGACAGCAAATTACTATATTGATACTCCCTTTTGTATACGTATATACTTATAAAACTATAATACCATAGTGTCAACACAGTTGCACAGCAGACAGCTCAAAATCTCAAATAAGCCAAGATACATAACCATGTTATTTCAACAGTTTGTTTTGCAGAGTTTTTGCTTTCAGATAGAGAAGGATTTTTTCTTAGTGCTTGATTATTTGTATTCATAAGTGAATTTAGGGCTAAAAATTTAATGTATTGTGTATGTGAAGATATATGTCTGAAAAGTGTAAGCGTAATTATAATACAAGCGTGCAGTGACAGTTTTGTTTAAATTTGGAAAGTAGTTTCAGGTCAAGATGGGAATGCTGTATGAAAATTAATACTGAAAAACATGTGCATTGGCAAGATTGAATTAAGTATTTTAAAGAAGAGGCAATAAAAATTTTTATCGCATAAAAATAAATACATCTTTTTTCTAAGAAAGATAAAAGTGACATATTAAGTCTAACTCACTATAGGATATATAATTCAATTCAGAAGATTTGTGAATTGCAATAAGTGTCAAGATGTTATCTATACACATAAAAGCAACAAGCCTGCTCACAAGAATACAGGCTTAAATTCAACATATATTTAATATATAATATGTGTAATCAAGTGATCATTGAAAAAATGGGCTTATCGGCTTTTATGTACTTTTGTCTATGACAGTGATGGCTTCTTAAGTTTTGATTTGGATTATTGGGATTTCATATTTCATAAGACCAGGCGCATATTTTACATTTATCTTAGTATTATAAATAATAATCTAACTCAGTTCAGTGTGTTAAAAAGTGATTCAACAGTGGATGAATGAAAAGTACAAAAGGACAGATTGAGCAGTAACTTTTAATGGAACGAATGCTGCTCGCTTAGCAATAACTTTTAATGGAACGGATGCATGCAAGGTGCCAGAGCTTCTTTTTTAACCATTTTATATGGGAGAACAGATAACAGATATACAGGAAAGTGAGTTTCAAGAAGAAAAAGAATGGGGATCAAATGGATGATTATTTTTAGAGTTTTATGGTATTTTTCTTTGCAGGCTTATTTCTCAAAATGTCATTTTTTAAAGTCTGTCGTAATTTTTCTCTGAGACCGGTCGATGAATTTTCATGAGACAAAGTGCAAATTGTTTCTAATTTATGTAGTTATGAGCGTAAGAGTTGCAATTTTAAGGTTATCATGTATAAGTATTTTTTCATGGCAAAAACCCTAAAAATTCAAAAAAATGCAAAAAATTATTGCAAAAAAACCAGTTTTTGCCAGGAAAAAAATACTTATACATAAAAACCTTAAAATTTCAACTCTTATGCCCATAACTACATAAATTAAGAACAATTTGCATTTTGTCCCATGAAAATCCATCATGCGGTCTCAGAGAAAAGTTACGACAAACTTTTTTTCTTGAAAATGCTATAACTGAGGATAAAATGAGTTTAAAGACCTCTGCCTTGACTCATTTTATTCAAAATAAGTTATATTTACAATATATTTTGATTATTTTATTATAATAATAATAATTTTTATCATTTTTTTTAGGTAATTTTGGCCAGAAAGGCCTATATGTGTAAGACCGCCTTAAACATATAGCAGAACCCCTAGTTTACATTTTCAACTTCTGTATAGAAAAGGCCATCTGGCCAGATACACTGAAAACTGTAGAAGTTATACCTATCCATAAATCAAAAGAAAAACATATCGCCACTAACTACAGACCCATTTTACTTATCTCAAACCTAGCAAAAATATTAGAAAAACTCATACACAATAGAATAACAAATTTCATACACAAATGCGAAATACTTGCAAAAAATCAATTTGGTTTCAGGAAAAATAAAAGTACAAAAGATGCTCTATCCCTAATATCTAACGCAATATATGATAAATTAGACAAGAGCACTCCCATTGCCATAACTTTCCTGGACCTCGCCAAAGCTTTTGACATGGTAAACCATCAAATTTTACTTGATAAACTATACAATTATGGAATAAGAGGAAGTGCTTATAACCTAATAAAAATTTATTTAGGAAATAGACTGCAAAAAGTAAAATTAAATAATATAAACAGCCAATTCCAATCAGTCAATATGGGTGTTCCTCAAGGAACTATTTTGGGATCCTTCTCTTCTTACTTTATATCAACGACTTGCTACTAGACATCCCCGAAGACACTATAGTATCATACGCAGATGATACATCTGTAATAACGACAGCCAAAACCTGGAAAGAAGTCGAAACTAAAATGAATAAAACTCTACATAAAATATCAACATGGCTAGCACTCAACAAGCTATCATTAAACACAGACAAGACAGTTTACATTGAATTTGGAAATAAAATAGATAGCACACCAACAAATTTAGACATTAACATTCAAGGCACTAAAATCAATAGAGTAGAAAGTACGAAATATTTAGGCATCATTTTTGATAGTAGCATGAGATGGAACGAACACATGGAATTCATTTACAATAAAACTAAATATCTCATTTTCATTTTCTATAAACTGGCAAAACTCATGACTACTGATACCTTGAGGATGATATATTATTGCCCTCTTTCACAGCATTATTTCATATGGAAATATAGCCTGGGGAAGCGCGTATTCTAACAGTAAAAGCTTTCTCAATAGACTACAAATAAGGTTACTTAAAATAATTAATAAGAACAAATTTACACTCGACAAAAACCCTATGAGCTTGGATCAAATCTTTTCGTACGAATCACTGTCTTACCATTACGAAGAATTATAGTCAACTTTTATTAACTCCAATAGTATACAACGAGAAAAAAAAAGTATACAAATTCCAAGAAGACACCTGACCATTAGCACAAAAAACAGTTATATTAGGGCATTAATGCAGTTCAATAACCTACCAAATAAATTAAAAACAATTAGATCATACGTCAAGATGGCGTCGGCGAGGAAACGACCTCCCAATAAGAGTAGTACAAAATATTACAAATGTCATTCAAAAACACCGTTGGCAACGGTAATTTGTATTATATGTGGAAATGCATACCATAATAGTAATTTCTATAGATTGCGCAACACAAAAGACCTAGGAGATAACTTACAAGGAAGGTACCCCAAGTGTAAGTCGCCGATTTGGACGATATTGCAATATGTTGTAGTACATTAAAAAATAAGAGACACGTATTTTTTTTACGTGCTGATAGACACTTTAAGGGGGTGAAATCTACCCCTAAAGTTCACCCTCAAAAACAGTTTTTTTTCAAATATTTCAAAAACGAATAAAGCTAGCTTAATGAAACCGACGCCAAAAGTTGTAGAATAAAAATGCCTTCAAAATAGCATTACTTTCAATTTTAAGGGTAGCAACCCCTATTTTTCTTTTTTTCAAGAAAACTAAGCTTTTTTCATCAATTTTCAGCTATAAAAATTACAATAAATTATATATCGCCTCAAAACTGATTCCATTTAAAAGAAAATTAAAAAATAAAGTTGACCTGTCTCGTGGTTTTGGCCAAAATTATTTTTTAGGGGTAACTACCCCTTATTTATTTTTTGTTCATTATTTCAGAAATAAAGATACCTTAATAAAACCAACGCTAAAAATTTTAAATAAGAAAGGCTTCAAAACAGCATTATTTTCAATTTTAATGGTAGCAACCCCTATTTTTTTTTCAAGAAAACTAAGCTTTTTTCATCAATTTTCAGCTATAAAAATTATAATAAATTATATATCGCCTTAAAACTGATTCCATTTAAAAGAAATTAAAAAATAAAGTTGACCTGTCCCGTGGTTTTAACCAAAATTATTTTTTAGGGGGTAACTACCTTAATAAAACTAACGCTAAAAATCTTAAAATTAAAAAGGCCACAAATCTGTATCACTTTCAATTTTAAGGGTAGGAACCCCTATTTTTCTCTTTTTAAGGAAATTAAGAGACTTTATTGACTTCAATGGTGAAACTTATCGATTTTTATCGACTTCTACTAACTTTTTCTAGCAGGGAGGGTAAATGTGTTTATTATTTTTTTCTGAAAAAATTGCGTAAATAATCAAAATTTAGTGAGATTAATTTTTTTTCAAAAAAATAATAAAAATTAAAGTTACGTGTTGCAGAAAAATACAAAATGAAATGATAACTAATGTAAATATGGTTTTTGTTTTAACAACACAAGTTTTATTATTACTATTACTACAAAAAATTTAAAGTATTCTCAAAAAAGTAATTGTTTGTCGAATAGCTCGAGGCATTATGGATTGTAAGTTGTACAATAATGATATTCTTCAAAAAAGTGTTTTAAGCATAAAGATTTTTTACACCACGAACATCTAACAATTGCAACATTATTACAACCATTGATCTCACAATGCGTTGCACAGGAATCTCCGAAACTGAAACTTACGGGGTATATTTAAATAGATTTTCATATCGTGGAGATGAAAATTGGTTATGAACCAAAGACTGTAATTTAATTATATTATTTCTCAAATGTAAATTTAAGTCTTCGTCTATGAGCAAAACATGGTTTGAAAAATGTTTAACATAGTTCTTCCATGTGCGGAATCCATATACATCTAACGGCTGTATGTTTCCAGTCGTTCCTGTAGGTATCATTTTGAGGTGTAGTGTTTTATCATGTGGCGTAACTTCCTGTACAATCGTTGGACAATGACCACTCCACGAATCAATTAGCAGCATGCTTCTAGGTCCAACTTGAGGAAAATATACCTCTTTTAACCACGCCTTAAAGAGTTCTACAAATTTTGATTTTATTTAAATGTGTCTTCCGAAATAATTAACGTTTTATTTTTAGAAATTAATAGAACGTGATTTTACCTGAATTAAGTTTTCCAGATGTCGAGGATGTAACATATACGTTTGTAGGCACAAACAAATTTTGTGAGACAATTGGTCCAAATTCTCCGCTTCGTTCCTTTAATACTAAAAATAATGGTGATAGTAACTTCCCTGCGGCTGAAATTGTCGGCTGTACAGTATAGCTATGAGTTGTTGATGTGACCGACTGTACAAGGCACTGTAATTTCTTTTCTCCTTCAAAAGCAAGAGATCGACCAGAATGCATTTCCAACTGAAAACCAGACTGGTCTGAATTATATGTATTGTCAGCGCCTATTTGATTAATCAATTGTTTGACTTCTGTTACGAATTCTACTTCTTTTTTATGCAAATCATTTCTATTTTCTACATTTTTTTTTGTGATAAATTTATTAATTTTTCGAGAAACAATTCTATGGGTGTTTTTAAATTTTGAAAGCCAATGTTTTGAAGCTGTAAATCTTACGTCCTCATTTCCGATTAATTTTCGTGCTTGTAGAGCCCATCTTCTTAAATCGTTGTCATGAATTATTAATCCAGCTTCAGTAGCAGCTTTAAAATTTTCTAGTGTGAAATCGCAAATTCTTGCAATTTTTTCTCGGTAAGTTCTACCTTGATTGATTTGGTGAGCCCAGAGATGTAACTGTGTTTCAGAACTGACTTTCCTGAATCTATTTTGAACTGTTTTAAGCGATAAATTCTTTTTTGTTTTTCCACTTCTCCAATATTCTACAGCCCTTTTTTTGTATTCAAAACTCAATGGTTCTTCATGTCCCGTACATTGATCCGTAGGTAATTCAGGATAGTAAGGAAGTGTATGTAAATCAACATCTTCCACAATACGTGCATCTGTTTCTTTATATTCTTCTTGAAAATCCAACGATTTTTCCATTATAACATCTATGCTATTAGACGATTCCATTAAATCTAACAGTATCATTTAGAAATGGTCTTTTATTTCTATTTCTTTAATATTATAAGGGCTATCTTCAATATCAAGTGTTTGAAAATAGGCAAGCAGCAAATTAATAACATTCAGAGGATTAATTTTCATTTTGAGTGCTAAAATAATCAAACATTTATAAGAATAATTGCATACAGAAATAGTATCTTTACAACACACATATATAGAATGCTGAAAATAAAAACATTTTTTTAATTTGTATGCGTCACCCCTCTAAACGTTACATTACTATGTTGCGAGAACATAGCTATTTCTCAATGAGGAAGCTTTGTACGTTGTACGTTGTACGCTTTTACTGATGTACGCCATCATGCGACCAATGTCTTTTTACCGGGAAATATTTGTTTAAATATTAAAAAAATACCATATTTTCACAAGATAATAATGTTGCATTTAAAAAGGCGACACATACAAATAAAACAAATATTTATACTTTGGGCCATCCTGTTAAGAATCTATTAAGAATATCGTATCTGTATATTTCTTTACTAAAGCGCTTGATTAAAATGAAAAGAAGGTAATCTCGAGTTTTTTTTTTAATTTGTAAACAGTAATCGATAAGATGTATTGCACAATGCCTGTTAATTTAGATTTATTAAAATTAAGATTTAGTTATTTAAAATTATTATTTGTATGTAAAATTTATTATTTGTAAAACATCTAATAGTAAAGGAACCGTATACAATTTTGGCTAAAAATTGAATCAGGATTTGGTTAAATGTAGCCAATGGTAGGTTTTTGGTGTAGTTATAGAATTTGTAGCTAATGGCCGTACTACCAAGGTGTTTTTATAAGTAAAACAATTATTTACAACGTTTCGGACATTTTATTACGTCCCTCTTCAGGTTCTAAATACAACAATTATACAATTATTTTTTACAATTCACAATAACTTAATTTCGCATTAATAAATAAAACTTACATTTAAAACGTATTGTCAGATTCTTTTACGGAAAGTAATCCGTTCGTCACTGCTTACAATTCGGATTTTTCGTCGTATTTATACAGATTACGCATATATGTGTGTGTATAAGACGCGCGTACCCATCCCCACCACTGTACGCGCGTCTTATACACACACATATATGCGTAATCTGTATAAATACGACGAAAAATCCGAATTGTAAGCAGTGACGAACGGATTACTTTCCGTAAAAGAATCTGACAATACGTTTTAAATGTAAGTTTTATTTATTAATGCGAAATTAAGTTATTGTGAATTGTAAAAAATAATTGTATAATTGTTGTATTTAGAACCTGAAGAGGGACGTAATAAAATGTCCGAAACGTTGTAAATAATTGTTTTACTTATAAAAACACCTTGGTAGTACGGCCATTAGCTACAAATTCTATAATTGAATCAGGAGTCTATAATTTTGTTAATAACAGAAAGTAAACAATACAGTATACACAATAAAGTATATTTTGATACATTTTTTAATTTTCGTAAAAATATTAAAAATACTTTATGCACTTATAAATCAGGATTTTTTAAATCTTTAAAATTAAAGAAAAATCAATTTAAACTATTTGTGCTCTATAACGTCAAATGTATCTCCAAAAAATGTAACAATGTACGAAATTGCGTACTTTCTAATATGTTCATTAAAAATAAAGCAAAATATAATTTTGAAAAGCTGTTATAATTTTATTAAAGCCTATAGACAGATACGAAATTCTTACAATTAATGCATTAGATCTGATATATAAATAGACATTTACCTGTAGTTTTGTAGTGCTGCTGACATTAAAAAAAATGAATTGATGCAATATTACAGCCACAATATTGTAGAAATAACCACTTTCACAAAACAACACTGCACGACTGGAACTCTACCGATTTATAAATACAATGTTTGCCAGCAATATATGAAACTACGAGTTAAATCACCAATCTATAAATATCCGCCTCATAATAACATAAAAATAACATATTATTTTCTCATTCACAATCAGCGATTACTCTTATTTACTGCATAAAAATCACTTACATCCACGTACACACACGCACACACACATTAATTTTTTTTAATGCTTTATTTATCACGTATCAAAACGGTACGATTGCCTTTGACGAAGTATTTATAATAATACATAAAATATAATAAAGGGAAGTAAGAACATAATGAACTTCCGGGGATGATTTGCACCCCTTTAAAATGGATTATTCACAGATAAATTTACCGCAAGGTGGTGTGGAAATAATATCTTATCAACTGCGGATCGGAAAAAGATGCTATCTCTGATGAGGCTAACAAAAGATGGTATTTCGGCCAAGGATAAAAATAAATTATATGAAAATATTATAAATATTTTAAATGAAGTATACCGTATTGTAACATGAATTATATAAAATATATTCTAAAAAATGTATAATTATTTAAAATAATAATGTAAATATATTCAATATTATTAAATAACTGTATTTAAATATGTATTATAATATGTATTTATTTATAATATGTATTGCTTTATGTATTTCTTATTAGCCATATAATTCTCTTTTTCAAATATCTTTAATCGTAATTGACCTATTTTCTTTTGCAACGAACTCGGTTCGAAGATGTAAAAAAGATGTCTCTGTGCCAAATTTCAATACGATTGGTTGACTTTTACTCCTGTTATCGTGTCCAAAAGAAAAAAGCACTTTTTTCCAAAAATTTTTCTTTCTCGAAAACAAATGAAGATAATCACTTTAAATTTTAATCAAATATAATCCTCAATGAGTATTATAAATGGTTAAAATTTTAGGTCAATAAATCAACAATTTTCTGAGAAAACACAATTAGAAAATTAAAAAAAAAAAATTTTAACCTCAAATATCTTTTTATTAATTTACTAATTTTTTTTCAGCAATGAACTCGGTTCGAAGATATAAGAAAGCTGTCTATGTGCCAAATTTCAAGACGATTGGTTGACTTTTACTCCCGTTAACGTATCCGAAAGAAAATTCCCTTGTTTTAAAAAATATTTCATTTCTCTGAAACAAATGAAGATAATCACTTGGAATTTTTACCAAATATAGTCTTCAATGAGTGTTATAAGTGGTTAAAATTTTAGGTCGATAAATCAACAATCCTCTGAAAAAACGCAATTCGAAAATTAAAAAGAAAAATTTTTAACCTCAAATATCTTTAATCGTAATTGACCGATTTTTTTGGGCAACGAACTCGGTTCGAAGATATAAAAAAGCTATCTCTGTGCCAAATTTCAAGACGATTGGTTGATTTTTACTCCTGTTATCGCGTCCGAACAAAATGCAATTTTTTTCAAAAATATTTTTTTTCTAGAAAAAAAATTAAGATAATCACTTGAAATTTTAACCAAATATAGTCTTCAATGAGTGTTATAAGTGGTTAAAATTTTAGGTCGATAAATCAACAATCCTCTGAAAAAACGCAATTCGAAAATTAAAAAGAAAAATTTTTAACCTCAAATATCATTAATCGTAATTGACCGATTTTTTTGGGCAACGAACTCGGTTCGAAGATATAAAAAAGCTATCTCTGTGCCAAATTTCAAGACGATTGGTTGATTTTTACTCCTGTTATCGCGTCCGAACAAAATGCAATTTTTTTCAAAAATATTTTTTTTCTAGAAAAAAAATTAAGATAATCACTTGAAATTTTAACCAAATATAGTCTTCAATGAGTGTTATAAGTGGTTAAAATTTTAGGTCGATAAATCAACAATCCTCTGAAAAAACGCCATTCGAAAATTAAAAAGAAAAATTTTTAACCTCAAATATCTTTAATCGTAATTGACCGATTTTTTTGGGCAACGAACTCGGTTCGAAGATATAAAAAAGCTATCTCTGTGCCAAATTTCAAGACGATTGGTTGATTTTTACTCCTGTTATCGCGTCCGAACAAAATGCAATTTTTTTCAAAAATATTTTTTTTCTAGAAAAAAAATTAAGATAATCACTTGAAATTTTAACCAAATATAGTCTTCAATGATTGTTATAAGTGGTTAAAATTTTAGGTCGATAAATCAACAATCCTCTGAAAAAACGCAATTCGAAAATTAAAAAGAAAAATTTTTAACCTCAAATATCTTTAATCGTAATTGACCGATTTTTTTGGGCAACGAACTCGGTTCGAAGATATAAAAAAGCTATGTCTGTGCCAAATTTCAAGACGATTGGTTGATTTTTACTCCTGTTATCGCGTCCGAACAAAATGCAATTTTTTTCAAAAATATTTTTTTTCTAGAAAAAAAATTAAGATAATCACTTGAAATTTTAACCAAATATAGTCTTCAATGATTGTTATAAGTGGTTAAAATTTCAAGTCGATAAATAAAATATTTTTTGAGAAATTAATTTATGAAATATAAAAATGTTTTCCTTAATAACAAATGACAGAGTAAAGATAATTCAACTTTTAAAAAAAGAAATTGTAGGTAATTTGAAGACCTTTCAAAAACAGTTTACTATATTATGTAATAATGGCTGTATGATATGAAAAAATCAAAAAAACTGAAAATTAAAAATCATTTTTTGGTTATAAAACAAAAGAAAAACGATAAAATGAAAAAATAGGTTAAGCTATCTCTATTCTATGTCCAAACGAAGAGAATAAGCCCTCATAGATGAAAATCGGTCAATTCGTTCAAAAGTTATAGCCGGTACACACACACACACACACACACACACACACACACACACACACACACACACACACACACACACACACACACACACACACACACACACACACACACGCACGCACGCACGCACGCACACACACACACACACACACACACACACACACACACATGCATACAGACACGAAAATTTTTGTTCTCAAAAACATCGGATATTGGTGCCAAAAGTCTTAAAAAATGTTTTTAAACATTTTTTGTTCCAAAAATTTTTTTCACCATTACAAAGCTTCCTCTTTGAGGAAGCAATATAAATATTTTTCGTTTTTTGGTTCACAACAACATATAAAAGTTTAAATAAACATGTTACTTTTCTTGTGGAATTCAAGTCAAAATTAGTTTTTCGAAACAGCTTTACAATAATCCGTTTAAACAAGTAGTTTAACCAAACTAATTTTGCAAAATTAATGATAAATTAGTATTTCGTATTGCCCGAAAGCGCTAAAATTACATAGCGTTTGTCTGTGTTATTGGTCAAAATTTTATGGTCAATCTTTTCAATGGAATGGTTTTTAAAGAGATATATTTATTGTAATTTTTATAGCTGAAAATTGATAAAAAACTTAATTTCCTTTAAAAAAATAGGGGTTGCTACCCTTAAAATTGAAAGTTATGCAGATTTATGACCTTTTTAATTTTAAGATTTTTAGCGTTAGTTTTATTAACGTATCTTTATTTATTTCTGAAATAATGAACAAAATAAAAATAAGGGGTAGTTACCCCTAAAAAATAATTTTGGTTAAAACCGCGGGACAGGTGAACTTTATTTTTTAATTTTCTTTTAAATGGAATCAGTTTTAAGGCGATATATAATTTATTATAATTTTTATAGCTGAAAAATGATGAAAAAAGCTTAGTTGTCTTGAAAAAAAAATAGGGGTTGCTACCCTTAAAATTGAAAATAATGCTGTTTGAAGCCTTTCTTATTTTAAAATTTTTAGCGTTGGTTTTATTAAGATGTCTTTATTTATTTCTGAAATAATGAACAAAATATAAATAAGGGGTAGTTACCCCCTAAAAAATAATTTTGGCCAAAACCACGAGACAGGTCAACTTTATTTTTTAATTTTCTTTTAAATGAAATCTGTTTTGAGGGGATATATAATTTATTGTAATTTTTATAGCTGAAAATTGATGAGAAAAGCTTAGTTTTCTTGAAAAAAAAATAGGGGTTGCTACCCTTAAAATTGAAAGTAATGCTGTTTTGAAGGCTTTTTATTCTACAACTTTTGGCGTCGGTTTCATTAAGGGGGTTTCACCCAAAACGCCTTTTCTTAGAAATTTCTCTCAATTTTGACCAGGTGTTGATAATATTATCTATAAGATATTTTCATCTAAAAACTCCCAGCGGTTTAGTTCTCGAGATATTAAACATCAAAGTCGCGCATTTTAACACAGCGCCTTATGGGATGGCCCGCGCGAAATGAACGTTTTCGTCTGTAACTCGAAAAGTTTTCTTAGCAATTTTTCTAAAAACCGAAATCTTATTAATGACATCTATTAGAACAAGACATTCAAATCTGAGAAAGCCCAGCGGTCTCGTTCGTGAGATACGAGGGTCATTTCATAAGTACCTAGCCTACAAATGAAAACACCAAAATTTTACAAAAAATAAAATTTATTTTTCAATGTAGTCTCCTTTTAGTTGAATACACTTGGTCCAGCGGTGTTCCAATTTTTTTAACCCCGTTGAAAAAAATGTTTTCTCTTGGTTTGCAAAATAGGCCTCCGTGGCGGCGATTATTTCGTTATTGGAGTGGAATCTCTTCCGGGCGAGCGAATTTTTTAGGTTCGGAAACAAAAAAAAGTCGCACGGAGCCAAATCTGGAGAATACGGTGGATGGGGCAGCAGTTCGTAGCGTAATTCGACCAATTTAGCCGTGGCGAGTGCAGAAGTGTGAGCCGGTGCATTATCGTGGTGGAAAAGCACTTTCTTTTTAGACAAATGGGGCCGTTTTTCTTCTAACACGGCGTCAAATCGGCTCAATAGTTCGGCGTAGTACTGTCCTGTGACCGTTTTGCCCTTCTCCAGATAGTCAATAAAAATCACACCTTGAGAATCCCAGAAAACAGTGGCCATCACCTTTCCGGCCGACGGGACCGTCTTCGCCTTCTTCGGAGCAGGTTCACCGGGTAAGGTCCACTGTTTTGACTGCTCCTTGGTCTCTGGAGTGTAGTAGTGAATCCATGTTTCGTCGACGGTCACGTAACGACGCAAAAACTCTTTTGGATTGCGATTAAACAGCTCCAAACACTGCTCTGAACTGGTCACATGGATGCGCTTGTTGTCTGCAGTCAGCAAACGCGGCACCCACCTTGCTGACAGCTTCCTCATGCCTAAAATCTCATGTAGGATATGCCACACGCGTTCTTCTGAGATGCCTACTATCGCAGCTATCTCGTGCACCTTTAATCGGCGGTCTGACAAAACGATATCGTGTATTTTTGTCACGTTCTCCTCCGTAGTGGCTGTTTTCGGAGCACCTGGGCGTGGATCATCAAAAACCGACGTACGACCACGTTGAAACTCGTTATACCAAAATTTAACGGTCGCCATCGAAGGAGAAGCATCCCCATACACTGCATCCAAGCGTTCTTTAATTTCACTGCGCGATTTCCCTTCCAAAAACAAGAATCGAATCACCGGCCGATATTGTTCTTTCTCCATTTTTTCAAAAATCAACGGACACATTTGCTTTCACACGCTCTCAAAAATAAACTACAACTCCGATCCGGCTGAAATTTCGTCTGTAACCGTTTACAGGAAGATACTGCACTGTAGTGTATTTCTGGTGCGATAGTGGCACCATCTGGCGGTGAGGCTAGGTACTTGTCAAATGACCCTCGTACGTTAATTGAAAGTGCGGAATATCAGGTTAGATTTCACGCGCGCGTGAGACGCATGCATGGCAAGGGGAGAGAGAGCGGGAGCGCCGCTGACGCGCACGCTTGCTGCGCACACACAGACAAGCGTCTCTCGGTGTCTGTGCTCAGTCCCGTAGCAAGCAACTCTCAACAGAAAGAGAGGGGGAGCGCATGCGAGAGCCTGTACGCGTCGCACGGGGCGCCGTGCTCTGTGGGTTCGGGCCTCGTTGGTGAGACCCCCTTAAACTAGCTTTATTCGTTTTTGAAATATTTGAAAAAAACTGTTATTGAGGGTGAACTTTAGGGGTAGATTTCACCCACTTAAAGTGTCTATCAGCACGTAAAAAAAAATACGTGTCTCTTATTTTTTAATGTACTACAACATATTGCAATATCGTCCAAATCGGCGACTTACACTTAGGGTACCTTCCTTGTTAGTGATCTGCCCGGAGCATGTGCCCGTGGATAACATAACCAACAATGAGGAGAATGAGAAAGAAGAAAACTTGAGTGAGACAGCAAAAATGATAATAGCTCATATTAAAAAGAAGCAAACCGATGAAATAAGAAGAGAAATCCTAGAGGAGCTAGCAGAAAAGACAATAGAAGTACAAGGTATAACAAAAAATAATATAAGTGAAAATGAGGTTATGGTAGCTGAAAATACGTTATTAAAACAACTGAATAAAGAACTGCAAGATAAAAATAAACTATTGCACGAGTTGCTTGAAGTTTATAAAGAAAAAGAAACAGATAACCATTTTATAAAAAAATCTTTCGCAGAAACGACGAAGGAGACAAAGGAAATACAAATACAACCGAAAAAGATACCAAAAATCGTCGTTAAAATTGCTAAATATAAACATATTTCTTAGATATCATCAATATCTAGTGAAAGAGAAAGACATACAAACCAAAACTGTATATACCAAAAATAAAAGTGATATAATAATTAACTGTATGAACATTGAGAGTGTAGAAACTGCTGAAAAAGTACTTAAAAGAAAATTACCAAAGTGTGAGATTGCTGCTGAAAAATTAAATAATCCAAAAATAAAAATAGTTGGCATAGACAACTTTACAAAGATGGCATGAAAGAAATTGAACATGATATAAACTCTAGAAAATTTGCTGACCCAAGCTGCTATGGTACTGTCCTACATATGTACACAAACGAAAAAACAGAACTCAGTTCTATTATAATGGAAATACCACCCGAAATATACAAGAAGATCAGAGAGAACGGTAAGAGACTTTTTGTAAGACATCAAAGGTGTCTATGAGCAAATGTGAATTACTTAAAAACAAGATAAAAAAATATATAGATGCAACTGATTACCGTATCAAGCCTGAAATACCGACCTGGAAACCGGCAAGGCCGCCTCGACTACAACAGAGTGCAACTGAAGATAATCAACTCAGCAGACCTGCCGTACCGGCGGAAACATTAACAAGACCATCATTGCTCACGCAAAATCTAAGACAGAGGGCAGCGGCCGATCTACAGGAAGTATTTCCAGCACAGGAACTAGCCCAAATGCAACGACAACAACACCAAGTGCAACAAATGGCGCAGAATCGTGAAGTATTAGAAGATATACACGAACAATTATACAAACGGGAAGTAACATATAATGATTTGAAGTCTCTTAATCAAGATAGAAAAGTAACAGATAATCTGATCTTATATATGAATATAAGAGGTTTAAAAACTAATTTTGATAAATTGCAAATCTTGAATAAAAGGCTCAAAATCAAACCATATGTAATTGTATGTGCTGAAACCGGTAATCTGGAGCACTATCAATATTACAGACTAAATGGATACAATATATATTACAACCATAGCCATGTTAACAAATCAGATGGTGTAGTCGTATACGTAAAAAAAGATGTAAATCAGACAACGAATGTAAAAGAGCTGGGTAGGCTAAAAATACTAAATACAATTATAAACCTTAATAATAATAGTCAGTTGGAAATCTCAGCTATGTACAGATCACATGATCTGCATAATACAGAGTTCACTCTAAAAGTAAATCAATATATGCATCAAAAGAGAAACGTTAAAAACCACCTGATAATAGGTGACTTTAATATTAACATAATGCTACAGGACAACATTAGTCAGAATTTTTTATATAATTTTCTTCAAAATGGTTTTTACCCTGGCTTTACTGATACGACTAGACCATATGATATAACTACTGATAGTGGAACATGCATAGATAATATTTATATAAAAACTAACTCAATCAACACTAAAACTTTCAAATTAAAGACACTTATTACTGATCACTACCCGCTTTTCATAGACATAAAAAAACCACTAATGGACGCAGGCATGGAGAATAAGAAAACTAGTTATTCATTAAACTATAACAAAATAGCTATTATAGCAAATCAAAAATACTGGGCAGATTACAAGCATGTCGAGGATCCAAACGAAGCAATACACCTTTTTATAGATGAAATAAAACATTGTCAAGAACTATCAATAAGGAACCAGGCTAAAGTCAAGTATGCACCTAGAAAAGAATGGATTACTAGTGCATTACTAAAATCTTGTAAACAAAAGGACGAATTGTATAAAAAACTCAAAAAGAATCCAATGAACGATAGATTACAAAATGAATATAAAAACTATGTAAAATGCCTAAACAAAGTTATAAAAGATGCCAAAATAAAATATGATAAGGAACTTATAGAAAAAAACTCAGGTAATCCAAGGTAACTATGGAAAATTATAAATTCCAAACTTGGCAACAAAGGTAAAAAAAACAATATTATACGCGTGCAATATATAATGAAAACATGGAGAGAGTAAAAGAACCATCCAAAATTGCAAATATCATGAATGACTATTACGGCAGGATGGGCAAAGAAATGAGTGACAAAATTATTGCTCCAAGTAACAATTCTTTTCAATTACCACCACGCAACATAAATTCAATATTTCTAAATTTTACAAATGAACTCGAAATTAAAAGAATTATCCAAAATTTGAAATTCAAGAATGGGGGAGTTGATAAGATAAATTCTAAGACACTTAAAACAATATCTGATCATATAGCTGATCCCTTGGCATACATCATCAATAAATGCATTGAAAAGGCAATATGGCCAGATGCCCTTAAAGCTACTGAAGTGATACCAATTTACAAATCAGGGAAAACATTATTAGTTAAAAACTACAGACCTATATCCTTAATATCGAATATCGCCAAAATTTTTGAAAAGGTCATATACAAAAGAATCTTTAGTTTTATTAACAAACACAAAATATTAAGCGAAAAACAGTTTGGATTCATAAAAGGCAAAGGAACCAAAGATGCTTTAAGCTATATTACGAAAATCATTTATGATAACTTAGATAAAAGTCAACCAATAATAGTCGCATTTCTAGATCTTGCCAAAGCTTTTGATACGGTTGATCATAATATACTACTACTAAAGCTGCAAGCGTACGGGATAAGAGGCAATGCTTACGAATTGATGAAAAGCTACTTATCAAATAGAAAGCAGATAGTAAGAATTAACCAAAGCGGAAGTGAACCGATAACAGTAACTATGGGAGTGCCCCAAGGAACAATCCTAGGCCCACTGCTTTTTATAATATATATAAATGATCTACTGACAACGATGCCAGAAAACTCAATTTTATCGTATGCTGATGATACAGCAGTTATATCGGCGGGTAAGACATGGAAAGAAGTAGAAAAGGAAATGAATCAAAATCTAAAAAAAGTAGCAATAGGGCTCACATTGAATAAACTAACTTTAAATATAAGTAAAACTGTTTATATAACTTTCGGGAATTACTGCGACAGTGTTCCAAAAAATGTTGATATCTTTATTAACAAAGAAAAACTAAAGAGAGTGGACTCGTGTAAATATTTAGGAGTGAATTTTGATTACAATCTAAAATGGGATGAACATATTAACTACCTAATTTAAAAAACAAGCTACTTAAGTTTCATATTCTACAAAATCAATAAATTTATGCAAATAAATACGTTAAAAGTTATTTACACATATGTCTTTTTTCACAGTGTTATCAATTATGGGATAATAGCTTGGGGTGGTGTCTATAAAAACAATCAACATTTGCTCCAAAATATTCAAAACAGATTACTCAAACTAGTGTTCAAAAACACTTTCGTGCAAAATAAACCAATGAATATTAAGCAACTATACACATGGGACTGTTTAAAATATCATTACAACGAAATGAAAAATTTATTTTCAAACTCAAATAGTAAGACTAGATATAAAGCTATCATATTGCCAAAAATGAACAAAAGAGTGAGCGATAAAAACAAATATATAACTGCAATAAAGACCTTCAATCTACTGCCAAACGAGTTCAAAACGCTAGATATAGACAAAAGAACCACTAATTACAAGTTAAAAAAATGGATTACGAATAATATTCCGTGAGAATGATCCGAATATTTCCTTGAAAAGATTTGATACTATAACGGTATTATAGGAATTCAAGTCTAAAGCGTAGTTAAATGCATAGAACATATATACTATTACTGTTTATTACTGTGTATAAAAATTTTTATAATACTGTTACAAAATGAAGATGATTTATCCAATAGTTTTAAGATTTAGTATGTAGTATTAGGTTTAAGGAATCTATTATTATTAAGTATACTCCGGACCTGCAAACAGGGAATTTATTTCCCTCTGCAGGGTTACTATGTGATGTAATGTATGTGATACTCTGGATAAATAAATAAATAAATAAACAAGCATACCAAAAAAATTAAACTAAAACAATGGATAAGAGGAAACTCCTAATACAACACTTATAAATTAATTATTCTTATAAAAATCAACAAACTCCTAACCAAATTTACATTAAATTATTTATTCTTATAAAAGTCAACAAACTTCTAACCAAATTACTTTAGTTCTAAGTTAGTATTTAAGTGCGCCGGACCAGCGAACAGGAATTAGTTCCTCTGCTGGATTACATATGTAATTGTAAATTTGTATAATCTTGTACATTTACTCTGGTTAATAAATATTATTATTGTAGAATTTTGTTACTACTATTACTACTGTTGAAAATTTATCATTATATCATTGACATAAATTAAACTTCAGCTCTATTATTAAATATAAGCCTATATGGTTGCACATAATATGTGATTATTGTTCAATATACTAGAATTAACGATCATTGTTTAATATTTTTTATTTAAGTACCATTTTAAGGACTGTTACAAGTTATAAGTACTGTTATAAGTTATTGTCTATATTTATTTTGAATTGAAAATTTTTATTAAATCGTTTCTTTAAATTTTTTCACTACTTCATTGTAAAATAATAAATTTGAATGAATTAGTGAAATATAAAATCGATATTGTTAAAAGAATTACTGCTAAAAGATGGAGCTTCAGCAACATGAAGAGCCAAATAATAGTCGACCTAATCGTGGAAGGCCTAGAATTAGACAATCATCAGAGGAGGTATCAATTATTAGACAACAGCAAGCAGCTGAGAGAGCCAGAATGTATAGGGAGCGTATTTGAACGAATCGCAATGTGAATGCACATTCTGTTGAAATTGGTGTGGATATTTCCGATTCTTAAAATGCGTCTGAATCTATTAGAAATTATTCGATTTTATCCAATCGCAGAAGTAGTTCACGCGTAAGACAAACATCAGGACAGAGATCAGTTAGTACAGAAAGAAAGCGTAATCAAGCAGCTGAGAGAGCCAGAAGGTATAGGGAGTGTAAGCGTATTAATCTTAATCTCAATACGAATTCACATTCTGCTGAAATTGGTGTGGATATTTCCGATTCTCAAAATGCGTCTGAATCTATTGAAAATGATTCGAATTTATCCAATTGTAGAAGTAGATCACGCGTAAGACAAACATCAGGACAGAAATCGGTTAGTACTGAAGATAATCAAGAAGGAAATTAAGAAGGAAAGAGCAACGCAATTTAAAATTAGATATCGTGAACCAACAGGTGATAATGAAGTATTTGAATTCGAACGTCGACGACGTGAATGAAATATTCATAATCAAAGATTGCTGGAAGAAAACATGAATATTTTACAAAATGGCAATGTCAATAAATGTTATTTAGGGGAAATGAATACTTTATGTAAATAATTTAATGCGAAATATTTTGCAGTTGAAAATGTGTTTAATAAGGGTAACTCATTTAATGATTGTTGTGGGCATGGATCAGTTGAATTAGAATCCATTCCAGATTATCCAGATGAATTACGTTTATTATTTGAAAATCTCCATTTGACAAGTAAGGTATTCTTGACATGTTTCGGCATTACAATAGTTCATTTTCATTTGCATCTTTTAATGCAAATTTAGTTAATTTTCCTACAATAGGAAGAGCTCCGTATTGTTTTAAGATACAAGGACAAGTTTATTACCAAATAAATGAGGCTTTATATCCATCGGAAAATGAGAATCCTCAATATATTCAACTTTTTATTGTTGATCCTCAAGAGGCTGTTGATTATAGGATGGCAGCTAATTTAGGATCTGATAGAGAAATTATGAATAATTTAGATCAAATGTTAAGAGAATGTAATATATTTGCAAAGTCATATGTAATGATGAAAGAAGAAATTAACCATCAACGTGAATTACTAAGTAATGATATTGAACCTGAATTACAGTTATTATTTAGTTTGAAAGCAGGCTACAATCGTAATAGATATAATTTGCAAAAAGTAAACGAAGTTGCTGTTGCGTTTAGTACAATAGCTGATGGTGATATTCCTGAATCATATGTGACTATTCGCAATAAAGACATACGAGTATTGCGATCAATAAGTTCTATGGATCCAAATGTGGAACCTATGGTTTATCCATTATTCTATCCTAATGGATCGCAAGGTTGGTACAAAAATATAATGAAAAAAAATAGTAATAGAAATTCAGAGGCAGGTCATGCAAATAATGATCAATATGAACGATAAGATCGTCGTGCAACTAGGTGTTTTTATATCAAGTATAGAATGAGTGTATGACCTGATATATTTAATGCATTTCTATTAGGTCGTAGATTATTCCAACAATGGATCGTTCATAGCTATGTTAAAGTAGAGAAAGATTGAATTGAATATGTTCATAAGAATCAAAAACAGTTGCGAGTTGAATCATATCAAGGATTAGTCGATCATTTAAGTAATAATGCGAATAACCCGAATTGTCAAATAGGTAAAATGATTATTTTACCATCAACATTTTTTGGTTCTCTTAGATATATGATGTAAAGTTATCAAGATGCTATGGTTATAGTGCGTAGTCAAGGAAAACCTGATTTGTTGATAACGATGTAATCCCAGTTGGCGTGAAATTCGTGATAATTTATTTTCAGGTCAACAAGCTTCTGATCGTCCTGATATCTGTGGAAAGGCATTTCATTTAAAGAAAGAACGGTTACTGTGGCTTATTACAAAGGAAAAATATTTTGGTGATGCCGCAGCTCATGTGCATGTTGTTGAGTTTCAGAAGCGAGGTTTGCCTCATGCACATATATTAATTACTTTAAAACGCGGTCATAAATTAACAAATATTGATGATATAAATAAATTCATATCTGTAGAAATCCCTGATGCTGAAAATGATCCCGTATTATATGATATTGTAGTTCGTAATATGATACACGGTTCATATGATAGTAGATGTATAGTTGATAATAAGTGCTTAAAGTGAGTTTAAAGAGGAAACGGTATTATTAGCTGATGGTTATCCTTATTACAGACGAAGATATGATGGACGTATAGTAGCGCGTCATAATTAAAATGTATATAATCGGTTTGCAGTACCATATTGTCCAGAATTATTACGCATGTTCAATTGTCATATAAATGTAGAAGTTGAATCCAGCGTACGATCAGTATATACTACTATTTATAATACTTATATAAATATGTATATAAAGGTCATGATGCTGCGAATATAACATTTGAGGGAACTAATAATGAGAGACTAATAATCAATCATGATGAAATTCATAGTTACGTAGAAACACGATATGTCAGTCCAGTTGAAGCATGTTATCGTATTTTGAGTAGACCTTTGTAAGGTAAAAGTCACAGCATCGTACGTTTATCTGTTCATTTACCTGAACAACAATCGATAGTAATTGAAGATTTAAATGATAGAGTGCAGAAGCTGCATTAAATCGATCTAGCACATTGTTAGCTTATTTTGAACTCAGTAAGAGTGATTCTACAGCTCGGCATTATACCTATACTGGAATTCCTGCTCACTATGTTTTTAAACAAGATAACGTAAATGGCAATAAAATTTATCGATGGTGTAAACGAAAACCTCGCTCCAATTGTATTGGGCGTATGTATTCTGTAAGTCCAAATAAAATAGAGTTATTTCGTTTAAGATTACTTTTATAACATTGTAAGGGTAGAATGAATTTTTCTGATTTAATGACGGTATAATGCTACGATGCGATGCGGTGTATCGTTATGGATACCATTTGTTGCAAATCTTTTTCAACACTGTATTATTTTGTAACGTTTAATAAATGACAAATAAATAAGAGTTTATACTATTTATTTTTTTGTTTATTCTACTTTAAATTTGATATATTACATTAAGGGGGTACTAGAGTTAAATTTTTTTTTTTATTTACCTAAAAAATATAAATTGATCTGTAATGATATTATATATATATATATATATATATATATATATATATATATATATATATATATATATATATATATATATATATATATATATATATATATATATAATACAAAAATAGTTTATTTTTTATTTAATAGGCTCTACCAGTAATCTGTAAACCCATTTGATCCATTGATATTGAGATTTTAAAATTTGTATCCTAACGTAACCTACAGGCTAACCATTTGATATTTTTTAATGGGATACGGGCCAAAATCTTTGATTTTTATATCTCCTTTGACTGAAGCTATTCGCATTCCTTAATTTTTTCAATTAATATTTTTAAAGTCAAAAATTTGATTTAAAATCCACCATTTGGAAGGAATTTAAAAAACGGCGAATGTAAAATGTGTAAAACACTACAGAATTTCAGACGTTTTTTAAATTCTTTTACGCTTTTCTACACTTTCTTTACACTTTTTTACATTTTTGTACATTTTTGTACACTACCTTACAGTTTTTTTTTATATTTTGTAACTCTTTGATACTCATAATTCAAAAATTCTTTTAGTTTTTGACATTCCTTCACATTTATTAACATTTTCTTACAGTTTTTTAATACTTATTAACATTTGATTATAGTGTTTTTACACTTTTTTACATTTATTAACACTTTATTATACCTTTTTTACACTTTCTTACATGTTTTTACAGTTTTTTAACACATTCTTGCAGTTTTTTTTTTATATTTTCTTACAGTTGCTTATATTTTTTTTACATTTTAGTATGTTTTTTTTTACACTTTTTTTACTGTTTTTAACACGTTTGTACACTTTTTCACATTTTACACTTTCTTACATTTTTTTGTATTTATAGATTTTTACGGATTATGGATTTTTGCAAATTTTATGAAATGTACAAAAGTGTACGAAAATGTAAAGAAAATTTAAATAAGTGTAAAAAGATGTAAAATTCGTCCGAAATTCAGTATCAAACTACATTTATATTATGCTTTCTTACACTTTTTTTACACTTTTCTACACTTTCTAAACAACTTGCTACATTTTCGATTTTTGTCAGGGTACTTACTGATTTGGATCTTTTTACTATTGAAACACACTATTCTACTAATATAAGGTTAATTCTCCATAAGCGAATTTCATAATGAATTTAATATTAAACAGCGTTTCGGTATAATGATCTGAATATTGTATAGTCAAAAGTGGAACATTGTGGTTGCTCCTAGCCCGTTGGACGATTTATTGTTCCACAGTGTTCCACTAATTAATTAGAATTTACAATTTAAAAAAGCAACATCCCGAATGGAAATAATAAATGTAATAAAATGTAAGAAATTGTATGAAAATGTAAGAAAATGGATGTAATTGTATAAAACCATTGGTTTTCAGACATTATTTTTATAGTTTTATATACTTCCTTTATACGTTTCCTTATATAAATATGATTAATTGTTCCAAATAAGTCTGCAAAATCCAATTGTAAAAAAATGTTAGGACTGGTAAGAAAATATAAGAAAATATAAGAAAACGTAAGAAAATGTACAATCAAAGTGTAAAACATTACATATTTTTAAATTTATATACAATCTTATACACTTTGAAGCAGTTTTATGTATTTTTATGTTTTCTTATATTTCACTAAAATTTGTACTTATATGAGAAAATTTTTTCGTATAAAATGCCTAAATACAAATGGTTTTATACAGTGTTGTGTAGTTTCTTACAGCTTTGTACAACTTCTTACGGTTTTTTACATTTCTGACATTTCTTTTTTTTTCATTCGAAGTAGTTTATGGTTTCCTTTATTTTGCTACATTAATGGTTTATAAATAATATTTTGGGATTCTTATTTCAATATGTAAATGAAGTATTTGGTAAATTTATATATTACATTTTTTTAAAACTTGACAATAATAATATGGATAAGCAAAAGTTAAAGAAAATTGTTAAACTGTTAAAAATTAAATAAAAATGTATCCCCCTTTAGTAAATAAAACACATTGATTGTAAGTAGTAAGTACACACAGCACCCGTGCTAGAGGCCTCTCTACTGTCGGCTTTTTCCGAAGTCTACACCGAGAGAATTTTAGGAAAGAAGAACTCCTAGGTAGTCCGTCCGTGCTACGAAACGCACCATTTGATTTGTACTATAGGTTAGGATCTTAGCTGCACTATTGTAGTATTTGCGCGAAGCTAAAGTGGCGCTACCGCAATCCGAAAGAAATAGTACAACGGCTGTCCTGCTTTTCGTGCAACGCTAGACCGAGTTTAGTATAACATAACCCCATTTTAGTATAACATTCGCACTACACGCGTAGAGCAGCCGCTCTCCCAAAACTTAGTGCGGCAGCGGTCCTAATTTAGCATAGCTGCAACTTGAACATTGTAGGGTAGCTACTACACTACCATTAAGATGTCTCCTCTCCTAAAATTCTCTCCATGTATGCTTTTTAATTCCTATGCTCTCCTCTATTAACCATATTCGTGATCTATTTTCTTTTATTTTTAAGTTATAACGAAATTTGAGAACATGGAATTATCAAAATTAAATAATTGGTTTGTTGTATCATGTACCTAGAATTAACAACACGTTAACAAAATGAAGTAGCGGAATCCATTAACAAATCCATTTACGTTATGATTTATATTACATAATTATCGTAGTCGATTCAAGAGAACGCAATTACATTAAAGGCGCGCGTAGCGCGCCCAACATTCTAGTCTTAATCATTAAACATTAACAAAAGCTTATATTAAGGATAGTATGTTTAAATATTTAAAATGTAAAAATGGCACTGTAGCTAAATGTTATGGGCTTCCTAAGATTCACAAAGAACAGTTGACATATAGAATAATAATATCATCGATAAATTTTCCGACTTATAGACTGGCGAGTTTTTTGTCTAATATATTGTTCAAGATAGTGGGTAAAACAAATTCATATATTAAAGATAGTTGGAGTTTTTATGATATAATGAAAGATATTGTTATTCCGAATGATCATAGGATGATTTCATTAGATGTAGTGTCTTTGTTTACAAATATACTTCTAGAGTTGTTGAATGATATTATACAAGATAAATGGTCTGAAATTAAAGTACATACTAGTTTAACAAAAGATGAATTTGTAAAGGCGGTTAATTTGGTTTTTAAAAACACAATTTTTTTCTTTTGATAATAGTTTATATGAGCAAAGATATGGTTGTCCAATGGGATCACCTTTGTCACCTGTTATAGCGAATTTAGTAATGGAAAAATTGGAAAGTTTTGCTTTGTCTAAGTTGGTTTTTCAGCCGATTATTTTTAAAAGATATGTTGATGACATTTTTGCAGTTATACCTGAATGTTTTGTGGATGATATGGTAGATGTGTTTAATTCTATCCATGATAGAATTAAATTCACAAAAGAGGTTGAGTCAGATAATCAATTGAGCTTTTTAGATATTAGAGTCATTAGAGTTAATAATAATAGAGTGAAATTAGATTGGTATAGAAAACCAACATGGTCAGGTAGATTTTTAAATTTTGATTCTCACCACCAATTCGGAAACAAGACAGGTGCGATCAAAGGTTTCATTGACAGAGCGATTAAATTGTCACATAAAGATTTTAGGAAAAAGAATTTAAATTTAGTTAGAGAAACATTTATTAAGAATAGTTATTCGGTAAAATTTATTGATAAAATGATTGACGAGAGAGTGTGGGAAATTTATAATGGTGGATTAAAGAAGCGGGCAGATAATCAAACAAGGAATAGAAATGGAAAGAACGCATATTTTAGTTTACCATATGTTAGAGGTTTGTCGGAAAGGATTAGAAGGGTTTTTAGTAAACATAATATTCAAGTTTTCTTTAGAAACGATAATAATTTAGAAAGGTTATTTAGTAATTGTAAAGACAAGGATGATAAAGGTTTTAAATCGGGAATAGTTTATAAAATCAATTGTAGGGATTGTAATGGATGTTATATTGGTCAAACGGGTAGATATTTGAAGAAGAGAATATATGAACATCAATATAGGTTACGTAGTACAAATTTTACATCGGGTTTGAAAGAACATTGTTTAAATAGTTTGCATTCTTTCAATTTTGAGAGTGTGGATATTTTGGATATATGGGTAACTTCATGTCAAGTGTGACAGGTCAAAATTTTGAAATTGCTCAAAAGTTTTTTACTATTTCCAAATTAGCTCCAAAACACAACTCTAGAGTTTTAGAGCAAAATATTCAATCGTTCAAAAGTTAGAATTAATTGAAAATTTGAAAATTTTGAATTTTTTCATAAATCTTCAATTTTCATGATTTTTTAACTCAAAAACTTGAAACTTTTTCTATAGCACATTAAATGGGAAAAGTTTCAAAATTGGAAGTAGAATTGCTCAGAATTTTTCCAGATTGATGCCAATTATATTGTTAATTTATACGTAAGAAAATACCGTACAAAATATGCTTAAGGCGGTTGTGACGTGATCCCTCGACAGAGGCTCAAAATTTGATACAAAATGTTACTTTTAAAATGAGACCTTGATGAAAGTGGAGGCAAACTCAGAAATAAGTAACAGACAATTGAAACTGTATATATAAAAGTGTAAGAATACGAAAATCTGCCTACGTTGTGCTGGAAAACATAACACGATCAACTGTACTACCCCAAACGAACACAATTGTGTTAATTGTATGTACAGTAATCATCAATATAAAACAAATTATAATACTAAACACGTGGTAAATGATACCGAAAAATGCGAGGTTATGTTTCACAAGATAAAGAAGTTAATTGCTGAAACAGATTATCCAGTGAGACCGCACATTCCAAAATATGTAGGTAAAGTAAATTTTCAATCACAGTTACAAAACACTGATACAGCTACCGGTAAATCACCGGTCGTAACGACACCAAAAAGACAAAGTAGAATTTTTATCAGTCCGGCAACATCAGCTGGTAATTTATCGGCCACAACCTCACCAATAAATTTAAACAGAACCATATCACAAATTTATTACCCAACAGACTCAGCAATTTCTGAACTTCTGAATTTTGAACATGGATCAACAACAACTAAATTTTGAAGTTATTTCACAAAAAGAACAAGCTTTTGGTAATGTACAAACACTCAATAAAAGTATCGATAAAGGTAAAAATTTGATTTTATGTGTAAATATTAGAAGTATAAAACAAAACTTTGAAAAACTTGAAACTTTTATTGAATGTTTAGCCGTAAGACCAAGTGTCATTATATGTACTGAATCTTGGAATGTGCAATATACTCCATTGTACAACATATCAGGTTACAAAAGTTACTATAGTGAGAGTAAAATGAATAAAGCAGATGGAGTTATGATGTATATAAAGGATGAACTATCTGAACACACAGAAATTATAGTGGTCGACAACATACGTATCTTAAGCTCGGTTATAAAACTAATTGGCACCGAAACTGTAAGAATCTCAGCGATCTATAGATCACACAATATAAAAAAGTATGAATTTGTTCATAGCCTGAAAAAATTCCTAAAAGACCAATTAAATACTAAGAACCATTGTATAATCGGGGATTTTAACATTGATATATTAGACGAAAATTTTAGTAAGACTGACTCAACAGATAACCTTATAACACAAGAATTTTTAAATGATCTCTTGGAACATAAATTTACGCCATGCTTTACTGGAATAACAAGGCCTTCATCTGATAATAAAAGAGGTACCAGCATCGACAATTTCTATATAAAAACTAAAAATATAAATATTAATTTATTTAAAATAACGAATCCATTTAATGATCACTACCCATTATTTATAACTATAGATAAATTAGAAATAAATCAGCCGAACAAATTCAATATGAAATCAATTAATTACAACAAGTTAAAACATGTTGCAAATAATTCAAATTGGTACTCAATATTGTCTATGCAGGATCCTAATCTTGCAGTTAACGCATTAATTGACATGATAAATAATTGTATTGATGCGTCCACTACCAAAAAACAATTTAAAAATAAACTTCCGAGAAAAAATTGGATTACTAGTGCTATTATAGTCTCGTGTACTACTAAAGAGACACTGTATATCTTATGGAAAAACAATCCCACTTCTGAAGCCCTAAAAAAAGAGTATACAAATTACACTAAGATATTGAACAAAGTTATTAAAGAAGCAAAATTTAAATATGAAAAGGAAATGGTAAAACGAAATAGCGGAAACTCTAGGGAATTATGGAACATAATTAAAACTAAATTAGGGAGAAATAGTGTGCATGATAATCCAATAAAATATATATACGAAAACAATCAAAAAATCGAAAATAAAACTGATATAGCAAATGCTATGAACACCTATTTTTGCAAAATAAGACCAAATTTGAGTGCTCAATTTGCTAATATAAATAATAATAACCCGAAACTTCCAAATAGGAATCCTGAATCCATTTTCTTTCGTCCGACAGATTTTGCTGAGATATACAAAATAATCAATACATTGAAAAATAAATCTGGAGGTGTAGACAATATTAATGCTAAATCATTGAAAATTCTCTCTGAATATATATGTGTGCCCTTAGAATATATCTTCAATTTATGTATTGTGAAATCTATCTGGCCTGACGCGCTCAAAAATGCTGAGGTAGTCCCTATTTACAAGGCTGGTGAAAAATCTAATATCAGTAATTACAGACCAATCTCTTTAATATCGAACATTGCAAAAATTTTTGAAAAAATAATTTATAATAGATTATACAACTTTTTTGAAAAACATAACATAATATCAGAAAAACAATTCGGTTTCGTTAAAAATAGGGGAACTACTGACGGATTAAATTATATATCAAATATCATATACGAAAACTTAGATAAAAGTAAACCAATAATTGTTGCTTTTCTAGACTTAGCCAAAGCATTTGACACTGTTAATCATAGAGTTCTTTTAGATAAGCTTGAACGATACGGAGTAAGGGGTAGTGCCTTAAAACTGATGACTAGCTATCTCACAGATAGGCGGCAAAGAGTAAAAATTCAAGACTGTAAAAGTGAATATAAAGAATTTACTACGGGTGTTCCCCAAGGAACTATATTAGGACCATTACTTTTTATACTTTATGTCAATGACTTACTAGGAAGTATGCAAAATGACACAATCATGTCCTATGCTGATGATACGGTTATCATATCAAGTGACAACATGTGGTCCTCAGCTCAGGAAAAAATGTGTGCTTACCTTAATCATGTGGCCAAATGGCTTGCACAAAATAAACTGTCGCTAAATATAGATAAAACGGTCTATATGACTCTCGGAAACTACTGTGATAGTGTGCCTGGCACACTAAACATCAAAATAGGAACGCAATTAATAAAAAGAGTTGAAAGTCATAAATACTTAGGGCTGTATTTCGACTACAATATGAAATGGGATAAGCATATAAGATATATCATTAAAAAAACCAAATACCTAATTTTTGTCTTTGCCAAGATAAAAAATATGATGGATACAAAAACATTAATGATAATATATTATGCTTTCTTTCATAGTCTAATCAATTATGAGGTAATTGCCTGGGGTGGTGCGTATGATAATAATATGAAACTAATACAATCAACACAAAACAAAATATTGAAAATCATAAATAAAAATAAATTCTCTCAAACTAATCCACCTCTTGAAATAAAAAAATTATTCCAGTTAGAGTCAATATCCTTACATTATTCTACATTAAGAAATAAATATATAAACAGTGCGAGCAAGACCAGAAACAAAACAATTCAATTACCTAAATGTGATAAAAAGAATTAGTGATAAAAATAGCTACAATGAAGCTATAAGGGTCTTTAATGGGCTATCTAAGGATCTCAAAGTTATGAATTTAAGTAGACAATTAATGAAGAAAAAATTAAAAATGTTTATAGTAAAAGATGCAATATAATTTCAAAATAATAATTAAATCTTAACCAATATATCTAACAAATTATTTAACTGTTATTTATGTACTACAATGGATTTTATCGATGTTAACAAACACTACGCACATACCATTATATAGTTTTTAAGAATTTTGTAGTTTGTAATATTTTTTTTAGTTTGTAAGTTTTCTATGTACCAGATCTACACACAGGCAATAATATTTGCCTCAGTAGGATTTACTTACTTATGTATATTTCGTATATAATAATGTAATGTAAATATTTTCTGGAAATAAATAAATAAATAAATAAAAATGGATAATTTTTATTTAAATTTTATTGCAGATGTATGTATGTTTATTTTAATGATAAAAACGATAAAAATAAAGTATTACAATTTTTGCAATAATAAAATTATAAGGTTCTTCTGAGCATTGCGGTCGTGTCTATTATATAAAAACGAAGTTTTTACATAGGGAGAGGGGGGCGACGAGCGAAGCGAGGAGCAGGTGTGTGTGGTGGCGAGGGGGTTGGCGTGTCGAAGAGACGCAGGGGGGGGCTCGGCCCCCCTAGTTCATTAATAACTCTGTAAGATGAATCTTAAGTGGACAAGTCATGGTTAAATCTAAAAAAAATAACAATAAATATTTTGATCAATAATAATTCCAGGTATAAACTTTAATTTAAAAATTTTTTTTACTAAAAAGTAATATTATTACCTACAATTTTCGCCTGTATTTAGCTGATAATATACATCTGGCTCTTGCGTACATTTTATTAATGGTTGAATACTGATTTATTGATTGCCGCAGGTTTACTTTTCAATAACTGAACGAAATGACTTGAAATTCATGGCTTGATATTTGTTTTTACATCAGTTACAGGTTTTGTTTGCTACTTTTCCTTAAAACTCAGTTTTAATATTTACTTTTCATGAAATATACAAAATCTTTTTTATATTTTATTAAAAGTTCTGTAATTTTATTTTTTTTCATTTTTTCTAAAGCTTTTTTTGGAAAAGTAGCAAGCAAAAGCTGTGAACAATATAAAAAAGAATGCTTGTTGCAAAAATGCACTTGTTGAAAAATAAACCTGCGGCAAAGACCCTGTAAACACAAAAAAAACAAGTTTTTCAGAAATCAAGTGTAAAACATGAGTTTCTTATAACTTGGTATGCCTTTGAAAACTACTTACCAAAATTGTTTTCACCATTCTGTATAATATACTTTGATGAAAAATGAAAAATTGAATATCCATATAAAAGTTATTTTGTCACGGACACTAATCATTTTATGTCCATCAAATAATTATCTGTAAAAAAAAAAGATTTCATTGGCTTAACAATATCTTCACATTATTTAGAATAATACAATAATACATTGTTATAGCCCTTAGCAGGTAGTAGGCTAATATTTTTATTTGGTAATGCTGCAATGTAGAACGTCAAAGCTATTTAATCTTGGTTTCAGATTCAAGGACAGTTTAAGAAAAGGAAAATTGCAAATAAAAATTAGTTGTGTAAAATCAATCAAAGTTAATTTTATACTTCCCATTTCAAAAACAGATTTTTTATTACTTGCACATTTTACACAAGCATTGCAGGAACTATTCTCCAACTTGCTTACTTGATGTGTTCATATTCTTATATAATAGCAATATCCGCATACACACCCAGTACTTCACACACACACACACACACACACACACACGCACGCACGCACGCACGCACGCACGCACGCACGCTTACTTCTTTTTCTTTTCACTGGTGAGGCATTTTGTAGATTTCTAAATCCTTTATTTTTCTTTTTTCTTCCAAATTTTCTCTTCCTTGCAGATCGATCTGGTGTTCAACCTCTCTGGTCTGTCATGATTTTTCATAAATCACTATTCTTACGTATCAAAATTCACTAAATACACAAAAGTCACTCACTCAGAAAAAAACAATTCAAAAATGGCAAGTTTTAATTTACGGCGCGGCTATTTGTACGACAGATTGTATTCGTGGTATATCTATATATACAGATACGACAGAAACGCGTATCGTTTGAGTGCGGAATTTTTGATAGAGCAGTTATCTTAACTTAGTTACCACACAATAAGGGATATTATTTCTTTAGTCATCTATCAAAGTTTGTCTAATTTTCAAAATTTTCTAGTGTACTCCTTTCGTCTATTGATATATTTTGAGGTTAGGAAATCTGTCGTACAAATAGCATCAGCCTTTAATTTAACTATGTAGCTAACCTATAAGTCAAATTTTCAATATTTTTCTACACACTTTGCTCTAAGAGCATGTAAATGTTTATAATAGGAAAAAAAATATACATTTGCTAAATAAATTAAATAAATAAAAAATAGTTACCACACAATAAGGGATATTATTTCTTTAGTCATCTATCAAAGTTTGTCTAATTTTCAAAATTTTCTAGTGTACTCCTTTCGTCTATTGATATATTTTGAGGTTAGGAAATCTGTCGTACAAATAGCATCAGCCTTTAATTTAACTATGTAGCTAACCTATAAGTCAAATTTTCAATATTTTTCTACACACTTTGCTCTAAGAGCATGTAAATGTTTATAATAGGAAAAAAATATACATTTGCTAAATAAATTGCATTGAAAAATGCAGATTGAATTACATTAAGAACACTTCAGTTTAAATCCCAACGACCGCGCAGGCGCTGAAACAACATTGAAACAGCTGAGAGATTTTAAACCACCTATGAGTATTTTACGTACATACCTTTCTATAAGTAGAGTAAGATACACGAGATTTATAACTCGAGTTAAGTTCGTCTACAATGTCAATGTATATTTACGTTATGCATTTACGTATTGTATGCTGTAAAACATAAAATAATATAAGATTAATAAGATTAACAATAGTACAATGTCTAATGTGATATTTTGCAGGAAATCACTAAATATGCAAAAAAAATAACTTCATGGTTTTAGCTGTATTTTCTAAACGAAATCGAATTTCGAAATACGGTGGGAAGCATCGTATTCGGCGGAAAATTGCTATCAAAATAGTAAATAAAAAAAAAGTCGATTTTTTGACCCTCTAATCATGGCTTGTCCCCTTAATCATCAAAGTAGAGTCTTTTCTAAAAACTAGATGTAATTCCTCACATTAGAAAGTTACAGCTGTTTGCAAATTGAGGTACTTTTTAAATTTTATAATCTCTATTTTGCGTCTTATATTGATTTGGCTGTAGAGTAAAAAAAAAATTTTTTTAAGCAAAATCCCGAGACACGTGTCTCCTTAAATATCATTTAGAATACAATCTTATAGTTTTTAGGCGAAAACAAATTCGATCTGTGACAGCCTGCCTGAATTTGAACGGAATCAGCCACAGGCATCGGTATAGAAATCTATGCTCTATATCGATTTCCATATTAATTTTTCTGTGAATCTTTTTGAAAGATTTTCCATATGGATTTCTATATAGATTCCTATCTAGATTTTTCTACGAACATTTTTTAAATACGTCCCAAACAGATTTCTATATTGATTTCCATGTAAATTTTTGTACAATCATTTTAGCATGTTTCAAATGAATTTTCGTATATAAATCCAGATAGAATATATTTCAGACATGATTATAGAAAAATTTATACGGAATTCTATGGATTGAATATGAATTCGGTATGGATTCTATACTGATTTCTATACGACATCCTGTAATGGTTATCCACTGTCGGCGTTGGACTTATCTCTCGAGCCTCGTGCAATGTATTGATCGATATCAATGCTCGCACAAGACATCGAAATGTATCAACGGTCTTAATAACGATACACCTAAAATATCGAAACAATCGATATTCTGGGTATTGATACATTTAATATTTAGGATATAAAAACAAATTTAACTGTACATTCTACGCAGAAAAAGGATCTTTAATCTTTAGGGTACCGGTATTTGGGATACGTCATCGTTCTAAGAAAATGCATAAAAGTATTTTCGATACAGTATGCGTAAAATGCGATTTTACACATTCTATAAATTTTTAAAATCGCTTTTACGCCCTCTGTATCAAAAAATATCGTTCGATGCACATGCGAAAGATGATTCCACATTCGTGTGATTGTCACCCTCGCTTCGCTCGGGCGACAAACCTGACGCTCGTCCTAGAATCAACTCTTTTGCACTTGTATCGAAATATAGTATTTTAATATTCTAAACTAAATGTTTAGATGAAAAGTAAAAAAATTTAATGCTTCAATAAAAGTTTTGGGATTAACAGTACTATTGCGTAAGTGTTAAACAATTTAAAAAAAGGAGTGGCTAAGAATAGTCATTCTGAAGAAACAGATGTAGTCATTAGAATTAGATATGTTTTTTCTATTTTTGATAAAGTCGTATCTTTGAAATGATTCCAGTAAGCGATAGGGTTTGCATCTATATCAATAACTGCTTGGTGCAAATAATAACGCAGATCTTTAGGAATATCATTTTGATCGGTACTTCAACTTTTTTAGCTTTATCGGAATCTACTATCATTTTATGATAGGACCAAACAGATTTGGCTTCTTCAATTTTATTCTCACTGACTTGAACTTCAAGCGATGCCCCGATATTGCTCGCAGTTCAACACAGGGTGTCCCGTCGCTGAAGTTAGCAGCTCAACCCGCGCAGCTAATAGGAATAAAAATACTTCAGGGGCTACCGAAATAAATTTTTCTTACTTTTTAGATTAATTTGGTTTATTAATATGTCAACAATTACAATAATTAAAATATTTGATTCGGGGCGTCCACCTGTGCCATATTTGTCCACACATTTTTTCAAACTTACTTTTGTAATATAAAAATAAACACGAATGCTGCGCGTGCTCCTGCAATAATTTAATTGCAATTTAATTGCAATGTAAATTAAGTTTTTTAGCAGCAAATGGCAGTCAGATTAGAATATATTGTAGGATAGGACGTTAATGGTTTCTACTGCCCATGTAGTAAAGAAAAACAAATACCAATTATTTATCCAACGTTTCGGACGATTTATTTTCGTCCCTCTTCAAGGTCTATAAACAATATACAAATAAAAAACACAAGTTTACTTAAGAATCACATACTTAAGACGAATAATTTACAACGCTTACCAAAACATATCGTAAAAAACTATGTTTAAGTGAGCATCCTAAGTGACCACTAGTCAATATGAAATTATAAATACGATTTCGTCGTATTTATACTAGACTATGCCGCAGTGTGAATCATGCAAGGGAGGGGGTAAGAGAGATATGCTATTGTACAACGATGACACGACGCGTATATGTAAATGTGAACAGTATTATTATTCTAAACATAGAATGGATTTTATAGCTATAGCTTATAATTATTAATAAACGTTTTATATTCTGACTTTAGGAAATTAGTATCAAACTGTCTGTTTAAGCTATTATGTTGTGAGTGAATGTGGAGCATTTCTGATAATAATCTTTTCTTTAAATTTTGTTCCTGATCTAGAATTTTAATGTTATTGAAATCAATTTTATGATTTGTAATCGCTATGTGTTCATATAAAACTGATCTGTCTCTCTTAAACTTACAATCACTTGCATGTTCTTTACTTCTTATAATTAATTTTCGGGATGTTTGTCCCACGTAAGAAGCATCACAATCGCCGCAGTTAATTTTGTAAACAACATGAGCTTTTTCATTTTTTTGGTATTTGTCTTTTCCTAATCTACACTGAAAAAAATTTTAGGCTGTAGAAACCATAGTTTCGATTTGCTGTACTAACACTATTTATAGTGTTATAGGCCAGATGTTAGCATAAGTAGAAGAGTACTATATGTGATTGTAGAGGGCTCTATAGAAGGGCGATAGCGAGCGAGCGTTGGGTGTGAGCGACGCGAGAGCGAAAGAGCGCGTAGAGGGAGAAGCGAGGTGTATCGCGGAGGTTGCGCACAGGCGCGAGAGAGGCAAGACGTGGCCGGAGAGAGCGAGGATTCGTCTCTCAACGAAGGTAGTTGTACCGTGCGGGCAAGCGTGCCGAGGGGATCCAGAAACCCCGAGTGTAGAGAGCGCAATGAGTGATTGTGCACCGAGACGCGAGTCCAACCAACAGTGTAGACGTGCAGAAGAGCATCCTGAATAAACGTCACTTTTACTATTTTATTTAACCCTAGAGTTATTATTTACAAGACCCTGAATTCACTAAATTCATCTCCCCGGCTAAGCAAGTGGAGTTCGAGAACGAACTCTGAATAGAGCTTGCTTGTAACACTTCAGAAGTGGGATTCTACCTAAAAAGAACGTGCCAAGGAAGAAATGAAAGGGAACTGTGCGGATTCGAGCATCGGGACTATAAGAGTTGATTTTTTAATTTAGTGAGAAGGACGTCAAAATGGCGGCTGAGTCGAACTAATCTTACCGCCTTGAAGAGAGGAAGAAAACGCTTCCACGTGTAAGTTGCTGACCGTATCAGTGACGGTCAATAGACGATGTGTGACTATACCGTGCGGGTATAAGTTGTAGCTAGAGACGAGTAACGTCTCGTCACAAATCGTCAGGAGCGAGAGTTCGTGACACGCGTAAAACACAAACTTCCGCTCGAGAATCGTTTCGCCGCTTTCAAAAAGTAACGGTTTCCGAGAACACAAGAAAAAGACAGGTGCATAGAAGGCAACTGACAACGGAAAAGTCGTTGTGTTTTGCAAGAGCGTTAAGTGCGGGAGTGCGGTGTGTACAGATGAGTTTCGGTGTGACTTCGCGACGTTCAAAAGAACCGAGCACCGAGTGACCAGGTCACGTGCCAAAAGAAAAGACTATGGGGCAAAACGACGAGGCAGCGGCGGCCGCATTGTTGGCGATGCAGAGAAATTGTCTAAACCAAGATGACGAGACAATGGAGGGGCAGCAGGAGCAAGTAGACCGACAGCAGCCACCGGCTACACCACAACCGCCGATGCAAGCTGCGGAGATGCCTCAACTAATTGCGGCAATGACACAACTCATGCAGCAAAATGCAACGTTAATGGGTATGGTATCTCAAAACCAAGGTAACCAGCTTTTCAATGTACTACCCGACTTGTCGCACAACATTGCTGATTTTGACGGCCTTTCCGGACCGGCAAATGCGAAAATTTGGCTTCAACAATTAGAGTCGACAGCCACGCTACATAAATGGACTGGAGCGATTGCCTTTGAAACAGCGAGGAGTCACTTAACCAAAGCTGCAAAAAATTGGTATATTGGTAACCTTGACACAATAATTAACTGGCAAACTTTCAGGAAGGCATTCTCGAACACCTTCCTTTTGGAGAAGTCCATGACGGAAAAATGGAAGGAAATGCAGGGACGATGCCAACGGCCTGACGAAAAGACCGCTGAGTACTTCTTTGATAAGGTGCGCTTATGCAAGGCACTTAAACTATCGCTGACCGAGACCAAGACACAAGTAGCAGTAGGGCTTCTTTCACGCAGCACAAGCGCTGCTATCACCAACCAGTCACATTTCGACCTCGACGGCGTATTAAGGACCATTGAGGAGCAGGAAACCTTGGAGGCTGCTCGAAGGCAGAACTTTGGACAGAAGCACAATGCAGCGAAGCCGACAGCGGCCGACAGCGGACGACAGACGTAAACCTACGTCAGGCGAGAAGGCGACGACTCAGCGAGCAGAGCAGCAGTCGACAGGGCAGAGCAACGGAGGTCAACGCAACAGCGGCGCTGCTACATCTGCAGATCGTGAATGTTATCGGTGTCATCGGAAGGGACACATTGCGCGTAATTGTAACGTTAAGCGGGAAATAAGCTGTTACAACTGTCACGAGACCGGGCACATGTCGAAAGATTGTAAAAAGCCGAAATCGACAGCTGACACAACCGTGCGCTATTTAGAATCCGATCAGACAAACGGTGGGTTAAAATATCATAAACAAATTACAATTGGCGGTGTAAGTAACTTAAATGCGTTCGTTGATCCGGGAAGTTCTGATTGCCTAATAAAAGCTTCGCTTGTTCTTGAGAATGGTTTTGAGTACGTCCGAGCACCGAGTACATTATTAGGGTTTGGTAAATCGAATAACGAGGTAAGATTAACGAGCTGCGTTATTGATGAGAAGGTGGAAGTAGATTCGTGCATAGTTGATAAGGTTAGATTGAGAGTAGTACCTGATGATGTGTTACCATGCGACGTAATAGTAGGTAGGAATTTCACGGAGAATCCAAATGTAACATATTTTAGAATAGATGATAAGTTAGAATTTAGACCGCGTGATAATTTTGAATTTGCAATTAATCCGATAGCAGAAACACATAGTGAGGGTAAAATTAAGCCGAAAATCTTAGAGAAAATGAGCTAGCGCCAGCCAGAATTCGGTTTGTTCGTGTGGAGATAGATAACGATGAGCTCAAACTGCCGATATTGAACTCCTCTGACAAAGACGTTATGCTCCAAGAAGGTGAGGTTATGAAAAGCGAAGTAGTGTTACCGGAAAGCCCACCTGAATTACAATCGCGAATGGCACCCATAGAACGAAACGAAGTCCATGTGGGGCCACAGATAGGCGAAGAACAAAAGGATTCACTTCTAAAACTTCTAAATAAATACCGCGTATGTTCGGCTATGAATGATCTCGAATTGGGTTCCACGCATTTAATCACGATGGATATACAGGAGAAGCCAGGAAGTGAATCAGTTTGTTCCAAACCTTATAAGGCGAGTGCCGAGCAAAGGCAAATAATAAAAAAAATAGTCCGTGAATGGAAGGAGGCCGGTTTGGTAACTGAAACTGATTCCGAGTACGCAAGTCCGTGTCTCTTAGTATTAAAGGCAGACGGTACGTCGAGACTCGTGGTTGACTATCGGAGATTAAACAAAAATACAACGCGAATGAATTTTCCACTACCGAATATCGACGACGGGCTAGAGGCTATTTCGGGCGCGACAATTTTTGCGACATTGGATTTGGCGCAGGGGTACCTACAAATTCCCCTTACAGAGGACGCGAAGCGTAAAACCGCATTTATTACGCCAGATGAGACTGGTCAATTTGAGCGCGCAATGTTCGGTTTAATGAACGCTCCGTTCTACTTTGCAAAGCTTATGAAAAAAGTATTTGATCGGTACGGTAATGATTTGGCTATAACGTTTTTCGACGATATGCTTATACATGCTCGATCGTGGGAAGAACTTTTACAGAAGCTCGAAAAGGTACTGCAAATATTGAAAGACGCTCGATTGACATTGAACTTGAAAAAGTGCGTTTTCGGAGCGGACAAGGTAAATTTTGTCGGATTAGAATTAAGTAAGGATGGGATAGGTCCGGGCGAGCGTAAGGTTCGTGCGATATTGGATTTTCCTACTCCGCGTAACGTACACGAAGCTCGTAGGTTCCACGGGATGGCGAGTTTCTTCCGCCGCTTCATTCCCGGTTTCGCGCGAGAAGTAAGCCCGATTATAGAGTCGTTCAAGAAAGATAAAATGTTTGTTTGGGGAGATCGTCAAGAAATAGCGTTTCGATCCGTCAAGGAGAAATTAGCCACGAAACCGATATTAGCTGTATATAATCGTAACGCGAAACGGACCGAACTGCATACCGATGCGTCAGCAGATGGTCTCGCGGCAATGTTATTTCAATCGGACGAGAGGGATGAGCTCCATCTAGTGTACGCGATAAGTAGAAAGACGTCCGAGACCGAAAGAGTGTATCACTCTAGTAAATTACAACTATTGGCTATAGTATGGGCGATGGAGCGACTTAGGCCGTTATTGATAGGAATTCGATTCGTTGTAATAACCGATTGTCAAGCGTTAATCTATGTCAACTCGTTGAAAACCAAAAACCCGCAGATAATTCGTTGGCTTAGTGCGATAGCTGAGTTTGACTATGAGATACAACACAGAAGGGGAGAGCGTATGCAGCATGTTGATGCGTTGTCACGCGCGCCGGTTGAGTCAGTGGACGAAGCGCAACACATAGCGACCGTGTTTAATGTACGCGTGCACGAGGACGAGATACTCATGTATCAACGTAGCGATGAGAATTTAGCTAGGAAAATTAAGATTCTGGAGACACCAGAGAGCGAGCGAACAAAAAGAGAAAAAGGAGAGATTCGTGATTACGTGCTGAAAAACGGTTTGTTATATAAACGCGATGAAACTCAAAACGGTAAGGAATTGTATGTAGTGCCGTGCGCAATGCGTAAGTCAGTAGTGATTAAGAATCACGACCTTTCCAGCCATTTTAGTGTCGATAGAACGTTAAGTAGAATTCGAGAATTCGTGTATTTCCCGAACATGAAAAGATACGTGAGAAGACACATAGCGTCCTGTGTGGAATGCATTTTGTCAAAGGCGAAAGTCGGTAAGCAACATGGCGAATTACACCCAATACCGCCAGGGAAAAGACCGTTTGCGGTCGTTCACGTTGACCACCTAGGACCGTTTGTGACTTCAGCTCGTAAAAATAGGTACATACTTGCGGCGATTTGTAACCTAACAAAATTTGTACAATTGTATGCGGTACGAGATGTTAAAGGTAGGTCAACAGTTGCGAAACTGGAGGGAATGGTGGAGAGGTTTGGTGCGCCTGAACGTTTGATTTCTGACCGAGGGACGGCATTTACGTCATCGATTTTTAAACAATTTAGTGACTCACATGGAATTAAGCACACGCTTAATTCAAGTCGACATGCCCAAGCGAACGGCCTAGTTGAGCGGCTAAATCAGACCATTCTACCAGCTCTCCAGTCAAGCTTAACCGATTGCGACGGGCTCCACTGGGATAAAGGGCTTCCTAAAATAGAGCGAGACATTAACAGTAGCATATGTAAGAGCACAGGGCGAACACCATTTGAGATGCTGTATGGTTACGTTCCGAGAGTTCGTGAAGGATTAACTCGTAACCTCACGTTAGATGCTGAAACGTACTCTATCCTAGAAGATATTAGGCGCGAAGCTATTCAGAAAATCGAGAAAGAGCAGAAGGTCGCGAAGGAGCGCTACGATGAAGCGAGAATCAAAAACGTCAAATTTAGAGAGGGCGAAATCGTGTATGTTAAGTGCAACCCTATTGCCACTGGAGATTCAACAAAGCTACAATCTCGCTATAGGGGACCTTAAGTCATAACGGAGGTTTTGCCTTCCGATACTTATCGCATTCATAGCTTAAAATCTAAGGGGTCAGCTGTGAAGGACGCCACCACAGCACACGTCAGCCAGCTAAAGATATGGCGGGGTGGGGGTGAGGAAAGTGAGAGCGACGATGAGTACAGCGTTCTGACTGAAGACGAATGTAATGAGACATGCGACACTCCATCAAGCTCTAGCGTCGAGCGTCCATTCGTACAGGAAGAATTGCCCGAGCTTGCAATGGAACCCGAAGGGGTAGGGGGCGATCTTCCAACGACAGGCCAGCCACTAAATAAGCGAAGCAGTAAACGTATTAAGAAGCGCCCGAGTAAGTTCGATGACTATGTAGTATAAGATTAAGTTAAGATTCATTCATATTTCTTATTGTAAGTTAAGATCAAGTTAAGATCAGTTAATATTTTTTTTTTTTTTTTTTTATTGTGATGCCCTTTTGATGCGTTCGACGGACTGTGTTTATTCTGTACTGGATTAACTTGGGGACCAAGTTAATGTTAGGATGGCCGATTGTTATAGGCCAGATGTTAGCATAAGTAGAAGAGTACTATATGTGGCTGTAGAGGGCTCTATAGAAGGGCGATAGCGAGCGAGCGTTGGGTGTGAGCGACGCGAGAGCGAAAGAGCGCGTAGAGGGAGAAGCGAGGTGTATCGCGGAGGTTGCGCACAGGCGCGAGAGAGGCAAGACGTGGCCGGAGAGAGCGAGGATTCGTCTCTCAACGAAGGTAGTTGTACCGTGCGGGCAAGCGTGCCGAGGGGATCCAGAAACCCCGAGTGTAGAGAGCGCAATGAGTGATTTTGCACCGAGACGCGAGTCCAACCAACAGTGTAGACGTGCAGAAGAGCATCCTGAATAAACGTCACTTTTACTATTTTATTTAACCCTAGAGTTATTATTTACAAGACCCTGAATTCACTAAATTTATCTCCTCGGCTAAGCAAGTGGAGTTCGAGAACGAACTCTGAATAGAGCTTGCTTGTAACAATAGTGTTCATTTACCCTTACAGACGGCTGAAGTAGCTATTCATTTGTATAATGTAACGGCACTATTGGTCAGATGCGGGAAATGTACTTGTACAGCTCTGACAGCCGTACGATTTAGTTTTGCCAACGAAGATAGACACTAATAGAAGCGCAAAGCTTATAGGGAGACTGAGGCAACCCGAATGTAGTATGTACCCCGACCACGCGCAGCGCGACAGTCGATTTCTGAAAGTTTCGTGAACAGCTGACTGAGCTGACGAAAGGCCGATAACATATAACGACTGCAATGGTAACACAATACATATTATGTATGTAAAACTGATAAACTGGGCATTACAAAAATGTCAGTAATCAACATTAATTACAAGGAAGTAGACTAAACCCCAAAAACATTTAACAAAACAAATTAATGTTAAACTCCAATCTATAAATCAAATGGGGGAACACTTATATATTAGATCCACGTTACAATCATATGTATGTGGCGTTGGTCCTGTGGTTAATGTACCTGAATACTCTTTTGATGCGGATTCGAATCCATCACCCGGAGAATATTTTTTTTTTTTTTTTATTTCTTTAATTAATAAGTAAGACTGTACTTTTCTGCTGGTTGGAAAATAATGTATTGAATTTTGACGTTTTTAAATAGTTTTTTGTACTACCCTGGAAGTACTGTTCACAATGCGTTGGATATAATTTTGTTTTTATTTACAAATGATTGTATGAAAAAATTAGAAATACTTCATTACAATCTCTTGGCATGTAGACATTATATTGAACTATTAAATAATATTGTTATATAATTATTGTATATATAACGGTGGAAGAAAGAAAATAAATGATATAGAGGAAATAAAGAATTATTCCTTATTTAATTTCCTTATTTAATTTAAAGAATATTATTATTATTATATTAGTATTTTTTGTAAAATGATGTTGTTATAGTTCGTTTTTTATTTACTAAAATTTTTTTTATTTGTATACTGTTTTACTTGTATTGCTTAGAAATGTTTTTCTTTACAGTATTATTATTTATTTTAAATAATTTATGTAGTTAAATAATCGAATTAATAATATTAAATATTATGAGTAATTTGTAATCAATTATTATAATCGTATAAGAAGTATAAGAAAAGCGAAAGAAGTTTTGAATTAAAAATTTGAATACTTCAATATAATTTCTACATGTCATGAGATTGTAATGAAGTATTTTGAAATGTTTTATATGATAATTTGTAAATAAAACAAAAAAAATATCCAACGCACTTCGAACAGTACCTCAAAGGTAGTGCGGAAAACTGTTCCAAAATTGCAAAAAAATAAGCAGCAGAAATAAAAGAAGGGTTGCAAATAATTTATTAAAATTTCAATTAATTATAATTCGTTTACTAATTTATAATTCGTTTTATACTTGTTGTTATCTTACCACCGTCTATATACCTAGTATTTAATATATGTAAAGGCCAATTTGCCCGTCTAAATAAATAAATAAATAAATTAATTATTCAGTTTAATTAAGGATTAAAATATCAATCGTTAATTAAACCCGCGTTTAGTTAAGAACTAAATTTTTAATCGTTAATTGAATCAGCGTTTAATTATAAGAATTAAAATTTCAAGCGTCAATTAAACCCGCGTTCAGTAAAAAATTTAAATTTCAATCGTTACTTAAACATGGGTTCAATTAAAGACTGAAATATTAAATCTTAATAAAATGCTGGTTTAATTAACAATTAAATTTTTAATTCTTTATTAAACGCTGGTTCAATTAACGATTGAAATTTTAGTTCTTAATTAAAATTAAATTAATGCGCAATTAAAAATATTACAATATTTTCGCAGCCCTGAATAAAAGTATACAGTCTTAAGTACTCATTAATTAAAGAAATAAAAAAAAAAAAAAAAAAAAAATATTTTCCGGGTGATGGATTTGAACCCGCATCAAAAGAGTAGTATTCAGGTACGTTATCCACAGGACCAACGCCACATACATATGTTCGTAACGTGGATATAATATATAAACTGTTCCCCCATTTGGTTTATAGATTGGAGTTTAACATTAATTTGTTTTGTTAAATGTTTTTGGGGTTTAGTCTACTTCCTTGTAATTAATGTTGATTACTGACATTTTTGTAATGCCCAGTTTATCAGTTTTACATACATAATATGTATTATGTTACCATTGCAGTCGTTACGGGTGGTATGTTATCGGCCGTTCGTCAGCTCAGTCAGCTGTTCACGAAACTTTCAGAAATCGACTGCCGCGCTGCGCGTGGTCGGGGTACATACTACATTCGGGTTGCCTCAATCTCTCTGCAGGCTTTGCGCTTCTATTAGTGTCTATCTTCGTTGGTTTTGCCGCCGATATTTGTTTGTTGACAACGCTACAACGCGAAGCCGATGTTCATGTTATAACCTAAAAAAGTCAAGAAACCGGCCACATCAACCACATGTTTGCAATCCGCGTTTGCGTATTTCATCTGTAATCAGTGTACTTATCAATCGAGATTATTTTAATGAAAAATATGTATGTATGGCGAATCATAACCTATTTAATGCTCCGACAAAAGAACTCTATACATTAGTGCTTTCAGTGTATCTTGTACAGCTCTCACAACTGTACGAATACAATTACTGTATCTATAAAATTTAGCAGAAAGAAAATCAGCCGAACAGTACTGTTGTCAGAGCCGTACTTTCAGTTTTTACAACGTGAAATTTTTTTCAGTGTAATTATCTGATTAAATTTATTGGAAATTGAGTTAATCATGATTAAGTTATTCTTATTGCAGATATTTTTTAATTCAGAGTTAAGATATTTAATATATGGAAAAACCAAAATACTATTGTAATTGATATTATTAGAATTACAGGTATTTTTGTTATTATTTTTAAATTGTAGCAAACGTTTATTTATGTGTTTATGTATAAAGTAAATAGGATAATCATTTTCCAATAATAAATCTCTAATTAGATTAAGATTATTCTCATGAAACTGTATATCAGCTAAGTTAATACCAACTTTTTCAGGTAGATTTCTAAACTTTAATTCTCACCATCCTGTTAGTAATAAAATTGGTATAATTTGTTCATTAGTTGATAAATGTATTAACTTAGCTAATATACAGTTTCATGAGAATAATCTTACTCTAATTAGAGATTTATTATTGGAAAATGATTATCCTATTTACTTTATAAATAAACACATAAATAAACGTTTGCTACAATTTAAAAATAATGACAAAAATACCTGTAATTCTAATAATATCAATTACAATAGTATTTTGGTTTTTCCATATATTAAATATCTTAACTCTGAATTAAAAAATATCTGCAATAAGAATAACTTAATCATGATTAACTCAATTTCCAATAAATTTAATCAGATAATTAGATTAGGAAAAGACAAATACCAAAAAAATGAAAAAGCTCATGTTGTTTACAAAATTAACTGCGGCGATTGTGATGCTTCTTACGTGGGACAAACATCCCGAAAATTAATTATAAGAAGTAAAGAACATGCAAGTGATTGTAAGTTTAAGAGAGACAGATCAGTTTTATATGAACACATAGCGATTACAAATCATAAAATTGATTTCAATAACATTAAAATTCTAGATCAGGAACAAAATTTAAAGAAAAGATTATTATCAGAAATGCTCCACATTCACTCACAACATAATAGCTTAAACAGACAGTTTGATACTAATTTCCTAAAGTCAGAATATAAAACGTTTATTAATAATTATAAGCTATAGCTATAAAATCCATTCTATGTTTAGAATAATAATACTGTTCACATTTACATATACGCGTCGTGTCATCGTTGTACAATAGCATATCTCTCTTACCCCCTCCCTTGCATGATTCACACTGCGGCATAGTCTAGTATAAATACGACGAAATCGTATTTATAATTTCATATTGACTAGTGGTCACTTAGGATGCCCACTTAAACATAGTTTTTTACGATATGTTTTGGTAAGCGTTGTAAATTATTCGTCTTAAGTATGTGATTCTTAAGCAAACTTGTGTTTTTTATTTGTATATTGTTTATAGACCTTGAAGAGGGATGAAAATAAATCGTCCGAAACGTTGGATAAATAATTGGTATTTGTTTTTCTTTACTATAGGCCAGTAAACGAAGGTCTGAAATCGACTTTCTCTGGTGAATGGCTGCATTTTGGATATTTGGTAAAACACATCGTCTAAAAACAATGGTCAAAAATGCAGCTTCCAAAAACGCCGGCGTCACCCCTAATTTGGTGAAAAACCACCAAAAGGATGAAAGTATTCTCACTTTCGACCGGCTGCACGCACAGGCACGGTCAAACCAAAAAAAAATCGCGTGAAAATCGCTTTAAATCTCGCGTCAAAAAAAGGAATTTAATTCTCGCCACATATGACGACGAAAACAACGATAATCGTCGTTTAAATGCTCTCGCCCTGGCTTTACAGCAGCTTAAAAGGCTCGGGCTAAGTATACACAATACTACCCGAGCATAAACATAAACACACACAAAAACAAGCAATCGGCTGTTTTGCGTTTATGTTTGAATGCGCGTCGCGAGCCTTCTTGTCTGTTTGTTTACGCCCGGCACCTCGACTTGGCGAGTTTAAATCACTGCGCCTATCAGCTGTAATGGCATATGGCCATTGGCCGTCAGCTGAATAGTCGGGTGCAGTGATTCGCGCCCGGGCGAATTTAAACGAAACGCGATTTGAATAGGCCGGTCTTGAACGTACCGGCCGCTAACCTTCTCCTTAAACCCAACACGTTAGGGCGCCATTTGTAACGGATGAGTGAAAAAAAAGACTTTACAGAAAAATAACGCATCGCGTTGCGCGCCGACAAGAAGACGGGATCCGCCGCTCGGCGCGGGCGGATCAAGGTATCTATTTTCGCTGGGCCGGTGAACGCATCACCGGCCACTCGCCGCTGCGAGTCGAAGATACACAAATAAATCGCTGCGCGGGAAGTACAAAGAGGCTTACCGGGAGAGGAGTGCACTCCCATCGTCGCTCGCTCACGAATCCGCTCCTGCGTCAGGCCTTATCCTCCGGTCGACTTCGGAGTGTTCAGGCCGAGTCCTAACGTCCAGCGTTAACCTACAGACGCTTCGGACCCCAGGAGTGGCTCGGATTGCTCACGTGCGCTGCTCTTCGTGGTCGGTACGTGTACGGGCGCTGCTCTGCACCGGTGAGGACGCACGATACCGTTTTCTTCGCGGACGATCAAATTAACTCGCGTACGCGCGGTTTGACAGCCCGAGAGAATCTGATTCAAAAAGAATCGGGCGCGACTTAGCAACGGTCAAAGTCGCGCCTGCCCCGCGCGTAGCTAACGCGAATACATCGTCCGACCGATGTCAATACTCGCTCGAGATATACGAATTCGCGGGAACGAGAGCCTAACGGGTTCGATAGAATACGGAGGACCGAGATGCTTATCTTCTCCGTATTTTATCTTGGAATCTCGTTATAATATATATATATATATTCACATCTGGGACGCATTTTGAGGATTATATACGTCATATATACCGAATTTTGAGGATTTTGTAGGCATTTTGAGGAGTCTCCTCAAAAGTTCAAAGCACTCGAGAGGCATTTTGAGGATTTTTCAGCGGTTTCCACAATAGTGTGTTAATACATCGATTTCGGAAATTCCGTGATATTTTTCCGTAAAAGCGGGCGCCGCAGGCGTCGTGGTGTTAGTCAATAACCTTAGGGTCATTATTTCTTTAGTCACGCGCTTGTTTATTGGTTGTTTATAACAATGTTTATATTTGTGTCACCACTATTGTACAAATTCTTTATGAAATCCTCAAAATACCGTACAAATATATTTGTTATGTGTGTGTGTGTGTGTGTGTGTGTGTGTGTGTGTGTGTGTGTGTGTGTGTGTGTGTGTGTGTGTGTGTGTGTGTGTGTGTGTGTGTGTGTGTGTGTGTGTGTGTGTGTGTGTGTGTGTGTGTGTGTGTGTGTGTGTGTGTGTGTGTGTGTGTGTGTGTGTGTGTGTGTGTGTGTGTGTGTGTGTGTGTGATACTTAAATTATAAAATGTGTATTGGTTAAATATAAATAACATTTAAATAATAATATCCATATATATATATACATATATATAGAAAAAGAAAACATGCGCAAAGCGCTGAATTAAAAATTTTTTACATTATTTTCGGCAGAATAAAAATTATTATTTCAAAAAGTAAAATTTGCTTTCTAAATCTTCAAAAGTACTATTTAAAATAGTAAAAATTAACACAAGTTGAGTATGTCCCAGCACGACACTGAAAAATAATAAATTTTTTTATTAAAATAATAAATTTTACTCAAAAATTTTTCTCCGTGTAAGAAAAAATTAGTGGAAAAATTACAAAAACATTGATAATTGTACAATTGATTTAGTTTTACCTACATTTTCAAAATAACACCTATAATTAGGAAAATAATAGATTTATATTCATTTAAAATATTAATTAAAGTTTTATTTACATTGTAGGATAGGACGTTAATGGTTTCTACTGCCCATGTAGTAAACGAAGGTCTGAAATCGACTTTCTCTGGTGAATGGCTGCATTTTGGATATTTGGTAAAACACATCGTCTAAAAACAATGGTCAAAAATGCAGCTTCCAAAAACGCCGGCGTCACCCCTAATTTGGTGAAAAACCACCCCCGAAAACGGTTTTTCGCTTATAACTCGCGAACGATAAGAGATATCGAAAAAGTCCCAAACAAAAGTTGTAGAGCGTGAAATTTTACATAAGGATCACCTATCACTTTTTTGCATTTGATAAAATTAAGCCTGAGAAAAGCACGCAGAAGTAACAAACAGCAAGCGGCTGGAGGGGAAGGGAGGTGGGGCCCGCGGTCGCGCGGCTGCGGCAGCGGCGGTGCGCCTCGGCGGCAATGTTGACATGTGAGCGCGCGCGTGGACTGCGTGTCTCTGCGCCGCTCGAGTCGTTTTTCACTTTTTAGCGATTCTAGCTGGCCCAGGCGCCGGAAAATTTGTCGCTTCTGTCTCCCCTGTACATCTGCTGACGCAATTGCATAAAGTAACCATCGCTTTTTATAGATTTTGATTCGTAGAATCTAAATTTCGAGGTTACAATTTAACAAAATTGCAAGAACTTTGATTTAAATGCATTTGTTTGAACAAAAACGCTATTTAAACAAATAAAAACAATCTTTTGCGATCAGAATAATTTTTTCTTGAAAATTCCGGCAATTTTAAGATTAAAATGTTTCATTCAACATCTACGAGAAACCAATATTCAAAGAGTTATAAATTTTCAAAATATTAATTCTTAGCATTCAAGAGATTTTTAATAATAGTCACAAAATTAAACATCAAGTAAAAATTGTTACAGTTACTAATCGTTTACCATCTAAAAAGAGATGTGCATAGTTAATATTACTTTGTATTATATGTAATTCACATTAATATAGGTACGAGTAAATCTCAGGAACTCTTAACTTTTTTGGGAACTCCAAAGTTTAAGCAGACAAATGAATCAACGCTCAAAATGTTTGCCTTGCAATAAAAAAAAATAAAAAAATCTATTATAAATAATGGTAACGAATCAGCTGCGTTCATAAATGAAAAAATTGTTGTTAATATGCTTTTCCTATCGATATATTTATCTATATAGGAACAAGAACACACTTACGATCGTTGTACAATTTGTTTAGCTTTTTTGTGTGTCAAAATCTTGAACTCGAGTCCTGGTAGGTCGATGTGCTATAAAAATTAGCCGAAATACAAGATTATTAATTTTCTAAATTTTTAAAGGAATTTTAGGGATAAAAAGTTATGGAGATTTGAGAATACGTATTGATTAAATTATCAAGGGGAAGACTAATAGCCTTATCTATATCTATATGTTTTGCAAAGATATTCCCTAAATATTAGTATTTGTTAAAAGACAAAATATTTTATAAACATGAGTGAGCAGTGAAGCTCCACAAGTTTTCTATTAAAAAAATTAGTAGTGCCAATTCGTACCTGAACCTTAATTTTTTATCTGTCAACTGCTTTATAGAGAGACAAGAAAAATAAGTTATACTAATTTTCTTATTGTTTTTATTTGATATAATGAACATTTTTTCTACAAGATGCAATAGTTTCTTACAAACATGTATTATTATTATTTAAATAAAATAATTTTCTATTTAAAGCCAAATTATACTTTGACAAAAGAAATTACCTTTTCAGTCTAAATCTCTGTAGATTCAAAAACAATTTTTCTTTTTATGAAGACTCCATTCCTACTATCTGAAAAGAAAAAATATTCCTTTGGAGAATAGATCATATTATGAGTATTTATGACGGAGTCCTTTTGCAGCAGAAAATATGAGTATGCAATACAAGTAATTAATTACGATATTTACATTTAACTTGCAGGTTGAATCTTATTTAAAAAAAATAAATTTTAACAATGACAAATTATAGAGATATGTAAAAGTTATTTTTATTGATATATTTCTATTTTAGCAAGTTTCGGTCAGAAACTCTCGAGGGAAGTTTCTCACGTCTGGATTGTGGATGTGGATACAATTTCAGAGTGTAATTTTGTAGCTTAAAAATGACATCATCAAGTTTTAATAAAATCCATGCTCAGGAAGTTAGAAGCTCTTATTTTCAGCTAGTTATCATGTTAAAATACTATAAATAAAGTCTATGGTTTGATTACCCATAACTGCACCTATGGATCTATCTCTAAATAACTTTTTTTCCAATTTTTTTGTTATAAGTGTAAACATTCATCATAACAATAAATGGCAATAAGTAAAACATTTTTTTATTAAAACTTTTTAAGAGAAAATGTTACTATAGTGCTTCGGGGAGAGAGAAGTTTACTCTTTACACAAACAGATTTCGATTTAAAAAGATTTTTGTCTAGAGTCAAGTATAGAATTAATAATTGTAATACCTATCTTATTCAAGAAGAATACCCTCTTGGGTCAAATGGACTGTTTTTGACTAAATGAAAAATTTTTTCAATGATCATTAAAAAATTCTTTTACTGGTGATTAGTATAAATCGACGCTCCCTACGAAAACTATCACGATTCAGATTGCCACGAAGACTAGTCCATTTCAGCGTTGGCCGCGAAGACTAGCACGCCCCATTGATTTACGTTGAAGACTAGCCCGATCTGCTTGATTGCGGCGAAGACTAGCACATTCCACTGCCTCTTATGTAAATTAACACGGTGACGCGAAGTGCTAGTTTTCGCGGCAAACTCGCGAATCGTGCTACTTTTCGTCGCAATCTTACGAATTGTACTATTATTCGGCGCAAACTCGTGAATGATGCTAGTTTTCGCAGCAATCTCGCGAATTGTACTAGTATTCGCGGCAAAGTCGTGAGTTATGCTAGTTTTCGTTGCAGTTTTCTGAAATGTGCTAGTCTTCGTGAGGAGGCCAAAAAAGGTGCTAGTTTTCGTAGGGAGCGTCGAAATGTTCAACTACAATAACTAATATTTTAACAAAGCTTCTATTTATTTCTTTTTAACACACCCCATCGTAAAGTTCGTACTTTATCCCTGCCGAAGCGGGAAAAAAGTGCTACGTTCATTCCCTACCCTCACTCTTGTTGCCAGCGCAACGCACTATTTGTGCCCGAGCCGAAGGCGAGGGAAGGCGAATAAATATGCAGCACTTTTTCCCTTTTCAGCGGGGAGCGAGTATGAATTTTACGATAGTTGTGTCAAAAAATCGTATACGTATTGCATTCGTGAATAAAGTGGGTTGTGCGAACTCTCGCGCAGGGGGCACACAACCCACTTTATTCCCTTGGTGCATAATATACTATTACAAACACAATCATATAACATATAAATAGCAAGTGTGTTATACAAGATACCTATGTGTATAGTGTGTCCATACTTTTTCTATTTTCTGTCAAGATAGATAAAAAAACAGTGGGCTAGTTTTGTTACTTATAAAATAGTCAGTAATAAACTCGTTGCTACGGCAATGAGTAAATGAGCATTTCTCTGGAATTTCTAACTTTTAGCTTAAAAGAAATTTCAAAAGTTAATGTTGAGGCACATTCACTAAACGTTTTCATTTTTAAACATATTTTTTCCTTATTGCATGTTTATGCATGTGCGAGTAAGAGTGAAAGAGGAGGAATTTTATCAGAATGGCAAAATGTTAGATGGGTATTTTCTCAGAAAAACAGATTGCATAAAATTATAAAGATACTTTTTACTAGAAAAATAAAATTCTGAAAAATCTGAATCGTCCATTCCTATACGATTTTTAGCTCATTTGCCGACGTTATAGCTTTTCTAAATCACTGCATTTTCTATAATGTAATCGTTGGGTAGAAATGGCATTCGGAAACTTGATGTTACATATCATATAAAAATAATTTAATGAAAATATCATGGCGTTCTTGCCAAATTTTTTCGAATTTTTATGTATTATACATTTTTAAACCTTAGAAAAAGTTACCCTTCTATCATAAGATATTCTATTTTTTTTACCTTTCTGAGAAAATACCCATCTAACATTTTACCATTCTGATAAAATACCTCCCCTCTAAAAATTGTATAGGAATCTATATAAGGAAAATATATAAGGAAATAATGTTTTTAGGAGTCACATTTTTCGGAGTTTTATTTTACTAGTAAAAAGTATCTTTATAATTTTATATAATCTGTTTTCAATTTTTATAGACGCAACGTTTTCTGATATTTTTTTCGAAAGAAATCCCTTGTGTGTTCTGAAGAGCTCCTGTTCGGAATTTATAGTATCAGATTCGGAGAATGTTTTAAACGATAATACATTTTCTGAGAAAATACTCATCTAACGTTTTACCATTTTGATAAAACATCTCCCCCCCACAAAAACTGATGATTTCTTAAACGAGGGATGCATCGACATCAAGTTTTTTAGAAGACCATGATTCAATTTCTATAAGTGGCATACTAAAAAGTGGCGCCGAAAAAGTATACTATTCAATCGGGCTTGTAAATAATTTTTATCACATTCAGAAAGGCTTAAAGAACAAGAAAAACTTTGTTCAGTAAATGTACCTTCAAAATTAAATCCTTTTTTCAAGTTTCATCGTTTAGAAAGAAAGCTGAAATTTCCATCAATTCTTTTCAATCCAAAATTGACTTGAAAGTGTCACCAAAAAATGATATCATTAAATCGAACTTATATATATTTATTTTCACATTTAGAAAAGCTTGAAGAACAAGAAAAACTTTGTCTGATGAGGGTGCAGCCTTAAAAAAAAATTATAATTTTTTTCGAGACGTAACCCTGGTGGAAATTTGTCTATCTAAAATGGCCAACAATCTCAATAAATAGGTAGAAAAAATGGCTAGTTAATAGGCCCCGGTGAAATGCTTTTTCCCCCATTATTCGCACATTTAATAGATTGGACATAACCTCCAAATTTTCGTTTTAAGTTTACTTAAAGAATTGACGTTAAATTGGACGGTATTCAGCTATAACTGATAGCTTACTAAAATATAAACAATATGAGCAGACAGAAAAACCATTTACAGTAGTCCTTTTGAAGATATTACGTAGAATGTATTTATTGCCATTAGATTCTGTCTCTCTCACTCCTTGTCATAACAAAAGGCCTTCTACTAGCCATTTCCGGACTAAAAAAACTGATCAGTTTTAAAACCTTTAAAGTACTCAAGAACAAGCTTGTGTTTGTCTTCGCAAAACTCATTCTATTTTTCAATCTATTAAATGTTCGAATAATAGGGAAAAAAGCGTTTCACCGGGAGCTAGAAACTGGAAAAGGGAAATTCTCATTTTATAGCAAGTTTCTAATATAAATGGCCAGTTAATAGTTAGAAAATGTTTTGGATTTCCACCAGGGAAGAGGGGAATAATTTTGGAAATAGCGCATATACTATTCTATTTTATTATTCTACCATATCCTTACCGAAAGTATCACATTCACGGTTTCAGCCGGGAGCGAACTGCGAAAGTGGTACTTTCAGCCAGACAGTATGGTGAAAAAATTTTGTATTTCGGCTAATTTTTATAGCACATCGACCTACCAGGACTCGAGTTCAAGATTTTGACACACAAAAAAGCTAAACAAATTGTACAACGATCGTAAGTGTGTTCTTGTTCCTATATAGATAAATATATCGATAGGAAAAGCATATTAACAACAATTTTTTCATTTATGAACGCAGCTGATTCGTTACCATTATTTATAATAGATTTTTTTATTTTTTTTTATTGCAAGGCAAACATTTTGAGCGTTGATTCATTTGTCTGCTTAAACTTTGGAGTTCCCAAAAAAGTTAAGAGTTCCTGAGATTTACTCGTACCTATATTAATGTGAATTACATATAATACAAAGTAATATTAACTATGCACATCTCTTTTTAGATGGTAAACGATTAGTAACTGTAACAATTTTTACTTGATGTTTAATTTTGTGACTATTATTAAAAATCTCTTGAATGCTAAGAATTAATATTTTGAAAATTTATAACTCTTTGAATATTGGTTTCTCGTAGATGTTGAATGAAACATTTTAATCTTAAAATTGCCGGAATTTTCAAGAAAAAATTATTCTGATCGCAAAAGATTGTTTTTATTTGTTTAAATAGCGTTTTTGTTCAAACAAATGCATTTAAATCAAAGTTCTTGCAATTTTGTTAAATTGTAACCTCGAAATTTAGATTCTACGAATCAAAATCTATAAAAAACGATGGTTACTTTATGCAATTGCGTCAGCAGGTGTACAGGGGGAGACAGAAGCGACAAATTTTCCGGCGCCTGGGCCAGCTAGAATCGCTAAAAAGTGAAAAACGACTCGAGCGGCGCAGAGACACGCAGTCCACGCGCGCGCTCACATGTCAACATTGCCGCCGAGGCGCACCGCCGCTGCCGCAGCCGCGCGACCGCGGGCCCCACCTCCCTTCCCCTCCAGCCGCTTGCTGTTTGTTACTTCTGCGTGCTTTTCTCAGGCTTAATTTTATCAAATGCAAAAAAGTGATAGGTGATCCTTATGTAAAATTTCACGCTCTACAACTTTTGTTTGGGACTTTTTTCGATATCTCTTATCGTTCGCGAGTTATAAGCGAAAAACCGTTTTCGGGGGTGGTTTTTCACCAAATTAGGGGTGACGCCGGCGTTTTTGGAAGCTGCATTTTTGACCATTGTTTTTAGACGATGTGTTTTACCAAATATCCAAAATGCAGCCATTCACCAGAGAAAGTCGATTTCAGACCTTCGTTTACTACATAGGCAGTAGAAACCATTAACGTCCTATCCTACAATGTAAATAAAACTTTAATTAATATTTTAAATGAATATAAATCTATTATTTCCCTAATTATAGGTGTTATTTTGAAAATGTAGGTAAAACTAAATCAATTGTACAATTATCAATGTTTTTGTAATTTTTCCACTAATTTTTTCTTACACGGAGAAAAATTTTTGAGTAAAATTTATTATTTTAATAAAAAAATTTATTATTTTTCAGTGTCGTGCTGGGACATACTCAACTTGTGTTAATTTTTACTATTTTAAATAGTACTTTTGAAGATTTAGAAAGCAAATTTTACTTTTTGAAATAATAATTTTTATTCTGCCGAAAATAATGTAAAAAATTTTTAATTCAGCGCTTTGCGCATGTTTTCTTTTTCTATATATATATATATATATATGGATATTATTATTTAAATGTTATTTATATTTAACCAATACACATTTTATAATTTAAGTATCACACACACACACACACACACACACACACACACACACACACACACACACACACACACACACACGCACACACACGCACGCACGCACGCACGCACGCACGCACGCACGCACGCACGCACGCACACACACACACACACACACACACACACACACACACACACACACACACACACACACACACACACATATACAAATATATTTGTACGGTATTTTGAGGATTTCATAAAGAATTTGTACAATAGTGGTGACACAAATATAAACATTGTTATAAACAACCAATAAACAAGCGCGTGACTAAAGAAATAATGACCCTAAGGTTATTGACTAACACCACGACGCCTGCGGCGCCCGCTTTTACGGAAAAATATCACGGAATTTCCGAAATCGATGTATTAACACACTATTGTGGAAACCGCTGAAAAATCCTCAAAATGCCTCTCGAGTGCTTTGGACTTTTGAGGAGACTCCTCAAAATGCCTACAAAATCCTCAAAATTCGGTATATATGACGTATATAATCCTCAAAATGCGTCCCAGATGTGAATATATATATATATATATATATATATATATATATATATATATATATATATATATATATATATATATTATAACGAGATTCCAAGATAAAATACGGAGAAGATAAGCATCTCGGTCCTCCGTATTCTATCGAACCCGTTAGGCTCTCGTTCCCGCGAATTCGTATATCTCGAGCGAGTATTGACATCGGTCGGACGATGTATTCGCGTTAGCTACGCGCGGGGCAGGCGCGACTTTGACCGTTGCTAAGTCGCGCCCGATTCTTTTTGAATCAGATTCTCTCGGGCTGTCAAACCGCGCGTACGCGAGTTAATTTGATCGTCCGCGAAGAAAACGGTATCGTGCGTCCTCACCGGTGCAGAGCAGCGCCCGTACTCGTACCGACCACGAAGAGCAGCGCACGTGAGCAATCCGAGCCACTCCTGGGGTCCGAAGCGTCTGTAGGTTAACGCTGGACGTTAGGACTCGGCCTGAACACTCCGAAGTCGACCGGAGGATAAGGCCTGACGCAGGAGCGGATTCGTGAGCGAGCGACGAGGGGAGTGCACTCCTCTCCCGGTAAGCCTCTTTGTACTTCCCGCGCAGCGATTTATTTGTGTATCTTCGACTCGCAGCGGCGAGTGGCCGGTGGTGCGTTCACCGGCCCAGCGAAAATAGATACCTTGATCCGCCCGCGCCGAGCGGCGGATCCCGTCTTCTTGTCGGCGCGCAACGCGATGCGTTATTTTTCTGTAAAGTCTTTTTTTTCACTCATCCGTTACAAATGGCGCCCTAACGTGTTGGGTTTAAGGAGAAGGTTAGCGGCCGGTACGTTCGAGACCGGCCTATTCAAATCGCGTTTCGTTTAAATTCGCCCGGGCGCGAATCACTGCACCCGACTATTCAGCTGACGGCCAATGGCCATATGCCGTTACAGCTGATAGGGGCAGTGATTTAAACTCGCCAAGTCGAGGTGCCGGGCGTAAACAAACAGACAAGAAGGCTCGCGACGCGCATTCAAACATAAACGCAAAACAGCCGATTGCTTGTTTTTGTGTGTGTTTATGTTTATGCTCGGGTAGTATTGTGTATACTTAGCCCGAGCCTTTTAAACTGCTGTAAAGCCAGGGCGAGAGCATTTAAACGACGATTATCGTTGTTTTCGTCGTCATATGTGGCGAGAATTAAATCCCTTTTTTTGACGCGAGATTTAAAGCGATTTTCACGCGATTTTTTTTTGGTTTGACCGTCCCTGTGCGTGCAGCCGGTCGAAAGTGAGAATACTTTCATCCTTTTTTTTTGGTTGCGGGAATTATTTAAATCGTTATCGTCGCGAATTTTTTTTGGAATAGCCACGCTCTCTCCCTAGCTAGCTGCATCGAGATACGTCATTCTCGAGCAGCTTGGGACAATTGTGTGTGGTAGTTAGAATTCTAACAATGTAATTGGCGTAACAGACGGCCAATTAGAGAGAGAATCTCAGCAGTTAGTTGCGCATACACACACAATTCGTCACCAAATTTTTTATATAATCGGTCTAGCTTCGCAAGTTGGAATCATCGACCCCAGAAGAACTAGCCGATAGGATGGAGCATTGGCGCAAAAATCTAGAGCTGAGCTTTGAAGCTGTAATAGAAGCAAATGTAGCTCTAGATTTAAGAAGCACCGGACATCTCGAGGGGGATTCTAAGCGAATCGCTCAATGGCTAATGGGAAGTTACAACCCAGCCCACTTCACACAAGAAATAAGTGGAAGTGATTACGAGCAGTTCACAAGGAGGCTCGATTGCAGGAATAAGTTCGTCAACACGACGACCCTCAATACAAGCGGCGCTCCAGAAGTGAACCGAATTGCCGATCCCTCAACCCACAGCCTGTTTCAGCAATTGGCGTCGAACAAAGCAGTCGACAACAACTTGCTGAGTTCCATAAGGACACATGTCTTGCAGATGAGGAACCAAAGAGCAGGCAGTCCTCCCGACGTAAGACACGAGGCTCTTACGTCACCACGGAGCACTTTATCTCCAGCGGGAGGACCGGGTGATGTCCAGGTGCACCTAAGGTGCAGCACAGCTTGGGGGAGGGGAGATTCCCCGATCTCCTTCCAGTCCGAAGAATCCGAGAACGCGAGTCGCTCGGGGAATGCAGACCGCACATGGATTTCGGACAGCTGTGCAGCAACCGCACCATCGCCATCATCTTCAGCTTCCATCCACGAAATCGACGTCGGAGTAAGTACAGCCTGGGGGAGCGGAGATTCTCCAAGCTTCCCCCTGTTCGAGAAGTCTGATACTTCACGTCGCTTGGCGTATACAGACTGCCTGAGGGCACCGAACGGCGGTGCTGAATACTCCCAAGCCCAAGACGACGGAGTAAATGCAGCCTGGGGGAAGGGAGATTTTCCAAGCTTCCCCCTGTCCGAAGCGTCTGATATGGCCCGTTTATGGAATATATCGGCATCGGACGGCTGTATTACTCATTCAAAGATTCCTGAAGACGAAGAGCAGACAAGCCTTCCAAGGAGCAACGAGGAAGAGATCGATAGTCTGGTGACGGCACAACCGGTGGACCAAACGCTGATTACTTCGCAATTTCGCGACATATCGACGCAAGCAGAAGGCGAGCGTCATTGCGAATGCGAATGTAATCAGACGCGTAAATTGGAGGAGGAGAAAGTTAGGCGCCTAAGCGAAGAAATGAGGCGACTGCACGACGAGCTGCGCCAGCTACGCGCGCAAATGTCGTCACTTCATAATTCCGCTGCGCCTAACAAGAAACGAGCCGCAGGTGCAGCCAAACACTCTGCAAAGCAACCTCGATCGGACCGAGGGACTAAAGACAACAAGAAGTCGTCCCGAAGTCTTCAAAAGTCCAGCTCGACAGGGAAAAAAGAGGCGTATGCAGCGGCCATGCAACGACCTCCAAAGTTATCCAAAAGAGATAAAGGCAGAAAACCCTCGAGTGGACTGGGTTCGAATCAAGGAACAGGTTCGAATCCTTGGACGACGGTAGCCTCTCGACGTCCCAAACAGCGGTATATCCAGCAGGGGTTGGATAGTCGAATATACCGCTCGTCAAGATCGAGGAACGTGCTCGGAGCATATAACTCCCCACCACCGAGTCCAACCAGAAAATGGTGTTGGACGTGTAGGTCACCAACGCACCTTCACTGGGCCTGCCCGAAGCGGAAAGAGGGCCCGAAGACGAAGACAAGAAGAAGACGAGATGATCTGCCAAGTCAACCTTGGAGGAATGACGGCAGTTGTCGACCGGAGCCCCAGCGCCAGAAGTACCAACAGTCTCCGGTCCATCAATCGTCTTGGGATTGGTCTCGACCGCCGTTGGAATTCAGCGGAATTACGGTGATGAGCGACCCACCGTGTGCGTGTGGACGATCCCTCGACGTGGATCGTCTGATCAGCCGTTTAGTACACGAGCTGATCCGCGCGTATCCGGAACTGTCGTCTCTGCCGCCGACGACGACGTAAAGTCGAATCGAACGAGAGCCTCAGTATCGAGTTGCTTCTCTCCCGCTACGCAACGTCTGGGAGAGGGGTATAACGAGGTTCCAAGATAAAATACGGAGAAGATAAGCATCTCGGTCCTCCGTATTCTATCGAACCCGTTAGGCTCTCGTTCCCGCGAATTCGTATATCTCGAGCGAGTATTGACATCGTTCGGACGATGTATTCGCGTTAGCTACGCGCGGGGCAGGCGCGACTTTGACCGTTGCTAAGTCGCGCCCGATTCTTTTTGAATCAGATTCTCTCGGGCTGTCAAACCGCGCGTACGCGAGTTAATTTGATCGTCCGCGAAGAAAACGGTATCGTGCGTCCTCGCCGGTGCAGAGCAGCGCCCGTACACGTACCGACCACGAAGAGCAGCGCACGTGAGCAATCCGAGCCACTCCTGGGGTCCGAAGCGTCTGTAGGTGAACGCTGGACGTTAGGACTCGGCCTGAACACTCCGAAGTCGACCGGAGGATAAGGCCTGACGCAGGAGCGGATTCGTGAGCGAGCGACGAGGGGAGGGCACTCGCCTCCCGGTAAGACTCTTCGCCTATTTTCCGCGCAGCGATTGATTTGTATTTTCGGCTCGCAGCGGCGAGCGGCCGGTGTCTTGATCGCCGGCCCAGCGAAAAACAATCACATCGATCCGCCCGCGCCGAGCGGCGGATCCCCCGCCTTCTTGTCAACGCGCAACGCGACGCGTATTTTGTATAGGATAATTTAGAATAGATCTTGTTATAGTTTTGAATGTAACCAAGACCACTCGTTATTTATTAACCTTCACCTAGCCTTCTCCCGGATACCGCCGCCTCCGCGGGATCGTCGAACCGAGACGACGATCATTCTGAGTGGCCGCGCCTCGCGTCTAGCTAACGCGAGTATTAACCCTTTCCGGCACACGGAAAAGTCGAGTTCAATCGTGAACTCGACATTTGTAAACAGGGATCCAGAGAACATCAACCCCGAGTGCTCGTCGTAGAAGTAGCACTCGACGGCACCGTGTTCTAGGGTTCGGTTCGCGAAATTACAAAAGATTTCCCCAGGCCTCCCGTTACAATATATATATATATATATATATATATATAGGAAAAAATATTAAATTTAGAAACGAAAAATGTTTGCAGACACTGGAAATCGCAATCGGGACCATTGGCACGGCAGTCGGACGCTCTAACCACTCACCTATAAAAGACTTATAGTTACTCTTTTCGAAATTGATACATAAGCTACACTACGATGTACGTGATATTGCTTTTTTTTATTAATCGATACATAATTAAGTAAGAATAACATTATTATCAAATTTAATATAGTTACTTTATTTAAAAATGTAAAAATTGTTTTGGTCAATTCTAACCAGATCCAAAGAAAATAGAATACGATGTTAAGTAGTTGCAACGTTTCGTCGACGGGATTGTCGACCTCTTCAGGCTTTATTAAAAAATAATAATATAATTAAGAGAACGAGCTCACGCTAGTCTTAACTTACAATGATTGAAAAAATTAAAAAAAAAAAAAAAATGCGAAACGAATTACCTAAGTTATCGCACAGCGATTCGTCGAGTAATGTGAAAGTACATAGCAACATGACTTATATATATATATATATATATATATATATTGGCTTCCTACCAAAACGTAAATAATAACAAATTTTGAATTAGATCGAGAATATACTTTACTTTTTATGTAACAGCTTAAAGATAGATTTGTATTCTCTACTGAGATTCCGTGTATCTTCTTTTTTGTTTATTGTATTTGGTGTACTGTTAATAAATAACATTTCAGAAATAAGTCTTTTATTATAGTTATTTTCAATATCTCTAATTGTTACTGCTTCAAAATCAAATTCATGATTATATTCATTTTTATGTATATTGACAACCAACTCATCATTATTATTCTTGCGATGTTCGGCAGTTCGTTTATTTAGGGCACGTTTTGTCTCGCCTATGTACCGTGCATTGCAATCTTTACAAGGGAACTCATAAACCACATTCGTTTGCTCGAGTTTGTTGGTTTTATCTTTACCAAGAACAACTAGTTTTGAGAGTTTATTAACTATATTTGGGATCGTTGCAATATTGTGTTTCCGTAAAAATTTTGAACAATTGTTGTAAAATTTTGAATAAACTGGAAGTGATACTTTAATGTTGTGGCGGTTAGTATTTACAGGACTGTTTTATTTTGAAAACGAATTTTAAATAGTCTAGATCTTATATGTTTGTCAATAAACTCTGGTGGATATGAGTTCTCTTTAAGTATATTTTTAACCCGCAATATATTTCTATTATGAAAACGTTTATCTGATAAAAGGATAGCTCTATCAATCAAGTTAAAAACTATATTCTTTTTTAATGATATCGGGTGGTTGCTGTAGTAGTTTAAAGTTCTATTAGATGACATCGATTTTGAATACCAGTCAGTGATAATATTACCATCCTGTTTAATGAGAGACACGTCCAAAAAGTTAATATTGTTATTAATTTCAATTTCATAAGTAAACTTAAGGTTGGGATCAAAATTGTTAAAACATTGATTCAATATATGAATATCATTCAATAAACTATTCATTTTTTCTATATAGTCAGATTTCTCTAAGCACACGGTAACATTGCCTTTATCAGATTGTGTAAAGAATATATTTTTATTATCGTTATTAAATTTTTGAGCGGTTTTGATTTTCTTAAGTAAAGATAAGTCACTATGTTTCGTTGGTTGTTTACAATTATTTTGAAACTTTATAGCTTTCACTATGTCTTGTCTAATACCGTGTGCTTAGAGAAATCTGACTATATAGAAAAAATGAATAGTTTATTGAATGATAATAAGGTGTACAGAGAAATAAAAAGAAAACCGTTATATACATTACAAAATAATGTCTATAGGATTCTGAAAAATCTGAACGGTAACAACTTTCTAAAACAAAAATATCATAATATACAACTTACGCAGACAAACACATCTCTTGTTAAATGTTATGGATTACCAAAAATCCATAAACCAAAACTATCCTTTAGACCGATAATTTCAACTGTGAACAGCCCTACACATTTCTTAGCAAAAATAATTTATGAAAACCTCAAAACATGTTTCCCTCTTCCTAAATCACATATAGATAACAGTTTTGATCTAATTAATAAAATTACGAATATAAAAATTCCAGATAACTACATACTGATATCTTTAGATGTGGTTTCACTTTTTACAAATATCTCTGTAGACCTTGTTATCCAGAGTTTGGAAAAATGAGCGCAGTATATTCTCAACAATTCTAAAATACCGTTCGGTGATATTATTTCCTGTACCAAATTTTTATTTGAAAATGTATTTTTTACTTTTACCAACAAATTTTTGGGACACCTATGGGTTCTCCAATCTCTCCGTTTTTTGCTGATCTAGTCATGAAAGATTTAGAAATTGCTTGTTGGAAGAAACTAAAAACTGAATTCAACATAATACCTATGTTCTATTTTCGATATGTTGATGATTCGATTTGTTGTATCAGAAAAGACGATATTCATATATTGAATCAATGTTTTAACAATTTTGATCCCAACCTTAAGTTTACTTATGAAATTGAAATTAATAACAATATTAACTTTTTGGACGTGTCTCTCATTAAACAGGATGATAATATTATCACTGACTGGTATTCAAAATCGATGTCATCTAATAGAACTTTAATAAACTACTACAGCAACCACCCGATATCATTAAAAAAGAATATAGTTTTTAATTTGATTGATAGAGCTATCCTTTTATCAGATAAACGTTTTCATAATAGTAATATATTGCAGGTTAAAAATATACTTAAAGAGAACTCATATCCACCAGAGTTTATTGACAAACACATAAGATCTAGACTATTTAAAATTCGTTTTCAAAATAAAACAAACAGTCCTGTAAATACTAACCGCCACAACATTAAAGTATCACTTCCATTTTATTCAAAATTTTACAACAATTGTTCAAAATTTTTACGGAAACACAATATTGTAACGATCCCAAATATAGTTAATAAACTCTCAAAACTAGTTGTTCTTGGTAAAGATAAAACCAACAAACTCGAGCAAACGAATGTGGTTTATGAGTTCCCTTGTAAAGATTGCAATGCACGGTACATAGGCGAGACAAAACGTGCCCTAAATAAACGAATTGCCGAACATCGCAAGAATAATAATGATGAGTTGGTTGTCAATATACATAAAAATGAATATAATCATGAATTTGATTTTGAAGCAGTAACAATTAGAGATATTAAAAATAACTATACTTATTTCTGAAATGTTATTTATTAACAGTACACCAAATACAATAAACAAAAAAGAAGATACACAGAATCTCAGTAGAGAATACAAATCTATCTTTAAGCTGTTACATAAAAAGTAAAGTATATTCTCGATCTAATTCAAAATTTGTTATTGTTTACGTTTTGGTAGGAAGCCAATATATATATATATAAGTCATGTTGCTATGTACTTTCACATTACTCGACGAATCGCTATGCGATAACTTAGGTAATTCGTTTCGCATTTTTTTTTAAATTTTTTCAATCATTGTAAGTTAAGACTAGCGTGTGCTCGTTCTGTTAATTATATTATTATTTTTTAATAAAGCTTGAAGAGGTCGACAAACCCGTCGACGAAACGTTGCAACTACTTAACATCGTAGTCTATTTTCTTTCCTGCTCCCAACGGATCTGGTCAGAATTGACCAAAACAATTTTTACATTTGACAATGGGGAGTAAAATTGTGAATACGATTACAAACTCAAGTTTATTTAAAAATATTAGAAGTAAATAACAATAATTTTTTTCATCAGAAATAAAGGACATATGAAAAGGGTGTGTTTATAAATCTCTACCATACCGACATCATTATTTAATTTTTATTTACTGATAATCCTGTGAAGCTTTTTTTATTAATGAATGCGATTTTATGTCTTTCACAATCCATGCAAAAAATACGTGGTTAAAAAATTTTTTAAATTTCAGCTCCAACATTTTCTTATTTATTGCTCAGCAATACGTATTTTTAAATTTATATATACAATAATCTAATCAATAATGACGACGTATTTTTTGCATGGATTGTGAAAGACAGAAAATAGCATGCATTTATAAAAATAAAGATCGCAGGATCTATTATAGTAAATAACTAGGGGGGCTCTGCCGCCCTGCAGGGGACATGTCTCGCTGCGTTCAACACGCCAACCCCCCCGCCCCCAAAAAACTTCGTTTTTACATAATAGACACGACCGCAATACTCAGAAGAACCTTATAATTTTATTATTGCATAAATTGTAATGTTTCATCGTTGTTATCATTAAAATAAACATAAATACATCTGCAGTAAAATTTAAATGAAAATTATGCATTTACTTGTTCTTTAAGCATTTATTTGTTCTTTTTTGTAGAAGGTTTGCGTTTTAATTCTACACATATAGATATATGTAGATAACTTTTTAAATAGTCTATGATGCACATAAATTTATTAAGTATTAATTGATATGATTAAAGTGCATAGTTCAAAGTCTTATAAGCCCACTGAAAAATATATTCTTCCTCATTATATTTCTAGAAATAATTAATAAAATTATTATTACAATTATTTTTTGATACTCCTATTTATCATGAATTTTCATCGTTGTTTCAATCCTTACAATGAAACAAAACATTCACATAATCTGAGATTAGTTTCAGTAGAAATGAAGACACGTTTTCCGTTTTTGAAAGATAGAGATAAAATATGTGATTCTTGCAGGATACAATTTATTGCCAAGAGTAAAGACGAAAATGAAGTTTCGATACATGATTTTTATGAAATAATTTCTAATTTGAAAAAATTGTTTAATAATGAAAATGTGACAAAAAAAGAAAAATTGATCCTCATGCAATTACTTCCAAAGAATTGGAGCTCTCGTAAAATTGCTGAATTTTCAAATTCTTCTCGTCGGCTGGCTACTAAATCTAAATTACTAGATAATGATGAGTCTCTTTTAGTTGACAAAAGAGGAAATAAAAAATTATCAATCGATACTGTAGATCAAGTAAGACTGTTTTACGAAAGTGATGATAACAGTAGAATTATGCCAGGTTACAAAGATAGTAAGTGCATAAAAAATGAAGATGGATCAAAAAACTATATGCAGAAAAGACTTGTTTTGTATAATCTGAGAGAACTATACATAAAATATAAATAAATGTATCCCAATTCGAAAATTGGTTTTACTAAATTTGCGGAATATCGTCCTCAACATTGCGTTTTTAGTTGGTGCTAGTGGCACTCATTCGGTTTGTGTATGCGTCTACCACCAAAATGTCAAACTTTTGTTAGCTGGCTTAAGGGGGTGCCATAGTCGTATCATTACCGACCGAGTAATTGGCACAGTTTCAAGCTTATTAAAAATGAAATACATAAAATCACAAAAAATCAAGAGAACACTTCGCTGCAGTTTTGAACGATCTATCACCCAGTACAAGTTTGAAGTCGAAATATCAAGTGGTTTTTGCAAAAACTTTGAAAGAAACCGAATTTTGTTTTGTTCAAAGTTTTTGCAAAAACCACTTCATATTTGAACTTCAAACTTGTACTGGATGATAGATCGTTCAAAACTGCAGCGAAGTGTTCTCTTGATTTTTTGTGATTTTATGTATTTCATTTTTAATAAGCTTGAAACTGTGCCAATTGCTCCGTCGGTAATGGTAGGACTATGGCACCCCGTTAAGAAACTCAGTAGGCGTTTTTGATAAAATGAATACTTATAAGGATTACATAGCTCAAATAGTATGTAAAAATTCAACAACAAAGTGTTATTTAAATGAGTACTCTAATTGTCTTGGTGTTGAATCACTAAAAAAAGATTTAGAATTATTTTTTGAGAACTCTGACGTTAATGAAATCAAATTTCAGATATGGCAAACACCTGATAGATCGACATTACAAACTCAAACTGTTTCTAATTCATCATTTATAGACATCTTTTTTCCTCTTTTGCATAAACTCAAGACTCATTCTTTCATCTCCAAACAACAGGCATCTTATTTTAAAATCTTGAAAGAGTCCTTATGTAAAGGAGAATTTTTAATTTCCCTAGATTTTTCAGAAAACTATGCTTTTATTACATAAGACGCAGCACAAGCTTTCCACTATAACAATAATCAATGCAGTTTGGCGACAATAGTCATTTACTATAGAGAATCAGATTCCAAAATTGAACACAAAAGCATGGTTTTTTCAGACAATTTAAGTCATGATGCCATAGCCGTTTACTTAATCCAAGAAATTATAAGTAATTACCTTAAAAAATCTTTTGATTTTGTTAAAAAAGTCATTTATTTTACTAATGGAGCAGCGCAACATTTTAAAAATAAACATAACTTCCAGAATCTTGTTCATCACTATGAAGATTTTTCTGTTGAAGCTGAGTGACACTTTCATACAACTGCTCACGGGAAAAATGCATGTGATGGAATTGGTGCTTCCGTGAAAAGCAATGCTAGGCGAGCAAGTTTGCGGAAAGTATCCGACAATTATATATTGACGCCACAAAATCTTTACGAGTGGGCAACTAAATATTTTGAAAATATTGTTTGTTTTTTTTCATCAAAAGATATATATTTAGAAACTAGACAAAAATTAAAACAACGATTAGAATCAGCAAAAACTGTGCCTGGAACTCTGATATCAATTTAACGCAATGGTATGACAGACACTAAACGATTAGAACTAAAACGATTCTCAGCATCAGAAACATTCGAATTATACCCACCAATCAAAAGACGAAAAGATTATAAAGATCAGAAGGAAAAAACACAAGTATTGAGAAAAGACCTATCAAAATGAATTCGACTAAAAATAAAATTATTAAGAAATAAACAAAAAATTAACATTTTTTAGAATTTTAATATGTGGACTTTCATACAAATTAACGTTTACATTAATGGTGCAGCGCAGCGCGGAGAGCGCGTTCGACCTCATGGCGCTGTCTTTTTAATTGCATTACTTTTGAACCCTTCATTTCTCCAACTTGAAACTTTAGGCTTTTGTAGCTTAAGACCTGTACTTTCGAATGGTGTAATGTATTTTGAAAAAAAATGGTATACTTTGAGAAAAATGGCTCTGAACATTCAACTTGAATTTTCAATCAGAAGAAAGCATTTTGGAGAAAAATAGTACCATTAGAAAGAGGAGGAAAAAATCTATCGTTATATGTACTTCGTTTTTTTTCGAGAGACTCAACGAATGAATAATAGCGAGTTGAACAGAGTGCATTTTGCGTGAAAACGGCGCCGCGCGCGCCCGCTTGCTCGTTTCTGGCGGACGCTCCCATATATATGAGGCGTTTCACGTCAACTGCCCCAGCGCGGTTTTTGAGATATAAGATCCCTGGTAGAAATTGTAACCAACCGTACGCCATCCGTTCGCCAAATCGCAAGGATTTGGCCAACCGTTTAACCAACAGTTAGCGATAAATACCGCGTATTTCGTCACGGAATCACCCTTGCGCTTGGTCAATGAATGCTTAATATTAAAAATCTTAAATAAAAATCATTTACACAACTTATTATTTAAATAAAACTCTCAAAATTTGTATCAAGGAGCGCGGGAGCGCTCCGAAGGCAAGTTATAGAAGAAGCCTAAAGGAGCGACCCGTGCTACATATATATTGAAATGGGTGTACGAAAAATTCAATGCGCTTTTGCGTATATTGCATTAGTTTTTACTATATACTAGTTTTTACTATATATATTTCATTACTCTACTCAAATCAAAAGATTTTATTTAAAAATATTATCTCGTTCAAAAGATATAGAGAGCTGATTTTTTTTATGCGCTGTTTCCTTTCCGAACTTTTCTTCTCCTTGTTCAGACATCCGGTTTGCAGCTCTTACGACACTTCCGGTTGTCGTCTATTTTACGCTTGTATATCTATATATATATTTATATATATAGTACATATACACACCCGTATCTGGTCGACGCCTAACCTTACATATAACATGTCAGTATTTTTATATACAAATGTTATCATTTAGTGAGTTAGTTAATAATAATATATTTCAAAGATCTCAAGAAATCAACTAATTGTGAGAAGAATTATGTGTATCAATCAACGGGGAAAATAACTTTTATTAGTGTTATAAGCCTAGTAGTATGACATATGAGTGAGATGTGTGAGAAGTGCGTGTCAGACTGTCAGCATGTATATGGTGTATCTGGGTATGAGAGAGAGGGACTTACGGGGACGCCAGAGGGCGAGCGGTGGCGCGGTAGTACATGGAACGTGCGAAATGCCGAATGTCGGGAAGTGCGCGCGAGAGTAGGCGTTTAGACGCGGTCCAGAGAGGACGTGACTCAGCGAGAGCGAACCGGGCGTGTGCGCTGAGAGATTATCCTGTGAGTGCACGAGGAGGAACAGTAACGTTCATAAGCGAGAAAGCGAGAGTATTTTATGTGCTGACTACTTGTCCTATTTCTATATAATAAACCTATTCTACTATATATACAAGTCTTGAGTAATTCAAAGTCCACACATCCCTCCCGCGAGATACAGTTATAACAGCTCAGAAGTAGGATATCTACAAAAAACGTGCCAAGCAGTGTTGAGTAGTGTCTAGTCAAATTGGTGCATATGTGAGTTTGAGTGCCTAACCTTATTAGACAACAAAAAAAAACTATGACAAACTATGTAACTGTGTACTATCAAAATGGCGAGTATACCGTTTCAAACCGCACGAAAAACCGTTAACGCTGACATGTGCATACCAGTGACAGTGTTTGCGACGGACACGTCGCGGTAAGGTTCGAGCCCTATATAGTTAACCTTAAAGACTCATGAAAATACGGACACGTCACCCGACGTCACGGTCGAGTTCCTGCCGTTCGAAAACAAAATTGGCTTGTGACTCCTGTCGTCTAGTCGACGTTCAGAAGCGGACGATTTCTAGGAAACCGAAATCTACAGAAAATCTTCGGGAACGCAAACTTCAAGGTTTACAGTTGGTTGCGTTCTGGGAATCTGCGAATTCAAGAAAAAGAAGACGTGCGCCGTCAGAGGGTGGACAAAACAGCGCAAATTCAGAGGCAGTTGGGAAGTCGATTCTGCCGACGATTAGCCGAAACGCAGAAACAATGAGCAACGAGTCAGCGGCCGACGCGCTTATGCAGCTACAAGCGGGACGAGTCTCCAACACTACGGGCGCGACGTAACGTCGGCTACCGAGCGATACGGGGTGGCACGGAAACCAACACCTACGTGGGCTAGAAGCGCTCGCCTCGTCCAGCCATTCACCACATGCGCAACACCCTCCTCCGCCACCTGCATGTGTGGAGTCCAACGACATGTCACAACTAATTGCGGCCATGACTAATCTTATGCAGCAGAATACTGCTTTGATGGCAACGGTAACTGAGTCTCGAAACCCAGGTAACCAACTCTTTAATGTATTACCTGACTTATCGCATAACATTGCGGAGTTTGATGGTCTTTCTGGAGCCGCGAACGCTAAGATCTGGCTTCAGCAACTAGAGTCCACCGTCACGTTGCATAGATGGACCGAGGCGGTTGCATTCGAGACAGCCAGAAGTCATTTGACGAAAGCTGCTCGAAATTGGTACCTTGGTAATATAGAAACAATAATTGACTTGCAATCTTTCAGAAAGGCGTTTGCGCACACGTTTCTCATGGAAAAGTCCTTGACCGAGAGATGGAAGGACATGCAAAAGCGCAGCCAACGGCCGGATGAGAAAACGGCCGAATATTTCTTTGACAAGGTGCGTTTGTGCAAGGCGCTCAAGCTTCCATTCGACGAGATCAAGAAGCAAGTGGCCGTCGGGCTCTGGTCACGCAGCATAAGTGCTGCCATTGTCAATCAGTCCCATTTTGACCTGGATGACGTTATGAGAACCATTACGGAGCACGAGACATTGGAGACGGCGCGCAAACATATCTTCGGGCAAAAACATAATACGCCCAGTCTACCAGCAGTCGACAGGCGTAAGAGCACGACGGATGAAAAGGTGGAGCCACAACGAGCTGAACACCGTGGGCACCAGAGCGGCGGGGAGCGACACAGCGGCGGGGAGCGACGCAGCGGCATCGTGTCAACTACATCGGATCGCGAATGTTACCGGTGCCATCAAAAAGGTCATTTCGCGCGAAACTGTACCGTACAGCGAGAAGTCAAATGTTCTAATTGTCGCGAATCAGGACATATGGCGAAGGATTGTAAGAAACCGCAAGTAACATCTGACTCGGCCGTGCGTTATCTAAATTCCAACCACGCCAACGGAGGCGTAAAGTATTATAAGCGTATATCGATCGGTAACGCGACTAACATCGAAGCGTTCGTAGACCCCGGGAGTTCTGACTGCTTAATCAAGGCGTCATTAGTTCTTGATCATGACTATAACTATATTCGGGCGCCGAGCACGTTGGTAGGGTTCGGTAAAACTAATAATGAGGTCAAGTCGAGTTGCGTGATCGAAGAAAAAGTTCGTGTAGATGCGTGTACAGTAGAGAAGGTTATGTTCAGAGTAGTTTCTGACGACGTTTTACCACGTGATGCGATAATAGGTAGGAACTTCACAGAAGACGCGAATGTTACTTATTTTAGAATAGATGATAGGTTAGAGTTCAGTCCGCGCAACGAGTTTGAGTTTTCAGAAAATCCGATAATAGATTCAGGTAACGAAAATAGAGTCGAACTCAAAATAGAAAACCAAACAGACGTGCCTCAATCGACAGTTAGATTCGTACAAGTGAAGGTAGATGAGTATGACTCCGAGCTACAATTACCATTACTGAACTTATCTGAGAAGGATATTTCACTTAAGACGGGCGAAGTCTTGCGAAGCGAAATAGTTTGTACGGATAACTTACCTGGGCTAAAACCGAGATTAGTACCTATAGTAAAGAGCGAGGTTCACACCGGACCAGAGATCGGTGAAGAACAAACAGATTCCCTTCTTAGGCTTCTTAATGAGTACCGCGTTTGTACAGCTATGAATGACTCTGAGCTAGGTTACACACTTAATTAAGATGGACATACAAGAGAAGTCGGGAAGCGAACCTGTATGTTGTAAGCCTTACAAAACAAGCGCCGAGCAGAGACAAATTATGCGAAAAATTGTACGCGAATGGAAAGAGGCTGGGTTGGTGACGGAGACAGATTCTGAATACGCGAGCCCGTGTCTGTTAGTAGCAAAGGGGGACGGGACGTCTAGGCTTGTAGTCGACTATCGACGGTTAAACAAAAATACGGTGCGTATGAATTTTCCGTTGCCTAACATAGATGATGGGCTAGAGTGCATTTCGGGAGCAACCATATTTGCCACGCTAGATTTGGCGCGTGGATATCTTCAAATCCCTCTTACCGAAGAGGCGAAACGTAAAACTGCATTCATTACCCCCGACGAGACGGGCCAGTTTGAACGCGCCTCGTTTGGTTTGATGAACGCTCCCTTTTATTTTGCCAAATTAATGAAAAAGATTTTTGATCGATACGGCAACAATTTAGCTATTACATTCTTCGACAATATACTCATATATGCTCAATCGTGGAATGAGCTTTTGCAAAAAATTGAGAAAGTACTTCAAATATTAAAAGAAGCCGGGTTAACCCTGAATTTAAAGAAATGTATCTTTGGAGCGGATAAGGTAAATTTTGTTGGGTTAGAATTGAGCGAGAACGGCATAGGACCGGGAGAACGCAAGGTCCGTGCAATAACCGAGTTCCCTACTCCGCGTAACGTGTATGAGGCCCGTAGATTCCACGGGATGGCGAGTTTTTTTCGCAGATTCGTCCCTGGCTTTGCGCGTGAAGTAGCTCCGATTATAGAGACGTTTAAAAAAGATAAGGAATTTGTTTGGGGCGCGCGTCAAGATACCGCGTTTCGATTCATCAAGAATAAGTTAGCCTCGAAACCAATACTAGCCATTTACAACCCTAACGCGATTAGAAACGAACTACACACGGACGCATCGGCAGATGGTCTCGCAGCCATGTTCTTTCAATCTAACGCTGAAGATGAGTTACATTTAGTGTATACGATAAGCAGAAAAACTTCAGAAGTCGAAGCTGCATATCATTCGAGCAAGTTAGAATTATTGGCTATAGTATGGGCTATGGAGCGCCTTAGGCCTTTGTTAATAGGAATTAAATTTACGGTTATCACCGATTGCCAAGCGCTAGTGTATGTGAATTCGCTAAAAACAAAAAGTTCCCAAATAATTCGGTGGCTTAGCGCTGTTTCTGAATTCGATTATGATATTCAGCATAGGAAGGGGGAGCGTATGCAACACGTGGACGCGCTGTCGCGCGCGCCGGTTGAGTCAGCGGACCAAGAATCACTTGTAGCGACCGTATTTAATGTACGCATTCATGAGGACGAATTGCTCATGTACCAGCGAACCGATGAGATCTTGGCTCGAAAAATTAAAATTCTAGAGACGCCAGCTAGCGAGCGTTCTAAAAGGGAGAAAGGCGAGGTTCATGATTACATACTGAAAAACGGTTTATTGTATAAACAAGATACGACACAGAATGGCAAGGAATTATACGTGGTACCGCGAGTCATGCGCAGAGCAGTAGTGATCAAGAACCACGATCTTTCTAGCCACTTCGGGGTAGACCGCACTCTAGCAAGAATACGTGATGTATTATATTTTCCGAACATGAAAAGCTATGTACGTAGACAAGGCCAAGGTAGGCAAACAAAGCGGAGAATTACATCCCATTCCGCCGGGTAGACGACCGTTTGCGGTGGTACACGTCGACCACTTAGGACCTTTTATTTCCTCGACTCGTAAGAACAAATATATACTAGCAGCGATTTGTAATTTAACGAAATTCGTACAATTGTACGCGGTACGAGATGTTAAGACTAGATCGACAGTTGCGAAGCTAGAGGGCCTGGTGGAAAGGTTTGGTGCGCCGGAGCGAATAGTATCGGATCGTGGAACGGCATTCACGTCGTCATTGTTTAAACAATTTTGCGAATCCAACGGAGTCCGCCACACTCTCAACTCAAGTAGGCATGCCCAGGCGAATGGGCAAGTTGAGAGGTTAAATCAAACGATTTTACCAGTGCTCCAGTCGAGTTTGAGCGACAACGACGGTTTGCATTGGGACAGGAGCCTCCCCAAAATCGAGCAAGATATAAATAGTAGCATATCTAAAACCACGGGTCGAACTCCATTTGAAATGTTATACGGATACATTCCGCGTATGCGTGAAGGACACATGCGTAATCTGACCTTAGGCGCAGAGACGTATACGATTCCCGAGGACATTAGGCGCGAAGCAAGACACAAAATCGAAAGGGAACAGAGAACTGCTAAGGAGCGCTACGATAAATCGCGAATTAAAAACGTAAAATTCAGCGTTGGAGATATTGTGTATATCAAGTGCAACCCGGTTGCAACCGGAGAATCAACGAAACTACAGCCACGTTATAAAGGGCCGTTTGTGATCACCGAGATACTTCCTTCTGACACATATCGGATTCAAGGCCTAAGGCCTACAACGACAGCCAAGAGCGCTACAACGGCTCATGTGAGTCAAATGAAGATATGGCAAGGCTGTGAGGAAGATGAAGAAAGCGTGGATGATCTCGGGCCAGATGGTTCCACTGAGGGGATAGATAGGGCGAAAGGTGGTTACAGTATAAACGAGTGCATCGACCCTGAACCAGACCAATCGCGCGACGAAGCCGATAAATCGATAGTATCGGAATCACGAGACTGAAGTCGTACGCAGGAGTAAGCGAGATAAACGACGACCACGTAAACTCGACGACTATATTGAGTGACCGACTACCAATGACGATTCTCTTTCCTATTTAAAATTTTTTTTTTAATTTTAATTTAGTTCACCGTTGTATTTATTAATTATGTTCATTGTACTTATTCTTTGTAACCGTTATATAACCAAGCAACTTGGAGGACCAAGTTGTCCTTAGGATGGCCGAATGTTATAAGCCTAGTAGTATGACGTATGAGTGAGATGTGTGAGAAGTGCGTGTCAGACTGTCAGCATGTATATGGTGTATCTGGGTATGAGAGAGAAGGACTTACGGGGACGCCAGAGGGCGAACGGTGGCGTGGTAGTACATGGAACGAGCGAAATGCCGAATGTCGGGAAGTGCACGCGAGAGTAGGCGTTTAGACGCGGTCCAGAGAGGACGTGACTCAGCGAGAGCGAACCGGGCGTGTGCGCCGAGAGATTATCCTGTGAGTGCACGAGGAGGAACAGTAACGTTCGTAAGCGAGAGAGCGAGAGTATTTTATGTGCTGACTACTTGTCCTATTTCTATATAATAAACCTATTCTACTATATATACAAGTCTTGAGTAATTCAAAGTCCACACATCTCTCCCGCGAGATACAGTTATAACATTAGTTAGATAAGTACTTATTATATATATACATACAGATACATATACAGATTATTTCATTTTGGATGAATTGGAATGGATTTGATTGGAAAAATATAACCTATATAAGCAGCTGTGAATATCAATGGGCAATAGCAATATGTTATAATCAGATAAGCAGCAAATTTTTATTATAAAGTTATAAATCAATAAAGTTTATAATAAGTATTGTTACTTTGTGAAATCTTGTTTTTATTTTTACAGAGTATATCAGAAAATGTAAGGATTATTACCAAGTAAATCGATCACTGTTAAAAAATAATGTTTAACAAAGAAGAGTTCATTAATTATTATTAATTATTCAAGTTCATCGAAAAAGTAGGTTAGGGTAATCGAATCTTCTGTATGTCCACGAGTCTCAAGAAATTTTTAAATCTTCAAGTGGATTGGAAAATAACCTATGTAAGCAGCTGTGAATATCAATGGGCAATAGCAATATATTATAATCAGATAAGTAGCAAACTTTTATTATCAAGTTATAAATCAATAAAGTTTATAATAAGTATTGTTACTTTGTGAAATCTTGTTTTTATTTTTACAGAGTATATCAGAAAATATAAGGATATTACCAAGTAAATAGATAACTGTTAAAAAATATTTGTTAACAAAGAAGAATTCATTAATTATTATCTTACAGATATTATACCAAAAGATTTTTTTCGACTCATTATGGAAATATGGAGATATATGTAATATAGCCAATAATGTTGAGTTCTAATTGTGTACTGTCTGAAAAATCTAATTTTGAATTAGCAAAAATGAACGAGTGCCCTCATGACCCTGGTACTTATTTTATTATTAATGGACAAGAAAAAGTTATTTTAATACAAGAACAGACGCTTAAGAATAGAATAATTTATATTAAAGAAGATAGTAAGAATATAGTACTACTCAAGAAAGAAAAACCAAACCAATATTATTATGGAAGAGCAGGCAAATACTATTTACGACACAATATTTTTCAAGATGTATCTATATATTCTTAACATGAAAATTTTTCGTATGAGATATAATTTTAGAAGAATGTTAAAATTTTGTCTTCATATTTGACAGGGCAAATAGAATACGTGGATGTCAATGAAGAAAATGACAGTTTCATTGCTTTCAATGAATCAAACATAAAACAAACAACAACTAAGATGTTTATTTAGACAGTATTGGACTCAAAGTACGAAAGAAGTATTATGTTTTGAAGTAAGTTTTTCAAAATAAGAAAAGAAAATTGTGATTTTCATAGATCGTCTATCTAGTTGAAAATTATATTGATAATAAAAATGTTGTGATTATTAGAAAATGACATCTAATCAGTGTTTTGTGTAATAAATAAAATAAAATACCAATATGATGTGCTGCATGAAGTGCATATATAATCAAATTTTATTGATAACAAATAACATGATTATCTAAGATGGAGGATAGTGGGCTGCCACCGGAGGCATATCCCTCCCGATATATACTATCGATGTCACAATACGCAAGCGGTTAAAACGGTAGTATGTATATGGTGTTGCAATGTTTTTCATAAAAGTGACTTTAATAGAAAAAAAAATGTAAGATACATAAACAGTGTGTTAGTTGTTTGTGATGAACACGATTTGAGCATAACCTCAAATCAAGATCCCACACGTGCTGTGTTACTAAAACTACAAGAAGATCTGCAAACCAAAACTAAAGCGATTGAGAATCTTAGTAAAAACTATAGGAAAATAGAATCAGAGTACAGTAAACTTAAAATCAACTATGAAGGCCTCCTTCAAGAAAACAGAATGCAAGTTGATGAGCTGGATGAGACTACATGCGAAGACAAGGATAGTGATAAAGTAAGTGCACTAATAACAGAAAACCAGCTGCTTAGGGAACTAAATACTGAATTGAAACATAAAAATCTGCTTTTAAACGAAATTCTAACCAAAGAAAAAGAACGACCGAGTAAATACAAGGAAACATATGCAGATATAATGTCAAAAAAGATATACATACCACAATCCAAAAAAGTGCCGAAAATTGTAGTGACAAGAAAAGACAAAGAAGAGAAATCTGTGATAAAGGAAAAAGTATTCCACTATCTACTTAAAGAAAAATCAATCCAAACGAAAAAAATTGATATGAAAAGTAAAGATGTAATTTCAATAACATGCATGAACGAGGAAAGTGCCAAGACAGCAAAAAGATTACTAGACGCCAAGCTCAACCACCTCTACAAGGTCGAAGAAGAACAGCTTAGTAAGCCTGTCATAAGAATAACTGGCATCGAAAATGAATTCAAGTCTGATATAAAAGCAATCGAAAATGACATAAACCAAAGAAATTTTTCAAATTTAGATACAAAGGGTAACGTATTACACGTAGCTGGCAATGACAAAAGCAGTAAAGTAACGGTCATCATGCAAATAACGGGTGAAATGCACAACCATATTAAAGAAAATAAAGACAGATTATTCGTTGGTTATCAGAATTGCAAAGTTTACGATATAATAAATGTGAAACCATGTTATAAGTGTGGTAGATTGGGTCATAATGGCCAAAGGTGTAAGAACAGCCCAACCTGTTTAAAATGTGCGGGAACGCATCTAACAGAAAAGTGCACATCAGAGAAACAGTGCTGCGTCAACTGTAGCTTCTCAAATAAGACATTTGGAAACGACTATAATACTGATCATGCTACCACTGACAGACAAGAATGCAAAATTTTGAATGCTAAGGTAAACAAGGCTATGAACACTACTGAATATATAATAAAACCTGACTTACCGAGATACCTCGGTAAGGTAGATAACTTCAAGAAACGGACGCAAGAGTTAACTAAATCACCAACTACATTACAAACTCAGGTGGGCGGAACTGAATTAATACTGGCAAAACCCAGGCTTGGAAGTTCGTCTTCACTTACATCGATAACAACAAGATCTAGATTCTACTCACAACAAGACCTCAGCCTCAGTTCGCCTACCAAAAATACGCAAGAGGGATCAACAAACTTTTAATTTAAGTGATACAAACTTTGGCAGTGAGATTGAAAATTTTAAAAAAGCTCTATTGCAAAAGTGTTAATAGGAAACATGAACTAAAACATAAACTAAAAAATATATATAATAAACAAATGTATACATATTGTTTTACTTGCGTTAAGTTTTGAGAATTCTATTGACAATATTAAATGTTTAAGGTTTAAATATTTAATACTTAGTATATAAGCTTTAGTGTATAAGTATAGTCTTAAGTATTCATGTACCAGCCCTCGTACAGGTAGTTAATATCTATCTCTGAGGACTTTACTCTATGTAATTTTGTTCTGGTTTAATAAATAAATAAATAAATAAATAAATAAATAAATAAACATAGTGATTAAAAAATGGCATGTAATCAGTGTTTTGTGTTAAATAAAATAAAATACCGGTATGATGTGTTGCATGAAGTGCACATATAATCAAATGTTATAGATAACAAATAACATAGTGATTAAAAAATGGCATCTAATCAGTGTTTTGCGTAATATAAAAAAATAAAATACCGGTAAAATGTGTTGCATGAAGTGTTATATCAAATTTTAAAACTTCTATTAAAAATCAGTTCCAAATGTTTTGAGAATAGAACAAGTGTTTATTGAATAATTATGTATTATGAGGCTCATAATTTTCATAACAAGTTTTTGCATAGAAGAAAATATTGCTGAGTGACATGTGAGGTTATAAATATACAATATAATTTATGATGCCGATTTGAAATATTGGTCTGAGCCTTGGTTTAAAAAGCATCTATCATCTTCAAAAAACTTAGTCGATATCAGTGCTGTGCTGTTGTACATATTTATTCAAGTGCCAATAAAAAGATTATACCTAATGAACATGGGAATACTGAAAAAAGTAAAAATGATATGTTATTGTGAAAATTTCAACGAATAAAAGTGCTCAGTTAATCTAATATATGATTTCTCACCATGAGAGACGTCAAAATGTTTCAGAGTTCTTAGTAAACATTTTTCTAGACAAGATTCAGATAATAATTTCAAAAAGTTTTATCTATACAAGAATGTCAAGAAAGCTTTTACTCTCAGTGATTCTTAGTTCATAAACTGGTTGCATTTTTAATTTTACAAGATTATGTGTGGCAATGATGGGTTATTAATTTAAGTAGTTTCAATAATATACGTATTATGACCACGCTCCATTATTTGAAACATATATAAAAATTGGACGATAGGGAGGGTCAACCCTTCAAGGGTCCAATTTTTATATAAGTTTCAATAATAATTTCAAGAACTTATATCTCTACTATAAAAGAATATCGAGAAAGCTTTTCTTCTCACATTTTACAAGTCGTGTAGCAATGATGGGTTATTAATACAAGTGGTCTAATCTAATCTACTGAAATCTGTGTAAATCCATCCGGATCCAGCTGGATTTCCCATGTGACATAGATCCAACTGGGTTTCCTAGCTGGATATTTTTGACCGGGTTCTATTAATAATTTCAACAAATCCAAGTGTTGATAATAATATAATTAATTATTGGCTCATGGTGCCAATAATTAATTGCGAAGCTATACAAATAATTAATGATATTATCATATAGCAGTCTTATAGTAGAACTAATTTAAGGCTTTAATAATCAATTTCTAGTACCAAAAAATGAAAATACTTATAATATGCCCTGAAAAAAAATGATAAAAATATGAACTAAAAGCTTCGTTTTAAGATCTAATTTGTCTTCTTAATAATAATCTTTGAAAGTATAAAATAAGGTATGTATATAAGTTTTTCCTGCAAACTGAAAACATAAAAAGAATGATATTTTCATATGACTTTACAATAATTAATAGTATTGTTAAATTATCATCATACCTAAGAATACACGCGTTTGATTATATTATTTAAAAAAAATTTACTAATGTAATCATGTTTCGAGCTCCTTGAAGAAACATTCAAATTAAACTTTTGTGAATAACAATACTACCATTTACTAATGATATTAAAAATATACTATACTATAATAAACCCTCATAATGTTATCACACTCTGTAATTATTATTTTCTCTTAAAAAGTTGTGAAATATATCTAAAAAACATTTTACAAAAGTTTAAACTAAGACAAGTATTAGTCTCTCTCTCTCTCTCTCTCTCTCTCTCTCTCTCTCTCTCTCTCTCTCTCTCTCTCTCTCTCTCTCTCTCTCTCTCTCTCTCTCTCTCTCTCTCTCTCTCTCTCTCTCTCTCTCTCTCTCTCTCTCTCTCTCTCTCTCTCTCTCTCTCTCTCTCTCTCTCTCTCTCTCTCCCCCTTTCTCTCTCTCTCTTCCCCTCCCCTCTCTCCCTCTCTCTCTTCCCCTCCCCTCTCTCTCCCTCTCTCTTAACGTCCGTGAAACTGAGTACCAAAAACTTTAATGAGAGCTTAAATATTTTTTTAAAACAATCAACACGTTTTTTAAAAGCTATTTTTTAAGTACGTTAAATTCTAACAACACAATTTGTCTAGTCCTTTTATTTCTTTTAGTCTCATCTATTCAATAAGGACTCTCTACAAATGGTAATAATTTTCTTCATGACTGTATAAACTCTCTCCCTCCTTCTCTTTCCCACCCCACTTTCTCTCCCTCCCTCCCACTCTCTCAACATCCGTCAACCTGAGTACCAAAAACTTTAATGAGAGCTTAAATATTTTTCTTAAAACAATAAACACGTTTTTTAAAAGCTAATTTTTTAAGTACATTCTATAACAACATAATTTGTCTAGTCCTTTTAATTCTTCTGCTCTCTTCTATTCAATAAGCACTCTTTACAAATGGTAATAATTTTTTTCATGACTGTACAAATAATAATATTGCTAATATAAAACTTTCTACGAAAGTATAAAATAAGGCAAGTATAGACGTTTTTTCTGGATAATCTATAAAAAACAACACAATTTGTCTAGTCCTTTTTTTTCTTCGAATCTCATCTATTCAATAAGCACTCTCTACAAATGATAATAATTTTTTTCATGACTGTACAAATAATCTATAAAATAATAATATTTATGAAATCGTCGGGCCCGCCAAGTATGTGTGGGAGATCGGAGGACCACCCCTGCTAGAGCAGCTCTAGACTTCTCTTTTCCTCCCAAGGTGCGTAATATTATAGAAAGTTCAAAATTGAGAAAGAATCATGAAAAATAGTGATGTGTTGGTAACTATGTAATTTTCTTTTTTTACTTTTCGTAAATATCTAAAAAAAATCTTATGAATTTTAGAAATAAAGAGAAGGTATTATAGTTATATAATTAAAATAATTTTCGCCCACACGGGCGTAAAGTGCGTAGGTTCTATAAAGTTTTGTAAGAGTATGTGAGCTATTGGGCCTCTTGGGCGCTAAGTAGTATTTTATGCCCGCTGGCTGAATAATTTTGAAGTTACAACGTGGGCGTAAAATGTAACCCTGGCGAAAAACATCACGTGATTAATCGTATGATTTATCACTTGATTTCTCACTGGATTTCTCACGTGATTTTCTACGTAATTTCTCACGTGACGATTTGGCGCGATTTCTCACGTGATTAATCACATGAAAAATCACGTGACAATGCAAACATAAAAAAATAATATATAACGCTTATTCGTTAATGAAACTTGTTTCCTTAATGGATAGCAAATACATTATCGCAGAAAAAAAGAGACATAAAATTTCCGACCCAACCGAGAATCGAACTCACGAACTTTGGGTTCTTACGCAGGTACGCTATCCATTACGCTATCACTCGCCTGAAAGATTGTGGTCATTTTCACCTACATAAGGTGCATTCTCCATATTTATTGCTATTTCAAATTGATTATTTATGTAAAATATCAATGGTTTGTAAAAATTATTTATTTATACACTATCTTAATAAAATGCATAACTTACATTAAAACATTAATTAATTAAATTCGAATAACTTAATAATGTAGTGCCGGTAAAGTAGAAATCAGGTATCTACAAAACTAATTTTTTTTTAAACAAAATACCGAATTATTTTTGTAAAATGTTATGAATGTAAAATTGTAAATAATGAACATTACATTTTTAAAAAGGACCCCGCACACAATGTATGGAAAATAATCATTCGGTCAAATTGGATCAAACTTGGAGAAAAGATAGATCTTGAGGTCCTGAACAAAAGTTCTCATGGGCAAAACCCCCCAAAATTTGACCGAATGATTTTTTCCCATACATTGTGTGCGGGGTCCTTTTTATTACTTTTGAAAAAGTTATTCGAATTTAATTAATTAATATTTTGATGTAAGTTACTCATTTTCTTTAAATAGTGTATAAATAAATAATAATTAGAAATTTTTGATATTTTAGATAAATGATCGTCCTTAATATTTATTTGATTGCTGTTTAATTTTGATTATTTAATTTGCTATTTAATTTTGATCATTTTGAAAATAAGTAATTTATATTGAGATATTAAATAATTAACCTTTAGAGGACGGGGATTTGGGTTTACTGTTTTCTCTCACTTTTCTATAGAAATCGAGTTTTTGTGATGTCTCACATCTCAAAACTAACACATGTAAAGGGTCGATCATGGGCATGGCCCGTATAGGGGCCATCCCGTCCTCTAAAGGTTAAATTCGAATAACTTTTTCAAAAGGAATACAAATTTTTAAAAATGTAATGATCATTATTTACAATTTTATATACATAACATTTTATAAAAATAACTCGGTATTTTGTTTTAAAAACAAAAATTAATTTTGTACTTACCTGATTTCTACTTTACCGGCCCTACATTCTTAAGTTATTCGAATTAAATTAATTAATGTTTTAATATAAGTTACGCATTTTATTAAAATAGTGTATAAATAAATAATTTTTACCAACCATTGCTATTTTACATAAATAATCAAATTGAAATAGCAATAAATATGGAGAATGCAGCTCATGTAGGTGAAAATGACCACAATCTTTCAGGCGAGTGATAGCGTAATGAATAGCGTTCTTACGCAGGAACCCAAAGTTCGTGAGTTCGATTCTCGGTTGGGTCGGAAATTTTATGTATCTTTTTTTCTGCGATAATGTATTTGCTATCCATTGAGGAAACAAGTTTCATTAACGAATAAGCGTTATATAATATTTTTTTATATTTGTATTGTCACATGATTTTTCACGTGATTAATCACGTGAGAAATCGCGTCAAATCTTCAGGTGAGAAATCACGTGAAAAATCACGTGAGAAATCCAGTGAGAAATCAAGTGATAAATCATATGATTAATCACGTGATTTTTTTCGCCAGGGAATTTTACACGCTAGATACGAAAAGTTCTATTATGTCAGTCAAGTTAACTTATGGCCGGTACTTGACTACAATAAATTGATTTCAGTACTTTCTTGTGTTTAATTTGTATAGCTCAGAAAGATGAACAAATTTGAATATATTTCTGAGAACAGTCATACAGTAGTTTCCGAGAGTTGTTTGCATTACTTGACTATCGATAATTGATTTCACAACTTTCGTTTGTTTAATTTGCAGTGAACTCAATTTGAATGTACTTACTCAACATATAATTTGTTCAGCATACAATTACTCAAAGAATTAAAAGACTTTTTCATTCGTATTTATTTGATTTCTTTTACAAAATCATAAATATTATTATTTTATAGATTATTTGTACAGTCATGAAAAAATTATTACCATTTGTAGAGAGTGCTTATTGAATAGATGAGATTCGAAGAAATAAAAGGACTAGACAAAGTGTGTTGTTTTTTATAGATTATCCAGAAAGAACGTCTATACTTGCCTTATTTTATACTTTCGGAGAAAGTTTTATATTAGCAATATTATTATTTGTACAGTCATGAAAAAAATTATTACCATTTGTAAAGAGTGCTTAACCCTGGCGAAAAAAATCACGTGATTAATCATATGATTTATCACTTGATTTCTCACTGGATTTCTCACGTGATTTTTCACGTGATTTCTCACGTGACGATTTGGCGGGATTTCTCACGTGATTAATCACGTGAAAAATCATGTGAAAATACAAATATAAAAAAATAATATATAACGCTTATTCGTTAATGAATCTTGTTTCCTCAATGGATAGCAAATACATTATCGCAGAAAAAAGATACATAAAATTTCCGACCCAACCGAAAATCGAACTCACGAACTTTGGGTTCTTGCGCAGGTACGCTATCCATTACGCTATCACTCGCCTGAAAGATTGTGGTCATTTTCACCTACATGAGCTGCATTCTCCATATTTATTGCTATTTCAATTTGATTATTTATGTAAAATAGCAATGATTGGTAAAAATTATTTATTTATACACTATTTTAATAAAATGCGTAACTTATATTAAAACATTAATTAATTTAATTCGAATAACTTAAGAATGTAGGGCCGGTAAAGTAGAAATCAGGTAAGTACAAAATTAATTTTTTTTTTAAAATCAAATACCGAGTTATTTTTATAAAATGTTATTTATATAAAATTGTAAATAATGATCATTACATTTTTAAAAATTTGTATTACTTTTGAAAAAGTTATTCGAATTTAATTATGTAATATCTCAATATAAATTACTTATTTTCAAAATGATCAAAATTAAATAGCAAATTAAATAATCAAAATTAAACAGCAATTAAATAAATATTAAGGACGATCATTTATCTAAAATAGCAAAAATTTCTAATTATTATTTATTTATACACTATTTAAAGAAAATGAGTAACTTACATCAAAATATTAATTAATTAAATTCGAATAATTTTTTCAAATGTAATAAAAATTTTTAAAAGCGTAATGTTCTTTATTTACAATTTTACATTCATAAAATTTTACAAAAATAATTCAGTATTTTGTTTAAAAAAAAAAATTAATTTTGTAGATACCTGATTTCTACTTTACCGGCACTACATTCTTAAGTTATTCGAATTTAATTAATTAATGTTTTAATGTAAGTTACGCATTTTATTAAGATAGTGTATAAATAAATAATTTTTACAAACCATTGATATTTTACATAAATAATCAATTTGAAATAGCAATAAATATGGAGAATGCACCTTATATAGGTGAAAATGACCACAATCTTTCAGGCGAGTGATAGCGTAATGGATAGCGTACCTGCGCAGGAACCCAAAGTTCGTGAGTTCGATTCTCGGTTGGGTCGGAAATTTTATGTATCGTTTTTTTCTGCGATAATGTATTTGCTATCCATTAAGGAAACAAGTTTCATTAACGAATAAGCGTTATATATTATTTTTTTATGTTTGCATTGTCACGTGATTTTTTACGTGATTAATCACGTGAGAAATCGCGCCAAATCATCACGTGAGAAATCACGTGGAAAATCACGTGGAAAATCACGTGAGAAATCCAGTGAGAAATCAAGTGATAAATCATATGATTAATCACGTGATTTTTTTCGCCAGGGTTATTGAATAGAAGAGAGTAGAAGAATTAAAAGGACTAGATTATTTATAGAATAATCAAAACCCACATATTAATAGTATTTTTCTTCAGATAAATATGGTTAAATCGGTAACGGGTATAGTTTTGTTTGTTCAAATTGAGGTTAGGGCGTGTTAATGTGTAGTGTGCGTGACTTTTTGACGTAAGTCAGGACATGTACAGGTGGATACTTACATTTCTTTAAATTTAAAAGTATCCTATATTTAAAATTTGAAAGAATCCTACATGAAAGGTATTCTACATTTAAAATTTGAAAGTATCCTACATAAATTCTTCGTACTCGTATTGCTCCGTTTTCTATACGGTGCTCCGTTACCATCTGACCTTTACAGTGAAGCAAAACCACGCGATCCCGGCAATCCCGTCACGTGACTCGTATGAGTCTGCGCAGTTAAATACTTTTACCTATACATAACACATGAACCTGCGATCGGACTCGTGTGTATGTAATATGTGTGTATTTATGTGCATGTGTGCTTGTCGTGCGGAAAGCGGGATGCGGACAGTGATTTCGGAGCATAGTCCACGTGCTACGCTGTCTACTTAACCTTCCAATAAATTTACTCCCAACTTCATTCAAATATTTTTTTAATGCATTACAATAATTTTTATTATTGTTTATGTATCAAAATCTTTTTACATATCTATATTTCTTATTAATTTCTATTATTGTTTTATGAGTTACTCAATGTTTTATTATTGATTGATAGTCCACCAACCGTTGGTTAACCGTTGGTCAATATTTTTCTTATTCGTTGGCCTAAATTATTGGCCAACAGTTAGTAGATAAGCCATCCGAGTTGGTTTATTTTCTACCAGGGATGTTTTGTAGTTTTTGAAGGTGAAAATGAAAAATTTCGAAAAAACTGCCTATATTATTGGAAAGCTGAGGAAAAAACACGTTGAAAACGCTTATCAAACAAATAATAGTTTAAAAATAATAGTTTTCTTATTTGTATTATATAACAAATTTTCTTATATCACATGATTTATCATGTATAAAATCATGTGATTTTATACATGCCAAATCGGTTCGAAAAAGGCAAGTTATTAGTCACATTATTTAATACGTGATTCGGCATGTGCAAAAGCACGTGCTTTTATACATGCCAAATCACGTGATAAAGCACGTGTTTTAGTATGTGTCTAGTCACATAATTTATCACGTAAAAATTTTTACCAGGGGACTCTGTCAATCTTGCAGTGTGGTAGAAAACAGTAATATAGGTAAGTTCCGCTAGGTAGTCTATGTAATACATAATGATGTATTTTAATATTTTAATACATCATTATGTATTTCATAGACTACTTAGCAAGACTTACCTATCTAATTATTTTCTATTACTCTGTAAGACTTGGGACAGTTAGTATATACATTACATTCTTTGTGTACAACAATTTGCCATGTTACAATATCTATATTAACAGGTTCAGTGCTAAACCGATTATGGTCATGTTTCAAACAATTTTATACATTTAGTTTAAATTCATTGAAATTCTAAACATTGACTGGTGGTATCGCTGTGACCACCTAAAAATTTGTTAGACTATTGTTTCTTAGTCTTGAGAAGGGACTCAATAAAAAAAGAGTCCGAAACGTCGACATTAAGCTAAACACTCGGCTTGTCATTTACCATCCTGACTCCTTGGACAGCACGACCGTTAGTATCGATAGAACAAAGAACTCTTGAAGCAGCTGTCGTTAGAATCATCATCTCAATCAACGAAATTCTAAACATTTTATCAAAATTTAGTTAGGGTAAATGTACCTATTACTGCGGTACATCGATTTTTCTCACCTTTTTTCCACTGTTACTATTTACGTCTTGACTTTTAAATTTTGGGAAAAGGGTAAAATGATAAAATAGTTTTTCATAAATATGTAAAAAAGTATTACAACCATTAAAAATAAATCTAACAATAAAATAATTAATAATTACGTAAAAGTGCTATTTTGTACGTTATTCTGCGGATGGATTTGGCGCTTGTCCCTATCACGGCGGGCCGCATGTCCCTATCACTGCGGGGTAATATGAAGGCGAGTAAATTTAAAGGTTAGGTTACTTGATTAAATCACTTTTTTTTTAATTTACATAAATAGGAATTTCTACAAACACTGAACGTTTAAATAGATTCAGCGACACAGCAGTTTCATCACAGTTCTATAGATACAAGATTTATCAATATTCAATAACTCATTTTCTTTTAAATATGATTGTATTTCTTCAAAGCATTTACGTAATCCAAGCTCAGTAACTTTGGCTCGACAAAGGCTTACATTTTCTGTTAATCTTTGTGCTACATTTGTATGTCTCGATAAAAAACATTCAAACCAGTGGCGACCTGGTAAGTTACCTTTGAAAGGATTGCTCCTTTTCACGGATACAACATACAGACGTATACTTGCAAATAATTGATCCTTAGTTATAGGAAAACCGTCTCTCGCACATTTGAAAATCCGTTCAACTAAGTCACTCTCTTCCTGTTCTGTCAATATAGGTTGTGCTCCAGGTTTCTTCTCTGCATACTTGCCCTGAACGCGTGCTCTAAATGTAGATTCTGGAACACCGTACGCGCGACTTGTTAATGCAATAGTTTTTCCTTCTCTTACAGTATTTACAGCGTCCCTCAAATTACTTTTAGAATAAATCATTCTTTTCTGCTCATTTCCTAGCACAGCGAAAACACGTATTGCTATCGCAAACGCGAGCGTGACACCAAACTTTGGAGGTTAGGGAGAATCGACGTAGCGCCGCCGTGATACGTATACGCAAACTGTATTCTTTGGTCCATAGAATAACGCACATCCACGATATTTAAGTACCTAAGGCTGCGGCTCATTTATTTATAATTATAACGAAAAAAATTACCTTATCTATTGATAATACATTAAATTAAAGCCTCTAGTTGATGTGGAGGTAAAAAAACTAAAGAATAAATACACATTTTATTGATTTTTTATGATTTAGCCGAGGACTCTTCGGTATCACGATTGGTACGAAAATGGCTGTTTCAAAGCCTTTTCACACTGTCTCAATTTGAAAAATTTTTTATTAATAAATAAATCAAAGAGAATGGTCAATAATTGATACAAATCGATACATTATAATTATATCATACTAAGATCATTTTTTTCAAGTCGAAATATTATGTTTTGAAAGTATTATTCATCTGAATTAAAAATTCCGTAGTGAACGGGACACCCACAGTGATAGGTACATTTACCCTATTTTGTATTATCTAAAACCATAAGATTTACAAAAATATTTGTTTAGAATTAGATTAGTTTAGTTTTCATTTTAACATTAAAGATTCTAAATGTCAATAGATTTGTAAAACCTTGCAGTACAAATATGTACCATGTAGCACTGAACCGGTTAAATATCACATGTACATTATACAAGAGTTCCTTTTTGTAAAAATAATATTACTTTAATATGTACTTATAACATTATGTTATTTTGATTCTTTGTTATATTCAAATAAGCATTTTGTTCGATATTAGTTTATATTTTTTAACTTATTATATTTTTATAATCACATGATCATTTCTTGCTGATATGATTATTGCGTTGATGTGATCATCTTGTTTATACTTATTGTATCCAATATTTCTGTGTCAAATCAAATTCTGTTAAATAATAAACGAAAATTGACTATAGGGTGTATTGAGATATTAAAACTCGTTTTTATAAATCTAACTCGTCAGGAATTCATTTTATATGAAAATGTTAAATGTGAAAAAGTTTTGTTTCAATATTATCTACAACTTTTGTATGTAACATTTCGGCGTGAAATCAAATCAAGTTATAGCCGAAAATTGTCCATTTTATGTATATTTAGGCGTTTAACATCGTTCTTATAGGTCTAACTCGTCAGGAATTGATTTTACATAAAAATATTGAATGGAAAAAAGTTTTATTTAAATATTATCTACAACTTTTGTATTTAACATTTTTGTATAAAATCAAAACCTGCTAAGTTATAAACAAAAATCGACCATTTTAGGTACATTTAGGCGTTAAAAATCGTTTTTTTTTTTATTTAACTCGTCAGGAATTGATCGTAGAAAAAAATGTTCAATAGGAAAAAGTTTTGTTTTAATAATATCTATAACTTTTACATTTAACATATTTGTGTAAAGTCAAATCCTGTAAAGTAATAGCAAAAAAACGACTATTTTTTATGTTTTTAGCGGTTTTTTCGCTATTGCCTTGCGAAATATTGTTCGTAGAATAAAATATTTAATGTAAAAAAGACGTGTTATAATTAGTTTTAGCAGAAGCATGTGTGAAATTTATACTAAAAATGAATTTTCGATGCTTTACGCTCAAAAATCAATTTTCTCTAAATTTTATTTGTGCTTGCATATTTATATTTTGAACGAATCGTTCCCAAAGTAGGACTGTCACCTATGTATGACTAGACGAAAGTGTACGGCTATTTGTTATCGAATTCGATGAATTTTTCGACATGATAATGTGAACACAAGGTTCCGTACATACGTACAGACATACATACATCATGGGGAACACTTAAAATGGACTCATTTTAGATAGAAAACAGTTTTTATACAATAAATTATTGATTTTTGAGATGTTACAATTTTCGGTCTAGTGAAAATATAAGGCTCTCCCGAGAAGCGGTCGTGCCTAAAAATTAAATGATGATGTCGGTATGGTAGGGATTTATAAACACACCCTTTTCATATGTCCTTTATTTCTGATGTTATTTACTTCTAATATTTTTAAATAAAGTAACTATATTAAATTTGATAATAATGTTATTCTTACTTAATTACCCTACTGATAAATCTCACGTGAGATCTTACGCCAAAATCTCATCTGACCTTTTTCGTCAATCATAATTGAATTTCGCTATTAAAATTAAAGTAAAGTTAGAAAAGAAGAATATTGTTTTCGTATTTCTATCATTAGGTATACATCTAGGCGAAAAGTTGGTGCGAGAATTCAATCCCTCGTGACTGCAAAAAAATCTAAGTTCTGCGGCAAAAAATTAATGCACGGAGAAACTTGTTTTTCCAGTGTTTTCGGTAATTCTAGATTAATCAAAACAGTTCTCAAGTTAACTTTCCTTTTTTAATCTCACGTCAAAATCTCATCTGACCAAATTTTTTTTTTTTTTTTTTTTTTTGTGAAACTGCTGAAATTTTCAGTCAAAATCTCACCTGACCAAAATTTTCATTCAAAATCTTACCTGACCAAAATTTTCTAAGTTTTTGCGGCACTTCAGAAAAAAACTATTTTAAATAATTTCTGGAAGTAAGTTTAACTTATTTCCGCTGTTTTTTTCTTCTTAGACACACGGAAAAACTATTTTTCCGACCGAATACTTTTTTGTTTCACGGTAAAAGAAAGCGATGAAGCCCCTTCTGATTCAAGACTTTTTTTTTAATTTTTAATTACACTTATACTTTGAAATCTTTTAGTGCGATAGGTGAAAAAATTATGAAAAATTATTATTGACACGAAACTAAAGGCTTTTTTTATGAAAAATTTGCACAATAATATATAATTATTTGAAAGTATTACATTTTTAAAAATGATCAATTTAATTGAAGATAGACTTAACTTTATTATTATAACAATTATAATGTTCCGACACAACTGTAAGTATATAATAGAGACATAAAACATACCTGCACCATTAGAATAAGATCATTGATGATATTTTGCTTAATGTAGAAAAAGAAGAAACGATGTTCAACGAGCCTCGTGCACGCGCTCTCGACGCCGACCCGTGATATCAAATTCACACGAGGCCGGCGCCGAGAGCGCCCACGTGTACTCGATATTAGCAGCTTGCAAGAACAGTTGCGACGACGACGCCATCAGTACGTTAAGGCGATATCTTGGCGATGGTGTTCCTATTGACAAAATTTCTAAGGCGCGACTAGACCAAATGACTTACCGTGGCTAGTTTCTTTTTTTTTTTTTTTTTTCATCTTCGACAAGGTTATTAGTCTTGAGTTAAAACTATCCAAGCTATCCTTTTTAATTTAATATTTATGGTTTGAAAGAGATATGTGAATCAATGCTACTTAAATATGCTAATATATTGCCTACAGTTAGGGAAAAGTCTATGTAAAAAATATAATATTATAGTTTTTAATCTACTACAACAGGAGTTCACTTCTTCACATAAGTCTTAAATTAAAAAAGACAGAATGAATTGTTACAATACGAGACTCGAATATGGCAATTCTCTTTGATACTTGAAGATATTCTATAAAAATGTGTGAATTGACATAAATTATGTCTACTTTTTATTTTCTTGTAACGAGGAACTTATATTTATCCTTCTTCTGCTAAAATCAATGTATCTTAGAAAAATAAGCCAAAAAATCCAATTGATTTTATTACAAGAAAATAAGGAACATCGTTGACTGTAGTAATGTCACATATGCATATGATTCGGTTGATAGGTAGTAAGAAAGAGCATTTCCAAATGCTATGTATAGCTTTACTACTAAAACTGTCAGTACTGCATCTTTGTAAGTACCGGTATCAGTAAAAATTGATTATTACGTTTACAATAATTGTGCTTGATTAAAACAAACCAAATTTTTCTTGTGTAAATATTTTTTTTTCCTTTATTTACAATTTAAATGTGTTGTTAAAATTCATTCTAATTAAGCCTACTATGTCAAGTAAGTAAATTCTGATATTACTAGCTTACATGTTAGATGTTAAAAATAAGTAGAAGTAATAAAGGGGCAGCAGCGACAGATTCAGTTATGAAGTTATATAAAATTTCTAGCGCCCTTGCTTACTGACACCTGAGTTGTAACCCCCTACTGAAAAATCTCATCTGAAATTCTGGTCCGCGAGCTGCTAAAATCCCTTTCATGATAAAACATCAGTTTCTGGGAATGAGGAGCCGCCTAATAGGTTACACCACCCCCCAGATAAGTTCAAAAATCTATGTTTTGAAGCGTTTTAGCCATTTTTTACATTTTTAGAAATTTTACACATGAGATCTCACGTGAGATCTCACTTGAGATTTCACGTGAGAAATTTGAAACGTGAGATTCCACGTGAGATCTCACGTGAGATCTCATGTGTAAAATTTCTAAAAATATAGAAAATGGCTAAAACGCTTCAAAACATAGATTTTTGAACTTATCGGGGGGGGGGGGGGGGGCGCAACCTAATAAGTAGTTCCTAATTCCCAGAAACTGGTTTTTTATCATTAAAGGGATTTTAGCAGCTCGCGGGCCAGAACTTCAGATGAGATTTTGGAGTGATATCTCACGTGAGATTTTTTAGTAGGGCCGTATATGACTTAACAACATTTAAGAGTCATACAATGACTATAAAAATTAAACTGATACAGTGTATTAATATCCGATTGAAATGATTTTATCTTTGCAATCAGAGCCGTAATAGGATATTAAGCTAAAGATTCTACTCCTAAGATGTATTTACAAGTGCACAACATTTATGAGCAGTCCCTATTTTCTTGAAATTAAATTAGTGGCATTTTGGTTTATTTTTCTAAAATGCTATTATCTCATCAAAAACAGACTAAATCTGAGTTATTTCATTACCAGAAAATAAAAAGCCTATGTAATTATTGCCAATTCGTACATTTTTATAAAATAACATCAAGTATTGTAATAATTCATGCCGTCTATTTTAATTTAAGACTTATGGTTTGCAAACGTTCTATATGAAAATGTATAAGTTATTCTAGATATGTTGTAAGCGCTCGTGGTGCTATCTTAATAGTTTTGAATTTTTAATCGGACTTCAACGAGCCAATCTCTTATGCGTTAGTCGAATGTCTATTCTCAAATCGAGAAAGGTAGCTTTTGTTTAAGCTTCCTCCTCTCTCGATAAGAATTTTTTGACAAACGCCGACACACATAAGAGAAAATTTTTTTTTTAAAATGAATAACTATTAATTTCGGAATAATAGTTATTCATTTTAAAAAAAATTTTTCTCTTATGTGTGTCGCCGTTTGTCAAAAAATTCTTATCCAGAGAGGAGGAAGCTTAAACAAAAGCTACCTTTCTCGATTTGAGAATAGACATTCGACTAACGCATAAGAGATTGGCTCGTTGAAGTCCGATTAAAAATTCAAAACTATTAAGATAGCACCACGAGCGCTTACAACATATCTAGAATCAAATGGCATTCGGACACTAAAATTGCCTTTCCTTGTATAATCTTAGTTCCAACCTTTTAACACTAGATGGCAACCAATTTTTCAAATCCACATATAAAATTACAACTTACACACTATAAGAATTCACAGTAATTTCATTATTTTGGAGTCGAAGATATGTCTACTTGGGTCTTCCTGACGAGTCCACCAAGTACGACAAGGACGAAACTCCCAGATATTATATTTTATTCCGAAATTAATAGTTATTCATTTTAAAAAAAATTTTTCTCTTATGTGTGTCGCCGTTTGTCAAAAAATTCTTATCGAGAGAGGAGGAAGCTTAAACAAAAGCTACCTTTCTCGATTTGAGAATAGACATTCGACTAACGCATAAGAGATTGGCTCGTTGAAGTCCGATTAAAAAATTCAAAAATATTAAGGTATAAGTTATTGTTACATGACTGGCAACGAAATAGAAAATCATATCAGCATATCCCTTGCAAAATATTGAATTAAAAGGGCAAAATAAGTGATTACAATAGAAGACGCAAACATATTAGTGCACTTTTATACATGGTGATATTCTATAAAAATGTGTAAACTAATCTTACCAGTAATAATAAGATACCTGTTTCGCATCCAAAAACACACGCACACACAGCACTTAAAGTTTTCCCTACTTCCTAAAGATTGACATTGTAAAAAGCACTGATACTCTCCAAGCACTGCTGGGGCTGTGGAAGCAGCAAAGTACGACACATTAGCCACACCATTCGCAGGAGGCGAAGGTCAAGTGGAGTCCCTCATTTGAACTGCTACAATCGAGGACAGCCTCAACCTGGTGGTGCAAGCGTAGTCCAGTGACTATTAATAGCCACTAGCGTGGAGGCTCAGCATCGGAGTTGAGCATCTAAGATAAACATAAAGTTAATAATTAAGAGAGTCGGGTAAAGTCAATCTGCAGCAGTGATGATCATCCCACCCATCAAAGAGGTTAGGAACGAAAAAGGGCTTACAGAATCTACTTGACCACTAACCCCGTTGCGTTGCTGTCTCCGACGAGTCTACACAGTACACCAATCGACGGACACGACGAGAAGGACCACATCTACCAGGACACCGTACTAGCAGCTGCTGCCATAGCTGGGAACGCCGAGATCCGGGAACGGGGAGACACGATTGCACGCGTGCACGGCAGCACCGATCAGACTTTCTAAGTTTCTATTATAAAAATCAGACAGCTGTTCAGTTCCGTGGAATGTATAGGTATCTGTATACGGAAGTAAGTATGTACATGGGAATATCTCCAGAACTTTTGACTATAAAAAATGATCATTTTTTCAAGTAATTTATTGCTGCTATTAAAATACCGTGCTAAGCACATAAACGAGACAGGGTGGCAAATCTTCATTTTCAACCTAGAAAACCAGTCCGGTAAACCAAATTGGTGTGCAAGGCACGTAGTACTGGCGTAGCCCATAAGTGGCCGTGGGCCATTGATGTCCAAGGTTCCACCAGGGTTTTTCTTATGTACTTTGAGCCCTCGAATCCGAATCCGCAAGGTGTTTTTCAATAAAATGGGACATTAATTAGTTATAAACAATTTTATCAATAATTACGCGAATTTCACATTTTCACATAAAGGTAAGTGTCATTGTAATTTTTTTGTAGTATTTTGAAGCATACTGTATCGCAAAATATATACATAGTCTAAAATTAACAATAATAATAAATATAAAATACATAAACAATTGAAATATCATAAACAAGACAACTCTTATAAAGATATGGGCATGTAAGCCGTAGCGTTGAAATATTAACCTTAAACAATGTTATAACGTTTTTAAAATAATTTTAATAACAACAAATAAATATAATAATAATAGAGCTTTATTTATGAACTTCGTTCATGTACATTATATTAGTATTTTTATAAAAAGTATAAAAAAATATAATCTCCTTTATTTCTTTGGCTCGCTTCGTAGTTTGATCTGTTTGTGTCAGTGTGATTGTTTATGTAGTGTGTAGGCTTATAACTAAACAAAAATATAACTTATTTTGAAGTAACAAAAAATAAAAGAAAACTGATAAAAAATGAAAATTACGTGGAATCGAGTGGTTTCACAGTGTAGTTTGATGTAAGTTTCAAGTGTTGTGTTGTGTGGTGTCGTGTTTGCGTTAGTATACTTCTTAGCCTCTTCATTCCGTCTTCAGTCTTCCTTCCATTTTTCCCTGCTCTCTTTCTCCGTACTCTCTTTCTCTGTGTTTTTGTTCATCCTTTTCTCCAGTGCTTTTTTCTTCGCTGTCGTACTCTCCCATCTTTCCCTTATCTCTTTTGCACATAGTACTTCATCGAAGTAGTATATGCCTTCTCTGAATACTTTTCCTCTGACACTCCAGGCGTACTCCTTGGCTGCTTCGCTTTCGAATATCAGCCACCTCATTCCTTCTCCATGTTCTATCTTTTCCACCGTCCATTTTGCCTCTCTCATCTCCTTCTTTATCCAGATCTTAAAATCCATCTCACTGCTATTCCTGCCTTTTATCACCACAAGCGTCTTTTACATGTCTATATATTCGATGTGTACAAACTTCTTTTTCACTTCGTTTTTGCTGTCTTTCGCCTTTTTATCTCTTCTCTCATTTCTGCTCCAGTTTTTTCCATTGCTCTTCTTTCTCTTTCCACCGTTCTCTTTAGGTATTTCTCTGCTCTCATTCTTCCCCCGATTTCTCGTTCCAAACGCCTCTCCAGAGTTTCCAATCTTTCTTTTATTTTTTCCACTGCGTCCATCTCTCTTTCCATTTTTCTGCTTTTCTTTTCTCTCTTATTTTCTCGCACCGTCTCGTTCTCTCACCTAAGCGTTTTGCTACCCACGTCTAGGTTTTTGCGGTTATATCTGGTTTCTGCAGCTCTGCTATAGCCTCGTATCTATCTTGTCCTCTCCATAGTTCGTGCCGTCTCCGCGGTTTGTGTTATCATCCTCTTTGCAGCCTTTTCTACAATATAGCTTCCAAGCTCCCTGTTCTCGTCTTATCCTCTTCTTTACTGTGTGTTCCTCTGTGATATGTTCTTTTCCTCTTCTGTCCTTCTTTTCCATGGTATTTGTAGTAGCGTCGCCAGGCTTCTTTCTTCCCCTTTCAATATTTCTCTCCATCCTTTTGCCTGTTTCGTAGCCTAGCATTTCTCCAGGACGTGTTCCAGCATCTCTTCTTCTCTCCCACAGATTCTGCATCTTCTTTCTTCTTCTTTTTTTCCAATATCTGTACCCTCTTGTTTCGCAGCCCAGTCTGAACCTTCCAAACGTTTCCAATGTTCCTTTTTTTTTATTGTTGCGCCCTTTTTTAGGTATTCTGGTTTACCCTCTTGGAGAATGAGGTCTTTGATGTCTACAGCGTATCTTGACTTACTTATTTCACATCTCCTTTCCTGTCGCTCTGTGTCCTTGTGCCTCTCTTCCATTTCACTTCATACTTTCTGTCCATCTGCTAATCTTCTCCCCACTTCTATACTTAACCATCCTTTAAAGTTGAATTAAAGTTGATAGAGGCACCCTCCATTGTTAATGTGAAAAATAGTAATATATATGGGATCCTGTGAGGGCCAATACGTAGAAACAAAACACAATTGTAGCTTGTGCGATGTTTCGTTAGCTTGATTACTGACCTCTTCAGGCACAACAAAAAATCTATGCTAATAAAAGATGACTTTATTAGCAACGTCGAACGAATAAAGTCAATGTTGTTAACCATCTTTTGTTCTCAAAGAATTTTTTCCTGCAGTTTTCCTGTGTTGTCTTACATCCTCCTCTTATCACTTTCATCCAGTTTTCTCCTTTGATCATGTGTGCCTCTCCGTTCTTGAGTTTTTCCTCGTATTTCATAGCTCTTTTCCTAGCCGTTATTTCTATCCTCCATCTGTCCGTTTCCTTGTACAACACCGCCCCCGGGGTTGTTCTATCCAACCTCATCACTCATCTGATGTATTTATCTTGAATTTTTTCCAATTATGTCCCCAGATCTCCGATCCGTACATCAATATACTGCCAACTAGCGCATCGAATATCTTCATTCTGCTTGTCCAGTCTTTTTTTAACTCTCTTTCCCCAATGCTCCATACCTTCCCAAGGACCGCGTTCGCTTTTCCTGTTACATACTCAATGTGTTTATGTCCCCGTTGTTGCATTAAATTTTGTATTCTAGGTATGTCGTGTCTTTTACAATCTCAATCTCTTCTCCTCTCCGTTTGAACTCTCTGATGTTTTTACTTTTCCTTCCTTCTGCCTTCTGGAATCTCATCATCTTAGATTTCTCCGTGTTGAGTTCCAGCCCTTTTTTCACTAAAAATCTGTAAAATCTTTTCATCATCTCTTTCATCCCATTTTCGTTATTCGTAAGCAGCACGACGATGTGGGCCTATGCTAGCGAGAATACTTTCTTCTTCCCTAGTAGAATTCCTCCTTCTTGCACTTCTTTAGCTCTTTCTCTAGATCTGACATGCCTATGTGAGTAACGAGGGGCTTATCGGGCATCCTTGTCGCATCCCCTTCTCCGTCCAGACTCTACCTATTTCATCGTCCTTTACTACTATTGTGCACATTGTCTCCTCGTATATTTCTTTTATCCTTGTTCTTAATTTCTCTTCTATGCCCTCCTGATCCATTTTTCTTACATATTGCTTCTCTCTTAATCCTGTCAAAGGCTCCTTTCAGATCTGCGAATAGTGCCCACACCCTTCCTTTTTCTTTGCTAATTTCTTGTCCTATCTCCTTCTTTAATGTGTATACCGTGTCTATCGTCCCTCTGTTTTTCCTGAATCCAAATTGCGTGTCATCCAGAATTCCGTCCCTTTCCAATTGTTCATCCAGTCTGTGCCTGAGTATTTCCATATATATGTATATTTATCTGCAACGGTTCGTTCCGGGACGTTCACACTGTACATCGCTGTTACTCTAGACGCGTCCCAGAAATAACGCTTACGTACAGAAAAATTTCCGGGACGTCCCGGAAAAAACAGCGCGTCCCGGAAATAACAGCGATGTACAGTGTAAACGTCCCGGAACGAACCGTTGCAGATAAATATATATATATATATATATATATATAGTATCCTTGTCCATAATCGTTATCCCTCTATAGTTTCTTGCTTCTTTTCTATTTCCTTTTTTGAACACTGGCTTCACGATTCCTTTCATCCATTCCGCTGGTATTTCTACTCTTTTCCATACTCTATTCATCTGCGTACGTAATTCCTTCCTCATCTTCTGTCCTCCGTAGATCCACGCCTCATTTGGAATCCCGTCTTTTCCGGCTGCCTTCTTCGTTTTTGCCCCCGCCCTCTCAATTACCTCTACCCCAATCTCTTCTTCTTCTTCTCATGTCGCCTTGCGGACCACCTGCTCATTATCTCTCCGTGCGTCCATGTTCCTTTCTTCAAACTGTATCTCGAAGTGTTGTATCCAACTCTCCTTTGGTATTTCCTCATCCACTGGAGTTATTTCTTTCCTTCCTTTGTTCACTATCTTCCAGAAGGTTTTTTCCCTTTTGTTTTTTAAGATTTTTCCTAGGTTTTATCGCCCCATTTTTTTCTCTTCCTCTCTATCCAATGTCTATAGCCTTTCTTTTCTCTTCTATAATCCGTTATTTCCACTTCTCGCTTTTTACACCTTCTCAGCACCTCCCACTATTTTTTGCTCATACCTTCTTCTCTTTTCTTCCTCTTTATCATTGTATCTTATATCCTTTTCTTCATTTCCGACCAGCTTCTTTCTGTGTTCTCTATATCGGTCTCCTCCATTTTTTGCATTGAACTTCTCTACTGCCTCTTCCGACCAATCCTACCATGGAGCTACGCCCGGACTAACGGTACCATCAGGGGATGAACAACAATTTCCAAAATAGTCCACAATCTGACTTCAGACCTTTAGAAAATTTTAATCATCCCCAGACGGTACCGTGCCTTGCACACCAATTTGGTTTACCGGACTGGTTTTCTAGGTTGAAAATGAAGATTTGCCACCCTGTCTCGTTTATGTGCTTAGCACGGCATTTTATTAGCAGCAATAAATTACTTGAAAAAATTATCTTTTTTATAGTCAAAAGTTCTCAAGATATGCCCACATATACACAGAGTTTCATTTTAATCGATGCAGCCAAATATCTCCGAATGCAGGCCAGATACAGAAAAATGGTTCAGATGAAAATTGTTCGTGACGATGGGGGTCAACTTTTGGTCACCTTCAATTTGACCTTGAGATCATTTTTCAAGGTCATTTCAAGGTTAAGATCATTTTTTCAAATTAGAACCCCTATTTCTGACGTCGGAATCGGATAGAGCGGGAATTTTACGTCCAAAACCGTTCTTTAAACATTTTTTTGTAACCTCCACAAGGTTATATCAAGGTCAAATGCTTAAAAATTGGTTAGAACGCGAAATTTCATAGTTGTCTCAAGCAGAACAAGCCTTGATAAACCCAACCAATCAAAGGATGTCTTCTTTGTAGATACAGCTCAGCATGCCGCCTAGTTGCTGCACGATAATTGCCATTACATTGCTCTAAAACCATTACCATGTCAACTATTTGATCAGCTGGATAATTCACAGATACAATAAAAAAGGGATCTGTATCCAACACCAGACCCATCAACTCTTATGAATTTTGATGTGCTAAAACCGAATCTGGGCCCAGAATTATGCTATCACCTTCCATTTTTTATTAAAACTCAAGAAATCACCCTCCCACTTACGAAAATTCATGATTTTATGGGAATAAGTGTTACGTAAAAAAATATAAAGTAAAAGAAATTTTTATCTTTATCACAGGAATAACGATGTCAAAAGTTTAAAATCTAATAATTGATAACAAGATTAACTAAGTAAGAGGTTAAAATACAAGTGTTAACTATTACATTGTTGAAAATAAGCAAGAATTGAATTTTCAACAATTTGTATTGAATTTGTAACTTAAGTTAAATTTCCAAGACCCGAAGGTTTATTTGTTCTCAATATTTTAAAAATTAAATCTTTTACAATTGTCTCATCTATAAGTAAAGTTACATCATGGCTGATTATCCAGCTGATCAAATAGTTGAAATGATAATGGTTTTAGGGCAATGTAATGGTAATTATCGTGCAGCAGCTAGGCGGTATGCTGAGTTGTATCCACAAAGGAGACATCCTACAGATTTGACAATCAGAAGTTTAACTCAAAGACCTCGCGGTGGCCACCTTATTCGTCAGCGCAGGCATCACGAATACGATGAAAACGATGCTCGTGTCGTGACTATTTTAGCAATTGTTCATCTCGACCCACATATTAGCACACGCCAAATTTAAAGAGAAATTGGTATTTCCCGTCCGACGGTTTCAAAGATTCTGAGAATTATTGACTATCATGCCTACCATATAACTTAGTTCAGGAACTAAGGCAGAACCATATTCAATTGCGCATCGAATTTTGTCACTGGGCTTTAAGAATGATAGAAAATGATCCAGACTTTTTTAAATACGTTCTTTTTTCGGATGAGGCAAAATTTTGTAGCGATGGGCGACTGAACAGGCACAATTGCCATTATTGGTCAGATGTGAACCCTCACTGGCACAGAGCGATGGATCATCAAAATCGGTGCAGCACAATGGTGTGGTGTGGAATAGTCAATGGTTACTTTATAGGTCCGTATTTCTTTGAGCGAAATGTCGATAGAAACAGCTATTTAGAGCTAATAAGAGATCATTTGCCAGTACTTTTGGAAAACGTCAACCTAGCTATAAGACAAAGAATGTGGCTTCAGCAAGATGATGCAGCACCACATATTGCACGAATCGTTCGAGAATTTTTAAATAACAACTACAATGACAGGTGGATTGGACGAGGAGGTCCAGTTAACTAGCATGCTAATTCACCAGATATGACGTCACCAGATTTTTTCTTGTGGGGGTACGTAAAAAATGTAGTTTTTGCTCAACGGCCTACAACAAGGGAAGATTTTATGGATAGAATTCGTAAAGCTTGCGAATCCATTTCTAGAGCAACGTTCCTCAGGACTGTGGATCATTTCCAACGGCGATTACGCCTGTGCCTGGAAGCCAACGGAGGTAACTTTGGACATGTACTCCGTGGATAGATAATGTCAACTGCAGTAATAATGGTGAGAGGCAAGGGGACTCACGTTAAACAAGCACCCCAGTGAGAGGCAAGGGGTCTCACGTTAAACAAGCACCCTAGTGAGAGGTAAGGGGACTCACGTTAAACAAGCACCCCAGTGAGAGGCAAGGGGTCTCACGTTAAACAAGCACCCTAGTGAGAGGCAAGGGGACTCACGTTAAACAAGCACCCCAGTGAGAGGCAAGGGGACTCACGTTAAACAAGCACCCCAGTGAGAGGCAAGGGGACTCACGTTAAAAAAGCACCCCAGTGAGAGGCAAGGGGACTCACGTTAAACAAGCACCCCAGTGAGAGGCAAGGGGACTCACGTTAAACAAGCACCCCAGTGAGAGGCAAGCGGACTCACGTAAACAAGCACCCCAGTGAGAGGCAAGGGGACTCACGTTAAAAAAGCACCCCAGTGAGAGGCAAGGAGACTCACGTTAAAAAAGCACCCCAGTGAGAGGCAAGGGGACTCACGTTAAACAAGCACCCCAGTGAGAGGCAAGGGGACTCACGTTAAACAAGCACCCCAGTGAGAGGCAAGGGGACTTACGTTAAACAAGCACCCCAGTGAGAGACAAGGGGACTCACGTTAAAAAAGCACCCCAGTGAGAGGCAAGGGGACTCACGTAAACAAGCACCCCAAAGGAAACAGACCTTACTACGTCCGCTTCGTTGTTTCTGGGTAAAAGTAAGGACCCAGTATTATCAAAAAGGGCTTAAAGCCAATAGAGCAATGTTGCTAGAACTTCTGTAGATAAGTGACTGCGAAAACTCCCAGGATAGTATTTTTAGCGATTTTCATGGAAATTGGAAAATTGACCCCACTTAAAGCGATTCAATCTCCATGTGGTACTCCGGCCTCGCATCTGACTTCGAATTTATAATCAGCGACTCCTGAAGCTCTCAGAATGTGTTTTTAGTGATTTTCATAGTGATTCAAAATGATCTCATTTGGGATATTTCAGCCTCCATGCGGTACCATCGCATCGCACCTCACAGAAACCTAACATCATATTCACAATTAGCAACCACAAAAATTTCTTAATTGGTTGGGTTTATCAAGGCTTGTTTTGCTTGAGACAACTATAAAATTTTGCGTTCTAACCAATTTTTAAGTATTTGACCTTGATTTAACCTTGTGGAGGTAACAAAAAAATGTTTAAAGAACGGTTTTGGACGTAAAATTTCCCGCTCTATCCGATTCTGACGTCAGAAATAGGGGTTCCAATTTGAAAAAATGATCTTAACCTTGAAATGACCTTGAAAAATAACAAATTGAAGGTGACCAAAAGTTGACCCCCATCGTCACGAACAATTTTCATCTGAACCATTTGTCTGTATCTGGCCTGCATTCGGAGATATTTGGCTGCATAGATTAAAATGAGACATCGTGTATATACAGATATATTCACAACGTAGTCCACGGAACTGAACAGCTGTCTGAATTTGTGAATATATCTGTATACGTAAAGCCCTCCACACGAAAAAAAAACAGATAAAGGGCTCGGACACTTAAAAAAGAACAGATAAAAAGAACAAGAATTACATGGGTTTCTATATCTATGTATACATCTTGTTCCTTTTGTATCTCGCTGTTCCTCATATATATAGTCATAGAGACCCATGTAATTCTTATTCTTTTTATCTGTTTCTTTTTAAGTGTCCAAGACAAAAAAAGAACAAGAATGACACGGGTTTCTATATATCTATATTTGAGGAACAACGAACCACAGAAGGAACAAGAGGTATATATAGATATACTAACCCATGCTATTCTTGTTCTTTTTATCCTGTTCCTTTTTTCACGTGGAGGGCTTAAGTATATACATATGTATATAAATATATTCCACGGAACTGAACAGCTGGCTGATTTTTATAGTAGACTAGAAAGTTAGAAATTCTGATCGACGCTGCGGTGCACGCGTGCAATCGTGTCTCCCCGCTTCCGGCGTTCCGAGCTATGGCAGTGGCTGCTGTCCTGGTGGATGTGGCCCTTCTTGTCGTATCAATCGGTTGGTGTAGACAAAGAAGATAGACGTAAATAGAAGCGCAAAGCCTGCAGGGAAATTGAGGCACCCCGAAGAAGTACGCACCCCGACCACGCGCAGCGCGGCAGTCAATTTCTAAATGCTGCGGGAACAGCTGATGCGCGGCCGGTAACACACCACCCATACCGGCTGCAATGGTAACACGACGTACTTCGTACGTAACATTGCAAAATTATTATTTACAAAGATCTGTTATTGCTATTGTTATAACAAAAACCATAAATAAAAACAAATTAATCTTAAACTCATACCCCTAAACCCAAATGGGGGAACAGCTTATATATTACATACATGTAATACATTCACATGAACTCCGTTGGTCCTGTGGATAGCACGCATGCTTACTATCTTTTTGGTGCGGGTTCAAATCCATTATCGGGTTTTTTTTTTATATATATTAATATAGTATAATAAGATTGTTATTTTCTGCCGATTTGAAAATAACAGTAAAATTTCTGAAGTTTTTTCGCACTCTCGTATATAAAAAATGTTGGATAATTCTTGTTTTATTTACGAATTGTTATATAAAATCATTATAAAAATACTTCAATACTATTTCATGAGAAATCATATAGAATACATGAATAATATTTTTAAATAACCATTGTAAATAAAACTGTGAAGTAAATAAAAATAATAATTTAAAGGAAATAAAGAATTTTTCCTATATTTAGCTTAAAAAATAACTTACACTCGACCTTTTAAAATAATTTTGAAAAGATGAATTTTTTTTATTTGTTTTTTATTCATATGTTATATTGTTTAGAGGTATTTTACGTTAGATTTTTATTGTTGTTGTTTTACATAATTTATACAGTTAACGGGGTGGCATAGTCCTACCATTATCGACTGAGCAATTGACACAGTTTCAAGCTTATAAAAAAAAATACGTAAAATAAAAAAAAATCAAGAATAAATTTAAATTTGCAATTGAAATTTTTTTTTAAATTATTAAACTTATTTAAATCAATTTAAAGCACCTTCATTTCATTCTAAATACAATCCTAATAATAAAATATTAAGAAATATTAAGTGGTTTTTGCAAAAACTTTGAACGAAACCGAATTTTGTTTTGTTCAAAGTTTTTGCAAAAACCACTTAATATTTCGACTTCAAACTTTTACTGGGTGATAGAACGTTCAAAACCACAGCGAAGTGTTCTCTTGATTTTTTGTGATTTTACGAATTTTATTTTTAATAAGCTTGAAACTGTGCCAATTGCTCAGTCGGTAATGATACGGCTATGGCACTCCCTTAACTAATGTAATTAAGAATATTAAATATTAATAATATATTATTATTCAAAAGCTTATTGCTCTCCCAAGCTGCTCGCGTTCAATGATAATTTTTATTGAGGGTGTAGTGAATTCGTACACCATAGATCCTTTCGAGCATCATAAATTTATTGATACACCGACGTTTTGGGAGTATAATTAACACTCCTTATCAAGGCTAAACACAATGAACATACAAAAAATATTAAACATAACGGCAATTATAAAATTTCTTGTCACATTAAAGAAAAAACTTTCTTTTCCCTTACCATTCGAGGTGATATATCAATTTACAAATTTATAAAGCGGCCATTGCGTGGACTCCGCGTGTCAAACAGTTTTCTTTTTTACAATAGATTTTTAATACATCACCAACATTTGTAAAGCAATACCTATATAATGAGAATATTTAGAAAAATTAAATTGTACTAAAGAAAAAACCCAAAATAAGAAAAAATAAGAAAAATTAAGAAAAAAGGCATGAAAATTCAAAAAACTTACATGTTACAAATCAGTCGTTTAGTCATAACGTCAAAAGCTGTTTTACCCAGGATGATGTAGTCTCACTGTCCAAAAGAGACAATAAGAGTTACGGGCATCTCCGGGGCTATTTATACGGAATAAAGCAGTGGGGATAGAAATTTAGTAAGGAAATTGACTTAGTAACGCAGTGCCCACCAATGAAAAACTACTCTCTGCTACGTAACCGACGAGAATTTATGAATTTGTTAGGTTTGTTACGAATGTTGGTTGATCTATTAACAATGTTGACTGTGGATTTATAACAATTTTTTAGTTTGATAGTATCAAACTGTCTATTCATATTATTATTGGTACTATAAATGTGTAACATCTCAGAAAACAATCTTTTATTCTTATAACTTTCGTGATCAGCGATATTGACCTTATTAAAATCTATTTTATGATTGTAAAAGTTTGCATGTTCGACTAAAGCCGACGTGGTGTCACCATTCTTAACACTACGCTTGTGTTCATTAATGCGTAATCGTAATTGTCTACCTGTCTGTCCAATATATGACATTTTACAATCAGCACAATTCACTTTGTAAACTACACCACTTTTTTCAAACTTATCAACATTATCCTTACCTAATTTAATGTATTTAGAAAGTTTATTGCATGGTTTTTGTATAACCTTATAACTATTACGAGACCGAATTGATTTTAATTTGTAACTGAGATGTTTAACGTATGGGATAACGATGAGCGATTTTTTAGAATCATCTGCAGTATTCGAATCATTTATGTCAGTTTGTAATTTTTTTTGTTTATGGTTTGGTTGATAAAGCTATTAATTTATCACACAGTAGATTTCATGTACAAAATTTAAATATTGTAAAACAATTACTTGTTGAGAATGGTTATCCGTTAAAATTTATTAACAAGGGTATACAACGTAGGTTATCTTTTACAAAGTGAATTGTGCTGATTGTAAAATGTCATATATTGGACAGACAGATAGACAATTACGATTACGCATTAATGAACACAAGCGTAGTGTTAAGAATCGTGACACCACGCCGGCTTTAGTCGAACATGCAAACTTTTACAATCATAAAATAGATTTTAATAAGGTCAATATCGCTGATCACGAAAGTTATAAGAATAAAAGATTGTTTTCTGAGATGTTACACATTTATAGTACCAATAATAATATGAATAGACAGTTTGATACTATCAAACTAAAAAATTGTTATAAATCCACGGTCGACATTGTTAATAGATCAACCAACATTCGTAACAAACCTAAGAAATTCATAAATTCTCGTCGGTTACGTAGCAGAGAGTAGTTTTTTATTGGTGGGCACTGCGTTACTAAGTCAATTTCCTTACTAAATTATATTCCTACTACTTTATTCCGTATAAATAGCCCCGGAGATGCCCGTAACTCTTATTGTCTCTTTTGGACAGTGAGACTACATCATCCTGGGTAAAACAGCTTTTGACGTTATGACTAAACGACTGATTTGTAATATGTAAGTTTTTTGAATTTTCATGCCTTTTTTCTTAATTTTTCTTATTTTTTCTTACTTTGGGTTTTTTCTTTAGTACAATTTAATTTTTCTAAATATTCTCATTATACAGGTATTGCTTTACAAATGTTGGTGATGTATTAAAAATCTATTGTAAAAAAGAAAAACTGTTTGACACGCGGAGTCCACGCAATGGCCGCTTTATAAATTTGTAAATTGATATACCACCTCGAATGGTAAGGGAAAAGAAAGTTTTTTCTTTAATGTGACAAGAAATTTTATAATTGCCGTTATGTTTAATATTTTTTGTATGTTCATTGTGTTTAGCCTTGATAAGGGGAGTTAATTATACTCCCGAAACGTCGGTGTATCAATAAATTTATGATGCTCGAAAGGATCTATGGTGTACGAATTCACTACACCCTCAATAAAAATTATATATTATTATTTATCATAATAATCATAGCAGAAGTACATAAAATACGAACAAGATTATTGAATAATTTAATACAATTTCTACATGTCATGAAATTGTATTGAAGTATTTTTAAATTATTTTATATAATAATTTGTAAATAAAACAAAAAAAATCCAACGCGCTTTGAACAGTACCTCCAAGGTAGTGCGGAAACCTGTTCAAAAATTTTTTAATTTTCACGTTATTTTCAAATCAGCAGAAAATAACAATCTTATTATACTATATTAATGTATATAAAAAAAAATCCGATAATGGATTTGAACCCGCACCAAAAAGATAGTAGGCATGCGCGCTATCCACAGGACTAACGCAGTTCACGTGAATTTATTTCATGTATGTAATATATAAGTTGTCCCCCCATTTGGGTTTAGGGGTATGAGTTTAAGATTAATTTATTTTTATTTATGGTTTTTGTTATTGCATATTGAAGTACATTCACGTGAACTACATAGGTCCTGTGGATAGCGCGCATGTTTACTATCTTTTTGGTGCGGGTTCAAATCCATTATCGGATTTTTTATATATATATATAGTATAATAAGATTGTTATTTTCTGCTGATTTGAAAATAACGTGAAAATTAAAAGCGCGAACTATAGTTTTGACGCCTTTTTCTATTGTATTTGTAATTCAAAAGATCTTATCGTATTTTATGTACTTCTGCTATGATTATTATGATAAATAATAATATATTATTAATATTTAATATTCTTAATTACATTAGTTAACTGTATAAATTATGTAAAACAGCAACAATAAAAATCTAACGTAAAATACCTCTAAACAATATAACATATGAATAAAAACCAATCAGATAAAAAAAATTCATCCTTTCAAAATTATTTTAAAAGGTCGAGTGTAAATTATTTTTTAAGCTAAATATAGGAAAAATTCTTTATTTCCTTTAAATTATTATTTTTATTTACTTCACAGTTTTATTTACAATGGTTATTTAAAAATATTATTCATGTATTCTATATGATTTCTCATGAAATATTATTTAAGTATTTTTATAATTATTTTATATAACAATTTGTAAATAAAACAAGAATTATCCAACATTTTTTATATACGGGAGTGTGAAAAAACTTCAGAAATTTTACTGTTATTTTCAAATCGGCAGAAAATAACAATCTTATTATACTATATTAATATATATATAAAAAAAAAATCCGATAATGGATTTGAACCCGCACCAAAAAGATAGTAAGCATGCGCGCTATCCACAGGACCAACGGAATTGACGTGAATGTGTTACACGTATGTAATATATAAGTTGTTCCCCCATTTGGGTTTAGGTGTATGAGTTTAAGATTAATTTGTTTTTATTTATCGTTTTTGTTATAGCAATAGCAATAACAGATCTTTGTAAATAATAATTTTGCAATGTTACGTACGAAGTACGTCGTGTTACCATTGCAGCCGGTATGGGTGGTGTGTTACCGGCCGCGCATCAGCTGTTCCCGCAGCATTTAGAAATTGACTGCCGCGCTGCGCGTGGTCGGGGTGCGTACTTCTTCGGGGTGCCTCAATTTCCCTGCAGGCTTTGCGCTTCTATTTACGTCTATCTTCTTTGCCTCAGTCTCCCTATCCGCTTTGCGCTTCTATTTACGTCTATCTTCTTTGGTGTAGACTCGTCGGAGACAGCAACGCAGCGGGGTCGGTGGCCAAGTAGATTCTGTAAGCCCTTTTTTGTTTCTAACCTCTCTGATGGGTGGGATGAAGGTATTTTTTTCTTCACTGCTGCAGATTGACGTTACCCGACTCTCTTAATTATTAGCTTTATGTTTATCTTAGATGCTCAACTCCGATGCTGTGCCTCCAGACTAGTGGCTGTTAATAGTCACTGGACTATGCTCGCACCACCAGGTTGAGGCTGTCCTCGATTGTAGCAGTTCAAAGAGGGACTCCACTTGACCTTCGCCTCCTGCGGATGGTGTGGCTAATGTGTCGTACTTTGCTGCTTCCACAGCCCCAGCAGTGCTTGGAGAGTATCAGTGCATTTTACAATGCCAATCTTTAGGAAGTGGGGAAAACTTTAAGTGCTGTGTGTGCATGTGTGTTTGGGTGCGAAACAGGTATCTTATTATTACTGGTAAGATTAGTTTATACATTTTTATAGAATATCACCATGTATAAAAGTGCACTAATATGTTTGCATCTTCTATTATAATCACTTATTTTACCCTTTTAATTCAATATTTTGCAAGGGACATGCTGATATGATTTTCTATTTCGTTGCCAGTCATGTAACAATAACTTATACATTTTCATATAGAAAGTTTGCAAACCATAAGTCTTAAATTAAAATAGACAGCATGAATTATTACAATACTTGATGTTATTTTATAAAAATGTATGAATTGACAATAATTACATAGGCTTTTTATTTTCTGGTAATGAAATAACTCAGATTTAGTCTGTTTTTGATGAGATAATAGCATTTTAGAAAAATAAACCAAAATGCCACTAATTTAATTACAAGAAAATAGGGACTACTCATAAATGTTGTGCACTTGAAAATACATCTTAGGAGTAGAATCTTTAGCTTAATATCCTATTACGGCTCTGATTGCAAAGATAAAATCATGTCAATCGGATATTAATACACTGCATCAGTCTAATTTCTTATAGTCATTGTATAACTCTTAAATGTTGTTAAGTCATATACGGTTACAACTTAGGTGTCAGTAGGCAAGGCCCTTTGTTACTTCTACTTATTTTTAACATGTAAGCTAGTAATATCAGAATTTACTTACTTGACATAGTAAGCTTAATTAGAATGAACTTTAACAACACATTTAAATTGTAAATAAAAGAGAAAAAAATATTTACACAAAAAAAATTTGGTTTGTTTTAATCAAGCACAATTATTGTAAACGCAATAATCAATTTTTACTGATACCGGTACTTACAAAGATGCAGTACTGACAGTTTTAGTAGTAAAGCTATACAACCTGTTCTTAAAATGTATGCATCTGTAAACATAATCGTGTAGAGTGCAAAATTCTAAGAAAAAAGTTCCTTTACCATTTTTTCATATGACTAGTACTTTTTTAGTAACTGATGTGTTTAAATTACTTGTTTTTAATAGGAATTGTATATCTATAGATATCATCTTACAAACATAGGTATACATTTTCTATTAAAAAAAAAAACAATTTAAACACATCAGTTACTAAGAAAGTACTAGTCATATGAAAAAATGGTAAAGGAACTTTTTTCTTAGAATTTTGCACTCTACAGGATTATGTTTACAGACGCATACATTTTCAGAACAGGTTGTATATAGCATTTGGAAATGCTCTTTCTTACTATCTATCCCGGTTGAAAGTAACCAATAAAATCCAATAAAAAAAATTTGCATAAGATATAAGTATTTGCACCAGTAAAATCTTATTAAATCAAATAAAATGTGTCTATTTATCGGCATAAACAACATCGGCATAATCTAATGATTGGCTTAAGCTAATGAAAACATTAGTTTATGCCGATTAACACACATTTTATTTGATTTTATAAGATTTTATTGGTGCAAATACTTATAATATCTTATGCAAAATTTTTTTATTGGATTTTATTGGTTACTTTCAACTGGGATCATCCGCATCATATGCACACTGAGAAAAAAATTGTGTAATTTTTATAACTTTTGTAGGAAAATTTACTATACTGGAGGGGGGAATCTCACCACAAGATGTCAGTTTAATAGTTTTTATAAAACAGTATAGTAATTTTTAGACTTTCTCGAAAAATTTCAGAAAAAAATTTTTTTCACCGATTTTATTCGTTTTATTAAGAAAATATTAAGAATAAACAGATATGATTAAATAATATTAAATTTGAACGATGAAAAAAATCTTGCCGGAATGGGGAATCGAACCTGGGCCTCCGAATTGACAAGCGAACTTCTTACCATTTGCGCCGTTGACGAACACTTAAATTCTAATCGTCTACATATGTTACAGTATAAGAATACTTATAAAAGTGAATTATTCTTATCAAACTTTAAAAACAAATTGGATATTAATCTATGGATAATTATTTAAGTGTTGATCAAATTAACAAAAAAACTTATCTATACTATATCTAAAGCAAGTTTTCTTCAACAAAATTGCAAGTTAGAACGAGTTGGCGCGATGTTATGTTGTTTTCATGGTAGCGCGCATGCGCAGTGCAGTGCGTACTCCTAAAATTACTATACTATACAGGAAAAATTTTTATCTAGTATAATAAAATTTACTAGTTTTCTAGGTAAAATTTATATTAAAGTTTTGTAAAATTTATGAAATCTAATTTTTATCATGCTGGTTAGTAATTTTTTCTACTTTTGTATAATAACTTTTATTAACTTTTTAGTAATTTTTTCATACTTTTAGTGTAAAAGTTATTAGAATTTTAGTAAATATCTCATTTGTGCCATCTTGTGGTAGGATTCTCCGCACAGTATAGTAATTTTTCCTATAAGTATTATAAAAATTCTAAAACTTTTTTTCAGTGCATATGTGACATTACTACAGTCAACGATGCTCCTTATTTTCTTATGATAAAATCAATTGGATTTTTTGGCTTATTTTTCTAAGATACATTGATTTTAGCAGAAAAAGGATAAATATAAGTTCCTCGTTACAAGAAAATAAAAAGTAGATATAATTTATGTCAATCCACACATTTTTATAGAATATCTTCAAGTATAAAAGAGCATTGCCATATTCGACTCTCGTATTGTAACAATTCATTGTCTTTTTTAATTTAAGACTTATGTGAAGAAGAGAACTCCTGTTGTAGTAGATTAAAAACTATAATATTATATTTTTTACATAGACTTTTCCCTAACTGTAGGCTATATTTACATATCTCTTTCAGACCATAAATATTAAATTAAAAAGGATAGCTTGGATAGTTTTAACTCAAGACTCTAATAACCTTGTCGAAGATGAAAAAAAAAAAAAAAACTAGCCACGGTAAGTCATTTGTTCTAGTCGCGCGTTAGAAATTTTGTCAATAGGAACATCATCGCCAAAATGTCGCCTTGACGTACTGATGGCGTCGTCGTTGCAACTGTTCTTGCTAGCTGCTAATATCGAGTACACGTGGGCGCGTTCGGCGCCGGCCTCGTGTGAATTTGATATCACGGGTCGGCATCGAGAGCACGAGCACGAGGCTCGTTGAACATCGCTTCTTCTTTTTCTACATTAAGGACGCTCTTGCGCGACAATACAGTGTGTGCGCTCAGCGAGAGCATAAACTATACCATGCACGTCGTTCTGTCTCTCTCGCTCTCGTGCAGGTCGTCTGCTATTTGTGTTCATAATCATGAATTAAAGAAAATATCTCGAAATTTCCCACGGCTACGTACAATTTACAAGGTATAGTTTGAAAGGGGAAGCCTCAATCTTTAAAGCCATATGTTTTTTACTGGTCAAAAATTTGATCCCTTCTCAGAAATACTCGATTTAACCTATTTTTTCCCGCCGTTCCATAAGAGTACATGTAAAAAATGATAATTTCAAACGTTAATTTCTCAAAATTTTCCACGGTTATAGGGTAAAATAAACATACCACAAGATTCAGTACATCTTGAATTATTGAAAATGTTATATCCCAGTTTGCAAATTTTCATGTAAGAGCGTCCTTAAGCAAAATATCATCAATGATCTTATTCTAATGGTGCAGGTATGTTATATGTCTCTATTATTTACTATTACAGTTGTGTCGGAACATTATAATTGTTATAATCATAAACTCAATAAGCAAAAAGAATTTTTAATGAACTCTTTAAGACTACTTTATGAACGCTTTTTTCATGAAAGTAATCATAAAGAATTCTTATTGGACCACTTTATCCGATCTCGAATGTCCCATCGGTGCTGATTCTTTAAGTATTAACAGAGTATTCTTTACGGAAATATTTTTTGCCAAATTAATAACCCCAAAATTTTTTTTAATAGTTAAAAGAGTTCTTAAAGAATTCATAAAGACTCCACAAAGCATTCACAAAGACTTCACAAAGAATCCCTTACGTTAATATAGAACATTTTTTAATACACAAAATTTTTATTAATATTATAAATTTATAATTTATCGATTTTTCTATAGAAATAAGTAGATAAGATTAACAATAAAGTAATAAAATTCAATTTTAACGATGAAAAAAATCCTCCCGGTATGGAGATTTGAACCTGGGTCTTTGGGTTGACAGGCGAAGTCTTAACCGTTTGCGTCATCGACGAACACTTACGTGTTATAATTCGAATCGTCTACATATGTTATGATGTACTAATACTAATAATCTTTTAGAATACTTAGCGATTACTTTATGATTACTTTGTGATTACTTTCCATTGATATTATTTTGTTTTATTAAAAATATTTTTGAAAATATTTTATACAATGTAATCTATAAGAATACTTTGTGAATACTTAGAAAATCATCCTCAAGCGGAGATTCGGTACTACTTAAGGGGATGCCTTACTATAGTCTGTACATGTTTACCGACATTTATTGATTTTTCAAATATCTATCTCAATTTACATATTTTTGCTTATATTGAAGCTGACGCACATTCTTTGAATTATATAGATTGTGCGTGTGCTTCAATAATTTTGATAATATGAAAATTGGTTGAGAAATTTGAAAAATCAAGTGCAGAAATCTGCAGTTAGGTAAGGCTTTCCCTTAAAGAATTCTTTTACCCCAGATTTTTGCTTATTGGGAAGTTAAGTCTATCTTCAATTAAATCGATTATTTTGAAAAATGTAATACTTTCAAATAATTATATATTATTGTGCAAATTTTTCACAAAAAAAGCCTTTAGTTTCGTGTTAATAATAATTTTTCATAATTTTTTTACCTATCACACTGAAAGATTTCAAAGTATAAGTGTAATTAAAAATTTAAAAAAAAGTCTTGGATCAGGAGGGGCTAGATCGCTTTCTTTTACCGTGAAACAAAAAAGTATTCGGTCGGAAAAATACTTTTTCCGTGTGTCTAAGAAGAAAAAAATTTTGACTGAAAATTTCAGCAGTTTCACAAAAAAAAAAAAAAAAAAATTTGGTCAGATGAGATTTTGACGTGAGATTAAAAAAAGAAAGTTAACTTGAAAACTGTTTTGATTAATTCAGAATTACCGAAAACCCTGGAAAAACAAGTTTCTCCGTGCATTCACTTTTTGCCGCAGAACTTAGATTTTTTTGCAGTCACGAGGGATTGAATTCTCGCACCAACTTTTCGTCTGGATGTATAACCAATGATGGAAATACGAAAACAATGTTCTTCTACTAACTTTACTTTAATTTTAATAGCGAAATTCAATTATGATTGACGAAAAAGATCAGATGAGATTTTGGCGTGAGATCTCACATGAGATCTCACGTGAGATTTATCAGTAAGGTATGTATCGATTAATAAAAAAAAAACAATAGCGTGTACATCGTAGTATAGCTTATGTATTAGTTTAAAAGATTAACTGTAAGTCTTTTATAGGTGAGTGGTTAGAGCATCCGATTGCCGTGCCAAGGGTCCCGAGTTCGATTCCCAGTGTCTGCAAACATTTTTTCATTTCTAATTTTAATATTTTTCTTGTATATATATGATACTTAAATTATAAAATGTGTACTAAATATAAATAACATTTATACCACTCTAACCTCAAAATCACAACTTTGGTATGATTTTTCGGCGCTCGTGGTATAAAATACCGTTCGAAACGAGTGCGGAAGTAAATTATCCTAGCACTACACTGAAAAATAATAAATTTTCTTATTAAAATAATAAATTTTACTCAAAGATGTTTCTCCATGTAGTGTAATTTTTCGTCATAATTCATATTGATATTTTCAATTGACTATGATTTTTCAATGTTGTTGTAAATTGTACTATTTTGTAAACGTATTAAGATAATTAATTTTTAAAACTGCAAATTTTTTTTACAAATTTTTATTTGTATTTTCTATGGAATCGATGCATATATCGACTCTCCCTACGAAAACTAGCACGATTCAGATTGCCACGAAGACTAGTTCATTTCAGCGTTGGCCGCGAAGACACTAGCACGCCCCATTGATTTGCGTTGAAGACTAGCCCGATCCGCTTGATTGCGGTGAAGACTAGCACATTCCACTGCCTCTTATGTAAATTAACACGGTGACGCGAAGTGCTAGTTTTCGCGGCAAGCTTGCAAATCGTGTTACTTTTCGTCGCAAACTCGTGAATCGTGCTACTTTTCGTCGCAGTCTTACGAATTGTACTATTATTCGGCGTAAACTCGTGAATGATGCTAGTTTTCGCGACAACCTCGCGAATTGTACTAGTATTCGCGGCAAAGTCGTGAGTTATGCTAGTTTTCGTTGCAGTTTTCTGAAATGTGCTAGTCTTTGTGAGGAGGCCAAAAAAGGTGCTAGTTTTCGTAGGGAGCGTCGATATAATAGATCATCTACTGACAAGGAGAGTCCATGGCCTCCGGGTCACCGATTTGTCTAAGACTTTACAGAAGGATTCTTTAGCCTTAAAAAAGAGATTCGTGTCTCAACGTTTTTGCCAATGTGCTTCATCTCCCGATATCCAAGGTATTTAAGGGGATGCCTTATACCGGCAGAGTTCTCTGCCGCACCGACCACAATGTTTTTAATTAAATATTAATTGTTATAAGCTTTTCCTTGAATTCTGAGAGTTGACGCACATAGCCATACTTATTATCTATTTCCCGGTCAAATTTCAGATAAATCTGTTGGCAAATAAAGACAAAATTTGAGAACTCGCAACATCGCATATCATATTAATCCCAAAATACGACATCTTGCGAGTTCTCAAATTTTGTCTTTATTTGCCAACAGATTTATCTGAAATTTGACCGGGAAATAGATAATAAGTTTGTCTATGTGTGTCAACTCTCAGAATTCAAGGAAAAGCTTATAACAATTAATCTTTAATTAAAAACATTGTGGTGGGTACGGCAGAGAACTCTGCCGGTATAATTCATCCCCTTAATTTCCATAATGAATTATTTTTGATAAAAATTATGTTTCTTCTATGATCATAGCTTTGCGAAGTTTTTTGTTACGAAAACAAGCAAATCATTATAAAAGTTGACAAAAAAAACCATTGTTTTGTTAAAAAATATTAATTTCTCTGAAAATTATAAGTAATCAAAGATAGCATAAGTAAATGATTAAAAATACCACCCATAAAATCGCTGAAAAAGAAGAGAAATTTTTAGCTGTATTCTTACTCTATTTTTAAATACACATAATGCGTATCTTACGATTTTAGCGATTCATAGCTTAAATTAAAGTTCTCTTTTTCTACTTTACTGTTCTTTTTTATGGCAAATTTCTTAGCGTCTTCGGGAACTCAATACTGGCTAATCAATAAAGACTGCTTTTCATTAATTTGTGTCATGTTAAATTTTTGGAAGAAAAACTGATGTGCAGTTTAAAACGTTTCACGAGAGTCTGTTTTCGTAGGTTAGACATTTTTCTCGGCCATAATATATAACCTATAGAACAAGCAAAAATTGATTGTAGAGATGTGCTTCCAAATTTCTTTTAATTTTTTTTAACGCTCTAAAGCTATTGCAAACTCGAACGTAGATTCCACCTAATCGACACGTAAATTTTATTTTTTTTTTATTTAAGCAAAATTTTAAGAAAAAAGCGCTTGTCAGATGCTCCGAATTGTATTGAGAATATCCCATCCAAATTTGGAGCGACTTCATTCGTGAGATTTTTCCACAAACACTTTTCAAATTACTACATGCATTCTAATCAATTACTAATTTTTAAAGTGATTGTGGAAAAATCTAATGAATGAAATCGCTTCAAATTTGAATGGGTTATTCTCAATACAATTACGAAGCGTCTGATAAGGCGCTTTCCCACTCTTAAAAAAACGATGGCCGGATGTTGTGAATCATTTAAAGATTGATTTGGTTGGCCTATATGAAATAGGCACGAGGATCCACTAGATTTGAATTTTGAAACTCAAGTATTTATAGAACTACTAACTAATTGAAATAGAATAAAAACATTTGATTTTTTGTCTTAAAAAATGTATCTAATTATCTTATCATTTAAACAAATTAAAAGTCAATCATAGTGAAAAATAGCGTGCACAACGCGTGCGAAGCGCGTTTGAATTTTGCTAGTTTCTTAAAATTTTGCTTAAATGCAAAAAAAAAAAAAATTCACATGTCGATAAGGTGGAGATCTGTGTTCGGGTTTCACATGGCCCTAAATGTAAATTTCCTATAGAATTTTCCATATTTATTTTGGTACAACTAAACCGTTTAGTAGTAATATTTATGCAGTATGAATATCTTTCCCAGTACAAAATATCTTTTCTTTCTTTAGAAAATTAGATATCGTTTTAAACTGTAAGATATCTATGTGCTATATTATATAATATCTTTGCCAATATAAGTAGTTTTTTGAAATGTAAATCTTTGAAACCAAGATGAAAACTAAAGCTTCATATTTTTACTACTTTCTGATTGATTATTCACGCTCAGCAACACTACTGCATGTATTTTACTTTTGGAATCGTCTTAAAATATTTTGTCTTATATTTGTGCAGAAACTCACAGCGTGGCAATGACTGATCCGCAATTGGCAAATAGCAACCATAACGGCAACAACAATGGTAACGGCGGTGGTGGCAGCAGCAACAACGACCACAGTCAGTTCAACCACGGCGCTGTCAAAGGCGCTAATACCACTGGCAACGGCACCTCTACTAGTAGTAACAACGGTAGCAGCATCCACAATCCCAACACCACCACCACCACTACCATCACCATTACTAACACCACCACCACTACCACCACCACTACAACCAATAATAACAACAACAATAACAACACTGCCAACAACAACAATAACAACAACGATGGAGAACCAAAATATCTACACAAGAAGTTCAAGAAGATGGCGACAAGCGAGGTGGCGAACGAGACGGTACACGACGAGACCCCGCTGCTGGCGAAGGAAGCACTGCTTGAGCTTGGTCCTGAGGCAGCCAGTTCCGGCAAATCCGGCAAGGTCTGTCCTTACTGCAAGCTGTCCTGCGCCAAGCCCAGCGTTCTGCTGAAGCATATCCGGGCACACACGAATGAGCGGCCTTACCCATGCGTGCCTTGTGGATTCGCCTTCAAGACCAAATCCAACCTCTACAAGCACTGCAGATCCCGGGCACACGCGATCAAGGCTGACAATAGCGAGCCCGCCAAGGTACAGTGTACACCTGAGCCCCCTTCAGGCGTTCGGCTTACCGACGTCCTCTGTCTCCAGGTACAGCTCTCTGAGGATTCTGACGTCAGTATGTCGGACAGCGCAAGTAACGGCACGGGCACGCCGCCGCCCTCGGCACAGGCCCAGCGGCCGGCTTCCAGCCCGAGCCCCAGCTCCGGGGTTGGGGCCCGCGCTGTTAAAATCTATAAGCCCAAGTTCCACACGGTGCTGCAGCAGTGTGTCGAGCCGAGCCCACCGACGCGACCCAACGCCGTGCAACTGCAGGAGCACATCGAGTGCATTATCAGTGACAACCAAGCCATCGTTGAGGCGAGTGACCCACGGCTGCATAAACTATTGCATCGGCAGCAGAGCCTTGCCGAGCCGACGGCCCGGGCGGCGGAGCGTCGCAAACGATGCCGCAGCGAGGGCGCGCCTGAGAACCCGGAGCGCGATGTCGTCTCACCACCCGGACCTCTCGTGGCGTCAGGTCCATTGCCCTCGCCGGGCCCGCTGCTCGGCACGACGCGACTTGTCCAGGAGCCCAAGCGACCGCGGCTTGAGGAGCAAGCCCTCCCGCGGCCGAATGCACGGCTCGCCGTCCTGCAGATGTTCGGCGGTGAGGTGCGTATTCTCGACGGCAGCGGCGCCAGCAAGACGGTCCGCATCGAGCCGCGCGGTTCACCAGCCGAAAGCATACCCAGCCAACCCGGACCCGAGCTCGCCTCTGTAGTCGTACGCTCGGGTCTGCATTCAGGTGGTACGATACTGCACAAGACTGCCGGTCCACCGGCGCCGGCTGAGCCGACGCGCGCATGCCTCACCCTAACGGGTATTGCACCCCATATAGCGCCACCGAGATTGGCGCCAAGCCTGGGTTACCTCAAGCCCGGGAGCATCCTGCACGCAGGTCGGCTCATCCCGTATGTGCCGGGCATGCCGGGCCCGCAGAGCCTCGGGCCGCCTTTAGACCTGGCGGTAGAGCCGAATTTGCTGAGCTGCTCGGATGCACCGCCAGCCGCTGAGGTTCGCTGCCGCAGTCCTGAGCAGGCCCCGGCGAGCAAGTTCCTGCGACCGAGCTCTCTACCGCTAAAGCCTGGCACATTCACACCCAAGCGGCACCACGGTATCACGCCTACGGCCAACACGCTGCCGCTCATCAGCCCCGAGACGCCACGGCCGAAAAAGTCGTATGGGCAGCTCTACTTGAACGGGCACGCCTACACCTACCTTGGACTCAAGTGCTCCACGCGGCTCTTCTACTGCACGCTTAACCGGCCCCAGCCCATGTACGTGATGCAGCAGCTCGGGCTCTCTATGTACTCCAACTGGAAGATCTGTAAGGAGGCGCCGTCAGAGCTTGAGCTCGCGCACTACGACTCTCGGCACCGGCCGCACGGCTACACGCTCGCCAGCTCATGCCACGAGGGTATCCTCACCCACTCCACGCAGCGACCGAGCACACCGAGCAGTCCTGACAGCGGCCTCGAAAGCGACAGCCAGGACAGGCGGCACCAGGCGCGCGTCAAAATCTTTGACGGTGGCTTCGAGAGCAACGAGGACTACACCTACATCCGCGGCAGAGGTATGCCTGCGCTATTAGTTGTGTTTGTGTGCTCGCATTACTTTTACTAATGTTTTTCCCCGTTGCAGGTCGTGGCCGCTATGTCTGCGAGGAGTGTGGCATACGCTGCAAGAAGCCTTCTATGCTTAAGAAGCACATCAGGACACACACCGACGTCCGGCCGTTTACTTGCAAGCACTGCGCATTCAGGTAATTTGCCTCCTTTTGCTGCTTGAGCAAGCCAGTAGGCAAGCCTGCTAACCATGCCCGTCCATCTTTCAGCTTCAAGACCAAGGGCAACCTGACGAAGCACATGAAGTCCAAGGCCCATTACAAGAAGTGCGTCGAGCTGAAAGTACTGCCCGTTCCAACGTCCGTCTGCGACGACAACATCGACAAGGAGGCTCTTAGCAGGCTGGCCTTGGCCGGGGCCTGCACCGACGACACGTCCTCGTCCGAGGAGGAGAGCGAGGGTGAAGGCGATGCCGAGGCCGAGAGCGATGAGTCGGACAGCGAGGAGCACGAAGCGGCTCAAGGCTTGCTGAGTCTTGCGCAGCCGAGCGCTAGCCGGCTGCCGGGACTGTTGTCCTCGGCCAGACCCGCGACATACCCTTACGGGCGCAGCCTGCTGAGCGCACCGGAAGGCTCGGGCCTGAGTCCGCAGCCGAGCCCGCTCCCAGCCACACAGCGTTACTGTCACGGCCCGAGCCCAACTCTGCTTCCGGGAAATGAGTCACGACTTAGCGTCATCCGCTCCTGCAGACGGGATGAGCCAGCGGCGCCCATCGATCTCACGGTCAAGCAACAATCCGATCCTCGGCAACGCGGGAGCCCGGGCGAGATCCTCAAGGGCGTGACGGGTCCGGCGCTCTTGCAGACCATCGTACAGACGATAGAGAGGCTGCCGATCCAGGGCCGTGCCCCGGCCTGTGAGCCGCCCGCCGAAGGTCGCATGCTGCAGGCCTACCTCACTGAGCGCCACATGATGAACAGTAAGATGAAACAGCTGTACCGCATGAACAGCATCGAGCAGCCGGAGAGACTGGAGAGGCCGGAGAGACCAGAGAGATTAGACGGCTCGCCCCGAGTCGAGAGCCCACCGACCAAGCCGGCGTACAAATCGCATGCGGAGCCTCCGGAACTCGAGCTCCACGCGGATCGGGAGCAGCTTCATCCGAGTGGCCAAGTGCTGGCACCGACTCCTCACCCGCTCAGCGCCGAGGCCGTGAAGCACCCGCTGCAGCCTCCCTTGCCTCAGCCGCCCCCGCCTCCGGCCCCTTCTGCGCAGCCGCTCCCATCTCCGGCCCCTGCTGCTAAGCAGCAACCGACGCCAACTGCGCGCAAGGTTGTCGTCGGTAGTAATGGCTTCAGTACGCTGTCATCCTCAACCCACGGGGATGCTCACACAACCAAGCCTGGTCCGGAGTTTTTCAAACCTTCGAGCAACAGTGTAGCAAATTACGTCGGGTAAGTTGTTGCAGGCCAAGTTATTTGACTCTGTATGCTAGACTTTGCCTAAATTTTTATTTGCAGAATGGCGGAAGACAGTCGCAATGTCTGTAACATCTGCAATAAAGTATTCAGCAAGCCAAGCCAGCTACGACTGCACATCAACATTCATTACTTCGAGCGGCCATTTAGGTGCGAAAGCTGCGGAACGTCTTTTCGCACAAAGGGGCATCTTTCTAAGCACGAGAGGTCGACTCTTCATCACAATAAGGTATGCAGTTTTCTCCAGAATCAAGTAGCTATACATGTATGATAATGTAATAAATCATTGATTTGATTCAGGTGAGCATGACATCCACTTTCGGAGCTGCCACAGCGAGCAATCCTCGACCTTTCAAGTGCACTGACTGCTTATCAGCTTTTCGTATTCATGGGCATTTAGCTAAACACCTTCGCAGTAAAATGCACATTATGAAACTGGAATGCTTGCGCAAGTTGCCGTTTGGGACATACGCTGAAATGGAAAGATCTGGTGTGAACCTAAATGACATTGATACTACAGACTGTGATACTAGTCTTACTAGTCTTCAAGTAAGTTTCTTATTAAATATAATGGCAGCTTGCATCGAAAATATAATTTTTGAAACTCCGTGCGAGAAGTTCGATTTCTCGCACGCTGCGTTAAACGATGCGTGCAAAAATCTCACTTCTCGCACGTCGTGTCAAAAAATACGGTTCGACACTTGTGTGAGAAGTTGATTTTCTCCTCGTGTGACCTTTTCACCCCCGCTTCGCTCGGGTGCAAACAGTCACACGAGGGGAAAATCAAATCCTCGCACTAGTATCGAAATGTACTATTATCAAATACATTGATTATTATGTCAATTAGATTATGGCTCAAAAGCTTTGTGAGAAGGATCCCGAAAAGTTGGGACAGTGGGAACCCGGCATGATTCCAAATCACGCAGCTAGTAGCGGAGAAACCTCATCTGATGAAGCCGATGCAAATCCTATGAGGTCTGTAACTCAAAGTAACGAGGCCAACATCTCGCGAAACTATCATATGTCAGAATGTGGCAAACCAAGCCATGCTAATACAATCGATGTTAGGATAGATGAGGTGAAAACAGGTTCTATCTACAACTGTCAATTGTGTCCAATGCCTCATTGCTTCGTGGACCACAATATGGAATCGAGTAACACCTCCGCAGTTTATCCTTCTCATTTGAAAGAAAAAATAAAAGAAAAAGAAAATATTCACCATTTAAAAGGTCTTGATGACTGTACAATAAAGGAAAGTGAAAGTGGACAGAGAATCGATACTACTTAGTGCCAAGTAAAAAATCAGCGTACGTTCTGATATAAAACAAGTCTTCAACTAGATGTAATATAATTAATTAGTCAAACTCAATTTCTTATCGCATTTAAACGGCGAAACATTTTTGTAATATCTTTTTTTTTTTTTTTTTTTTTTTTTTTCTGAATAGGCCAGCAGGATTACAGTAATTGTGAAGGAAATAGTGTATCTATTCAATTATCAAATTGTGAAAGGTATTTTATGAGTTAAAAAAAAAAAACGAAAATGATCGTATTTTTTGAAATGTTTTCAATCATTTTTATTAAATAGTTTTTTATTAGTACTGCTCGAATAATAACAATCATTTCAACCCATTAAGGCCCAAACAGAGTCCAAGTCATATAGCATCAAACTAATCATTGCATTCATAGTCAAACAAAAAAATATATATGTAGATTTTAATTTGGGATCTACAATTGTTTATAAAAAATTATTTAAACAAATTATTCTGAAAGTCGGTATTTTGAAAAAACTGACTGCTCCAATCGATTCTATTCTTTTTCGTTAGAGTAGAATTTGTCAGTGTAAAATGGTTATAAACAATTGCATGATAAGTGAAAGTGACTATATAAGAAATAAACTTTATTAACGTTAGTTATATGTATATATAAAAATACAATTTCTCTTTTAATTCTAAATAACGCAAAGTGACTATATGAAACTGACTATATAAAATCCCAAGCCATTCATCGGTAAATAAAAAAATAAAATATACGTCTTTTTTGTTTTGACATTTGCAACGGTTTATAAAAAAATATCAAAACAAATTATACCGAAAGTCCGTTTTTTTTTCCCGTAGAATTGATTGCGGTACATACAGTTCGTTTTTTAAAATAACGACTTTCAGTATAATTTGTTTAATAATTTTTTATAAACAATTGCAAATGTCAAAACAAAAAATTCGTATATTTTATTTTTTATTTGCCTATGAATGCAATAATTAGTTTGGTGCTATCTGGCTCAGATTTGGCTTGGGACTTTATATAGTCACTACTTTATCATGCAATTGTTTATAACCATTTTACACTGACAAATTTAACTCTAACGAAAAAAATAGAATCGATTGGTGCAGTCAGTTTTTCAAAATACCGACTTTCAGAAAATTTGTTTAAATAATTTTTTATAAACGATTATAAATCTCAAATTAAAATATATGTATATTTTATTTTTTTATTTGCCTGTGAACGCAATAATTAGTTAGATGCTATCTGACTCAAATTCTGTTTAGGCCTTAATGGGTTAATACTATTATTCAATAGAGAACATATTTCACACAAATAAATTCCATCAGTATAGGGTGCAATTGATTAGCATGTGATTATGTATTTTAAGTGCAAATATTGCATATAAACCTCAAAGAGTATTTTAATATTTATATCCATACTGTATTTACGTTAATTACTCGTTTACTAAAAGCAGCAAGCTATGTGTACATGTTTAATATGTGAAGATGCAATGAGAAATATCGGCCACACATAAAAAATATGTTTGTAAATAATAACTTCCAAAGTCTCTTACGATTTACTTGTAAAAGCTGAATGATGTGTGAGTCCAAAAAGTATGAATGCTTGCATACAAAAAGAAGTGAAGACAAATCTTTGAAAAAGACAGTGTAAGGACAACTTTAAAATTAATCACATAGATTCAAATCCTCTTCAAAAAATAATATAGACATACATAAAGATTTATTTTACATGTTATTTTCAGAAGCAAAAAAGGATGAAAATCTTGCAATGCAGTCATGATAATTTAAAGGAAATGATTAAATTCATATCTATGCGCTATGGATCTCATTTAAGCACAAAAAAATTATCCATTTTTTACCTCGTAGTTATTATACATCAATCATACTGTAATTGAAATGTACCTAAGCTTTATTGAAAAAAGGAGACAAAAGAGACAAAAAAAAAACGGAATAAGGCTATCGATAGAATAATGTTAAGCGTATAAAGACGAAAAACTTATAGCACAAACTTGTACAACGAGGCCCAATTATGGGAATGATTGCCAAACAATATCAGAATATTGTAGTCTAGCATTTGTTGTAAAAATATTATTAACTTTCTGAAATCTAGTTAGATTTCTTATGTACGAGCTTCCAATATGGGTATATGTGTATCTCCAGTTAGCCGGGCCAACAATTGAAATTCATAATCTATGAGTATTTTTTATCGCGAAGATATATATTTTATTAAAAAATTTATATTTTTTTATGATAAATTTAATGTTTTAAATAAAAAAATATTAATAAACATGACATATCAATAAACTTATCAACTAGTTTATCTTAAGAAAAATCTTGATATCGCCTCAAAATGTTTTTAATATTCAAAGTTGAAATGGAAATTTTTAAAGTTGGCTTGGCTACTTTCACGTTCAGTATTACATCATACATTGGTGAACGAAATTTTTTCAATTTTAAAACTGAAAAATTATCTTCCATAAACTCTCAAGATTTTTATAACATGCCTTCGTATGCAAATTTTTTTTATTAAAACCTGGTTAGTATATTTTATAATAATGGTTTTATAAAAAATTGAGTGATATCATCAGTGAATCATCCAAACACATAGGAAAATGACATATTTCAAAATTGTTATTTTATTTAGGTATTTTCAGACTATACCTAGTATAGAAAGTAGAGAATAGCACATGTACGTGTATGAGACACACAATTATCAAAATTACAAATGGCTTTTGCCAACAAATATCAAACCGTGGGACCTAATAAAATTATATAGTCATGCAACGTGCACATTTAAGGTGGTTTTATGAAGACTTGAGTCAGTGGTGCATACAAAAATATAATTCTTGAACACGTTTATAATGTTCTTAAAATAAAATCTTCAATTTTGAGATAGTTTAATACAATGTTATATGACATTGAACTTTATTTTACATGAATTATTGTTTAATGTCTTTGTGTATGATTTACATAGTTTCGCACGAATTACCATTGAAACGAGAAATTTATCATGGATTAACGTAGCATGATGTCCAACCCCTGGTTCAACTAATGTACACCTTTCAATGCGATGTTCGTATATTTTGGATGCCTAGCAACAAGAGCAAAGAAACGAATATTTTTATAGTTTTAACCATGAATACTCAAAAATTACAGTCATTACAAAGCTTGAAACTTGAATTTTAGCCATTTCTTTTATGAAGTTCACCTGCATTATATTTCTATATGAAGTTTTTACACAAAACTATACATGCTTCAACTAAAATTCACATGAGAAAGTATACGTTTTCAAGAATTTTTTTCTCGAAAATGAATGAGGCACCTGTTGAAAATAATACCAAAAAATTTGCCAACATCTATAGAATAATACATATATTTTTTTACAAGTGTCCTCATATAACGACATTTTCATAGAACCACCTTAATTCATGCATTTGTGTCAATATGTTGTTAGTGCATTCTGCTTCTTTTTCTATGGGTCTGAAGTTTGCATCGTTGGAGTGCAACGAAATAATTTTCTACAATTAATTAAAGTTATTAAACAACGGAAATTTTATCTCAATCTTTGTTATAAACTTATTGAATACTATAAAATAATAAATTTACACGCAAAATTAATATTAATTATTATAAACTTGAAGTAAAATCACATATTTTTTAATTCGTTGCGCTACAACGTTGCAAATTTCAAACCCATCTTTTTCTTTCCAAAATTTTTACAGCTTTGTTAAATTATAACAAAAAATGTAATTTATTTATTGTAAATATAGCAATTATTATCTAAAACATTGTGTTGTTAATATCTTGTATAATAATTAATATTATATGAATTTATAGTCATCATAAATACTCATCAAATTTGTAAATATTGTAAATGATTTAGTTTATAGAAAAATGGGACTCAGTGTATACTGGATTACCTCTGTAATGTCTTGTTCGGAAATATAAACTAATTTAAATATAAATAGTAATCATATTTATATACAGTATCTGAGAGAACAAATTGTGGTCCAAATATAATTTTGAGAATTACATTGTCTTTGTAATATTATTGTTTAAAATGTTACTTTATGGAGGAATTTTAATACTCAATAAAATTTAGCTCATCCTAAAGTAAATCTTACTCCATTTATTACTGTTGGTTATTTCATTCTATAACTAAACTTAATCTTAAAATATATTTTAAAACGATATAAAAAAGGCTCTTGCTAAACGACCGTCAGATTTCACGAGAGCGCGCATATACCTATATATTAGTAAAACCTAACCTTTAATTTTCTGTAGTTGAAGAATTGACGCTTGAATAAAGAAAAAAATAGACAAAGATTGAGGTTTGACTAAAGAAATAATAGTCCCTTCCAGCTCAGACTCTTAAAACAACGGTTTTTACGTGTTTTTAAATGTGTTGTAGGTTATTTGGCCGTCAGATCTGACGGTCGTTTATCAAAGGCGTATAAAAAATTATCTTGTAACGGTTGCAGAGAATATAGAATATATTATCTTTACGCATAGAAGGTCGGATCGGGGGGTTTCGGTGAAGCCAACGAATATAGACGCTTATAGAAGGGCAAGGCTGGGTTACGAAAATGGCAACGCGAGCTGGGGCACCGATTTTAGTTGGGGTGCTCCAGCCGCGAGATGGTGCCACTAATGAAGAAGTATATATAGATATACTGTACGTGTTATTCGCTGGGGCACCAAAATAAATAATTATTTATGTTGATAATTGATCAATAATGCGATGGAAAACATGAATGTAACAGCAAAATGAATAAATAAATTTTATTTAAAATTATTTTGTCATTTTGAATGATTTAAAAACATTGAAAACAAAACAGCTGATAGTGATAGCAAGTCCGCGAAATGCGCGGGCAACTGTCAGTTGGTGTTTACAAAACTCGCGCGCGGAGCTTTCTGTAGCGATTAATCCACGTGTTATTTCTAAAACCTTTTTTATCGGATCGGTCGGATTAATTAAGAATTAGGTAGTCCAGTTGGAGTCAGCAGCTTACTAGAAGGAGTGGATCAACCCTGAAAATGCCGCCTAATAAACATCTTTGCTCGTACGAGGGATGCTTGAACTCGAAAAAGAAGAGACCTGATCTGCAATTTCATCGCTTTCCGAAAAATGAACAGAGGTGCTTGTTAAAGATTAATTTGTATACGGGTGATGATTGAAAAAGGAGAGTTTTTTATAAGATAAAACCCGCTGCCAATAGATTGGCTCGTTGCTTCCTCAAACTTGATTTTCGATTTTCTTTTTTACTTTAAATAATCTTTTATTTTTGAAACTTTATATTTATAAAAGAGAAAATTAAGATATTGAATTAAACCCGTTTAATTAGAAAAAGTCGCTAGAATCTTATAAGTAAAAAAATAAATAAAAATCTATAAAAGTCTGTACCAATTAGAATGTGCTCTCTTTATAAAAAAAAAAAAACATTTTAAACCCGAGTTCATGAAATTTCACTAAAAATTGTGAGAATGGTAATATAGTACAAACACATTACATTAGGATAACAAAATAAAAAGAAAGAAACAGACGAAACTTTTAAATTATTTTATGTACCAAAAGTATAGGTTAAAAAGCGAAGAAAATAAGCTATTGCAGTCCTTCAAAGACTCAGTCGTTTCTCAGATATAATCGATCAAAAATTTTTCAGTTTTTCAGTTAATTTTTTTTCTCAAAAAGTAGTGAATTGAATTGATAGAATTGATTTCAATTTTTACAGAATATATTTTAATGCTCTTTAAAGTGCTTCCTGTTTTATTTAGATATCTCAATCCAATCATAAAAAAAAATTTAAAATACATTTTTCGAAAATCGAAAATTCGACATTAAAAAAACCCATGAATGAAATAAAAAATTAATTTTGTTCCCGAATTTGAAAGTAAAAAATTAAAAACCGCTGCCAATAGATTGGCCCGTACCTTCCTCAAACTTGATTTTAGATTTCCTTTTTTTAGTTTATTAATAATAATCTTTTCTTATTTAAGCTTCTTTATATTATAAAAGGGAAAATTAAGATATTGATTTAAATGCTTTATATTAGAAGAATCGCTAGAATCGTATAAATAAATAAATAAATAAAAATCTGTAAAACTTGGTACATATTTGAATGCACTCTTTATTAAAAAAAAAAAAAAAACAAACATTTTAAACCCAAGTTCATACAATTTCATTGAAAATTGTGAGAACGGTAATATAGTAAAAACACATTACATTAGAATAACAAAATAAAAATAAAGAAACCGGTGAAAAGTTATTTTATGTGCCAAAACTAGGTTACAGAATGAAAAAAATTAGCCATTTCAGACCTTAAAAGAGCCGTTCCTGAGGTACAAGCGGTCAACAAATTTTCAGTTTTTTCAGTTTACAAATTTTTTTCTCAGAAAATAGACCCTCTTTTAACCCTCTTAACGGATAAAATCTGCATTTTTCTCTTTTATAAAGTAGAAAATTGAAGTTTTATACTTAACTTGTCCAATTTTTACTCTTTTGCGGTTAGAGTGATGGTCTTGCTTATTTTTTCATGTTTACATGACCCCCTTATATGCGTGGACCTCTCCTCCCCCGGACACTTGGGTATAAAAATTATTTAAATAATCGTTTTGCTTATTTTTTCATATCTACATGACTCTTTTATATGCGTGGACCTCATATCCTCCGCCTACTTGGGTTTTAAAGTTGTTTAAATAATTATTTTGCTTAGTGTTGTACGTCTACACAATTCCCTAGTATGCATGGACCTTGCTTCCCCAGGCTACTTTGGTTATTATAGATTAGTGCAACATACAATTGACAACCTTTTTTTCTGCTCCTTAGACAATATACTGTTCCATCTAGACCTCATTGAACTACTCCCTGACGCTCCTGCAATATGTGCCCAATTACAGGACATTTGATTGATGTTTACTCTTGCTAATTATCGTGTGACAACGAAAACGTCATTTGTTTTCTGGAAAACAAATGGAGATAATCTCTTGAAGTTTAACCCAATATTTCCGTCCTAAGTGTAATAAGTGGTTAAAATTCGGTGTCCGTAAATTAAATATTCTCTGATAAAATGATATTCGAAAATATTTTTAAAAAATTAACTTTACTCTTGTTACCTACTTTTCAAACGAGCATAACTAACGGAAATGCTATTAGAATCACTCAAAAAATTTCTGCATATAGTGTTTACGTGTACGGAGCGCTTGACAACCGTCTTCTTCCAAATAATCTTTTCAATGTTGATTTGAAAAATATGGAAATTAGGGCTTCACATCCCCTTTTCCTTTATAACTAATGACAGAGTAAAGAAAATTGAAAAATTAATTTAAAAATTAAAAAAAAAGTAGGTAATGTAAAGATTTTTCAAGAGAAGTTTATTCAGACGCGCACACACACACACATGCGCACAATACACTTTTTTTCTATACTGCATAGCTATACTTTTATTACTCCAATAAATAGTTTAATCCCATGAATCAACATGGTGTAAGAGCATTGACAAATAATCATGCAATAAACACAAGTTTGTTCTCTCTGTGTAGAGTAAGCATTGTGCCATTGTGCTTCCTCCCGATAAAGTAGAAATTCCTCAGTTTACTCTTTGTTAAAAGATCGAATATCTGATTTTACTCTTCTGGTATTTCAAGGTTCCGTTTTCTACTTTTATAAAGTATAAATTTACTAATTTGCTCTTTAGAGAAGAGTAAATATCCTTATTTGCTCTTTTGGAAATTCGGGGTTACAATTTCTACTTTTACAAAGTGGAAATATCTCAATTTACTCTTTGGGAAAGCGTAAATTACTGAATTTACACTTTTAAAATTTCAGAGTTACATTTTCTACTTTTAGAAAGTATAAAATTTTTAATTTGCTCTTTGGGAAAGAGTATATTTACGTTTTTGTTCTTTTAAAATGAGGACAAATCATTTTCTCCTTTTGTAAAAGTATAATTTCGAAGTTTACTCTTTATAAAAGAGCGATTGTAGTTATTTTTACTTCACAAAGAGTGAAATTAACATTTTACTCTTTTAAAAAGGGTAAATCACTGAATTTTTACGTTTTAAAAGTAGAATTTTAAAGTTTACTCTTTATAAAAGAGCGATTCTTGTTATTTCTACTTTACAAAGAGTGAAACTAACATTCTACTCTTTTAAAAAAGGTAAATCACTAAATTTCTACTTTTTTGCGCCAATTTTTACTCTTTGGGGCTTAGAGTGGCAGATTAATTCAATTTTACTCCAGTTATCGAATTTAAAAATAAAACATTTTTTCAAAAACAAATTTTTTTTCGGAAACTAATGAATAAAATAATTTAAAAATTGTATGAGATATATTTCAGGTAATTGCCGATAACTATGAATTTGTTTGAATCACTCTGATCCATTTTTTCGAGACATAATTTTTTTTAAAAGGACACCTTTTTCTGTATAAGAAAAGAATGGTTTCAGCAAATTCAAAATTTCAAATGTATAAAGTTAGGAAATTTTATTCTCTTTCAGATGCATTTACTGTATTAACTCTATTGTTAAGAAAAAACACGAAAAACTGTTTTCTGAAAATCGAAAAATTCGATATCTTTCATTTTTAAAAGATATTACATATTTAAAAAAATTAGGTTTTTATGAATAACTAAAAAAAATATAGCATTCAGACATTTTTCTTTAAATTGTAGACAATTTCATGTGGACCATCTGAATTTTGAAGCTAACTATAATATCGACTATAACATCGTTAAAAAATACAATTTTTTTTTTTAAAAACATAAAAATCAATTGTTTGAAAATAAATTATGTCGTTAATTATTATTCTTTTCCACTCATCTACAAAACAAAACAAAAATTTGTAGCTATAGCCGAAACAATTGACTGAAAAATAAAAAAGGTGCAACATGCCACACATACACACACACGCGCGCGCGACATTTTTTAAAAATGGTGTATTTCGACTCCAAATGACTCCAAAAAACTTTTATATATATATATTTTATTATTATTATTATTATTATTATTATTATTATTTTTTTTTAATATTTTTGTCACTGTCAAAGCTTTCTCTGCGAGCGAAGCAAAATGTATGGAATCTTTCCTGAAGCTTTATTTATGGTACCTTGAGATAATTAATTTATTCATTGAGCTATTTTTTTTAAGATTTTTTAATTTATTATACAATCTTTTAGTAATTTTAACATTGAATGCATTAAATGTGAATGAAAAGAGCGTTTACATGGTAAGTATCTAACAAGTCTTTCGTATATGAGTTTAAATAATTTGAAAAAAAAAGACATTAATATTATAACTAAACCCATAAACTAAACCCTTTAACCCTGTAACTGCACATCCTAAATCTTTGACACCTACACCCACAAACTGTAAACTGTCGTACTCTAAACCTTCAAATACTTAACCCTGAAACTTTGAAACCTACAATTCTAAACCATGAATCCCTAAATTATGAAACTCAAAACTCTATACTATATAAATTCTAAACCGTAAACGCTCAAACTGTACTTGATAAATGACTGCTTTTTATGAATTGTGATCTAGTCTTACACAACCGGTATTTAAATTCAGTTTATGTAATATAAATTAATTCTTATTTTCGCTATGTTAAAAAAGTGATACCATTACTTATACTTCTTTTGTAAAGTTACGAGTACTTATTTCATGTAATTTCTACATAGTTGTAAAGAATCTTTGTAATAAAACTATTTTGTATTAAATTGACTTCAAATTAGTACTCAGATATTAAGGGGATGCCTTACTCAACTGTTACCGACCGAGTCGGTTCCGCGGTTTTCACTTTATAAAAAAGAAATAAACTGAATTATGCAAAACGAAGAGTTCATTGCCCTAAGTTCTGTCATGCTCTACCCTCCTGCAAAGTTTCAAGTTAAAATATCCATTAGTTTTTGCGTAAACTTTGACAAAAATTTCGAGGTGGTTTTGAGTGAGTGAATGTCAAAATTTTTATCAAAGTTTACGCAAAAACTAATGGATATTTTGACTTGAAACTTGGCAGGAGGGTAGAGCATGACAGAACTTAGGGTAATGAACTCTTCGTTTTGCATAATTCAGTTTATTTCTTTTTTATAAAGTGAAAACCGCGGAACCGACTCGGTCGGTAACAGTTAAGTAAGGCATCCCCTTAAGACTTTAAAATTCATTGTTACATTACATTAGATAGTAAAAAGAAAATTTTTGCGGTATGTTCTTTGTAGGCGTTCAGAATGGATTCTGCGGTCAGGAAACTTTGCGCTATTAGATTTGAAGGAGTCAACAATAAATGAGAAGCGTATATGCTCTGCCCATTTCAAAGGTGATGATATTAAGTATATTAGTAGAAATGGTAACATAGTGTACAAAGATACTGCGCTTCCAATTGATCATTCTCTACTTTCTGCTGATTCGCAGGGTATTACTGATGAACAAATTGATAAAGAACATGTTGATTCAAATATCGACTATAATGATTCAATTCTGCCAGAAAATTTATTGGTAAAATTACCAATTCTTAGGAACGAAGTTCATCTATTAGATATTCATGCAGATAAACCAACATGTTCCAATTCTCAAAATGTTCATCAGAATGATATTGTAACTAGTAACAGTAACATTAGCCAATCGAACATTGAATTGAATAATGAGAAAGTAAAAAAGCTTGAAGATTTAGTATCAAAATTGCAAATTCAGCTAGAAGCTGCAAAAAAAAACTTAATTTTATGAATCAATCTTCCGCAAGCAGTAATCTGAAAGAAGTAAATCGATTAAAAATAAAAGTAAATAAGTATAAAAAGATCGTTGTAAACAAATCGAAGAAAATAACTAGACTTGAACGGAACCTTGTAAGAAGTGAAGAGGAAGAAATTTTTTATAAAAACTTTAAAAAATTAAATAAGTCAGTAATTGATTTTTTTAAAATGCAAGTAAATCACATTAAATTAAAAAAGTGGACAGACGAAGAAAAACAATTTGCTATGTCATTATTTTATAAATCTCCTAAAGCATACTGTTATTTACGTGATGAAAAAGAATTTGCACTTCCTTGTATTAGGTCAATTCGAACGTGGGTAAATGAATTAGATTTAAAAACGGGAAAAACGGAAAATTTGTTGAAATTATTACAAGTAAAATCTGAAAGTATGACTAGCAAAGAACGCGAGTGCGTGCTGATTTGGGATGAAATGTCAATTAAAGAATAGTTAGAGTACAATACAAAAAAAGATCTGATTGAAGGCTACACTGACTTGGGAGAACGCGGTCGCTTGTCTACAATTGGTAATCATGTTTTAGTATTTATGTTGAGAGGTAGACAGCACAATTGGAGACAACCAATTAGTTACTACGTTTCTCGCAACAGTGTATCTGGAACTGATCTTCACAAATTAATTGTAGATATGTTAGATTTTGCTGAAGATTGTAGTTTTTCAGTTCAAACAATGGTTTGCGATTTAGGATCACCAAATCAGCTCGCAATAAAAAAATTAAACATTTCCTTAGAAAAGCCATTCCTTGAACGATATAATCGTAAAATTTTTTTCAATTTCGATCCTCCTCACTTAATGAAATGTCTTCGAAATTCTTTAAAAAATCATCAACTTAAAAGCGATAATCAAAACGTGTCGTGGGGACCAATTGTTGAATTATACGAGAACGAGAAAGATAAACCGTCAAAATTAGCTGCTAAACTTACTTATGATCACGTTTATCCTCAAAGTTTTGATTTAATGAATGTAAAATTAGCAACTCAAGTAATTAGTCATACCGTTTCATCAGCTCTTTTGACCGGGCGACTTGCTAATTGTGAACCGTTAACTCATCCAGACTGTTTGGCGACGGCAAATTTTTTAAAAAAGGAAATGATTTATTTGATTGCTTAAATAGTAGAACCACTCGTGATAACAATCCTTTGCGACGTCCTCTGTCGGTTCAAAACAATCAAGTTGTAGAATATTTGAAAGATAGTTTGTCGTGGATTGAAACGTGGGAATGTCTCGGCAGTAAAACGAATCCTCCATGCTTTCGTGGTTTCTCTTTAACGGTGACAAGCGTTTTAATGCAATGGGAGGATATTCAACAAAATGGCGGTCTTTATTTATTGACATCGCGATTAAACCAAGATCCGATTGAAAATTTATTTGCAGTTTTGAGAAGTCGCGGCGGTCATTGTCAAAATCCAACCGCGATGCAGCTTAGGCATAATTTGCAATATTCTATGACAGCTAATTTGAATTCATTGTCTAAAGTAAAAAACTGCGAGCCTGATAGAACAGTAGCGTTACTAGCAATTTCAGAGCCAGAATCCAGCACGGACTTGCAAGATTGTAGCGCCAATGATCCCGACAGTGTGCTTGAATTGCAAGCAGATGTTCAATCGCACACTGTAAGTGAGAGCAATGCATTAAATAATATTTCACTTGAGGAAACCTGTCAATCACATTGCAATACATGTAATGTTGATAATAATTTAGAGACTTCTTTAATGAATGACATTGATAGTAACGAGAGTGAACAATTGTTTAATGAAGAAGTGGATGAGCCAATGAGGAACACTGCAGATGATAGTATTCCAGTACAAGAAACTGTTTCTAATAGTCACTTTGCAGATGACATTGATGCTTATGAAGAAATTGTCTCTGTTAGTAGTAGCAGTCAGTCAAGTTTAGGGAACCTTTCTGATAAATATGACCAAATTTTGTGCAACCCTCTTGATTCATCCACCCCTTTGCAAGCTGCAATGAAGTATGTTGCTGGTTACGTAGCTAAGAAGTGTTTCTCCAAATCAAAATGTCCTGATTGTAAATCTGCATTGACTCGCGAAAATGTCAATTTTGAGCAAAACAATGATCTGTTCATCTTTTTTAAAGCTTATGCTACTTTCAATAACAATGAACTTGGTAACTTGTGTGTTCCTTCCGATGATTTCACCAATGTTATAACTACCGCGGTAGAAATTTTTCAAAAACAATTTTTAATTAATAGTCATTGCAAAAATATTGGTCAAAATTTATTTAATGAAATTAGTAGAATTATCAAGCAGAATCACAAAAACTTTTGGAATGTTGACGATCCTTGCAAAACATTACGAATTAATTATTAAATTTTTTGTAAGAGTACATATATTTTACAAATTGAAGTGGATGAACAATCGCTTGCGAGTAGATAGAAAACGCCAAAAACATGAAACTGCTAGTAACAGACGCAATCGGAAACTGCAGAAATTAACTCATCAATAAACATTTTTTTTATTAATTATTACTGTTAATTAACTTGTTTTCATTGAATTATGTATTTTAAAGGACTAAATTTTATTTGTGTTAATCAGTAAAAATATTAATTTTTAACAGAAATTGTTGTCTCCTTTTAAATTAAAGTATCTATTGTATTCCAATTTTATTCGTGTTAATCAGTAAAAATATTAATTTTTAACAGAAATTGTTGCCTTTTTTTAAATTAAAGTATCTATATTGTATTCCAATTACAGTATTAATGTAGAATAATAATATTATAAGATTCCAATAAAGTACATATTAACATTTTCAGCTAAGATTTCAATGTGTTTAGAAAGTCTGAGGTAAATAATCATATAAATATAATTAGTAAATATTTAAATTATTTTTTGGCATGATGAAATAATTTTTATATTTATAATCCTTAATGAATAAAAGCTTTATAACAGAGTACTTATTATACTCCTCTATTTCTTACTCTTTTCTTTTTTGTTAAGGAGACATTTATATGATTATTTATGTACACATAGCAGAATACAAATGGAAAGCAACATTTACTTCAATTTGATAAATATATTTGTCTGTATAGTACTGCGCTATGCAGATAAATATATTTCTAAAATTGAAAGTGTGTTGCATTTCCGTTTATTTTTGGTATGTGTACAACTTGAGAGAATTAGGTTGAGGACGAAAGTGGGTAAACTTTGCCGAAAGATCTACTAGAAATAGAGGAAAAAATTTATTGGCAGAAATAAATTTTTTTTTTTTTTTAGTAGACTTTTAAGTAAAGTTTGTGGGTTTGAGGTCTTTCTCCTTGGTATCGTGGTTATGTAGGGCTATCGGCGAAGGTTCCACGGTTAATGTTATTAATAATGGTATACGTAATTGCAATAAATTACATTTAATTTTGTCATGCCGCAAAAATATTTGTAATTGCTATTTCATTACGGCAATAATTATTAGAAACATTAAAAAAAAAACCAACGCGCTATTGGCAGTACCTCTAGGTAGTGCGGAAATCTGCCAGAAAGTACATAAAGTTGTACAAATATGCAGTTTCAGTTTATAATAGAAATTGTTAAATAATTATTATTTAGCTGAAATGATTTGTTTTTCATAATAAGCTCAAAGAAATAGAAGCAATTTAATAATTTACTTAAACAATTTTTATTATTTCTTTTTCCATAAAGTCGAATTATTTTGGTCTCGCTTTAAATAAAAGCAATTAAATATAAGTACATTGTTACAATTTTACATAAAAATAATTTGATGATAGATGTATTAATATCTGTGGTTGCCGAGAACTCAATATTTTAAGAGATAACAGCAACTGAAATAATGAGCTAAGTCCATTTTGAGGGGAAAAAGAGGTAAGTTCACCTTAAAACGATTTAAATTTTTAAATAAATTATGGTCATTGGTTATACGTGAAAATAACTAATAGTGGTTACTTCAGGAATTAATTGGCAACACATTTAATAATAAAAACACGCGTTAGTAATTTTTAACGTCTCTTTTATAATATGGCTTAGGGCGAAAACGAGCTAAGTCCACGTTAAAACGATTTAAATCTTTAAATAAATTATAATAATTGCTTATCAGTGAAAATAATAAATAGTATTTTATATCATTAAAATTCTTATTATAGAATATCACATTTCACGTAATATTAAAATTAATATAATATTAAATCATATTCAACTTATTATTTTATTATAGTAAAATATTAAAATTTAATGATTATAATTTAATAATAAACAAAATACAATATTAATAATAAACTTTGCAAACAATAATACTGTGTAAACAAATTTAACCATACACCCAGTTCAATTTCGGAGTCGGAGAAGCAGAAGTTCAGTTAGAACTTTGGAAGTATTAAAAAATCTGCATTATTAAAACAGATCCTAAGAAATGGCGCTCTAATAGCCATTAAAACCCTTTAAAATTAAAATAATTGATTGTATTTTCATCCTACATTCATGTTCTGAGTGTTAAATATTTATTTTAATCGATAATAAGCTTAAATAGAGAATTTAGGGGGAAACGAGCTAATTTCACTTTGATGGGGAAAACCGCCCAATTCGCTATATTTGCTTCACTGTATCGACACAACGAAACGATGGTACTCTATACCTCTATACATCGAAAGGTATTACTGTTTTTAATAAGTACAGTATGCCATCTTAACATGTACGTTTGGAACTTCTCGACCAGTGCAAAACTTTAAATGCCGTTTTCTCGAAAACTCGGAAAGTGGACTTAGGCGGTTTTCCCCTTCGACCACAGATATTATCAATAATATGAACTTTATAAGTATTTTCTGTTTAGAAGCCCTGGTGAAAATGTTAACACATTTTAATACGTGTTATATTATATATGATCATACGTATTACAATACGTATGATCATACATAATATAACACGTATTAAAATGTGTTAAAATTTTCACCAGGGAGTTATTACATTTATATATATTATTTTGAACTAATATTTTTTTATGTAATTAAATTAAATAATTCACGTGTTTAAAAAGTGTAAATCATTTATTAAAATTCATTGAAGAACCTGTACAAAATAAATAGACCATTATTACAACACCCCGACGAAGAAAATCTCCTTTAGTAATTTTGCGGCGAAGAGTATCCTATTTAGCAATTCTGCGACGAAAAGAATCTCCTTCAACAATTTTGCGGCGAAAACAATCCTATCTAGCATTTTTGCGACGAAAAGAATCTCCTTCGTTAATTTTCCGGCAAAAACTATCCTATCTAGCATTTTTGTGACGAAGAGAATCTCTCACTGATTTTCCGGCGAGAGTATCCTATTTAGCATTTTTGCAACGATGAAACGAATCTCTTTAAATTTGTTTGCGACAAAAACTACCCTTCGGCGTTTTGGTTCTCGTACTTGTAACTTATAATTTAACCTTTTTAATGACTAAATAAATAAATAGATAATATAAAATTTTATTCAATTTTTTTTTATAATAAAAAGGAGACTTTAATAAGGATATTTAAAATTGGCAAGTTGTCAAATAGAACACTAAATTGACAAATTTAATTAATGTAGTTATAAAACACGAAAATATTGCTGTAAAAACTTATTTGCATTTTTAGTTCTATAAATTTTGCCAGAATATTTTTCATTCAGTAATTAAAGTTGGCTCAATTTCTGCTGCAAACCTTCAGGCTTCGCAGGAACTTATTAAATAAACATATTAGTAGTTATAAAATTGTACCGCAGAAAATCTATATAAGAAAAATTTACAAAATTTACAAATTCACGTGGAAGAACTATATTATCATTTTACAGTGAAATCAAATTATAAAAATTGTTTAATGAAAATCATTCATTTATATTTAATTTATTTAACTTATTAAACAATATCTACTTCAATTTGAGAAAGCCTCGTTCTAATTTTATTAATATTTTATTCATAAGCTGTAAAAGCTTATCCACGCCTGATCAGTGAAACCGCGTTTTGGCTCGGGCTCCGGCTTCAAGAGCCGTCTGCGCGGAGCGCGAGAAGGACGCAGCACGCTTTCGCACTTCAAATTAACCATGCGCGCGACATCTTGCGGCCAGTTTGGTACTACCGGCGCCAAGTCCCTCCGGCCCATCTGAACTTACGCTTCTATAAGCGTCTATATTCGTTGGTGAAGCCGAGTTAAGGGGATGCCATACTCGTACCATTACCGACCGAGCAATTCACACAGTTTCAAGCTGATTAAAAATAAAATACGTCGAATCACAAAAAATCAAGAGAACACTCTTCTGTGTTTTTTAACGTTCTATCATCCAGTCAAAGTTTGGAGTCGAAATATCAAGTCGTTTTTGCAAAAACTTTGAACAAAACGAAATTTAATTTCGTTCAAAGTTTTTGAAAAAACGGCTTGATATTCCGACTCCAAACTTTGACTGGGTGTTAGAACGTTAAAAAACACAGAAGAGTGTTCTCTTGATTTTGTATGATTCGACGTATTTTATTTTTAATCAGCTTAAAACTGTGTGAATTGCTCGATCGGTAATGGTACGAGTATGGCATCCCCTTAAGCGTTAGCTCGCTCCCCATCTGAAGTACGCTTCTATATGCGTCTATATTCGTTGATAGTACATATACCAGAGAATATAGAAAATATATTATCTTTTGCATAGAAGGTCGGATCCCGAGGTTTCGGTGAAGCCGAATTAAGCATTAGTTCCGTACCCCATAAGACAGGCGGCGCTACGCTCCAGCTTCGCGCGAGATTCAAATAGCATTAGTAAGGAATCCACTTGAACCGTAAACTTTGATCATTTATTTGGATAAAGTTATTAAATATTTAGATTATAATTTCTTCTTAATATTTTTAATTAAATATATACTTAATTTGTAGTATAGATGGACGTTACATCTTTGAAAACTAGACAAATTATGTGGAATTTAATAAATTCGTTAAACGATACATATTGAATTAACTATCACACATTTTAATGAAAATTCATTTAGATAAAATGTTCGATAAAAGTCATGAGTTTTAAAACAATTGGAACTTTGACGAACAAGATTTGAGCAATTAATTTTATGAAAATACTCCAAAAACGTCAGCACTATTTAAATAAAATTAGTTGCTAAAATCTTGTTAGTCTAAAGTCTAACTATTTTAAAACTTAAATGAAAATGTTAATAAAAAAATTAAAACAATTATAAGATAAAGTATTTAGAAATATTATAATTTTGTATGCAGCATATTGGTAATATGTATATATAAAAGAATAATATATTTATAAAAAAGATACAATTCGTTACAAATAAAATTGATTTTATAAAAGAATCTTACTTTTCTAATGGTAGTCGTAAAACTAAATGCATTAGTTATGCACATGTACAATATAAACACGGCGGGACCCATACAGCATGAAAGAAAACTGAAATAATTACATGAAATAATTCATGAATTAATACATTGAAATGATTTAGAAAGAATTTTAAAAGGAAAAAAAATTAATTTTAAATTAATTTTTAAAATAATATATGGAATCCTTACAAAATACTTTCAAAAATCTTCCAAAAAATAAAAAAAGTGTTACCAAAAAATAATTACACGAATTAATTCTGAAAGGACTTTGAAAAGATTTTTTGAAAGAATACATAAAATAATTTCGAAATTATTGCAAGTATTCTTTCATGCAATAATTCAGAAATAATTTCAGAAAGATACAAATTAATCATTCACAAAAATAATTCAATATCTATTCAAAAATCTTACATGAATTATTTCATGAAATCTTCTGGGAAACTCGTGTGAATTAATACAAGAAATAATTTTGAATTCTTTTGAAAAAGATTTTTAGAATAAAAATTTTGAAAACAAAATAGCAAAAAAAATAATTACACGAATTAATTCTGAAAGGACTTTGAAAAGATTTTTTGAAAGAATACATAAAATAATTTCGAAATTATTGCAAGTATTCTTTCATGCAATAATTCAGAAATAATTTTAGAAAGATACAAATTAATCATTCACAAAAATAATTCAGTATCTATTCAAAAATCTTACATGAATTATTTGATGAAATCTTCTGGGAAACTCGTGTGAATTAATACAAGAAATAATTTTGAATTCTTTTGAAAAAGATTTTTAAAATAAAATTTTTTAAAACAAAATACCAAAAAAAATAATTACACGAATTAATTCTGAAAGGACTTTGAAAAGATTTTTTGAAAGAATACATAAAATAATTTCGAAATTATTGCAAGTATTCTTTCATGCAATAATTCAGAAATAATTTCAGAAAGATACAAATTAATCATTCACAAAAATAATTCAATATCTATTCAAAAATCTTACATGAATTATTTCATGAAATCTTCCGGGAAACTCGTGTGAATTAATAGATTTTTTTAAAGAAAACATAACAATTCAGCAATCATGTCAAGAATTATATCACAAAATAATTCAGAAATAATTTCAGAATGATAAAAATTAATCATTCACAAAGATAATTCAATATCTATTGAAAATAATTTCATGAATTATTTCATGAAATGTTGCGGGAAACTCACGTGAATTAATACAAGAAATAATTTAGAATTCGTTTGAAAAAGATTGTTACAATAAAATTTTTTAAAACACAATAGCAAAAAAGATATTTACACGAATTCTTCCTGAAAGAACCTTGAAAAGATTTTTTGAAAGAAAACATAAAATAGTTCAGAAATTATTGCAAGTATTCAACACGAAAAGGGCAGCGTCCGTATATAAGAGGCATCGTATAATGTATTTATTTTGTTTTTAATTCGAATTTGTTTCAATCAAATAAGTCCTAATTAATACAATATTTAATAAACAAAACTTACTAAATAAGTATATACTAATTAAACAAAGTTAATATTAAAAAATAAAGAAATATTAGAAATAAATATTCTAATTTATTTTGTCAGTCATTTTGCACTATATAATGAAAAAAATGAAATGATTGGATAATGATCGGATTTAGTCGTCCATTGTTTTTTACATTCGTATGATCCTATTAAAGAACGTATTAAAATGTGTGGGGGTATATAATTTTTCGTTTTTGTGAACTAAGATAGATTGAAACATTTACTAATTGCGAAAAATATTAATTTGAAAAGTTAATGTAAGAATATAAAAACTTAAAATAAAAGGAAAAAAAACATTTAAAGATGAATAATATAGGTACTTAAAATAAGCAATATTTTTTATTATTATTCATAATAGTATTCTTTCAGTATGACAATGTTTAGAAGTCCCCTCAAAATCGACAGAAATATTATTTATACGTCTGCCAAGAGTAAAGAGCCTTTGACTCTAAAAGTTGATTCTAAATTGAAAACACTACAAATAATAATAACGTCGGTAAGGTAGAGCTCATTCTATTCATCTCTGCATTATATGCAATTATCATTTTTTTATTTTTATCGAATTTCGGGAAAAGAGCTCTTTATTGCCCTTTGTAATGACAAAAATACACTATGTGTAAATTTTCAAGTTATTGCTCGTTATAGATTTTACAGGAAACGGGTTGAAAAATTTTCTACCAGTTTTTTATGAAAAATAATGAACAGAATTTCTGAAAAATTTATAGGTGTATTATTTATGCAATTACGGAGTGCAGTGAAGAGCTTCATTCATCAAAAGTTGAATCTAAGATCAAAAAAATGTAAAAACTCATAACGTCGGTAAGGAAGAGCTCCCTTTATACACACACATTTCACATCGACTTAATACCATATTTAATAAACTAAAAGTATTAAATAACTATGAATTAATTGATCAAAGTTAATATTAAAAAATAAAGTAATATTAAGAATAAATTTTCTAATGTATCGTATCACTCATATTGCAGTATATAATGAAAAAAATGAAATGATCTAACAAGCGAGCGATAGCGTATTTGCGTAGTACCCAAGCGACCCGGGTTCGAATCTCCATCATGTAAAAAATTTTTCTGCGTTTTTTTCTGCGATAAAATAGTGTAAAATTATTAACAATGTAAATATATGTAAAAATAGTTAGAATATTATTTAAATAATATTCTAAATTATAAAAATGTACCTTCAAATACGGGATTATATATACCCTTCGAAATTTATTGTTAGTAATATTTACTAAATATTTTCTAATTAATTCACAATATTTATTCCTGAATCCTTCCAAAAATCTTTCATTGAAAGGATTCTGCAATAATACATGATTTTATAACCTTCGAAATTTTTTGTTAGTAATATTTCCATTATATTTTCGAATTAATTCACAAAATTAATTCCTGAATCCTTTCAGACATCCTTCATTGGAAGGATTCTGTAATAATACGGGATTTATCCTCTTCAAATTTCTTGTTAGTAATATTTCCATAATATTTTCTAATTAATTCACAATATTAATTCCTGAATCCTTTCATACATCTTTCATTGAAAGGATTCAGGAATTAATTTTGTGAATTAATTCGAAAATATTATGGAAATATTACTAAAAAGAAATTTCAAAGAGTATAAATAACGTATTATTGCAGAATCCTTCCAATGAAAGATGTCTGAAAGGATTCAGGAATTAATTATGTGAATTAATTCGAAAATATTATGGAAATATTACTAAAAAGAAATTTCGAACAGTATAAATCACGTATTATTACAGAATCCTTTCAATGAAAGATATCTGAAAGGATTCAGGAATTAATTCACAAATTAATTCCTGAATCCTTTGAGACATCTTTCATTGGAAGGATTCTGTAATAATACGGGATTTATCCGTCTTCCAAATTTCTTGTTAGTAATATTTTCATAATATTTTCGAATTAATTCACAAAATTAATTCCTGAATCCTTTCAGACATCTTTCATTGAAAGGATTCTGCAATAATATGTGATATTAATTCTGAAAGGATTCTGAAAGATTCTTTCAGAAATCATTCAGTGAAAGGATTCTGTAATGATGCTATGTCCGGGGTATTTTCCTTTCAGAATTATTTCAGGAAATAATTTTGAAATATCTTTTAGTAACCTTTTGGTAATAATCCATGAATCCTTTCAGAAATCTTCTATTAAATAAATTTTGCAATGATATTATAAATTATTTTTGAATTATTCCATTGAATTAATTCTGAAAGAAAAATATCCCGGACATAGCATTATTACAGAATCCTTTCACTGAATGATTTCTGAAAGAATAAAATTATTTCATGCATTCTTTCAGAATCCTTTCAGAATTAATACATGCTGTGTGGGGAGAACAGCAGCAGAAATTATAGTAAAGCGCGGAGGCGCGAAAACAACAATCAGTGTTTGTTTTGTTTTCATTCCGCGAGTAACGGCCGATCCATGCGGATGTGCCGTATATAGTTTTTACTTGAAGTGCATATTCAGTTTTATAAGTTCAGAAGTAGTAAGTTTTATTATTAGTGAAAGTAGGATTATTATTAAGTGTTATATATTTGCATATACTTTGTAAAAATGCCTTGGGTCGTGTGTGCATACAAGTCGTGTAAAAACACGTCTTTTAGGGAGAGGCCACAAATGCACCGCGTTGCGCCGCGCCGCGCTTGAGCTGTCCGCTTCGATACAACAAGTGAGAAGCGCCTCTATGTTCGTGATCCGTGGTATTCTTGATGATCAAAAAAACTAATCTAGATGCAACATAGTCCATGGGCGTTGCTCCATTTCCCATATTGGAGTTCCGGAGTTTTGTGGAAATATGCAATAATTATCCAAGAATTAAACATAAAAATACAGTTAAAATAGTTTATTTTATATGTAAATATATGTTATTATATTACAACATGGCATTCAGGTATTTTCAATTGAGATTATTTCCTTACTATTTAAGTCATCATCACTGCATGGGCTAAAATGTGTGCTCCATTTTGCATTTCATCTTGTATTCAATAAAGTGAGTATTTGTGCTATTTATTTTTTTAGCTAAAGAGCAAAATCTTACAGATAATCATTTGATTTATTGACTTAATCTGAATTTTTACAATGTATGAGAGAATGGTCATGGCTTTAGATACTCCTCTTTCTTACTACTCCTCTTTTGGGGTAAAGGTCACATTAACTAGCTAAAAAAGTTAAAGTCGTGGTTGAAGTATAACAAATTTAATCTTCTCTGTAATATTCGCATATATAAAAATAAACTTTTGTTAAACTCTAGATAAGATGAAAAACTCAATGATATTATTTATAACCTGTTACATACTTGTAGTATGAAAGGAAGAAATTTATTGTTTGTGGAAGTTATTACAACGTTATTACTATGATAACAGTTTATAAACAATATCATTAAGTGTTTCATCTTATCTAATGTTTAACAATAGTACTTTTCGATACACTCGTGATAAATATGATTCTAGCTCGAGTGTGAGTTTGTCGCCGCCTGAGCGAAGCAAGGGTGACCATCACACTCGAGCCAGAATCATATTTATCACAAGTATCAAACATTATCTTATGAGACTTTGTACGTTAAGTGACATTTTTGAGCATGCTTGTTTTAGCAAGTGTGTGTAAGAGTGGCATTTTACGTCCAGTGTGTCATAAAGATTTGTTTTTATATATGTGAGTATTACAGAAAAGATTAAATTTGTTATACTTTAACCTCGACTTTAACTTGTTTTAGCTGGATAATGTGACCTTTACCCCAAAAAATCTCTGTATCTGGAACCATAGCCATTTTCTCCTTTCCATTCTCGGCTTTAGGCAATTAATTCTGACAGTCTCATACATTGTTAAAATTCTTAGTAGAAAAGTTAACCAAAACCTTGAAAACACTTTGTTGACAGCTATATTTATTTTTCAGGTGAGTTATTGAGCTCATGTTTGCAATATTACACATAGTTGAAAAGTATGGATTAGACAGAACAAGATATGTGCAAAAATGAAGTCTTTTGTACCAATGAAGTAATTCTGTTGTCTGCTGTGCTGATAGTTTTTGATTTTTAAAAGTTAATAAGAAGAAAATATGAGCTAAACAAAGTATATCGAGTCGATATAATGTATGAAGAACAACTTCAATTTCAATACTATTGTGACTGAATTTTATATATATCTATACTATCATTGGAGAGTAAGTTATAAGTATTATTTTTTCTTAATTCAATTTTCATGTAAATTTAATTTATAATTAAATAATTAAGAAATGCTAAAAGAAATGTCAATTGTTCAAATCAAATTTTGAATTCTATCAATATCTCTAACTTTTTATTAATATATATTAACAAAATATTTTTTATATAACCATTATTGAAGAAAACTATAGTTATATTAATTTTAATACAAAATGTTATTTTTTTTTTCATTTTTTCACTATTAACTGAACTAACAAAAATATTACATTAAATAAAATCATTATTTAATTTTTTATGTGCACACAAGATGTCTGTTTCAAAGAGAAACGTCAACGTCAATCAATCAACGAGAAGGATTTCTGAAATTACTGTAATATGTTACAGGTACGTTAAATTTGGATTAAAAAATCAACACAAAAGTTAATCTAATTAATTAAAATAAATATTTTTCAATACTTTTTTGACAGGGTAAACATAATTGAATACTAAAGGGTATTAGTAAAATAAATTCAAATCTATTTTTGGAGGATGATACAGATGTTTTTTCATTTACAAGAATAGGAATAGAAGTACAATAGAAAGTAAATGAACATAATGTAAGTACAAAACATAAAAAAATTCATACAAATGTATTGTTTTGTCCTAACGGTTATATTTACTAGCACTACGTAAGTTATTGGCAATGGTATCCCAAAGTCTTTCTTGATTGCTCTCAGCAACAACTGTGTCCCATGTCAAACGTACCTCTTCGTTTGTTAAGCAGTATGGTGGAACGCTGATCAATTCATTCAAATTTGTCTCCAGTAATATCATCAATGGATCAATTGGGTTTTGACGACTTGGCCATATTGATCTGTATAATAAGTTGTTGTACATTGACCATCTTAAAACTTTGTCTTGCATTGTGACATAATTGTTGTCCTCGATTGTACCAATAATCTTTGGTTCTCCTCCCAATGTCGAATTTATCTCCCTCATAATGCTTTTCAAAGTGTGGATGTGATCTGGTTCTTCATTCCACAACTTAATGATTCCATGATTATTACTATTGAACCACATGAGGAATCTTGCATAATAATTTTCTCCCATATCTAAATTTATTTCTCTCATAGCCACTTTTATAAATCTTTCACTGTTACTCTGCAGAATGTATCTCAAACAAAATGTTTCTTTGTCATGTAATTTTTCGTTAAAAAAATTACGCGATTTGTACATTTTTTCTATTATATCTAAGGAGGTCATTGTACAAGATATTATTAAACTATTAATTAATTCGCTGATAACTTTATTATTAAACTTCTTTTTTTGCAATAATTCCTTTCAGATTTATAAAACTGCCACTACCATTCTACGCGATGAAACAACGGTCGCGCTCTCTATATTCGCGCTCTCTATATGATGAAATCGTCGTATGAACGTGTATTCGATTCCAAGAATCCGAGTAACAATGCGTGCGCGCACATTTATTAAAAAATCTAGCATTATGGAAAAATAGTAAAAATATTTATTATAATATCAAATTTGTATATAGAAAGTATGTTTGCTTTAAAATTCAATGACTTTGAAAATAAATAGATAAAATTAATTGAAACAATTTATTGTAAAATCTACACATGATTGGCTTTTAAATCTCGTAAAAAAGCGAGTATTTTTCTCGAGCATGCAAATTTTTTTGAATTTTCTATTAATTCAAATCCAGCGCTGATCATAGGCATATAATTTTCTATTGTTGCCATCTTCTTATCATCGTCATTTGCCAGTTGTGCAGCAATGATGTTACTGCATCTCACCAAACTGTTTAAAGATCCATCTTCATCTCCTTCAGCCTTTTGAGTTTGCCTTTTGAACTTACTGGTCACATCAGCGCTTGATTTTGCAAGCTCTTCAAAATCAGATTTGTCATTAGAAAGTTCGGGTATATGCTCAACATATGGTAACAGCCAAAGCATTGAGTTGTAAAATTCCCAAACACTTGTATTACGACTTCCAGAGCCTGAAGGACGGCCTTTTTTTAAATTTTTATGCTCTTGTTTGAATCTTTTAACTAATGACAGCCATTTTTTCCATATCTCGTCTTCTGTAAAATACATTTTCTTATAATTACTAGCTTTTATTTTTTATATTCATAATGTTACCTGTCATGTGAACACCAAATAGTTGAAAAATTGTTTGGGATATATAATTTAACTGATTTTGCCTCTCTCCTCTTGATTCTTGGTGATAAGAATCATCACTTTTATCATAAAAAATTGGCTGGGTAAAAATCAGTTCTATAATTAATTCATTGATTCTTTTCTCATCACCTGACATTTTTAGCAACTTTAAAGATTAAATTAAATTTAACAAAAATCGTTTTTATTCAACAGATTATATATCCTTCTTTTCATATTTTTCTTCCAATATTAGTCCAAAGATCCTCCACTAGATAGTTCTTACACTCTTGCAGCTTTGTACTTTCTGAGTATACTTATTTAACCTCTATATACTTAAGTGTGTGTGTGTGTGTGTGTGTGTGTGTGTGTGTATATGTACTGTTGTAAGAATCAAAACAATATATTTGAAAGTGAGACTTCTTCAAGTGGTGGATTTTCAATATTTATTGACTTGTATATTTTTTTTTGTAATTGTATTACTGTTAGTTATTTGCTAATAATTCTTTTTATAAAAAATGTCTATTGATATCAATTTATTAATTATATCTGCTATAAAACAATATCCAACTTTATATAGTAAAGCTGCAAGAGGTTATTACATAAATAGTGAACGAAATAAAGCATTGAACGCAGTGAAAGATTCTGTTAATAAAAATCTAGAGAAGAAATTAACGTGTAAGGACCTTATTGATTTGTTATAAATATTGGAAAAATAAAATACATTTCTAAGAACTAATGTTACACCGGATATAAAATTATCTGTTATAATCTTTTGTATTTGCTATTACACTAATTTTATCAAACAAAGTACTAATTTGTTTTCATTTGCATTACAGTGGATGATGTTGAAACACGATGGAAAAGTTTGAGAAAATCTTATGTAAGATCTTTAAACAACTCTACCCAGAATTATTATTTAGCCGAGGAAATGAAGTTTTTAAATGATCATCTAAAGTCTACAACTGTAGAAAATATAAAAAGACCAAGACAAGATGTTGAAGAGCCTGACAAAATAGCATCATGCCAAGATGTTTTGAAATATTCAAAGAAGCAATGTCTCAACAAAGTCGAGCCGAAGGTAATGCCAAAAATGAACCTCAATCAAGAAATTAAGATTCCTGAAGTTTCAAATACATATAAGGCAAAGAAAGCAGAAATAGAATATTTAGAAACAGACACTCGAAAATTAATTGATGAAACTGCAAAACAAATGGAAGAAATTACAAAACCTAAGAGTGTAATGAAAAATGAAAGTTGTAACTCTGATATTTACTTAACAGCTGTAAAACAAGCTCTGACAGAGCTACCCCAAGACCTTATATTTGATGCTGTCTGTGGCATATTAGATATTATAGATAATTTTTCTACAGAAAATAAATAATATTGTACGTCAAAATGTTTATGTTTACAATAAATAATCAATGAAAAGAAAACTAAAAATGTAAATAATAAACTTGTAATAAACTTTTATTAAAAAATAAAATTTACAAAATTTTTTTATTTTAAAGAGTAAAATCCGTTCAGTTTTTTCATTGAAAATATCACATCTTTTTAAATATATAAATGTTGCCAAGGGACTGATCCTTCTGGCGAAGAAAAATATTCTGCTAATCTATCCCGTATTAATCTTGGTGTGAATCCTCTTGCTATTGCATGTACTTGTGGTGGATGTCTATTCAACTCGTTTTCACTATTTCTCATTACGTTCAATTCTTCTGTGTTACGTGTTATTAAGTAATTATGTAAACAAATACAAGCCATTACTATATAATTTATAGTTTGCAAATCAAAAGCCAGAGTCTTCCTTAAAATTAGCCATTTTGAAGATAAAATTCCAAAAGCTCTTTCTACTGTGAAGCGAGCTCGACTTAATCGATAATTGAAAATTTTCTCTTCAATTCCCAAAATTAATGATCTTTTAAATGGCTTCATTAAATAAGTGGTAAGTTGAAATATTTCATCGCTAATAAATACATAAGGCATGATCATATTTGTATTTGGCAGAAGTCTTGGCTGTGGTAAATTCAGTTCATTGTTGGAAAGTTTTTTGGCAAATGATGATTCAGAAAATACACTTGAATCAGAGTAAGAACCTGTAAATAAATTGTATAACATTTAAAAAAAATTGAAAGTATAAGTATAGTTATATAAAAACAATAACAATCAATGTTATTTTAACTTACCAAAATCACCGATGGAAAACCATGTGAACCTGGAGTGAGCATCAGTTACAGCCATCAATACAATGCTATTGAATTTTTTATAATTAAAAATTTACTACCACCATGGGGTGGACGCTGAATCCGAATATGTTTCCCATCTAATGCACCTATACAATTGGGAAAATTCCACATTCTTTCAAATGCTTCAGCTATTTGAAGCCATTCTGCTTCATTGTCTGGCATTTTTACATACAAGCTTACAAGAACAGTTGCAATAGCCTTACATGTTTCTAAAATTATCTGACCGATGGTTGATTTGCCCACTCTAAAAATGAGTGCGTTACTTTTTAAGCTTCCAGCATGGCCAAGGTAACTGTAATTAAAAAAACATTAAAGGATTATTTTATTTATTTCTTTTACCATTAATAAGTATATAATACATACTGTAATGTTGCTGCTAGGCGTATTTCAGAGGAAATAGGCGGCCTTCTACCAATCTGTTTTTGCAGGTGTGGCTTCACCAGTTCGTGTAAATCATTGAAATCTTGTACGTCCATTCTAACAAATTGTTTTAATTCTTCTTGGTCATTAAATTGAAGATATCTACATATCAATTCATAGGCACCAAAGTTGTTTCTCATACTAGGATACAAATAAGGCTTTGTCCACCATCTTCTAAGACTTGCTTTTTTCTTTTTTAATTTTTTTATATTCACTATTACTTTAAGTAAAATTTGTAAAAGTTGTAAGTGCTGTCTTTTATTAATAATATCCATGTTGCTGAAGTCTTTTTCAATACTAATGGGAAATGGCAACACATCTTGTTTTTTCTAATCCACAATGTTGTAATGCTGTAATGTTGTAATGTTGTAATGTTGTAATATTTAACTGTATTTGAAACTTCTTAGATAATTATTGTAAAATTTCCACAAACTCCGGAACTTCAACATGGGAAATAGAGCAACATCCATGGATTAAGATGTTCCATCTAGATTAGTTTTGTTTATCTTCAAGAATACCACGGATCACGAACATAGAGGCGCTTCTCACTTGTTGTATCGAAACGGACAGCTCAAGCGTGGCGCGGCGCAGCGCGGCGCAGCGCGGCGCAACGCGGTGCATTTGTGGCCTCTCCCTTAAACATCAACATCTGACGTTTCACAGGTTTCCGACTCAAAATGCCCCCGGTAGGTATTTTATCGTGAATATATTAGCGGACGTGAATTTCTGAAAACCATTATGTCAAAAGTTTTTTGTTTACTATCTGTTAAGTAGATAAAATGAGGTTTGACTATATGTTATTTAAACTTCGCGCGCAGCTCGAGCGTAGCGCCGCCTACCTCATGGGGTACGGAACTAACGCTTAACTCGGCTTCACCGAAAGCCCCCGATCCGACCTTCTATGCGTAAAGATAATATATTCTATATTCTCTGCATATACACACCCGTATCTGGTCGACGCCTAACCAGAGAATATAGAATATATTATCTTTACGCATAGAAGGTCGGATCGGGGGGTTTCGGTGAAGCCGAGTTAAGCGTCCCTGTTGAAAATATCCACGCGGATTTCCACGTGGATAATCCATGTGGATATCCTCGTGGATTTCCACGTGGATTGACATGGATTCCACATGGATTCAAATGGATATCCGCGTGGATCATCCACGCGGATATCCATGATGAAAATCCATGTGGATTATTTGAAATCCATGTGGATTCCGAGAACCAGCCCGATTTGAAAAATCCACGTGGCTTCCAACTAATCCACATGGATGTAGACAATTCGGCTGAAAAAATTCATATGAGACTCACTTGAATCTCACGTGATTCTCAGGTGAGTCATGCCAAATTCTCATGTAAGTCTCATGCGAGTCTCATGTTTCCACTAACAATATTAAATGAATTAATACTATTTTTTACTGTAATTAATTGTTTAAATTAATTTAATCGTTTTAATTTATTTTCTAATATGAAACTAGAGATGTAAATAAAACAAACTGAAAAAATTAAACAGATGTATATATTTTTAAATGTTTTATTTTATAAAAGTATAAAAATATGTATTTCGGTACAAATAGTATTTTCGCCACCCTGAATATGGCCAAATAGAGCGTATGCCCTATTGAAAAAATCTTGTGATCAATTACATGATTTTTTCCAAAATCCGGGAATATGCTCTGCTTGATATATAACTCAATTTATTTATTATTTAGCAGTTTAATACTGCTTATAAATGAAGAATAACAGTTTAATGAAACTTTGAACGATAATATATTATCGTGCAAATGTTTCATTAGAATGTTAGTATAATTATTTGCAAGTATTACATTTTAAAAAATAGTCAATTTAATTAAAAATATAGAATTAACTTTATTATTATAACAATTGTAATGTACCGATACAACTGTAAGTAAATAATAGAGACATGTAACACACCTACAACATTAGAATAATTTTATTGATCATATTTTGCTTAATGTGGAAAAAGAAGAAACGATGTTCAACGAGCCTCGTGCTCACGCTCTCGACGCCGACCCGTGATAGCAAATTCACACGAGGCCAGCGCCGAGCGCGCCTACGTGTACTCGATATTAGTAGATCCCGCAAGAACAGTCACGATGGCGACGGCGACATGGCGCGCGAGGAGGCGACGTCTTGGCGATGTTGTCCCCGTTGACAGAACTCAGCTGAAATTTTGCGTCAAACCTCATATAACAGAACAAAGTCGAAAGTATCTTTCAAATTTGTGTCCTGACTGGTCTTGGTGAATTCACATATAGTTATAAAAGCACTTCACATATAAAAGAGTATTGACATGTGGATGACTTTATTAATATTGTGGATAGTTTATAAATTTTAATCCATTTTTAAATAAATTGTTTGCACATTCATTATTTTATTTCATATAATTGAGGTTTTTTGTCCACCACTCACTGTTATAGTCTAATATACATTTTAAAATATTTTAAATTATATATTTATTCATTTTGTTATTTTGTTATAGGCACATCTCCTTTGAGATCCACAATTCAGTTGTTCGTTGATAGATTTAAGACTTGGGTGGCTTTAGCGTAAGTAATATATTTGGACCCAATGAACTAAATAATATTGTAGATCTCTTATACAAGAGGACCAAAATCAACTTTAATGCAAACTGTAGCTAAAGAGACCAAGTACCTATAAGCATACAAAATTTTCTAATTACATAGAATATTTTATATACTCATGGCTACGTAGTGCCTTTAGTTACAACTTTTATTAGTCGATAAGTCACTTATGGGCTGGGTGACTTTATCGCAGGAAATATTGGGATCATATGGACAAAATACCTTGATCATATTTGACTATAACAGTTATGACATGTACATATTACTTTTACAAATAAAATTTTCATTTAACATGAAATTTTTACAAAATCATACTTACATTTTCTTTTATTTTAAAATAATGTTTTAATAAAATACTTCACCATTATGGTCACAAAGAATCATATCACATATGATGCCATTAGGTCCATCGGGTTCTAATATATCCAGCGGTAAAGTCACTCATCCTATATTAAGTACTTATAAATGTGGATTTTTTATAATTAATTATGGTATTAATTTATTTATATTAGGACTAGTTCTATGTATAAATGAATAATGTGAAAGAGTTTTAATTATACGATGACTCATATTAAATAGTATTGACATGTGCGTAGCTTGGACTGTACTTTCTTTAATGTTATATTTATACTTATCGCAAGTATTTTATACATAATACTATATAAGTTATTGTTATAAAATTTACAGCTAAAGAAGAAACCCATGCTTTATTGTTTAATGCTTCTAAGTACTCATAAATGTAGATTTTTTATAATAAATTATGATATTAATTTATCTATATTATGAGCAGTTCTATTTATAAATGAATAACGTGAAAGAGTTAAAATTATATAATTACTCATATTAAATAGTATTGACATGTGCGTAGCTTGGACTGTACTTTCTTTAATGTTATATTTATACTTATTCGCAAGTATTTGATATATAACTCTATACAATTTCCAATAAAAGAAGAAACCCACACATTATTGCTAAATGATACTTAATCATTAAAGTATATAGTTTTACAGCTTGTTTATTAAATGCAGCAATACATTAAAAACAATATTATTTTCATAGGCAGCTTTTACAAACTGTAAGCTCTATTTTATTGATTAAATAGCATTTAGCAATAATGTATTGGAGACAGGCCAGAATAAAAATACATGAAAGTCTAAGGCCTTACCTAGATATAAACCTGAAGAACATAATAAGCGCGAAGGTGGCAACTAGATTTAACCTATAGGCAACGTCTGCGAGAAACTCGGCATGGCAACAGAGATGACAGCAAGGCCAGCAGCATGTCTTTCTTAAAGGAGCCACAATGAACCCTCTTTCACGTCATTAATCGTTACTCGTAACCCATGAACACGAGAGCGCAAGTTGCAACACGTTGTTTGATGACTACAGCGCCCACATGTGTTTATTGAGAGTTTGAGAACTAGAGAGAGAGGAAGAGAGAGGAAGAGAGAGGGACGCCTGTACGGAAATGCATGTGCGCGACAGTAATAATCAAATGCCGCGTGTTGCAACCGGTGCTTACGCTTCAAGAGTTATGACGACAGAAGTCCGAACGTGAGAGAGAGGGTTCATTGTGGCTTCTTGAAGAAAGACCTGCTGCTGTCCATGCTGTAATCTCTGAGGTCATGCTGAGTTTCTCGCAGACGTTGCCTCTGGTTGCCTATAGGTTAAGTCTAGCCGTCACCTTCACGCTTATTATATTCTCCAGGTTTATATCTAGGTAAGGCCTTAAACTTTCATGTTTTTTTTATTCTATCCTATCTCCAATACATTATTGCTAAATGCTATTTAATCATTAAAATAGAGCTTACAGTTTGTAAAAGGTTATATGTTATGAATATAATATTGTTTTTAATGTATTGCTGCATTTAATAAACAAGCTGTAAAACAATATACTTTAATGAACAAGTATCATTTGGCAATAATTTCTTTCTTGGCAATAGTTTACTTCTTTTGTTGGAAATTGTATAGAGTTATATATAAAATACTTGCAAATAAGCATAAATATAACTTTAAAGAAAGTACAGTCCAAGCTACGCACATGTCAATACTATTTAATATGAGTAATTATATAATTTTAACTCTTTCACATTTTTCATTTATAAATAGAACTGGTCATAATATAGATAAATTAATACCATAATTTATTATAAAAATCCACATTTATGAGTACTTAAGAAGCATTAAACAATAATGCATGGGTTTCTTCTTTAGCTGTAAATTTTATAACAATAACTTATATAGTATTATGTATAAAATACTTGCGAATAAGTATAAATATAACATTAAAGAAAGTACAGTCCAAGCTACGCACATGTCAATACTATTTAATATGAGTCATCGTATAATTTAAACTCTTTCACATTATTCATTTATACATAGAACGAGTCCTAATATAAATAAATTAATACCATAATTGGTTATAAAAAATCCACATTTATAAGTACTTAATATAGGATGAGTGACTTTACCGCTGGATATATTAGAACCCGATGGACCTAATGGCATCATATGTGATATGATTCTTTGTGACCATAATGGTGAAGTATTTTATTAAAACATTATTTTAAAATAAAAGAAAATGTAAGTATGATTTTGTAAAAATGTCATGTTAAATAAAAATTTTATTTGTAAAAATAATACATACATGTCATAACTGTTATAGTCAAATATGATCAAGGTATTTTGTCCATATAATCCCAATATTTCCTGCGATAAAGTCACCCAGCCCATAAGTGACTTATCGACTAATAAAAGTTGTAACTAAAGGCACTACGTAGCCATGAGTATATAAAATATTCTATGTAATTAGAAAATTTTGTATGCTTATATTATAGGTACTTGGTCTCTTTAGCTACAGTTTGCACATGATTAAAGTTGATTTTGGTCATCTTGTATAAGAGATCTACAATATTATTTAGTTCATTGGGTCCAAATATATTTCTTACGCTAAAGCCACCCAAGTCTTAAATCTATCAATGAACAACTGAATTGTGGATCTCAAAGGAGATGTGCCTATAACAAAATAACAAAATGAATAAATATATAATTTAAAATATTTTAAAATGTATATTAGACTATAACAGTGTGTGGTGGACAAAAAACCTCAATTATATGAAATATAATAATGAATGTACAAACAATTTATTTAAAAATTGATTAAAATTTATAAACTATAGTAAAGCCATCCACATGTCAATACTCTTTCATATGTGAAGTGCTTTTATAACTATATGTGAATTCACCAAGACCAGTCAGGACACAAATTTGAAAGATACTTTCGACTTTGTTCTGTTATATGAGGTTTGACGCAAAATTTCAGCTGAGTTCTGTCAACGGGGACAACATCGCCAAGACGTCGCCTCCTCGCGCGCCATGTCGCCGTCGCCATCGTGACTGTTCTTGCGGTATCTACTAATATCGAGTACACGTGGGCGCGCTCGGCGCCGGCCTTGTGTGAATTTGCTATCACGGGTCAACGTCGAGAGCGCGAGCACAAGGCTCGTTGAACATCGTTTCTTCTTTTTCCACATTAAACAAAATATCATCAATAACATTATTCTAATGTTGCAGGTATGTTACATGTCTCTATTATTTACTTACAGTTGTATCGGTACATTACAATTGTTATAATAATAAAGTTAATTCTATATTTTTAATTAAATTGACTATTTTTTAAAATGTAATACTTGCAAATAATTATACTAACATTCTAATGAAACATTTGCACGATAATATATTATCGTTCAAAGTTTCATTAAACTGTTATTCTTCATTTATAAGCAGTATTAAACTGCTAAATAATAAATAAATTGAGTTATATATCAAGCAGAGCATATTCCCGGATTTTGGAAAAAATCATGTAATTGATCACAAGATTTTTTCAATAGGGCATACGCTCTATTTGGCCATATTCAGGGTGGCGAAAATACTATTTGTACCGAAATACATATTTTTATACTTTTATAAAATAAAACATTTAAAAATATATACATCTGTTTAATTTTTTCAGTTTGTTTTATTTACATCTCTAGTTTCATATTAGAAAATAAATTAAAACGATTAAATTAATTTAAACAATTAATTACAGTAAAAAATAGTATTAATTCATTTAATATTGTTAGTGGAAACATGAGACTCGCATGAGACTTACATGAGAATTTGGCATGACTCACCTGAGAATCACGTGAGATTCAAGTGAGTCTCATATGAATTTTTTCAGCCGAATTGTCTACATCCATGTGGATTAGTTGGAAGCCACGTGGATTTTTCAAATCGGGCTGGTTCTCGGAATCCACATGGATTTCAAATAATCCACATGGATTTTCATCATGGATATCGGCGTGGATGATCCACGCGGATATCCATTTGAATCCATGTGGAATCCATGTCAATCCACGTGGAAATCCACGAGGATATCCACATGGATTATCCACGTGGAAATCCGCGTGGATATTTTCAACAGGGGTTAGTTCCGTACCCCATGAGGCAGGCAGCGCTACGTTCGGGGTACGCGCGAGATTCAAATAGCATTAGTAAGGAATCAACTTGAACCGTAAATCTTGGTCATTTATTTGGATAAAGTTACTAAATATTTAGTTTATAATTTTTTATTAATATTTTTAAGTAAATATATACTTAATTTATAGATGGACGTTACATCTTATCAAATCAAACCACTTATATTATACATTTAATATTTGCAAAAATCAAAGAAAGCTATTTTAAAATATAAAACTTAATAATAATACTACTTTCACTAATAATAAAACTTACTACTTCTGAACTTATAAAACTGAATGATAAATGCACTTCAAGTAAAAACTATATACGGCACATCTGCATGGATCGGCCGTTACTCGCGGAATGAAAACAAAACAAACACTGATTGTTGTTTTCGCGCCGCCGCGCTTTTCTATAATTTCTGTTGCTGTTCTCCCGCCGTTTTTATATTGTATATATGCATAACTAATGCATTTAGTTTTATGATATCATTAGAAAAGTAAGATTCTTTTATAAAATCAATTTTATTTGAAATGAATTGTATCTTTTTTATAAATATATTACTCTTTTATATACTAACATCTACACTTTGTGCACGCATTCAAATAAAAAAATACTTACCAATATGCTGCATAAAAAATTATAATATTTCTAAATACTTTAAGCTTACTTATAATTGTTTTAATTTTTTTATTAAAATTTTCATTCAAGTTATAAAATAATTGGACTTTAGACTAACAAGATTTTGGCAACTAATTTTATTTAAATACTGCTGATGTTTTAGGAGTATTATCATAAAATTAGTTGCTAAAATCTTGTTCGTTAAAGTTCTAATTATTTTAAAACTCATAACAACTTTTGTAGAACATTTTATCTAACTTTAATTTTCATTAAAATGTGTGATAGTTAATTCAATATGTATCGTTTAACAAATTTATTAAATTCTACATAATTTGTCTAGTTTTCAAAGATGTAACGTCCATCTATAAATTAAGTATATATTTACTTAAAAATATTAATAAAAAATTATAAACTAAATATTTAGTAACTTTATCCAAATAAATGACCAAGATTTACGGTTCAAGTTGATTCCTTACTAATGCTATTTGAATCTCGCGCGTACCCCGAACGTAGCGCCGCCTGCCTCATGGGGTACGGAACTAACGCTTAACTCGGCTTCACCGAAACCCCCCGATCCGACCTTCTATGCGTAAAGATAATATATTCTATATTCTCTGGCCTAACCTTACATATAACATGTCAGTATTGTTATATACAAATGTTATCATTTAGTGAGTTAGTTAATAATAATATATTTCAAAGATCTCAAGAAATCAACTAATTATGAGAAGAATTATGTGTATCAATCAACGGGGAAAATAACTTTTATTAGTTAGATAAGTACTTATTATATATATACATACAGATACATATACAGATTATTTCATTTTGGATGAATTGGAATGGATTTGATTGGAAAAATATAACCTATATAAGCAGCTGTGAATATCAATGGGCAATAGCAATATGTTATAATCAGATAAGCAGCAAATTTTTATTATAAAGTTATAAATCAATAAAGTTTATAATAAGTATTGTTACTTTGTGAAACCTTGTTTTTATTTTTATAGAGTATATCAGAAAATGTAAGGATTATTACCAAGTAAATCGATCACTGTTAAAAAATAGTGTTTAACAAAGAAGAGTTCATTAATTATTATTAATTATTCAAGTTCATCGAAAAAGTAGGGTAGGCTAACCGAATCTTCTGTATGTCCACGAGTCTCAAGAAATTTTTAAATCTTCAAGTGGATTGGAAAATAACCTATGTAAGCAGCTGTGAATATCAATGGGCAATAGCAATATATTATAATCAGATAAGTAGCAAACTTTTATTATCAAGTTATAAATCAATAAAGTTTAAAATAAGTATTGTTACTTTGTGAAATCTTGTTTTTATTTTTACAGAGTATATCAGAAAATATAAGGATATTACCAAGTAAATAGATAACTGTTAAAAAATATTTTTTAACAAAGAAGAATTCATTAATTATTATCTTACAGATATTATACCAGAAGATTTTTTTCGACTCATTGTGGAAATATGGAGATATATGTAATATAGCCAATAATGTTGAGTTCTAATTGTGTACTGTCTGAAAAATCTAATTTTGAATTAGCAAAAATGAACGAGTGCCCTCATGACCCTGGTGCTTATTTTATTATTAATGGACAAGAAAAAGTTATTTTAATACAAGAACAGACGCTTAAGAATAGAATAATTTATATTAAAGAAGATAGTAAGAATATAGTACTACTCAAGAAAGAAAAACCAAACCAATATTATTATGGAAGAGCAGGCAAATACCATTTACGACACAATATTTTTCAAGATGTATCTATATATTCTTAACATGAAAATTTTTCATGAGATATAATTTTAGAAGAATGTTAAAAATTTGTCTTCATATTTGACAAGGCAAATAGAGTACGTGGATGTCAATGAAGAAAATGACAGTTTCATTGCTTTCAATGAATCAAACATAAAACAAACAACAACTAAGATGTTTATTTAGATAGCATTGGACTCAAAGTACGAAAGAAGTATTATGTTTTGAAGTAAGTTTTTCAAAATAAGAAAAGAAAATTGTGATTTTCATAGATCGTGTATCTAGTTAAAAATTATATTGATAATAAAAATGTTGCGATTATTAGAAAATGACATCTAATCAGTGTTTTGTGTAATAAATAAAATAAAATACCAATGTGATGTGTTACATGAAGTGCATATATAATCAAATTTTATTGATAACAAATAAAATAGTGATTAAAAAATGGCATGTAATCAGTGTTTTGTGTTAAATAAAATAAAATACCGGTATGATGTGTTGCATGAAGTGCACATATAATCAAATGTTATAGATAACAAATAACATAGTGATTAAAAAATGGCATCTAATCAGTGTTTTGCGTAATATAAAAAAATAAAATACCCGTAAAATGTGTTGCATGAAGTGTTATATCAAATTTTAAAACTTCTATTAAAAATCAGTTTCAAATGTTTTGAGAATAGAACAAGTGTTTATTGAATAATTATGTGTTATGAGGCTCATAATTTTCATAACAAGTTTTTGCATAGAAGAAAATATTGCTGAGTGACATGTGAGGTTATAAATATACAATATAATTTATGATGCCGATTTGAAATATTGGTCTGAGCCTTGGTTTAAAAAGCATCTGTCATCTTCAAAAAACTTAGTCGATATCAGTGCTGTGCTGTTATACATATTTATTCAAGTGCCAATAAAAAGATTATACCTAATGAACATGGGAATACTGAAAAAAATAAAAATGATATGTTATTGTGAAAATTTCAACGAATAGAAGTGCTCAGTTAATCTAATATATGATTTCTCACCATGGGAGACGTCAAAATGTTTCAGAGTTCTTAGTAAATATTTTTCTAGACAAGATTCAGATAATAATTTCAAAAAGTTTTATCTATACAAGAATGTCAAGAAAGCTTTTATTCTCAGTGATTCTTAGTTCATAAACTGGTTGCATTTTTAATTTTACAAGATTATGTGTGCAATGATGGGTTATTAATTTAAGTAGTTTCAATAATAATTTCAAGAACGTATATCTCTACTATAAAAGAATATCGAGAAAGCTTTTTTTCTCACATTTTACAAGTCGTGTAGCAATGATGGGTTATTAATACAAATGGTCTAATCTAATCTACTGAAATCTGTGTAAATCCATCCGGATCCAGCTGGATTTCCCATGTGGCAGATCCAACTGGGTTTCCTAGCTGGATATTTTTGACCGGGTTCTAGTGATAATTTCAACAAATCCAAGTGTTGATAATAATATAATTAATTATTGGCTCATGGTGCCAATAATTAATTGCGAAGCTATAAAAATAATTAATGATATTATCATATAGCAGTCTTATAGTAGAACTAATTTAAGGCTTTAATAATCAATTTCTAGTACCAAAAAATGAAAATACTTATAATATGCCCTGAAAAAAATGATAAAAATATGAACTAAAAGCTTCGTTTTAAGATCTAATTTGTTCAAAAAAATATCGATCTCTTTAGTATTTATGTAATTTGTCTTCTTAATAATAATCTTTGAAAGTATAAAATAAGGTACACTGAAAAAAATTTTAGGCTGTAGAAACCATAGTTTCGATTTGCTGTACTAACACTATTTATAGTGTTTATTTACCCTTACAGACGGCTGAAGTAGCTATTCATTTGTATAATGTAACGGCACTATTGGTCAGATGCGGGAAATGTACTTGTAGGGGAAGGCGGGGCATGACGTGTCAGGTAGGTAAGTTTGGCACCCTCATATTTTTAATATTAATGAATGCAAAAAATGTAATTTTTACGTAAACCTAATTAGATATGCTTTTAGAATTTTCCTCTATACTTTTGAGATTATAGATAATGTTTAACATTTAATTTAATAAGATTGAAAATCGGTGCTTAGAAACAAGGTTGACTTCATTTTTAAGTCGCTTGGAGTAACGAGAAAATGATTTTTTTTCTAAATGAGACCAAACCTATTTGATAGTTTCAACTTTTATCTTTCAAGCCCTGTTTTTGTTATTTTCAGAAAATCTTTATAAATAATATAATTAAAAAATGAAAATGGTATTAAAATGGGGCATGACGTGGCACCCTGGCAGGGCACGCGTGGCACACTCGAGCGTATCAGCAACGAATATAGACTAGTATAGAAGAGTAAGTTGAATGGAGCAGTTGGGAAGACAAACCGATAGTACCGCTCACGCCGTAAGATAGAGCGACGAGTCGCCCTTCGTGAGAGTTAGCTCCAGCGGTGTCAGACAAAATATTTTTGGTTGGTGTTGACTTACTTCAGAGCGCTGATTCCCATATATAAGTGTATACACTTCCCATACACTTGAGCGCTCTGAAGTAAGCCAACACCCGCCGAGAATATTTTGTCTGACACCGCTGGTTAGCTCTTTGCTCTTTCTCTCTCGTGCATGCCCCGCCCTCCTCCCCACTACCCCGTCGCTCTCGCCTGAACGGGCAAAAATTTCTTGGTCGCATGATTTGAGCGTTTGCGCGTAAATAATGGATTCCCGTTTCCCATACAATTTTTTAAAATTAAATTATTTGTAGTTTATAAGAAAAATAGCTAAATACTTTCAAACTAAGTATTTAAAAATGTTTAAATTTAATGGGTAAGCTAATAAACATATGTGACATTTTAACAATAATTATCGAAGAAGCGCTTAGCATGGTGGCTATCGTTGACGCTTTTCTTGCTCCAGACCCGGGTTCGATTCTACTTTTTTTTTTTTTTTTTTTTTTTCTTTGAATTGCTTAATGTAAAATATTTATTTTTAAAATAATTGAAATTACATTTATTTATGCAAAGCAAAGTTTATTATGCAAAGTTTATCGTTATATAAAGCTGAAAAGGATGTTATAGAAAATTTCATATTTAAATAATAGATAAAAATGTAATAGAACTAATAAGCGTTAATTGGTATTGATATGATCATTCGTGCAAAAATGTTTATTTTCCAACTCGTAAACAATTTAGCTTTTAAAATATTAAATTTTCTGCTCTTGGCTAATATTAATTTGCACTATAACATAACTAAGATCTTATAAAAAATAATATTAATAAAAAATAATATTATTATTCATACACATTAAAACTAATTTGTTTTAATTAAATTGTTATTAAGAAAATGTACAAAGTAATATTACTCGATGGAAACCAAGCGGGAAGGTGGCAGATATCTCCCATCAGGAAAGGATAGGAGAGTTAAAGGAATTAAGGTAAAGGAGTGGGATTTTGATACATAAATATTTAAAAACCGAACCAATAACATTATTTTATAAAACGAGTAAAATAATCTTCCATAAAATTTAAATAATAATAGACAAAGTTTACTATGTTAATAAAACATTAATAAATAATATGTTATAAACAAATGTTTAAAAATATAATAATTTTTTTATTAATGAAAGTTTGTTAGTTTCCAACACCAAGAAATGTTAATGTGTTAGTAATAAGGTTGGTAATTATTTATAAAAAACTTTATTATAATTTTTAACATTATTAATGTGCGTAATAAATATATGAAATGTGTTATACTATATACTACTCTTTTCATATAATTTGATTAAAGTACGTGGCGTTAAATGAATATTCAATAAATTAAAAGAAAAGTATCTCCGCAAAAATTCAATAATACTTACTAATTATTTTACTATTAATATTTACTATACAAATTGCACAATTAATAAATGTCATTTTGTAAAAACCAATAGAGTGGACAGCACAATGATAGATCTGGAAAATAGTAATAAAAGTTTCGAAACTGCTATTTGACAAAACATTAAGCATTAAATTGTTATTCTCACAGAAAGTAAGCCTTATTAAGCATTGTCAACATGAAATCGTTTTTCTAATGTCAATACCATTTTTATTCTTAATATTATAAACTTTAAAATTATTATTGGTGGCTTAGTTTCTGTAATTTTCGATTAGGCTTATTATTAGCAGATGTTTGAACTCTTTTCGATCTTTTAGCATCACGCGCATCGGCATTCATCCATTTTAACTTGAAATAAATATTAACTTTAAAAAAAAAAGTTACAACAAACTCACGATGAGATTTGCACAATTCATCACAAGTCCAAAATTCTGTGTACTTATCAGCTATCTCAAAACTTATTTTTTGTTGTAAAATTTCACCAACTTTTTCAAGATGACTAATTAATTTAAAATTATTATCAAAAATTGTTACTGCAATTGCTATTACTTTATTGAAAAAATCAGATGGAATGCAAAGGTTGCCAAGATTATTTTTTCCTTCGTGAACTTTAAAAGCTTTAAAAAATAGTAAAAGATCAGCGCTTACTTCATAATTACAGTTACTCGTGCGCGTAAAACAATCTCTACATGTTCCACAATTGAATTTAGATACGACTTTGTTAGCTAAATAACCAGCATAATATTTTACGGCAGCGTCATAAGGAGTACTACAATCAGTTGGTTTATTTAATACATTTTCGAGTAAACTTAGTGGATTGTTTACAACAGATGTATTTAAATCTGTAACGTTTTCACGTACAGTATCATCATTACCATCATTTTGTAAAATAGCAACAAGTTTATCACTTTGTTTAGATAAAACACCTGCATCAGTACCATCAGATTCAAAATTATTTTGAAGAGTAAATTCTTCATTGAACCATTCAGCTAAGTCTTCATTTTCTATTACTTCAGGTTCTGAAAGCGGTGTTTCATTGCTAACAGCAGAATTTTGGTCTTCTGTGGATTGTATCAAATCTTCATTTACATCTAATTCCGGCACTGCTAATAACGGTTCTGTTTCATCTGGTTTGCAATTTGTTAATTTAGAAGTTGAATTAAGATTAGCGGTTATAGAATATTGTAAATTACGACGCAATTGCATCGCGGTAGGGTTTGAATTATGACCACTACGACTTTCTTAATACAGAAAATAAATTTTCTATTGGATCTTGTTGTAATCGTGAAGTTAATAAATACTGACCACCGTTTAATTTCATATCTTCCCACTGTAACAAAATACTATTAATCGTTAAACATAAACCTGGAAAACAAGGAGGATTGCTAGTATCTACGCATTTTAAAGTTTTTAGCCAAACTAAACTATTGTTTAAGTAATCAATAACTTGAGGATTATTTGCTGATAATGGTCGTCTTAATGGATTTTTATCGTTTGCACTTCGACTGTTTAAACAGTCAAAAATATCATTAAATTTTTTAAGCATATCTGCTGTTGCTATGCAATCGGGATGTCTTAAAGGGTTGCTTGGGGCTACTGCACCAGCTAGTATAGCAGCAGAAATAGAGTTGCTAAAAATTTGGGCAGCTAAGCTTACGTTCATTAGTTCGAATGCATTAGGATCAAGATGTTTATCGGTTAGTTTTGGTGCTGCTTTACACGGAAGATTTTTTTCACGTTCGCGTAATTCTCGGAGAACATCCCATGAAACAGTTTTATTATTAATAGTTAGTTTATGATTTCTAAAATTATTTCTCAAACATTTAATTAAGTGAGGGACATCAAAATTAAAAAAGATTTTCTCATTATTCAACTCAATGTAAGGCTTTTCTTCAGTTATTTTTAATAATTTAATAGCGGATTGATTTGTAGAACCTAAATCACAAACCATAGATTTGACTAAAAATCCGGCTTCTTTAACGTAGTTTAACACGTCTAAAATTAGTGTTTGCAATAAATGACCATTTACACTGTTATGAGAGACATAGTAACAAATTGGCTGCCGCCAATTATGTTGCCTTCCTCTTAACATAAAAACTAAAACTTGACTGCCCATTTGTGAAGTGCGTCCATGTTCCCCCATATCAGTGTAACCTTCAACGATGTCTTTTTTCAAGTTATACTCTAACCAACTTTTAATTGACATTTCATCCCATAGTAATACACATTCCCGTTCTCTAGTTGTCATACCTGCAGTTTTTGTTTTTAATAAATTAAATAAATTATCACTTTTTCCTGGTTTTAAATCCAATTCATTTATCCACCTTCTAATTTTACTAACACAAGGTAATGCTAAGTACTTCGTATCTCGCAGGTAGCAATATACTTTTGGAGATTTATAAAATAATGATAAAGCAAATTGTTTTTCATCATCGGTCCATTTTCTTTGTTTAATATGATTTACTTGCATTTTAAATAATTGTAATTGATTTTCATTTAGTTTTTCGAATTCTTTTACAAATGCTACTGCAGATAGAGTCTTCTTAACTTTACGTTTTAAATTGTAAATCTTTTTTGTTTTTGATATTATTTGTTTGTTACGCATTTCTTCTTTAGATTTATATTTCTTTTTAATTTTAACTACAGCATTTTTAGCCCTGCATTGAATGTTTTTTATAATAACATCTTTATCGTTACTTTCTTTTTGCAATGAAGCTAATTTATCTTGCAATTGTTTAATTGCATTTTGATACTTGACAATTTTAGGATCAACATCAACTTTATTTGAAGGATTTGAATTAATATCAAGAGCAGAAGAGGCATTTTTCACATTAAGTATTACTGGTTTTTCATTTTTTATTAATTCAGGGGCTTTAATATTATCAATGTTTGAAAGCTTTGTATTAATAGCAAGAGCAGAAGAGGCATTTTGTACATTAACTATTACTGGTTTTGCATTATCTATTAATTCAGGGACTTTAATATTATCAATAATGTAATCATCATTAACAAAATTATCATCATCAAGAGTATTATTCAAAGGAGGCAAATCATTTTGAGAATAATCAATTTGTTCGTCAACATTATGCAAACCATCAGAATCAGTGAGAGTAGCTTTATCGATTGGGACAGCATCTATCTTTAATTTTCTCATACCTTTTGCATCAATACTCTTTACTTGATCCTCTGTAAAATGATTTGAGCAAATCCTTTTACTCTCCAGAGCGTGATTATTTAAATTGAATAAAGAGGGGTTTCCTGAATGAATTATCCACATCGATTGTCTACAAGTATCAATAAAAATTTTCTAAAATTTCTGAATAATATGAAAATGTGGGAAAATATATAACTTTTTCTATAAGTTAACGCAACATTTTTTTAAACGATATGATGTTTCTATCTTTGTTTTAATTTTGTAAATAATATTGCTATTATAAAGTTTTTCAATCATATAGAGTTTTACCCTACTTAAAATGTAATTGAAAAAATAAAAATTCGCAATTAAATAAGAGAAAATTTATGTAAACAAAAAAATATTCTTTCCCCAACTAACAAAACGAAAACCAAAAAAGAGCTTTATTCAAAAGACAAGTACTCTTATGTCAATGTCGCTCGAATAAATCATAAGATCGGCTCGTAACGAGCGATTCTACATCCCGCGAAATCATACTTTTACTTATTGTATTATTATTTTGGGATTATAAATTGACTTTTACTTTATTTCATCAATTTAATATCATTTTGAAATGCATACGTGAAAAATAAAATTTATTAAAAAATATCATGCAGAGAAGGTAATAAACGATTTACCGCACCATTTGTTTGTCTCACATAAAGACAATGCGTGGGTGCCAGGTACGTCGCACAGTGTGGCATTTCAACTTGATTTGTGTCAAAATCAAGGATTTGACAGGTAATATAATACCTAATAAAGGAAAAATACTGTGGTCCATAAAAAAAGTTTTTTGACATTGAAAATGTAGGCCAAACTTTCGATTTACACTTTCGACTCAGTTTACAGCTTGATTAACAATAATTTGTGAAATTCTTTTCATTTTTGGAAATATGAGGTAAACGGTAAATGTATACACAAATTTGGTAAGGTCCTATTTTGTGAATTTCAATGAAATATATCTTTGAGAAATTAATTCTTCGGCAAATTATTAAGATAAAAGTATCATACTTCGAAAATAGGAATTGACGGAAACCTTGACTTGGACCTTTAGATCAATTTCACAATTTTTATTTATTGTTACTAAGATAAAGAGAAACAAAATTTTAATTTCCTAGTTACAATCATGAGACAAATACATTTTTCAAGGTCATGTAATAATTGTTTTTCGAAGTGTTAGGAATCAAAATACGTGGTTTTTGAAGAATGTCTGTATGGATGTGCGTGCGTGCGTGCGTGTGTGTGTGTGTGTGTGTGTGTGCGTGCGTGCGTTCGCGGGTCATTTTTTTGTTTTAATTGTGGGCCAAAAATCCGTTTTTTGTTTCGTAGATTCGTTTTTGTTTTATGGTGAATTGTCGATTTTCGAACAATTGATTTTTGCGTTTTTTTAATGATAGGATTGAGATATTGAAATCGGATAAAAAGCATTTTAAAGACTATAAAAATCGTATAATTTCCAAAAAAAATTTACATTTGCTATTAAGGTTCTTTTTTTATTAACAAAAACAAGTTTTTTTTCAAATATATAACTCCTAAACTAAACTGACAATTTTTTTCAAAAACATCATGATAATGCAATATATGAATAGCTACAATCTTTAAAATTTAATTTGATTCTATCCACTAGTTTTTCAGTAAAAAATTAAACATTGAAAAATATGCGTTTTCCATGTTGTACGATTACGGGAGTACAATTGACTTAATCGCTTCGAATTTAAAATATTAATGAATTTTCAAATCATTGAAAAAACATGTAAAATGGATAAACATATTTTATATTTGAACTATATACTATACATATAGGAACGATAAATTAATTTGGAGAAAGCTATACGTGCCAATGAATTGGTAGCGATTTTGATTTTGTTAAACCATTTTCGATTTGACGCTATTTTCTAGGTTGATAAGACTACTTTTTAAAACTTTTTTCTTTGCTAGAATCAATGTGAAAAATTTACTAATAGTGATTCTAAAAATGTTCCAATTTTGCATTTATAAAGTTTAATAAAAGCTTCTTTAAGTATTAATATTTTTTAAGGTTACTATAATTCTTTTCTATTTTAAAACGTAAAACTATCGTATATTATGTGTATATTTGGATATCAAATGAAAATAAATGAAACCATGAGTATATATTGTTTTTGCTTAAGAAGACGTACGTATTACACATATTTCATGTTTGGCAACCGCGCCACCACCTCGGAGCCAAACTAACACAAAGAAGAAGAAGATTTTTGATGTTAAGAAATTGTTTTTTGTGTCCATATATAATAGTTAATTTACAGCTCCCAAAGGTGCAAAAACCTTTTTTCAATACATGCAAATCAAAGAAGAAAAAAGACATTCAATGTAAGTTAATGATTGATAAAATCGGAAGCTATTGTGTAAAGTTATAAGCATTCTATTATGGCAAAAATTACGAAAAAATCAGAAAAATTTAAAAATTACGTAAATTAGCAATTTTTGTGTTTTTTTGTAATTTTCGAATACTTATAACTTTGCACTAGACCTTCCAAGATTATTGCACAAGTTGAAGCCTTTTATTGACTTTGATTTTCGTGTATTGTAAAATGTTTTCGCGCCTCTGAGAACTTTATATTGGCTAATTAAGAGTGACTCCTTTGCTAAAAAATTGATGTGCTGTAAAAACAGTGTCACGAAGCCTATTTCGTTGATATATACATTTTTTTCGACTATTCTTCTTCTTCTTCTTCTTCTTCTTCTTCTTCTTCTTCTTCTTCTTCTTCTTATTATTGTTATTATTATTATTATTATTAGACCCATAAGCGTGAAACTAGTTATCGTAGTGGTGTGCTTTAGAATTTATTTTTCATTATGTTTGAGATCTGCTAATTAAATGTTTTTTGCAAATTTCCTCATATATACAAAATTAAAATTCTTTGTTTTGTTTATTTCGGTAGTAAAAATTAGAATTTTCAATAAAATCAAACGGGCCCTAAAATAACTTAAATGGCTAACAAGATCCATGTCAAGGTCACCGTCAATTCCTATTTTCTAAGTATGATACTTTTAGCGTAACATTTTGCCGAAGAGTTCATTTCTCAAAGATACATTTCATTGAAATTCGTAAAATGTGACTTTACCAAATTTGAGAATACATTTCGCGTCCACCTTATATTAAAAAACATGTTTGTGAGACATATTTAAGTTGCTTGTGACAAAAACTATAAGAAAGCATGTAGAGAATTTGAAAAATTAATGTTAATCAAGCTGCAGACTGAGATAAGCAAATTTTGTCCCAAAAATCGGAAGTTTGATCTAAATTTTCAAGGTCAAAAAACTTTTTTTATGGAACACAGTATTTTTTCTGTATTAAGTATTACATTACCTGTCAACTCCCGTTTGCCTCATATTTTTATCTGTTTTTAATAAAAAGTTAGATGATTTTGTCACAATTAAAGTCAAAATGCCACACTGTGCGTCGTAATTACCTAAAGCATACGCGAGTACATTGCTGACTAGCCGCATCGAGTATATTTAGAAGCGCGTGATTACCTCGGATTAATACATATAAATCATACGCCTTTTTTATACTCACGTAACAAAGGGGCATAAATAATGGAAAATGAACAGTGTTTCTAACGGAATACTGCTGTCAATATCAGTCACGTAGGAAGTGGAAAATACAAATTTTATAATTCAGCAAAAGGTTTCAATTACTGTTAAAAATATTGACTGAGATACCTACACATCATTTTTAAAAGACAGCATAAAAAAAAGAAAAGTAGGCTGGCTTTAAATAAACAAGAATCTAACCTTATGTCCTCGGTTGGGAATCTGTGAAAGGTCAAGGAAGGATTCTTCATCTTGGAATTGATGCATCCTGCATATGCACAATGTCCTCGCCGCTTTGATGCCATACTTACTTTATTAGTATAATTTCACACTTTTGGAATGAAATAACAAACTCTAACCGAATAACGATGCTATTTGATTAAGGGTTATCAAGAAACTGTCACTTTTGCGCGCGTAAGCTGCAACGAGTATTTTTTCTTTTCTGTCTGCATATATATATATTTATATAAACAAGTGACGACCGTGAATGGGGAACCCGGGAGTTTGAAATTCCAAACTGGAAAGTCGTTTTTTATTTTATTATTCGCAAGATTGAAGATATAATAAAATTGAAGTAAAATAATTTTACACAATAGCCATAGGCAAGATTAATTTTACTTATTTTATTTTATTATAAACATTTATTAGATGCTAGTCAAAGACAAATAATATTATTTTTTTTTTTTATAGACAAGTTTTGGGAGTAAAATTGTTTGCAAAATTAATAATATACATTTTTGGTGTAAAAATCATATGCACGTTGATAAATAAACTCTGATATATTTATATTTATTATTTACTTTAATATTTGAATATTAATTTGTTACCTTTATCTTGAAAAATTAATAAATTGACACAATAATTATTTCAATCATAAATTTGATTAATTATTCAAGAATTGATGATGAATAAATAAAAAAAAAAAAACGAGACTTAGAATCGAACCCGTACCTTCAGCATAAGAACCGAGTAGAATAAGAAGCTCTGCAAATTTTTTCCGTGTATATATATTGGTTGTATGCTTTGTATATCTATATATACGATTTGGAAGTAGCGCCATCAAGCGGCTGGGTCACAGAACTAACGAGTCTGTGACCCAGACTTTTGTCCGAATTTTTATAATGGAGAGTACTCTTCTATACTAGTCTATATTCGTTGGTATCAGTGCGCCGCGGCGGCCGCCGAGCGAAGTGATGTAACCTACAAACAAAAAACGGAGCAAGTTGGGTTAACAACTACGCAGTGCAATAATTTAGTTTTAAGTAATTTTTAGTTTCAATTATTACATTAATAAGTAAATAACGATTATTTCGACTGCGTATTAAGTTATATTTAGAGTAGAAAAAAGCCACTTGAAGACTTAAACACAAATCAGCTTGATTTATCCATTGTTAATAATAATTCAGCTTCCGTAAATAATGAAAATTACTTTAGAGAAGTAATACCTGAAGAATCAATTGTAGATACTCAAATTGCCTTTTTCAATGGTCAGGTAGTTCAAATATGCTACATAGATGAAAATGATGCGAAATCTTTAAATTTAAACTTATTGTAATAATAATGAGAATTTGTTAATCAAACAAAAGTATTACGTTGTGATCATATTTTATAAGAAGGAATTTATAATATAAAATCATTTATTAAAATGTAATAATTTATTTTAAAATAAAAATTGTTGTTCCTTAATAAAAATAAAATTTTAAATTTTCAATAGACTGATTAATTATTTGATTTTTGAAAATTTTATTATGGCATAATTATTAAAGTATTAATTACTGGAAAAAAGAATTGAAAAATACCTATAGTAAAATATTAAATTTGACCGTGCCATGCGTGCCCCGTCGGGTGCCACAATCCACCCGCCGGTGGGGCACGTAGAGCATTTTTTTCAGAATTTCTTTTCTGTATTTTATCAATAATTAAAAGAAAATGAAAAAAAAGTTAATAGTTTATTTTATTATATTTTTTTCTGATCTAATTATTTCGTTTTTGTACATTTTGAAATAATACACGGTTTAGTTGTTATTTTTAATCAAAGTTAGGATGTCACACGTGCCCCGCCCTCCCCTACAGCTCTGACAGCCGTACGATTTAGTTTTGCCGCCGATATTTGTTTGTTGATATTCATGTTATAACCTAAAAAAGTCAAGAAATCGGCCACATCAACCGCATGTTTGCAATCCGCGTTTGCGTATTTCATCTGTAATCAGTGTACTTATCAATCGAGATTATTTTAATGAAAAATATGTATGTATGGCGAATCATAACCTATTTAATGCTCCGACAAAAGAACTCTATACATTAGTGCTTTCAGTGTATCTTGTACAGCTCTCAGAACTGTACGAATACAATTACTGTATCTATAAAATTTAGCAGAAAGAAAATCAGCCGAACAGTACTGTTGTCAGAGCCGTACTTTCAGTTCTTACAATGTGAAATTTTTTTCAGTGTATGTATATAAGTTTTTCCTGCAAACTGAAAACATAAAAAGAATGATATTTTCATATGACTTTACAATAATTAATAGTATTGTTAAATTATCATCATACCTAAGAATATACGCGTTTGATTATATTATTTCAAAAAATTTTACTAATGTAATCATTTTTCGAGCTCCTTGAAGAAACATTCAAATTTAAAACTTTTGTGAATAACAATACTATCATTTACTAATGATATTAAAAATATACTATACTATAATAAACCCTCATAATGTTATCACACTGTGTAATTATTATTTTCTCTTAAAAAGTTGTGAAATATATCTAAAAAACATTTTACAAAAGTTTAAACTAAGACAAGTATTAGTCTCTCCCGCCCTCCCTCCCTCCCTCGACTCTCACTCTCTCCCTCTCTCTCTCTCTCTCTCTCTCTCTCTCTCTCTCTCTCTCTCTCTCTCTCTCTCTCTCTCTCTTACTCTCTCTCTCTCCCTCCCTCTCTCTTTTCCCCTCCCCTCTCTCTCCCTCTCAACTTCCGTGAGTACCAAAAACTTTAATGAGAGCTTAAATATTTTTTTTAAAACAATCAACACGTTTTTTAAAAGCTATTTTTTAAGTACGTTAAATTCTAACAACACAATTTGTCTAGTCCTTTTATTTCTTTTAGTCTCATCTATTCAATAAGGACTCTCTACAAATGATAATAATTTTCTTCATGACTATATAAACTCTCTCCCTCCTTCTCTTTCCCACCCCACTTTCTCTCCCTCCCTCCCTCTCTCTCAACATCCGTCAACCTGAATACCAAAAACTTTAATGAGAGCTTAAATATTTTTTTTAAAACAATCAACACGTTTTTTAAAAGCTAATTTTTTAAGTACATTCTATAACAACATAATTTGTCTAGTCCTTTTAATTCTTCTACTCTCTTCTATTCAATAAGCACTCTTTACAAATGGTAATAATTTTTTTCATGACTGTACAAATAATAATATTGCTAATATAAAACTTTCTACGAAAGTATAAAATAAGGCAAGTATAGACGTTTTTTCTGGATAATCTATAAAAAACAACACAATTTGTCTAGTCCTTTTATTTCTTTGAATCTCGTCTATTCAATAAGCACTCTCTACAAATGGTAATAATTTTTTTCTTGACTGTACAAATAATCTATAAAATAATAATATTTATGATTTTTTAAAAGAAATCAAATAAATACGAATGAAAAAGTCTTTTAATTCTTTGAGTCATTGTATGCTGAACAAATTATATGTTGAGTAAGTACATTCAAATTGCGTTCACTGCAAATTAAACAAACGAAAGTTGTGAAATCAATTATCGATAGTCAAGTAATGCAACCCTGCTGAAAATGACCTATTGAAACCAATTTATTCCTCATTCAATTTTGGTAACACTAAATGGTTATCAATGCTGGTTCAATCGGGTTAATTGGAAGCCCGATTAAGAATTAATCGATTTTAATGTCAAATTAATTGGGATAGGGTTAAATATGAATTTTCCGTATTAATTTCAATCGGGTATTATTGGTTTTAATTGTAAATGTGCTTAATCGGTTTTAATAGGAATATTTTTTATACGGATCGAATCGGATTGAATTGGATAGTTAAGTGTATATTTTTATATTGGTTTTAATATGACATTTTCATATTAATTTCAATCGGATGTTATTGGTTTCAATTGTAAATTGGTTCAATTGTGCTTAATCGGTTTTAATAGAAACATTTTTAATTGTATTGAATCGGATTGAATTGGATAGTTAAGTGTATTTTTTATATTGGTTTTAACATGACATTTTCATATTAATTTCAATCGGAATTAATTGGTTTCAATTATAACGGTAACGGTACTGAATATACAAGTTCCAGAATTTGATGATGCATATGTCTCTGTAGGTATATTGTTAGCGTGCCCGACTGCTGTGCTGAGGACCCAGGTTCAAATCTCGATGTCACTGAATATTTTTTTATTTCTTTATTTCATTTCTTCTTGTCTTAAATTATTATTTCCTTAATAAAATTCAATTTTAAATAATTAATAAATGTTTAAAATATAAATAAATATTGATTTTTATTTTTTTGTTGTTAATACAATAAAATCCGATTAAAACCGATTAAAACTACAATTTTCTGGTCATAATCAGTTTTTATTGTGATCAATCGGTGCAATTGTTAGCAATCGGGAAATTGCGGATCAAGATTCCCGATTCATGCCGATTAATTTTTTATGAATTGGTTTGAATAGGTCGTTTTCAGCAGGGAAACAACTCTCGGAAATTACTGTATGACTGTTCTCAGAAATATATTCAAATTTGTTCATCTTTCTGAGCTATACAAATTAAACACAAGAAAGTACTGAAATCAATTTATTGTAGTCAAGTACCGGCCATAAGTTAACTTGACTGACATAATAGAACTTTTCGTATCTAGCGTGTAAAATTCCATTTTACGCCCACGTTGTAACTTCAAAATTATTCAGCCAGTGGGCATAAAATACTACTTAGCGCTCAAGAGGCCCAATAGCTCACATACTCTTACAAAACTTTATAGAATCTACGCACTTTACGCCCGTGTGGGCGAAAATTATTTTAATTATATAACTATAATACCTTCTCTTTATTTCTAAAATTCATAAGAATTTTTTTAGATATTTACGAAAAGTAAAAAAAAAAATTACATAGTTACCAACACATCACTATTTTTCATGATTCTTTCTCAATTTTGAACTTTCTATAATATTACGCACCTTGGGAGGAAAAGAGAAGTCTAGAGCTGCTCTAGCAGGGGTGGTCCTCCGATCTCCCATACATACTTGGCGGGCCCGACGATTTGCAGTTTAAGGTGTAAGACATGGTCATTTTCATATAAATATTCATATGTTTAAAGATCAGATAAAATGTATAAATGGGTTGCTTCTATATATTAACTACTGATCCGTGAATCTATCACTCTGTTTTTAAATAGAAAGTGCAAACCCGCCTGAAAGTATCATATGAGATCTCATATGTAATCCCATAATATAGGCTTGATGAACTAAACTGTCTGAAATAACACAAAAGCTTGCTACTTTTAATTCATTGTTGAAATAAAATCCCTGGGTTGAATTTTGACAAATAAATGCGTAATTTTCAGCAAAGTCCATAATAAGTAATCCAGTATCGCCAACTAAATTTCTTTTACATTGATTAAAATACATTTTTTGATTATGAGCAATAAAATGATGTGCAGTCATATCCCAAATATCTTTCTTTAGATTATCTAAGAACTTATTTACAGGTTCGTTGAAATTTTCAAGAGTCACTCTAGAATTGAAAGAGCTATCAGAGTCTTTTCCTTTTATAGATATAGATGCCCAATTACTATATTCTACGTTGCTCAGATTTTCAATCTTCACAACTGAGCACAGCAATTGACCTATACTATTTTGATTGGGACACTGAACACATTTATGTAACATACAACATTTGTTTACAGGAGAACATACACAAAGTTCAATCACTTCCTTATAATTAATATTTGGTGCTACAGCAGATAATTTTAGTTTAATATTTTGGTGAATTAAACAAACACATATATTATGTGTACCTGGATCTCCAGCAAAGATACATTGTTTTGGTCTCATTTGAGTAAAAAATGCTAAGCTAGGAACATTTTGATAACTACTATCTCTTATCCAATTATTATATAAATCTCGTAAATCATAAATTATAATTCGTTTTTGAAATGATATGGACGATGCGTCAGAAACTTTAATCTTCACATATTCTTTCATTCCACTACAAATTATAGTGTTTGATTCATCCAAATAATAATTTATAATTTCGTTTCTGATTTCGGCTGAAACTCGAAGATAACTTTTTCTTACACGTTTTTCCAAAATACCTGCACAAGTTAATTACAATATCAGTTATGAATAGGATATTTTAGTAAGATTTTTCTACAGTTTTTGTTTTTTCTACTAAATTACTTAAAGCAGTACTCACGTTTATCTAATAAGTCAAGTAATCACTGTTAATTTCATCAAAATAAACTTGTATATTATAACTGGTAAATATTTGCTTACATGTTTACAATTTTTGATATTTTTTATTAAATATGTTGAAGCTTCTTAAAATGATTAAAATTAAAATACTTTTAATAAATAATTAATTAATAATTAATATTTTGAAGTGGCTGATTTTACAGTTGCTCACAGAAATGTGATACCAACCGAGCTATTTAGCTATTTTTGCATAAAATTGAAATTTTTATCTACAATAACAATTGCACAAAAGCTAGAGCTATTCTTTTTCTATCAAATTTATAAATATAAGTTGTTGAAAGAACGTGAGTACCACCTTAATCAAATTATAATGCGTTTAAAATAATTAAAGTTATTTTATAAAGTAGCAAAGAATCAGTACATTCGCTTATACATGCACCGAAAAATTACTGTGTATATTTATCTAAAATTAACAAGCATCCAGAATATTCAAAATAAGAAAAGTAGTAATTCTACAATAATTCTTAATTTTGTCATTTAAGTCGCTAAAATTTATAACAGTTCAATTTATGGTGTTTCTATATGAACAGATTAATAGCAAATATAATTCTAGTACATTTTTATGTTTTGTTATAGTGTAATTATAAGAACTGATTTGATTATATTGTACAGAAACACGAAACTGCTAACTACATACTATACTAATATGTAGAAAAACTATTCTTATATTATCGAGAGTTAATACACTTACCAATATTTTCTCTTAACTTTTTAGATTCACAAAACATGTAATACGTACATGGAAAATACTGAGGAACGTTTTTGAAACTCCAATTTTCCGGCAACATAGTCAATAAACTAACTTTTTCACCAACAGTTTTGCATACATTAAATTTTAGTTTCATGTTTGTTATCATTTCATTGAACCACAAACTTTCATTGTACATTGGTATTTAAACTCTTTGCATTAGGTAATTCAACATTGTGTGCTTCTTCAAAAACTTTTGAAACCTTGTTCACAATAATTTGTACAACTTTAACCCCTTTTTCTATTACACAAGCATCAGTTAACTTCATCCGTTTAAATGGAGGTATATCAAAATTGTTTAGTAGTAGATCAAGATTTCTTTTTTTCTGACTGTTTGATTCGTAATCTGAACCTGGCGAATTTTCAATAGATACATTGCCTTCATTTGTACATTGTTCATTTGATAAAGATTTGTACTCCGAAAGATGAGATTCAAGTAGTGTTTTACATGCACTACATATTTTATGTTGTAAAGTGAATTTTGTATTACAAACTTCTTCTAAATATGCTATGTATTCTACTTTTAAAATATCTAATGAATCAACAATTTTTATTCTGTTTTTTGTATGGATCAATACAGCACATAAATTGTGATTCATAATCATGAACTTTTTTTTTCAATGAGTTGAAGCAATTTCCACAAATTTTTTGTCCAGGTATTAAATTGAAATTACAAGCAGATTTACTTTTTTCCGATAATTCTGATTTTATTTCTATTAAATTAATTTTAATAACTGATGAGTGTTTATTCCATGGATCAATGCATTTAGTTTGTCGTATTGAATAATAAAGTAGATATTTATCATAATGGTGACTACAAATTGTTTTATCCTGAATGCCTTTGAGCTCCTTGCAATTGTAGGTATTCTTAAAAAAAGAGTTTTAACATCATCTTCGTCAAGATCTTGAAGATTATGTAAAAATTTTTTGTTAGTGTAATTACTTAAGTGACAGTCTTCGTCTAAATTCAGACCAATAGAACATTTAACAGTAGTCTCCATGACAATAACTACAAATTAAATTTTCTAAACTAAATCGTAATCTTGTAAGAATTTGATGATTTCTGTTAGGCAATGCAAAATGAAAAAGATTTCCTCAGTACTGTATTATAATATAAAGTGTAAGAATAATGTATTAAAGAGGAATCAAAAGGTTACTAATCAGCTTTTTGAAAAATATCCATTGGAAGTTGTTTGTATACTATAAAAGTATAAGCTTGATCCATTAAGTATGCACTTTATACAACTTTATCTTCTCTAACAAATAAAAAGTATTTTTACGTTTTATTTATATTTAAAAAAAAAATAACTGCATGTAGAACTTCAAAAAATACCCAATTTTTTTATATTTTTCTACATACTCTTTCATAGTAAAATAATTCCGAAAATGTTTAAATTGCTACGTCTTTTAACGTGTACATGTACAAAAACAATTTTTTTAAAATTTGTGTTCTTTAAATACAATTGTCGCGGTTTTATTTAGCTGTAACTAGTGCACCATTATAAAAATGCGAAAAACCTATTCTACGCTTCATCTATTTTATATTATTTATACCACTTGTCACGGCCTGCCGTACCGACGTCGGTAATAAATCGGCAATAAATAAGTTCGTGGTAGCGAACGTTAGATGGCGCCTCGATGCAGTATTGGAGCTGTATTGAGAGCATAACGAAGGTGCCGGGGGAGACGTGACCGGCATCAATGTTGTTGTTGTTATCGTTCGGACAGAAACGCGCGCGGAAGTGAATTCGCGGAGAGATCGCGTTTTCCGCGATAAGTAGTGAAGTGTTTCTCTGTTTCAACCTCAGGAATGCAGGCGTGATGCATCCTGAGGCTAATATCATTGTTCGAGGGACGTATTATTCTGTACTTTCGACGGAAACACGAGAAGAACTCAGAGATAGTGTTACAGGCTAGGATCACCTGTCGCACTCTCAAACCAGCAACATCCTCATGCAGTAAGCCTGTTCGCCTGGCATGAGAGCAGCAGAGAGTATCATGAGAGTTGATAGTACGAAGCCAGATTAGCAGCGAGGATGTCCGCGAGGAACCTAGGCCACACCGTATGAATCTAACCTACAATAGCGGTAAGCGTGCACGTATCAACCACGTCGCGAGTAAGTACGCGTAATCGTTTGTCCAGGCTCGTCGCCACCTGGACAGCGGCCCCGAATAGGCGTTCTTGTGCGGAGAGAGCGAGCGTAGAGAGAGCACAGGCTCGGGTCATCAACCTTAGAAGGTCACCGACAATGATTTAGCTTGCCGGCAGTTTGTAACCGGCAAGTGCGCATAAGAAGTGCGCAGACGACATGCGTTAGTAGTAGAGGTGAAAAGTGACAGGGTCACAAATTTTTGACGGTCCGCGGACGGTCCAATGACCGTCCGCGGACGAGTGCTGTTTTTGACCAAACGGTCACTTTTTGGAAAACATTTGAACGGTTCACTTTTATGTCAGAGTCGACCCGCGCGACGCCGCGACTGTGCAGTGAAACGCGAGAGTCGAGACCGGCGAGACTTTCTTGTTTTTCGAGACTAATTAAGGTTAGGTGATAATTGTAATTTGTTTAAGAAGAAGAATGAAATTAAAAGAATTGCTTCTTGCTAATTTTAAAAGCATACCCCATGGACCTACTAAAAAGTTAGCATTGTATCAATGCAAGTATTGCACGCAAGAGTATGCGTTCCACATAACTAGAATGAGCAAGCATCTCGCTCTTAACTGTAAAGGATGCCCAGAAACAATCAAATCTGCAATTAAAAGTAAACGAAAGCACCAAAACTTGAACAAATCAGACAAGGGTGATTCATCTAGAATAAAGAGAAAACGAGAAGCTTCTGTTTCCAGTGAGGACGAATCTCTTGATAATGTTGACCAAACAAACTATCACACTTTAGTTAAAGATGAACCACATCTATCTCTTGAAAAAATAATTGGCTATGTAGACAAAACTTCGCCCAAAGATCAAGAGTACATTGCAGCATCACTAGCCAAAGCACTATATGTTAGTGGTAAGAACTTAAAGTTTACGAATATTTTTACTTAAATCTATAAATTAAAAAAAAAAATTTGTGACCAATTGAAAAAAGACGGTCATTTTTCAGCTGTATAGCTGACTATTTTTAAATTTTGATCAATAATTTATAATAAATTTTTAAAAGCTTAAAAATATTTTTACCTAAATATGTAAATAAAAGATTATATTTTGTGACCAATTGAAAAAAAGACGGTCATTTTTCAGCTATATAGTTGACTATTTTTAAATTTTAATAAATAATTTACATAAATTTTCAAAAATTTGATGGTACTAAATATAATTATTTCACAGGATGTCCGTTATCGTTACTTGAAAGCCCCTATTGGCAAAAAGTCTTTTACATGCTGAGACCATCTTTTATAATTCCAACACGATATGCACTGTCCAATGATTTATTAAATAAGACTTATATTAATGTGAAGAAAGATGTTGAAGAGAAGGTATTATCAACTAAGACACTGGCTATACAATTAGATGCATGGTCAAACATACGCAATGAAGGTATTGTCAATTTCATAGTCAATACGCCAGAGCCAGTTTTTTATAAATCAATTGAGACAAAAACAGAAAGCCAGAATGCTGAGTTTTACCTTAAACAGACAAGTACAGTAATTGATGAGTTAACTCCTGAACGAGTAATTGGAGTTATAACAGACAATGCCAGTGTTTGCCAAAAGTTTTGGAGACTTCTGGAGGCGAAGTATGCCGAATACTTCATCAGTGCCTATTGATGTGCATCTCATATCCTAAATTTGATTGTAAAAGATATGTCGACTCAAGATTCTATAACTAATCTACTAAGAACATGCTCATCGATAGTCAAGGAAATCAAGCAGTCTCATCCATTGTCATCACAACTAAAAGAAATCCAAAATTCTGACAAGACCCCAAAAAAGTCACTACAACACTCAAATTTCCTGTAGCTACAAGATGGGGCTCACAATTGGTCTGCTTAGAAAGTATTAATGTAAATAAATATAATTTACAAACCTTGGCCATTTCAGCACAAGGTACTACAAAATTGGATAAATTATCAAGGGAGCAGATACTATCTGTCGAATTTTGGATAAGAATTGAGAAAACAATTAGTTTGTTGAAGCCAATTTGTGATTGGATCAGAAAAATAGAAGGGGACGAGTCTGTTATAAGTGACATACCCTACTTGTTCCACGATTTAGAAAAACATTTGATATGTGAACTATTCGAGAAAGACTTAGCTATATTAAAATATGATTAAAGTGAAAAAGTCAAGAATTAATTACAAGAGCGTAAAAAGCTCCTTTTAAAACCCATCCACTATGCAGCATCAATACTGGATCCAAAATATAAAGGAAAGAGTTTAGACGCACATGAATTTGAAGCTGGTCAAGTATTCATTGGAAATCTTGGTAAGAAACTTGGTACCGATCAACAATTAGTTTTAATGGATTTGATGGAGTATATAGCCGATGAAGGTATCTGGAAAGCTAATCACATTAAAGAATCAGCCAAGCTAGGAAAACCCATAACATGGTGGAAAGGTATGTGTAGCAAATCTGTACTGCATGAAATAGCTGTGGCAGTTTTACAATCACCATGCACGTCAGCAGCCACAGAAAGATATTTTAGCAGTATGGGTTGGATACATAATAGTAAAAGAAATTCTTTGAGAAATTCTAATGCATCTAAAATAACGTACATATCGTACAACAATAAATTATTAGATAGGGTTCCAACAGCTGATAAATTTAGAGAGCAGCATGAAGAAACAGAATTATTACACCTCTTATCATTAGGTGAACTAGAAGAGAGCTGTGACAAATCTAAAATTGAAGAGGATTTTATGGACGTACCTCAACCTCAAGACAATGACAGATCTAAGGCAGCTCAAGATGCTAATGCAATAAAAAAATCTTTATCTATGTTTGATATTGAGAATTTACCTGTATTTATTGCATAGATATAAATTAATATAATACTGTTAAATAATTCTCTTACGCTAAATCTTTAAAAATTGTTTAAATCGTTTATTTTAATACTAAACATATTATATATTTGATATAAATAAGTTATATCAAAGAACTAGTGATCAAAGTGCCAAAAAATGACTTGTATGGTACAATACTGTATACGGGGTGTTATTATAACTTATAATTTATAAGATCAAAAAAGTAATATTTTTATTTTATCATTAAACAAATAAAAAATGATCTGTGATCGAAATAAGAGTCAGTAAACATATAAATACAGTATGTACAAATAGTTTCAATAATGTAATTATTTTACTTTTTGTATAAAAATTTTATAGTTAAAATAACATTTTTTTAATATATGTCTTTGCTTAACCCCTTACATAAATCCTTTCCCTTTTATTTTAATATTTGTGAGGTTACATTTTATAGTTCTATAATATTACATTTAAAAAATGACGCCTATATTGTGACCAAAAAAAAAAGAGACCGTCTTTTTTCACCTATATAGCTGAAAAGGACGTCTTTTTTATGATTCAAAAAAAAGAACCGTCATTTTACATTCAAAATTTTGAAAAATAAAAAAGACTGTCAATTTGGTCACGAGACGGTCTTTTTTTTGGTCATTTGACCAATCGAAAAAAGACCAGTCATTCTGCACCTCTAGTTAGTAGCCTGTTCTCTCTCAGGCTAAGTTAAGTATGTGTGTGTGTCGCGACACGCGAGCGCGACCGCTCTCTCACTCGCGTAGACGATGAGTACGCTACGTATATTACTGTAGACGCGAGGCTTATGTTACCGCGCGTACACTGCGTATATTACCGCGAGCGTGACGTCAGCCCTCGAGACAGCTGACGTCTGAGATAACGTGCTGGCGCACCGTTAGGTAGAGAAATTAACCTATTTCAACGCGACACTTCCACTGTCTAAATTATTAATTATTCATTCAACTCATTTAACCTTTTATTTAATAAACAATAGTCTTTTATTATTAACTTTAACTATTTGAGTTATTATTTCGCGACCTAGTCATTCCCCGTTCCCCGTCGCCTCCGCGGTCGTTACGTAGGAGAAAACGTATCGTTTCATCTGAGCAGCGGGCACACGAACCAGTGAACGAGAGGAGAGTTCGAGTCACTGGTGAGAAACAAAGCGCAAGTCTTCGACTTGCGTGTTGCACGGTAAGTAACCAGATTAGGTGAACATTGCACGACGTTGTAGCGTCCGTTGCATAATCTGGCTACTCAATCTCCGGGAGTTGAACCGAGAGATATGGATTTGAAACGCTAAGGTACACAGGTGAAACGTGCCTTAGCCCGAAAATCCACCCCGTGACACACTTTAACCTGAAAATTACAACTTTGATATGATTTTTCGGCGCTCGTGGTATAAAATACCGTTCGAAACTAGTGCGTAAGTCGATTATTTAGGTGGTGTGGCTTTTTCGCACTCGCTTCGCTCGTGCAAAAAGTCACACCAGCTAAATAATCGACTTCCTCACTCGTCTCGAAATGTTGGTAGTACGATCTGACGCACGCGTGAGTGCGCAGAACATGCATTGTCTACTTCTGCATTCTCATATCGTTCTGCAGTCAGAACCTTGAGCAGATCCTTCGCAGCAGACTTACAGCAGACTTACGACAGCTGGAGTGCAGTTAAGAGAGACCCGAGGTGCACGTACACGTGCAGTAGAATTGCGACAGATTCTCAAAGTGCGCGTACAAGCAGATACTTGGCAGCAGAATTACAGCAGACTTGCGGTAGTTCGAGTGCAGTTAAGAGAGACGCGGGATGCACGTGCACGTGCAGTAGAATTGCGACAGATTCTCAAAGCATGCGTGCAGCAGGTACTTCTCCGCATAATTACAGCAGACTTACGGCAGTTCGAGTGCAGTCAAGAGAGTCGCGGGTTGCACGTTCACTTGCTACAGAATTGCGATAGATTTTAAAATGGCGCGTGCAGCAGGTACTTTGCAGCAGAATTACAGGAGACTTACGGCAGCCGGAGAGTGGATATGAGACGGGTAATGCACGTGTACGTGCAGTAAAATTGTGACAGATTCTGAACCGGCGCGTGCAACAGATAATTCGCAGCAGACGTATAGCAGTCTTCCGACAGCTAGAGTGCGGTTGTGACGTGTGAGTCACGTGCACATGTAGTAGAATTACGACAGATTCTAAAATGGTGTGTGCAGCAGATACTTCGCAGCAGGCTTGCAGCAGTCTTACGACATCTGGAGAACGGATAAAAGACGCGTGATGCACGTGCACGTGTAGTAGAATTGCGATAGATTCTTAAATGGAGCGTGCAGCACGTACTTTGCAGTAGACTTACAGCAGACTTACGGCAGCAAGAGAACACTGAGCCACTACTTCCGGCTATAATTTTTTTAAGAGTGGAAATTATATTATTTTTTGAAAAATAAGAATGGACTACAAAACAATTTATATAACTGTTAATATTAGAAGTTTTTATTACAAACTTTTATATGTCCATAAACATTTAGAAACTGTATTATTTTTGCTAATAATACATTTGGAACCTAATAACAGGAGATTTAAATAAAGGAACGATAATAATAAATTATTAAAAATAATAATGATTAATAAACAGTAATTAAAAACTATTTATTTCTGCTGCACAGAATCTGACGTACGCTATACACATTGTACTTGTGTCGCAATTCTGCTGAACGTACGAGTGCAGTCAGTAATCTTTTGTAGACTGCACTGAAGCAGTAGCAAATCTGCCGCAATTCTATTGCAAGACACCTGCTGCAAATTACGTGCGCGATTCTTTCGCAATTCTGACGCACTCGAGCGTGATGTAAAAATTCCTCAGTTGCACTCGCGATATCGTAAGACTACTTGTTTCTGCTGCGCAGCATCTGACATACGCTACCCATTGTACTTGCGTCGCAATTCTGCTGAACGTATGAGTGTAGTCAGTGATCTATTGTAGACTGCACTGAAGCAGTAGCAAATCTGCCTCAATTCTACTGCAAGACACCTGCTGCAAATTGCATGCGCGAATCTTTCGCAATGCTGACGCACTCGAGCGTGATGTAAAAATTCCTCAGTTGCACTTGCGATATCGTAAGACTACTTGTTTCTGCTGCGCAGCATCTGACGTACGCTAGCCATTGCACTTGTAATGCAATTCTGCTGAATGCACACGTGCGCTTAGTAATGGTTCTTACACTGCAATTGACATGTTGCAAGTTTATTGCAATTCTGCTGCGAAGTACCTGACGCAATCATCTTTAAGCAGAAATATAGTTGAAGTGGGAAGTAGAATGCAAATGGTCTGATGTAATTTCCCATGCAATCAGAAGAATTGCAGCAGAATTACGTCAGAATTGCAAAAGATTTACTACCAGGGGTACTATTTTATTATATATATACTATATGTATATTAATTTCATGCGTGTATACATACATTTGTATAGTATTGTACATATTTTTTTAGTATTAAATTGTCAGTCCACCTCACATAAAAACGAATAAGCGACATTACTGCCAGAATATACATATCAATGTCAGTTACTGTTATACTATTCGTATTTATATAGGCAACTGTTATAAAGATAAAAAGAAATATCAGATAAATATAATAGTAAAATAATAATAATAATAATAATAATAATAATAATAATAATAATAATCAATATTTCTTTTATTATTAATTACTATACAGAACTAATAATACAATAATACATTATTAGCGAGGTTCCAGTATTGGTACAATATTGGTACAATATTGTATAATATTACATCACAGCACGTAACTCTTTTACTGCTTTGGAAATAAGGAGTGGACTTAGGAGCGTATTTAATAATGTAAACTAATTTATTTAGTGTACAAAAAACTTCCAATATATATTTTTTTGTAAGCCGATTAGAAACATTTTTACCATTATAATAGAATACAACATACCTGTGATCAAGGAGCGCGGGAGCGCTCTGAAGGCAAGTATAGAAGAAGCCTAATGGAGCGACCCGTGCTACATATACATTGAAATGGGTGTACGTTTAAAGTACTTTGAAAATAACAAGCTTTCTTATTTCAAAATAATCTGCATATTGGGTACATGGGAAAAAGAAAATAAATCAAAATTACTTTACTTTTTAAATGCGTTTCCACATATTACGTACTTAATATATATATTATAAATTAACAGCAGAAGAGCCTTGACAGACTAACTATCGCTGTCGGACGAGAGTGAGAGAGATAGCAACGAATCATACATTGCCATAGTAAAGATGCCAACAGATAAATTATTCTGTTTATTTACTTACATATAATATTTTTCTTTGCACAATAGTTACCTACAACGCTTTTCAATGTTTTTAAGAACTTATATGAAAGAAAATATATTAAATTAATAAGTGATTTGAAAAGTATCGGAGAAGAGCGGACAAGTGTCAGTGTACTTATAATATTATTAATAATCACTAACAAAATATTAGAGCACGACCCAGATGACATTTATCGTAGCCGGTACATACCCGCTACCTGTTGTTTGGTACATTGGTACCAAGAATGGTACGAACGGGGAACGTACCGGGAACGTACCAGCATAGGCGACAATGACTGCTTGAGTGGCAAAAACATCGTTCCTGGAACGTTCCCTATATGGTTGGCGGTACGTATCGGGTACGTACCGGGTACGTACCGAATTAAAATTTGGGTACTTTATGGGTACGGTTTGGAAACGTAGTTGACACGCTAATTAATAAAATAATTTGTATTCAAAATGGCCGAGTTTCCGAGAACGTGCCTGCAACGTACCCTAAATGTACCGTAAAATTTATTCACAATAGATGGCACGGTCTTTCTCGCAAGCGGCTGGAAATATTTAGGGTTAGTATGTATACGGCTTTCAAAATATATATTATAAGAAGAAAAACGTAGAATGTAAAATATTAACAATTACATTAAACTATAAATGTCAGTATATGTAGGATAATAAAAAAAATATTTATTTTTTAATTAATTGCATTTTGGTACGTACTCAAACGGTGCCAGTTATGTGACCAGAACGTACCCAAAGTTTAATTCGGTACGTACTCGGTACGTACCGCCAACCATATCGGGAACGTTCCAGGAACGATGTTTTTGCCACTCAAGCGGACATTGTCACTTATGCCGGTACGCTCCCAGTAAATTCCCCGTTCGTACCATTTTTGGTACCAACGTATCAAAAACAGGTAGCAGGTACATACCGGCTACGATCAATGTTATCTGGGGAGTCCATTACTTTTCTCGTTTGCTGGATGAGAAGTAATTTCTCTCAATAAAACATCATTACTAACACCTCCCCTATTTTATCTCTCTCGATTGCCCTCATTTATAGGTACCCTTCCATAATATACAGAGATACCAACGTGCATTTAATTTTATGTATTGCGTACAAAGCAAATCTTAAGAATCAAACATTTTGTAAATCGTGACGCATAATATCCAATTGAGTCAAGTACACGAACTCTTTCCTGGCGACTTACTCGCGGTTTTTCTGAATCTCTCATCCGGGTACTTCAACGTGTATAGGTAGGCACAACCTTACAGATCATACGTCTCATCACAAAAAGTCTTATAATTAAAATTTTAAATTTAAATTTAAAATTAAATTTAAAATTTTTTTTTATTTTTAAATTTAAATTTAAAATTTTTCTAAATATACAATTGAGTAAAAAAATTAGCGTTAATTGGCGTTCATGATTTGGATACCTTCACTTTATCCTAAACTTTAAATCATTACAATTTTAATTCTAAACTACTTAGACACATTTTATAAAGTTCACTGAAAAGCTTGAATCTTATATTTTGAGAAATCGTTATAAAAGATATTTTTGTTACGTTGAGAGTACCAAAAAATGATCGTGAAGTGACGGGCATGCTCTTTCACTTAAAACCTTAAAATGCAAAAATACCATATTTTATCAGCTTCAATCAATTCGAAATCTTTTGATATAGTTGCCTGGACTAGTTGTACTTTTTTCCTGTATGTTCAAAGAACATTCTGTGAAATTTTTAGCCAAATTGAGCCATAGAGAAAAATTTCGCATGGATGTAAAGTTCATAAAAATCGCTATTTTTGCAAAATCTGCTAATTTCAAAGTAATACACGAGGTATGTTTTACCACCTTTTTGAGTTTCTCACCAGAGAAATCGAAAGGTTTTTTCCCTTCTTTCGACCGCACAAGGTTATATTAAGGTACAATTGTGACTAATATCTAAAAAAATCGCTTTAAAATATCGGTAATATCGTAAAAAATTGTCTTTAAGAATGTGGTTACTGCACCAAGTAGATGTAATTTATGACTTCTGAAAAAAATTTTATTGTAAAGCTGAGTTCAAGACGAAGAAAAATTACACTGACTAAATTCAAATCGATAAAGATAAAGCTTCTAGAAAAATGTTTGAAAAATGCGTAAAAACGCTTAAAAAATGCTCATTTTTGGACCTTTATAGACAGCTCCTGAGCGAAATTTTAGCTATAGGACCCTAAAAATTTGCACGAAGGCTACTTTCGATAAGTACTACAAGATATTTCAGAACCAGCAAAATCCGTGAACCTCGTGCGCACGGTTTTTTAAAAAAGTATTATTCTGACCCATATATATATATATATATGTATATGTATATGTAAGGGCTTCATATTATATGCCCGTTACATTTACCCCCTCCCCATAAAGGAATTCTGATTACATAGAAATATACATTCATAGGTAGGTAAAAAAAAGACCCTATTATATGCAAAAAAAAAACTTTTCTTTTCCTTCTCAGGAGAATAATAAAAAAAAAAGAAAATCATAATCATGTCAATCAAACAAAAAAAAAATAATGTAACGTCTTGTCAGTCAAAGTAAAAAAAAAAAAAATAAAGAGGTAAAATAATAAAAAAATATATAACGTCAAAAAAATATATATAAAAAAATGTGTCAAAATTTGATTTCTTCGTCGATGACGAGGATGTCCGGGTCGTCCCGGTCGCTAGGTGGGTCCGTTGATGGGGACTTCGCCCTCATTCGCGCCCCATGGTTGTTCTTTACGAACCGCAGGACGTTCGCCCTTCGTTCCTCCAACGTGGACGGGACGGGTGGCTCTGGAGGTGGCGGCGCTCGAAAATGGATCCATACCCATGCCTCCGTTCTTTCTGCCCTCACGCAGAATCCTTCCATCTTCTTTACGTGGGCTTGGAAGTCGTTCGATCTTTTCCCGTGGAAGAGGGCCTTGAGCTCGGCTTCCCTCCTCACTACCCGGGTCTTAATCTCGGTTTCCAAATTGTGAATGAGCTTTTTAAGGTGGCAAATTTCATTTTGGAGTCGTCGCCTCAGCCGCCTCCGTTGATGTTTGGTCGTCATCCTGGATGTAAGGACGAAAATTAGCAGCATGAAAAACCCCGCGCACGTCATGTGTGTTATGGTGTGTTAGTTGGAAAGTACACGGCCTTCTTTTCTCCGCGATTATGTACGGGCCTTCATATAATGAGAGAAACTTTGCGATTAAATTATCCGATGCGTTCGATAAGTTACATGCCTTCACGAGTACTAGATCGCCTATTTTATAGCGAGTGCCGCGTGCGCGTGTATTTTCTTTTGCTGCGTGCTTCTCTCCTTTTCTTTTTATCCTGTTCCTTGCTAGCATGAGTTTCGTATTTAAGAGTAACCCTTGCCTGGCTAAAGGCGCGAGCCACTTTTCCCAAAAACGTGTGGGCGTTGTTCCTAACTGTAATTCGATAGGGGTGAATTCAGTGGTTTCGTGGTGAATCTCGTTTAAACAACTTTCGACGAACGGGACCCAATGAGCCCAATCCCCATGTGTGTGACCGGTAAATGTCCTAAAAAAACGACCGATCTCTTTATTTACTCTTTCGACTATGTTACTTTGAGGGTGGCGTATTGAGGAAAACGTGTGCTTTATTATGCCTTCCTTTTCTAATTGCCTTCCCCATGCTTTAGCCGTGAATTGGGACCCATTGTCTGATTGAATACGACGCGACTTTCCATACTTTGGGACGTAATCCTCGAAAATTTTCCGGATGGTCGTGCGCGTGACTGCTTTCCTCATAGGATATAGTTTAACGAACTTCGTAAAGGCATCTATGGTTACTAAGATAAACCTCATACCCGCTTTCGACATAGGTAAAGGGCCTAAATAATCAATGGATAGTAAGTCCCCTGGTCCGGAAGGCACTATGGGAGCCGTTATAATTTCATTTGCGTGCGTATATATTTTATTACGTTGACATGAGTCACATGTCCTAATTATTTTAGCTATATGACGTCGCGATTTCGCCACCCAAAAGGCTTCCTCGAATATTTTTCGACATTGAACGTCCCGACATGACCGTATAACTCATGGATTTCGTGAACCACTTGTGACGCGAGTCCCTCTTTTTCTTTGATCAAGGTATTCCCTTTCAGATGAAAATCGCGATACTTCATTCCGGCTTCAATGCGGGCAATAATACTATTAATGTTTCCATCTTTTCGCTGTTCGAAGTCTATGTTTTTGAGTTTTCCTCGTAATTCTACATCCGGTTTTCGCGATAATATCAGAGCTATCGAAGCTTCGTCGGTATATTCATCCCGGTTGTCTAATGGTATCCTACTTAAAGCGTCCGCGATTTGGTTTCTCGTGCCCGGGATGTGAGTTATTTCCAATGAGTAATCTTGTATGGCCAGCCTCCATCGGATTAATCGTTGATTTAGAAATCGACATGACAATAAATACGTTAAAGCCTGGTGGTCCGTTTCGATTCTAACCGGGCCCCCGAGGACGTACGATCTGAACTTTCCTAGTGCCCAAACTATTGCTAATAATTCGAGTTCTGTGGTAAAATAATTCACCTCCGCGCCCCTTAATGATCGACTCGCCATACTAACGATCCGTCGTTGGTCTTGGTCGTCCTTTTGGTATAGGAACGCTCCTAATGAGGTCTTGCTTGCGTCTGCCATCATATAAAAGGGTCTGTCACGTGTGGGGTGGTGTAAAAGAGCTTCTACACAAAAAGGTTCCTTTACTCTTTTAAACACCCTCTCCATCTCATCTCCCCATTTTCACTTTATTTCCTTTTTTGTCATGTTAAATAACGGCACAGCTTCATGTGTAAGTTCGTTTGTAAATTTCGAGCAAAAATTTATCAGCCCTAAAAATCCCTTCAAATGTCTTACGTTTCGCGGTGTTGGAAAACGGTGAATAGCCTCCACCTTATCCGGGTCGATTCGAATGCCCTCAGTAGTTAAAATGTGTCCGAGAAAATGCATTTCCTTCCGGCAGAAATTGACCTTTTCGAAGTTTACAGTGACCCGTTCAAGATAAATTCTTTCGAATAAGATCTCAAGGTGCTCTAGATGGTCCTCAAAATTTTCGGATATACATACAACCAGTCGTCCACAAAATCGATAACAAAATCTGATAACCCCCTAAGTACAAATTCTGACGCTCGCGTTAGAGCAGCACTGCTGACCTTGGTACCAAAGGGCATGCCCCTGTGCTGATATGTCATTCTGCGATGTAGGAAAGCCGTGTACTGTCGTGAGTCCGGGCTTAAAGGTAACTGCCAAAAACTAGCCGTTAGGTCTAAACTTGTCATGACCTTTACCCTCGCGCATTTTCGCAGGACCTCGTTCATGCCTTCCGGCCCGTCATGGTCATTTTTCAATCTGAGATTTAATTCGCGCGCGTCTAGACACAAGCGGACCGCTCCCGACTTCTTTATCACCGGCACGATTGGGTTTATGTACTGACTCCGCGATCTTCCGATTATGCCATACTTCAGCATTCTTTCGATCTCCAAGTCAACCTTTTCGAGATGTTTTAAAGGTATGGGGTATGATTTAAAGAAATATGGTTTTTCATCTTGGAACTCGAGCTTATATTCGAAAGAGTGAAAACGCCCGGGCGCTTTTCGGAAAATATCTTTATATTTATAGATGAGTTCACGCAAACGTTTTTTCTGTGCGTCCGTAATGTCGTCAACTTCCATAAGTTTATTTTCAATTTCTTCATCCGTAATCTCGTCCGTGGTGGGCGTAGAGCCCTTTTCCGATAAGTCAGAGAAATCGTCTGGGTCATTTCGTTCGACTGTAATCCTATGTATTTCTTGTTTTGTAGCTAAAGACATGGTGTCTTTTACGCCCGGATCTGAAAGATCTTCAAATGAAATTATTTGGCGGTCAAGATCGATTATTAATTTCAATTTCAGATGAGCATCTACTCCCAGGATACATTCTCGTACCAACTTAGGGATGATGAGGAAATCGAGCTCCCCTTTCCACGTCCCTAATGTTACTTGGACCCGAACTGTTTTTTTAGTCTCACGAATTTTTCCCCGGTGAAACCGCTTGCCTGAACCCCTACTAATGGAAATGAAGCACATGTTTTGAACTGATTGAAATACTTATTATATATATTTTTAGAGATGCACGTGATTCGACTTCCCGTATCTATTAGAGCCAGGACTGGGCAATTTTCAATTGTTATCTCAACTTCCGGGAAATATATAACTCTTGATTCTCCGTTATCTTCGCTATCTGATTCTTCCTTTAATAAAAATTCACGGGTATTGTCAAAGATCGTATTTACCTCGTAATTCGCAGTCGTATCAAGTTGTTGGTTATTTCCCAATTCAATTTGGTTATTTATAATGTCTGAGGCTCCTGATACAACTGCTCCGCGTTTCCCGACTCACTTGTTTCTACGTCAAGTTGGTGTATTCCTGGCGAACTATTTCCCTGACGTATATTCGGGCCCCCTCCCCCCTCTATAGGTCGGTTGTGCGTTACGTGTATCGTTCTATCTATAAGATTGGTTTAGTTCGCGAGTTGGTTCGCGCCAATTACCGCTAGTGTTCCTGGCTTGTGTCTGTCTGCCCGGGTTGTTTTGGTGCGATGGAGAGGGTTGATTAAAATTTACGTTATTGTTATTATTATTATTGGGCCGTGGGGTCGACGCACGTACGTCACCTGATCTAAAGGACCCCTCAAATAATAAGTTTCTCTGTGTCTGGTAACGCGGTGGAGGTTGGCTAGTCATGGGTAACCTAGAGTGCGCGCGCAACAATTTTGAGGCCGCGCATGCGCAGAAATCGAAAAAAAAAGTGGAAAATCACTACCGCGGAATCGGTAGCGCATCTCACCAGGAGGTGCGCGCATCCACTAATTTCGAGTTTGCGCATGCGCAAAGGGCCAAAAATTGAAATTTTTATTTAGCCCGCGGAATCGGTAGTACACCTAACTGGGAGGTGTTCCTCGCAAGGCTAGAAGACTGCCGGGTCCTGGCCAACCTCACGGAAGAGGAGGTGCTGTCGTCCCTGTCGGAGCTGTTTACGGACACGGCGGCCACGTGGTACCGCAATGAGAAAGAGAAGTGGGCCATGTGGCAAGACTTCCTATCGGCGGCGAGGCGCTGGTACGGCACGACGAAAGGGTACCAGCAGCGGCTGATCGCCGAAGCCAATAATCGCACACAAGGGACGGACGAGGCCGTGAGGGATTATATCACGTGCCTCGTAGCGATAATGAGGAAGATGTCGCCCGTCCCCAGCCTGGAACAGCAGCTGGATCAACTCCACCGCAACCTCAAGCCGCAGTTGCAGCCCATGGTTCGGAGATCGGAATTCCGAACCATCGAGGAGCTGCTTGATCTGGCGGTAGATGCTGAGCAGATCTTGGAGTACTCCAAGGCGTACCTACCGCCGCCACCGCCAGGATCCACCTTGCTGCCAGAAATGGCGTACAAACCCCCTCCTCCGTGCGATACCCAGCACAGGCCGAGGGGGAGCAAGGAGAGCAAGGTGGCAGCGGTGAGAGAGGAGAAGGACCCCAAGCAGGAGAGTTTGGAGGACATGCTTCGGAGGGTCCTGAAGCAAAGCCTCGCGGATATGGGGAACCCCCGGATGGAGAGTTCCGGGCGAACTTCCCCACCGAGGCACGCACCTGGTGGCCCGCGTAAGGGGCGTGGCCACCAGCCGCCTGGGCGAACGGGGATAGAGAGGCCCCCGGCGCCAAAGCCAAGCGACAAGGGCGCGCGTCCGGGAGGGGGCGTCACGCCGCCCGCCAACTCCGGGGGTAGACCCCCGGGAGAGCCGAAAGGGCCGCTGAAATGCCACCTATGCGGGGAGATTGGCTACTCGGCGAGGTACTGCCCGAATTGTTCGGGAAACGGGAAGGGGGGCGATCGGTAGAAGTCGCCCCCGACCCAAGCCCCCGGGGAGCTCGAGCAGTGGTAGTAGACCCACTCGAGTCTACCCCGGCGGTACCCGTGGTACCGTCTCCTGACCCGACTCCAGTGTGCGAGGACACTGCGGCCGCGTGCGACCTTCGCCCGGCCCCTAAGGAGTCGGAAGCTTACCCACCTCATGACCGAGGAGAAGCCTCCGTCGGCCAGCCAACCGATGCCGAGACGCGTTGGTGGGTTCAGGTGGAGGTGGGTGAGTTCAATCTCCGAGCGCGGTTGGATCCAGAAGCGTCCACAACGGTGATGGGCACCGTTGGCCTCCAACTGGCCACAGCGCTCAAACGAGATTTCGTAGCGTCCGAAAAGCGAGGTGTGAGACTCGCGGATGGTAGCCGCAGTCCCTTGCTAGGCCACGTGTTTCTTCCGATCACGGTGGGGGGGCTTACTCGCGAGATTAGAGTCGCCATTATGCCCCAGCTCGATGCAGACTGCTATTTAGGGGTCAACTTTGTACGTGCGTTCAGGGCTGTACTTGATCCGGATACGGATCGGCTCTTCTGTAAGGACTCAGAGGCCTACGTTGAGCTGGAGGTAGCCAGCTTAACGCCCGATCCCAGCGCAGTGTCCGCCATCGGGCTCGAGGACGCTACGGACCTTCAGCGGGCGGAGCTGAAGGAAATGGTTAACGCCATCCTGAGCAAGCTTCCGCCAGGCTTAGGATGCGTAAAGGGCGTGGAGCATGGGATCACTCTGCGGGACGATCGGCCGATCAAACAGAAGCACTATCCAGTCTCGGATAAAGTGCAAGAAGAGATGCACCGCCAGGTGCGGGAGATGCTCGAGAAAGGAGTGATCGAGCCCTCCCGCAGCGGTTGGTCGAGCCCTATCGTGATGACCCGCAAGAGTGATAGGATACGGCGGTTCTGTGAAGACCTGCGCAAGGTAAACGCAGTCACAGAACCGGACGCCTATCCCCTGCCGAATATGCAGGATATTCTGCGGAAACTAAGGAAGGCGAAGTTCATCTCCACGCTCGACCTTAAGAGTGCGTATCACCAGATACCTCTGGCAGCGGAAGCGCGGCCCATAACGGCCTTTACAGTCCCCGGGATGGGGCTATACCAATTTCGGCGGATGCCGTATGGGCTGACGAACGCGCCCGCCACCTTCCAGCGGCTCATAGACCAGGTGCTCGGACCCGAGCTAGAGCCGTACGTCTATGCCTATCTCGACGACATCATAATTGTCGCCGAGACATTCGAGAAGCATAAGGAGTGCCTCCGAATGGTGCTAGAACGGCTAGTAGCCGCTGGATTGACGCTTAACGCAGATAAGTGTGTTTTCTGCAAGCCAGAGGTAGCCTACCTGGGATTCTTGGTTAACCGGGACGGCACGAGGCCTAACCCGGCCAAGATGGAACCAATTAAGAATTACCCAGCGCCCCCGAACCTGAAGGCACTGCGAAGGTTCCTAGGCACCACCTCGTGGTATCGAAGATTCATACCGAACTACGCCACCATCGCTGAGCCGCTCACAAACCTGACTAAGAAGAACCAGAAGTATGAGTGGCTCGAGGAGCAGCAGTACGCTTTCGAGCTGCTGAGAGCGATGGTGATGACCGCGCCGGTTCTGCAGCGACCTCACCCCGAGGGGTTATACATCGTGCAGACGGATGCGAGCGACGTGGGCCTAGGGGCAGTGCTCCTTCAAGAATGGGAAGAGCAGGAGCGGGTGATCGAGTTCGCGAGCCGCGTGCTTACACCGGCGGAGCGCAACTACAGTGTGACCGAGCGAGAATGCCTCGCAGTGGTATGGGCGATACAAAAGTTTCGTCCGTACATCGAGTGCTACGAGTTTAAGGTAGTGACAGACCACAGCAGCTTGCGGTGGCTTTGCCAACTGAAAAACCCCACGAGCCGGTTGGCTCGTTGGGCATTGGAGCTGCAAGGCCACCAGTTCACCGTCGAACACCGCAAAGGCGCCTTGAACCACGTGGCAGACGCCCTCTCTCGTATGTATGAGGATGAGGATGGGCTAGAAGTGGCCGCGGTGTCGTGGTTCACCGACACCGCGGACACGTGGTATCAGGAGTGGTGCGCCAAGGTCAAGGAGCAGCCCAATGACTACCCCACCTACAAACTCGTAGCAGGCAGTCTCTATCGGTACCGGCCCAACTCAGAGGTAGACTCAACCCTCGGCGACGATGACGATGCCTGGAAACTGGTAGTGCCAGAAGAACATCGTCGCGAGGTGTTGCAAGAATACCACGACGACGCCACCGCTGGACACCTCGGCAGAGAGAAGACGTTCGCCAGAGTCGCGCTGCGCTATTACTGGCCGCGCTACTATGCGGATACGCAGGAGTACGTGCGCAACTGCGAGACGTGCCAGCGCTTCAAGGTGGAGCAAAGGGCTCCAGCCGGCCTCATGGGACGCCGAGTAATCGAGAAACCCTGGCAGGTCGTAGCTGGAGACATTATCGGACCGTTGCCTCGAAGCTCCAAAGGTTGCGAGTATATCCTGGTGTTCCAGGACCTCTTTACCAGGTGGGTGGAGGCCTCCTCCATACGCAAAGCAAACGCCAAGACGGTGATAGCGGAACTGAGTCGGAAGATCTTTCTTCGATTCGGTTGCCCGGAAGTCTTCCTGTCTGATAACGGCACCGAGTTTAAGAACCATGCCGTGGAAGACTTCCTGCGGGAGCGCGGTGTGCATCACACCCACACTCCCCCCTATCACCCTCAGGCTAACCCGGTAGAACGAGCCAACCGTACCCTAAAGACGATGGTCGCTTCCTATCTTAAGGAGCGGCATAGTACATGAGACGAGAAGCTTCTGGAACTTCTCTTCGCCATGAATACGGCGGAGCAAAGTTCTACCGGGATAAGCCCGGCCCTAATGCTCTATGGGAGACAGCCAGAACTCTTGGCACGCAACGGAGGATGCAAGAGGTAGCAGCAGACGCCCCGGCTCAGGAAGAAAGTTTGGCTCACTGGAAGAAGCGAATGGAGGCCCTTCCAGAGTTGCATGCACGCGCCGCGTCGAGGGCGCGCGCGGCTCAAGAACGCCAAGCCGGCTATTATGACGCCGGCAGGCGCGAGCCAACTTTCAAACCAGGCGATAGAGTGTGGAAGCGTAACCATCCCCTATCCTCAGCCGCCAAGGGCATTGCGGCGAAGCTAGCGCCGAAGTTCGAAGGTCCGTATTGGATTACGGATGCCCTTGGACCTAACAACTATAGATTGGTAGGCGCCGGCGGTGAGGTAGAAGAGGTGGTGGCCGCGGAACAGCTGAAAAGTTACCACTCTGCTCCGCCAGAACCCGACGAGCCGGAAGGGCCGGTCGACACGGAGGCCGCGCCAATGAGCGAGCCCTCCGGCGACGCCCTCATGGACGAAACGCTTCCGAGGAGACGCGGGAGGCCCCCAGTTGCTCGAGCAGTGGTAGTAGACCCACTCGAGCAGACACCGGTGGTACCACCCGCCTCATCTCTTCCACGGAGGGGACGCGGAAGACCCGCGAGAGCCCGAGCAGTGGTAGTAGACCCACTCGGGCCAAATCCGTCGGTCCCATCCGTCCCCAATCAAGCGCCCGCCTCGGCTCGCCCGCCGAGAGAACGCGGAAGGCCTCCGGGAGCCCGAGCAGTGGTAGTAGGTCCACTCCGGCCAGCTCCGGTGGCCCTATCCGCCCCATCTCAACCGCAGCGAGGACGCGGGCGCCCTCGGAAAGTCATCTGACCTTTCCGCCTTCCTACGTCGCGGCCGGTGGAAAACGACAGCGAACCTGCGACGTCTAAAGACACTCACCCAAAACCAGTCGTCCGCGTTTCATTTCATCCATCAGTGCCCTATCTCCTTCCTGATCGATGCAACGTCCAGAGTACGCCGAATCTAGGTGGGGGGTGTGACGGGCGCCGATATATGGTAAGTGGATCACGTACACTGCGCCGCGAGACTTGAATCTCGCGCGCTTGCACGTATCGTGATCGGCAGAGCGCCACGCGGAACAAGCGCCAAGTAGTCGGAGAAGAAGACGAAGCCGCCGCGCCGCTGTGAGCGGGAACGAGCGGCCATGTTGTTGACCGTCGTGACACGCAACAAGTCGCGTCGTGAGTGAGCTCCGTGCATCGGAGAGTTTTGTGTACGTGCCGCGCCGCCACGACTGCAGCCAATCGAGCGATCGCGCCGCCACCACTGGGAGGAGTGGAAGCGAGAGAGAAAGAGAGAGAACGCGAGCGCGAGGACGAGCACGAGAGGGAGAGAGAGGCAGCTCCGTATAGATTGCGTGCGATGGCTGGCCAGCCCCGAGTAAGTAGGGCTTACACTTGCATCGGTGCTTCTTGGTGACGGGCGCGTGGTGCACCCCCCCCCCCCCCCGTCACCCGCGGATAAGCGGCTCCGCCGTAACCGCGAGCGTGCGTGCGGTAGTTGAAATCTCGGCCTGTCGCGGGTTGTAATACAGTTTGTTCGGGTTTCGCGCCCCTTGCGCGACCATCTTCTTCATCTTAAAACCTTGTTTTTATCTTAACTTGTCGAGTCACGAGTATTTATTGAGCGCGCCTTAACCTATGCATGATTTCCCGAATACCGCCCTCTACCCATTTCAGCAGCTGCAGTTAGCCGAGCACATCGTCTCCTGGAGGGGACAAGGTAGCAGGGTGTAAGTATCTCAATAGCCGCTCGAGAGGTTAGCCCGAGCGGCGTTGTACGCGGGAAAAGCCGGCTGCGCTGGTTCGCGGGCAGGAGTTGGCAGCAGCGGCAGAGCGCAGCGCCGGTTCTAGGGGAAGGCGGCCTAGGCTTTCTACAATAGAAGCCGGGCTCGCATGTTCGGAACCTGTGCCGAGGCGCTTCTGCCGGACTACAGGTGATTCTGCAACGGTGAGTTGCCCGGGCGTAGATTACACCCGTATATTACCCCGTCAACACCTGAGAGGGATTAATACCCTCTCCGTAACTGAACCCCGTTACAATATATATATATATATATATATATATATATATATATATATATATATATGCATGTATATATAAAAAAATTTAAATAATAATTTATAATTTTTCGCATCCGAATTCCAATTATGTATATGCGGAGAAAAGAAAAAAAATATATATGAAAATATAAAAAAAAACACTGCGAGGCTCCGAAAAACTACTATGTGTATGAATCACCTATTTATCTCCCGATGGGTATAATTGTATACTATCGTGAGGAAACAAGAACAAACAAAAAAAAATAATCAAAATATACGAAACCAATCGCGTCGCGCCCGTTAATTTTTTGCGAACTACGGCTTCTCCCTCGGATCGAGGAGCAACCCTGTCGCCCTTTTGGTAGCTCTGACCTTGCGGTCAACTTAACCGTGGACCGGGAGAGAGGCTATGTTGTCCCTTTACTTTTATGCCCGACGTCCGAGTCCCTATACTACAAGGTCGCCGAGTTGGGCGAACCAACTCGACTTGGCCTAGTTTGTCCCGAAGGATTAATCCTAGGCCTCTTATCTAAAACTTACAAAAAAAGGAGTTGAGATTTCTATTGGCGAATCTTGCTACGACGTATTATCCGTTCGTTGCTCCGGGACCTCGTGTGCCCTTTCTGGAAGGTCGCGCGTGGAACGCACGTGCCTGCTCGAATGCCGCTGGAGAGAGAGAGAGAGAGCTTACTAGGCCAGGCTGCTGGCGGGCGTAGACTGCCTCTCGCTGCGCTCATCACCTCGTTCGCAACCCGCGGTCGCGAGCGACACCTGTTTTTGGGGGGTTGTGCACGAACCCATTTTCATAAAGTCCCGGGTAATTAGTGCGCACTCCCTGGTTGCTCCTTCCCCTCTTGCGCTCCTACCATGCGTGTCCGTCGTCCTCTCCTTGCCCCGCTCACCTATGAACTCTTCTTCCCCTTTTCGAGTCCTAGATTATTTATTCATTTATTGGACAATAGGCACGGGACAAATACACAACATACTCAATTATTAACTATTTAGAAAGCGAAATGTTATATTTCGTAATTCTGTAGAAAAAAAGAACTGAATGAAAATTTTAATTAATGTTAATTGTAATAAATTAGTGTAACAGGTGGGCTTTATCAATATTAGACCATGTTTAATACATATACATAGCATGCTTCTTGAAAAAATTTCCTGCCATAATCGGTAATTGTTGATAAGATGAATGTAATTGGTATCATGCCTTATATTGTAGGATAACGGTTTAAGAATAATAATTTGATAAAGACATGTACAGACGTTAGCACTGAAGACTGTCACCCATCATGCTCGTTAGTTAGTTTCCTGAAATAAATGTCAATAATGTTTATTAGAGGGAGAATTTGATTTCATGTTTAATTAATTAAATATTCGGTTATCGACATAGATATGTCGATAATCGAATGCGCGATAATGCAATTAATAGAAAAATGATTTTGCTTATTTTAAGTGTAGGAATTTGAGGAGGAGAATTAAATATTGATAGTACATATTTTTGTCTCATTCGCACTCACATAAAACGCGATAGCGCCGTCCTTGTACTATTTAATCAGTTAACACGCGGTGGCCTTGATAGCTATTGGTATAGAGGAAGGCACAACATCGTAGTCACTGTATATCTGGTCAAGGACGCGAGACGATAGTGTATTCACACTCTAGGTGTGCGAAAATCAAATTCTCGCAGCGTGCCCTCTAATTGTATAACTTCCGAGGTTTGTTAATGTTATTACACTAAACATATAGGATAACATTTATTTTATGTCGCTTGAACATGAATAAACGTTACCTTCATATACACATAAGGTGGGGAAATTAATAATCAGAATTCCCCTCAAAAAATAGACTAAATATTCACCTTTGAAAATATATATATATATATATATATATATATATATATATATATATATACACACACACAGACACACACACACACACACACACACACACACACACACACACACACACACACACACACACACACACACACACACACACACACACACACACACACACACACACACACACACACACACACACACACACACACACACACACACACACACACACACACACACACACACACACACACACACACACACACACACACACACACACACACACACACACACACACACACACACACACACACACTTATCGGGGTTTATGTAGCCCAAGACTGTATATTAGTACCTACAGCCCAGAGTTCCCTATGCCAAGTGACTAAAGAAATAATGGACCCTGGGGTATAGACTCTAGGTCGGGTCGCATAAACCCCTATATTTAGAAATATTATGAAGCCCGGGCTGCATAATCAAAATCGGGCTCGATAAACCCCTATATATAAAAACGGGCTTTACAAACCCCTTTCGAGAAATGTATAATATATATACATGTATATGTAAGGGCTTCTATATGCCCGTTACAAGATCTAGCAAAAGCCTTTGAAACAGTTGATCATAATATACTTCTTCATAAGTTGCAAGTGTACGGGATAAGAGGCAATGCTTATAAATTAATGCAAAGCTATTTAACAAATAGAAAGCAGAAAGTAAGAATTGACCAAAGTGAGAGTGAACCGATAACAATAACGATGGGAGTTCCCCAAGGAACAATCATTGGGCCTCTACTTTTTATATTATATATCAATGATTTACTGATAAAAATGCCAGAAAACTCAATTTTATCATATGCTGATGACACAGCAGTCATAGGGTGCATTCACAGTAGCACGCGCACGAGTGAAATGCTCGCATGCGCCTTGGTCCACGAGTATTGGGTATACAGCCTGGAGGTTAATCCCATGCGCTAGCATAGACGCAGGGGTACCAGGTATCCCCGAATTTCATCTGGCGTCCGATTTGCCATCCGCATGCGTCAGCATAACCCGTATAAATAAGAGTTCTAGAATTAGAGCTTGCGGCACTGCGCGATAGCCCTTCTGTTGTACTGATTCAGCACCGCGCAAATGAACTCTGGCCCACACGACTCTGGCCCACACGACTCTAGCCCTCGCGGTGCGCTCGCGGTGCGCTCGCGACAGGCCCGCGTGCGATGCGAGGGAATCCCTCGCATGACACTCGCGCCGCGCCAGGCGGCTCGGGCGGTGCGAGCGCCATTCCGCGAAATACTCGCTTATCGCGAGGTGCCTCGCGGTCCGCTCGCGCGCGAGGGCAGCACTCGCGATCTGCTCGAGCCCTCGTGTTTCCCTCGCGCCCACGGGTTTCCCTCGCGTGCGAGGGCAAGCACCGTGATCCATTCACGCGCGAGGGCTTTACCCGCGACCAGCTCGCGACCTCGGATTTTCCTCGCGTACGAGGTGAGCCCTCGTGGGCAGTGATGGCCCCCGATCCTTCAGAACGTGGGAAATAACTAGATTCCTACAGTGGGTCGTGGGAAATGACTAGATCTAGTATTTTCCCAGTAGCGGAGACATTGTGTCTCAGAGCCAACTTCGCGTCCGTTCGGCTAATTTGAAATTGAAACGGAGCATTCAAAGCAGACGAAGCAGAAGCTTATGTAGGTTATGATTTTTGTACTCCAATTGAATAAAATCACAATGAAATAAATTGAAGTCAACAATAAGCAGAAACGCATTTTAACAACGAGGGAGAGAAAATTAGAATAGTATTACTTATTGCTTGAATAATTTTGTATATTTGAATTTTTAATAATTCTGAAACAAATAAAATATTTGGCCGAATCCATTTCAAATCAGGTGGACCGCGTATGCCTATGTCACTGATCATTTTGGAATTAAAGTATTCATGTTCTTCTCCAAAAATTATTTGACCCGTATATTTTTATTTTTTTGTTGCATCAAAATTTCATGCGTTCAGCAATGGCAAAAAATTCCGAGAAAAACCTTACTTAGAAAAAAATTTTTTCAATGTAATTTTCAAACCGCTACTGCTTCACCAGTTTTTTAAGCTTTTTAGCGTGTAACACAATTTCACTAAGGTTCGAGCCCTCTTTCACGTTCTTTATGGTATTTAAAAAAAAAATAAAAAATGCACGAGTTATGTACTTTTTACTGAAAAATGCACTTTTTAGAAAAGTGCATTTTTCTCAAAAACGCCATTTTTTTTTTGCTCAATTTTTGTTTGTCCTGATAGAGGACCTAAATACCTATCTAGACGTATTTGTGAAATTCCCGACCCGTGCCCAGGAATAACGATCATTAATGAGATAATACACAAACAAATTTTTCACGCTTAACCCTTACATATATTCAATAGTATAACAGTCAATATAAAGGTTTTTATCTTTGTGCGTAAGCAATATACAAGTACACATAGTATCGGTTGTATTTTTTATTTTTGTCTTTTAGATTTTTTATTTTTATAACTACCTTTGTTTTTAGTAGTTAAGTAATACATATATGTACATGAGCGTAAGTAATACATATATGTACACGTATGAGTTTATGTACTTATACATTGGTCCGCTAGATGGCTATCGTTAGATCTTTTATGTACCAAGAAAAGTTCGGTTTCTGCTATAAGTACACCTCCAGTATTTTTTAAAACTATCATATTTTTGAAAATTATTATATATTTCACCTGATTAACTTAACTACGATGTCTCAAAATTATTCAACGAAGAGAATCAAATGTGCAGATTTTTTAAATAAGCACAAAAAAATTATTTACGAACCTAATTCCGTGCGTTTTAAACAACTTGAGAATCTTGCTCATCCATTGAAGCTTCTCTATCCTGATTTACCTTTGATCCCCACTACATATGTGTGTAGAATGTGAATTTTCAACGGATGATAATTTTATCGACAACGGAATCGATAGAGATAAAGATTTTTTGCCAAGTACTCCAGAACGCGTGGAAGAATTTAATAATAAAATAAGTACATTTTTCTCAGGATGTGTATCGCCTCTTAAGAGGAAAAATCTTATACGTGAAAAATCAATTGAAAATTACGTAAAAAAGAAAACGAAAAATATACTTTCAACATTGTCTAATGCCCTCGATGTGAAGTTGAATAATGTTTATGACGTTTCTATAAAAGCAAACGAATCAGCTGCATGCCGTTGTACAGAATGTGTACAAAATGTTGGTTTAGCCTTGCAAAAGTGTTCTACGGTATCAGAAAAAGTAAAAATTCTGACTTTGCTACCCTCATCCTTAACGGAAAATGAAATTTTATCTTTATTTCCAGACATAACATTGTACATGATAGAAAGAGCGAAAAGTCTTGCACAAGAAAAGGGAGTTTATTCAGAACCAGAAGCGTACACAGGCCATCCAATTGACGAAAGGACCGAACAAATTGTTATGGAATATTATATAAATGACGATTTTAATTGTTCAAGACAGAGTCCTAATAAGAGTGACGTTATTACCGTTAAAATAAATAATAGAAAAGAAAAGAAAGTTAAACGCTTTCTTACTCAAAGTACATATATGTATTACTTAACTACTAAAAACAAAGGTAGTTATAAAAATAAAAAATCTAAAAGACAAAAATAAAAAATACAACAGATACTATGTGTACTTGTATATTGCTTACGCACAAAGATAAAAACCTTTATATTGACTGTTATACCATTGAATATATGTAAGGGTTAAGCGTGAAAAATTTGTTTGTGTATTATCTCATTAATGATCGCTATTCCTGGGCACGGGTCGGAAATTTCACAAATACGTCTAGAGAGGTATTTAGGTCCTCTATCAGGACAAAAAAAAATTGAGCAAAAAAAAATGGCGATTTTGAGAAAAATGCACTTTTCTAAAAAGTGCATTTTTCAGTAAAAAGTACATAACTCGTGCATTTTTTATTTTTTTTTAAAATAACATAAAGAACGTGAAAGAGGGCTCAAACCTTAGGGAAATTATGTGTTACACGCTAAAAAGCTTAAAAAACTGGTGAAGCAGTAGCGGTTTGAAAATTACATTGAAAAAATTTTTTTCTAAGTAAGGTTTTTCTCGGAATTTTTTGTCCATTGCTGAACGCATGAAATTTGGATGCAACAAAAAAATAAAAATATACGGGTCAAATAATTTTTGGAGAAGAACATGAATACTTTAATTCCAAACTGATCGGTGACATAGGCATACGCGGTCCACCTGATTTGAAATGGATTCGGCCATTTTAAAAAAATTTAAATACTCAAAATATTTTATTACAAACATCCATTATTTCTTGATCAGATACTTTGTGTGCGTATTTCTTTCTATTCCAGAAGATTGTTCATTCATGCAACATGGATAAAATAAGTATAAGTAAAGCTTATAAATTCAAACAGACAATCAGACATAAACAAGAAACTTAGGGTGGTCAAGTTCACAGTCAGTACATAAAAGAAATTAATTATCAAATGCAATTGCAACGTCTAATAAAAGTGAAAAGAGGGTTTATACTCTGTGATGTGTTTCAGTAAAATAAAACGATCAGTGATGTAGCAGGCTCGTCTACATATTCAGGCTTAGACTCAGTTCTCATATGTAAGAGTATGTATTGCATATTACAACAAGATATCAACGATGTGAAAGAAGTCAATCATCAAGTACAGTTGCGATACCTAATCAAGTGTAAAGTAAAAGTCGAAAGAATTTTATACTCTACGTTACAGCAATATCTATAAATGAAATTGAAAAGCTCATAAGTGGTGTAGTAGGTTCGTCAACATGTTCAGGCTTGGACACAGTTCTCATATGTAAGTTGTTTATATGAATATAAAAGAGTATGTATTGTATATTACAACAAGATATAAACTATATCAAAGAAGCCAATCATCAAGTGCATTTGCGATACATAATAAAAGTGTTAAGTAAAAGTGAAAAGAATTTTATACTCTGTACAGTGTTATACCGAAATTTATAAATGAAATTCAGAAGCTCATAAGTGATGTAGCAGGCTCGTCTACATGTTCAGGCTTAGACTCAGCTCTCATATGTAAGAGCTTGTATTGCATATTTCAACAAGATATATACCATATGAAACAAATTAATCATCAAGCGCAGTTGCTATACATAATAAATTTAGGATGGAGTGAATAGGTCGATCAACGAGGAACCATAAATAATAATAAAACTTAGTTTATTAGGCCGACGTTTCGGTACTGAAGTAAGTACCTTCTTCAGGGCTAAATAGAGAAAATACATAATAAGTATATATATACAGATTTTTTATAAGAACCAATAAAGTTTTTTGACAGTGTACTGACCTAATGATTAAAAAAAAGGTTTACACCATGATTCGTAGATCACGACAGGTGACGTCGAGCATGATTCGGTACAGCACGTAGTGCATCGTCAAGACATGGATTTTTATTCAACTAGAACAATTGAATTTGAAAAAAAAATTTTTAAGTTAACGAGAATTTGAATTGAAAATTTATTTATTTAAATGAAATAAAAATAATAATAAACAGCTAAATCTCTTACCCAACCTGTACTCTGGAGTCCCATTTTTTCAACAATGAGAGAAAAGCGAATTTCCCGGCGTTTATATACCCACGCGGGTGACGTTAATAACGCAAATTCAAATTTGTAATTCGATAGTGGGGGGAGAGGGAGCGAGCTAGCTGGAAGCATACTGGAGGGGCGGGCTCGGCCCGATTCTGAGTGTACGACTACCCGCGTTTATTATTAATATTGTTATTATAAAAGTGCTTGTTGGTTGTGTCAACGGATTTTTTATAAATATATTTGATTAGTGTCATCCATTCGATTTAAGCTGTTTTTTTGTGAATGTATATGCAACATTTCGGAAAAAGTGCGTTTTTGGTAGTTAGTTTCTGTGTCTATTATTTGTGTTTTTTCGAAGTCTATTTTATGCCCTGTTATTTTAACGTGATCTGAAAGGGCGGAGGTAGTTAACGATTTAAAGACCGCGTACTTGTGTTCATATATACGTTTGCTTAATTTCCTTTTTGAAGTGCCTACATAAGATGCATCACACTCTTTACAGTTAATTTTGTAGATAACAGATGCTGTTTCAAGCGGATCTAACTTATCTTTACCTAGTTTTATAAATCTTAGTTTATTAATGTTTCTATTGATCATTCGTAAGTTCTTAACGTCTTTCATAGTACTGCAAAGTTTTTTTTATTTAAGTCTTTAATGAAAGGGATTACTAAAATCCTGTTGCGGTGATCATGTTTATTGTAAGTTTGATTGTTGTTGTGTTCGTAAGAATGTAAGCGTTTGTTAATGTATTTTTCTATGAAGGTAAGAGGATAATCATTCTGCATTAAAAAGGATTTGATAATTTTTTGTGTATCTTAGTCAGACCGTAAGCTCTAGGCAAATTCGTGTTCTCGATTTTCTCATTAACATAAGAAAAACTAGAATCACAATCAAAAACGCCTTTATTCTTCCAGTCTAAGATAAGATTTTTTATGGATTTTTGTAACTTGTTGAGTGGATTTTTGTCTAGTAATGTGTAATATTTCGTATCATTGAGGGCGGATTTTACTTTGTCGATATAATCTACCTTATTTAGTACTACAGTGACGTTACCTTTATCAGCTTTTGTAATAAGTATATCTTTATTATTTTTTATGAAATCATTAGTTAGTTTTATTTTTCTGCTAAGAATTCTGCCTTCTAAACTCAAGTGTTTTTTGCATCTAATGTGGTGATTAACGCAATTCAGTAATCTGTTTCTAATATTGTCATTAATATCATTACTAGACCTGGCACTTTCAATATCCTTGAAAAGTTCAAAGTACGTTTTTTTATCTGTATTCGCAGTAAAATTAAATTTTTTTCCTAGGCTTAAGATTTCAGTTGCATATACGGGTAAAGTAACGTTGTCAGTCAACGGGTTGCGAGGGCTGTGAGTCATCTGTTTGTTTTTGTTTTTATTATCGGAGTTTAAAGGGCCGTTATTATTTTGAAATGCTGTAAAATCGATTGGACTTTTACCGTTTGTTTTCAAAGCGAAATTAAATTTTCTGTTAATACTCGTTTTTACTTTATCTTTGACACAATCAAGAGCAATATTGTAATAATTTTTGAATGAGATTAACACATCGTTATTGACAAATTTTAAGATCTCATTTTCCTCCGCGATCTAGGTTTTATCGAGAAAGGAGAGGTGAATATTTAAGTCTTCAATCTCAAGGTTTAAAATTTTCTTTTGAGATAATGATAAGACTTTATTAACGTTTTTGAAAGCATATCAGCTATGTTAAAACGTAAACGTTTTAGATATTAAAATCATTAGAGAAAATAATGACATTGCAAAACCGAATTGGTACAGGAAACCAACCTCTTCCGGTAGATACATAACTATTTTTCACATCACCCTACCAACCAAAAAATTGCAGTTATTTACGGACTAGTTGATAAGGCAATCAATATCTCACACATTTCTTTCCACAATGAAAACTTAAAAATTATCAAATCCTTTTTAATGCAGAATGATTATCCTCTTACCTTCATAGAAAAATACATTAATAAACGCTTACATTCTTACGAACACAACAACAATCAAACTTACAATAAACATGATCACCGCAACAGGATTTTAGTAATCCCTTTCATTAAAGACTTAAATAAAAAACTTTGCAGTACTATGAAAGATGTTAAGAACTTACGAATGATCAATAGAAACATTAATAAACTAAGATTTATAAAACTAGGTAAAGATAAGTTAGATCCGCTTGAAACAGCATCTGTTGTCTACAAAATTAACTATAAAGAGTGTGATGCATCTTATGTAGGCACTTCAAAAAGGAAATTAAGCAAACGTATATATGAACACAAGTACGCGGTCTTTAAATCGTTAACTACCTCCGCCCTTTCAGATCACGTTAAAATAACAGGGCATAAAATAGACTTCGAAAAAACACAAATAATAGACACAGAAACTAACTACCAAAAACGCACTTTTTCCGAAATGTTGCATATACATTCACAAAAAAACAGCTTAAATCGAATGGATGACACTAAGAATCTCAAATATATTTATAAAAAATCCGTTGACACAACCAACAAGCACTTTTATAATAACAATATTAATAATAAACGCGGGTAGTCGTACACTCAGAATCGGGCCGAGCCCGCCCCTCCAGTATGCTTCCAGCTAGCTCGCTCCATCTCCCCCCACTCTCGAATTACAAATTTGAATTTGCGTTATTAACGTCACCCGCGTGGGTATATAAACGCCGGGAAATTCGCTTTTCTCTCATTGTTGAAAAAATGGGACTCCAGAGTACAGGTTGGGTAAGAAATTTAGCTGTTTATTATTATTTTTATTTCATTTAAATAAATTTTCAATTCAAATTCTCGTTAACTTAAAAAAAAAAAATTTTTTTTTCAAATTCAATTGTTCTAGTTGAATAAAAATTCGTGTCTTGACGATGCACTACGTGCTGTACCGAATCATGCTCGACGTTACCTGTCATGATCTACGAATCATGGTGTAAACCTTTTTTTTTTAATCATTAGGTCAGTACACTGTCAAAAAACTTTATTGGTTCTTATAAAAAATCTGTATATATGTACTTATTATGTATTTTCTCTATTTAGCCCTGAAGAAGGTACTTACTTCAGTACCGAAATGTCGGCCTAATAAACTAAGTTTTATTATTATTTATGGTTCCTCGTTGATCGACCTATTCACTCCATCCTAAATTAATATTCTGCAACGTACGAGCCACCGTCTCAAAATATACATAATAAAAGTATAGAGTAAAAGTGAAAAGAACTTTATACTCTGTGCAGTGTTACAGCAAAAGGAATAAACAATATTCAAAAGCCCACAAGTGATGTAGCAGGATCGTCGACAAGATCAGGTTTGGACTAAACTTTAACGTCCAAGTGTGTTTCTTTCCATTTTGCTTTTTATAAATGAAAATTAATATAGTAAAATCATTATGCACATATGTGTGAGTATAATACGTACTGTTGTGCACTTTACATTATAATCTTAGCACTAATATTCTTTTAGTGACATTTTTATAGGTCACAGTATGTTTGGGAAATATCAAGTTTTGAATTTCCTGCGGTTGCGCGACTGAGGGATAACTCAGCAGACGGCCGCGTGACGGCAGCACTCATCAGCTGCTCTCTGCGGAATAGCTGAATCACTACACTGATTAGCCGAGTACGGCAAAAATCATACTGTCTCTCTCATGCTTACACATGTAAATGAGAGAGACGGTGATTTGACTCACTCCTCGGGAACAACGAGACGAGGAAGAAGAGGGAAGTGCTCATTCATTCTGTCGGTAAAATCCTGGACGGCGTGCTCGCCACGGGACCGGACGGCCGGCTCTCACTCGTTCGGTCTGCTCAGCTCATCTCTTCGTCTGGTCGGCGTGCTCGCCGAGAGGCCGCATGGCCGGCGCACACGGCGTTCTCACTACAGTCAGGCTCTCTCTCTCTCTGAAGCGGTCGGCCTCGTGGAGAGTTTCAGTGCACAGGTTCGGCGGCTCTCACACCGGGTGGACTCAAGTGTAGCATTCTTACTCTTCTCAAGCTCCACTCATGTAACGGTAGGCCACGTAGAGATTCAGTGCGGACATCCTCGGCAATTCTCATCGGATGGACTCGGGTGTGATCTTTCTCACTCTCTCCACATGGATATCATGCGGCATCGGCTCGCGCGGCTACGATCATGCAGCGGCAGTTCTCACACGGTATAGTCCATTGCGTGCTTGCCACGAAGTGCTTGGACTGCTCGTGCGGCATCTTCTAGTGTGGCAGTGATTCTCACACGGCGGTGATACTCAAGTGACATCTGCTGCACTTTGGAGGCTGCTCTCAAGGAGGAGGCTTCACTAGTGTTCTCACACGGAAACTTCTCACACGGCGCAGGGTTGTGTCGCAATGCGCAACCCAGGACGGCTTGCTGCATCTAGCTAGCAACGAGGCGACACATCACAGCAACTGCTACGCCAAACTCAACAGGATTGCTGATATGACCTCTGTCATCGGCTGCTTCGCATTAGCACTCATCTCACCGGCTGTCTCATTTTAATCATCATGCTCAACATACGGCTCTTCTCAACTGCTCATCTTTGTTGCGGAATCACCATCACTCAACCAACTCATCAGCGTAAGGATTAATATAACCTCTACGTACGAGAAGGTAACAACTCAATTACATGCGGCCATTTTATACAAAGTTGCGCTGCTATACGGAACGCATAGCCACGCGGTATAATTAGGAAATACTCAGGCACGATTAGGTCAGTAATACCTAATCGTGTCTTCTCATTGAAAACTCAACCACAATCAACTCAATAATAATTTATTGTGTTGCTTATTGTATGGTTAGCACTCTCATCAGTGATTCGCAACGTCACACAGAAAACTCATACACTCAAACAGCAAACTCTCCAATACTCACAGAAATTGTAACACTCATACACTCAAACAGCAAACTCACCAATACTCACACAAATTGTAACAGTCATCCACTCAACTATTTATTGTAACATTTTCACACACATTAATTTTAATCTAAAACTTTGTAACATCAACTTTCAATCAATGTTAACGCTCCTTCATGTAAATATGTAATAGTAATTTATAATTTATAGTTATTTTGAATATATTATAGTTTAATTTACTAAAGTATTTGGCTCTCAATTTATTTTGTAAACACCCACAGCATGTTCTCATTATAAATTATGGAATTCTCAAACACAGTACGTTAATACATAAAATAATACACTAAATAGAATAGCTTGTTTGCATTACGGTAATAGGATAAAAATGTGCAATAAATATAAATTCATGATGTCTAAACAAATAATGAATTTCCTGTATCTTATTACTAAATAGTTCATTATTTATTTTGAACTCTAACATTAAAAAAATATTATTTTTATTACTCCTATTGTACAAGATATATTAACAGTCTATAAGCTACAACTGTCAAAGCAATTCTCTTTAATTACTTAATAATAATAAATAATTTGCTGTAAATAATACTTTTTATTCATTTGAGTCCAAATGACCTACATAGTTCATGAATATGTGATTAAGCGAAACAGAAATATTTATTTCCCATGTCACATTCCATATTTCTATTCCGACCAAAATAAATTACCTCGAATAAAATTACAAAAATTAGCTACAAAAGCGATTTATTTTTATTTATTTTTATTATTTTTTATTTATTTTTATTTGTATCAATTTTTGACCGTAAAAAATAATTTACTCAAATAAATTTGATACGTGAGCAAAGCCCAGAAACTTTTCAAATTTTATGTAACTCAAATTTTATATTTAAAAGGCTATAATTCAAGTTCTTTACGAAGCACATGACTGAACACCAAAAACATGTTCATTTCTCAATAGAGTAATAAAAAAAGAATTTTAGAGCTTTTTCTTTATAACAAAAGCTTTAATTTAAGACCTGATAGCCCGATTTGCCTCGAAAAATAGCCCAGATACAAGAGATTTTATGTTAGGGTGATTACACCAGTATTGGAACAGTCACCAGTGAATGAACATCTTTATATAATATTTAAAATTTTTAAATTTGTACATTTTTGGTATCAAATATAATCATGATTTTGAAATCTTTTTATTTCATTTTGAATTGCATTGCATGAAAAACATTATTAACATTATGCAATATGGTGGTGAGAATTAAATATACGCCATTCACTATAAGGGTGACGCAGATGCACTGTAGACATATGCTGAAGTTTCTTCAAAATCTAAAGTTTTTGTGCTAAAATCTTACGTCTAAATGAAGTTTTATACTTATTCGTTGACGATTCGACATTATTTTTAAGAAAAAAGTGAACGAACGTTTTTCGCACCTCGTGCTGTACTGTATGAAAAATGAATAATATTTAATATTTAATGTTTATAAGTTTTAATACATAAAATGTATCATTATCATTCTGGTGTCAACTTTTAACATTCAGATTCTAAAATTACTGTTACTAAACTTACATAAGTACCCTAGTGGTAATGAAAAATGGATATAAATTGAAATAAGTGTATATTTCTGTAAAAAACGTATATAAATGTAAATAAGTGTATATAAATGTTGTAATTGGAACACGCATTTACGTTTATTTCCATTTATATACGTTTTTTTACATAAATTTATACTTATTTACGAAACTATATTTTTTTTTACACATTAAACATCACAATTTTTAAAATGTATATATATTTTTTTTACATTTATCTACATTTATATACACTTCCATTAAACTTTTAAAAAAAAGTCTTATATAGCAAAAATAAAAAAAAAAATCATATAAATGTATATAAATGTATACAAATGTATGAATCTGTAAGTAACCGTAAATAAGTGTATTTACAGAAATAATTTTCAATACAACGTACTATATAAAATCTTGTTAATTGCAGCTAGTGGCCAAAATTACTACCAAAGTTTGTCGTGAGAAGGTGGCAAATAACAATAATAGTTTTTTACGACGTTTCGGACATCCTTTATTGATTATGTCCCTCTTCAGGCAGAAAGAACACATTGACGAACGGATAGTTCTTCGTAATACTCAGGAAAAAATACAGACTTTCTGCCTGAAGAGGGACATAATCAATAAAGGATGTCCGAAACGTCGTAAAAAAACTATTGTTGTTATTTGCCACCTTTTCACGACAAACTTTGGTAGTAATTTTGGCCACTAGCTACAATTAACAAGATTATTAGACCACTACCATTAGCTGCTTTCACCAATATACTATATAAAATGTAAGAAAAAAAATATATAAATGTAAATAAGTGTAAATATCTGTAAAAAAACGTATATAAATGTATATAAACGTATATAAATGTAAAAAATGTTTCAATTACAATTTTTACATACACTTATTTACATTTATATACAGTTTTTTACATTTACATACATTTTCCATTTCCATCGGGGTACATACAAAGTAAGTGTTCATTCACTGTTTTCAAAGTGTTCAGTAACTAGCACCACGTATTCATTTACTGGTTTTTAGGAGATATTTACAGATTTATTATTAACAAAATTTCTACTTTTATTCTTTATCTACAATTTTATCACTGTCGTAAAGTTTGAAGATTTTAAAATACTAATTGAAAAAGATTTTTACTTTTAATCCATTTTTAAGACTCTTAATTGAATAACAAAAATTACTATTTCCTTATTTCTTCACTCACTGGTAAAGTCACCTTATTACTTCTTGAATATTGGAAAATAAATTAAAGCTTTTGTTAAAAAGAAAAAGCTCTAAAAATTTTACAATGATAGTAATTCCCACATAGCATGAAAGATTGCTGAAAGCTTTCTGCAAGCTTGCAAGAAAGTTTCGCAGTCTTTCAGGAAGCTTTCATGAAATCTCCGCGAAAGTTCAGAATATCTGAGACAAATCAATGACAGTAAGATTCCTTTAAAAATTGCAGCAACCTTTCAGAAAACCTTTCAGGAAGGTTTCTTTAAAGTTTTTGAAAAGGTAACTGAAAGCCTTCTGAAGGAAGAGGGAATCTTTCAGCAAGCTTACGTGCAACCTTCAAGAATCTTTTAGGAAGCTTTCACGGAATCTATGTGGAAGTTCAAAATGTCTGGGACAAATTACTCACATAAAGATCCTTGTAAGATTGCAGTCACCTGTCAAGAAACCTTTCGGGAAGGTTTCTTTAAAGTTTCTAGAAAAATAATTAGAAGAGTTCTGCAAGCTTGTAAGAAAGTTTCGCAGTCTTTCAGGATGCTTACATGAAATTTCCGCCAAAGTTCAGAATGTCTGGGACAAATCATTGGCAGTAAGATTACTTTAACGATTGCAGCAACCTTTCAGAAAACCTTTCAGGAAGGTTTCTTTAAAGTTTTTGAAAAGGTAACTGAAAGCTTTCTGAAGGAAGAGGAAATCTTTCAGCAAGCTTCCGTAAAAGAATGCAGCAACCTTCAAGAATCTTTTAGGAAGCTTTCACGGAATATTCGCGGAAGTTCAAAATGTCTGGGATAAATGATTCACATAAAGATACCTTGAATGATTGCAGTCACCTGTCAGGAAACCTTTCGGGAAGGTATCTTTAAGGTTTGTAGAAAGATAATTAGAAGCTTTCTGAAAGCCTACAAGAAAGATTCGTAATTTTTCAGAAAGCTTACATGAAAGATTCTAATACTCTTTTATTAGCAATTCTCTAGAAGTATTACAATTCTCGCATATTATTTTTAACTTATTTCTATATTAATCGCAATTTTATTATCGCAGAAAAAATTGTATATAAAATTTTTCGACCTGGCCGGGAATCGAACCCACGACCTTTGGGTTACTACGAACGCATGCTATCCGTTACCCTATCGCTCGCTTAAAGGAGTTCAGACATTTTCATGTAAATAAGGTGCAGTTTCCACGATAATTCAAATGTTGTTATTTTGATTACTGTATCTTATGTGTTAATGGCATTTAAAAATTATTTATATAATTCCATAAATTAAAAAAATATAATGTCGGTAAGGTAGAAATAAAATCAGTGTACTGAATACATTTTACGAAATAAAGAAAATATTAACTTTAATTATTATTACTTCGAATAAACATTTTTTTAAACTTGGCATTTCATTATGTTGATTACAAAAAGTAATTTTATAAGAAATATAAAGTATACTTTTTTTTTTAATATATCTTATTAAGTCGCGCGTGGGTATTGGACACTCGTTGCACAGTACAGAGAGTCTATACATAAAAGTTGTAAAAAACCATAAAAAACCCGTGAATCTGAACATTTTTTGTGTAGGTACACTTGTCATGGTGCAGTGAGGCTATACACAAAAGTTATAAAATACACCATAAAAACACCATAGACACCCCATAAGACCATATATTCATGAATCATGCACCATTAGCTTCCAAAATCCGATAAAATATCGAAAATCCCATAAAAACCCCATGAATCTGGAAATTTTTATGTAGGTGCATTTGCCATGATACAGAGAGGCTACGCGAACTGGGCCTTGAAGGCATAGCTTAGTGTGTGTGTATGCGTGCGCGTGTGTGCGGCCACTCGCAAATCTGCGGACCGTGTGGGGAGCTAACAGCTCTTTTGACGGCACAGTGGTGACCAATCAGCTCTTCCCATGCTGCGCCACCCACGGTCATTAAAGCATCTTGTTGGGAGACACAACCAATAAGCTGATTTTACACTGTGCCGTCACATATCACGAGTGCTTTCTTTGAGCTGCTACACCAGTGCCACTAGCTTTCCAGGATGTGGCCCTTCGATGCGTCGGTAGCAGACGGATCGCTGATGTAACCGTATTGATAACTGAAACAATATTTGAAGCAGCTATTTCCAACAGCCGACAGCCGACTTCCAGCAGTTGACAGCCGACTTCCAACAACTGACTTCCCGCTGGTCATCCGTTCCCCGAAAAGTGTGCCGCTTGTTCATCAGTAGACATTTTTAGCTCACCGGGTCGCCGCATCTTTTTTAATCTCGGTTTTAAATAATGTGTAGCTGCAGCTCGGTGTACGTGACATTTTCTCATTTATCAGCAAAATTTTACAGCGTCGTACGATTAAATAAAGGAGAAAAAACAATTTCAACTTTCTTTCCTCGAGAAAAATTGTTTCCCTATGTAATTCAATAGTCAAAATAATGGGCAGCTGCAACTCGATGTACGTGACGTTTCCTCATTAATCAGCAAAATTCCACAGTGTCGTACGATTAAAATAAAAGAGAAAAAAGTCGACGCGTTTCTCGTTCGGAAAACATGATAGGCACATGACAAGATGCAATTTCGACGACTGTAAGTTATGACTAATTCGAGGTAAGACGATATAATTCGCCAGCAGAGAATCCACGTGCGATGAGATCATCCGTGGCAAAGACGAACGGTCGACCGACTGTCAGTCGCGTATATTGTCTTGTCGCGTGAACATATCCGTCGTTAAGTGTCATGATGTGAGGATTCTGAAGTGCGTCGTATGCCTCTCTTGTACCCCACGCAAATGTTGTGGCGAGTACGTAATGTAGATAGTGATTCAATGCAAAAATTCGAGTGTACCGTTCTACGAGAGTGTCGCGAAAGTGTAATCTATGATGAAGTGGTCTTATGGGAAGTGAAGTTACGTCTTTTCCATTTTTCCAAGCCGTGCGCATGGGTGCTGGTCATTCGCTGTGCAATACAGAGAGGCTATACACAACAGTTGTAAAAAACCATAAAAAACCCATGGATCTGAAATTTTTTTATGTGGGTACACTTGCCATGGTGCAGAGAGGCTATATACAAAAGTTATAAAATACACCATAAAAACCCCATAGACTCCCCATAAGACTATATATTCATGAATCATGTACCATTAACTTCCAAAATCCGATAAAATATCGAAAATCCCATAAAACCCCCTATGAATCTGAAAATTTTTTACGTACACGCACACACACACACACATACACACATAAAAGTTTTGATGCGCCAAAATGTAGCCATAATGCTGCCGCGTAAAAACGCCTTGAAGACATAGTTTATCTTGGTACACCGTAGCGCTGCACACTCTCTCTTCCTCTCTCTCTCTCTCTCTCTCTCTCTCTCTCTTTCTCTCTCTCTCTCTCTCTCTCTCTCTTTGTCTCTCTCTCCATCGGGCGTCGTCAATCTCTCACTGCACTATATGCTTGCTGGTGTGTGTGTGTCTGTGTGTGCGTGTACATGCGGGTGTGCGTACGCGTGTGCGTGCGCGTGCGTGTGTGTGGGTGTTCTCTCCAGAATTTGCTTGCGCGCGCGTGCACACAGACACATACGTGCACCGCTTTTATCCCCACCCCTCGCTATGCGTCGTCGGACTTCTTGACCTTGATCCCAGCTGGCGTCTGTGGTCAAGGTCAGGTTTGTTGTGACGGCCCATAGCGAAGGGTATACTACTTATATTTAAAATAGTTTTGTAATAATTAAAAATTATTTATAATCCATAAAATTATTTAATTTTTGTAAAAATTTGCTACTTTTTCAAATCCGCATTTCTAAGTCAAAAATAACACGTGACTAATTTTAAAACACATAATTTAAAAGGAAATCAAATATAATTTAAGAATATCGGTCTTCATTTAAAATGTAATGCTAAAAAAGTAATTTATAATTCATAAAAGTATTGAAATTTTTTTCTGAAAAATCGCTACTTTTTCAAATCCACATTTTTAAGTCAGAAAAAACGTGTGAGTAGTTTTAAAATACATAATTTAGAATAAAATCAAATGTACTTTGAGAATATCAGTCTCCATTTAGCATATATTTAAGAAAATTGAAAAAAAAAATTATTTAAAAAAAAAATTTTTGCAAAGTTGTTATTTTTTTTAAAATAAGACCTTTAAAACATCCATTTGACTCCAAAATTTAATCAGTTCTAAGTTTTTTAGGAAACTGTGTTTATATTATATTCATCTTCGAGATGTAATGCCAAAAAAGTAATTGATAATTTATAAAATTAGTTAATTTTTTTAAAAAGTAGCTATTTTTTCAAATCCGCGATTTTAAATCAAAAATAATTCGTGAGTAGTTTTAAAATACATGATTTAGAAGAAAATAAAATGTACTTTAAGAATATCGGTCTCCATTTTGCATATCTTTCGAACAAATTGCAAAAAAAATTATTTTTGAAAAAAAAATATTTTCAAAATTGTTATTTTAAAAAAAATAAGACCTTGAAGTCATCCATTTGACTCCAAAATTTAATCAGTTCTAAGTTGAGACATACCCAAGGTGCATGCGAAAGATCAGCTGTTTCCCTCCATCCGTTCAAAGTTATGACGGTGCCAAAATTTGGTTACATACATACATACATACATACATACATACATACATACATACATACATACATACAGGGTGTGTCAAAAGTTCCGGGACGGCCAGTTATCTCAGCGGGAATGCATTTTCGGAAAAAATGTTTCATACAAAAGATGTAGGATTTTTTCCTGGCTATCTGATGGTGACCTTGAATTTGACCTTGGGCTTGACCTTCAAGGTCATTTGAAGGTCAAGTCGAATTTTTTAAATGGGAAGCCCCCTTTTTTATTGCGGAAACCGAAAGAGGGAAAAATTCTCTTTCCACCGATATAAGATACATAAGGGATCAAATGTGATCTAGAGGTCGTTTCAAGGTCAAGTCGGTAAAATGAGGTCAAATTGATCTTTGGCAGTCCATAGCATGGAAACTAAGACCGTTGGGAAAAAACTTTCCATACGAAAGTTTCCGCAAATCGAATGGAGCATCTGATGGTGACCTTGAATTTGACCTTGGGCTTGACCTTCAAGGTCATTTGAATGTCAAGTCGAATTTTTTGAATGGGAACCCTCTTTTTGTTGCAGAAATGCGGGCCACGGACCCATGGGTTTTCGGGGTCGCTGAACCCGTATCTGGGGTCGGTTTGCCCCGCTGGATCGACCCAAGGTCGTTCCAAGGTCAAACTAGAAGGAATTGCAGAAGGTGCTTAAAACCACGGACCCATGGGTTTTCGGGGTCGCTGAACCCGTATCTGGGGTCGGTTTGCCCCGTTGGGTCGACCCAAGGTCGTTCCAAGGTCAGCGGTGATTAGCCAGGTCCCAGGTCTGGGTTTTGATCCAGAAACGTTTGCACAAAAAATGTTTTTTAACGCCCTGATACATGAAATTCGATGGGGTGTCCAGATGATCGGAGTATAAGAACGTTGACCTTCAAATGACCTTCGGCTCACTTTTAACCCCGTATGTATCTTACACCCCTGGAAAGGTAAGTTTTCCCGCATTTCTGCAACAAAAAGAGGGTTCCCATTAAAAAAATTCGACTTGACCTTTAAATGACCTTGAAAGTCAAGCCCAAGGTCAAATTCATGGTCACCATCAGATGCTCCATTCGATTTGCGGAAACTTTTGTATGGAAAGTTTTTTCCCAACGCCCTTAGTTTCCATGCTTTGGACTGCCCAAGATCAATTTGACCTCATTTTACCGACTTGACCTTGAAACGACCTCTAGATCACATTTGACCGCGTATGTGTCTTATATCATTGGAAAGAGAATTTTCCCCTCTTTCGGTTTGCGTAAAAAAAAAGGAGGGTTCCCATTTAAAAAATTCGACTTAACCTTCAAATGACCTTGAAGGTCAAGCCCAAGGTCAAATTCAAGGTCACCATCAGATAGCCAGGGAAAAATCCTACATCTTTTGTATGAAACATTTTTTCCGAAAATGCATTCCCGCTGAGATAACTGGCCGTCCCGGAACTTTTGACACACCCTGTATATACATACATACATCCTATGTCGAGTTGCTAGTCTCGCATCAGGCGCCTCCCCAGGTGGCGGATAGGGAAAAGCTCGTCAGATATGAAGGGCACCGGGGAAATAAAATACCCGGGGTGGACCAAAACTAGCTAGGGGAGGGCACCCCAAATAACAAACCAACCATGGATGTAGTGAATGAGAGATACGCATTACCCCAAGTGAGTGCCCTCAACGAAGGAGTTAATCCCACCACCGATTTCGATCGGGTGAAAGCCCCGGTGGTCGGTGCAGGCTCCACGGATTTTGGGGGGAGCCACATACACTATACCAGCAATGAGATGGAAGAAGAAGTCGAAGTGAGCCAGGAGAGCGCAGACGCAGCTGCCTTCCGAACTCTAAAAACAAAGGTAGAGGCTCTGGTAGAGTTTATTCTAGATAAAAAGAACATTCACAATGAGCTCAAGTCAATGGCGAAGACTACCCAAAGAGCCTTAAAAGAATTCGTCAAAAGTCGAAAAAGTCATGAGTCTGGACAAGCTACCAGACCTACCAAGGACGGAACAAGCCAAACATCACCGCTCTTTCGGAAAGAGAAGGCGTCGGTAGTACACACCGAACGTAACCGCCCCTCGCCGCCACCAGAGCCAAACGAAAAGAAGGCGAAGATCCGGGCTTCCTCACAGATCCCTGCAAAAAAACGGAAGCTCAGATAGGACAGACCGACTGGGAAACCGTCGTAAGTAAAGGAACACGCAGAAAATATGAGAGACTCAAGACTGACGGCAAGGAGAAAGTAGTGCAGGCACATACCATGGTTAGGCGGAGGCCTGTTCGATCTGATGCCTTCAAAATAAGAAAGTGCGGTGAGATCACCTACGCTGACATCCTAGGAACTCTCAAAGGGGCACCTGAGTTGAAGGCACTGTAAGAAAGGGTCACGCGCATCAGGCGCACCAAGGCAGGAGAGTTGCTTTTGGAACTAGACAAGCCAAACATCGTGTCGCATGAACTGCAGACACTGGTCTCGTCCACCCTTGCAGGGTCAGTGATAGTACAAACGTTGTCCCATAAAGAGACAATCGAAATCAAAGATTTGGACGAGACAACAACAGCAGAAGAGGTAATAGGCGATCACTTCAATTATCGGCCCCGAAATGATGACCACTGGGGATGTTAGACTCCGGGCGTCTTACAGTGGCACTCAAGCAGCCAGCGTCCTGCTACCTGTAGCAATGACAGAAAAGCTGCTGGAAACTAGAAAACTCAGAATAGGATGGGTCAATTGCCGGGTCTGGCTACGTGAAACAGTGACGCGTTGCTTCAAATGCCATGAAATCGGATATCTGGCACGGAATTGTAAGAGTGCAATTGATCGGTCGTCCCTGTGCTTCAAGTGTAAAACCGAGGGTCACAAGGCAGTGAACTGCCCAAACACCAACGAGGAGGTAACAATGGAGGTCATAACAACAAACAACGATGGCTAAAGTGCTTCAAATTAACCTGAACCACTGTGCAGTAGCCCATGACTTGCTGCCCCAACTGATCGGAGAGGAGAAGGCGGACATAGTATTCATCAGTGAGCAGTACAGGGACCAACATGAACCAAACTGGGTAAGGGATCGTGCCAGCACGGCGGCCATCTGGGTATGCGGAGAACTCCACATACCCAAAAAAATGGACGTCCTTCAGCCCAAATTCACATGGGTTGAAGTATCCGGTATAAGATTATATAGCTGCTACCTACCACCCAGCGACTCAATAGAAGAGTTCGAAAGATCCCTAGATGCTATCGTCGCCAGCGTTATAACCTCCACGCTGCCACTCGTAATCGGGGGGGACTTTAACGCTTGGGCAATTGAATGGGGAAGCAAGAAAACGAACAACCACGGCCACGCACTACTTGAGGCCTTCGCGATACTAGAGCTAGAGATTGCTAACATAGGGACAAAGCCGACCTACACTAAAGGACGAAAGTCGTCCATAGTAGATCTGACCTTTGTCGACCCCAGATTAAGTCGGGAAGGCTCATACTGGCAAGTCAGTGATCGATACACTGGCAGCGATCACCGAGCTCTCACGTACCAGCTCCACCCGACAGGCAAAACAGCGAATATGACCCGGATGCCGAAGAGAGAGAAATGGGCACCAGCTACTTTCGACAGGGAAGCTTTCTCTGCTTTCTGGAAGGAGCATCTGTCGAAGGAGCAGCTGAGTTCACAAGGACGAACCACCAGCGACGCTTACCAGTCTACTGGTGGAACAAGGAGATTGCGGTAATACGTAAAGAGTATCTTCGTGCTAGGAGGCTGCACCAAAGAGCAGTCCGTGGACCGCTGTATGATCAATTAACAACTAGATATGAGCAAAAGAGGAAAGAGCTGAAAATTGCCATCAAGACAGCCAAAAGAAAGTGTTGGCAGGACTTCTGCGAGGAAGTGGACAGTGACGCGTTGGGACGGCCGTACAAAAAGGTCATAAATAAGATCAATCCCAGAGGCGCCAGTGCTCCCTCCTGTCCAACCATTCTTGATAGAGTAGTCCAAAATTTATTCCCACAACACCAGGAACGGCAACATGGCACTGGTCTAACGGAAAGAATTGGTACAGCCAAGCCAACAGCAGTCACCGAATCAGTAGTGAAGATAGCGGCCAAAAAGATTGCCATAAGAAAGGCCCAAGGACTGGACGGCGTTCCTGGTTTAGCTATAAAGACTGCAGCTCTGGAAGTTCCTTGCATATTCAAGGACACTTTCAATGCATGCCTAAGTGAAGGAATATTCCCTGCACAGTGGAAGATACAGAGGTTGGTACTCCTGCCTAAGGGAAATAAACCTCCGGATGAATCATCCGCGTATCGACCACTCTGCATGTTGGATATAGCCGGAAAATTGTTTGAACGTATCATATCCGTCAGACTGGAGGCAGCTATACAACAGATTGTCTGATAACCAATTCGGCTTTAGGAAGGGTCGATCAACGAACTGAGGAGCAGCTGTAAGAAACAACGAAGAAAAGCTCAAAGAGTGCGGAAAAGAAAACGCCCCGAACAAGAAGAGGAAGAGGATAGGTACAAGGATGCCAGAAAGTCGCTCCGAAACGCCATAAAGCAATGTAAAAGGCAATGCTGGAAAGCTCTGTGCGCCGATGTTGATCGAGACCCATGGGGCACACCCTATCGCCTAGTGATACGGAAACTTCAGAGGAGTCGGGGATCGGTCGCACCAACAGATGTACCGACTGTACTTAAGATCGTAGAAGCGCTCTTTCCAAAAGGAGCTTCCAGAGAGAGCTACCCGAGCGATGAAGCACTAGAGGTACCTCTGTTCCAAATAAGCGAACTTAAACTGGCTGCAAAGAGGCTGAACTCCGGTAAGGCCCCGGGACCCGATGGGATCCCCAACGAAGTTCTGCGAGCGGCTATTCGGGAAAAACCTCAACTAATCCTGGACTTATTCAACACGTGTTTGGAAAGAGGTCATTTCCCGAAATAATGGAAACGCCAAAAACTGGTCCCCATACCGAAGGGTAAAAACAAGGATCCCAAGGAACCATCCTCTTGGAAACCGTTATATATGCTTGACTCTACGGGCAAGCTATATGAGAGAATGATTCTCAACCGCATGCAGAGCGAATTAGACGACCCGGAGAATGAAGGGCTGTCGGAGATGCAATACGGATTCCGTGCAGGTCGGAGCACTTTGCACGCGGTGCAGGAAGTGCAGAAAAGAGTAGACAAAGCATTCTCCATGAAACCGCAGCCGGGGGGCTTGTGCATTCTCGGAGATGCAATACGGATTCCGTGCAGGTCGGAGCACTTTGCACGTGGTAGTGCAGAAAAGAGTAGACAAAGCATTCTCCATGAAACCGCAGCCGGGGGCTCTGTGCCGTGGTAACACACGATGTTAGAAACGCCTTTAACACGGCCAACTGGGAACATATATATCAAGCCCTTAACAGAAGACTCCCTGAATATCTAATGAGGATGGCTAGCAGCTATCTAGAGGAGAGAACGCTGATGATAAAAACGGACGATGGCACTATAGAAGTCGCGATCACGGCAGGAGTCGCTCAAGGATCTGTAGGTGGCCCCACGATATGGAACATACATTACGACGGGCTGCTGTGGCTCAAACTACCTAAGGACATGGTTTTAGTAGGATATGCGGATGATGTGGCCATGGTGGCAGTAGCCGCAACTATACAAGAAATAGAGTGGAAATGCAACGAGTCTCTAGAAATTGTCAGCTGCTGGATGAAAGCACACGCCCTCGAATTAGCCCAGGAGAAGAGCGAGGCTGTTCTCGTAACAAAGAGAAGAAAGTTCGAGTACCCCAAACTCGAACTAGATGGCCATACGATACAGTTCCAGGATAGCATCCGGTACCTGGGCTTATGGATCGATAGGCACTGGAACTTCAAAGACCACATCAGGCGAACATCGACAAGAGCAGGGAATGTAGGTACAGCGCTACAACAGCTGATGCCCAATGTGGGAGGACCTAAACAAGGCAGCCGAGTACTTCTCGTGACTGTGGTGCACTCGGTGCTACTCTACGGCTCGCCTCTGTGGGGTCCCCATGCGCATAATAGCGCAGTCACGAAGAATATGGCTCCTGTACAGCGACGAATAGCACTTCGAGTTATTGGCGGATATCGTACCATATCACTGGGCGCAACCTTGCTCCTTGCAGGAATAGCCCCGATATGGCTACTCGCTAAGGAAAGAGCCAACGTGTGGGAGAGGCAGCAACGAGAGGATGAGAGAGCCACACTACTGGACATCAAAAAGAAAGCCCACGCAGTCCTACTGCAAGAGTGGCAAGGTTAATGGAGTGCATACCCTAAAGGTGGGTGGACACATACGCTTATAAGGGGCATCAAAGAGTGGACGACCCGAGAACACGGAAGACTCGATTACTGGGTCACGCAGGCACTCAGTGGACATGGGTGTTTCGGTGCCTACTTGTTTAAGTATAAAAGGCGAAACGATCTAAGCTGCCAGAACTGTGGCGCCGAATGGGACGACGCGGAACACGCATTCTTCCACTGCAGATTCTACATGGAGGAGCGGGTTCAACTACAACAGAGTATTGGCACACTCTTAGAGCCAGAGACACTGGTCGAAGTCATGCTACGTGGACCAAAATCTTGGGAGAAGATTGCGTGCTACTTCAGGCACGTAATCACAAAGAAGCGAAAAACAGAAGAGGAGACACAGCGAATGAGCAATCACGGACCCTTGGACTAGAGGGAAGGAAGGAAAGGCCGACGCGCGAAGAGATGAGTCTGGTTGTGTGTATGTGCGTGCGTGCGTGCGTGCGTGCGTGCGTGCGTGCGTGCTGAAAAAGAAGATGGAGGCGCCCTGAAAGAGGGACATCGAAATGCGGATAAACTGTCGAGTCCGAACCCCTAATCCCTTGGCCGCAAGGCTAAGGGGACGGGGGAGCAGGGATAACGACAACAACAGCGACGGGTCTAGCGGATCAGAACGGGCCCCACGGAAGGAATGCTCACGCGGTGCCGGTGGGGTTCCGGTGTCGTAGGGCCACTGGCTGAGGAGCTTACTCCCCCCACGCCCACAAAAAAAAACATACATACATACATACATTTTCTAAAAACCTATAATTCTGACTCAGGGACCTCAAAAACATCGAAATTCATCAAAATCTTTGATTCGAAAATTTTCACCGTTACAAAGCTTTCTCTTTGAGAAAGTAAAAATTTAACATACGAGCATAGGCATCACAGTTTCTAGGAGTAAGGTTATGTGACGTTTTCGACTCTGAAATCAAAGATTAAGTACAAATAACTTTCTGTACGGTATGTGGAAAAATTGTATATTGCCTTCGGTAGCAATGAGGACCAGGAACGCACGCGAGTTGAGCCTTCGCTTCGCTTGATCCTGAAATTATGGATATGCACAAATAACTTTCTGTACGACATATGAGGAAATTGTATATCTCTAGGTAAAGGTAATATATGGGATGAACAGTGACAGAGACTCTATATAATATATAGAGATATAAAAAGTCTATCTTTTCCACGCCACCCAAAAGGTAGATAGATAGGCGCGTTTTTTTTATAGAGGTTTTCCCTTTTTTACTATCTTTGAATTCATTTTCCATTAAATATGTCATTTTTTGTTTTCGTAATAAAAAGTTAGTAAAAAGGGGCCTATTCCTCTGTTAAAAAACTGTATAATTTTCAAGTATTACTTTTAGTCTATTAAACGAACATATGTTATATTTTTAAACATTATATAGTTATTTAAATAACAAATTTTAAGCTTAAAAGTCATTCAAAGCTTTTGAACTTCATATTGATTTCAAAGGTCGCTTAAAGTATGACACTAAAAATATTAATTATGAAGGTCGCTGAAAGCAGACCGAAACTTAAATCAAAACCGTTGTTCAGTTCTAAAAGTAGATCGATTTTGAAGGTTAAGCAAAAGATCAGTTTGTAAGTCATTGAAAATACATTAATTTTAAAGGTTGTTGAAAGCTAATCGATTTTGGAGGTCTGAATACTGACATGTATATGTCAGGCCTATTTTGAAGGTCGCTGATAGCAGACCGATTTTTGAAAGCTAATCAATTTTGGAGGTCTGATAGCAGACCGATTTTGAAGGTCGTTGATAGCAGACCGATTTTGAAGGTCGCTGATAGCAGACTGGTTTTGAAGATCGTTGATAGGAGACTAATTTTAAAGATCGCTGATAGCAGACCGATTTTAAAAACATTTTTTAATAATGTCGTTGATAGCAGACCAATTAAGACATTTTTTAATATATTTTTTTTAATTTAAAAGTCAATAAAAGTAGACCAATTTTGAAGGTCGCTGAAAGCAGACCAATTATCTACTAAGATTTTCAATTAGATTTTTTATATAATTTAAATTCAATGGCTCCTCTAAATATTCATTATACTTATTTGTTTCTTTTATATTTTTTTCTATTTTTGTATTTAATTCGGACAGTCGATTTTCTTCTTCCAATGTATACACTTCTACATATTTTTTTTTCTTGATCACATAATACTGGAAATTCTGTTTTATTTTGGTTTAAATGATTATTGTATTCATCTATTAAATTGTTCATATAATTATTGTTCTCGTGGTCATGTTCTAACAACTGTTTATTTAAATCGTCTAAAATTTGAGCTTGTTCAATGGTGTGAACTTCTATAAATTTTTTTTCTTTTGGATCCCAACGTAATGGTATTGGTTTTACATCACCTTGGTCTGCCATGTTTTTTAATTTAATATACCTTGAATTAATATAAATATTATAAAAAATAATTTGTAATTTTATTACATAATAAATATAAGAATGATTATAATTGTTCATCAAAAATTTCTTTCCACACAATATTGATAATTTCCTCTGTATTTTCCGAATCATTTTGAATAAATATATTATTAGGATTCCTACATCTATAGTCTAGTTATTTTTAATCGCGTTCCATTGCATAAACCATCATTTATACTTAAGTTTCTTATTAACATTACTATCGCATTAATTTTCAGATTTAATTTATGTGGAGGTAAACCTTCACGAATATTATGCAAATATTCAATACGAAAATTTATGTAAATATTATCATCTGATAGATCAACACCTTTATATGTAGCAGTATCTATACTATAATAAGTCATTTCATCACTGTCGATCAATTTTAACATTTTATTATTCAGAATAGTTGAATCTTCATTGTGAGACGTTAAAATGACACTATTCATAGATAAATTATAATTTATATCTTTATATATTTTCAAACAAACATCGTCAGTTTTCCAACTGTTTGGTACTTTGAATGGATTAATTATTCCCTCTCCAATATCTATTAAAAATGAAGCGAATTCTTCGTTGTTAGAAAGAATATTTTTGTTAACTTCATTGTATTGAAAAGTGGCCAAATATCTGAATATTTTATTGTTTCTTGTATAATTGTGTTTCTACAACCGTTTTTAATAACTGGAAGAATTTGCCGAAAATCTCCTCCTAATACAATTAATTTCCCCCCAATTGGTAAATTATTATTACAAACATCTCTTAATGTTTTATCTACAATGTCTAAAGCTTTTTTTGGTATCATTGATGCTTCGTCCGAAATTATTGCATCTACTTCCCGTAATTTTTTCTTATCAGAGTCTAATTTTAAAAATGCACTTTCTATACTTTCTAAATCTAAAGGTAATTTAAATGTTTTATGACTTGCCATTCCTTTTGGTAATAGTATTGACGCAATACCAGTCCAAGCCATTGATAAATAGTATATTATGCACCAAGGACGCAAAATGTATCACTCGCGGCGAGTGTGACCTTTGGGGCCGAATTATAGCGAGGCCTCCAAAGGTCGCACTCGGGGGAATGTTACAGCTTGCGTCCGTGGTAGTATATACAATTTTTTTGTTCGAAGGCCGCAAAATGAGTTTTCGCGGCCCGTATAGAGGGCGCAAAATACTAAATGTATTTTGCGGCCTAGGCCTTACATTTAGTATTTCGCGACCTCTATACGGGCTGCAAAAATTGATTTTGCGGCCTGAGGACAAAAATTTTTTTTCTTACTCCCCCACTCGAAAGTACGTAATTTCGGCCTGCATCTCCGAGCCGAAAGTTAACTTTCACATCCTATTTTAGACCAATCGCACGCCCTGATTGGCTGCCGAAATTTCCCGACCCGCTGCGCTTGAGCGCCCGCGCGCACGAGCCACTCTGTCTCATGCGCACGGGTGACGATAAAAAAGAGTTAGTTGAAATAAAAAGTGGCGTTGTTTGATCGTGGTCATTGTTTTTTTTTTCTTGTTTTCTACACGTACTTAGGAATCGTGTAGAAACAATTAAGTAAACGTAAGGACGGGAGCGTCCGAGGAAAAGATGTTTGTGCGGTGTGAAGGTTAGACACGTACACCCAATGGACATTGATTCGTGTCGTTAGTGACCGTCATGCATAACCTTTTCAATTGTTTTCTCATTTCTTATGTATGTTAAGGCCGAATCCATTTCAAATCAGGTGGACCGCGTATGCCTATGTCACCGATTATTTTGGAATTAAAGTATTCATGTTCTTCTCCAAAAATTATTTGACCCGTATATTTTTATTTTTTTGTTGCATCAAAATTTCATGCGTTCAGCAATGGCAAAAAATTCCGAGAAAAACCTTAGAAAAAAATTTTTTCAATGTAATTTTCAAACCGCTACTGCTTCACCAGTTTTTTAAGCTTTTTAGCGTGTAACATATAATTTCACTAAGGTTTGAGCCCTCTTTCACGTTCTTTATGTTATTTAAAAAAAAAAATTAAAAATGCACGAGTTATGTACTTTTTACTGAAAAATGCACTTTTTAGAAAAGTGCATTTTTCTCAAAAACGCCATTTTTTTTTTGCTCAATCTTTTTTTGTCCTAATAGAGGACCTAAATACCTATCTAGACGTATTTGTGAAATTCCCGACCCGTGCCCAGGAATAGCGATCATTAATGAGATAATACACAAACAAATTTTTCACGCTTAACCCTTACATATATTCAATGGTATAACAGTCAATATAAAGGTTTTTATCTTTGCAATATATAAGTACACATAGTATCTGTTGTATTTTTTATTTTTGTCTTTTAGATTTTTTATTTTTATATCTACCTTTCTTTTTCTGCTTCATTGTTCTTACTTCAGTAAGGGGACAATCAGCGGTCTTTGCTGTTAAACAATGTACTTTATCATTGCACGTTTCTTTAGTCCATAAATGAGTTTTTTGAATTCCAGGATACTTAGGAGTAGCAAGCCAATCAACATTTTTTACTTTTCTAAACTCTTCTACGTCAACGTCTTGTAAATGTATTATTTTAATTGCATCTGTATTTTTGAACGTGCTCTACAAAATCATTAGCATTTTGAATGGATTTTTCATGGGGACCTCGAAGATTATGCGAAGTAGCATAATGCTTTATAAGTCCACCCACACCATCTACAGCTCCTTTGCCGTGCCCAGTAGCAGAGAACAACCATTTTATATCAAACGGTGCTCATTTTAATTCATATAATTGAAAGCGATTTTTAAAGTGGCTAGCGGCGCCATCTGATACAATGGTAATTTTTTTATTGAATCACGACAATTGTCTTTCAAGTAGATTATAATGTTTTCTATTGCTAGCAAAGCATACGCTGAATCATGTTTTCGGTCATCACTTATGAGTGCGAAACTTTGTGTCGAATCCCCTTGATAAGATACTGCTGTGAAAATAGAAATTTGATCATTAACCCAATGATTTCCTTGAACAGCTTTATTATGAATTACAGCCCAGTTTTCAGCGAAGTCTATTTGAAGAACTAAATGATGTGGGTCTTTTTTAGCATTTTCTCTTTCTGCTTTTATAGCTTTGCGTTGTATATTTTTTACATACATGTGAGTACTAATCTTCATGGTCCAAACCGAAAGTTCCTCTTTAAAAGCAGAAATTGGCACTGTTTTTTTAATCAAGTTACTATTTTCCCACAAAGCATACGTAATTTCTTCTGTGCTTTCTACATCTTGCAGTTTTAGAACATGAAACGTAATTCCGTTACTGCCTGGACAAATTTGACATTCCTGCAAATAACATAAATCAGATGGCTCAGAACACTTTGTTGCGTTTATTATTTCTGACCGAAGTTCATCCAACTCTGTAATGTTACTCCCTCTGAAATTAATCAAGCTCGTACGAAATAAATCATAATTTGCGCAATAGATACAGAGACAAACTTCTTTGATGGGGCTAAGTAAAACATATTTTGGTCGCAAACTATAAAACTTCGATTTACCAATTTTTAATTCCGGATAATCATTTTTGAATGCTTTATACGTTGCTTTCAGACTTTGAGTAAGAAAACGTTTAACTTTCTTCTCTTTTTTATCATTTATTTTAACGGTAATAACGTCACTCTTATTAGGACTCTGTCTTGAACAATTAAAATTGTCATTTATATAATATTCCATAACAATTTGTTCGGTCCTTTCGTCAATTGGATGGCCTGTGTACGCTTCTGGTTCTGAATAAACTCCCTTTTCTTGTGCAAGACTTTTCGCTCTTTCTATCATGTACAATGTTATGTATGGAAATAAAGATAAAATTTAATTTTTCGTTAAGGATGAGGGTAGCAAAGTCAGAATTTTTACTTTTTCTGATACCGTAGAACACTTTTGCATGGCTAAACCAACATTTTGTACCCATTCTGTACAACGGCATGCAGTTGATTCGTTTGCTTTTATAGAAACGTCATAAACATTATTCAACTTCACATCGAGGGCATTAGACAATGTTGAAAGTATATTTTTCGTTTTCTTTTTTACGTAATTTTCAATTGATTTTTCACGTATAAGATTTTTCCTCTTAAGAGACGATACACATCCTGAGAAAAATGTACTTATTTTATTATTAAATTCTTCCACGCGTTCTGGAGTACTTGGCAAAAAATCTTCATCTCTATCGATTCCGTTGTCGATAAAATTATCATCCGTTGAAAACTCATTGTCAGTGCTAGTCACCAATTCTAAAGCATGCTCGTAACAACGTCTACACAGATATGTAGAGGGGGTCAAAGGTAAATCAGGATAGAGAAGCTTCAATAGATGAGCAAGATTCTCAAGTTGTTTAAAACGCACGGAATTAGGTTCGTAAAAAATTTTTTTGTGCTTATTTAAAAAATCTGCACATTTGATTCTCTTCGTTGAATAATTTTGAGACATCGTAGTTAAGTTAATCAGGTGAAATATATAATAATTTTCAAAAATATGATAGTTTTAAAAAATAGTGGAGGTGTACTTATAGCAGAAACCGAACTTTTCTTGGTACATAAAAGATCTAACGATAGCCATCTAGCGGACCAATGTATAAGTACATAAACTCATACGTGTACATATATGTATTACTTACGCTCATGTACATATATGTATTACTTAACTACTAAAAACAAAGGTAGTTATAAAAATAAAAAATCTAAAAGACAAAAATAAAAAATACAACAGATACTATGTGTACTTGTATATTGCAAAGATAAAAACCTTTATATTGACTGTTATACTATTGAATATATGTAAGGGTTAAGCGTGAAAAATTTGGGTGTGTATTATCTCATTAATGATCGTTATTCCTGGGCACGGGTCGGGAATTTCACAAATACGTCTAGATAGGTATTTAGGTCCTCTATCAGGACAAACAAAAATTGAGCAAAAAAAAAATGGTGTATTTGAGAAAAATGCACTTTTCTAAAAAGTGCATTTTTCAGTAAAAAGTACATAACTCGTGCATTTTTAATTTTTTTTAAAAGTAACATAAAGAACGTGAAAGAGGGCTCAAACCTTAGTGAAATTATGTGTTACACGCTAAAAAGCTTAAAAAACTGGTGAAGCAGTAGAGGTTTGAAAATTACATTGAAAAAATTTTTTTCTAAGTAAGGTTTTTCTCGGAATTTTTTGCCATTGCTGAACGTATGAAATTTTGATGCAACAAAAAAATAAAAATATACGGGTCAAATAATTTTTGGAGAAGAACATGAATACTTTAATTCCAAAATGATCGGTGACATAGGCATATGCGGTCCACCTGATTTGAAATGGATTCGGCCTTAACGTTTAAAAGGTTATGCGTGACGGTCACTAACGGGCACGTTCGACACGAAATAATGTCCATTGGGTGTACGAAATAGAGAGAGGAAAGTGCACGGGTGACGAGAAAAAAGAGTTAGTTGATCAAACTTTAATGTACCTATTTCATCACCTTATTTTTTTCTTTTTTTAATGAATGTGTTTCTGATGCCCGCCCCGACCAGCAAAACCTCGGCTTCGCCTCGGTCTTGCAAATGTCTGGCGGGCATCATACTATCTCTGCAACAGCGAAAGTAGCAGACGCTCAAAAAACAAGCTCTCCACGCCGGGTCGAAAAGAAACAGTCGGTAATATCGACCGAGCTACCCAAAGCGGCCGAGAGAGGCATTACTATCGAGCGGGCCGAAAGAAAAACTAACACTCAAACACAGCTAGCAGACGACAATGCAATTTTATTAATTATTTAACAATTACAGAACGTACTTTCGGCCGGGGAGTAAGAAAAATAGTATACAATATTTGGACCGGAAATTGGATGCCCTGGGCGTGCGTCATGACCACGCACGCCCCGGAAATCCAATTTCCGGCCCACGTGTCGTAATATACTATTTCTTTAGACAAAGAGTAAAAAATTAATGTTTTGTATAAAAATGTTTTACTTAAACCACCAGGACCGTCTATAAAATGAATCTTATGTTCATTATTTAATAATTTCTCAAAAATATACCATTGTTCTAAATTTAATTGAGTATACATGTTACTAAACATTTCTTCACAGAATAAAATTTCAGTCTTATTAACTTCATTACATTCAATTTTTAAGATTTTATTTGGTTCAGGCAACCCAAAATCTATACATGATTTTTCGTTTAATGATAATATTTCATTTATTTGTATGAGGGCATTGTTTAATTTATCATCTTTAAAATCTTCTATGAATAAGTTATTAAATTCCTTCCAAATATTATTACCATTAATATTTTCAGATAGTAAATACCAATCAAAAAATTGACGTAGTTGATATTCTAACATAACGTCACAAGCTTCTTTAAAAATATTTTTTATTTGTAAGTCATCATCAACTAAACCCATTTTTATTGCAGTTTCTCTGTATGTGTTATATGTAATTTTTTCATACGTTCGTAAATCTTGAAACGAAATTGCACCTTTAACACGATTTAAAATTAATTTTAAATGAAATCGTTCAATATCCTTTGGAGAAACAATATTTAAACGACCTACTATATAATTGTCTTGATTTCGTTTTCGTTTGATCCAACACTTATTTTTAAAGTTGTAATATTTAGGTATATTAACATATTTTATATTCCTTGCATAATTATCTTTTTTATTTAAATCAAACTATGCTGTTAATGTTGTTTTATAATTTTCTAAAGCTTCAGTCTCGTTATTTTCTTCAAAAATAATTCTTTGTTGATTTTCTGTATGATTTTCTGTATGAAAAATTTATATTTATTTAATAGAACAAAATTAATACGTGAAAATTTTACATTTTTTTTAACAAAGGAATAGGCCATTTTTTACTAACTTTTTATTATGAAAAAACAATGAAATATTTAATGGAAAATGAATTCAAAGGTAATAAAAAAAGGGAGACCTCTATAAAAAAAGCGCGCCTATCGATCTACTTCTTGGGTGGCATGGAAAAGATAGACTTATTTGTGTTAAAAAAAATATCAATAATCCTCATTGTTTGGAGACAATATACAATTTTCCCATATACCTTACAGAAAGTTATTTGTGCTTAATCTTTAATTTCAGGGTCAAAAACGTCACATAACCTCATTCCTAGAAACTGCGAAGCCTATGCTCGTATGTCTATTTTTTCCGATGATTAGTGCCGTTTATAATTATTTACGGCCCCAGCGAAGCGAGACTCCCTGACATCAGTGTGAAAACATAATACTTTACGTGTGGTGTGAGAAAAAAAGATCTTTGTCGCATGTATACCGAGATGATAAATACGATTAAAGAAAAAAGTGAATATGGGGGGTGGTAAGAGGGGGTGAACGAGGGGCGGGCGGAGGAGGGGGCAGAGAGGCGCCTGAGGGGCGGGTGAGGGGCGGGCGGAGGAGCGGGCAGAGGGACGGTGAGGGGCGGATAAGGGGGGGCTGATGTTCAAAAACAACACTAACATCTATATAACATAGATATATATATATATATATATATATATATATATATATATATATATACTAGGGCGGCTCCGCCCTCTGCTCGCTCCGCTCGCCAACCCCCATTTTTAGCGTGAATTGTTAAAAAAAATATAGTAAAATTTAATACAACTGGAAACTCAATTTTGTTGTTTAAATCTAGAAACACTACGATGTTTTTTTCTATTTAGAAAAAATTCTTTTCTAAATTTGCGTGCCTATATTGTAGATCGATTCTCTGAGCATTTTAAGTGCCGGTTTTTCACCATGACCTCGTATACATATGTGTACAGTACATATACATTTACTGTTTTACTTATGTGTGCAAAAAATTTATAAAAACGTTGGCGCTGTTTATTACGCCTAATAGTGTAAGGTCATGCTCATATTATTATATGTATTTTAATGTGTAGTCAGTTTTTTAGCGTGTTATTTACTAAAGTTAACAGTTTTTCACACCACCATTGAGGTACTGTTATAGGCGCGTTGAATTTTTGATTTTATTGTGCTTAGGTGTTTTATATAACAAATATTAATAATTAGATAGGATAATGGGACATGCCAAAATAATATAAAATTATTGTTAATCATTTTTTATATAATAAGCCCTAAACACAACCATGGAATTCATCGTCAATAACCCTAAAAACCATAGGAGTCGTCCCTCCGTCCTCCTTGACTCCAACCTATCCCATCCTTCCTCCACCATGGAAGATGTGAATCAATTTTCATTAATAAATTTTATCAATTTTAATTAATTTTAAATAATTTGTATTAATAATTTTTAATTAATGTAATGAAAATTGATTCCCATCTTTATTACATTTAATAAAAAAATATTTCATGTAAATATATTTATATTGAAATTTTTGTTATTATATGTAATAAAATAATCAGATTATTTATATGATATTATGCTTATAAGAAATTACAACATGTCTTATACTTTCGTAAAAGAATAATATTATAAATAAAATGATTATTGATATAAATTTAGTTGGGTTTATTTTGATCTATATAAATTTAGATAAAAATATATATAAAAAAAAATAATAATTTTTGAAAAAGTTTATTAAAAAGTGTAGATTAAATGTCAAAAATTTCTTTCCAAACAATGTTATTAATTATTAAATAGTTGAGGACGATCTTTGGAGGCAAAATGAAATGATCTTATTTCTTTATGGCAACGTTTCGTTGGCTTAGTACGCCAACCTCATCAGATCTTTATTCAAAACACAGAAATAAATTAACATATAAAACTTTTTTTTAAAGACAATTAAACCACAAAGTGTAAATACAAAAATCAAAATTACCGAAATTATAAACGCATATATCATACGTCGATCAGATGTTATTCTCGACTGAAAACAATAACACGTACACTGTATTTATATACGCTGGACAATGTTTACATAAAGAGTTACACAGCATCAAGTTCGTTAATAATAGGAAAATACATTGTACTTAGTCTTTGGATATCTTCCTTTTTATTAATACTATTTTGATTGCTTTTTATATAGATCATTTCGGAAATCAGTCTTTTTTGTAATTGCTTTCAAAATCTAAAATGGATGTATTTTCCCAATCGAACTCATGTTTGTTTTCTAATCGATGTGTACTCACAACAGACTCTTTATTTTTGTTTATTTTATGTTCATTAATGCGTGTGTGTAACGATCTTTTAGTTTCTCCTATGTATGTAGCAGAGCAATTTAGGCAATCAAATTTATACACCACATTAGTACGATCCCATTTTTTGGTTATGTCTTTGCCTAACCGAATGATCGAAGACAAACTTTTATTCAATAATGGGATTGTACAAATGTTATAAGATTTTAACATATTAGATAGACTATTAAAATCTTTGGTAAACGGTAAAGACAATTTTGGTAATTTTTCATAGCAATTTTGGTGCGTATTATATGTATAACCATACTTATATTTTTTAAATCTAATTTCGATATGTTTTTCTATAAACCACATAGGATAATCATTGTTACGTAAAATCTTCTTTATGAGTTTTATATTGTCTAAGTGAAAATTAGAATCTGAGAGTAAAAACGCCCTATCAATTAGGTTAAAAATAATATTCTTTTTTTGCTGTGTTGGATGATTTGAAAAATAATTGATTACACGTCCCGATGATGTCGGTTTTTGGTACCAATTTGTCAAAATTTTATTATCAGTTCTAATTAATGTCATATCTAAAAAATTAATTTTTTTATTCTCTTCTAGTTCATAAGTAAATTTTAAATTTATGGCATAAGCATTAAAAACTTTTATCACTGTGTCAATGTGTTGTTTTTTAACACAAATAAGCGTGTCGTCAACATATCTGTAATAAAAAATAGGGATACAGTCATAATTTAGTTCTAATTCTCGTAAGCAATTCTTTTCCAAATCATCCATTACAATGTCCGCAAATAATGGTGAAATCGGTGAACCCATCGGGGTTCCATAAATTTGTTGATAGGTTTGACCATTAAAAGTAAAAAACGTATTATTAAACAGAAAAACGGTGCATTCTTTTAATTCTTCAAGCAGGATCTTACAGTGATTATGGATGGAAACCGCTCTTCTATCTAAACTATCCAACACTAATTCGCACGAGATGTTTCTAAATAACGACGTTACGTCTAATGACAGTAAAGTATATTCATCCGTTATTATTATATTTTTTAATTTTTCTTTCAATTCAAAACTGTTATTGATATGTGAACTAGGCTTAGGTATCGCATTCTTAAGTTCTTGATATACTATTTTTGCTAAGAAATACGTGGGACTATTAACTAATGAAACAATAGGACGTAACGGTACATCAATTTTATGAATCTTTGGTAATCCATAATATTTCGCCAGTGTCGTATCAGATTGAGTTAAACTATTTTTATGAAAATTTTTGTACAAAAAACCATTATTATTTAAATAATTTAACATACTATATGTTCCATCTTTTAAACGTTTTAGTGGATTTTTACTTATCTTTTTATATGTTTTATCATCCGATAATAGCTTCACCATCTTTTCGTTATAGATTGATTTTTCTAAACAAACCGTTACATTGCCTTTATCTGCTTTTGTAAAGAAAATATCATTATGCGCTTTTAAAAAGTTTTTGGTTATTTTTAGTTTTTTTGATAAAGATCTGTATGTATATGGTATATGTATATCAGTATTAACAGCCTTTTTTAAAGATCTTGTGACTTTTTTCCGTATTTCATTTTTCTCGTCATTGTTAATATGTACTGAATTGAGACAGTTTTCAACATTTTTTATTGTATTAACTATATCGTTATTAGAAATTTTTGAAATATGGCTGAAATTTGAACCCAATGTAACAATATCAATAACTTCCGACGGAATTTGAACATTCGTTAAATTCTTAAGCCACGTACTTTTATTACTATTGACGCTTGCGTTTGACTTTAAAGAGGCAAGCTTATTCATATGCATAGAATCAAATTTTTCACGCATCGTTTTAGATTTATTTGAAGTGAATAAGAAAAACTTATCTATAGTCAAAGCGTCTAGCGTGGAAAGTGTAATTTTTTCTTTTATAACATTTAGGTTTTTTTCGATAAATTTTATATGAAAGTTGATATCTCGGATTTCTAAATTTAACAACTTAGTTGCGAAATATTTCATAAAATTTTTTAACTTTTTTTTACATGTCCTACTATGAAAACTTATATTGAAAAACTTTTTACTTAAATTTTTAATGTGTTGTAGTGTCACTCCAAATTTTCTGCATTCAAGAAGATAGCATCGTTGTGAATTACTGTTCGCCAGTAGTCGATTTGATCTTGTCCATCTTTGAAGAAGCTTCCATGTATCCATTCCATGTGTTTGTCTAATATATTCAAAGAAAGATGATGTTGTAGGGGAGTCTGTTTCCGATCGAAGATTCAGGTTCAATGTTGAATGTATAACGCCATCCATTTTTATATTAATTATTGATGAATTTTCTAAAAGATTTTCAATAAATATATTGTTAGGATTTTTACATCGGGATAAAGCAACATATAATTGGCCATGTGAAAATAAAGGTCGTCTAATGTAAATACCTAGAGAATTAAAACTTTGACCTTGAGATTTATTTATTGTTATAGCAAAAGCGAATACAACTGGAAATTGTTTTCTAAAAAGTGTAAACGGAAATGAAAAAGAATCTCCAGTATTTAATGTTATTCGTGGTATAAAAACTTCTTCACCAATTCTTTCCCCCGTAATTATTTCAGCTTTAATATTGTGATTAAATAAACCTGTAATTTTCAAGCGTGTACCATTACACATTCCTTCTGATATACTTATATTTCTAATTAACATTAAAATTGCATTTATTTTTAATTTTAATTCATGTGGTGGTAGACCTTCTCTAATATTATTAAGTATTTCTATTGGGTAATTTAAGTGAATATTTTCATCTGTTTGATCAACTCCTTTATGCGTTGCGTAATCTAAACTATAATATGTATACGTTTTACCATGTAATAAGTTCAAAACTTTATTATTTATAAGTTTAGTATCGTCATTATGTGGAGCTTGTATTATACGATCTACGGAATTTTCGAGATTGATATCATCATAAATTTTATTACATACATTTCCGGTCTTCCATTTATTTAGAACTATAAATGGATTAATTTTACCTTCACCTAACTCTAATAAAAATGAAGCAAATTGTTTATTTTTTGAGTGAATATTTTCAGTTAATTTTAAAACTTTAAAGAGAGGCCATAAATGAGAAAATTTGATTGTGTCCTGTACTATACTGTCTCGGTAACCATGTTTTAGGACTGGCAGAATTTGTCTAAAATCGCCTCCTAAAACTATCAATTTACTACCAAATGGAACATCACTGTAACATATATCTTTGAGTGTTTGATCAAGAATTTCCAAAGCTTTTTTTGGGATCATTGATGCTTCATCCCAAACTATAATATCTACTTCCCGTAATTTTTTTTATCTGATTCTAATTTTAGAAAAGCACTTTCAATACTGTTTAAATCTAAAGGAAGTCTAAAAGTGCGATGACTTGTCATTCCTCTAGGTAATAAAATAGATGCGATTTCTGTCCAAGCCATAGATAAAATTTTTTTATTCATAGATAAAAAGTGATATATTAAAGTCTTGTATATGAAAGTTTTTCCTGAACCTCCAGGAATCAATAAAATAAATTTTATTTTTGTTAGTTATAATTTCATTAAAAATTAATCTTTGATTAGTAGTTAATTGATTAAACAAAATTTCAAAAAGATTTTTACTGTTTGCTAAATTTTCAGGACTTTCTTCGATATTATTTATTATTGGTTCAGGTAAACTATAATCTTTCCAACTTTTATCTTCAGTTTGTAATATATTTTGAATGTGTGACAAAGCATTATTTTTTTTATTTTCTTGAAAATCTTCAGTAAAAAATTTTTTGAATTTATTCCAAATTAAATTATCTTGAATATTTTCAGCTAAGATAAATAATGCAAAGAATTTACGTAATTGAAAAGGAAGCATGATATTACTTGCTTCATCAAAAATAATATAAATTTGGGAATCATCTTCTATTAAACCCATAGCAAGTGCTGCTTCTTTATATGTTTCATATGAGACGTTATTAAATGTTCGTAAATCTTTAAAAGAAGTAGCACCTTTTATGCGGTTTAACAGTAATTTAAGAAAAAATCTTTCATTATCTTTAGGTGAAACAATATTTAATCGTCCAATCGCATCAAATTGTTTATAGCGTTCTCTACGTTTCCATACTTTAGATTTGGTAAATCCATAATATCACAATCATATGAGGGTGTGTTCTATTTTGTGTCCTACATTATGTGTCACGTTATTAAAGGCATACCCTAATGTGACTAAGGCTTACATTAAGACTACACGTAAAAAGGAAAGGCGAACTTATACACATTTTTTAAACGTGACCTTAGGAAGAGTGTACATAAGCGCTGTGCTGTGCTGTGCGGTGCGTTTCCGATGCCGGTGCTGTTGGTGCATTGGCTACTTGTAGAACTACGCCGCTGATTGGTTGATGTTTAAATACGGACCAATCAGAAAAGTAGTTCCGTAAGTAGCCAACGCACCAATAACACGGGCATCACGCAGCATCGCACAGCACAGTACCGCACAGCGCTTTCGTACACCCTCCAATACATTTTATAACATTTAAGGAAAGGCGAACTTATACAAATTTTTTAAACGTGACCTTAGGAAGAGTGTACATAAGCGCTGTACTGTGCTGTGCGGTGCGTTTCCGATGCCGGTGCTGTTGGTGCATTGGCTACTTAAAGAACTACGCTGCTGATTGGTTGATGTTTAAATACCGACCAATCAGAAAAGTAGTTCCGTAAGAAGCCAACGCAACAATAACACGGGCATCACGCAGCATCGCACAGCACAGTACTGCACAGAGCTTACGTACACCCTCCAATACATCTGATAACATTTAAGGTAGTTATAATTGTTTATAAAATCATGAATAAGGTTATAAAAATAATTATCTTCAATTGGCTATAACTTTCTGGGTCTTGAATAATTTTAAATTTTTCCTTGGGCAAGTCCCCGTGAAAGAATAAAATAAGACCTAGATAATTAAAATTTGTTAAGAAACAAAAAAGATAGAGATTTATTATAAATAATTGTTTGTGCTGCTTCTAAAATATCGACATTTTGTTAAAAAAAATTATTTTAGTCATGTTAAATACACTATATTTATAGTATTAATGTATTATTATTAGATTAAACTATAATCATTATTTAAGCCATACCCTGATGTAATTAAGGCTTCTTACATGCAAAAAGGAACGGGGAACTTATACAAATTTTTTAAACTTGACCTTATAATTGATAACATTTAATACTATAATTATTTAATAATATAGAAACAACATCAATAATATTAACAATATCAAATCATTCGTAATATATATGAAATGTATAACAAAATGAGAAAAACAATATAATATTAAGAGGAGGGGTAGGAGGAGGGGGGAGGAGGGATTTTGAGGAGGGGATAAGGGGGGAGGAGAGGGAGGAGAGGTTTTGAGGAGCAAATGTAATACTAAAAACTCTTATTTCTAATCTCAATTTTCCGTTATTTTGAGGAGGGGTTGAGGATGGGCTGTAAGGAGGGGGTGGAGGGGGGGGGGGGGCTGGGTACCCTACAAGCCTCTTGCAGCTATATACTATAGGAAGATATATATATATTCACATCTGGGACGCATTTTGAGGATTATATAAGTCATATATACCGAATTTTGAGGATTTTGTAGGCATTTTGAGGAGTCTCCTCAAAAGTCCAAAGCACTCGAGAGGCATTTTGAGGATTTTTCAGCGGTTTCCACAATAGTGTGTTAATACATCGATTTCGGAAATTCCGTGATATTTTTCCGTAAAAGCGGGCGCCGCAGGCGTCGTGGTGTTAGTCAATAACCTTAGGGTCATTATTTCTTTAGTCACGCGCTTGTTTATTGGTTGTTTATAACAATGTTTATATTTGTGTCACCACTATTGTACAAATTCTTTATGAAATCCTCAAAATACCGTCCAATGATATATATATATATATATATATATATATATATATATATATATATATATATATATATATATATATATATATATATATATATATATATATATATATATATATATATAAGTAAGTATACTGTTATTATCCAGGACTCCTCTAGGTTTTCTGCAATAGAAGTAGGTAAGGGCGGCGCTGCGCGCCGCCATTGTCGGAGATAATCAGATCCCGAAGCAACTGACTGACGCAGAGACAAGGTGGTGGCTGCGAATTGAGATCGGCGAGTTTAATCTCCGCGCGCTGTTGGATCCGGGAGCCTCCACGACGGTGATAGGCTCTGTCGGACTCCAACTAGCGGGAGTTTGTAGCGTCTGAAAAAAGAGGGGTAAGTTTAGCGGATGGAAGCCGCAGCCACTTGCTAGGCCACGCGATGCTGCCCATCACTGTGGCTGGCCTCACTCGCGTTATCCGAGTCGCCATAATGCCGAACTTAGATGCCGACTGCTACTTAAGGGTCAATTTTGTACGAGCGTTTAGAGCCATACTAGACCCGGACACGGATAGGCTATTCTGTAAGGAGACGGAAGCCTATGTCGAGCTGGAAGTAGCCAGCTTGACCCGCGATCCTAGCTCGGTAGCGGCAATTGGGCTCAAGGACGCTACAGACCTTCAGCGAGAGGAGCTGAAGGCCATGGTGGACGAGATCCTAGGCAAGCTCCCGCCAGGACTAGGTTGCGTCAGAGGCGTGAAGCATGAGATTCATGTAGGAAACGCTCGACCAATCAAGCAGCGCCATTATCCAGTGTCGGATAAGGTGCAGGAGGAGATGCATCGCCAGGTTTGCGAAATGCTGAACCAAGGCATCATGAGCCCTCCAAAAGTGGTTGGTCGAGCCCTGTCGTGATGACGCCGACGAGCGACAGCACACGACGGTTCTGCAACGACCTGCGGAAGGTGAAGGCAGTCACCGACTGAATACGGCTGTGCACAGCTCTACCGGAGTCAGCCCCGCCATGTTGCTTTACGGTAGGCAGCCAGAGCCCCCTGGCACGCAGTGTAGGCTGCAAGAGGTTGCGGCAGAGACCCCGGCGCAAAAAGAAAGTTTGGCTCGTTCGAAGGAGCGGCTTGACGCGCTTCCGAACCTTCATCAACGAGCGACCTCTCAGGCGAGAGTGGCTCAAGAGCGCCAAGCCAGCTATTATGACGCCGGCAGGCGGGAGCCAGAATTTAAGCCGGGAGACAGGGTCCGGAAACGCAGTCACACACTCTCCTCGGCCGTGAAGGGCATCGCGGCGAAACTAGCCCCTAGGTTTGAAGGGCCGTATTGGATTACGGCCGTGCTAGGATCCAACACCTACAGATTGATAGGTGAGGGAGGCCAAATCGAGGAGATAGTGGCCGCAGACCAGCTTAAGCCCTATTACAGTGAGTCGCCTGAGTCGAATGAGGTAGACGCGGAAGGCGACTCAGAGGCAATGCCTGCGGATGGATCGCCCGTCTCCCAGGAGACAGGGGCAACCCCCAAAACAACGCGGTGGAGACCGCTGACGTTGCGCGACCAAATTACGGCTCCTGCCGGAGCACCTTCGGTAGGACACGGAGCCGCGAATGCTCCTCGTAGGGGATGCGGTCGTCCCCGCAAGACCCCGTAGCGTTGCGAGCCTAGCGCTTCTTCCCTCCCCCAAAACTTGCGATAAACTACGCGCGAATAACGTTAACACTGGCCTAACCTGAGATCTCCTTTTCAGATGTTGGAGGTTCCCGAGCAAACGTTGGTGGAGGCAATGGCCGCACTCATCACCCTCGACCTGGGCAAGCCAGTCGAGGGCATGGCCCAGGCTGTGCTCCACCTCCTGTGAGAACGCCGGCGCCTCGAGGGCGAAGCCCGGGACCTGCTGAGGGAGCAGCCCCACATCGAGGAGGCCGACGAGCAGGAGACGAGCCCGGCGGGCACCAACCCAGGCGTGCCGCGTCTCGCGCCCAAGGAGGAGCTCGCCACGCCGCCATGCGGCGAAATGCCATGCGACGGAGGCCCACCTCCTGCCATCCGAGCCAGCCTTGGACGAATTGCGGGTCGGGCTGACGGCTGTCAGGGACATGGACCGCGCCGCCAACCAGGCCCGCGCCGAGGTCTTCGCCGCCTTCGAGCGGTACACCGAGACCTGCGGGGAACAGCACCCGGAAGCCGCCGAATGGTGGAGGCCAAGAGAGAGGAGGCCGAGCACCTCGTCACCTGGCTAGCGGAGCGGCGCTCCCGCCTTCAACGCGAGAAGGAGGAAGAGGAGGCATGCCTCCGCGCCACATCCGAGCGGGCTCTGGGAAAGGCCCGTGCCCGCCGCATCGCCGAGGAGGCCGAGCTTCAGGCCGCACGCGCCCGGTTGAATGAGGCCCGCCGAGCCGAGGAGAGGGCGGCCGTCGACCTAGGCCTCGCTAGGGAGCGTTCGCCCGTCCGGCTGAACCTCCAGGAGCAGGACGCCCCCGCTTCTGTTATGTGTACGGGTGGTCAGTGGTTCGTGTGCCTCGCAAGTGCCCTAGGGTGGCCACGCACCCACCGAGACCCTCTGCCCCTCCCCGTGGCTAGCCCGGGGAGGGACGCTGACAGGCCTGAAGGCCCCTCCCTTCGAGGGGCAGTGTTGGACAGTTTTGTTTGTGTAAATATTTTGTATATATTTTTGTTACTCCGATAGTTATTTGGTACATATTGTAAATAGGTGAATAATGCCCCAGAGGCTGCAATAAAGGGAAGAGCCTCCACCTGCCTAGTTGTTCGCCTTATTTCTTCGGCTTTCCTTTTCCTCGATGTTACGTCCAGGGTACGCTAAATCTGCGTGGAGGGTGTAACAGGCGCATGAATAAAGAGAGAGTAGTAGTGCATAGAGTGTCGCGAGATTTGAATCTCGCGCGCTTGTACGTATCGCGACTCATCGCGCGCCAAGCGGGACGCGCGGGAGGCGGATCAATAAGAAGAAGGACGACGCCGCGACGCTCCGAAGGGACGCCGCGGCCATTTTCTCAGTCCAGTCTCGCCGCGTAACAGGTGTGCACGTGCCCGGTAGTGCTCCGCCAGTGCCGCATCAAGCCCCGCGCCTCGTGCTCTCCGCGCCTCCGATCCGCCGCCAGACCAGCAGCAACGCAGCGTCGGCTGCCTTCGCCAGCGGAGAAGAGGAGAAGAGAAGGAGAGAGGAAGAGAGAACGAGCGAAAGAGTCCGCGGCACCCAAGGCGCGAGCAGCCACGAGACCCGACGCCTCAAAGAGAGGAAGAGAGAGAGAGAGAGAGAGAGAGAGAGAGAGAGAGAGAGAGAGAGAGAGAGAGAGAGAGAGAGAGAGAGAGAGAGAGAGAGAGAGAGAGAGAGAGAGAGGACCTCCGTGCGTGGGCTGGCCAGCTCAAACGTAAGTAGCGGATCTACTGTATGCCGCGTAGGTTTTGCGTGCGAGCGGCTCCGGGTGAATAGTGTCTCGCGGATCCGACGCCGCTTGCATTGAGGCAAGCGGCCTCGTGTGCGCGCCTGCAGCGGCCATTTTGTGGCACCGTGCGACGCGGGAGTGCCGTCTGTGCGTTCAGCCGGCTCCGCGTAAGTCTCGGCCTGCGCGTTTAATTCAGTAGGAATTGTTCTGGCTTCGCGCCCCTTAGCGCGAAATCCCATGCCCTTTAATAAACTTGGTTTTTCGTTTGTAATCTTGTAGTCACGCGTCATTTCTTTTGTGAGTAACCGTTCCCTATCTCCCCGAATACCGCCCTCTACCTTTTCAGCAGCTGCAGCTAGTCGGAGACATCACCTTCTAGAGGAGCATCGTCACGGGGAAACTGTCAGTTAAAGTCGCTCAGGTTACCCTGAGCGACGTTGTACGGGAAAACTGGCGAGGGTAGGTAAGGCTAGTTCATAGCTAGCCGCCGGTGATTCGTGCGCCGAAGTTGGCAGCAGCGGCAGAGCGGAGCGCCAGTTCTAGTAGAAAGCGGCCTAAGCTTTCTACAATAGAAGCCGGGCTCGCTTGTGCGGAGCCTGCGCCAACGCGCTCCTGTCGGCCTACGGGTCCTTCTACAACGGCGAGCTGCCCTGGGCGTAGTAGACACCCGTATATTACCTTCGCACCCCAGAGAGGGATTAATACTCTCTTTTAAATTCACCCCGTTACAATATATATAAATATATATATTCTGGCATTTCTATTAGTTTTCGGGACGTCCCAGAAAATTTTTGGCCAAAACATACATTTAACGCAATGTTCTGGGACCGTTCAAGTCGATTTTGATATAGGGAGATTATTTCTTTAGTCACTTTTTCCGCAATTTCGGTACTAAAAGCGGGGGCCGCAGGCGTTGTGGTGTTAGTCAATACCTTGAGGGATGGTGCTATTGTAGACAATAACGGCGCGTAGCGCCGCCCTTACCTCCTTATACCGCGGCACAACTTCTATTGCAGACAAACCCTAAGAAATCCCAGGTTATTGCGTTATGCATATATATATGGGGCATTCTCTGCAAAACCCACCACCCCCCTGCCCAAAGTTGTAGTAAACCTAGAATATTCTGTGAGGGCTTAAAATTTAGCTTAACATCTCTACTTTTTCATGCCGTTGGGCCTTTTTCGATATCTCAAAATGGTGAACCTAATATGGCGGCTAAAAGAGACAAAAATGGAGGAAAATATCGCAAGAAAAATTCTAATTTAGCCGTTTTTGAGTTTTCCATGAATTTTATTGTTGGAATACAATTTCTAGCAGGCAGGCTAGCTAGAAATAATTTGGCAACACTGCGAGTACCGCGAAACAACCCCAACCACCCCCTTTCCACCAAGAAATCGGGAAAAAAATTCTAATTTAGCCGTTTTTGAGATTGCCATGAATTTTATTTTTGGAATACAACTCTAGCATGCAGGGAAGCTAGAAAAAAATTTGGCAACACTGCAAGTACCGCGGAACTCCACGAAACACCCCCTTTTACACCAAAAAATCGCGAAAAAAATTCTAATTTACCCGTTTTTGAGATTTCCATGAATTTTATTGTTGAAATACAATTTCTAGCATGCAGGCTAGCTAGAAAAAATTTGGCAACACTGCAAGTATCGCGAAACACCCCCAACCACCCCGTTTTACACCAAAAAATCGCGAAAAAAATTCTAATTTAGCCGTTTTTGAGATTGCCAAAAATTTTATTGTTGGAATACAATTTCTAGCATACAGGCTAGCTACAAAAATTTGGCAACGCCGCAAGTACCGCGGGACATCCCTTAAACCACGGTTATTTGAGGCATATTCTACGCAACATTGTCTCTTACAATTGTTCTCTAAAATATAAACTTTCTGTGAAAAGAATTCTATTTCGCCGCTACGAACCGAAAATACAAAAAGGCGGCTGCGTAGAAAGTACAATGAGTCTTACCGCGAGAGGTGTGCACTCCTCTCGTTGCTCGCTCGCGAATCTGATCCTAGGGCCTGATTGAATCAAACGATTTCACGAAAGTCAATAGAAAAGTCGACAATAATATAAAAAAAATGGCGACTTGAGTGTTCCCCTGACAGTCATTGTTGTCACGAATTGATGCGTAATGAAGTGCTATAGGTGCGAAATTCAAATTCATAAGAGTTTTGGTCAGGTGTCGAAATGTGTGCAAAGCGTGGTCTAGGTGTTCGGGGTGGGTGATCATGGAGTCTAGGTAGTGCGCTCCGTAGGTTTTTGTGTCTAGGTGCCAGAACGCATCCAATGCGTGCTCTACGTGTTTGAGGTAGTCGATGATGGAGTCTAGGTAGTGCGCTCCTTAGGTTTTAGTGTCTAGGTGCCGGAACGCATCGAATGCGTGATCTAGGTGTTTGGGGTAGTCGATGATGGAGTCTAGATAGTGCGCTTCGTAGCTTTTTGCGTCTAGGTGTCGGAACAAATTCCGAAAGTGGAAGACGTTGAAAACTACAGAGCGCACCACCTAGACTCCATCATCGACTACCCCAAATACCTAGACCACGCATTCGATGCGTTCCGGCACCTAGACACAAAAACCTACGGAGCGCACTACCTAGACTCCATCATCGCCCACCCCGAATACCTAGACCACGCTTTGCACACATTTCGACACCTGACCAAAACTCTTATGAATTTGAATTTCGCTCCTCTAGCGCTTTATTACGCGTCAATTCGTCACAACAATGACTGTCAGGGGAACACTTAAGTCGCCATTTTTTTTTCTATATTATTGTCGACTTTTCTATTGACTTTCGTGATATCGTTTGATTCAATCAGGCCCCAGGATCAGATTAGCGAGCGAGCAACGAGAGGAGTGCACACCTCTCGCGGTAAGACTCATTGTACTTTCTACGCAGCCGCCTTTTTGTATTTTCGGCTAGTAGCGGCGAAATAGAATTCTTTTCACAGAAAGTTTATATTTTAGAGAAAAATTATAAGAGACCATTTCCATTTGGAATGTTCAGTAGAATATGCCTCAAATAACGATAATTTAAGGGATGTTCCGCGGTACTTGCGGCGTTGTCAAATTTTTGTAGCTAGCCTGCATGCTAGAAATTGTATTCCAACAATAAAATTCTTGGCAATCTCAAAAACGGTTAAATTAGAATTTTTTTCGCGATTTTTTGGTGTAAAAGGGGGTGGTTGAGGGTGTTCCGCGGTACTTGCAGTGATGCCAAATTTTTTCTAGCTAGCCTGCATGCTAAAAATTGTATTCCAACAATAAAATTCTTGGAAATCTCAAAAACGGCTAAATTAGAATTTTTTTCGCGATTTTTTGGTGAAAAAGGGGGTGGTTGGGGATGTTCCGCGGTACTTGCAGTGTTGCCAATTTTTTTTTTAGCTAGCCTGCATGCTAGAAATTGTATTCCAACAATAAAATTCGTAAAAATGTCAAAAACGGCAGAATTAGAATTTTTCTTGCGATTTTTTCCTCCGTTTTTGTCTCTTTAGCCGCCATATTGGGTTTACCATTTTAAGATATCGAAAAAGTCCCAACGGCATTAAAAAGTAGAGATGTTAAGCTAAATTTTAAGCCGTCACAGAATGCCTTATATATATATATATATATATATAAGGAACAGACACAGCAAAAAGAACACCTTGTACTGTTCCTGTAACTGGTCCTGTTCCTCATATATATAGATATATTACCCAATGTTATTTTGTCACTGTTACTGTAACTGTAACTGTTCTTTTTTGCGTGTAATAGGCTACAGTCGTAAGTGAGACGCGAGTCGGACTCAAGTAAGCGAGTGTCCACAATAGCGTCTCATGTGCCTTGTCTTTTGTCTCATGTCTCAAACGCAAAAAAAATCGTCGTCCGAATTCTTATACATTTATAGTTTATGACAAGAGAAAATTATACAGAAAAAATGACCATTGATTAAAAATTATTAAGATTACGGACGATTTTTTTCGCGCTTGAGACATGAGACAAGAGACAAGGAACATGAGACACTATGTGGACACTCGCTTAGGTTTGAAGCCATGCTTTAGTATACCTATGTATACCGTTGTTACGACCCGAGTCGGGGTCTAGGAGTAGAAAGGCGTTTCTACAATGGTCGCCGGGTTGACCAACTGGAACGTGGAATTCGTTGTTCAATTAAGCGCTGAAGCGCAAGGAGTCGCGGGAAGTTAGAAATAAAACTCGAACACAAAAAAGAATTAACTTTAACTTGGTTGTTTATTTAGTTTATCTTAACAATCTGTTGTCGATTCGAACAATTAATCGATGACGCGTGACTTTAAATAACTTAATCTGACAATAAACTGAAGCCAAATTACACGCACTGATGCAATAACCGTTAACAAATCAGAGTACGCGCACTGATGCAATACTCGTTACTAAGCGGTTGGTTACTAAGTAACTCGGAGCTACAAGCTCAACGGCGCAACTTACCTAGTGACAAGCACTAGATTAGTCGGCTACGATCCCAACGTACACGGTGCAAGCACTATGATTAGTCGGCTGTGATCGACTGAAGAGCATCTGGGCGCAACATGCACAAGTGCAGCAGAGTACCAAGCGAGTTGGTAACGACCCAGGTCTAGTCCTCTCTGAGGGTTCATGGCTCGGTGCTCCCTTTTATATCCTAAGCGCGGACCTTAAGCCGTTGACGAGAGGGTATGGGAGGAGTCAGGCCCTCTGGTGACGAAAAGTTGGAACTTCTTGAAGTCGGTTCCGAGGCCTGTAGGCGCCTAGAAGGGCCGAGAGCTTCCCTCTCTTCTCTTGATCACGGGCGAACTTCGTGGTGGGGGAACACCCGTGGATGCTCAGATCCTGACCAAAAATCCCCTCTCGACTTGCGGCGCTTGTGCCGGCCTCTCGATTGGTTCCTCTCTGTAGGCCGTTCCGTTGTGATATAGTAGCTCCCGGTAGGTAGTGGGGAGAGTACGATGTAGAGGCTGTAGGGCGCCAAGTTGCCTCAGAGGCTTCCCCCACTCTAGAGTAGAGAGTTGCGGTGGAGGGGCGTCAGACCCGAAAGTAGGGTCGAGAGCGATGAGCGGCGAGCGACAGTTGATGGCGGGGAGGGGTTACTTGTCTCCGATTGGCCGCTCCCCTGCTAGCCGTTACGCTCGTGGCTCCCCGAGTCGGTTGCGCCATGGACCCATGAGCTGATGCAACGTTGCCCAATGAATTCCAGGAGTTGTTGACTGTTGATGACTCATGGCTCGTTCCTTGCCGAGTTCAACCGTCGTGCATTCCAGAGGCCCTTCGCTAATGGTCCTTCTCTGAATTGTTTATGCGCTGCTGAGCCGTTGGCTAATGGATTCCGGGAATTGATTGTCCGTTGGTTGTCGTTGCGCTGGCTAATGGATTTCGGGAACTAATTGACCGTTGATTGTCGTCGTGCTGGCTGTCCTCCTATAAATAGAGCTTTATCCTACCTGAGCGAGCTTTACCCTAGCTATTATTATTACTATAGTTCGTCTCGTAATTATTACTATTTATTATCGCAGGTTCCTACCGTTCATTTAGGGTTTATTGCTAATCTCAAATTGTTCGTTAACACGTTGACCTTGCTATTGATAGTTAAATTATACGGGAGCAATTACTATTTGTTAAGTTAATTAGTTAAATAATTTCATTATCACTCGTTTATTGTCAATTTCTATTGGGGTAATAGTTAATTACTTGTTTATAGATTAGTTAATTAACTAATTAATATATAGATTAATCTTCGGTATTTATTCAAATTATCTTATTATTTATTTGTCGGAACGTTCCGAAATTATTGTAGGGTGACCCTAAATGCAACGATACTCGTTCGCGTGAACGCAGTTCATAACACCGTACTTGAGACTGACTCAGCGTCTATGAATTCCTCTACTCTTTAGTGGACTTGTACGTGGTACATAGTACATATTTTTTTAATCGTATTACTACATTTACGAATCATTTACGATTGAATTAATTTTACACTTCATTTTAATCATGGAATCGAGTAAAGCTGACTCTACTCCAAAGCAAGCCATGGTTTACATTTGCGGAGGTTTGTTACAAAAAAATGTTGTGAATTGTCAAGTTTAGAAAGATTTTAGTTTTATTTTACACTACGTACAGCGGTGTCATACACGGAGAGAAAAATTGAGTAAAAATAAGGCCGTTGTTATATGTACGACAGATTTCCTAACCTCAAAAAAATGTACAACATGTATTAATAGATGAAAGGATACTTGAAAATTTTTAAAATTACATAAATTTTGACAATTAGGTATTGGTAATTGACTAAAGAAATAATATCCCTTCTTATGTGGAAACTATTTTCTTGTGAAAAGTACACGATAGTAAAGTACGAACTTTACGATGGATGTGTTAAAAACGTTATTTGTTCGACAGATTTCCAAACCTCAAAATGTACGATATACATATTAAAACATGAAAGGACACTTGGAAATTTTGACAATTTTTGATAATTGACTAAAGAAATAATATTCTTTCTTGTGTGGAAACTATTTTTTTGCCTGTTATATCAAAATTCTCGTTACTGAAACGATGAGTATTTTTGTCGTAGTAGACAAATCTGTCGTACATATAATAACGCCGTAAAACTAACCCTATTTTCATCCGCAAAGGTTAGTGCATGTAGCGAAGCGCTGAATGCCGGACTCAAATCGTTTTTGCCAGTCGCCCGTAAACGTAAACATAACAGTCGCATGATTTTTCGAAGTTAGGAGGTGCAAACTATATGTGCACGCAAATAAATAAACTTTACGTAGCTTATATATACATTTACATAATTTAATTATAATTGTAATATGCTTTTTTTTATTATAATTTAGCTAAACAAAATCAATTATTAAGAATTGGTTAATGTGCAAAAATATCCTTACCATGGACAGTCAGGCAGAAACTACCGGAGACTCCAGCAATACTAGCTTTATGCCTACTACGCGAGTCACTCAGGCTGTTTTGACCTGAGTCTCTGGTTAGTGATACTGAACTTTTCTCTCCGTGTGCTTATCTTAGCCTCTGCTATTTGTCCATCAGATTTCCATATTGAAGGTATAGCTATATATTCGTAGGTATAGTTCCTTCAATCAAAACAAAACAAATCTTGGAATATTACTATTCTCAAACAACATACTCTAATCTGACGAACGTTCATAAAGAGCACAAAAAGTTTTGAAATCTGAACATATTAAAACTCTGTACATTTCTAGACTTTTTAATAAGTATAAGCTTCTTTTAATCTTTTAGATATAAGTTTAAAAATATTTACAAAATTTATTATGTTTAATCTATTGAGGTTGAGGATGTAGCCTGAAGCTTATACCTCTACAAGGAAGAAAAAAACATCTATTGAGGACCATGTTGATCTCTTTTGTAAACTTAACCAAGTATGACAATGTGTGGGATATGTACCTTCTTTATTTACTGAGAAAATTTAATTTTTAGAATAAATATTTTTTATTTTTACACCTAATTTTTAAACAAATATTTAATAAAAAAAAGTGGTCAAAAAGAGGTCATTTTAATGGGTCTGAAGTTTACAACGTTGGGGCGCAGCAAAATAAAAAAGTAATTCATTTTACTTCAAGTTTATAGTAATTAATATTAATTTTGTATATAGATTTACTGTTTTATAGTATAAAATAGCTTTATAACGAAGGTTTAGATAAAATTTCCATTGTTTAATAACTTGAAGCAATTGTAAAAAATTATTTCGTTGCATTCCAACGATGCAAACTTCAGACCCATTCATTTTAATAGAAAAAACACCAGACCTCAAGTGGTTAATATTATTTCATACAATACATTTCATATTTGGACATAACTGATGACATGTAGATTTTACTTCTGAGATTTTCAATAATTTCATTTATTTATTTATCCAGAGTAATAAATATATTACATTACATATAGTAATCCTGCAGAGGAAAATAAATTCCCTGTTTGCAGGTCTGGAGTATAAAGATACTTAAAACTAAATAAAACATCTTTATTTTATAACATTATAATAAAATTTATATAAACAGTAATAAGTATATATGTTATACCCATTTATCTAAGTTTTAGACTTGGACTCCTATAACAAAATTATAGGATCAAATCGGTTTCAAGGAATATTATCCACAATCCATTTTTTTAACTTGTAGATAGTAGGTATTTTGTCTATTTCTCAAGTTTTGAGCTCATTTGGAAGTAGATTGAAAGTCTTTATTACAGTTATGTAATTGTTTTTTTCGCTTACTCTTTTATCTATTTTAGGTAATATGATAGATTTATTCCTTGTCTTACTATTTTAATTTGTAAATATATTTTTCATTTCGTTGTAATAATATTTTAAATAGTCCAATGTGATTAGTTGCTTAATATTCATTGGTTTATTTTGCTCAAAAGTATTTTTGAAAACTAGTTTAAGTAATCTGTTTTGAATATTTTGAAGCAAATGTTGATTGTTTTTGTAGACATCAGCCCAGGCAATTATCCCATAGTTAATCACACTGTGAAAAAACGCATAGTAAATAACTTTTAAAGTATTTATTTGCACAAATTTATTAATTTTGTAGAAGATGAAATTTAAATAACTTGTTTTTTTGATTAGGTAGTTAATATGTTCATCCCATTTTAGATTGTAATCAAAATTCACTCCTAAATATTTACACGAGTCCACTCTCTTTAATTTTTCTTTGTTAATATAAATATCTAGATTTTTTGTTACACTGTCATAGTAATTCCCGAAAGTTATGTACACCGTTTTACTTATGTTTAATGTCAGTTTATTCAATGCAAGCCATATTGCTACTTTTTCAAGATATTTATTCATTTCCCTTTCAACTTCTTTCCAGGTTTTACCTGACGATATGACTGCTGTCTCATCAGCATATGATAAAATTGAGTTTTCTGGCATTTTTATCAGTAAATCATTGATATATAATATAAAAAGTAGAGGCCCAAGGATTGTTCCTTGGGGCACTTCCATCGTTATTGTTATCGGTTCACTCTCACTTTGGTCAATTCTTATTTTCTGCTTTCTATTTGTTAAGTAGCTTGCATTAATTAATAAGCATTGCCTCTTATCGCGTGCGCTTGCAACTTATGAAGAAGTATATTATGATCAACTGTATCAAAAGGCTTTTGCTAGATGTAGAAATGCGACTATTATGGGCTTACTCTTATCTAAATTCTCATAGATCCTTTTTGTAATATAGCTTAGAGCATCTCTGGTTCCTTTGTTTTTAATAAAGCCAAACTGTTTTTCGCTTAGTATTTTATGCTTGTTGATAAAATCAAAAATTCTTTTGTAGATTACCTTTTCGAAGATTTTTTGAATATTCGATATTAATGATATCGGTCTATAGTAATAATAATAATAATAATAATAATAATAATGTGCTTTATTTAACCTTTCGATTATAATCAAATACTTCTACATTTATATACATTCTCTTCGCTTGACCGACAGTGTCTGAACGCAAGTTTATATATAATATATTATTATTATTTTTTCATTTTATCTTGTTTCTTTTTCCCCTATCTTTCTTCAGTGTCTTCCGTATTTTGTTCTTCTTCACCCTCCCTCTTTTCCTCTCCATTGCATGTTGTCTTTCTGTTCCTTCCCATTCACTTTCCTCTTTTCCTCTCCGCTGTTCTTTAATCCATCTTCTCCTTTGACTATTGTTCTCCATTCTCCGCCCTATCTACCTGCTCCCTTTCTCTCCATCCATTTTCCTCGATCACAATTCTCGCGTCTCTGAATCCCGTCTTCCTTGCGATCTCCTTCATGCTTTCATACGCTTTCGCCCTCTCTCGCCTCTCCGCCATGGATCTCCATTCTTCTATGGATGCCACTCCCTCCTCCTCCCATTTCCTCCTGCCTTCCCATATCCTCTTCCTTGTGTCCTTCCCGTGATATCGGTCTATAGTTATTAACTATTAATTTTTTCCCTGATTTGTAAATTGGTACCACTTCAGCAGCTTTTACTGCATCCGGCCATATTGACTTTTCAATACATTTATTGATGATATGTGCTAAAGGATCTGCTATAAGATCAGATATTGTTTTGAGTGTCTTAGCATTTATTTTATCAACTCTGACATTCTTGATTTTCAAATTTTCAATTAGTTTTTTAATTTCAATTTCATTTGTCGGATTTAGGAATATTGAATTTAAGTTCCTAGGTGGCAGTTGAATAAAATTGTTACTTGGAGCAGTAATCTTCTCGCTCATTTCTTTGCCCATATTGCCGTAATAGTCATTCATGATCTTTGCAATTTTAGATTGGTCTTTTACTATCTCCATGTTTTCATCATATATTTCACTTATATTATTATCTTTATTACATTTGTGCTAATAATATTAACTTTGCGTCTAGATTTAGTATTTTATAGCATAAAATAACTTTAAAACAAAGGTTTAGATAAAATTTCCATTGTTTAGGAACTTTAATCAATCCTGAAAAATTACTTCGTTGCATTCCAAAGATGCAAACTTCAGACCCATAAATTTTTTGGAACACATAATTTCCAAAAGTTATGTATACAGTTTTACTTATGTTTAAAGTTAGTTTACTCAATGTGAGCCATGTTGCTACTTTTTCAAGATATTGATTCATTTCCTTCTCAACTTCTTTCCAGGTTTTACCCAATGAGATAAGGTAAAGGTACCACCTAGGAACAGTTTTCAGCCATAGTAAAAAATTAACCTTATATTTTTAAATATATAACATGTTTAAGTCCCAAATTTTTATATAAGTCAATCAACTAACATCTCTATTGAAGTTATTAAGCCTTCCCATACTTTGTAAAACGGATTAAATTTAAATAATTACAAAAACAGGAAATATGAATATGTCCGTATTAGGAACGCGAATTTTTGACTATGTCCCGACTGGGAACACTTAATGCCCGTCGATTGGAACGGGAATTTTTAACTATGTCCCGACTGGGAACACTTGATGTCCATCAATTAATAAAAATTAGTAATTAATTATTAGGTGAAGATTAATAATAAAACATATTCTTGTATTTCGTTACAAACATTTTATTATAATTATAATAAATAGTAAAACTAATTAGTTCTTTTCTAACTTAATTTTTTTATTAATTGCATTCATTTCTTGTTGCAATAATTTTTTTTGTCAGCTAACTCCTTCTTTTGTGCTTGCAACTTTTTCTTGTTGGCTAGTTTTTCATCTTTCTTTTTCTTTTCTTCAACTTTTTCCATTTCATTATCCCATCATTTATCCATAGGAACAGCAGATGGCTTCTTACACTTTTCATTTGCTGCTATTTGGCTTTGTTTTCTTTTTGGTAAAAATTTTACAGGCATAGTGTAGCAGTCAGCAAAAGCAGTACTTTGGGCAACATTTTCTTTATTAGCTCCTATATCATGTGATACATTCATATTTTCTGAAGAATCATCTGAAGAAATGTTTACTGTGCTATTTTGTAAAATGTTCATATCATCATGTAATTGTTCAGTTTCCGTAAGATCATTGGTAGCAGGTGTTACTTTCATATTTATTGAAGAATCATCTGAAAAAATGTTGATTGTGTTATTTTGTGAAATGACCATATCCTCATGTAATTCTTCAGTTTTCTTAAGATTCTCCATAGGAAATGTGACATTCATATTAATTACAGAATCACTTAAAGAAATATTCGCTGTACATGTGGTATCTTGTAAAATGATCATATCATCTATAACAATAACATTCTTATCGATAGGAGCTATCACTGAACTTTCTTGTAATTCATTACTAATTTCTAAAAGTATTTCTTCGCTTACATCCATACCAACTTCATCGCTTAAGTTTGGACAACTCACATTCATACATTCACTCATTCTTTCTTTGACAGGTGTAGGTACTACTTTAACTGTATGATTTATCAATTTACAACTACTCTTAATTGTAGGCTTTACTTTAGTTTCCTTATTTATATCTGAAAATACAATTTAGAAAATGATTTATAGAAAATCAAGTAATAAAAATCATATTTTAATTAATAATAAAAATTGAATGTAAAAGTGTCATTGTCTGGAGTATTGAAAATAAAAATAGTAAAAATAATTGTTAAAAATTGTAAATAATTATTAAAAATTGTAAATATTTGTTTAAAATTGTAAATATTTGTGTAAATAATAGATAAGGGTCCAAGTCTTATAATCTAATAATATATACCACAAGGTGATTTCTTCATACGAAGTCATTGATTGAAGAGTCCTAAGTTTTCTATGTGATAAGTCCATGTCTCGCTAAACTCTGCTTCCATAAACAAATTGAACAGTTCATCGGGTAAGCTCTCTTCAAAAGCAAATAAAATTTTTTGTTCACAGTTGAATACTCGTGAGGCATCTATATTTACTAACTGTTTCTTCTCTAAGTAGGCATGCATTGCAGCAAACCACCCTCGCAGGTCTTCTGTTACCATTGCTTGGTTGAGAATTAAGTGCTGAGCTGTCCTTGAAGTCAAGTTTGGATGTCTCTTACTGAAGGCCTCAAACCAATGCCGACCTGGCCTGCCATCATTAATGGTGTCTGCTTCTGCAGCTTTAACATATATGCTTGCACACAGTTTAGTAGTTCAGATTTAGTCGCCGGGTGTCTACTTCTTGTTCTGACTAGGAGCTAATTCACAATTTCTTCTTCCTCACTAGCTGATAAAATTGTAGGTGGTGTAGAAATTGTTTTTACTTTTTTAGGGTCTTTAACTACTCTGAATAATGAAGTCCTAGATACTTCATACGTTTGAGCTGCTTTTCGATATGACATACCACTTTTGACTGCATCAGCAGCTGTCTTCAGATTATCTATATTTAATTGCTTCCTTTTCTTCTCTACCTTCTTTATGATCCTGCTTTTTATTTTATTTTTTACAGCATTAACTTTTATTTTCTTGCTTTTCAGACTTTTAACATTTTCTTTAACATTGTTTCGCTTTTTTTTTTTCCTTTCCCACCACTTTCTTTTTATTCTTAGCTACCCTAGTGGAAATGAAAAATGAAAATAACTGTAAATAACTGTAAAAAACTGTAAAAAACTGTAAATAACTGTAAATAACAGTTTATAAGTGTTTGATTTGAGACGTTAATAACAGTTATTTACAGTTATTTACAGTTATTAACAGTTATTAACAGTTATTTACAGTTTTGCAGAAAAGTACCTGCGAAAACAGAGGTGCTGATAAAAGTTAGTTACAGTTATTAACGGTTATTAACAGTTTTTAACAGTTTTTAACAGTTATTAACAGTTATTAATAGTTATTTACAGTTTTGTTGATAAGAAAAAAGTTAGTATTATAGCGAAAAAAATAAACTGTTTATAACTTTAAATATCTGTAAATAACTGTTAATAACTGTTAATAACCGTTAATAACTGTTAATACCCTTTATCAGTACCTCCGTTTTCGCAGGTACTTTTCTGCAAAACTGTAAATAACTGTTAATAACTGTTAATAACTGTAAATAACTATAAATAACTGTTATTAACGTCTCAAATCAAACACTTATAAACTGTTATTTACAGTTATTAACAGTTATTAACAGTTATTTACAAAAATCATTTCCGCTAGGGTACCATTGTCAAAAGTTATGTACCTGTAACAATAAATTTAAAAAAATTTCATTAAATTAATGTCAAATTTGTCGATTTAAAATTTACTTTCCAGAATAAAAGGTTAAATTTTATTTATAGGTTAATTGTAGGTTAGGTTCTGTATTAGTATTAAAATAGTATATTACGATACGTGTGACTAAAGTGGCTCTTTTTGGCACGGCGTGAGGTTAGTGCCCGAGCGCAGCGAGGGCGCTAAATGCCGTGCAATAAAGAGCCACTAAGTCACGAGTATCGTATTAGTATATTATGATACGTGTGGCTAAAGTGGCTCTTTTTTGCACGGCGTAAGGTTAGTGCCCGAGCGCAGCGAGGGCGCTAAACGCCGTGCAATAAAGAGCCACTAAGTCACGAGTATCGTATTTAGTACATTTCGAGACGGGTGCGGAAGGTGATTATTTAGCTCATGTGACGTTTTTCGCACGAGCGAAGCAAGTGAGAAAAGTCACATGAGCTAAAAATCTTCTTACGCACCAGTTTCGAACCGTATTTTATACCACGAGAGCCGAATAATCATATTAAAGTTATTATTTTGAGGTTTGAGGTTAGAGTGGTATAAAATAATATTAATTCATACTTACTGATGTTAACAACATAAATTTAATTATGTTAAACTATTTCGCCAACTTTATATAACTTAATAATACTGCAAATGTTAATATTTCTATTACAATATCATTGCAAATACTACAGTAAAAACGTATTCCAAACACGACATTCGCTTGAGAGACGGTCCGTCGGATTGGAACGCGACTGTTGAGCGTTCCAGACCGAGGAACAGTAAAAATATTTATGTACATCTGAAGGTACGGCTATAAAATTAATTCAAATTTCAAAAAATAAGTGTAATTTTAACAAATATCTCATTCATGGATTGCCAATATTCATATAAACCAAAATTTATACGCAAAAGTCCTATAAATTTATAGATATAAACAATATAAAAAATTCCACAAATCCGAAGTTTTAGAGTTATAAATAAGTATTTTTTCAAGTTTATAAAGACATGTATTTAAACATTTTTTTAAGTTTATATACTTTATGCAAGATTTTAGTAACACTTGCATTATAAACAAAAACTTCTATAAAATCTAATAGTATTTTTGTTTTGGAAGTGGGTGCCCTATTGAAAAATATCGCGCGATGATCGTGCCAGTTTATCGACCATTTTCTGGCGCGATAGTCGCGTGAGTTAGCCGAAATACAACATTAAAAAATAAGTTTTATTTTCACAACTGTGTACGTGCTTGCATAATTGACAAACATTATGACTGTAAATGTATCAGTGCGTAACTGCAGTGTTAATGTACGTGTGAGTATGTGACTGTATGTACACTCGATAGCATTGATCCTCGTGGAACGTGCTTACTGAATTTTAAAATCCTGCAATCCTATTGGACAATTCAAGTGTATCCATTAACTTTAAATGCGATTGTAGAATTTTTAAATTTATCAGGTGCGTTCTACAAGAATCAGTCTATCAAGAAGTGTACATATGCGCATGTGTACACTTATATCAGAACGTGCACGTCCTGTTAAAAAAAATCAGCTAACAAAAATAGCTAAAAAAACAGCTAAAAAATATAGCTATATCGACCTGAAATACAGCTGTATTTCGTTGGATATTTAGTTGTATTTTTTATCTGAAAATTTAGTTAAATTTTTAGCTGTAAATCTAAGTAAACGATTACGACCTATTAACAACTGGAAATTTAGCTAAATCCACCTATGAATAACTGGTAATCCAGTTACATATTTAGTGGCATGGAAATTTCCAGCTACTAATAGGTAAAAATTTAGTTCATTTTTCACTTGTAAATACACCTATAAATTTATTATTAAATGGAAATATAGTTAGATTGAAAGGTGAAAATATAGCTATATTTTTAGCTACAAATAGCTATATTTTAATTTCATTTTATGCTAATAATAACAAAATTTACAGATCATATCTGTTTAACATAGGTATATTGAAAAAGATATATTTATATACATAATATTACTATTTAAAACTAAAAAGAACTTTTCTGCTTCAAATATATTCAAATATATATTTGAGCCGTTATTTACATGGTTTAAATACTATTGGCGTACCCCAGATCACCCATACACACTATAAGTACACTAGCGTATTGACATGAACGACGCCTGAGTTGAAATTATCCAAACTGTCCTTTTCATGATTTGATATGTATGGTTTGCAAGTGATATTAACAAGTGATACATTATTATCACATACCATTGAATTAGGAAAAAATTCACACAGAGAGAAATTTATTTATAAACATCACTGTGTTTATAAGAAAATTTATTATTTTATAGCGCTGGGACACACTCGACATGTGGGATTTTTACTGTTTGAACAGTAATTTTTATGTTAATAGTTTTGAATTTTTAATCGGACTTCAACGAGCAAATATATTATGCGTTAGTCGAATGTCTATTCTCAAATCGAGAAAGGTAGCTTTTGTTTAAGCTTCCTCCTCTCTCGATAAGAATTTTTTGACAAACGGCGACACATAAGAGAAAAATTTTTTTAAAAATGAATAACTATTAATTTCGGAATAAAATATAATATCGGGGAGTTTCGTCCTTGTCGTACTTGGTGGACTCTTCAGGAAGACCCAAGTAGACATATCTTCGACTCCAAAATAATGAAATTACTGTGAATTCTTATAGTGTGTAAGTTGCAATTTTATATGTGGATTTGAAAAATTGGTTGCATCTAGACATTCGACTAACGCATAAGAGATTTGCTCGTTGAAGTCCGATTAAAAATTCAAAACTATTAAGATAGCACCATGAGCGCTTACAACATATTTAGAATCAAATGGCATTCGGACACTAAAATGCCTTTTCTTGTATAATCTTAGTTCCAAGCTTTTAACACTAGATGGCAACCAATTTTTCAAATCCACATATAAAATTACAACTTACACACTATAAGAATTCACAGTAATTTCATTATTTTGGAGTCGAAGATATGTCTACTTGGGTCTTCCTGAAGAGTCCACCAAGTACGACAAGGACGAAACTCCCCGATATTATATTTTATTCCGAAATTAATAGTCATTCATTTAAAAAAAAAATTTTTCTCTTATGTGTGTCGCCGTTTGTCAAAAAATTCTTATCGAGAGAGGAGGAAGCTTAAACAAAAGCTACCTTTCTCGATTTGAGAATAGACATTCGACTAACGCATAAGAGATTTGCTCGTTGAAGTCCGATTAAAAATTCAAAACTATTAAGATAGCACCGCGAGCGCTTACAACATATTTAGAATCAAATGGCATTGGGAGACTAAAACAGGGTTGGTCATTCGATGATTCTGAACTGCACCGAATGGCTACCTTCAGAGCATGGCGAGCGAGAACTGCACTATGCGGGTAATTTCAGAGTGGTCGAGTGAGCACAGCGAGCAGAAACTATAGAATGAGTCGAGGCTAGGTCACTTGGAATGTTTACATTAGTTTATTCTGTACGCACGTGTAAGGAGTTTATTAAAGCATTTTCTTATTAGGTATTTCGTGAAACAAGGTGGAGAAAATTTATTTCTATATTTATCAGATAAGTATAAACATTTCTTTTTCTTTCCTTTTTTGTTAAATATAAAGAAAATTGATTCTTTGTGTTCTTTTTTTATATGTTTCAGATTATTTATATATTTGCGGATATTTGGTAATAATTTTATTACCAAACAGCGTACGACAGTAAGTATGACGAATATTTGAAAAAAATGTTAAATCTAAATATCCGGGGGACGCAATGTCCACTCAAATAGGGGAGCTAAGTAGCCGGGGGACAGGAGGTCGACGCATATAATGGACTTACTCAAACTTGCAACAGTAAGCAAGACGATTATTTAAAAAATGTTTAAAGTCAAATAAGGGAATTACGTAAGGTAAAGTACCCGAATGCGGGACAAATTAAAAATGAAACCGAAATCGGGACAGCAGTGAAATAACTACTATAAAATGTTAGTAGGGTAACGGCATTACTTTGTTAGCATTATTTGTGATATTATGTATGCACGTCAATTTTGTCTTAATTTACTCTTTTAATTGATTGCAAATGGCATCCAAACTTTTCGAGGTTATATTTCAGTAGCGTGAGAAGTCAAATTTTTGTCCAACTTTAGGCGCCTCATAAATAGTTCCCAATACCCGAAAACGGAACACATTTAAAAGTATTGTCCCGACATAGGGTTCGAGTAACGTTTCGATTTAGGTCCCAGCTCGACATAGAGTGTCCAGGAATAGTAGTCGTTTACATGTTTTTTCAACCTTACCTATATTTATTAGAAAAAAGTATTTAAATAGATTTATTTTTGTATAGATTAGTAAGGTAGATTTGTGTATCAATGATTAGATTAAAAAGTTTTTAAAAATTTTGGTTGTCGGTTCTGAAAACACCGTTTGTATATGGTTGTAGGGTGACTTCGCCAGTGAATGAACAAATAAGGAAATTGTAATTTTTGTTATTCACTTAAAAGTCTTAAAAATAGGTTAGAAGTAAAAATCTTTTTTAATTAGTATTTTAAAATATTCAAACTTTACGTCAGTGACCAAATTTTAGATAAAGAATAAAAGTAGAAATGTTGTTTAAAAGAAATCTGTAAATATATATCTCTTAAAAACCAGTAAATAAACACACAGTGCTAGTGACAACACTTTGAAACCAGTGAATGAACACTTACTTTGTCTGTACTTATGTAAGTTCAGTAACCGTTATTTTACAATCTGAATGTTAAAAGTTGACACCAGGATATACACTTTATGTATTAAAACTAAACATTAAATATTAAACATTATTGATTTTTCATACAGTACAGCATGAGGTGCGAATAACGTTCGTTCATTGGGTTTCCGGGATAAGACTCGCGGCCCAGCAAAGAAGTGTTTGTTCGTTCACTAGATTCAGGAGTATAAAACGAACCGAAGTTGGAACACCTAAATTATATTTAAATACTTAACTTTTTTCTTAAAAATAATATCGAATCGACAACTAATACGTACGAGCTTCATTTAGACGTAAGATTTTAGCACAAAAACTTTAGATTTAAAAAAATCTTCAGCATACAGTGCATCTGCATCACCCTTTTATCGAATGGCGTATACTTAATTCTCATCACGATATCGCAATATTAATCATTTTTTTCATCCAAAGCAATTCATTTCATAGCATGTACAATATATAGAATGAAAGGAAATTTCGCAAAGATTTCAAAATCATGATTATATTTGATACACAAAATGTACAAATTATACAATTTTAAATATTATATCAAAATGTTCATTCACTGGTGACAGTTCTAATATACTGGTGTAGTCATCCTACTCCGGATGTGTCCCGCTTTCGGGTACTTTACCTTAGGCATGCGACAGTAACAAGGCGATTATTTAAGAAATTATTGAACCCAAGTAGTCAGGGGTCGACGCAAATAAGGGAGTTACGTAGATGTGCGGTAACAAGCGAAACGATTATTTGAAAAATTCCTCAACCTAAATAGCCGGGGGACGCGAGGTCCACGTAAGTAAAGGAGTTACGTGGATGTGCAACAATAAGCAAAACGATTATTTGAAAAATTTCTCAACCTAAATAGCCGGGGAACGCAAGGTCCACGAAAATAAGAGAATTACGTACACGTGCGACCATAAGCGAATCGATTATTATTATCGTTTCTGCGTTTTGGCCAAATTAGGTGAAACGTAATCTAATTCCGCCAATATTGAAAGAATAGTACAAGGAAACTCATAAATTCTAAAAATTAATAAAATTTACGTTTTGAAATAATAATAGCTTTATTTAATTCTTAAATTCTATGAATAATACTAAGTATTAAGGAAAAAAATGATTTTGGATTTGGCTAACACTGTAGGAGGTGCTTCATTATGACAAATAATGGGACATGTGTCTCGGTGTTTTTGTGAATGGGCCTTTTTGTCCGAGACCCAAGCTATTTTATATCTCAAATGAACAAAATCGATAAAAATGGGGTCTCTTTCTTTAGTTGTACCTTTTCAGAATATTTCGGTCATACAAATAGACTAAAAAGTTTATGAAAGAAGGCAAAAAAAGCTTTAATTTAAACTGTGCATTAAAAAATGTCGATTTTTTAAAAAGTTATAGTCTATCAAAGATAAAGTTAGAAGATAGCTTAAAATACCACTCGTTAAATACTTGAAAAAAAATGAGAAATTTTTAGTGATTTTCTTACTGTATTTTTTATAGCCTATAAGTTTTTAAAAAATCGACATTTTTTAATGAAACACAGCTTAAATTAAAGCTTTTTTGCCTTCTTTTAGAAACTTCTTAATCCATTTACATAACCGAAATATTCAAAACGCTATAACCACAGAAAGATAACCCATTTTTATCAAAAATAGTTGATTTTAGACATAAATTAGCTTTAATCTCGAAACAAAAGGCCGATTCACAAAAACCCTGAGACACGTGTCTCAATATTTGTCATAAAGAAGTGCCCCCTGCAGTTTCAGCCGAATCCAGAACCCGCATTAGTGGTGCTCCCCTTGTAAGTATCAAGGAAAAAAAGGATTTTTTTTTACATTGTAATACATTATCTCTAAATGATTTTGGAATTCTATATGGGAGTTTGCCATAAACTAAACAAAAAATTCATTTTGATCCACGAAATTGATTATTGCTAATCGTATTTTTAAAGTTTCTTTTCATAAAAGGGACACATAAATGACTTTATGAAAGTAGTAAGAATTTTACACCTGCTCATATTTATTGGATCACATCTTCTTTACAGATTAGCCGAATTGAGTGAATTATAGTCGCAAAAGTATTTTGCTTCTATTTAAGCTTTTTAAGCGTTCAACACGGCATTTTTTTTCGTCTTTCTGCCAATTTAGAGGATACATTTTTTCATTTCAATGCCTCTTTTAGGTAACGCTACATATATGTAAGAACGTAAACATCAAAATTTCACACAATCTGTTTATTTTTATTTATTTATCATAATTTGTTTGTCATTTTTAAACTCAAGCTTTTCTCTCAAATCAAAAGATAACTGGATTCTTAAAAAAAAAAAAATTTTTCGTCTTAAAATAAGCTTCAATTCCTTTTCTGACGTTTTAAATTTTGATATTTTACACCAAAGTTATATCCATTTTAATACCACCCTTTCTTGAAAAATCGTAATTTTTAAGAGGCTGTAACTTTTTTCTATATAAATATTTTTACACGAAATTTTGAGGAAAACTTCTTCATTTCATATATAATTGAACCCCAAAGACCCATTTTTGGGAAACAATTTCGGGCAATGTAATGGATTCTTTTCCATGCTCATTTTCTATATATTCTATTATATCGAGGCTTCTCCAGTTCAATATGATGAAATAGTTCTCTCTAGGACTCGCAAGCAACCAATGGAATCATAGATTTGAACATAAGAAAAAATAAGATGTATACATACACTTTTCCCCTTTTGTCCCACCATAATCTCAAAAACAACGGAGTTTTTACATTTTCATTTACTTTCCATAAATGGGTGATGAAAAAATCTTAAAAAAATTTATGTTGATAATATAGAAGGAAAAAAATTACTTTTGGGTATAAAGTGAGGGGGGCATCTGAGGGGAAGGGGGCATGTGGGGGTGCCACTGAGGGGAGTGAAGGAGGCAATGAGGTGCTTTTGAAGATTCTAGCGCGCGCGCGCACACACACACACACACACACACACACACACACACACACACACACACACACACACACACACACACACACACACACACACACACACACACACACACACACACACACACACACACACACACACACACACACACACACACACACACACACACACACACACACACACACACACACACACACACACACACACACACACACACACACACACACACACACACACACACACACACACAGATTTTAACGGTATTTTGAGGGGCGTTGAGGGGGACATTGAGGAGTGGCGAGAGGGCTCATCGGTCAGATTTTTTTCTTACAACTATATAATATAGGGGGATATATATATATATATATATATATATATATATATATATATATATATATATATATATAAAAGCAATTCTCTAGAACTTTTGACTTTTACAGTACTGTAACATATCTTATGGTTCTCAGATATTTAGCTATCTAAGTCAAGTAAATATTTATAAAATCCACTTTCAGTAACATGTTCCCCTAGTGAAAATAGTACCCAAGTTCTTACCCAAGTTTTTAAGTAAGTTTGTACTCAAGTTCTTATGTAAGTTCTTGGGTAAGAACTTACCAGAGTATTTCAACCAAGTTCTTACTACAGAACTTACGTAAGAACTTGAGAACAAAAATAAATCAAAATATTGTAATTACAATTATAATCACAATTGAAATCAATTATTTTTTGCACTAATCTTCAGCCTGTAAGGATCTGAATTATATATTTCAACGCTTAATGTCCCACCATTGGCAAAAATAGCCTCGAAATGTTTTAGATCTACGTTTTATTATTCTTACAATTGTTAATTTGGGAAGTATTAAAACTTTAAAAATATAAAAATTCTTGAAAATTTATAAAAAAAGGGCGTTTTTAATCTTTTCCTGTATTGTAAAATAATCCTATTCGTAAGCATTAAAATTATATCAAAAATTTTTTTCTAAATGACACCAATATCTTTAATAAGCGTCAATCAAAAATAATTAACTGTTTGAAACACTCAATTCCGATCATTATAACTATATCCAGAATAATAAGAGTTTATCTAAATATTAAAAAATCAGCTTTTCTGAAAGTATTTATTAAAAAAAAATTTATTTCCTCAAAAAGTATTACAAATAACTTAAAAACTATGTCTTGTATTTCACGGTATTTCTATGATTTTCTTTCTTTTGAATGAGGCTCGTAAATCTTGGATCTTTTGACTCAAAGTTTCATTCATTACTGCCAAGTATTTTCGTATGATTTTAGGATTGCCTTTAAATTTTTCAATCAAATAATCTTCGTAAAGTTCTGAAAATAAACAAGTATTTAATTTACAACGATAACTTGCAAAGGTGCACAGATATAAAATAAGAAAAAAATACGAAATTTTATAATAACATGCCGGTAATATCAATTTCTATATTTATAAAACAAAAACTTTTTATTACCTTTTAAAAGCTGACGTTTCTCCGGTCGAAGCTGTTCTCTGCCACCATAACCAGGAATTGATACCCTTGTTGAATTCACTTTCAAGGCTCTGTTCAAAAGCACTTCCGGAGTCCACACGATATCTGAACAATCGCGTAGAAAAATTGTGGGTTTTACTTGAAGTAAAGCTGCATCCCATACCTCTTTCTCTACGAAAATGTTTAGGCCAAGATAGACCTGTAAATAGAGTTAAATATTAAATGAATGTTGATTTATCTATTTAAATAAAGTGTAACCTTAGTCATCGATATTCATTTAAGAAAAACCAAACTGATGCTTACTTCACCTCGTTCGTTTTCATCATATCTTTTTAATTTATCCATTTGATTGAGATTCAACTTAACTGAAAATTATACTTAATAAGCATGTATTGAACGTATATTTATATTAAAAATATTGCAAAAAAATTTACCACGTGGCTCGAATTTCCTTTTAAAAGGCCTTCGCAATGCAGCAGTACCTAGAAAAACATATTAAGATTTCGAATATAAATTGATGTAGCAATTATTATACTCAACAGAATATTATTGTAAAAGCTTATTATTGAAAAAACTTATCATTTTAGTTAACTAGCAAAATCTAAACGCACTGCGCGCGTACCATTTTATTTTTCAGATTATAAACATTAATTTTTCATTATGATTTAATTTTAATTGGTTTAAATGGTAGGATAATCAGATAATTTTTTAAAGCATGACAAAATTAATCTTTTTATTCTAATTTGATATAATTATTTAGTTTTAATTAGTTTTTAAATAGTTAAGAATAAAAATTCAATTTCAAAAATTCAAATGTAGAGGAAGTAGCGAATTTTCGCGCCTATTCCTTACAGACCAACCAAAATCTATCTTTAAGTGCTTCACACATCTGGCCATCGTTTTTTAAAGAGAGGAATAAATACATTGCATTAAAGTTACCTCTAGCACGTTCATTTTCATAAAAAAGGCGCTCCTTTCTGGACTACTAATACTACCATTATCATCTCTCCTTTCTGGACTACTAATAATACCATTATCATCTCTCCGTTCTAGACTACTAATACTACCATTATTATCTACAAAACCATGACGTTCCTCTTCATACATTCTTTGAACTCTATCTAAGTTATCAATTGCAGCATTTGTAGGAGGAGTAATTTCCGTTGCATTCCCCGTGACATTGCGTTTTGGCAAGATGGCTTAAAAAAAGTTGAAAATAATATTACTGAACAAAGAAGTTGAAATTTTAGTTAAATATATAGTTACCTCTAGCACGTTCACTTTTATCAAAAAAGGCTTTATCTCTCCTTTCTGGACTAATACTGACATAATTATTATTATTTAAACCATCATGTTCCTCTTCAACTAAATTATCGATCACAGCATTTGTAGTGGGAATAATTTTGGTTGCATCCCTCGTGGCATTGCGTTTTATAAAGGTAGCTTAAAAAAAAGCTGAAAATAATATTATTTTTAAAAAAACGTTGAAATTTTAGTTAAATATATTGCATTATAGTTACCTCTAGCACGTTCACTTTTATCAAAAAAGGCTTTATCTCTCTTTTCTGGACTAATATTGCCATAATTATTATTATTTAAACTATCACGTTCCTCCTCAACTAAATTATCGATCACAGCATTTGTAGTAGGAATAATTTTGGTTATATCCCTCGAGGCATTGCGTTTTATCAAGGTAGCTTAAAAAAAGTTGAAAATAATATTATTTTAAAAGAAAACGTTGAAATTTTAATTAAATATTACATTATAGTTACCTATAGCATGTTCGCTTTTATCACAAAAGGCTTTATCTGTCCTTTCTGGATCAGTACTGACATTATGATCAGTAAAATCATGAAGCTTTTTTTCAACACTATCTAAATTATCGATCATATGATATATGTAGAATAATTTTTGTTGCATCCCTTGTGACATTTCGCTTTGTCAGCACAGCTTACAATAAGTTGAAAATAATATGATTTCTATTTTTACTTACAATTATTCAACACTTGCGACGTATCATCTGACAAATATTTGTTACTCCTTGACTTAGTTTTTTCAATTTTCTCTGGTGAAAATTGATGAACAACTTTTTTCACAAGACATTTTGATTTTGTTCGATCATTCCCATTTTTGTTATCAGCTTTACTATTTGAGGTAACAGTAATGTTTTGCAAAACTTTTTTACTCCTAGACATAACTGTTGTCCTTGCGGTCCCCTCTTTCGTAGAACATTTATTTTTTTATTTTTTTTTTCATTTTCACTATTATCATTACTACTGGCATTATTTTCTAAACGCAATTTATTTCTATTTTCCATAAACTCTTTCAATTTTTTCTTATTCAAAACTTGAGAACCTGCTGCTTTATAAACTTGCTTTACATTCGCCTTTGTCTGTAATAAAATAAATAGATTGCATAAATTTCTATAACATTGGCAACCGGTTATTAAGCTTCATGACAGTACTACGAGTGGGCATCCTATTGAATATATTTTAAAATGACTGTCAGCTTCTTATGATTAAGCGAGTGAGGTCTAATATAAATCATAGCCCAAAAGGTGAAGTAATTTTTCAGAAAATGTAAAAATGCAATAACGCAGAGAAATTACAAAGAAAATGTACTTACTGTTACCGTATGCACAAATTCATCAGTACTATCTTGTTCTATATCTGGAGAGGTTTCTGATTCCAGAATGCCAGGATATTTTATGCGCACACTTTTTTGTCGCTGCTCAACAATTGTTTGAGTTTCTGAAATGAAGGATTAAATGATAATATTATAATTGATAATAAATAAATATTAAAATAAATAAATAAAACTTACCACCCATCAGTAATATAATAGCTTTCACGAAAGGGTCATGTGTATGATCAGCTTCGCATCCCTCTTCATAGTACCATCGTACGTAATACCACGATCTTTTTAAAAAGTCATTGTCTTTCGTTGGATCTATTTTCTTGAAAGTATATTTATTTCTCTTCCCAACTTTTCTCTGGCGAATATCAGTTACTGGTACTACGTACATCTTTTGTTCGTTTTGAAATTTGACCAAAGCGAATTGTGGCTTAATATTTATCTTGTCATGTGAATCTTGATCATCATCGTCATATTCGTTATCCGTCATACTAAAATCTGTTTTTGGTATAAATTTAAACTTTTAGTACACATGTCATATAATTAAGCTAACAATTAAATAGAGAATTTTATTTATTTTAAAAGCTATTAATCAATCTAAGTTACCAAATAGTTATACTATATATAAGATAAATAAATAATCAAATATAATACATACAAAAATAAGTCTAAGCATCTGAATACGTTTATCAAACGAATATATTTGTTGAGCAATATTAGGTTAAGTTGAAGTATTTTGGAAATTACAACGTTGTATGTGCAAAGCCTCCTTCAACTTTGTCTTTCAGCATACACAATTTATTGAATTTACACAAAACAGACTGTTAAAAAATACTGTAAAACAAAGGAAACTCATTCAAGCTTGTCTTTGAACCACTTGAGCATGCACACATTTATCAAGTTTGCACAAAAAGGACCGCTGAAAAATGCTGTGAAACAAATGAAAACAAAGGCACTATATTTAGAGGTCACGGACTCATGGGGCTTGAATCTCTAACTCTATCTCGGTGCGATACACGCAAGAGGTTTAGACGAATTAGAGAGGTTCTTTAATCTTTAGAGGACGGGGATTTGGGTTTACTGTTTTCTCTCACTTTTCTATAGAAATCGAGTTTTTGTGATGTCTCACATCTCAAAACTAACACATGTAAAGGGTCGATCATGGGCATGGCCCGTATAGGGGCCATCCCGTCCTCTAAAGGTTAAAAGGAAAAACGATTGTGTCGACAGATGTAAGCGTAGAGAATCAATTGGAAAAAAAAGAAATGCGTGTTGGAAAATGCTGGACGTGTGAGAACGAGTTACCGATGAATGATAATCAGTGCTTCTACATAATTAGCGGCACACAGCACGGCACGGGTAAATTCTATATCTATAGCTACAGATATGTGTAGCTATAGATATAGAATCTACCTGTGTCGTTCCGCGTGCTATGTAACATGTATAAGGAGAAGTAGAATAAGCACCCTAAGGCCGTGTGTTGCTAACTTGCTATTACGTTCTCAGTGTACCTTGCCGCAGTACGGACAAAAATTCAATTTATAAAATCATCGGAAACAAAAATTTTCGTTTAGAAATTTCTATTTTTATCGTAAAAAATTGCGGTAGCCCTTTCCTTTGTTGTTTTCGCAGATTCACTGTCGCTAAAACTACCTAAGAAAAAGTAGCAGATAATTTTTCAAATTGTTTTTCAAAAATAATCTTGTATAACCTCAAAAATGATTTCATGCAATCTCCAGATCAGACTAAGTATTTGTTTCATAAATTAGTTCATAATATACGTTATTAAAGTAATGCTACATCGAGGCAATGTATAATTTGAATATTCAGACAATTTATTGTACACTTTCTTAATTAAAACAGATTTAACGAGTCAGTATTGGTATTACTATTCTACTTTTAATTCAGTCTTTTGTTTCAGAAATAGATCAATTGGTTTTATTAGTAATTGATAACTTCGTTGCTTAAATATGGATTCTCTATTTGGTAAAAGGAACAAAAGCTATTTACAGACTCGTTGCTCAGATGATTTGACAAATTATGCCAGAAGAAAATTGAGAAAGTGTAAGCAACCTTTAGTGGCTACACCTACTGTTAAACAGGTATTTAGTGTGCATATTTTTTTACATTTTTTTAAAGAAAAATTTTATTAGCGGTTTTGCACTTGTAATAGTACTGCATTTCAAAATAAAATAAAATAATCAAAATAATATTAAATAAAATTAAAATTTAAGACAAAATATTAATAAAATATTAATAATAATAATATATTATTTTTAAATAATATTAAATTAATTTCAATATAATATTTACAGCAATTAGATGAACATTATACCAAAATTATAAATGAATCACCATCATCGTCTGAAAATGTTGCACATATCCTTATACCAGGACCATCGGTATCCAGCCAAATGATTTCAAATGAAGAACATATGATTCTCGATGAACAGTCAACGTATGCTCCAAATGTGATGAATTATTTACATCTACTTACACATGAAGTAGGTTTATGAACATTCAAAGTTATTTATTTTAGATCTCAAGGCTGAGATCAGCTTAACTTATATAACCTTTCGAAAAATGAAATGATCTTAGATGTACCCGCTTGGCAGTCGTGCTTAAATATATTAAACAAATAGTAATATAAAGTACGATATAAATTAGACAACCGGATTAGGACAGTCTGTTAACTTGAGTTTATAAAATCGATTTTTAAAAAGTTTTATAATTTACTATTGCAATGGTTATAGTAAAATAATACTTCAATTTTCAATAATATACATTACTTAAATTTTTTTATTTGGCAACAAACAAATTCAAAAGTTGTAGAAACTCGAACAAATTTTGTTTGTTCAAGTTACTGAGACATAATCTGATCAGTTTATTTTTTAAATAGTCAGTTATTAGTACATACGAGGTAATGCACGAGGCTTGCATGTTGATATTTATGTACAATTTCCGACTGAAAATTTTACTCTGCATAAATTGTTATTTGCGTAGATACACGGAAATTACCTTTTCATTGAATACAAATATATTTATAGGATCCTCCCAATGATTCCGATGAACCAGTACAAAGAAATTATGATTTTCTATTTGACTTTTTTGAAAGTGATGTAGTTAATGTCAGTCCTGGTGAACTTTTGATGATGATATTGAAATTTTGTACTCTGAATCATTTGCCTCACACAGTTATGTCAAAATTAATAACGTTAATTAATACCATTTTTGACAAACCGATATTGCCTCAATCTCGGTATATGTTGGACAAGCTGTTTAATCCAAAAGACGAAGCAGTATTTTATTTTGTATGGTCCAATTGCGGCAATCACATAGGAAAATTAGAAGACTTTGATGCAAGTGAAATCGCACAATGTAAGGTTTGCAAAAAAGAATATGAGTTAGATAAACCTTCATGTGAAAATTTATTTCTTATGATCAACCCATCTACTGCGATTCAAGAAATTATACAATCTAATGAAGAGTATTATGATTACGTGGTCACAGAAAGACATCATGAGAAAAGCCATTTAAAAGTTATTTTTGATGGCAAAAAGTATCGTGAATTTACAAATTCATTGCTGCCAGAGGATAAAAATCAATATGCTACAATATCTTTCAATACTGATAGAGCTGCACCGTTTAAATCATCGAAATATTCTGCATAGCCGGTTTATTTAATGGTACATGAGATACCACCACAAGAAACGTTTAGCAATTTAATTACATGTGGCATATGGTTCAACAAAAAGAAGCCAAATATGACAGTATTTTTAGATTCTATGGTAGATATTATGAACGAATTGGAGGAAAAAGGAATTATGTATAAAATAAAAGGAGAAAACCGTCAAATTAAAGTATATACTTTAGTCTGCTGCGTTGATACTGTTGCGAGAGGTCCTATACAAGGTATCTCCCAATTCAACGCAAAATGCTCGTGTAATTGGTGTTTGCATCAAGGAGAATACATAGGCAGTATGCGATACATCGTTGAAAACAACATCCCAGAAAGAAACGCAGATGATACAATAGCATTGATGAATCTTTCTGTAGATCCCACTTACGTTCGTACTGATGGCGTTAATCATGTTTCGGCGTTGATAAATTTAGAAAAATTCGATATCATCGAGGGTTTTGTGCCAGACTATATGCACTGCTGTCTCGCTGGGGTAGCAAAACAAATAATGAATTTAATTCTCAAACCGAGTGATGTAGACTTTTTCCAAAATTTAATGCAGCAAATCAAATTTCCGCATCAAATCACACAATTGACACGACCATTGTCTGATAGAAAATATTGGAAATGTCGATTCGAGAATTCGAAAATTTCAGTCTCTACATCAGCATACCAATGTTATCATTAAGAATAGAAAGACATTTGATTGAGTATTGGAGTTTATTTGTTGAAAGCTTATATATTTTATTACAAGCAGATATAATTTACGAAGAATTAGAGACAGCAGATAAAAAGTTACATGAATTTGTATTTAAAACGGAACAGCATTTTGGTAAAACAGCTATGACGTACAATGTGCATCAACTTTTGCACTTGAGTAAAAGTATATTGAACTGGGGTTCTTTATGGGCTCATTCTTGTTTTGCTTTTGAAAATGGTAACCACCATATGTTGCAAGCAATAAATAGTGCAAACGGAGTTATATATCAAATTTTAAGACATGTAAATATAAACCGCGCTATTTCAGTATTGGAGACACGAATTTTTCCTGGTTCATCCGTAGCAGTGAAGACATATTGTACCTTAACGTTAAAGTCCAAAGTTAAAAAATCCATAAAAGTATCCACAATAAAATATTTCGGGAAAGGTATGAAAATCGCAGAGGAAGTAGCGACATTTCAATATATCAAGTAGTAGTAAAACGTATATTCGTATGGTGAAAGATGGATGCCTATATGCATCTTCTTTAAAAGTGAATATTCGTTCTGACAATTCTGTCGCTCAATTAATCGACAGATCCTTTGTGATAATAGAAAAGTTTATTGTGGATGTAGATAATAAGAAGGAATTCACGACATGTTATAAAATACCACACTGTAACCACGGATTGTGCAGCAATTACAATTTTTTACGTAAAATTAGAAGCATAGGGGAAGATCTAGTAATCATTTCTACAAAAGATATTAAAACTGTTGTGTCTTAATTACCATTAGAAATGATAGATACGTATGTCCACTACCAAATTTACTTTTTTATTAGAGTTTCTATAATGTATATTTAGATGTATAAAGTGTAAACAACTGGAAGTTTTATAAAGGTAAAGTAGATTAATTATTTTTAAGGATTTCTTTATTTGTAACTATAGTTACTTCAATGAAATATTCTTTTTGGTTTTAGAAACTTATTAGGAGCTTCTAAAGAAGAAATTAGAAACAGTAAACGAAAACTCGGGCATGCGTATACGCCTATTACATACACCAGAAATTAAAATGGAGGCAATGAAAATTTCAAAATTGAATTTTAAGTTATTTGTAATATACTTTTCGACCAAATAAACTTATTATTTTTATATTTTAAAAGTCTTATAAATACTTCCCAAATCAACAATTGTAAGAAAAATAAAACGTAGAAAAACGTTTCTACGCTATTGTTGCCAATGGTGGGACGCTAAGCGTCGAAATATATAATTCAGATCCTTAAAAGCTGAAGATTAGTCCAAAAAAAAATTTATTTCAATTGTGATTATAATTGTGATTATAATTTTCTTTTTACCTTTGTACCCAAGTTCTTAGGTAAGTTCTTGAGTAAGAACTTGGTTGAAATACGCTGGTAAGTTCTTACTCAAGAACTTACATACGAACTTGAGTACGAACTTACGTAAGAACTTGGGTAAGAACTTGAGTACTATTTTCTCTAGGGTCCACTACATAGAACTCACTTTTAAACAAGGACAAGCTCAATGGGCAATCGGAAAAGGTCTAAATTTAGAGGTTTTGCCTGCGTACATTCGGAAATTTTCATCCTTATTACCGTTAAAAAAAATGACTAAAATAATCACTCATTTTTTGTCATTTTTCACGATTTTGAAATGCACGTAACTGTGTACAGGATTGTTCGATTGTTACATGTTCAGCTTAAATTAAAGCTCTTCTCTTCTACTTTAATTATTTTCTTGTGGAAAATTTGTTGGCACCTTTTGGAGCTTAATATTGGTTATAATCATGTCACGTTGTTCGTTATGATAATAGGACAACCATTATAGATAATTATATTAAAAGAAAAAATTTATGGGTCACGCGCGATTCAAGCAAAAACGGGTATTACGTAGACATGCGACAATAAGCGAGTCGATTATTTTAAAAATTCTTAAACCAAAATAGCCAGTAAGTCCAAAATGGGCGGGAAGTCCATGCAAAAGAAGGCCTTACTTAGACGTGCGACGTTGAGTGAATCGATTAATTAAAGAAGTCTCAGACCTAAATAGGCGGGGAATGCGAGGTCCACGCAAAGCAGGGAGTTACGTATAGACGTGCAACAGTAATCTAGTTGATTATTTAAAAAAGTATCTCTGCCGACTATTTAGGTTTAAAACTTTTTCACATAATCGACTCTCTTCCCACACAGCATGTATTAATTCTGAAAGGATTCTGAAAGAATGCATGAAATAATTTTATTCTTTCAGAAATCATTCAGTGAAAGGATTCTGTAATAATGCTATGTCCGGGGTATTTTCCTTTCAGAATTAATTCAATGGAATAATTCAAAAATAATTTATAATATCATTGCAAAATTTATTCAATAGAAGATTTCTGAAAGGATTCATGGATTATTACCAAAAGGTTACTAAAAGATATTTCAAAATTATTTCCTGAAATAATTCTGAAAGGAAAATACCCCGGACATAGCATCATTACAGAATCCTTTCACTGAATGATTTCTGAAAGAATCTTTCAGAATCCTTTCAGAATTAATATCACATATTATTGCAGAATCCTTTCAATGAAAGATGTCTGAAAGGATTCAGGAATTAATTTTGTGAATTAATTCGAAAATATTATGAAAATATTACTAACAAGAAATTTGGAAGACGGATAAATCCCGTATTATTACAGAATCCTTCCAATGAAAGGTGTCTCAAAGGATTCAGGAATTAATTTGTGAATTAATTCCTGAATCCTTTCAGACATCTTTCATTGAAAGGATTCTGTAATAATACGTGATATACTGTTCGAAATTTCTTTTTAGTAATATTTCCATAATATTTTCGAATTAATTCACAAAATTAATTCCTGAATCCTTTCAGACATCTTTCATTGGAAGGATTCTGCAATAATACGTTATTTATACTCTTTGAAATTTCTTTTTAGTAATATTTCCATAATATTTTCGAATTAATTCACAAAATTAATTCCTGAATCCTTTCAATGAAAGATGTATGAAAGGATTCAGGAATTAATATTGTAAATTAATTAGAAAATATTATGGAAATATTACTAACAAGAAATTTGAAGAGGATAAATCCCGTATTATTACAGAATCCTTCCAATGAAGGATGTCTGAAAGGATTCAGGAATTAATTTTGTGAATTAATTCGAAAATATAATGGAAATATTACTAACAAAAAATTTCGAAGGTTATAAAATCATGTATTATTGCAGAATCCTTTCAATGAAAGATTTTTGGAAGGATTCAGGAATAAATATTGTGAATTAATTAGAAAATATTTAGTAAATATTACTAACAATAAATTTCGAAGGGTATATATAATCCCGTATTTGAAGGTACAATTTTATAATTTAGAATATTATTTAAATAATATTCTAACTATTTTTACATATATTTACATTGTTAATAATTTTACACTATTTTATCGCAGAAAAAAACGCAGAAAAATTTTTTACATGATGGAGATTCGAACCTGGGTCGCTTGGGTACTACGCAAATACGCTATCCATTACGCTATCGCTCGCTTGTTAGATCATTTCATTTTTTTCATTATATACTGCAATATGAGTGATACGATACATTAGAAAATTTATTCTTAATATTACTTTATTTTTTAATATTAACTTTGATCAATTAATTCATAGTTATTTAATACTTTTAGTTTATTAAATATTGTATTAAGTCGATGTGAAATGTGTGTGTATAAAGGGAGCTCTTCCTTACCGACGTTATGAGTTTTTACATTTTTTTGATCTTAGATTCAACTTTTGATGAATGAAGCTCTTCACTGCACTCCGTAATTGCATAAATAATACACCTATAAATTTTTCAGAAATTCTGTTCATTATTTTTCATAAAAAACTGGCAGAAAATTTTTCAACCCGTTTCCTGTAAAATCTATAACGAGCAATAACTTGAAAATTTACACATAGTGTATTTTTGTCATTACGAAGGGCAATAAAGAGCTCTTTTCCCGAAATTCGATAAAAATAAAAAAATGATAATTGCATATAATGCAGAGATGAATAGAATGAGCTCTACCTTACCGACGTTATTATTATTTGTAGTGTTTTCAATTTAGAATCAACTTTTAGAGTCAACGGCTCTTTACTCTTGGCAGACGTATAAATAATATTTCTGTCGATTTTGAGGGGACTTCTAAACATTGTCATACTGAAAGAATACTATTATGAATAATAATAAAAAATATTGCTTATTTTAAGTACCTATATTATTCATCTTTAAATGTTTTTTTTTTCCTTTTATTTTAAGTTTTTATATTCTTACATTAACTTTTCAAATTAATATTTTTCGCAATTAGTAAATGTTTCAATCTATCTTAGTTCACAAAAACGAAAAATTATATACCCCCACACATTTTAATACGTTCTTTAATAGGATCATACGAATGTAGAAAACAATGGACGACTAAATCCGATCATTATCCAATCATTTCATTTTTTTCATTATATAGTGCAAAATGACTGACAAAATAAATTAGAATATTTATTTCTAATATTTCTTTATTTTTTAATATTAACTTTGTTTAATTAGTATATACTTATTTAGTAAGTTTTGTTTATTAAATATTGTATTAATTAGGACTTATTTGATTGAAATAAATTCGAATTAAAAACAAAATAAATACATTATACGATGCCTCTTATATACGGACGCTGCCCTTTTCGTGTTGAATACTTGCAATAATTTCTGAACTATTTTATGTTTTCTTTCAAAAAATCTTTTCAAGGTTCTTTCAGGAAGAATTCGTGTAAATATCTTTTTTGCTATTGTGTTTTAAAAAATTTTATTGTAACAATCTTTTTCAAACGAATTCTAAATTATTTCTTGTATTAATTCACGTGAGTTTCCCGCAACATTTCATGAAATAATTCATGAAATTATTTTCAATAGATATTGAATTATCTTTGTGAATGATTCATTTTTATCATTCTGAAATTATTTCTGAATTATTTCGTGATATAATTCTTGACATGATTGCTGAATTGTTATGTTTTCTTTAAGAAAATCTATTAATTCACACGAGTTTCCCGGAAGATTTCATGAAATAATTCATGTAAGATTTTTGAATAGATATTGAATTATTTTTGTGAATGATTAATTTGTATCTTTCTGAAATTATTTCTGAATTATTGCATGAAAGAATACTTGCAATAATTTCGAAATTATTTTATGTATTCTTTCAAAAAATCTTTTCAAAGTCCTTTCAGAATTAATTCGTGTAATTATTTTTTTTGCTATTTTGTTTTAAAAAATTTTATTTTAAAAATCTTTTTCAAAAGAATTCAAAATTATTTCTTGTATTAATTCACACGAGTTTCCGAGAAGATTTCATCAAATAATTCATGTAAGATTTTTGAATAGATACTGAATTATTTTTGTGAATGATTAATTTGTATCTTTCTAAAATTATTTCTGAATTATTGCATGAAAGAATACTTGCAATAATTTCGAAATTATTTTATGTATTCTTTCAAAAAATCTTTTCAAAGTCCTTTCAGAATTAATTCGTGTAATTATTTTTTTTGCTATTTTGTTTTAAAAAATTTTATTCTAAAAATCTTTTTCAAAAGAATTCAAAATTATTTCTTGTATTAATTCACACGAGTTTCTCAGAAGATTTCATGAAATAATTCATGTAAGATTTTTTAATAGATACTGAATTATTTTTGTGAATGATTAATTTATATCTTTCTGAAATTATTTCTGAATTATTGCATGAAAGAATACTTGCAATAATTTCGAAATTATTTTATGTATTCTTTCAAAAAATCTTTTCAAAGTCCTTTCAGAATTAATTCGTGTAATTATTTTTTGGTAACACTTTTTTTATTTTTTTGGAAGATTTTTGAAAGTATTTTGTAAGGATTCCATATATTATTTTAAAAATTAATTTAAAATTAATTTTTTTTCCTTTTAAAATTCTTTCTAAATCATTTCAATGTATTAATTCATGAATTATTTCATGTAATTATTTCAGTTTTCTTTCATGCTGTATGGGTTTGTTTTAAAAAATTTTATTCTAAAAATCTTTTTCAAAAGAATTCAAAATTATTTCTTGTATTAATTCACACGAGTTTCCCAGAAGATTTCATGAAATAATTCATGTAAGATTTTTGAATAGATATTGAATTATTTTTGTGAATGATTAATTTGTATCTTTCTGAAATTATTTCTGAATTATTGCATGAAAGAATACTTGCAATAATTTCGAAATTATTTTATGTATTCTTTCAAAAAATCTTGTCAAAATCCTTTCAGTATTAATTCGTGTAATTATTTTTTTTGCTATTTTGTTTTAAAAAATTTTATTTTAAAAATCTTTTTCAAAAGAATTCAAAATTATTTCTTGTATTAATTCACACGAGTTTCCCAGAAGATTTCATGAAATAATTCATGTAAGATTTTTGAATAGATACTGAATTATTTTTGTGAATGATTAATTTGTATCTTTCTAAAATTATTTCTGAATTATTGCATGAAAGAATACTTGCAATAATTTCGAAATTATTTTATGTATTCTTTCAAAAAATCTTTTCAAAGTCCTTTCAGAATTAATTCGTGTAATTATTTTTTTTTGCTATTTTGTTTTAAAAAATTTTATTTTAAAAATCTTTTTCAAAAGAATTCAAAATTATTTCTTGTATTAATTCACACGAGTTTCCCAGAAGATTTCATGAAATAATTCATGTAAGATTTTTGAATAGATACTGAATTATTTTTGTGAATGATTAATTTGTATCTTTCTAAAATTATTTCTGAATTATTGCATGAAAGAATACTTGCAATAATTTCGAAATTATTTTATGTATTCTTTCAAAAAATCTTTTCAAAGTCCTTTCAGAATTAATTCGTGTAATTATTTTTTTTGCTATTTTATTTTAAAAAATTTTATTCTAAAAATCTTTTTCAAAAGAATTCAAAATTATTTCTTGTATTAATTCACACGAGTTTCCCAGAAGATTTCATGAAATAATTCATGTAAGATTTTTGAATAGATATTGAATTATTTTTGTGAATGATTAATTTGTATCTTTCTGAAATTATTTCTGAATTATTGCATGAAAGAATACTTGCAATAATTACGAAATTATTTTATGTATTCTTTCAAAAAATCTTTTCAAAGTCCTTTCAGAATTAATTCGTGTAATTATTTTTTGGTAACACTTTTTTTATTTTTTTGGAAGATTTTTGAAAGTATTTTGTAAGGATTCCATATATTATTTTAAAAATTAATTTAAAATTAATTTTTTTTCCTTTTAAAATTCTTTCTAAATCATTTCAATGTATTAATTCATGAATTATTTCATGTAATTATTTCAGTTTTCTTTCATGCTGTATGGGTTTGTTTTAAAAAATTTTATTCTAAAAATCTTTTTCAAAAGAATTCAAAATTATTTCTTGTATTAATTCACACGAGTTTCCCGGAAGATTTCATGAAATATTTCATGTAAGATTTTTGAATAGATATTGAATTATTTTTGTGAATGATTAATTTGTATCTTTCTGAAATTATTTCTGAATTATTGCATGAAAGAATACTTGCAATAATTTCGAAATTATTTTATGTATTCTTTCAAAAAATCTTTTCAAAGTCCTTTCAGTATTAATTCGTGTAATTATTTTTTTTGCTATTTTGTTTTAAAAAATTTTATTTTAAAAATCTTTTTCAAAAGAATTCAAAATTATTTCTTGTATTAATTCACACGAGTTTCCCAGAAGATTTCATGAAATAATTCATGAAATTATTTTCAATAGATACTGAATTATTTTTGTGAATGATTAATTTGTATCTTTCTAAAATTATTTCTGAATTATTGCATGAAAGAATACTTGCAATAATTTCGAAATTATTTTATGTATTCTTTCAAAAAATCTTTTCAAAGTCCTTTCAGAATTAATTCGTGTAATTATTTTTTTTGCTATTTTGTTTTAAAAAATTTTATTCTAAAAATCTTTTTCAAAAAAATTCAAAATTATTTCTTGTATTAATTCACACGAGTTTCCCAGAAGATTTCATGAAATAATTCATGTAAGATTTTTGAATAGATATTGAATTATTTTTGTGAATGATTAATTTGTATCTTTCTGAAATTATTTCTGAATTATTGCATGAAAGAATACTTGCAATAATTTCGAAATTATTTTATGTATTCTTTCAAAAAATCTTTTCAAAGTCCTTTCAGAATTAATTCGTGTAATTATTTTTTGGTAACACTTTTTTTATTTTTTTGGAAGATTTTTGAAAGTATTTTGTAAGGATTCCATATATTATTTTAAAAATTAATTTAAAATTAATTTTTTTTTCCTTTTAAAATTCTTTCTAAATCATTTCAATGTATTAATTCATGAATTATTTCATGTAATTATTTCAGTTTTCTTTCATGCTGTATGGGTTTGTTTTAAAAAATTTTATTCTAAAAATCTTTTTCAAAAGAATTCAAAATTATTTCTTGTATTAATTCACACGAGTTTCCCAGAAGATTTCATGAAATAATTCATGTAAGATTTTTGAATAGATATTGAATTATTTTTGTGAATGATTAATTTGTATCTTTCTGAAATTATTTCTGAATTATTGCATGAAAGAATACTTGCAATAATTTCGAAATTATTTTATGTATTCTTTCAAAAAATCTTTTCAAAGTCCTTTCAGTATTAATTCGTGTAATTATTTTTTTTGCTATTTTGTTTTAAAAAATTTTATTTTAAAAATCTTTTTCAAAAGAATTCAAAATTATTTCTTGTATTAATTCACACGAGTTTCCCAGTAGATTTCATGAAATAATTCATGAAATTATTTTCAATAGATACTGAATTATTTTTGTGAATGATTAATTTGTATCTTTCTAAAATTATTTCTGAATTATTGCATGAAAGAATACTTGCAATAATTTCGAAATTATTTTATGTATTCTTTCAAAAAATCTTTTCAAAGTCCTTTCAGAATTAATTCGTGTAATTATTTTTTTTGCTATTTTGTTTTAAAAAATTTTATTCTAAAAATCTTTTTCAAAAGAATTCAAAATTATTTCTTGTATTAATTCACACGAGTTTCCCAGAAGATTTCATGAAATAATTCATGTAAGATTTTTGAATAGATATTGAATTATTTTTGTGAATGATTAATTTGTATCTTTCTGAAATTATTTCTGAATTATTGCATGAAAGAATACTTGCAATAATTTTGAAATTATTTTATGTATTCTTTCAAAAAATCTTTTCAAAGTCCTTTCAGAATTAATTCGTGTAATTATTTTTTGGTAACACTTTTTTTATTTTTTTGGAAGATTTTTGAAAGTATTTTGTAAGGATTCCATATATTATTTTAAAAATTAATTTAAAATTAATTTTTTTTCCTTTTAAAATTCTTTCTAAATCATTTCAATGTATTAATTCATGAATTATTTCATGTAATTATTTCAGTTTTCTTTCATGCTGTATGGGTTATGCTGTCGCCCGTCTTAATGCCCTTTTTTCTGCATGGACCTCTCGTCCCTCGACTAAGCAAAAAACCCAATTGAAAGTGATACAGGCAAAAAGGTGAGCTTTTTCCTTGAAATTAGTATAGAAGTAATATTAAAAATAATTTTTGTTGTGATTTGTAGAAGCAAAATACTTTTGCGACTATAATTCACTCAATTTGGCTAATCTGTAAAGAATATGTGATCCAATAAATATGAGAAGGTGTAAAATTCGTACTACTTTCACAAAGTCATTTATGTGTCCCTTTTGTGAGAAGAAACTTTAAAAACATGATTAGCAATAATCAATTTCATTGATCAAAATGAATTTTTTTTTTATGGCAAACTCCGATATAGAATTCCAAAATCATTTATAGATAATGCATTACAATGTAAAAAAAATCCTTTTTTTCCTTCATACTTAGTATTATTCATAGAATTTAAGAATTAAATAAAGCTTTTATATATTTCAAAACATAAATTTTATTAATTTTTAGAGTTTATGAGTTTCCTTGTACTATTCAATATTGGCGGAATTAGGTTACGTTTCATCTAATTTGGCCAAAACGCAGATACGATTGGAATCTAAAATAATAATAATCGATTCGCTTATGGTCGCATGTGTACGTAATTGTCTTATTTGCGTGGACCTTGCGTCCCCCGGCTATTTAGGTTGAGGAATTTTTTAAATAATCGTTTCGCTTATTATCGCACATCTACGTAACTCCCTTCTTTATATGGACCTCCCGTCCCCCGGCTATTTAGGTTTAAGAATTTTCAAATAATCGTCTCGTTTACTGCCGCACATCTACGTAATTCCCTTATAGGCGTCGATATCGCGTCCCCTAGTTACTTGGATTTATAATTTTTTTAAATAGCCGTTATGCTTACGGTTGCACGCATACATAACTCCCTTAGTTGCGTGGACCTCGCGCTCCCCGGCTATTTAGGTTTAAAAATTTCTTAAATAATCGCTTTGCTTATTGTCGCACGTCCACGTAACTCCCTCACTTACATGGATCTCGCATCACCCGGCCATTTAAGTTTAAGAATTTTTTAAATAATCGTCTCCCTGCTGAAAATGACAACCTCGATATCCCCAAATCAACCTTGATTTACCTTGATTATGCATCGATTTACCTTGCATCAAGGCAACTCAAAGAAGAATCGAGGTAAATCGCGGTTAATTTGAGACAATCGAGATAATCATTTTCAGTGGGGCTTGCTTAGTGTCGCACGTCTACGTAACTCTTATATTCGTCGACCTTGAATCCCTTGACTACTTGGGTTTAATAATTTTTTAAATAATCGCCTTGCTTACTGTCGCACACCTAAGGTTAAGTACATGAAAACAGGATACATTCGGAGTAGGGTGACTACACCAGTAAATTGGAACTGTCACCAGTGAATGAACATTTTGATATAATATTTAAAATTGTAAAATTTGTACATTTTGTGTATCAAATATAATCATGATTTTGAAATCTTTGCGAAATTTCCTTTCATTTTATATATTGTACATACTATGAAATGAATTGCCTTGGATGAAAAAAATGATTAATATGGCGATATTGTGATAAGAATTAAACATACGTCATTCGATATAAGGGTGACGCAGATGCACTCCCACATAAAACGAAATATTTCTGAAAGGTTTCGGAAATGTTTAGTAGAAAGGATGAAAACATTTTAAAAATATTTCCCAGAAAGGTTTCTGAAATAAGTTATGTCCGCGATAGAAGCCATCAAAAAGGTTTCATGATATATTTCAGAAAGGTTTTATAAAATTATTTTAAGAAATGTTTTTGAAACATTTCTGCAACATTTTGAAACTATTTGAACTATCTCTTAAAATGTTTCAAAAACATTTTAGAAACCTTTCTAAAAATATTTTTCTAAATATTTCTGAAATATTTCCAGAAAGGTTTCTGAAATAATTTATGTCCGCGATAGAAGCCATCAAAAAGGTTTCATGATATATTTCAGAAAGGTTTTATAAAATTATTTTAAGAAATGTTTTTGAAACATTTCTGCAACATTTTGAAACTATTTGAACTATCTCTTAAAATGTTTCAAAAACATTTTAGAAACCTTTCTAAAAATATTTTTTTAAATATTTCTGAAATATTTCCAGAAAGGTTTCTGAAATTATTTATGTCCGCGATAGAAGCCATCAAAAAGGTTTTATGATAGATTTCAGAAAGGTTTTTTTTAATTATTTTAAGAAATATTTTTGAAACATTTCTGCAACTTTTTGAAAGTTATTTGAACTATCTCTTAGAATGTTTCTAGAAATCTTTCTAAAAATATTTTGTGAAAGATTTTGGAAAGGTTTCCTGAGAAGTTCTGTGAAATATTTTTGAAAGGATACAACAATGTTTTACGGAAGTTTCTAAGAGGCCTCAAAACCATCAAGTAAGATTTTTGAAACATTTTAAAAAGATTTCAAAAAATACTTTTCAAAAGTTATGGGAATTAGAAATTTTTTAATAATATCTTATAACAATTTTTTTTTAACAATTTTGAAAACCAGTTTTTTCCTTGTAGTTGATGATCCTTCCTGAACTCCTGCAACTTAATATATCTGAATAGTTATTATATCAGTTATGTTTTTTAATATTAAATTATTGTATATTTGCATTAATTTATAATATTATCGTTCGCAATTTCGCATTTACAAATTATCTTACAGAAAAAACGCAGAAAAAAGTTTTGACCTAAGGTGGGATCGAACTCGAGTCCCTCGGATTACAAGGCTGATGCCCTAACCACTACGCTACGCAACGCTTCTACCGTACAAAATTTTAATTTTAGCTAAGTATGGAGTAGACTTGAATAAAAATGGCAAACATTTGATTAAAAGACAACATATTGAGTACTTTCGACTATGATATTTAATAAACTCAACTAATTCTTTTGTTAAGGCCATGTGAAGTACCGACACAATCCCTACCTTACCGGCACCTAAACTGTAATTCTTTTATCGTATTTAAACAAGAATTAAAAAAAAAAAGAGTTCTTCATGCTCTCCAACATAACATTAAGTGAAATGCCCTATTAAATTTTTAAATCATTGTATTAATTAGATTTTTCTAAAATGGATTTGGAAATGTTTAATGATTCGTTCTAGTTAATTACTAATTTGAAAAACGTTTTTGGGAAAATCTAATGGATGGAATCATTTAGAAATTTAATAGGGTATGCTTAATCCCATTTCGGTGGGTGTGAAAAACGCTTTTTCCTAAAATTTTTGTTTAGATGTGATAAAAAACATAATATTTATGTACCGATAAGTTAGGGATCTGCGGTTGAGTTAAACATGGCTTTAAGACCGGAGGGCGTGAAAGAATGCTTTTTTCTAAAATTTTTGTTTAAATACGATACAAAAATTCAAGTTTAGGTGTCGGTAAGGTATGAATCGTGTCGGTACTTCGTATGACCTTAAATTCGTACTCTTGTCAATTAAACATTCACTTGATTTGCCAAAATATTTGCAAGATCAAATAAATAAGTATTGGATTTGATTAAATAATTAGTAGAACTAATAAGATAACCAATAAAACACAACTAAATATTTAGTTAAATCAAATTAATATTTATTGTAATCTAAGAAATATCCCTATATAAAAAAGTCATGACCGGATGTTGTGAAGCCAAAATAAACGTTATGTGATTGGCTCATGTAGTGCGCATGCGTCTAAATCAGGAAGTCGAACCGTTTTCTAGCGGTTAGGGCGCGCAACGCGCGCTGTTGAAATCTCTAGTTTAGTAAAATCGAGGAAACCTTTGATTGACGAGAGAAGGGCGTGTGAGAAAAGAAAACCTGATACAAAATCTTTTCAAAACCTTCACATAATATTTCATAAAATGTTATATATTTCTTTGTGGAAAGGTTGTAATAAACTATTCTTGAAAGCTTTGTAAAACCTGGCCCTGATATGACTTGAAATTTTTTATGGCGTCAATACCATATGATAAATGTTGCTAAGACATTTCGTTAACTATTAACGCAATGATACATTCAATTTTTTTTAGTCTCCTCATAACATGACGTAAAATGTTCTTGCAAGCTTTTGGGGAATATTTTATTATAGTTTCTTTACCTAAAGAAACTTTCCAAGAAATCTTTACAAAACGATCCCATAATATTTCATGAAATGTTATGTCTCTTTGGAGAAATGGCGACAATACCGAATTAAATTGATGCGAAAATATTTCAAAAACATTTTACGCAATGATACTAGAAATTTTTTTTAAAGGTTACCTTAATAATCTTTCATAAAATATTTTTACAAGGTTTTAGGAATATTTTTTGTTGTTTTTGTTTATGTGAAAAAAATATTGCAGAAAATCTTTTCAAAACGTTCCCCTAATATTGTAAGAAAAATTTCGGGAATGCTTTGTAAAACCTCGAACTAATATCTCTTGTAATATATTTTTCATGGTGTCAATAACGAATCAAAAAGGATGCGATAACTTTGCTAAAACGTTTCAGGAAATGATACGGGAAAGGTTTTTGAAAGCTTCCTTATAACTTTTCGTGAAATATTTTTGAAAGGTTTCGGAAATATTTTTTCACATTTTAATTATCACAAAATAATCCTTCCTAGAAATCTTTTTGAAACCTTTTCGTAATATTTCATGAAGTGTTTCTCTAGAGAAAGTACACGAGAAGAGTTACGCGGAAGCTTTGTAAAACCTTGCAGTAATATTTCTTGAAATGCGTTTTCACGATGTCAATATCGTATCCAAAAAGTAGCGAAAACTTTGCTCAAACGGTTCAGAAAATGATACAGGAAATGTTATTTGAAAGCTTCCTTATAACTTTTAGTGAAATATTTGTGCAATGTATCAAAAATATTTTTTACATTTTCAGTTTTATAAAAAAATCCGTCCAAGAAATCTTTTGAAACCTTTTCGTAATATTTTATGAAATGTTTTTTTAGGGAAAGTTTGCGAGTATAACTTCGGGAAAGCTTTGCAAAACCTTGCGGTAACATTCCTTGTAACTGGGTTTTCACGTTATCAATATCGTATCGAAAACGTTGCGAAAAGTTTTCTAAAACGTTTCAGATAATGATACAGAAAATGTTCTTGAAAGCTTCCTCATAACTTTTCGCGAAATATTATTGCAAGGTTTCGGAAATATTTTTTTACATTTTCAGTTTCATAAAAAATCCTTTCAAGAAATCTTTTTAAAACCTTTTCGTAACATCTCATGAAAGGTTTCTTTATGGAAAGTTTGCGAGAAAAATTTCAGGAAAGCTTTGTAAAACCTTACAGTAACATTTCTTGAAATGTGTTTTCACGATGTCAATATCGTATCCAATACGTTGCGAAAACTTGGTCAAACGTTTCAGAAAATGTTACCGGAAATGTTTTTGAAAGATTTCGTTATAACATTTCACGAAATATTTTTGCAAGGTTTCGGAAATATTTTTTATATTCAGTTTCATAAAATAATCCTGCCAAGAAATCTTTTTGAATCCTTTTCGTAACATTTCATGAAATGTTTCTTTATAGAAAGTTTGCTAGAAAAATTTTGGGAGAGCTTTGTTAAACCTTGCAGTAACATTTCTTGAAATGTGTTTTCACGCTGGCAATATAGTATCCAAAACGTTCCGAAAACTTTGCTACAACGTTTCAGAAAATGATACAGGAAATGTTTTTGAAAGCTTCCTTATAATTTTCGTGAAATATTTTTGGAAGGTTTCGTAAATATTTTTTCACATTTTCAGTTTTATAAAATAATCCTTCCAAGAAATCTTTTTGAAACCTTTTCGTTACATTTATGAAATGTTTCTTTATAGAAAGTTTGCGCGAAAAATTTTGGGAAAGCTTTGTAGAACCTTGCAGTAACATTTCTTGAAATGTGTTTTTACGATATTAATACCGTTTCCAAAACGTTGTTCAAACTTTGCTAAAACGTTTCAGGCAATGATACCGGAAATGTTTTTGAAAGGTTTCCTTATAACCTTTCGTAAAATATTTTTGCAAGGTTTTAAGAATGTTTCTTGAATGGTTCTGTAGGAATAAAAACATCTTTTTGAGAAATTTTTTCAACACCTTGCCATAATATTTCATGAAATATTACACGTTTCTTTTCAGAGACGTTGTAAGAAAGATTTCATAAAAGCTTTAAAAAAGCTTGCAGTATTATTTTATGAAATGTACTTTCATTGTCTACTTTCAACATTAATTGAAATGCTTCTAAAATGTTTCTGTAAGGTTTCCTGAAATCTCACTGAAAATATTTTTGAGAGGTTTCTGTAATATTACAGCAAGGTTGTGGCAAGCTTTTCATGAAATATTTCTTAAAAGGTTTCACCAAAACTTTTCATGCCATGTGGGAAAGGATTGTCCACAAATAACACCATATGCCATGCTTTCTATGCCTTCAATGCATAGAGGTAATAAGTATAGAGGAGGGGAGACATAGGCACATGTGTAAGCGGTATCGTCCGCTCGATAGAAAGAGAGAAAAATCAGAGGGCCCTCTTTGTCTCTATTAATGCATGCGCGTCTGACAGAGAAAGAGAGGACCTCTTCGTTCTCATTCTCTTTCTACAACGGCGGACATATTTTCAGCGGACTCCTCTACTCTATAGTTAGGGCGCCTCTACATGGAGTCTGGCGATCTCGAGAATGACAGTCTAACTCCATGAGATTGAGAAGGATAGAGCACATTTGAAAATTGTCTGTCTTTGTTGCTCTCACAAAGTTAGGTATGCCAGTCTGCCATTCTCGAGAACGCCATACTCCATGTAGAGGCGCCCTTACTTATTACCTCTATACTTCGATGGCGTTGATTCCGTTGGACCGCTCCACTCATTCGTTTGTCTTGTAATCGTATACATACATCCACACACGCACTTACAAATCTTCCAAAAATATATCACGTTATATTTATACGTATCTAATGGTAAATTTATAAGAAATTATTGAGATAAGTTTTTAAAAGCTTTCTTAATCTAAAAAAGACATATTTTTAAAAGACTATACGAATATTCAAAAATTTTAGGTAATTTTCGAGAAATAATATTGGAAATATTTACAAAAACTTTCTCGTAACATTTCTTGAAATGTTACTGCAAGGTTTCGAAAACATTACTTGACTAGTTTTGAATCGGAATAATGCACATCTCAATTAACCTTTCAAAAACGTTTCCAAAAAATTTCATGAAATATATCATGCTTTTTCGCTGCATATATTACTAGAAAGGTTTGGGAGAATGTTTTCGGAAGGTTTTTGTAATATTGTTAGAAATACATTTAATACCAAGAGAGAGATGTTTTTGAAACCTTTTAAAAACCTTTCGAAAAATAATATTGGAAATATTTATGAAACCTTTCTCGTAACATTACGCGAAAATGTTACTGCAAGGTTTTAAAAACATTACATGACAAGTCCATGAGTCGGAATAATAAACTTTTCAAGTAACCTTTCAAAAACGTTTCCGAAATATTTCATGAAATATATCACGTTTTTCGCTGTATCATTACTAGAAAGGTTTCGGGAAAGGTTTTAAAAATCTTTTTAAAAGATTTTTTGAAATGTTTTATTTGTGGTAAGTTAAAACTTTTACGAAATGTTTTTAAAAGTTTTTGGTAATGTTTTCTTGAAATATTTTTGAAAATGTTTTTACACCTTTTAAGATATATTTTAGCAAGGTTTTTGCAATGTTTCATCAAATATTTCACTGAAATATTTCATTTTATGTGGGATGTGTAAGCGGTATCGTCCGCATACCTCCATACTTCTATACCTCTATACTTCGTTGGCGTTGATTCCGTTGGACCGTTCCACTTATTCGTTTGCCTTGTACTCGTGTACATACATACAGACAGGCATACAAACACACACACTCACACGCACTTACAAATCTTCCAAAAATATATCACGTTATATTTATACGTGTATCCTAATGGTAAATTTATAAGAAATTATTGGGATAGGTTTTCAAAAGCTTTCTTAATCTAAAAAAGAAATATTTTTAAAAGGCTATACAAATATTCAAAAATTTTAGGAAATTTTCGAGAAATAATATCGGAAATATTCACAAAACCTTTCTCGTAACATTTCGCGAAATGTTACTGCAAGGTTTTAAAAACATTACTTGACACGTCAATGAGTCGGAATAATGCACTTCTCAATTAACCTTTCAAAAACGTTTCCAAAAATTTCATGAAATATATCATGTTTTTTAGCTGCACATATTACTAGAAAGGTTTCGGAGAATATTTTCGGAAGGTTTTTGTAATATTGTTAGAAATACATTTAATACCAAGAGAGAAATGTTGTTGAAACCTTTTAAAACCTTTTCGAAAAATAGTATTGGAAATATTTACAAAACCTTTCTTGCAACATTTCTTGAAATGTTACTGCGAGGTTTTAAAAACATTACTTGACACGTCAATGAGTCGGAATAATAAACTTTTCAAGTAACCTTTCAAAAACGTTTCCAAAATATTTCATGAAATATATCATGTTTTTTCGCTGTATCATTAGTAGAAAGATTTCGGAGAATGTTTTAGGAAGGTTTCTGCAATATTGTTAGAAACAGATTTAATACCGAGAGACTAATGATGTTGAAACCTTTTAAAAACTTTTCGAAAAATAATATTGGAAACATATACAAAACCTTTCTCGTAACATTTTGCGAAATGTTACTGCATGCTTTTAAAAATATTACATCACACGTCCATGAGTTGGAATAATAAACTTTTCAAGTAACCTTTCAAAAACGATTCCAAAATATTTCATGAAATATGTCGTGTTTTTTAGCTGTATCATTACTAGAAAGGTTTCGGAGAATGTTTTAGGAAGGTTTCTGCAATATTGTTAGAAACAGATTTAATACCAAGAGAGAAATGTGGTTAAAACCTTTTAAAAACTTTTCGAGAAATAATATTGGAAATATTTACAAAATCTTTCTCGTAACATTACGCGAAAATGTTACTGCAAGGTTTTAAAAACATTACATAACACATCCATGAGTCGGAATAATAAACTTTTCAAGTAACCTTTCAAAAACGTTTCCAAAATATTTCATGAAATATATCATGTTTTTTCGCTGTATCATTAGTAGAAAGGTTTTGGAGAACGTTTTAGGAAGGTTTCTGCAATATTGTTGGAAACAGATTTAATACCAAGACAGAAATGTTGTTGAAACCTTTTAAAAACTTTTCGAAAAATAATGTTGGAAATATTTACAAAACCTTTCTCGTAACATTTCGCGAAATGTTACTGCAAGGTTTTAAAAACATTACTTGACACGTCAATGAGTCGGAATAATAAACTTTTCAAGTAACCTTTCAAAAACGTTTCCAAAATGTTTCATGAAATATATCATGTTTTTTAGCTGTATCATTACTAGAAAGATTTCGGAGAATGTTTTAGGAAGGTTTCTGCAATATTGTTAGAAACAGATTTAATACCACACTGAGAGAAATGTCATAGGAAAATTTGTTAAATATATAACAAAAATTGCTATTTTATATAGGAACGGAAGGATATACTCGACTTGTGACGTATTTTATTATATATAAAGAAATAATTATTATATTTATAAAAATAATTATTATATTATAAAATAAATTTTCCAATACACTTGAGCGGAAATTATTGTATTATATTGTAAAAATTTAGATATAGTAAAATTTTTAATCTTTTTTAATAATATTTATTATATACATCCCAAGTTTTACTAACTTATATAGTAAAAAGTGCTATCAGACGCCAGCGCCACCTGATCGCGGTGAGGTTATAGGGAAGATGACTAATGTATAAGTTCCAAAATTTTACACTCAAGAGTCTCCGTGGGTAAGTGGTCAGCGCGCTCGACTGGCGTGCCGAGGGTCGAGGGTTCGAATACAACCAAGATGTTTTTTTTAAATTGAGCTTATTACCATAAATTGCTATATATATAGTAAAAATTATTAGATGTCGAGTATATCCTTCCGTTCCTATATAATATAGCAATTTTTGTTATATATTTAACAAATTTTCATATGACATTTCTCTCAGTGCAAGAGAGAAATGTTGTTGAAACCTTTTAAAAACTTTTCGAAAAATAATGTTGGAAATATTTACAAAACCTTTCTCGTAACATTTCGCGAAATGTTACTGCAAGGTTTTAAAAACATTACATGACTCGTCCATGAGTCGGAATAATAAACTTTTCGAGTAACCTTCCAAAAACGTTTCCAAAATATTTCATGAAATATATCATGTTTTTTCGCTGTATCATTAGTAGAAAGGTTTTGGAGAATGTTTTAGGAAGGTTTCTGCAATATTGTTACAAACAGATTTAATACCAAGAGAGTAATGTTGTTGAAACCTTTTAGAAACTTTTCGAAAAATAATATTGGAAATATTTACAAAACCTTTCTCGTAACATTTCGCGAAATGTTACTGCAAGGTTTTAAAAACATTACTTGACACGTCAATGAGTCGGAATAATAAACTTTTCAAGTAACCTTTCAAAAACGTTTCCAAAATGTTTCATGAAATATATCATGTATTTTAGTTGTATCATTACTAGAAAGGTTTCAGGAATGGCTTTAAAAATCTTTTTAAAAGATTTTTTGAAATGTTTTATTTGTGGTAAGTTAAAACTTTTACGAAATGTTTTTAAAAGTTTTTGGTAATGTTTTCTTGAAATATTTGTGAAAAGGTTTTTACACCTTTTAAGTTATATTTTAGCAAGGTTTTTGCAATGTTTCATGAAATATTTCATGAAACATTTCGTTTTATGTGGGCTGTATGCTGAAAATTTTTTTAAATCGAAAGTTTTTGTGCTAAAATCTTACGTCTAAATGAAGTTCATAATTATTAGTTGACGATTCGATATTATTTTTAAGAAAAAAGTTAATTATTTAAATATAATTTAGGTGTTCCAACTTCGGTTCATTTTATACTCCTGAATCTAGTGAACGAACGAACACTTCTTTGCTGGGCCGCGAGTCTTATCCCGGCAACCCAGTGATCGAACGTTATTCGCACCTCATGCTGTACTGTATGAAAAATCAATAATGTTTAATATTTAATGTTTAGTTTTAATACATAAAGTGTGTCCTGGTGTCAACTTTTAACATTCAGATTGTAAAATTACGGTTACTGAACTTACATAAGTACATACAAAGTAAGTGTTCATTCACTGGTTTCAAAGTGTTCAGTCACTAGCACCGCGTGTTTATTTACTGGTTTTTAAGAGATATATATTTACAGATTTCTTTTAAACAACATTTCTACTTTTATTCTTTATCTAAAATTTGGTCACTGACGTAAAGTTTGAATATTTTAAAATACTAATTAAAAAAGATTTTTACTTTTAACCTATTTTTAAGACTTTTAAGTGAATAACAAAAATTACAATTTCCTTATTTGTTCATTCACTGGCGAAGTCACCCTACAACCATATACAAACGGTGTTTTCAGAACCGACAACCAAAATTTTTAAAAACTTTTTAATCTAATCATTGATACACAAATCTACCTTACTAATCTATACAAAAATAAATCTATTTAAATACTTTTTTCTAATAAATATAGGTAAGATTGAAAAAACATGTAAACGACTACTATTCCTGGACACTATGTCGAGCTGGGACCTAAATCGAGACGTTACTCGAACCCTATGTCGGGACAATACTTTTAAATGTGTTCCGTTTTCGGGTATTGGGAACTATTTATGAGGCGCCTAAAGTTGGACAAAGATTTGACTTCTCACGCTACTGAAATATAACCTCGAAAAGTTTGGATGCCATTTGCAATCAATTAAAAGAGTAAATTAAGACAAAATTGACGTGCATACATAATATCACAAATAATGCTAACAAAGTAATGCCGTTACCCTACTAACATTTTATAGTAGTTATTTCACTGCTGTCCCGATTTCGGTTTCATTTTTAATTTGTCCCGTATTCGGGTACTCTACCTTACGTAATTCCCTTATTTGACTTTAAACATTTTTTAAATAACCGTCTTGCTTACTGTTGCAAGTTTGAGTAAGTCCATTATATGCGTCGACCTCCTGTCCCCCGGCTACTTAGCTCCCTATTTGAGTGGACATTGCGTCCCCCGGATATTTAGATTTAACATTTTTTTCAAATATTCGTCATACTTACTGTCGTACGCTGTTTGGTAATAAAATTATTACCAAATATCCGCAAATATATAAATAATCTGAAACATATAAAAAAAGAACACAAAGAATCAATTTTCTTTATATTTAACAAAAAAGGAAAGAAAAAGAAATGTTTATACTTATCTGATAAATATAGAAATAAATTTTCTCCACCTTGTTTCACGAAATACCTAATAAGAAAATGCTTTAATAAACTCCTTACACGTGCGTACAGAATAAACTAATGTAAACATTCCAAGTGACCTAGCCTCGACTCACTCTATAGTTTATGCTCGCTGTGCTCACTCGACCACTCTGAAATTACCCGCATAGTGCAGTTCTCGCTCGCCATGCTCTGAAGGTAGCCATTCGGTGCAGTTCAGAATCATCGAATGACCAACTCTGTACTAAAATGCCTTTTCTTGTATAATCTTAGTTCCAACCTTTTAACACTAGATGGCAACCAATTTTCCAAATCCACATATAAAATAACAACTTACACACTATAAGAATTCACAGTAATTTCATTATTTTGGAGTCGAAGATATGTCTACTTGGGTCTTCCTGAAGAGTCCACCAAGTACGACAAGGACGAAACTCCCCGATATTATATTTTATTCCGAAATTAATAGTTATTCATTTTAAAAAAAAATTTTTCTCTTATGTGTGTCGCCGTTTATCAAGAAATTCTTATCGAGAGAGGAGGAAGCTTAAACAAAAGCTACCTTTCTCGATTTGAGAATAGACATTCGACTAACGCATAAGAGATTTGCTCGTTGAAGTCCGATTAAAAATTCAAAACTATTAAGATAGCACCACGAGCGCTTAAAACATATTTAGAGTAATTTTTATGATTTTCGTAGCAAATTATTCTTTTTAAATAATAATTTTTATTATTTTTGTAGCAAATTTTACTATTCGAAATAGTAATTTTTATTATTTTTCAGCAGTCATAAAAAGTACTATTTCAAATAGTAAAAATCTCATATGTCGAGTGTGTCTCAGCGCTATTATAAAAAATAATATATTTTGTTCCATGTCTGTAATAAATATTATATTAAGATAGAAGACTTTAATACTCGTGCATGGAATTTCTAAATACAATAATGAATTTAGTCATCTCAACGAGTCATTTTTCTTATAGAACTTTATTTTCCTACGTTTCGGAAACGTCAAGTTTCCCTTATTCAAGGACTCTAAAACCCATACAGAAATTTACAATTATTTACAAAAGTATTACAATTATTTACATGTTAATAACAATAAAACTATTACTTTTTACTTACAAGTTGTGACAAGAACAAAACAAGAACGTAACCCAAGGAAGCTAACTAATGTCCACACTAAAAAATTATTATACAACAATAAATTAAAATTTTATTTCTTTGCAAACACTTGTCTAAAAAAGGACAACTTACTCGTACTACAAGAATTCCTTCGCTTCGGATGTAAGAGGAGGATCGCGGAGTGTTAATGCGTCCTCACTCTAATGTCAGCCCGGTTGTAAATATTCACCTGGTTTTCACCTGAATTTCCACCTGAATTATCACCTGAATTTCCACCTAAATTTTACGTGAAATTCGTGTAAAATGTATGCGAAAACCACCCAAATTTTATGTGATTTATACCTGTATTTCACGTGTCAAAATTCTAAAAACGTCAGGTGAATTTCACGTGATTTTCACCCGATGCTCACGTGAACTTCACCGGAGATAAATTAAAGCTTCCTTCTTGTGACATCGTTTTTTCAGGTGAATTTCACGTGATTTACATGTGAATCCACACGAATTTCACATTTATTTCACCTATATTCCGTAGTATTTTCGGGTGAATTTAACCTGAAATTCACGTGATTTTCACCCAATATTCACGTGAACTTCACCACAGATAAATTAAAGCTTCTTTCTCTTGTTATCGTTTTCTCAGGTGAATTTCACGTGATTTTCACCCAATATTCATGTGAACTTTATATAGACCCTATTGAAAGTATCCATCGGGATTTCCATATAGAAATATACATGGATTCCATATGGACACTCATATGGAAATCCACCTGAAAATCTGTTCCAAAACGTCATATGCAAATCTGTATGAAAATCCATGTGAAAATCCATATGAAAATCCATGTACAAATCTATGTAGAGATGCAATTAAAAATCTGCCCTGAACCTGGATTATTTATGGATATACTACTGCAGATACGATTTGAACTTCGCCGAGAACCATCATTGGAATATATATAAAAAAGGCTATATCGGTATTAGTATATATAACTAATGGATATGATACATACCTAGCTGCAACATTACAATAAGATATAAGATCACTGATGATATTTTGCTTAATGTGGAGAAAGAAGTAACGACGTTTAACGAGCCTCGTGCTCGCGCTACTCGACAACGACCCGTGATATCAAATTCACACGAGGCCGGAGCCGAGCGCCCCTACGTGTACTCGATTATTAGCAGCTACCATGAATAGTTGGGACGGGCGGTTAAACTCGGCGACAGCGCGAGAAGTCGACATCTTGGCGATGATGGTGCTCTTCAAAGAAACAGCTCAAATTTTTAAAATCGTTTATGCTTTGTAAGTTTACTGATAATTGTTATTTCACAAAATTTTTTCAGATTCTTTATTAAAAATCCTTAAAAATGAGCCCTACTAAAACAATATTGGCGAACAACCCTCTTTTGTAAAGAATTGTATATTTTTTAAATACCAATAGAAACCAATCATTTGTATTTCTGACAACCAGATGGATTTGAGATTTTAATGTTATTCATATATCTAATGTTATAGATCTTGTCAATAAGTTTCTCAAAGCAGAAAAAATACATTCAACATCTATTTTCAACAATATTTTCACCAGGCTTGTAAGTAAAAATATTCATCTTTATTTTCCTAAATTTTCAATGGGAGCCGGTTACACTGTTATTAAACTCTATATGTATTTTTCATATCTACTCGTAAGAAAATTTCATAAGTTATCGAGTGTTATGTGTGCCAAATGAAAAAGTATATTACTATAAAAAAGTTTAAATCAAAGTAGTTGAAAGACAATTTAGCAATTGTGTATTCCGATGCCCAGACAAGAACTTCTTACTCAATTATTTTCAAATAAAATATGGTTTTCTTATTAAGTCTGCGCTTCATGTAATTTCATAAATTATGTAATTTACAATCTTATAAATCATTAAGATCCATAATTCAATTATTTATTTGTGACTTATTCACTGAATAGTTTATGAAATTTCATGAAGCGAGGGCTTAATAAGAACACCATATTATATTGGACTATTATTGAGTAAGAAGTTCGTGTCTGGGCATCGGAATATACAATTGTTAAATTGTCTTTCAACCACTTTGATTTAAACTTTTTATAATAATATACTTTATCATTTGGGACACATAATACTGGATAACTTATGAAATTTTCTTTCCAGTAGATATGAAAATACATATAGAATTTATTAACAGTGTAACCGGCTCCCATTGAAAATTTAGGAAAGTAAAGATGAATATTTTTACTTACAGGCCTGTTGAAAATATTGTTGGAAATAGATGTTTAATGTATTTTTCCTGCTTTGAGAAAACTTAGTGACAAGATCCATGCCATTAGATATATGAATAACATTAAGATCTCAAATCCGTCTGGTGGTCAGAAATACAAATTATTGGTTTCTATTGATATTTAAAAAATATAGAATGCTTTTCAACAGGGTTTTCTAACAATGCTTCGAGGCTTATTGGAAAAGCTCTTAAATAAGGACTCAATAAAGCTTTTGTCGCATGCAAAATATTCTGCTTTATCAAATGGATCATAATTCATAATATAAATATAACTATATTCTTAAAATAAAAAACAAATTTTTTAAAATTTTGAGCTGCTGACTTCATGTGAAATGCATTATAAATACCTATACTATATAATGTAATGTCATATGAAATGTCAGTATTCTTTCATACTGCTAACAAAAACAGATTGAATATTAGTTGATTCATTACACGGAGCAAAATTTATTTCTAAACTTTAATCTTTATAAGAAAATTTATTATTTTTATAGTAGTGCTGGGACATACTCAACATGGGGATTTATCTTGTTTTAAATATTAATTTTTATTATTTTTGTAGCAAATTTTACTATTTCAAATAGTACTTTTTATGACTGCTGCAAAAATAATAAATATTACTATTTCAGATAATAAAATTTGCTACAAATGTAGTAAAAATTATTCTTTAAAAAATAAAATTTGCTATGAAAATTATAAAAATTACTATTTATAACAGTAAAGATCCTACATGTCGAATGTGTCCCAGTACTAAACTATAAAAATAATAAATTTTCTTATAAAAAGAGTAAAGTTTACAAATAAATTTTTCTCCGTGTACAAGAAAATAAAAAGCATATATTATTATGGCCAATTCACATATAATTATAAAATAACTTCACATATTAAAGATTATTGACATGCGTGTGCCTCTAAGTTACTGTTATATAACTTACATCGAAAGAAGAAATCCATACATTGTTGCTAAATGCTAATTAATCATTAGAATATAGTACAGTTTGTAACCTAAATGCAGCAGTAAATTTAAAACACATTATACTTATGACATAGCCTTTTGCAAACTATAAGCTATGAAGGTAAACTCCAAATTATGAGGTAGGAAATGGAAAAAATTGGACATCCGACAAACTATATTGGATATGCTAGTTTATTCCAGCCTAACACCAGGCTGGAATGAACTAGCGTATCCTATATAGTTCATCTATTGTCCAATTTTTACAATTTCCTTAATCATACTTATACGAACAATTTAAAACACACCGTACAAATTATGAGGAATTTTATAAACTCTAATTAAATGTTCTTATTATAAATAACTAAAAAATAATTATCGAACAATCATTCCCAATTGAAATATGTCAAGTTGAAATTACTATAATAAGATACGAGGCCAGGCAAGAAAATTTTTATAATAATGGTTCACCTATTATTCGTTAAACATAAGTGTGGTATTATAAGGACAGCAGTGATAGTGTCAGATCTAAAATCATATGAACTGTCAGTGTTCTTTCATACTGCTACCTGAAACATAACAATATAAATTGAATATTAGTTGTGCGTGTCTTGGAACTGTAAATAGTCATTCTGTTTTTCTTTTTTTTTGAAGTTAAAGTTATAGTTATGCTTTGCAAGTATTCTACATATAGAATATTACAAGTTATTGTTATATAACTTTCATTGTTAGAAGAAATCCATACATTATTACTAAATGCTACTTGATCATTAAAATATAGCTTACAGCTTGTACTCTAAATACAACGGCAGTAAATTTCAAACAATATTATATTTATTACATAGCCTTTTACAAACAGTTAACTGTATTTCAATGGTAAAGTATAAATATTATATAATTATATAACAATAATTTATACTTTTATATGTGGAAAACTTGCAATCCATAAATATTAAATTATACAAAACAGAATAAACAATGTCAATCGAACACATGCACCTGTCAATACTCTTTAATATGTGAAGTTATTTTATAAATATAAGTATAAATATAAATATAAATATGTTAATAAAAAACCTTTTATTTTTAACAATAAATCATTGGGAAAGTACTTACTATACCAAGTGTCATCCTTGGAAATGCATATACAGATAAGTCGCACCCAGTCAACCCTATAGAAGAATAAACATTGCTTGAAGTAACATTAGCTAACTATTAAATATTGGAATGTTACTCACCAGTTGAGGAGACGGCAACAAACTTGCAAAAAGGACTTTTCTAGCATCAAGTGCATTGTAGCAGGGATCACTGGATCAGGAAGAAGAATTTGCCATGACTCGTAGCACAACTAGCATAAGAAAATGAAGAAACACGAGACAGACGCAAAAATAAATGAAAAAGTGGGTGCACTGATCTCACCTAGATGTAAACGTGGGAAACATAACCACGAATATCACACCTTACTCGACCGGCAACGTCATCACAACACTCGTCACAACCTCGGAGATGACAGCGTGGATAGCAGCAGAAGGTCTTTCTCGACGTAGATGCAGCCATCAGTAACCACCACACTCTCACGTTCGAACTTACGTCGTCGTAACCCTTGAAACACGCGAGAGCACCGGTCTATTAGACGACGTTCGATAACTGCCGCCGGCCGCGCGTACATGTGTAGAAAGTAATAGAGAGAGAGAGAGAGAGAGAGAGAGAGAGAGAGAGAGAGTCAGCTGTCAGTGAGGCTCCTGTCACATAGGCGCGTACGATCGCGTTCGACTGCGTTCGAGCGCGTTCGAGCGCGTGCGCATAAGGCTCCCGGCACAGAAGAGCGTTTGATCGCGTGCGGACGAAGAGAAGCGAGCGTGTGCGCATAACCGCGGTCGAACGCGCTCGAACGCAGTCGAACGCGATCGTACGCGCCTATGTGACAGGAGCCTCACTGACAGCTGACTCTCTCTCTCTCTCTCTCTCTATTACTTTCTACACATGTACGCGCGGCCGGCGGCAGTTATCGAACGTCGTCTAATAGACCGGTGCTCTCGCGTGTTTCAAGGGTTACGACGACGTAAGTTCGAACGTGAGAGTGTGGTGGTTACTGGTGGCTGCATCTACGTCGAGAAAGACCTTCTGCTGCTATCCACGCTGTCATCTCCGAGGTTGTGACGAGTGTTGTGCTGACGTTGCCGGTCGAGTAAGGTGTGATATTCGTGGTTATGTTTCCCACGTTTACATCTAGGTGAGATCAGTGCACCCACTTTTTCATTTATTTTTGCGTCTGTCTCGTGTTTCTTCATTTTCTTATGCTAGTTGTGCTACGAGTCATGGCAAATTCTTCTTCCTGATCCAGTGATCCCTGCTACAATGCACTTGATGCTAGAAAAGTCCTTTTTGCAAGTTTGTTGCCGTCTCCTCAACTGGTGAGTAACATTCCAATATTTAATAGTTAGCTAATGTTACTTCAAGCAATGTTTATTCTTCTATAGGGTTGACTGGGTGCGACTTATCTGTATATGCATTTCCAAGGATGACACTTGGTATAGTAAGTACTTTCCCAATGATTTATTGTTAAAAATAAAAGGTTTTTTATTAACATATTTATATTTATATTTATACTTATATTTATAAAATAACTTCACATATTAAAGAGTATTGACAGGTGCATGTGTTCGATTGACATTGTTTATTCTGTTTTGTATAATTTAATATTTATGGATTGCAAGTTTTCCACATATAAAAGTATAAATTATTGTTATATAATTATATAATATTTATACTTTACCATTGAAATACAGTTAACTGTTTGTAAAAGGCTATGTAATAAATATAATATTGTTTGAAATTTACTGCCGTTGTATTTAGAGTACAAGCTGTAAGCTATATTTTAATGATCAAGTAGCATTTAGTAATAATGTATGGATTTCTTCTAACAATGAAAGTTATATAACAATAACTTGTAATATTCTATATGTAGAATACTTGCAAAGCATAACTATAACTTTAACTTCAAAAAAAAAGAAAAACAGAATGACTATTTACAGTTCCAAGACACGCACAACTAATATTCAATTTATATTGTTATGTTTCAGGTAGCAGTATGAAAGAACACTGACAGTTCATATGATTTTAGATCTGACACTATCACTGCTGTCCTTATAATACCACACTTATGTTTAACGAATAATAGGTGAACCATTATTATAAAAATTTTCTTGCCTGGCCTCGTATCTTATTATAGTAATTTCAACTTGACATATTTCAATTGGGAATGATTGTTCGATAATTATTTTTTAGTTATTTATAATAAGAACATTTAATTAGAGTTTATAAAATTCCTCATAATTTGTACGGTGTGTTTTAAATTGTTCGTATAAGTATGATTAAGGAAATTGTAAAAATTGGACAATAGATGAACTATATAGGATACGCTAGTTCATTCCAGCCTGGTGTTAGGCTGGAATAAACTAGCATATCCAATATAGTTTGTCGGATGTCCAATTTTTTCCATTTCCTACCTCATAATTTGGAGTTTACCTTCATAGCTTATAGTTTGCAAAAGGCTATGTCATAAGTATAATGTGTTTTAAATTTACTGCTGCATTTAGGTTACAAACTGTAAGCTATATTCTAATGATTAATTAGCATTTAGCAACAATGTATGGATTTCTTCTTTCGATGTAAGTTATATAACAGTAACTTAGAGGCACACGCATGTCAATAATCTTTAATATGTGAAGTTATTTTATAATTATATGTGAATTGGCCATAATAATATATGCTTTTTATTTTCTTGTACACGGAGAAAAATTTATTTGTAAACTTTACTCTTTTTATAAGAAAATTTATTATTTTTATAGTTTAGTACTGGGACACATTCGACATGTAGGATCTTTACTGTTATAAATAGTAATTTTTATAATTTTCATAGCAAATTTTATTTTTTAAAGAATAATTTTTACTACATTTGTAGCAAATTTTATTATCTGAAATAGTAATATTTATTATTTTTGCAGCAGTCATAAAAAGTACTATTTGAAATAGTAAAATTTGCTACAAAAATAATAAAAATTAATATTTAAAACAAGATAAATCCCCCATGTTGAGTATGTCCCAGCACTACTATAAAAATAATAAATTTTCTTATAAAGATTAAAGTTTAGAAATAAATTTTGCTCCGTGTAATGAATCAACTAATATTCAATCTGTTTTTGTTAGCAGTATGAAAGAATACTGACATTTCATATTATTTATTTATTATTTTATTATTTATTAAACCAGAACAAAATTACATAGAGTAAAGTCCTCAGAGATAGATATTAACTACCTGTACGAGGGCTGGTACATGAATACTTAAGACTATACTTATACACTAAAGCTTATATACTAAGTATTAAATATTTAAACCTTAAACATTTAATATTGTCAATAGAATTCTCAAAACTTAACGCAAGTAAAACAATATGTATACATTTGTTTATTATATATATTTTTTAGTTTATTTTTTAGTTCATGTTTCCTATTAACACTTTTGCAATAGAGTTTTTTAAAATTTTCAATCTCACTGCCAAAGTTTGTATCACTTAAATTAAAAGTTTGTTGATCCCTCTTGCGTATTTTTGGTAGGCGAACTCAGGCTGAGGTCTTGTTGTGAGTAGAATCTAGATCTTGTTGTTATCGATGTAAGTGAAGACGAACTTGCAAGCCTGGGTTTTGCCAGTATTAATTCAGTTCCGCCCACCTGAGTTTGTAATGTAGTTGGTGATTTAGTTAACTCTTGCGTCCGTTTCTTGAAGTTATCTACCTTACCGAGGTATCTCGGTAAGTCAGGTTTTATTATATATTCAGTAGTGTTCATAGCCTTGTTTACCTTAGCATTCAAAATTTTGCATTCTTGTCTGTCAGTGGTAACATGATCAGTATTATAGTCGTTTCCAAATGTCTTATTTGAGAAGCTACAGTTGACGCAGCACTGTTTCTCTGATGTGCACTTTTCTGTTAGATGCGTTCCCGCACATTTTAAACAGGTTGGGCTGTTCTTACACCTTTGGCCATTATGACCCAATCTACCACACTTATAACATGGTTTCACATTTATTATATCGTAAACTTTGCAATTCTGATAACCAACGAATAATCTGTCTTTATTTTCTTTAATATGTTTGTGCATTTCACCCGTTATTTGCATGATGACCGTTACTTTACTGTTTTTGTCATTGCCAGCTACGTGTAATACGTTACCCTTTGTATCTAAATTTGAAAAATTTCTTTGGTTTATGTCATTTTCGATTGCTTTTATATCAGACTTGAATTCATTTTCGATGCCAGTTATTCTTATGACAGGCTTACTAAGCTGTTCTTCTTCGACCTTGTAGAGGTGGTTGAGCTTGGCGTCTAGTAATCTTTTTGCTGTCTTGGCACTTTCCTCGTTCATGCATGTTATTGAAATTACATCTTTACTTTTCATATCAATTTTTTTCGTTTGGATTGATTTTTCTTTAAGTAGATAGTGGAATACTTTTTCCTTTATCACAGATTTCTCTTCTTTGTCTTTTCTTGTCACTACAATTTTCGGCACTTTTTTGGATTGTGGTATGTGTATCTTTTTGACATTATATCTGCATATGTTTCCTTGTATTTACTCGGTCGTTCTTTTTCTTTCGTTAGAATTTCGTTTAAAAGCAGATTTTTATGTTTCAATTCAGTATTTAGTTCCCTAAGCAGCTGGTTTTCTGTTATTAGTGCACTTACTTTATCACTGTCCTTGTCTTCGCATGTAGTCTCATCCAGCTCATCAACTTGCATTCTGTTTTCTTGAAGGAGGCCTTCATAGTTGATTTTAAGTTTACTGTACTCTGATTCTATTTTCCTATAGTTTTTACTAAGATTCTCAATCGCTTTAGTTTTGGTTTGCAGATCTTCTTGTAGTTTTAGTAACACAACACGTGTGGGATCTTGATTTGAGGTTATGCTCAAATCGTGTTCATCACAAACAACTAACACACTGTTTATGTATCTTACATTTTTTTTTCTATTAAAGTCACTTTTATGAAAAACATTGCAACACCATATACATACTACCGTTTTAACCGCTTGCGTATTGTGACATCGATAGTATATATCGGGAGGGACTGCCTCCGGTGGCAGCCCACTATCCTCCATCTTGGTTTTTTGACATTACATTATATAGTATAGGTATTTATAATGCATTTCACATGAAGTCAGCAGCTCAAAATTTTAAAAAATTTGTTTTTTATTTTAAGAATATAGTTATATTTATATTATGAATTATGATCCATTTGATAAAGCAGAATATTTTGCATGCGACAAAAGCTTTATTGAGTCCTTATTTAAGAGCTTTTCCAATAAGCCTCGAAGCATTGTTAGAAAACCCTGTTGAAAAGCATTCTATATTTTTTAAATATCAATAGAAACCAATAATTTGTATTTCTGACCACCAGACGGATTTGAGATCTTAATGTTATTCATATATCTAATGGCATGGATCTTGTCACTAAGTTTTCTCAAAGCAGGAAAAATACATTAAACATCTATTTCCAACAATATTTTCAACAGGCCTGTAAGTAAAAATATTCATCTTTACTTTCCTAAATTTTCAATGGGAGCCGGTTACACTGTTAATAAATTCTATATGTATTTTTCATATCTACTGGAAAGAAAATTTCATAAGTTATCCAGTATTATGTGTCCCAAATGATAAAGTATATTATTATAAAAAAGTTTAAATCAAAGTGGTTGAAAGACAATTTAACAATTGTATATTCCGATGCCCAGACACGAACTTCTTACTCAATAATAGTCCAATATAATATGGTGTTCTTATTAAGCCCTCGCTTCATGAAATTTCATAAACTATTCAGTGAATAAGTCACAAATAAATAATTGAATTATGGATCTTAATGATTTATAAGATTGTAAATTACATAATTTATGAAATTACATGAAGCGCAGACTTAATAAGAAAACCATATTTTATTTGAAAATAATTGAGTAAGAAGTTCTTGTCTGGGCATCGGAATACACAATTGCTAAATTGTCTTTCAACTACTTTGATTTAAACTTTTTTATAGTAATATACTTTTTCATTTGGCACACATAACACTCGATAACTTATGAAATTTTCTTACGAGTAGATATGAAAAATACATATAGAGTTTAATAACAGTGTAACCGGCTCCCATTGAAAATTTAGGAAAATAAAGATGAATATTTTTACTTACAAGCCTGGTGAAAATATTGTTGAAAATAGATGTTGAATGTATTTTTTCTGCTTTGAGAAACTTATTGACAAGATCTATAACATTAGATATATGAATAACATTAAAATCTCAAATCCATCTGGTTGTCAGAAATACAAATGATTGGTTTCTATTGGTATTTAAAAAATATACAATTCTTTACAAAAGAGGGTTGTTCGCCAATATTGTTTTAGTAGGGCTCATTTTTAAGGATTTTTAATAAAGAATCTGAAAAAATTTTGTGAAATAACAATTATCAGTAAACTTACAAAGCATAAACGATTTTAAAAATTTGAGCTGTTTCTTTGAAGAGCACCATCATCGCCAAGATGTCGACTTCTCGCGCTGTCGCCGAGTTTAACCGCCCGTCCCAACTATTCATGGTAGCTGCTAATAATCGAGTACACGTAGGGGCGCTCGGCTCCGGCCTCGTGTGAATTTGATATCACGGGTCGTTGTCGAGTAGCGCGAGCACGAGGCTCGTTAAACGTCGTTACTTCTTTCTCCACATTAAGCAAAATATCATCAGTGATCTTATATCTTATTGTAATGTTGCAGCTAGGTATGTATCATATCCATTAGTTATATATACTAATACCGATATAGCCTTTTTTATATATATATTCCAATGATGGTTCTCGGCGAAGTTCAAATCGTATCTGCAGTAGTATATCCATAAATAATCCAGGTTCAGGGCAGATTTTTAATTGCATCTCTACATAGATTTGTACATGGATTTTCATATGGATTTTCACATGGATTTTCATACAGATTTGCATATGACGTTTTGGAACAGATTTTCAGGTGGATTTCCATATGAGTGTCCATATGGAATCCATGTATATTTCTATATGGAAATCCCGATGGATACTTTCAATAGGGTCTATATAAAGTTCACATGAATATTGGGTGAAAATCACGTGAAATTCACCTGAGAAAACGATAACAAGAGAAAGAAGCTTTAATTTATCTGTGGTGAAGTTCACGTGAATATTGGGTGAAAATCACGTGAATTTCAGGTTAAATTCACCCGAAAATACTACGGAATATAGGTGAAATAAATGTGAAATTCGTGTGGATTCACATGTAAATCACGTGAAATTCACCTGAAAAAACGATGTCACAAGAAGGAAGCTTTAATTTATCTCCGGTGAAGTTCACGTGAGCATCGGGTGAAAATCACGTGAAATTCACCTGACGTTTTTAGAATTTTGACACGTGAAATACAGGTATAAATCACATAAAATTTGGGTGGTTTTCGCATACATTTTACACGAATTTCACGTAAAATTTAGGTGGAAATTCAGGTGATAATTCAGGTGGAAATTCAGGTGAAAACCAGGTGAATATTTACAACCGGGAGGTGGATGTGACTAAATTTCAAAATTTTCGCGAAGTCGAGAATAATGCCCTAACGACGTATGTATATGTGTCTCGAACTTACGGAGGAGGGGGAAGGCCTAGCAGATATCGGGAAAGACAGAAGCGACGAAAGAGCAAAAGCCATCAAGGTGGGGTAGTAAATGTGTAATGAACAGGGAGGGGACATACCTATGTGACTATAAGATTGGTAGAATATTATTGCTAGAAAATTAACTGATCGATTTGGAACGAGTTTTTCCCTTGGGAGGTTTTAGTAGATTGATTGCGTCTTTATAGGATTGTTTTAAAAAATTAGTGTCTTCTGTTCTATTTAACTTATTGTCGAAATAATGTATGTGTAGCCTTTCTGAAAATCTTCTTGTATAATTGTTTTTAACATTGTCAATTATTTTTATATTTTCAAAATTGAAATCATGTCCAGTCTCTTCTTTGTGTAAGAATAGAGGAGAACGTTCATCTTTGTTTTTTATATAATACTGGTGTTCGTATTGTCGTTTTTTTAAAGGCCTAGATGTCATACCTACATAAGTAGAGTCGCAATCTTTACAGTCTATTTTGTATACCACGTTGTTAATGTCACCCCTATCCAATCTGTCCTTTCCCAATCTAATATATTTACTAATTTATTAGTAGTTTTGTTAATCAAAGAAATATTATGTTTGCGCAGAGTAGATTTTAGTTTATTATTGATTGTATTGTGAAAAGGAAAACAGGCAATATTTTGATTAAGAAAATTTTCATTATTATTGTTATGTTCATTGTTAGGTGGAGTACGAAGCGGTAAATTGCGATAATTTATGTGATGTAGGCGTTTATTAATAAATTTTTCAATAATTTTCAATGGGTAATCATTAGCTAAGAGGAAATTCTTAATCATCGAAATATTAGACTGGTGAAAAGACGGGTGGGACAAGAGGATGGCTTTATCAACTAAATTATAAATGATCGCTGTTTTTTGTGAAAAAGGGTGATGAGAGTGGAAATTGATATATCTGCCCGAAGCCGTGGTTTTCCTGTACCAGTTAGTGATGGGGGGAGAATCGATTTTACGGATAATTTCTAAGTCTAAAAAACTAATTTTGTTCTGATTTTCTATTTCACATGTAAATTTTAAATGTTCGTTGAAGTTATTGAAGTGAGAGAGAGTTTCGTCAATTTTATCTTTTTTTACAATTAAAATGCAATCATCAACATATCTATTGTATAATCGGCAATTATTTTTTAAAATGTTTGAACAATGTGATTCTAATCTTTCTAAAGCTAAATCTGCAAACCATGGGCTTGTGCAAAAACCCAACAGAATATCAATACCTTCTAGGAATTCTACCTTAGAAAGATTAATCTTGTTGGATAGAAATTTCCAATTATTGTTGATCGCATCTAAAATCAAATTTTTAGGGATATTGTTAAACAAAGCTACAACATCAAAGGAGACTAAGTTATAATTATGAGGAATGTTAATGTAGTCTAAATTATTTTTGAGTGTAATGCTATTTTTTATAGTTCTATAAGAAAAGAAAAAGTTCTATAAGAAAAATGACTCATTGAGATGACTAAATTCATTATTGTATTTATAAATATTATATTAACTGATAAGAATTTTTCCATCGGTCTTACAGTCTTACAAATTAAATTAAAATAATTAATATTTATGGCAGTCAGATTGCCCTTGTTTATTAATGATAAATATTATATTGTTTTAAATTTACTGCTAAGTTTCCTCCTTCACTTTAAGTTATATAACAATAACTTGTACTTGTACTCTAGTATGAAGGAACACTGACATTTCATAACTTTACACCTCTGCCAATGTACAGAAAGGAGAAACGGTGGTCAACGAGTCTCGTGCTCGCACTACTCGATGCCGACCCGCGATAGCAAAATCATACGAGGCCGGCGCCGAGCGCGCCAACATGTACTCGATATTAGCAGCTATCAAGAACAGTCATGATAGCGACGGCGACAGCGCGAGGAGGCGACGTCTTGGAGATGATGTCCCCGTTGACAGAACTCAGCTAAAATTTTACGCCAAGTCTCATATAACAAAATAAAGTAAAAAGTATCTTAAAAAATTTGAGTCCTCACTAGTCTTGGTGAATTCACATATACTTATAAAAGCACTTTACATGTGAAAGAGTATTTAAATGTGGATGGCTTTACTAGTTTATTAATTGTAATCGATTTTTAAATAAATTGTTTGTACATTCATTATTATTTATTATAACTGAAGTTTTTTCTCTACCACTCACTGTTGTACTGTGAGGTATATTTAAAAAATTTTTTAATATATTTATTAATTTTGTTATTTAGTAAATATTGTATACTTATAGGTACAGTCTTTAGGCTGTAATTATAGGCACATCTCCTTTGAGATCTACAATTTAGTTGCTCGTTGATAGATTTAAGACTTGGGTGGCCTTAGCGTAGGAAATATATTTGGACCCAATGAACTAAATAATATTGTAGATAACTTATACGAAAGAACCAAAATCAACCTTGATTGTGTGTAAATTGTAGCTAAAGATACTAAGTACCTATAAGCATACAAAATTTTGTAATTACATAGAATATTTTGTATACTCATAGGTAGTACCTTTAGTTATAACTTTTATTACTCGATAAGTCACTTATGGGCTTGGCTGACTTTATTGCAGGAAACATTGGGACCGTATGGACAAAATGACTTGATTCATATTTGACTATAATAGTTATGGTTTGTACGTATTGCTTATTTCAAATAAAATTTATATTTAACATGATATTTTTACCAAATCATACATTTTCTTTTAATTTAAAGCAATGTTTTCAAAAACATACTTAACCATTACAGTCACAAAGAATCATATCAAATATGATGCCATTTGGTTCATTGAGTTCAAATATGTCCAGCGGTAAAGTCACCCAGCCTATATAAATGTGGATATTTTATAATAAATTATGATATTAATTTATTTATATTATGACCAGTTCTATTTATAAATTAATAATGTGAAAGAGTTAAAATTATATGATTAATCATATTAAAGAGGATTGACATGTGCGTAGCTGGGGCTGTAATTTTCTTAATGTTATATTTATGCTTTGCAAGTATTTTATATATAACACTATACAAGTTATTGTTAAAAAATGGCTGTTGTTAAACGTCCGACAGATGGAAAAAAAGATGTTCCTGTCGTAAAAAAATTAAAAAAACGCGGTAATATGAAAGGTACTGTCGTAAAAATGAAATATAAATTTTTATATTACCGAAATATAGCTAAAACCAATAATAAATCGAAAATAAAAGTGAAATCTGTCGGACAATCTGTCGGATAGCAGAAGAAGTTGTGTGTAAATGAGAAGATGTGCAATACGATAGGTTATTTCGTGACGGTCTCCAATGCCGCCAGGCGGCGACACGTTGGGAACGCGGAATTGGACCGATTTAGATTGAAAACTAATATAAACATAAGTGGATGCTCTAATTCATTTTCATTTTAACAATCCTTTGAATAATCCTTTGAAATAAATCCAACAGAATGATGTAAACAGATTTTTATTCAAGAGATACATGAATATCAATAAAGTTATGACGACCACAATCAAAACATTTGAATCGAAGTATCGTACTATCTACATTATATATAAAATAAACTCTATTACTTTTATTTACAACATTCTTAATAAGACAATAGCATTCACCAATATTTATGCAAAAGTATTTATAATTGTACGTTAAATGATTCACTTTTACAGTTCTTTTCATCGATTGGAAAGTGTACGACAAAAACAGAAATTTTAGATTGATTTATTCTGCAAAGAATTCTGATCCTAGTAGAATTTTACAATTAAATTCAAATCTATCGGAATTACCTTTTCGTACAGATAAAACCAGAAAGGTTTTAAAATTTTCATTTGTCTCCAAGCCATTTTTACATAAGATTCGTCCCATAATATTTGTTACTACAGAAGACAATATTATAGATTTAAATGATACAACGATTGTTGCCTATCAGAAGTCAACGTTAATACAATTTTCTGGTGATTTATTAACTGAATCTCAACGTTTTCATTTAAAAATTGTTTCTGACATTATTCAGACTATGCTTCAAAAAAAGGTTTTAATTATAATTATTCTATTACAAAAATTTTTTAAATTCATAAAGAGATATATTGCATAAAGGCTCTTTCTATTTGCACGACAGATTCGTATATATACGATAATTTGTCGTACGAATAAGAAAATCAACTGTTATTTATAAATTTTGTCGTACAAATAAGGATAAGGTATTATTAAGTAATAAAAACTAATTTTTCCATATTAATTAAGCTTGAAAACGACATTTTGTATACCTACTATCCGAATCCTAACCTGTAAACGCAGGTGATAGTTGGTTCGCTAGGGAATTTTAATGTAGTGAGCTGCAACACCGCTTCGTATCCTACTTCAGAGTTACTGATTTACGCATGCGCATGAGCGCATCCAGCTATACACGGAGAAAGGTTTTTGTGTCACAGGAGCGTACACGGCAGACGCCGAAAAGACGATGCGCGGTGCCATCGGGTAGCGACGCGCATCACTTGTTAAAAAAATATGAAATTGTAGTATACTACAATTTTTAGTATACTACAACTTTAAGATGTTATATGAATTGAACATATATTTATAATTCATAAGATTGAAAAATTAAAATAAGCGCATGTAAACATTATATCAATGTAAGATTTAATAATAATGTTAAAACAAAATCATATAAACAGTACCATACAATCAATATTAAAATCTTAATCTTAAAGTTATAACTATAAGTTGTAATAATTATCTTTGAAAAAATACGTCAAATCAAGAAAATTCCACTCTTTGAGAATATTTTTGACAAAATCATCCATGATTATTGTCCAAATCAACGATTTGATAAAATAAGCCACTGGCTAATTGCAGCGTGCGCATTTTTGGCGTGCTGGCACTCTCGGAGATAGTCGATGAACGGGAAAACAGACCAGTGCCGGTCTTAGGGCGGGGCGAGAAGGGCAGTCGCGCCGGGCCTCGCGCTGACAGGAGCCCCGCGATGCAGGCCTGGACTGGCCATCGGGAATTCGGGAGAGCTCCCGGGGCCTGATTCTAAAAATGTCTCACACTCGAGACACACAAAATCCGAGAATAACCTTACCTATTATTTTATTCATATTTTATACATAATTTCAAAATTAATAATTTTTAATCTGCATAAATGAATATAATTATAATTATGTCATCAATTGCTGCAAGAATGATAAATTTTGTTATTAAAAATTAATTAAAGGAATAAGCAAATTAAGTTTGAGGAAGCCACACGGGCAAATGAACTTTTTTCTTAGTGTAGTTTCCCTAGCCTACACTCCTAAGCTTATAATTTATTTTAAAATTATTTAACTGAGCAAATGATAAATTATTTAAACTTTTTAAGATTAAAAGTATTAAGAATAATTATAAATATTCGGAATAATAACCTGTTTATATGACGGACATAAATCATGGTTGGCATCTAATGCAGTAGCTCTCATTATATTGTACGCATTTTTTGTCAGGTTCGCCTCTATAAGCAATGCAAGCGCTTTCTCTGCAGTCAGCCTTACACTTTTATCATATTTTATAGGCTTTATAATTTCATTTGCATTCTCTGCTTTACCTATAATGTCCATCAATTCCACTCCGCTTAAATTCGTTTCCATTCTCATTTTCTTTTTGCTACTTCGTAACATTCTTCATTACTTAAATTAGAACTGATATGAGCTCTATATATCTAAAACTATACCGTTTAATGGCCATGACAGAAATGTTTAATTTTTATAAAACTTGAACTCTTGTGCAGCTTTATAATATTATTAATTTTTTATTATTTTAGTGTTTCTATTACATTTGGTTATATTTTAAGTTATTTATATTTGTTCACCATTAACAGGAGTCATCGAGCGCGGGAGCGCTTCGAAGGCAAGTATAGAAAGAGGCTAGGAGTCGACCGTGCCATTCACTCTTCGAAATAGGTGTCCGATATATACAGATTTCCGAATCGTAACCAAAACGTATCTAAACGTATGAAAAAGTACGCAAACGTAACAGGAACGTATGTTTTTATTTCTGTTCGGGTATTAATAGGTTTCAGGGATAGCAATAAATTCATTGCTTTTTTTGTCAAATATATATATATATATTACTTTTCTGTACAAATTTCCTGTAATATAAAGTCATTCCTGAGACAAAGACTGTTCCTCTGAAAATACGTTAAGTGGACGACGTTTCGGACACTTTTTTGTCTCTTGTCCAGACTTTTTATTAAACAGATGAAATTACACTATAAAATACTTTAAATAAAACTAACTGCACTAACATAAATGGCTGGCGTCAGAATGAACTTCAAACAATTTATTTATAAATAACATAATTTGGTCAAAATAAATAAAAAAAGCTTTTTGTTCACATACTAAATAGCTACGACAGATTAGTTAACAAGAGCATTACAAGAAGAATTTCAATGAAATTGTGCCGGTTCATTAGATCCCGCAGTATTCCACACCATCCAGGAGGTTCTGCCCAAGGCGCGTTAGATTTTATAGTGGACCTTCGCCAATAGCCATATTATACCACTTAATAATGGGTTAAATTTTTGGATTATTAATGATTTCTTTTTCCAACATAGCAATTTTTTCTTCTAATATGCATTGTGTCTTGATAATGTTTTGCTGATTGAACCATATTTTTCTCTTTTGATACAAATTTTCCTGTGCCTCTCTCCCCTCAATTTCCAAAATGTACAATTCTTGGTTCATTTGTCTATTCATCTGATTTAAACTCTCAATAGCCCGCACGCAACTATTATTTTTAATTATTTTATCCATAAGAGTTAATGATTCAGGTATTCCTTTGATCCCTAGCTTTTCCCTCAAGCGCTCCAAATCTTCTTGGACCTTTTCAATCTTTTTGTCTATTTCGATACTCTCGGTATACACACAGTATTTATGAGCATGCGTTGTTTTTATCTTTTTTAAATGCTTGCCTTCACTACCCATCGTATTATCGTCAAGCTCCGGTCTTTTCCGCTTCTCTGTCGCAATTGATGGGATGAACTCCATTTCTAAATTTAAAAATACTCTGCTAAAATTGAAATTTAACGGTGATTCAATGTTACTTGTAGCAAGTAAGTACTTTGTTGGAAGATACTCCTAGACTTAGATGCTTCCTCGCCAAAAGATATTTTGAATGTGATCTTCAAAACCCTTGTGAGCCTTATTTATACTTGAGTGGAAGGCTAACCTAGTCGGGAAATACCCCTCTACTTTACTAGTGGAAGAGGGTTAGGGTGTCTCCTCTGCATGCCCTTTCTGCTCCCATTAGTAAATGGGGGGGGGGCTATTTTCCCGTTTTGGTTTGCCTTTGGCTCAGGTATAATTAAGGCATGCAAGGTCCCTCTAATCCGTTTCGAGATAGGATCAGATGGATTGATGGATTACTTCTAGGTACATCAACATAAATTCTACAAGTTTATGACCATTGTCATAAGTAAGAAAGTGCTGGGAAGTTAGGGAAATTACAAAAATCTTAATTATGGTAGTAGTCTAGGAGCCAGGTAGGGTTTCGTGGCCAATTAAAGTGCCACGGCTGAAAACAACTCATTATGATCAGCCCCGGTCTTACGTATTATGAGACATGGGGAAAATATTTATTGCGGGGCCTACTTAAGGGGAGGATTTTCCTAATGAAATTCAGAATTGCTTGAAAAAGTACAAATATTGTCAAGAAAATACAAATGTATAGCCAAGGGAGTTGATGTATACATAAAAACGATTATTTAATAGTATATTACGACACAAGGCCAGGAAGTTGGATTTCCTGGCCAAGTGTCATATACTATTTTTCTTCATCCCCCGCCGAAAGTACGCCTATATAGTTTTGATATTTTAGTAAAATAGCGTTCTTTGTTGCTAACTACGACTCGGCCATATGTATAAAAGGCCTGCTTCAGCGCTACTTTACATATCGCGGAGCGTAAGCTCGACTTCTCCTTTTTTTTGATGCCCGCCCGACTTTTGCAAAACCGAGGCTTCGCCTCGGTTTTGCTGGTCGGGCGGGCATCAAAAACACTAGCAAAAGATGCTTAAAAGAGATGATGGACCAACAATATGTACATACTTAATTGATACTCATTTCAACTACAGAACAACCTCTCAATGGTTCCTCTGTTTGTCTTTTTCTATCCCATAAGCGGTACATTACAGAATGAGAGTCAAAAAACTTTCACATATAAGTATATAGTTACACCATGTCTTGAAACTCAAAATGTAAACATCATGTCTATATATGTATAGAAGCTTTCTGACAGCGTGTATGCAATATAAGAACATAATTGATTATCAGAGTTATAAATATATTGTTCAATATATTAATAATAACATAAAATTAATTTAATACGCCTATATCTTTTCAATTTTCCGATTTTACAAATGATTTTCTTGTCATAACATTTGGAAGAGTTAGCATAGTTTAGGTTACAACACGTGCGCTGTCGCGGACGTTGCCACGCAACGATCAACAAAGAGCGGCCACAAAAGTCGCAAAATCGAGCCGGGAAGACCGTACTTTCGGCTAGGGGATGAAGAAAATAATTTTTAAACCCAAGTAGGCGGGGGATATGAGGTCCGCGCATGCTAGGGAATTACATAGACGTGTAACAATAAGCAAGACAATTATTTAAACAATTTTAAACCAAACTATCCGGGGGATATGAGGTCCACGCATGTAAGGGAGTCATGTAGACATGAAAAAATAAGGAAAATGATTATTTAAATAATTTTTAAACCCAAGTAGCCGGGGGACGCGAGGTCCACGCATATTAAGTAATTACGTAGCCATGCAACAATAAGCAAGACAATTATTTAAGCAATTTTTAAACCCAAGTAGGCGGGGGATACGAGGTCGACGCATATTAGGGAATTACGTAGACATGCATTAATAAACAAGACTATTATTTGAATAATTTTTAAACCCAAGTATCCGGGAGACGTGAGTTCCAAGCATATAACGGAGTTACGTAGACGCGAGACGTAAGCAAGACGATTATTTGAATAATTTTTAAACCCAAGTAGCCGGGGGACACGAGGTCCACGAATATAATGGTGTCATGAAGACATGAAACAATAAGCAAAACGATTATTTAAATAATTTGTGTACCCAAGTAGCCGGGGGACGCGGGGTCCACGCATATAAGGGAATCAAGTTATAGATGTTAAGAATTTTGGAAATAAAAGTCTTGCTTACGTCGTAAGTCTACATAACTCCGTAATAAGCGTGGAACTCGCATCCCCCGGGTACTTGGGTTTAAATAATACATTATGTAACGAGGGGCTGTAGTCGCAGATTATTCCCGCGGGTGCCCGAGCGTGCGTAGCGAAGCGAGATGTATTTTTCGTAGCGGCTACATACACTGTAGCCGTTTCATAGATTTAAAAAGTTATTTTGTATTAATGTGTTATATAATTTTGTTAGTTTTAACCCAATTCACCATAAAAGTAAAAAATTAGACTATGTTACATTATTCTCGGATGTGCGGGAATAAAGTACTTTATAGAGGATCCAGACGCCACTTTTGCGGCGCTTGTCAGGCTATAAAAGGGCCATTATAGTAGAGATGGGAATAAAATTATTTAAATAAGCGTTTTGCTTATTTTTCATGTCTACATGACTCCCTTATATGCTTGTATCTCGCATCCCCGGCTACTTGCGTGTAAAATTGTTTAAATAATAGTCTTGCTTATTGTTGCACATCTACGTAATTCCCTAATATGGGTGGATCTCATATCCCCCGCCTACTTGGGTTTAAACATTATTTAAATAATCGTTTTGCTTAGTTTTTCATGTCTACATTACTCCCTTACGTGCATGGACCTCATATCCCCCGGCTATTTGAGTTTAAAGATTGTTTAAATAATTGTCTTGCTTATTTTTACACGTCTACGTAATTCCCTAATATGCGTGGATCTCATATCTCCTGCCTACTTGGGTTTAAAAATTATTTAAATAATCGTTTTGCTTATTATTTTGTGTCTTCATGACTCCTTCATATTCGTGAATCTCGCGACCCCCGGCTACTTGGGTTTAAAAATTATTCAAATAATCGTCTTGCTTACGTCGCACGTCTACGTAACTCCGCTATATGCTTGGAACTCGCGTCCCCCGGATACTTGGGTTTAAAAATTATTTAAATAATAGTCTTGCTTATTAATGCATGTATACGTAATTTCCTAATATGCGTGGACCTCGTATCCCCCGCCTACTTGGGATTAAATATTGTTTAAATAATTGTCTTGCTTATTGTTGCATGTCTACGTAATTCCCTAATATGCGTGGACCTCGCGTCCCCCGACTACTTGGGTTTAAAAATTATTTAAATAATTGTCTTGCTTATTGTTGCACGTCTACGTAATTCCCTAACATGCGCGGACCTCATATCCTCCGCCTTCTTGGGTTTAAAAATTATTTAAATAATCGTTTTTATGTATACATCAACTCCCTTGGCTATACATTTGTATTTTCTTGAGAATATTTGTACTTTTTCAAGCAATTCTGAATTTCATTAGGGAAATGCTCCCCTTAAGTAGGCCCCGCAATAAATATTTGCCCCAGGTCTCATAATACGTAAGACCGGCACTGAAACAGACTGCATACACCGGAAAAACTCGTGTGTGATACACACGGACTATCGACTTGCACACACGCCAAAAAACTAGTGATGCGCGTCGCTACGCGATGACACCGCACATCGTCTTTTCGGCGTCTCCTGTGACACAAAAACCTTTCTCCGTGTATAAGATAAGCGTATTTCAAAATTGACATCCTTTCACAAATTGGAAAAAAAGCTTCTACTTGGCTTGGCATTTAGAATATTATGGTATTATTGGAGTAAATATAACTTAAAATAAATTTCATAATTGAACTACTTAATTAATAGGTGCAAATAACTTTTATCAACAATTTTTTTTAAGTTTCTACTTGTATCATAGTCATTATTATTAACATACTTAATTTATCTTTAATTTATAACATGCTAAGTTTTGTTCAAAAATGATATTTCTTATATTGGTTGTAACTTTGTACGTATTTATGTTACAAAAACGATACAAAAAGATTATAAAAATATTAAAAAAAGGCTTTCTTTAGAGCTTTGTTTCGGTAAAAATATTAATTTCTCTGAAAGATATGCAGAATCAATTGGCGATAACGTAAGAAAATGGTTGAAAAAAATATCACCCACAAAATTGTTACAAAAAGAAACCTTATAAACCATTTTCATATGCTATCTTTGATTGCTAATGAATTCGAGAGATACTAATAATTTTTAATAAAATAACACTCGAAATAGAGTTTCTCTCGCCTACCATTATAATCCTTTTTATTCGTTTTCGTAACATAAATAATTATAATGACGCTGTCAATATAAGAAAGATCATTTTCTAACAGCTAATCCACATTACGTGCCATGTGCGCTATGAGTGTGCCATGTGAGTAACCGAAAACAAATTGTTATTCGACATCTGTTAAAGTCAGCGTCTAAGGCTAAAGTAGAACAGACCTACTTGTTTTGGTGTACAAAGGAGAGATTATGTACAATAATTACATTGGACTTCCGAAGCAGATCAGAGGCAATCCATTAACGGCATTAAGTAAATTTGTCTCTGATCTGCTTCGAAAGTACACAAAAACAAGTAGGACTGTTCTACTTCAGCCTTAGGTTGTGTCTCCAATAGGATGTAAACGGCTTATGTTAACGGAGCGCATTTAGACATAACCAAAATTACCAAAGATGACAACCTGACAACATAAAATTAAAATGACAAACGAACAGACTTGAACTGCTCCGCTTCTAACCTAACCCCTTGAATTCTTCGATTTATTGTGTTAATTTTTTAGTCTGGAGAGTTTGATATTGCAAAAGCACATGTCAAAAGAGAAGATAGACAAATGCAATTATTCAGAGTCAGAACACTTGTTTTGCAGTGGCTTAGATACATTTATGTTATTGAAGTTATTTTGAATAATTGTCTAAAGAAGTGTAGTATTCGTAGATGGTGGACAAAACCACATCTAAAAGAAAATGTAAGAGAAGAGTATGGTGTATTTTCGACAATTTATTTTACTGCAATGAATTATTTTTACTGCAATGAAATAATATTTTTTTACCATAGGTTCCTCAAACGATGCAGGCATATTTCAAAGAAAGGGTGCTTTTTTAGAAGTAACAGAAGTTTTGAATTCGCAATTTAATTTTTTGTAACAGAAAAAATAAGACCCGGAATTGGGTGGGCACTTTAAACGTATATGTTTTCCATCTAATGCTCCAATACAGTTAGGGAAATTCCACCTTTTATAAAAAGCTTTTGAAATTGATTTCCAATCATCTCTTTTTGGGAAAGGTATGTACTTTTTTTGAAGCACTTGGCATAAAGCAGTACACACTTCAGGAATTAATTTATAAAGGGTACTTCTCCCTATCAAAAATGACCATGAATTTTCTTTTATGCTATTTCCATAAACAACAAAGCTGTAATTAAAATACATTATGACAAGATATTAAAAAACTTTAAATGATATTATATTTAGTATATAACTTAGTTACTTTAATACGACTGCTAAGCATAGCTCTGGACAGAGTGCCTTTCGCCTACTCCTTTTCCTCAGTTTTGGTTCAACCAACTCTAATAGCGTATTAAATTGTTCAACTGTGAGTCCCATAAAATTGTAAAACTCTTCATAATCGTGTGCTTTAAAATAAGAATAAATTGTCGAAAATGCACCATACTCTTCTTCTACATTGTCTTTTAGATGTGGTTTTGTCCACCATCTACGAATACTACACTTCTTTAGACAATTATTCAAAATAACTTCAATAACATAAATATATCTAAGCCACTGCAAAACAAGTGTTCTGACCCTGAATAATTGCATTTGTCTATCTTTTGTTTTGACATGTGCTTTTGCAATAACAAACTCTCCAGACTAAATTAACACAATAAATCGAAGAATTCCAGGGGTTAGAAGCGGAGCAGAATCGGAGCAGTTCAAGTCTGTTCGTTTGTCATTTTAATTTTATGTTGTCAGGTTGTGATATTTGGTAGTTTTGGTTATGTCTACATGCGCTCCGTTAACATAAGCCGTTTACATCCTATTGGAGACACAACCTTAGACGCTAACTTTAACAGATGTCGAACAACAATTTTTTTTCGATTACTCACATGGCACGCTCACATCGCACATGGCACATAATGTGGATTGGCTGTAACAAAATCCAAAATATTCAAAATGAAGTGGCTAAATCTGTTGTGCCAAGGAAGAAGGGAACAAGTATTTCGATTTAAATGGTAAAACTTATATGCCACTGCTAGTATTTTTCCTTTTTCCATTACGTTGATAACTGAGGAATATCGACTTTTCTATAAAAAAAAACTTTAAAAAATGGTGTATTGAACCTCAAAAAAGTGAAAAATGTCCTTAACTCGATATTCATAAAAATTGGACTTATTCCCTTCTTCCTTGGCACCACAGAAATATCAAAAAAAGGCCTATGAGATAGTATTAAGGCCACTGAGCTTCGTTTTAACACTAGAAAATGATGCAAAGCACCAACAAAATTCAAAAGATATGCAGTATCTTTATCTCTTTGCGGGATACATTTTTTCTTAAAAAAGTACTGTTTCTAAGTACTTAATTCATTAAATAAACAAATTGACAAAAATTGTAAACAATTGCACAAGAACTGTGATTAGGTAACATCCCACGATCCTAAAATTACAGAAAACTCGGTTCATAAATTAAAGAAATCACCATCCCTCACTATATAGAAAGCATAAGTACCCGCACTCGGGCGCTTGAAACTCGATTTTTACTATAAAGAATTAACCATCCCTCTCATTCTAGAAAGCATAATTATAAACCAAGTTTCAAGGGCCCGAGTGCGGGTGCACTCGGGCGCTTGAAACTCCGTTTCTAAATTTAAGAAATAACCATCCCTCTCAGGGTGAATCACATAGTTACCCGCACGCATACACGTAAAACTCGCTTCATAATTTAAAGAAATAACCATCCCCCTCTATGTAGAAAGCATAAGTACCCGCACTCGGGCGCTTGAAACTCGATTTTTACTTTAAAGAATTAACCATCCCTCGCATTATAGAAAGCATAATTATCCGGACTCGAGCGCTTAAAACTCGGTTTATAATTTTAAGAAATAACCATCCCTCTCAGGGTGGATCACATAGTTACCGGCACGCATACACGAAAAACTTGCTTCATAGTTTAAAAAAATAACCACCCCTCACTGTAGAAATCATAAGTACCTGCACTCGGGCGCTTGAAACTAGGTTTATAATTTTAAGAAATAACCATCCCTTTCAGGGTGGATCGCATAGTTACCCGCGCGCATACACGTAAAACTCGGTTCATAATTTAAAGAAATAACCATCCCTCTCTGTGTTGATAGCATGAGTACCGGAACTCGGGCTCTTGAAACTCGATTTTTACTTTAAAGAATTAACTATTCCTCTCACTGTATAAGGCATAATTACCCGCACTCGGGCACTCGAAACTCGGTTTATAATTTTAAAACATAACCATCCCTCTCTGTGTGGATCGCACAGTTACGCGCACGCATACACGTGAAACTCGCTTCATAATTTAAAGAAATAACCATCCCTCTCTGTGTAGATAGCATGAGTACCGGAAGTCGGGCGCTTGAAACTCGATTTTTACTTTCAAGAATTAACCATCCCTCTCATTGTAGAAAGTACAATTACCCGCACTCGGGCGCTGGAAACTCAGTTTATAATTTTAAGAAATAACCATCCCTCTGAGAGTGGATGGCATAGTTACCCGCTCGCATACACGTAAAACTCGCTTCATAATTTAAAGAAATAACTATCGCTCTCTGTGTAGATAGCATGTACTTTCGAATGAAAAAAGTTCATTAAAAAAAACATGGTATTCTTTTAGAAAAATCGGTCCGAACTTTCAACTCAAGTTTTTGATATAAAAAAAGCATGTCGGAGAATACACAGTGCATAACTGGAAAGAGGAGGAAAAATGTATCAATATATGTTCATTGTTTTTTTTTCTAGAGACTTATCATATGATTGCGAGCGAGTTGAACAGAGCGCATTTTACGCGCAAATGGCTCGGCTCGCTCCCGCCGGCTTGTTTCTGGCGGACTCTTCGATATGTACTATAAGTGTGCCGATCGGCACGAAGTGCCTTGCAGCTCGCGAGGCGTCTGCGCCAGAATACGCGCTATCAGTGTACTCGTCGGCGCGGAGTGGGGGAATTGGGAGAAAGACGGACTCGGCCAGCGCAGCACGCGAGAGCTGGCTGCGCTCGAACGTATACAAACAGCAAGCGGATGGAGGGGAAGGGGAGCGGAGCCTGGGGCCGCGTGGCTGCGACCTCGGCGGCTATGTTGTCATATGAGTGTGCGCGTGCTGACTGCCGCTTTGAGACTTGGGTGCCGTTTTTCAGTTTCTAGCGATTCTAGCTAGCCCAAGCGTTGGAATTTTTTTCGCTTCTGTCTCCCCATTTATGCGATTGGATAAAATAACCATCGCTTTTTATAGAGTTTGATTCGTAGATCCTAAATTTCGAGGTTACAATTTTAAAAAATTGCTTTTTAGAAACCTTGATTTTAATGCATTTCTTTAAACCAAAATTTAATTTAAACAAATAGAAACAATCTATTGCGATCAGAATAACTGTTTCTTCAAAATTCAGGCAATTTTAAGATGAAAATGTTGCATTCGACATCTACGAAGAACCAATATTCAAAGAGTTATAAATTTTTCAAATATTAATTTTCAGTATTTAAGAGATTTTTTATTATAATCAAAAAATTAAACACCGAGTAGAAATTATTACCTTCGCTTATCGTTTACCATCTAAAAAGAGATGTGCGCAGTTAATATTACTTTGTATTATAAATAATTATTATTACAATTATATATGAAAATATAAAATATCAATCCCCCTACATATTAATATCCATGGACGTGTCAGCGTAACGCCAATATAATAACGTTAAAAATCGGTACGTCGCTAAAAATAGATATAGATATATAGATTATGTGTATTACTAACGAGAGAGAGGGGGAGAGGGAGAGGGAGGTAGGGCGGAGAGGGGGGGAGAGGGAGAGAGAGAGAGCGAGAGAGAACGAGAGAGGGGGGGTAGATAGATAGATAGATGTTTATTCGTATAAATTATACAAAATAATTTTTAAAAACAACACAAAATTGCGCTTAAATTAACATTAAAAAGAAATTAAAATAAAAAGGAAAAATATTGCACGTGATATCACAGTCAAACTTAAAAACTAGGTAATACTATATATCACAGTAAGTCAAGTCACGCAGAGTGATATCACAGATGAAAATACTGAAAAATAATACGAACAATATCATACATAAAATACTTGTAACATCTATCAAATACAGTTTAAAAATACAAGAAAGCGCACATAATACAGTAAACGATTAAAAAATGACACAGTAATACATACTCTCTGAACGCACAGGCACTCTCTCCCATTCATCCCTTAAATACATTCATACATTAAAATCATGTATATGGGACGGAACAGGACACATATAAATAAAAGACGCTTAATCGAGGTCAGATAGGTGCCTCTTCACTGCCGTCTTAATAATGGGAAATTAACGAACTTGATACCATATAACTCTATGTAAACATCGTCCGGTGTATATAAATACAGCATATGTGTTATTGTTTTCAGTCGATAATAACATCGGATCGACGTATGATATATACGTTTATTATTTTTGGTAATTTTGATTTTTGTATTCATGCGTCGTTGTTTAATTGTCTTTATATAGTTGAAAATAATTGTATATGTTAATTTATTTCTGTGTTTGAATAAAGGCCTGATGAGGTTGGCGTACTAAGCCAACGAAACGTTGCTAAAAAAACACCGAAGATCTTTTCACTTTTGCCTCCAAAGATTGTCTTCAAGTACTTAACATTTTTGTTAGGTCGTAGACTATTTCAACAATAGATTGTTGATAGTTACGTTAAAATCGAGACGGATCGTATTGAATATATTCGGCGCAATCAAAAACCATTGCGTGTGGAATCATACCGAGGATTAGTTGAGCATTTAAATAATACTGCAAATGATATGAATTGTCAAGTAGGTAAAATCCATCTAAAAAAACATTTTACAAAAGTTTAAACTAAGGCAAGTATTAGTCTCTCTCTCTCCCTCCCTCTCTCTCTCCCTCCCTGTCTCTCCCGCCCTCCCTCTCTTTCTCCCCCTGTCTCTTTCGCCCTCTCTCTCCCTTCCTCTCTGTTCCTCCCTTCTCTCTCCCTCTCTCTCAACATCCGTCAAACGGAGTACCAAAAACTTTAATGGGAGCTTAAATATATTTTTAAATAATCAACATGTTTATTAAAAGCTAATTTTTAGTACGTTCTAACAACACAATTTGTCTAGTTCTTTTAATTCTTCTAGTCTCATCTATTCAATAAGCACTCTCTACAAATGGTAATAATTTTTTTCATGACTGTACAAATAATAATATTGTTAATGTAAAACTTTCTACGAAAGTATAAAATAAGGCAAGTATAGAAATGTTTTCTTTATAATCTACTTTCCCTCCCTCTCTTTCCCCGCTCACTCTCTCCCTCTGTTTCTCCCCCCTCTCTCTCTTCCTCTGTCCCTCTCTCTCAATATCCGTCAAGCTCTGTACCAAAAACTTTAATGAGAGCTTAAATATTTTATTAATACAATCAACACGTTTTTAAAAAAAAATAATTTAAGTACGTTTTAACAACACAATTTTTGTCTAGACCTTTTATTTATTCGACTCTCATCTATTCAATAAGCATTCTGCAAATGGTAATAATTTTTTTCATGACTGTACCAATAATAATATTGTTAATATAAAACTTTCTACGAAAGTATAAAATAAGGCAAGTATAGACTTTTTTCTGTATAATCTATAAAATAATAATATTTATGATTTTTTTAAAGAAATCAAATAAATACCAGTGAAAAAGTCTTTTACTTCTTTGAGTCATTGTATGCTGAACAAATTATATGTAAGAATACATTCAAATTGTTCATTGCAAATCAAACAAATGAAAGTTGTGAAATCAATTATCGATAGTCAAGTAATGCAAACAACTCTCGGAATCAACTGTATGACTATTCTCAGAAATGTATTAAAATTTGTTCATCCTTCTATACAAATTAAACACAAGAACGTACTGAAATCAATTTATTGTAGTCAAGTACCCATAAGTTAACTTGACTGAATAATACAACTTTTCGTAACTACTTAAAAATATTCAGTCAGCGGGCATAAAGTACTACTTAACGCCTAACAGGCGTAATAGCTCCCATACTCCTACCAAACTTTATAGAACCTATGCACTTTACGCCCGTGTGGGCGAAAATTATTTTAATTATACAACTATTATGCCTTCTTTTTATTTCTAAAATTCATAAGAATTTTATCAGATATTTACGAAAAGTCAAAGCCTATATAAAAAAATTACATAGTTACCACCACATCTCCATTTTTCATTGATCTTTCTCAATTTTGAAATTTCTATAATATTACGCATCTTGGGAGGACAATAGAAGTCTATAGAGCTGCTCTAGCAGGGGTGGTCCTCCAATCTCCCATACATACTTGGCAGGCCCGATGGTTTCCAGTTTACTGGTGGGCTTTGTAAATGTAGAACACTAAATTTTTACATAAATTCATTAACAATATTTATACCTATAAGCCCATTATAAATAATTACATTGGCTCTAATTTTTAATTGATTCCGTTTAAATATAATATCCCTACATGTGCAGAATCTCATGATTTACTTTCATTACCGAAAATATATTGTCCTCCCAAGATGCGTAATATTATAGAAATTTCAAAATTGAGAAAGATCAATGAAAAATAGAGATGTGGTGGTAACTATGTAATCTTTTATATAGGCTTTGACTTTTCGTAAATATCTGATAAAATTCTTATGAATTTTAGCAATAAAAAGAAGGCATAATAGTTGTATAATTAAAATAATTTTCGCCCACACGGGCGTAAAGTGCATAGGTTCTATAAAGTTTGGTAGGAGTATGGGAGCTATTACGCCTGTTAGGCGTTAAGTAGTACTTTATGCCCGCTGACTGAATATTTTTAAGTAGTTACGAAAAGTTGTATTATTCAGTCAAGTTAACTTATGGGTACTTGACTACAATAAATTGATTTCAGTATGTTCTTGTGTTTAATTTGTATAGAAGGATGAACAAATTTTAATACATTTCTGAGAATAGTCATACAGTTGGTTCCGAGAGTTGTTTGCATTACTTGACTATCGATAATTGATTTCACAACTTTCATTTGTTTGATTTGCAATGAACAATTTGAATGTATTTACTTACATATAATTTGTTCAGCATACAATGACTCAAAGAAGTAAAAGACTTTTTCACTGGTATTTATTTGATTTCTTTAAAAAAATCATAAATATTATTATTTTATAGATTATACAGAAAAAAGTCTATGCTTGCCTTATTTTATACTTTCGTAGAAAGTTTTACATTAACAATATTATTATTTGTACAGTCGTGAAAAAAATTATTATCATTTGTAGAGAGTGCTTATTGAATAGATGAGACTAGAAGAATTAAAAGAACTAGACAAATTGTGTTGTTAGAACGTACTAAAAATTAGCTTTTAATAAACATGTTGATTATTTAAAAAAATATTTAAGCTCCCATTAAAGTTTTTGGTACTCCGTTTGTCGGATGTTGAGAGAGAGGGAGAGAGAAGGGAGGAACAGAGAGGAAGGGAGAGAGAGAGCGAAAGAGACAGGGGAGAAAGAGAGGGAGGGCGGGAGAGACAGGGAGGGAGATAGAGGGAGGGAGGAAGAGAGAGAGACTAATACTTGCCTTAGTTTAAACTTTTGTAAAATGTTTTTTTAGATGGATTTCACAACTTTTTAAGAGAAAATAATAATTACAGAGTGTGATAACGTTATGAGAGTTTATTATAGTATATTTTTAATATTATTATTAAATGGTAGTTTTGTTATTCATAAAAGTTTTAAATTTGAATGTTTCTTCAAGGAACTCAATAAAATCATTACATCCCTAGCGGAAATCGTATCTGTAAAAAACTGTAAAAAACTGTAAATAACTGTAAATAACTGTAAATAAATGTTTGAATTGAGACAGTAATAACAGTTATTTACAGTTATTTACAGATATTTACAGTTATTTACAGTTATTTACAGTTTTTTACAGTTATTTACAGTTTTTTAAAAATAATTCTGTAGAAATGAAGGTACTGATAAAAGTTATTAACAGTTATTAACAATTTTTTACAGATATTTACAGTTATTTACAGTTATTTACAGATATTTACAGTTATACACAGTAAATTTTTTTCGCTATAATAACAACTTTATTTTTATCAACAAAACTGTAAATAACTGTAAATATCTGTAAGTAGTTGGGGTACACTTCTGGCAGACAGGGGACGTGGCCTAATGGCGCCAGTGAAGAGATAAGAGGTGTCGGGTAGATATAATCTTGGGGTACGGTTCTGGCAGATGATAATCTTGGGGTACGGTTCTGGCAGTTAGGGAGGTGGGAGGAGTGGGTGGAGTGGGTGACGATGGGTGGTGGGAGGAGGTGGGTGGTTGTGGGTGGTGAATTTTTAAAAAATTTGAATATTTGCATATTTTTGGATACTGATTTAGAGATGGGGAGAAATTTGCATAAATTTACATATTTTGTCACATTGGTGTTAGGGAAGGATATTTGTATAAATTTAAATAAATAATTTATGATTGTTTATAACAATTAAAAAAATTTTTGAAATTTGAATATTTTTGTTATGATAATCTTGGGGTACGGTTCTGGCAGTTGGGGGGAGAGGAGTTGGGGAGTTGGGGAGGAATACGGTTCTGGCAGTTGGAGGTGGGAGGAGTGGGTGGAGTGGGTGACGATGGGTGGTGGGAGGAGGTGGGTGGTTGTGGGTGGTGAATTTTTAAAAAATTTGAATATTTGCATATTTTCGCATACTGATTTAGAGATGGGGAGAAATTTGCATAAATTTACATATTTTGTCACATTGGTGTTAGGGAAGGATATTTGCATAAATTTAAATAAATAATTTATGATTGTTTATAACAATTAAAAAAATTTTTGAAATTTGAATATTTTGTTTTGCACAGTGTCAATAAATTTGCATACATAATTATACATTTAAATAAATAAATAATTTATGATTGTTTATAACATTTAAACAAATTTTTTAATTTGAATATTTTGTTTTGCACAGAGTCAATAAATTGGCATAAATAATTTCCAATTGATTATAATATTTTAATAACTTTTTTTATTAATATTTAAAAGTGGAGAATGTTGTTTTGTAAATTTATAAATAAAAAGAATGAAAATCAGTAAGATGATAAGGATGGATGGATGTTTGGATCGGAGTGTGTGAGAAAAATAAACACGTATACTTTTTGAAAATTCAGTTTTATTTTTTCAGAGATAAGATACAATATACATTTTTGAAAAATAGATATATGTACATGCGATAAGATATATCGAAGATAGAATATATGTAGATGAGCGAGTTTGAAAAGATAATACTGTTTACAAATACGTAGAGAATAAAAATAAAGTTTTGTACAAATATATATTTAAATGAGTTGAGAGTCGAAACCTTTTAAAATTTCGTTACAATATATACTCGTTAGTTCATGATAAAATAAATTAGAACAGAGTGTAGTTAATTCAAGGTACAAAATATCAAAGTAGAATTTAACAAATGCTGGGTCTTTCACAGAGTCCAATTCATCTTTAATCCGTATTTTTATTTCATCACCATGTTCTTTGAATTTTGTTTTGATGATCTTTTCGCTATCTGTACTTGTTAAATCGGATGACGAAATAATTCTCGACAGTTCATCACAAATTAGATCCTTACAGTTATTCACTAGCGAAGTAATACGTTCAAGCCGACGAAATCTTTCGTCGACACACACAGCCGATCTTTTTAGACCTTCAAAAGTGCGTTTTTGCATGATGACCGCAGGTGTGTATGTTTTTCTTTTTTTCGTACTCTCTTGGTTTGTAAATCCCTTATCGAATATAACAGATTTAGTACCGTACGATGTTGTGAAAATAATATCAACATTATTGAGTTGTATTTTATCGTTTCGTTCGATGTTTCCTAGATTGTCAAAGTATAGTGTAATGTCTTGAAAACGATTTTGAATGCCGGCCCATGTATTTGAATCTAGCTTTAATCCGTGCGTAGAGTGACTATTCAAAAGCTGAATAAATGGTTTGAAACATTTGGAGTTTTTGTCGTAATATAAACCGACAATTACCTTTTTGGATGCTGAATTATTGAGAGGGTATGTGGTTGTAAGAATATTGAAATTTAAAGCTTTTTCTAAACTTTTATCTTCTGTCTCGGTCATGGTTATTCTCTTCCTTCTTGTACACATATTTTTGAACGCATTTGAACATTGGCTATCTTCTGATATTAACATAGCCTGTGCCATTATGTCGTGAAATTTGAAAAGACGTAAGAATATTTGCGAAGAAATAACACTTTATTTTATCTAAAGCACTTTTTACGATTCTGTAATTGTTACACTGGCGGCGAGTGTTATTAGCGAAATCGATGTACGGGATCGGTAATGAAGATATTTTTCGTGAAGGGTCGATGTATACTCGTCTACGAGCGCTTCGTAACTACGATTTGTGTTAGATGTAAATCCGTTCGAAAAATATAACAGTCTCCTTAAGAAAATATCTCTGTAGTATAGGTGTCGAGGTGGTGATGTTATCGGGCGGAGTATCGAGAGCGGACTAATCCGTGGTAGACAACGGTGTGAGCATGATGACCCCCATGCCTGGTGGGGCTGGTTTAAGAAAGGCCTCTTTCAGTACTATAGGTGTTGTGGTAATGGTGGGGCGTTGGTGTTATCGGATGGCGCCGTGTGGTAGGATAATCGGTGTGTGTATGTGTGTGTGTGTGTGTGTGAGAGAGAGAGAGAGAGAGAGAGAGAGAGAGAGAGAGAGAGAGAGAGAGAGAGAGAGAGAGAGAGAGAGAGAGAGAGCGTAAATGTGTCTCTGGGGGATTCACCCGACTGTCCTATTTAGAGTATAAAAATATACCGGTCGTTTTGAGAGCTGTATGTACCACCGAACCCAGGGATAGATACATCTATAATCGTTTTTAACGCCTAAGGTATGATGGTCATGCCAGCTAGGTTGGATATATAATCTATTCTGGAATATAGTAAATATATTACGTGAAAACAATCTGAGAATCTTTCAAGATTTCTTATTAGTAGATATGTACAAGGGCGCCGACACAGATCGCGAGCTATACCGAGGTTATGAGGTAAATGAAAACTGGAGCGGTATTCATTTCAGTTTCGAATTCTCTCAGAAACGTGTGTCTTGGTTGTCTTTCAATTTCTACCTCTTTATTTCGTTTCTGGATTTTCGGTGAAGCGAGTGTCTATTTTTGGATTTTGCTGAAGTCTGTGTTATTTCTACGGTGAAGAGTGTATCGTGACAGTTTTTCAGTTTTTAAAAATAAGTGTTTTAAAAACAACAACAACGACAATAACAACAACATGTCTCTAACTGTGTTACATAATGTTGTATCGGGTTGCGCCAAGATTTTGGCGATCGGGATGGAGGCGAATCCTAATGTATATACAGAAGAGTGGTTCAAAACGTTGTTACGATTAGCAGAAAAGGATTTAATAAAAATTATCCGGGAAATGTTCCAACATGCGGACAATGTCGATGTAGCTTTTTTGTATAAAAAATTTTTACATAAAAGCGACATTGCTGTGATCACAGTGGGAAAGATATTGTCAACGAGAAAAAAAAGCGAAGATGGCTATGTAAAACCTCTCATGGACCACTATCACAAACTTGGTAAGTATAAAGTTTGTTTATTTAAAAAAAATAGAAAAATTTAATTATTTAAAAATCATTTATTTCATCAGTAATAACTAGTTTATACGGAGACGACGACGACGACGACGACGAAACACGACAGGAAAACGAGACGCCGTCACGTAAGCGAAAAGCCGAGGACGATGCGAGGTCAACAAGTAAAAAAAGTCGTAATGGTGAGTGGATTGTATTATATCATTATATTCTCTATTTTAAAATCTATTTTCTTAAAATAATATTTCCACCAGCTAATGGGACCATCACCAACAAGACCAACACTACTACAAACGCTTGTACCAGTTCCACTAGTGACACCGTCCTGAACACCAGCAGCAGCACCAGCAACACCAGTACCACCAGCACCAGCGCCAGTACCGCTAACGACAAGGACGCCAGCCTCAACAGCAGCAGCAACAACGGCGACGGAGCAGTTTCAGAGACCAACAGTGACACAACTACCAGTACCACCACCACCACCAGCAACATCAATAACCGTGATGAAGCGGTCCCAGGAACCAGTAGTGGTGGACCCGCGCAGCCGACGACCACGACGAACGAGTTTGGAATCAATAATGGTAGGAGTAAAATCATTATAGTTAACGAATGCGAAAAATTTAATAAGGTATTTAGGATGGTGTCGCGGGAAATCGTTTTTAAAATTAAAGAGCCCGATAATGATGCAAACCAAATCGTATGGTTAGAAGACGCGATGCGGGATATAGTTAATTTTTAAAACACGGCCGGGAAGATTGTGTGATAGGTGTTACGATGAATTCTAACGAATTCATACAGGGAGCAGCGTGGTTATACTATCGACCAATAAATAATTTTAATTTTAAGGATTTATGGGATTTATTTGAGCGCATATGCCAAAGTAGACGCGAATTCAGATTGGATAACAGTTTCACAATAGTGGCGACATATATTAAAACTCCTAACGGGAAGGGTGATCCGCGCGGTGATTTAAAAACAATAGATACTAAAAGCATTCTCAATATAACAAATACGGATAATTTATGTTTACCACGGGCATTAGTTTGCGGTGAAGTTTTTATTAGGAAAAATAGTGGTCCTACATGGACAAAAGAATGGAGTCAGATTAGGAAAACGTCTGAACAAGAAAAGCAGGCTATAAAATTAATGAAAACGTGTAATGTTAGCTTAAATCCGGACGAAGGTTGTGGTATTCCGGAAATCTCACAATTTCAAGCTTATTATAAAACAAAAAATATAAAAATTAAAGTATTTGAATACGAAACTTTTGGGACGGGTACCGCGCCGTTATATGACGGGGAAGCCGATATCGCGGGGGAATATACAAAAACATTAAATATTATGTATTATTCGGAAGCTAGGCACTACAATTTAATTTTAAATTTATTAGGTGTTAAAAGTAGAATGTTTTATTGTTCACCGTGCAATCGTTCATATCGTCAGTTTCTACAACATAAGTGTACAGCGGTATGTAGTGCGTGTAGCTCGAGCCCTAGTTGTACAAATTCGTCGAATATAAAGTGCGATGATTGCGGTCGGAAATTTTTTAATCAAAACTGTTTTAAAAATCATAAACGGCTAGGATCAATGGCGCGAAATAAAAATTATAAAAATTTAAAACGATCAATCTGTTCGAATATAAAAGTTTGTCCGGGATGTTATAAAATAATAAATTTATCGAAGCGTAAACATGAGTGTGGTAAAACATATTGCCAGCAGTGCCATAGCGTACACGCTATAAACGATTTGTGTATGATGAGACCTATCGTGTTAAACAACAAAAAACAAAATAGCAGTGTTCACCCAGAAAACTGTTTCGTGTTTTACGATTTCGAGACACGACAAGACACACATTTAGCGGGGTCGATGTTTATTCACACACCAAACTTATATGTCGTGCAGCTCTGTTGCGATGCATGTAGTGATTCAAATAATTTAAATAATTTATGTTCGTTTTGTGGAGTACGTCAACACGTATACGAGGGAGATGATTCTTTGTCAAAATTTTTAGAGTTTGTAATCAGATTTAAAAGGAAAAGTTTTAAAAATTTTATTTGCATAGCCCATAACGCCAAGGCGTTTGACGCTCAATTTATTCTTAAATATATTGTTGAAAATAAAAAAGAAGTTCCCCAAGTAATTTTAAATGGTAGGAACATCATAAAATTGCAAATAGGAATTACGATATTTATAGATAGTTTAAATTATCTTCCGATGAAGTTATCTTGTTTACCAAAAACCTTTGGTTTACCCGACGGTATGGAAAAAGGATTTTTTTCACACTTATTTAACAAAAAAGAAAATGAAAATTATATAGGTAGATATCCCGATATTTCTTTTTACACACCCGATGCGATGAGTAAAGAGGAACGCGAGGTGTTTTTACAATGGTACGCAGAAGCTTGTACAACAGAATTTAATTTAAAAACAGAATTGAAAAAATATTGTATACAAGATGTCTGTATTTTAAGACAAGCTTGTATGAAATTTAGGAAAATATTTTTACAAGCCGGAAAAGTTGATCCGTTCACAGAAAGTATTACGATAGCTAGCGCATGTTCTCGCGTATATCGTAAAAACTTTTTACGTGAAAACACGATAGGTCTCATACCATATAACGGCTACAGTCGAGTCAATAACCACTCTCAAAAATGTGTTGAATGGCTTTTATGGGAGGAAAAAGCTCGAGCCTGTAAAATAATACATGCAGGACGATCACGCGAATATGTATTAAAACAAGGGCCACGAGTAGATGGGTATTTAAAAATAACATCAGATACAGGGATAGTCTTCCAATTTCACGGTTGTTTTTTTCATGGGTGTCCTCGTTGTTTTCCGAACGATCGCGATAAAATATTGACAAATAATTCAAGTTTTTTAGAGCGTTTTGAAAACACGATAATAATATCTGATAAAATTAAATCTTTCGGTTATGAACTCATTGAGATGTGGGAATGTGATTTTGATAGGAAAATAAAAACCAATCTTGAATTTTGCAATTTTATAAAAGAACACCCGCTTACGCAAAAGATATCCTTAAACCCGCGTGACGCGTTTTATGGAGGGCGCACAGGTAATGTAGTAACATATTTTGACACGCAGGATGATGAAATCATTAAATATTATGACGTTTGTTCGTTATATCCCTTTATTTGTAAGACGGGGGTTTTTCCTATAGGACATCCGGATATTTATGTAGGACCACAATGTTTAAATTTAACGGGTGTAAATTTTGAATACTTTCACAAAAACGTAGAAGGAATAGTGAAATGTGAAATTTTACCTCCTACCGAATTATTTCACCCTGTTTTACCGTATAGAATCCATGATAAATTACTTTTTCCTTTATGTAGGTCTTGTTGTGAAAATTTATCTCAACAGAAATGTTCGCATAAGACCGTTGACGATCGTAAATTGTTAGGTACATAGGTTTCTATAGAAATAAAAAAAGCTTTGGACTTAGGTTACAAATTATTAAAAGTAGATGTAATTTGGCAGTATAAAACTACAAAATACGATCCTGTGTCGCAAAACGGAGGGCTTTTTTCGGAATATATAAATACATTTTTGAAATTCAAACAAGAAGCGAGCGGGTGGCCCAAATATGTTAAAACAGAACAAGACAAGTCAGAATACATAGGAAATTACAAAATTTAAGAAGGTATAAAACTCGACTATGAAAATATTAAAAAAAATTCAGGCATGCGGTTGGTTTCTAAACTTTGTTTAAATTCGTTTTGGGGTAAGTTCGGACAACGTGGTAATCTACCACAAACAACGATCGTAAAATCATATGAAGATTTAAGTAAACTGATAAATGACCCCGAAAAAATGGTCCAAAACTGTATCCCTGCAAAAGAAGATATTATGTACGTATCCTGGATTTACAAAGAGGACTCGGCATCAAATTCCCCTTGTACAAATGTAGCTATTGCTGCATATACCACAGCGCAGGCCCGTTTAAAATTATTTGAATATTTACACGCGTTAGATAGGCGCGTATTATATTACGACACTGATTCAGTTATATTCGTAAGCAAGCGTGGAGAGAAAAAGGAATACGAACCACCCTTAGGATCGTTACTAGGAGACATGACAGACGAATTAGAAATATATGGTGAAGGTTCTTATATAAAAACCTTTATATCAGGAGGGCCAAAGTTTTACGCGTACCGGGTGTATAATGGTTCAGGAGAAATGTTTGAAACCTGTAAAGTTAAGGGTATACGTATTAATTATAAAAATTCATTACAAATTAATTTTGACTCGGTATTAAAATTAATAAAACAACGTGACAATGAAAATACGGTAAACAATATTCAATTGCGTAATAACACGATTAAAAGAACCGCTACGCATGAGGTCGTAACTTGTGAAGAGACAAAAACATGTTCAATAATTCTAAAAAAACGATGTTTTATTTCCGACGGCGAATCCTATCCGTATGGGTTTAAAAAAAAAAAAAATAATTTTGCATTTTTTTTATTAATTTTTAATTTTTTACAGAAGCGTGGAATTATATTCAGAAAGAAATGGGAAACGGTGGTTGTAAGTGTAATGCGAATGTCTGTAACACGTATGAATGTCTACTTTATCCAGCTTATAAAAGAACGTTACAAGGGCGATCGTGGCATACGTTAATTCATGCGTTAGTAATTCTAAAAAACGGCGGTCTAATTAAAGAATACAAAAATCTGTTTGATGCGATGACCCCGTTTAAATACCACATCGAGCTTAACGTGACGGTGACGTTAAAAGGACTGTTTAGAAAGATGTATTGCCCCGTTTACAAAAAGATAGACTGTAAGGACCCCGAATGTCTTCAAAACCAAATCCATGAGATAAGGTTTATACGTGCTGTCTGTAACATCATAGATCGACCAGTTGGCGATCTTTTATATTTGATAGATAAGAATAAGCTTAGCACGATTATTTTTCGTCCACACAACATAGATCTTTATTTGGGGTATGGAATAGACAGCGAGGCTTACAATATATGTACCAGAGATCATCGACCATTATAATTTTTCAATAATAGTAAATTATTTTTTTTTTTCCGCAGAGACATCGATTCTCCTTCGCAGGGAAGTAAACCGTAGCTGCTATTGTCATGTTAATAACTGTAACGTGTCTAACTGCATACATTACCCCGCTTACAGGAAGACGTTAGAGGGGTTAGCATGGCATACAGTCATTCATTCATTAATAATTTTGAAAGAAAAAGGAAAAATATTGGTGTATAATAATATGTTGAAAAGTTTAGAATATATGAAATTTAATAATAATATAACGATAAACGCTAAGGTGTACGGCAAATTTAGAAGCGTATATTGTCCTGTTAATGACTCAACAACTTGTAGAGAAAGTGTATGTGTGAAAAACCAAACTCATGAAGTTAGATTTGTCGAAGGCTCTCAGCTATTTACAGATACTAAACTTATGGGGATTTTACGTTGTATCGATAAACATGAAATCAGCATGATTTATTTCCAAAGAGAAAATGTCTATTATGAATATAAAAACCCTGATAACGCATGTATTACCATATGTATTCGTAATCATCGAGGTTTAATAAATAGCGATGGATAAATGTATTTGTAACGATCGAAGATCTTAATTTTGATAATAATAATAAGAATTTTATTTTTACAGAGACTCAGGTTTTCTTACGTGAGGAACTAGATTACCCTTGTTTGTGTGAAATACTCACTTGTAACGTACCTACTTGTTTATACTATCCTACTTATAGAAAGACGTTACAGGGATTAGCATGGCATAAAATCATTCATTCATTAATACTTTTGAAAGAAAAAGGAAAAATGTTGGAGTATAATAAGCTGTTTAAAAGCTTAGAATCTATACAATATGATAATAATAATATAACGATAACTGTAAAACTTGTTGGTAGATTTAGAATTATGTATTGCCCTGTTAAAAAAAGAACAGTTTGTAGAGAAAGTAAATGTGTAAAAGATCAAATTCATGAGGTTAGGTTTATCACAAGATTTATCACACTTACAGACACTACAATTTCAACTCTTTTACAATGTATCGAAAAAAATAAAATTAAGGCGATTCATTTCCGAATGAACAACACAGTTTATAGATCTGAAAACGAAAACGATCCACGCGATATGATTTGTACACTTAATCATAACAATTTGTAAAGACAAATGTCTAAAGTATTGTATGCGTTTTATTTTATAATTAAGAAAATGTAATCGGTTAATAATTTTTAATAAATTTATATTTTCATTTTTATTGTGAAAAAATTCGTACTATTTGTTTTATAACCTTAAGCGATATGATTTGTACACTTAATCATAAAAATTTGTAAAGACAAATGTCTAAAGTATTGTATGCGTTTATTTTAGAATTAAGAAAATTGTAGTCGGTTAATAATTTTTAATAAAATTATATTTTCATTTTTATTGTAAAAAAAAACAAAAAAAAACAAAAAAATCGTACTATTTGTTTTATAACCTTATTTATTGTAATACCTAATTAATTTCCTATGTTATAAATGCAAATTTCTACACTCTTTTTTTATTTACAAATTTAATTTTATTTTCATAAAAAACTTGCTTACATTTTTTCATTTATACTTTTGTTTTTTACATTCGCATTGTTTATATCTTTACAGTTTTAAACATTTTATTTGTCATTTGCGAAAGAAAAAAAATCTCACAACGACTTGAACTTATTATTATTATTTATATTTTCAAACACTAGGAGTTGCGTACTTTAATTATTTTAAATTATTTCACTAGCATGGAGTATCAAATGAACAGATAGGGTGATGTAACCCTACAACATTAGCTATGGCTGTATCGAAAGCGCATAATGCTGTGTTGATGTGAACAATGCCTCCATCTACTCCTACACTTGACAAAAATATATAAAAACTATTTGAAAAGAGTTCTTGTTGTAAAAAATATGCACGTAGTTGGCGTCCTTTTGTTAAAGTTTTAAACAACTGACACGCTTGTTCTGTCCAACGATCCCCCTTTGAAGAAATTGGTAAAATTTTCCCTAAACCACACAAAATCGCTCTTGCTGATAAAACTAGGAAACGATGATCTAGCTCGAAAATTCCAATGTGCTCGTTTGTTCGAGATAAATTAAAAGTTTTTCCGGTGTCTATAATTTTACACTGCAGAGGATTTTCACCTACAGCACCCCGCAACCATCGATCTTTCACTCTAATCGCTATATACATTCCTGGCTGTAAATAAATAAATAGTTAATTAAATTCTAAATAATATTTTTTAAACCGTGTTAGCTTTTAAATACTTACTTCCAACTCGTGTATTTTCAGTTTTTTTACGGATGTATTCCGCTCTATTTTGAATAATATTGACTCTTGAATAAAAAAACTAGTTGCATCGTAAAACTCACTCATTTTATTTTCAAGTGATTGGTATACTTCATCCTCAGCTATTATTTTGTACGTAAAAAGAAGATGGTGTAGAAAAACAAGAAATTCTGACGTTTCGAACTTTCTCGATCAATTTTTCCGACTCGTGAATTTTAATGCCGTTCATTGTAAAATTGAAATAACGCAAGAGTAGAGCAGCACGAAATAAACGGTCCTTGTTGCTGGAAGATCAAGATTATTCTGCTGGTAGACGAGCGAGGGGGCTGGAAAAGCTGTTTACTCGCTCACCCCTCCTTAAGCGCTTTATGCAAGCTAGATAAGCTGGGAGGCCGCCGGGCCCACCGAGCTCATCGGGGTGGGGGTACACCTACACCTCCCAGCGTGCATGCCAGGTATGCTAATCACCCGCCGCCGCCGCCGCCACCGCCGCCCCCCACCCTAGTGCGCGCGCGCGCGCGCGTGTGTGTGTGTGTGTGTGTGTGTGTGTGTGTGTGTGTGTGTGTGTGTGTATGCGTGTGGATGTGCGTGTGTGTGTGTGTGTGTGTATGCGTGTGGATGTGTGTGTGTGTGTGTGTGTGTGTGTGTGTGTGTGTGTGTGTGTGTGTGTGTGTGTGTGTGTGTGTGTGTGTGTGTGGGGGGGGGTAGCTGTGTGTGGTTGGCTTATACTTAAATTAGTTATTGTTTATCAACCATGGACAAGTATTATTTGTGGCCCTACAGGATGTGGAAAAACGGTTTTTGTGAAAAAGTTTTTAAATTTTCGGCAACATATGGCGGACGTCGCGTTTGACAGAATTTTGTTTTATTACGCCGAGTGGCAAGACGGTTATAAAAGCGAAAATTATGTAGGCGACGGTGTGCAAATTGAATTTCGTGAAGGTTTACCGAAAACCGACGATTATTCAAACGATCCACTTTCGAAAAAGCTTGTGATAATAGACGATTTGATGCGTGAATCATCAAATAACGTTGTAGTTGACTTATTTACTAAAGGAAGTCATCATAAAAATATTAGTGTAATGTTTATTACACAAAATATTTTCCACAAGTCAACACACTCGCGCGACATTAGCCTCAACGCATCCTATATCGTTTTATTTAAAAATCCACGTGATAGAGCACAAATACAACATCTTGCAAGACAGATATATCCCGAAAATTCGAAATTTGTACAAGAGGCTTATCAAGATGCAACAGCTAAAGGACACGGGTATCTAATGATTGATTGTAAACAGAGTACGTTGGACGAATTTAGGTTTCGGTCTTGTATTTTTCCAGATGACGAGTATCAGTACATATATATACCGAAATACACACACCACCTATGCGAATGTATTTTAAGTATATGTATCTGTGAAGATATAAATTTATCTCAGTATCTTTTGATCAGTCGTCGAGATGGATCGCTCAAACAGCTTTGAAAAAACCAAACTACTCGGCGATTCAGATAAAAAAAAAGATGAAAAAAAATCTGAATCACAATGGAAAAGTTTCACCAGTAAATTTTCGACAAACACAAACTCATTTCCGGAAAAACAAAATTACAAGCGGTTTTAAATAATTTTTCAGTGTGTGATGAGCAATGGATCAGTCTACTACGCGAAGGCGCCGTGTTCAACGCATAAAACGCTACCCTCCGATTAGTCAAAAATATATTGCTCTTTTAGAAGCATTGAGACATTCTGATAAGAATCAACGACTTGCTCTACTACGTGCGGCAGACGAAAAATTAATAAAGTATATTTGTGAATGTGCTCTGAATGTGATCAAAGGTGTAGTGTCGATAAAATCTGCGCAGAAACAAAAATTGAAAAAATATAAAACTGTTTTGAGAAAGTTGGCCAAAAAAAACTTTACGTAAAAATTCTTGGAAGGGGAAGAAACGTTTTCTCGTTCAAAAAGGTGGCGGTTTCTTACCGCTTTTGCTTACTCAATATTAGAAATATTTTCAAACATATTTTTAAAATAATAATGGAAAGAGCAAAAAAATGGTATTAATATCTAAGGAACAACTTGATAGAATTCGACACGAAAGTGGACACCCTACCAATGTAAATACGGCAAACAGTTCGATATTCACATCAGTACCGTCAGCACCGGCTCCACAGCAAACCACACAAACGATTGGAGATAATTGGACCCGCTTGGATAATGAAATGCGAACAATTCTAGACTCTAAAACGTACACAAACGACCATGACAGATTAAAAGATTATTTAAGAGTATTGCAAAGATACTTATTTTTCGTTGAAGAAAGACGTAATACTCGTACATCCAAAGATAATTACGAAGATTTTACTTCCAATAGTATGCAAGATGATCCGATTTTACAAAGCGTACCAAAGTTGTATCAAAAGAAAGCTCAGTTACTACTCAACCATTTAAAAAATAACAGCGATCGCATCAGATGGGGAGAAAGTGGCGTAGTGTACATAGATGGTGATAAAATAAAAAATTCCAACATAGTGGATTTGGTGAACGACGCTTGTAGAAATAGAAAGAACGTCAAAGCCATCGGTAGAAAAGAATTTGCAGCATTACTTAAAGATATTACAACTCCACGAGAATTTATCGGAAACCCTGAAATTTGGGAACTCGGTAATCACTCGTTTTCTCGTAAGATAAACTCTAGCAAAAGAGAGGCATCTATTGAAGAAAGCTTTCAAGACGACAATGACCAGACTCTTCTTATTGAAAGTAAAAACAATCATTCTTTAAGCGAATTATCCAATACAGTAATAAAAGCTGGAAACTCTAGTATTGAAAAAACAAGAGGAAAAATAACAAATTTGTCTCTTCAACACCTCGAGAAAAACAAAAATCTTTCTGGATAAAGTATTAACATGAAAACTTTAAAAAATCAATACTTTGACCCACAAAACGAAGCAGGATTTTCCGGAGCTAGAAATTTAATCAGAATAAACAAAAAGAAAATACCGGATAAAAAAATTAAAAAATGGTTAACAAAACAAGATGCGTACACATTACACAAAACTATAAGACGAAGATTTCCACGCTTATTTTACGATGTTAATGCCCGTGATCAAGTTTGGGAAGGCGATCTAATGCAAATGACTTCGTTTAAAAATTACAACGATGGTTTTTCTTATATTTTAATTCTCATTGATGTTTTGAGCAAATATGCATGGGCAGAGCCGTTGCGCGACAAAACCACTCAAGAAGTTACAAAAGCTTTCAAAAAATACTAGAAAATAATAAAGGACGTTTTCCCGCAATGTTACAAACCGATCGAGGTAAGGAATTTGTTGGAAGTATTTTACAAAAATTTTTGAAAGAAAATAATATCATCTTTCGCGTCGTGACCAATCCTGATGTTAAAGCGGCTGTTGTTGAACGTTTTATACGTACTATCAAAGAACGGATGTACAGATATTTTACCTATAAAAATACTTATCGATACATTGACATTTTACAAAAACTAATAACAGCCTACAACAAGACACGTCATAGTACTATAAAAATGGCTCCGGCAGCAGTAACTATTTATAATGCTCACATCGCTAGAAAAAATTTAGTTGAACGCGCGTCACGGAAACAAGTTTATCGAAAAATACCGAAATATAAAATTGATGATAACGTACGTATAAGCCGTGACAAAAACAGATTTGAAAAGGGTGCTGCAAAATCTTGGAGTGAAGAAATCTTTAATATTGTGCGTGTTTTAAAAAGACAACACTTATTTATCTACAAGCTGAATGATTTTGATGGAGAAAATATAGAAGGTTTTTTTTATCCAGAAGAACTCAGTCTTGTTCACAAAAAACGTGTCGAGAAACAAGTATACAAAATTGACAAAATTTTACAAACTCGTAGCAAGGGAGCAAAAAAAAAATATTTTGTTAGTTGGGTTGGCTATCCGGAAAAATTTAATTCTTGGATTTCTGCTAGAGAGGTGCAAAAATTGTAACAAAATGAATCGCAACGAATTTAGTATTGTACTACCGAGCAATAGTAGTATGCGTTATTTTCCGTTAAACACAACAACTAATTACTCCACACGCTTACCTAGAGAAATAATGGTGTACGATAAATGGGTAGTCGGTCTTTCAGAAATTTACATTCCATGTACAACTTTACATCTTCGTCGTCGCGATACTAAATTAATAGAAGCGCGGGCTGGTCAACGAGAAAAACATTTTCAACATGGTACATATAACTCGATAAATAGTCTTGTGAGCGCTATAAACGAAACACTTTTACATTTAAATAATAAAAATGAATGTTCAAAATTAATTTATGACGACAAAGGTGGTTACATTACTATAAAAGAAATTGTTAATAAACTACCAGAAAATAAGTCTTGTCAGCCTGTCTCATTTACAGACCGTGTAAAACGAATTTTAGGTTTTGAAGATGGTTTTTCAAAGATAAAAGCGTCTACGACTGAGATAACATCTGTGGCAAAACACCCCGCTAGTCTTGCAAGAGCCATCCCGGATCAGCTATTTATATACTCTAACCTCTGCGAGCCTTGCATAGTTGGTGATACACATGCACCTCTACTTCGAATAGTAAATCTCGAAGCAAAAAATTTTAATTTTGGCACTACAATAGTAAAAAGATTTGATTCAATAAATTATGTACCTCTCTTAAATAATAGATTTCAAACTATAGATATCGATATAAGAGATCAGTTTGGCCAATCAATACCATTCGAGTTTGGAACGTTGACTGTGACGCTACATTTTAAAAGAGAATTCTCATTATGAGTTTTTACGACGAATATCATCATCAGTATGGCGGAGGCGGCAGAGGTATCAACAATGTTTATGTTGGCTCTCAACGACAACGAGGACATGGCTTGGGTTCGTTCTTCACAGGTCTGTTTCGACGCGCTCTGCCATTTCTTGCAAAAGGTGCTCGGGTTGTTGGAAAAGAAGCTCTACGCGCTGGTGTTAATGTTCTTAACGACGTTGCGGAAAATAACAGATCATTCAAAGAAGCTTTTAAAAATAGAGTGAATGAATCAGGACGAAATCTTAAACGTAAAGCGGTGGAAAAACTCGATAAAATTATGGAAGGATCCGGTTATAAAGGTTTGTCCCACAAAACTCTACGACAGTCGCGTAGTGTGCGTGGATCACGTCGGATCTCTTCAATAAAACGAAAAAAACGCTCAAAAACTGTCAAACGTAAACGAATAGGAAAGAGAAAAATTAAAAAGAAGACAAAAAGAAGACAAAACAAAAAGTTAAAAAGTGTACGAAGAAAATCGAAAAAAAATAAAAAAAACATTGATATTTTCGGATAATATTTGAAAATAATAATAATAATAAAAACATTGATATTTTCGTATAATATTTAAAAAAAAAATAATAAGAAACATGTCATTTTTACACAGTCACACGGAGCCGTGTTTAAAAACCGAGCTTGATTTGTTTTCTCTTCCACCTACACAAACTGCTCTAGAATCTTCAAGATGGGTATTTTACAAACCCGTGTCGTCGTTGAACGACGAGAGTCCGATAGAATTTTGTATAAATGGTCAAAACGAGGATTATCTAGATCTCGCACATACGTTAATCAAAGTGAAAGTGCGACTCACACCATACACCAAGGAAAAAGATGCTCTCGTGGCTCCTGTGAACAATTTTTTGCACTCAATGTTCAATCAAGTTGATGTATATTTTAATCAGAAATTGGTCTCTCCAGCAAATAATGCTTATCCTTACAGAGCATATTTAGAAAGCCTACTCAATTATGGGCCTGCTGCAAAATCTTCACATTTAACGACAAACCTTTGGGTTAACGATGTCGCTGGGGAAATGGGTGAAGCGCCTGGCACTGGCAAAAATCAAGGACTGATAAAAAGACAGAAGTACTTGCAAGATGGTAAAACTGTTGATCTAATCGGTCATTTACACTGTGATGTTTTTAATCAAGACAAACTACTATTGAACGGTGTAGAAGTTCGCTTGAGACTCGTACGCTCCAAAGACACGTTTTGTTTAATGGATGCTTCAGATGTCAATTACTCTGTGCACATAAGCGAAGCAACTTTACTCGTACGTCGTATAAAAGTGAGTCCTACAGTTTTAATAGCTCACGCAAATACTCTCGCGTCAAGCACCGCTAAATATCCAATAACACGAGTGGAAATTAAATCTTTTACCATACATAGTGGAATAACTGGTGAAAATTTAGAAAACGTTATTTTAGGCCAACTTCCGAAAAGAATTATACTGGGTTTTGTAAATAATAAAGCTTTCAATGGGGATCGGACTCTCAACCCATTCAATTTCCAAAATTTTTCAATCAATTTTCTTTCGTTATACGTTGATGGTGCCCAGATTCCTAGCAAACCTTTGCAACCAAAGTTTGCCGGAAACTCACCTCAATACGTCGAAGCTTATCATACCTTATTCTCTGGAACTGGTATACATTATATGAACGAGGGAAATGATATAAATCGCTTGGATTACGCTAACGGTTACTGTCTATTCGCATTCGATTTAACACCGGATTTGTCTGCACACTTTGCCAATCATTGGAATTTGGTAAAAAGCGGTACTATCAGAATAGAAGTCGGCTTCGAAAAAGTTTTGACACAAACAATAAACTGTGTACTTTACGCAGAATACGACAACGTGCTAGAAATTGATTCGTCCAGACAGGTTATCGCCGACTATAACTCATAAGCCCCTATCCCTGACGCTCAAGAATAAGAGAGGGGAGACCACAGTCGTAAACAGCCACGAAGCATACCGCCACACTTATCAGTCTGCTCAAACAGCTCGAGGGGTAACTATACACACGTGGACGCTACCATGGAAAAACTCGATTTTATAATAGATATTCAAGCATTTCACGATAAAAATGGTGATTTCCTACCAAAAGAAATCGCTGTCATTGGACTTGACTGTAATTATTTTGCACATTGGATAATTAAACCACCGTGTAAAAGTAGTAATTTACCAAAAGGCATACTCGCTACAAACAGTTATTTATCCGTCTATCAACACGGTATCGAGTGGTTCGATGGTGAATCTACTTTAGAAGATGTAATTGATGGTCTCAAAGAAGTAGCCAGGAACGCTGTTCGCATTTACGTTCGCGGTTATCAAAAACAATATTTTCTTGAAAATATTCTTTCAAGACAAATCATCAATCTGGAAGAATACTCGTGTCCTTCCTTCAAAAATCTACCGCGCGTGAATGAACATTTCTGCTTTTATCATGGCAAAAAAAGAGAATATTTTGCCTGCGCCCTAGGGTTCGCATATAAAATACGAATATGGCTTATGAAAACGCTTCATTCGCCAACACCGATGCCAAGAGACATAGCCGACGCCCAACAACTACAGAACCTCGATAATCTTTGTGCTAAAATGAAAAACCTCAAAACTAGTTATTCCACAACAACGACGACGACAACACAGGTCAGCCCTACCCCCTCATCTACTACTACTACTACAAACGAGACAGGCGGAGAAAAAGGTGGGGATATCTCTCACGACCAAAACCTATACTCAAGCATCAAGAATGAACTCACTTCAACTACAGCAAGCTCTACGACACATTCCGGCACAGACTCTAGGCGTATTTCCAGCGAACAAAATACCGATTGTGTTGACACGCCCCTGTGCCCTTGTTGCTAATGTCGACGAAAGCCATAAACCTGGTTCACATTGGGTGGCCATCTACATCGACAAAGATGGACATGGAGTTTTCTTCGACAGCTACGGATTACCCCCATCAGTTCCACATCACATCAATAGACTCCGAAGAAATTGTGTTGTGTACGAGTGGAACATACAACAACTACAGTGTCTCGATTCTGACGTGTGTGGCCATTACTGTATCGATTTTTTGTTTTATATGTGCAATGATTATTCTCTTAATATGTTTTGTACACTATTTACCAATAATTACAGAGCTAACGATGTGTTGAGTGTATCAATGTACAACAATATTATTAATAATAAGAAATTTTTACATAATAAAATAACATGTAATCATCATAATCAATGCTGTAAATCTAAATCTGTAAGACATTTCTTATAATCTCACTTATTGTATCTTCGATATATCTTATCACATGTACACATCTATTTTTCAAAAATGTATATTGTATCTTATCTCTGAAAAAATAAAACCGAATTTTCAAAAACTATACCTGGTTATTTTTCTCACACACTCCGATCCAAACATCCATCCATCCTTATCATCTTACTGATTTTCATTCTTTCTATTTATAAATTTACAAAACAACATTCTCCACTTTTAAATATTAATAAAAAAAGTTATTAAAATATTATAATCAATTGGAAATTATTTATGCCAATTTATTGACTCTGTGCAAAACAAAATATTCAAATTAAAAAATTTTTTTAAATGTTATAAACAATCATAAATTATTTATTTATTTAAATGTATAATTATGTATGCAAATTTATTGACACTGTGCAAAACAAAAATATTCAAATTTCAAAAATTTTTTTAATTGTTATAAACAATCATAAATTATTTATTTAAATTTATGCAAATATCCTTCCCTAACACCAATGTGACAAAATATGTAAATTTATGCAAATTTCTCCCCATCTCTAAATCAGTATGCGAAAATATGCAAATATTCAAATTTTTTAAAAATTCACCACCCACCTCCTCCCACCACCCATCGTCACCCACTCCACCCACTCCTCCCACCTCCCCAACTGCCAGAACCGTACCCCAAGATTATCATCTGCCAGAACCGTTCAAATTTCAAAAATTTTTTTAATTGTTATAAACAATCATAAATTATTTATTTAAATTTATGCAAATATCCTTCCCTAACACCAATGTGACAAAATATGTAAATTTATGCAAATTTCTCCCCATCTCTAAATCAGTATGCAAAAATATGCAAATATTCAAATTTTTTAAAAATTCACCACCCACAACCACCCACCTCCTCCCACCACCCATCGTCACCCACTCCACCCACTTCTCCCACCTCCCCAACTGCCAGAACCGTACCCCAAGATTATCATCTGCCAGAACCGTACCCCAAGATTATATCTACCCGACACCTCTTATCTCTTCACTGGCGCCATTAGGCCACGCCCCCTGTCTGCCAGAAGTGTACCCCAACTACTTCTGTAAATATCTGTAAAAAGCTGTAAATAACTATATTTTTTACACATATTTATGTGTAAAAAATTGTTAATAACTGTTAATAACTTTTATCAGTACCTTCATTTCTACAGTATTATTTTTAAAAAACTGTAAATAACTGTAAAAAACTGTAAATAACTGTAAAGAACTGTAAATATCTGTAAATAACTGTAAATAACTGTTATTACTGTCTCAATTCAAACAGTTATTAACAGTTATTTACAGTTATTAACAGTTTTTTACAGTTTTTTACAGTTATTTACGGTTTATTAACATTTTTTATTTCCGCTAGGGATTGTATAATTTTTTGAAAGAATATAATCAAATATGTATTTTCTTAGGTATGATGATTAATTAACAATACAGTTAATTGTAAAGTCATATGATAATAATTACATTGTGTGATAACGTTATGAGAGTTTATTATAGTATATTTTTAATATCATTATTAAATGGTAGTATTGTTATTCACAAAAGTTTTAAATTTGAATGTTTTTTTAAGGAGTTCTGTAGATCTTTCAAAATAAAGTTTGTTAGTATATTATTCTTGTACAGAACGTCTTGTTGGTTGTTTTAAAAAAATATTTAGGCTCTTAAAGTTTTTTGTGGAGTCCTTATACACTGAAAAAAAAAGTCTATTTCTGCTCAGGACCCAAGCGAAATCTGCTTTGCTAACCCAAGCAAGCGGCGTAAAGCAACTTCTGCTCATCGACCCAACCAGTTTTTACTTGGCAGTAAAATGAGATATTTGCTTGGCAGAGGGCAGATAGAAATTAACCTAAGAAACAGTCGAAAATAATGGATGTATGTAGCTCACGTCTAGGCGTCAAACGTATCCATAGCGTTGTCTAGGTGTACGAGGTCGCCGATGATGGAGTCAAGGAAGTGCGTTCCGTAGGTTTTTGCGTCTAGATGTCGAAACGTACACAATGCGTGGTCCAGGTGTTCAAGGTGGCCAATAATGGAGTCTAGGTGGCGCGCTCCGTAGGTTTTTGTGTCCAGGTGGTGGAACATGTCCAAGGCGTGGTCTAGGTGTTCGAGGTCGCCTATATATAATGGAGTCAAGATGGTGCGCTCCGTAGTTTTTCGCGTCTACGTGTCGAAATGTATACAATGCGTGGTCCAGGTGTTCGTGGTCGCCGATGATGGAGTCTAGGAAGTGCGCTCCGTAGGTTTCTGTGTCTAGCTGTCGAAATGTACCCAATGCGTTGTCTAGGTGCTCGGGGTCGCCGATGATGGAGTCTAGGTGTGCGCTCCGTAGGTTTTTGAGTCTAGGTGTCGCAACGTACTCAATGCGTTGTCTAGGTATTCGGCGTTGCCGATGATGGAGTCTAGGAAGTGCGCTCCGTAGGTTTCTGCGTCTAGGTGTCGAAATTTACCCAATGCCTGGACTAGGTACTCGGGGTCGCCGACGATGGAGTCTAGGAAGTGCGCTCCGTAGGTTTTTGCGCCTAAGTGTCAAAACGAACACGTCCCGACACCTAGACTCAAAAATCTACGGAGCGCACGTCCTAGACTCCATCATCAGCGACCACGAACTCCTGGACCACGCCTTGGACATGTTCCATCACCTGGACACAAAAACCTAAGGAGCGCACTTCCTAGACTCTCATCGGCGACCACGAACACCTGGACCACGCATCGTACGCGTTTCGACATGTAGACGCAAAAAACTACGGAGCGCACAATCTAAACTCCATTATCGCGACCTCCAACTCCTAGACCATGCCTTGGACATGTTCCACCACCTGGACACAAAAACCTACGGAGCGTACACCTAGACTCCATCATCGGCGACCCGGAACACCTAGACAACGCATTGGGTACATTTCGACACCTAGACACAGAAACCTACGGAGTGCACTTCCTCGACTCCATCATCGGCGACCTCAAACACCGAGACCACGCTTTGGATACGTTACGATACCTAGACACAAAAACCTACGCAGCGCACTACCTAGACTCCATCATCGGCCACCCCGAACACGTAGATCATGCATTGGATACATTTCGACACGTAGACGCGAAAAACTGCGGTGCTGTCAGGTAATATATGCTTTAGTACCGCCCGGTCGGTAACGCTTTGAGAGTTAAGTAGATCGCACTGGAGACACAGACTTAAATTGTTTTTATGCGGAGCAAAAATTGCTTTGGAGGTGTAAAGCAAAATTCACAGTGGGGTCTACGGCTATTTTAGACTTTTTTTTTTCAGTGTACAGTTGTTGAGTAGACGAGAGAGAGAGTGGGAGAAGGGGGGCGTTCAATTTTTTTTAAAAAGCGACTTAACAGTTGTTTAGAGAGATAATAATTAAAAATGCAACCAGTTTATGAACTAAGAATCACTGAGAATAAATGCTTTCTTGACATTCTTGTATAGAGAAAATTTTTTGAAATTATTATCTGAATCTTGTCTAGAAAAATATTTACTAAGAACTCTGAAACATTTTGACATCTCCCATGGTGAGAATTAAATCATATGTTAGATTAATTGAGCACTTTTATTCGTTGAAATTTTCACAATAACACATCATTTTTACTTTTTTCAGTATTCCCATGTTCATGGGAATAAATATGTACAACAGCACAGCACTGATATCGACTAAGTTTTTTAAAGATGACAGATGCTTTTTAAACCAAGGCTCAGACCAATATTTCAAATCGGTATCATAAATTATATTGTATATTTATATCCTCACGTGTCACTCAACAATATTTTCTTCTATGCCAAAACTTATTATGAAGTGTATGAACCTCATAATGCGTAATTATTTATTAATACACGCTTGTTCTATTTTCAAAACATTTGAAACTGATTTTTAATAGAAGTTTTTAAATTTGATTACAAACACTTCATGTAACACATCATACCAGTACTTTATTTTATTTATTACACAAAACACTGAAAATTATATTGTATATTTATAACCTCGCATGTCACTCAGCAATATTTTCTTCTATGTAAAAGCTTATTATGATTATGAACCTCATAACACATAATTATTCAATACACACTTGTTCTATTCTCAAAACATTTGAAACTGATTTTTAATAGAAGTTTTAAAATTGATTATAAACACTTCATGTAACACGTCATACCAGTACTATATTTTATTTATTATTACACAAAACACTGAAAATTATATTGTATATTTATAACCTCGCGTATCACTCAGCAATATTTTCTTCTATGCAAAAGTGTATTATGAAGTTGATGAACCTCATAACACGTAATTACTTATTAATACACACTTGTGCTGTTTTCAAAACATTTCAAACTGATTTTAAGTAGAAGTTTTAAAATTATCATGCAACACATTTTACCGGTATTTTATTTTTTTATATTACACAAAACACTGATTAGATGTAATTTTTGAATCACTATGTTATTTGTTATTTATAACATTTGAATTATATGTGCACTTCATGCATTATATCATACCGGTATTTTATTTTATTTATTACACAAAACACTGATTAGATGTAATTTTTTAATAATCACAACATTTTTATTATCAATATAATTTTTTCAACTAGATAGACGATCTATGAAAATCACAATTTTCTTTTCTTATTTTGAAAAACTTACTTCAAAACATAATACTTCTTTCGTACTTTGAGTCCAATACTGTCTAAATAAACATCTTAGTTGTTGTTTGTTTTATGTGTGATTCATTGAAAGCAATGAAACTCTCATTTTCTTCATTGACATCCACGTACTCTATTCGTCCTGTCAAATATGAAGACAAATTTTTAATATTCTTCTAAAATTATATCTCATATGAAAAATTTTCACGTTGAGGATATAAATAAATACATCTTGAAAAATATTGTTATAGTTTATAACTTGATTTATAATAAAAGTTTGCTACTTATCTGATTATAATATATTGCTATTGCCCATTGATATTCACAGCTGCTTGTATAGGTTATATTTTTCCAATCAACTCCAAAATCCAAAATGAAATAATCTGTATATATGTATCTGTATGTATATATATGTTCTTTTTCCAATCCACTTGTGAGATTTTAATGATTCCAAAAAAATCTTCTTGTGTATATCTGTAAAAAATAATAAAAAATTCTCACAAAGTATCAATTCTTTTATGTTTTAAAATAATTTTAGCCTTTAACATTTACCCATTTAATATACTTATCTAAAAAAATTGATTTGCCCCGTTGATGCTGATAGATAAAAATTATTTTAATCAGTCGACTTCCTGAGATCTTTGATTATTTAAATTATATACACTGGTGTAGTTTCGTTAACTGGTCCTGGTGTGGCCAAAGTTGAAATTGGACACAAAGGGAGTATTCGATAAACCTTATCTGAACCTGGTGGTTCTAACACTTATTGCTATGACGATTGAGGTGACTATCTTCCATGCGTTTGGGAAGGGCTGTTGCACCTAATGCCATAATATTTTTTTTTGTTTTTAATCCTATTTTCTTCCTCTATGAAGACTGATGGAATTCGTCCAGTAATAGTATATTCCAAAATTGCATCTAAGATCCAAAAGCATGCTATACCACCAACAATAAAATTTATAAAAATTTGGATGGTGATACAAAATTTCTGGGAATGACTATCATCAATACAGTTTGAGTCTCCATATATAGTAATTCTCCCTGCTAAACCCAATTTTGACTCGGTTTCTTTTATTTCATTATTTTCAATATCATTAGTTATAATATAACATGATATTTAAAATTCACTAAAGACTGAGAATTGTATAATCTGAAAATGAAAAAGGTTATACACAAAGTATCGATTTTTTATTGTATTATATTTTACATGGTATATCTTCTCGTATAAAAATAACACTTATCTATGTATAAAAGTATGATGCCATGCCATCAGCTGATTTGAATTATAAAAATATATATAAACCATACCATATTTCGAGGTTATTTTAGAATTACAGTTGTTCGTTTTATTATATCTTCTCTCTCTCTCTATCTCTCTCTTTCTTTTCGAGTCTATACAAGAGAATAAAAATACCATACGATATTTCGAGGTTATTGTAGTCACAAAATTTTGTTGTTGTTATACATACTCTCTCTCTTTCTTTTCGAGTCGAGTGAGTTTATTTACTATACGATATGCTATAACTATATATATTATAAATATATATATAGATATATAAGCGTAAGATAGACGACAACCGGTAGTGTCGTAAGAGCTGCAAACCGGACGCCGCAATAAGGAGAAGAAAAGTTCGGAAAGGAAACAGCACAGAAAAAATTCAGCTCTCTATATCTTTTGAACGAGATAATTTTTTAAAATAAAATTTTTTGATTTGAGTAGAGCAATGAAATTGCTTTCGATTAAGAGGGATATGTTATATACTAAAAGCTAACGCAATACACGTAAATGCGCATTGAATTTTCCGTACACCCATTTCAATGTATATGTAGCACGGGCGCTCCTTTAGGCTTCTTCTATCCTTTAGGCTTCTTCTATACTTGCCTTCGGAGCGCTCCCGCGCTCCTTGATAGTTATATTGCCATCAACTTTTGTTGGTTCTCCTAGATGTATGATGCAAAATTATCAAGATGCAATGGCTATAGTTCGTATGAAAGGAAAACCTGATCTGTTTGTAACCATGATGTGTAATCCTAACTGGCGTGAAATTAAAGATAATTTATTGCCGGGTCAACAGGCTTCAGATCATCCTAACATCTGTGCTCGTGTTTTCAATTTAAAAAAAAGAATATTTAATCTCGCTAATAACAAAAAAGAAATATTTTGGCGAAGTTTCAGCTCACGTACATGTAGAATTTCAGAAACGAGGTTTACCTCATGCACACATTTTAGTTACTTTAGAAAATGGTTTTAAATTATCTACCGTGAATGATATCGATAAATATATTTCTGCTGAAATTCCTGATTCTGAGACAGATCCAATATTGTATAATACTGTGGTTAATAATATGATACATGGTCCATGTGATAATAGATGTATCATTGACGGTCAATGTTCGCAACATTACCCAAGAGAATTTCGAGAGGAAACTATAATGTCGCCTGATGAATATCCGTATTATAAACGAAGAAATGATGGGAAAAAAATTATGCGTCGTAATTAAACTGTAGACAATCGATTTGTAGTACCATATTGTCCTGGGTTATTACGCATATTCAATTGTCATATAAACGTTGAAGTAGTGTGCAGCGTAACGTCCGTGAAATATTTGTATAAATATTTTTATAAAGGTTACGATGCAGCTAATATCATAGTTGAAGAGTTAAATAATGAGAGAGTAATTAATCACCATGAAGTTCGTAGTTTTATAGAAACGCGATATGTTAGCCCAGTTGAAGCATGTTATCGTATTTTAAGTAAACCATTACAGTGTAAAAGTCATAGTATCATACACTTAGCAGTTCATTTACCTCAACAACAGTCAATTATAATTGATGATATTGATGATGGTGTTGCTGTGGAGGCTGCATTAAATCGATCCACTACATTATTAGCTTATTTTGATTTGAAAAAACAAGATTTTTCAGCTAGACAATACACTTATGCTGAAATTCCAGCTCACTATGTTTTTAAAGAACATAATAATAATGGTCAGAAAGTTTTTAGATGGTCAAAACGGAAATCAGATTATAATTATATCATACGTATGTATCCCGCCAGTCCAAGTCAGGTAGAGTTATTTCGATTAAGATTACTTTTATTAAATTGTAGAGGTGCAAAAAGTTTTGATGAATTAAAAAATGTAAACGGTGTTCAGTATATGACGTTTTCGGAAGGTTGCTTAGCGTTAGGTCTTATAGATGATGATGAGGAATGGAGTCGAGCTATGCAGGAAGCTGTTATTTGTACGTATTTTGATTCATTGTCAACCTGTGCATCCGGACGAACTTTGGGAAAATTTTAAAGATGCTTTATCAGAAGACTTCCTAAGATTATGGAGATCATACCAGAGCTTACAATTTAGCTTTTTCCAATATTTGTGAAATGTTGATAGCTGAAGGCAATGATATTGCGAACTTTCCATCGATGCCTCAATTAGTAGTGAATAACCATATTGAGGATAGTAATGAATTGCGTGGTAACTTGGCAGATATGGGAAATAGACAGTATTCCATGTTAAACAGGGATCAAAAAGAAATTGTTGATACGATTTTAAGAGTATCAAATGTTATTGATTATAACAGCTCTCGGTGTTTTTATATCGATGGCCCTGGTGGATCTGGGAAAACGTTTATATATACAACATTATATAATTTACTAAAAAGTCAAAGCAAAAAAGTTTGTTGCATGGCTTTTACTGGAATCGCTGCAACGTTACTACCTAAAGGAATGACGGTTCACAAAGTACTAGGTTTGCCTGTACCTTTATTATCAGATTCTTCATCTAATACCGCTGTGCAATCAAAGGAAGGGCAATTTTTGAGGCAAACAGATGTGTTTATTTGGGCTGAGGCTCCAATGGCTCCGCGATACGCATTAAAAATCATGGACAGGACTTTAAAAGATATTATGAGTAATGATTTATTGTTTGGTGGTAAAATTGTCATTTTAGGTGGAGATTTTAGACAATTATTACCTATAGTACCTATAGTACCACGAAGCATTCGAAGTGAAGTTATAAATTTATCTATCAAAAGTTGTCTTTTGTGGAATGTGTTTCATAAATTTAAGTTAACGACTAATATGAGAGCTATAGATGAAGATATTACATTTTCAAAATTTGTTTTGGATGTGGGAAACGGTGATTTAAATGACAACAATGATAATATTGATATTCCTGAACGATCTATAACTACTGATTCTAATTTCATTAATTGTATGTATGGACATTTGGTAAGAAATCACCTTTATGATGAAATGAGCTCATCGGTTATATTAGCTGCACAAAATATAGACGTGAACGAAATTAATAAAACTGTCGTATCGTTATTAGATAGTTATAATGAACGTATATATACGAGTGTTGATTCCGCTGATCATTGTGATGATAATGGTTTAATGGGTGAAGGAATTTTACCAGAATATCTTAATTTATTGAATCCACAAAATTTACCACCTCACGAATTGCATTTACAAATAAATTCTATTGTTATGCTTATCAGAAATATTAGTTTACATGAAGGATTATGTAATGGAATACGATTAAGAATTTTAGATTTAAATAATAATTTATTGAAATGTAAAATTTTAGCGGGGGATAAAGAGGGTCAAGTTGTTTTTTTAAATCGCATTACTTTATATTCTGATAATGAGTATCCTTTTACTTTCAAAAGAAGAGAGTTTCCAGTAAAATTGGCATTTCCAATGATTATCAATAAAGCTCAGGGCCAAACATTTTCAAATGTATTAATTGATTTACAGAAAGATGTTTTTAGTCATGGACATTTATATGTTGCAATTTCGCGTGTCCGTTCTTGGAGTGGATTAAAATTCTATTTAGGTTCTAATCGAGTTAATAATAAAGTAAAAAATTACGTTTTTAAAGAAATTTTATAATAAATAGTATCTTTAATGTATGTATATATTATTATTATTATCATTATTATTATTAGTGTACAATTTAAAATGAAGAAAATATTTACATTTATTTACATATGTTTAATATGTTTACTTTATGCAATGTATACGTACAATCGTGTTCTTTGAAATGATATAGAATGTCTAGAGAATATATAAAAAGAATATGGTTTAACACGAATTATAGATAATTAAAGTGTGTAAGAATTGTTATACTTTGAGTATAACACTATACACACTGCACCCATGCTAGAGCCCTCTCCACTGTCTTTTTTCCTAAATTTATTTGCGTTTTATTTTCCATGCTCTCTTCTATCGGCCGTATTCGAGGTCTAATTTTTTTTGTTTCTACGCGACAATGAAATTCGTTACACCATATATCTAGAATTAACATTTTAATCGAATAATTAACAGTATACATTAACAAATGTATTTACGTAATGAGTCACATTACAAAATTATTGTAGTCGACTCAAGAGAACACAGCGACATTGTAGGCGCGCGTAGCGTACCCAACATTCTAGTCTTCTTTCAAACATCACATCAGCTTTACGTATTCCTTATGATTGCTAAATAAAAAATTAAATGGAATGACTAATGTTCTTTATTGACTTAGTTATTTCAATTATAATATGCATTGAATTTGTTGTGTAATTATAAATAAATCGATTGGCAAAGCACATTAATAACATAAAAAATGACTGATTTTTCGACCTTTTTTTAATTTTATGTACGCAGCTGATTCTTTACCATTATTTATAATTGTTTCTTATTTTTTATTTTTCATTGAAAGGCAAAAATTTTGAGCTTTAGTTCATTTGTCCATTTAAACTTTGGAGTTCCCAATAAGTTAAGAGTTCCTGAGATTTATTCGCATATTAATGTGAATTATTTATAATACAAAGTAATATTAACTATGCACATCACTTTTTAGATGGTAAACGATAAACACCGGTAATAATTTCTACTCGGTGTTTAATTTTTTGATTATAATAAAAAATCTCTTAAATACTGAAAATTAATATTTGAAAAATTTATAACTCTTTGAATATTGGTTCTTCGTAGATGTCGAATGCAACATTTTCATCTTAAAATTGCCTGAATTTTGAAGAAACAATTATTCTGATCGCAATAGATTGTTTCTATTTGTTTAAATTAAATTTTGGTTTAAAGAAATGCATTAAAATCAAGGTTTTTAAAAAGCAATTTTGTTACATTGTAACCTCGAAATTTAGGATCTACGAATCAAAGTCTATAAAAAGCGATGGTTATTTTGTCCAATTGCATAAATGGGAAGACAGAAGCGAAAAAATTTCCGACTCCTAGGCCAGTTAGAATCGCTAGAAACTGAAAAACGGCTCCCGAGTGTCAAAGCGACAGTCAGCACCCGCGCGCTCATATGACAACATTGCCGAGGCCGCAGCACGCGGCCCCAGGCTCCGCTCCCCTTCCCCTCCGGCAGCTTGCTGTTTTGTGTGTGTGTGTGTGTGTGTGTGTGTGTGTGTGTGTGTGTGTGTGTGTGTGTGTGTGTGTGTGTGTGTGTGTGTGTGTGTGTGTGTGTGTGTGTGTGTGTGTGTGTGTGTGTGTGTGTGTGTTTTATGTTAGTTTCCAAGACATTCCAGATGTTTAACGTTGGTTTCGGGGACATTTGTTAGTTTTGGGGACAGTCCCTGAATCTACATATGTTTAACGTCAGTTTTGAGGACATCGGCCCCCATAAGAGACATTATTTCTTTAGTCACGTATAGGTATACAGTAACATGGAGTCCTGGGAACTAACGTTATACAAGTTTTTATATATATATATATATATATATATATATATATATCTACGCTCTGCTGGGGATCAGGGCAGAGGTTCGCGGGTAATAAATCGGAGTAATACTCGAGATAATGGACTTAGAATTTATTGAATTTAGACCTAGTTGTTATATATAACGGGCGCCAGGTGCGTGCGTCAATCGCACCAAACTAATTCTTCGCGGACTAGCTCTGCCGGGAGCAGAAAAACTCTCACTCTAAACTACAGCTCCAGCAGGGGCTGCAGCTGGCGCGAATTCGGATTCTCGCGCTCTCGACACGGACGCGCACACACACTTCACGGCGGGGGAACCGGGGACGGGACATACGCCGGGGACAAACCTAGACCAGGACGATGTTCTGAGGCAGGCTGCTCTCTCTCTTTCTCTCGTCGAGCTGCACCACGTCGATCCTCGTGGCAGATCTCTCTCTCTCACTCTCTCTGCGACGACGACGCTCCGCGGTGGCACAGGTAGAGACGAGGGCGTAGGTTGCGAAAGCACGTATTGCGGCACGTGGCACGACGGTAGGCAACGGAATGGATGCCGGCCGGTGCCCGCACGTTGCTCTGCCGCTCCAGTTCGCTGATCGGCCGTCCTCTTTACCGCGGCGCGAGCGAGCAGTCCACATGACTCCTGCTGCTCGCGCGCGGTCTCCCATGGACGGCCGACGGCACTACGGCACAGTGCCTCTCTCTCTCTCTGCTCCCGCGCGTCGGCTGCTCCTGTCAGCGGCCTGGGAGAGCGAGCTTGCTCATGCTCTAGCTACAGCTTGTCGTCGCTGTAGCTGCTGCTGGTTCCTCCGTCTCCTGGCCTGCTGGATACGGGAGGGGAGAGACTAGTGCGCGGAGAAGGCAGCGGGGAGGGACGGGCGGTGGACTATCTTCGCACGTCTTACTGTTCTAACCTTTCATCAATTACCATGCCTAACTATCACTCGTTCACTCCAGCTAGTCTTCTTGAAGCTAATCGGTATTAGCTACAGCGGTTTGAGTATAGTTGTTTGTGTCCCTTAGCTTCTTCTTCTGCAGCTTGGCTCAAGTGTGAATCTGTGTGAGTGTAACCGGTGAGTATGTGTCCTAACTGATAGCAACCTGGCGCCGGTAAGGTTCCGACAATAGTCAGTACGTAATTACTGAACGCGATCGCGACTCTCACTGACCACTCCAACATGTCTTATCACTACTATGAAACTCTTCACTCACTATGAACAATTTCTGCAAAAGAACTTGATTGCTGCAACAGCATCTTACCTGGTCGATCCTTTGGATTACTGCTCTTTTTGAGCTGCGTTCTGTCCACCTACGGAGCATGCTGAATTTACCGCGAATAGAACATTAAATTAGCCAACGATTCGACTGTAAATTTATTGCGACTTGCTACATGCATTATTGGAAGAACGCGCTCGCTTACTTGCAGTAGATCAAGGAAGGGGGGAGAGAAAGGGATAAGAAAAAGAGAACTCAGAGGTAGATACAGAGGCTGGTTTATTCCTCCTTCTCCTTTCAGTCTCCACCGACATACACACTACTTCATTTTCCCCTTCCAGCTGCAGCTACCGCTGCTGCTGTCTGTCTGCTAGGCGCTTCAGTGCGCGCTGGCCCCAGTCCTGGCAGCAGGTTGGACAGGTGGCGATGGGGACGCCCGGGCGGCCGCACATGTAGCACTGGCGGGGGCGAGCGCAATCGACTCGGCTGTGCCCAAACTCGCCGCAATTCCAACAGCCGGGTCACGCGTTTCCGACCTCGCGAGAGGGACGGACGCTCTCCGGTTTGGGGCGCGGCTGCTCCTCCCGTGGCCACTCTGCTGGCGGCTCTACCGCGTCGAACGCCTCTTCCTCTTCGGTTGGGGAGGGGGGGCGAGGCTAGGCAGCGGCCTCCCTCGGCCGCGGCTCCCAGGGAGGGCCCTTGCGGGGCCTTCCTCGCTTCCTCCGGAGCACTGGAGAGGCCCTGGTCCTGGTTGGAGTGGGGCCAGCCCTGGTAGGAGCGGGACTTCGCTCCGGCGACCCCGGCCTCGTCCTCGGCCTAGCTGTCGCGGTGGCTGGGGTGATGGTGGGCGCACGCGGTGCGCGGCCCTGCCGATGGCCAGGTAAAGCACGTACTCGTCGTCCGACGAGTCCATTTGCTAAAACAACAGGAGTCTGGGTTGTAACTTGGTCTCCTGGCGGTTGGACATTTCTTGGCGGGGTATACCTTTTTAGATCATTCACGAATACTTTCATCCGCCTCTGCGAGTCTAGATCCTCCACCAAGTACACTACTGGAGAGTAGACTTCTACCACCTTAGCCGGTCCAACAAACCTAGGCGCTTGCTTAGCTGCAAATTGGTCCTCCGCGGACGATAGCACATGGTTTTGGCGCCTCACGAGGTTTCCGACTTGGTAGAGGACCTCTCGTCTATTTTTGTTGTAATTACGCGCTTGCCTTGCTACAGCTTTATCCATGTGTCGGCGTACCAAATCATGCAAGGCAGGCATTCGGCTGGCTCGAGTCTTCCATTTATCCACGTCAGGATGTGAGGTAGGAAGAAGGTTTTCCAGGTGATTCCGGAGTAAGGAGGAAGGAGCAGGATTTCGCCCTAAATTAAGAAATGCCGGAGAAACCCCTAACGACAAGTGCACAGCACTATTTAACGCGAAATACAATTCATTTAAGTGCAAGTCCCAATCTCGGTGATCCTCGGCTAAAAAGCTGTTGATCATTGGTCGTAAATTACGGTTGACTCTTTCCACCGGGTTTGCTTGTGCATGGTAGGGCGGAATCGTGGATTGTAGAATTTCATACTCATCTAACCTCTCAGTAACCATTCGGTTAGAGAATTCTGTGCCATTATCTGTAAGCAAAACCCGAGGGCAACCCCAACGATTTACGATCAATTCCTCAAAGGCTTTTAGCACTGATTTAGCATCTGCTTTCCTCAACGCCTTTAGCTCAACGTATCTAGTAAACAGGTCTTCGAAGACAATCACATACCTGTTACCAGTACGCGAGGGAGGTTTTGGGCCCATTATATCAGCTGCTACGACAATCCATGGACCGTCCAGGTTTCTCTCCGTCATCAGCCCAGCTGGAGCTTGCTGAGAGCTTTTGTGAGCTTGACATACTTGGCAGGCAGCTACGTACCAACACACGTCTCGATAATAGCCTGGCCAATAATAATATGTCGCCACTCTCGCAAAAGTCTTCTCCACACCTAAGTGACCTGCTTGTGGAGTGTTATGAGCTTCAGCTAGAGCTTTTTCTCGATCTGCTTCAGGGAGGACGAGCTTCCACGCATCCATGTCCGGCAGCAACGGATCTACGGTCTTATTCGGATGATGCGCGTACAGTAAGCCATTTACTACCTTCACTAAAAAAAATTTGGCACGGCGTCTGTTTCCATCACAGTTCGTCAGCGCCCCCTTCGCTGCGTGTGTCAGACCATCCACTTTTGGCACAGCGTTTGTCCCTAACGGGAGAGGAGCTGTGCCAGTACGGGGCGCGCGATGCTTTTACGGGACAGGAGCTGTGCCAGTACGGGGCAGGAGATGTGCCGAACCGCGGTACAACATTCGACCCTACTTTCGGCATAGCGTATGTACTTATCGGGTCAGCTGGAGTGCCAAATTTTTTTCAGTGTTCCAATCCGGGTACTTCCTTGGGTTTCTCTCGATATTGCTTATTCTCCCTTGATACCATGGATCTTCTGCTGTAGCAGTGGCGATAGCTGCAAGCTCATAATTTCCTTCTCAAGCACGCGCAAGCGCGTCCAGAACTTTGTGCAGCGCACCTTTACGGTGTACAAATTCAATGTTGTACATTTGCAGAGCCGTATTCCATCTGGCTAATCGACCAGCTGGGTCTTTGAGGTTATTTAACCACAACAGGCTGTGGTGATCTCTGATTACTGTAAACTTCTCACCTAGCAAATAACCTCGCAGCCTCTCGACGGACCATAAGACGGCGAGGCACTCCTTCTCAGTGACAGTATAATTTCTCTCTGCCTTCGACAGAGTCCTACTCACAAAATAGATAGGGTGCTCCTCGCCATCAAATACCTGTGTCAGTACTCCAGCTATAGCATAATCACTCGCATCTGTTTGCAGGGTGAAGAGTAGCGACAGATCTGGCCTGGCAAGCACAGGAGCTTGCGTCAGTGCGAGCTTCAGCTTCTCAAACGCTTGCTGTTGCTCTTCGTGCCACTGCCACCGAACATCCTTCCTCAGCAGCTTGGCTAGCGGTGCTTTATACCCTGCTAGGTGAGCTATGAATCTGGAATACCAGCCAATCATGCCGGTAAATCTTCTTAACTGCCTGATGTTGATGGGCGCTGGGTACTCGAGGATGGGCTTTACTTTATCTTCATCAGTCTTCAGTCCGTCCTCATTAACGATATAACCTAAGTACTTAACCTCCGCGCAACAGAACTCAGACTTTTTGAGGTTAATCTGTAGGTTTGCGTCTTTTAACGCCGTGAGCAGGATCTCTAACCACTTTGTGTGCTCTTCAAATGTCAGCGAGACGATAATGACATCGTCTAAATAGGCGAACACATACGGTTCCCAGGCAGCCTGGATCCATCATGCGCTGGAACATAGCTGGAGCATTTGTCTTCCAACATCCTATCGACTTCAGCCCAAGCCGTCTGCAACATCTTCGGAGTATACTTCCGAGGAGCTTGGCGAATGGGTTCATTTCCTTGAATGTCAATGAAATACGGGGCGACATTAGCTAACCCTAGTTTTTCCGGTGTAGGTGAAATCAATCTCTGTTTGATTTCTTCAATAAGCAACTGCTGATCAGCTGTAGCACGACTCAGTCCTCCTATGCTGGCTAAAGCTGGGAAACAGGTTCGATCTTGGCCATAAGGGTAAAACTGATGCACTACTCCCTTCGGTGTCCACCATGTATCGTTCTCGTAGTCGATCTTCATCTTAAATAATCGCTTGAAATCGATTCCGAGAATGCAGTCATACTGAAGCTCATCTACTACCCGGAAGGGCATAGATAATTTCGTATTATCGATGCTTACCATCATAGTCAGTACTCCTTGTAGCTTCACTGCACCTCCGTCAGCTACGCGTACTGAAGCTGCTTCCTGCTCCAATTTCTCGGCAAATTCCTTGCTGACGCCTTTGCCGAGATACCAGTGAACGGAGCCATCGTCGAGCATGCCTAAGAGTTTTCTTCCATTCAATTCTATGTTGAAGAATAACCTTGGCTCGACGTTGCTGATAGCGCTTCTCATTATCAGTGATTCGGGAGCTAGAACTTGAGGGTTGTCTCCCTCGCTCATAGCTGCAGCCGAACTGTTTTCTGGAGTAACAGCGATCGAATCAGAAGTGGGAGGAGTCGAGTCTGAAGTAGGAGGGGGTGAGTTGACTCCGTTAACTTCCCCTCTTACTCGTTTCCCGCCGCCGTAGTCGAATTGCACTTGGTGCATCGACGCGCCGTGGTATTAGGCTGTCCGCACATTAGGCAGACTGCAGCGTTCATACACTGACGTCTCCAATGTCCGGCTTGGCCGCAGCGGAAACGTGGCTCTCTCAGTTTCCTTCGCTGCATGTCCTCAAATTTCCCTTTAGGAGGAACAACTTCAATCTTTGGTTGTTCCTGCGTAGACTCTTGCTCCGTTGACTTAGTTTGAGGATTTCCTCTCTTCTCGCTGCGGCGACCCTTACTCTTGCTGCGCGGGTCGGCCCTCCGACCTTTCTTCTCTCCTTGCCGTCCATCCGTCGACTTGAATTTCTGTTCCCTCGACGATCGCTGCCTCCCTCCTCCTTCCGTCTGTGTGGTAGCTACAGAAGCTAGATTGCTTGAACTGGACAGCTTCGGCTTGTTTTCTTCCGGTGTGTTCGGAACCACTGAGGCTAGTTTCACCTGCCGCTGCTGCTTCGGAGGAGTGTACGCTGAAGCAGGGAAAGCTGAATCCACAATTGGAGGTGGCGGCTTGTACGCCTTCTCCTGAGCTCTCCGCAGCTTCTCTCGCTTGCCTAGCTTTTGTAACTCTGGAAAATTTTCGAAATCTTTCCTCTCAGTGCGCAGCCGATACGAAGGATGAAGCTTCTGGTACACTCGGTCTAGCTGCTCTTCTAACGTAAGCGGCGGTTTTAGCTGATCCAGTACGTCACGCACCTTCAGTAAATAGGTGGAGATCTCCTCACTTGGTCCTTGCGTGCGTACCTCCAACTCCTTCCATAGTCTCTCCTGCACATCTTCAAAGCTGTACTGCAGGCGAAACGCGTCGACGAAGTCTTCGTATGATTTCCAAAACTGATACTCTCGACGAAACCACTGCCATGACTCATCATCGAGAGCTGAGGGCAAGGCTTTCACTATTTCCTCGAGAGTCAGTTTGTAAGTTCCTTTGCATTTTGTTAAGTCTGCAATGAAACTTTCGGGGTCTCTTTTCCTATCCCCTTTAAACGTAATGTGCCACTTAGAGAGTAGCTCCGTCGTGCGTTTCTCTTTATAGAGCGCTGATCGATCGAAAAACGATGCATCCATACTCATCCCAGGAGCAGAAACATCAAATCTCCCCGGGTGAGACTGAAAGCTTGCAGCAGGATGCATCGGAGCAGATGAAAATCCTGTGGCAGCTGGCGGTGGGACTGCAGGCGGAAAATACAACCCAGAATGCGGAATGTTACCATGATACCATGTATACCCTGGAGCATTGGGCATCATCGGCTGCGAGGACACAAAAGGTTGCGGAAAATACCCAGGCGGATACTGAAACGACGGTGGCGGCGCTGGCTGATTGTAATACGGGCGCATCGGCTCGACTCGTACTCCAAATCCGCTCGCTTGTGAGCTCCAGCTGAAACAAAATTTTGAGCGAGCGACGCTGAGTACATGAGAGGCGGTTCATGATAACCTGGTGTTACTTGCGGCATTGGACATTGTGAGTAGACAGCAGGCCCTGCTACGCCGTCGAAATTTCCTAGAGCAACATTAGCTGAAAGCTGAGGAATACTCGCCGAAGGTAGCGATCGAACTCCGGAAACACCGCTGCTGAACTCTCTTCCCGGATACCTCGTGGACGGAGCTGCAGGGTATCTCACCTGCTACGACGGCAACGCTTGAAGCGGCAAAAACGACGTACCATCGAACAATGTCTTCGGCTGCCTCACCGCCCCTCCTTCACTCGCGGATAATGGAATCTCGTTCCGCGCACTCGCCACACTCGTTAAATCCATACTATTTTCCATGAACGTGCTATGCTCGTGAGCACGCAGTGGACCGAGAGGATAACGTGTGGATTGAGCACGCGGATTAGGAGCTGACTCCTTCGTGTCATGAAACACTTCCGGCGCGGCGATGCTAACACGCCTCTGCACGTCAGAACTCTGTATCGCTGGAACAACATGGCTGCCAGCTGTAGGCTGCTCAGCCGCACGCCGCGGCTCACTCACTTCGATGTGCAGCCTCGACGTAAAAGTCTGCGACGGCCCCTCCATCGAAATTGGATCACAAAATCGACCTATCGATTGGCCTGTGGAGAGCGGCGCTGCTTCTGAATACTCTGGAGCTACCACCGGCTGCACTGGAACCCTAGATGGCGAAATACGTGCAACAGAATGCCTACTCGTCGACGAAGGACTATGCGCAGAAGTGGTCTCGTCCGCCGGCTCGTCTCTGGCCGGGTCCCATGGCGCGGCGTCTGTCCCAAAATGGCGTAGCATCTCGTACCTCTCCAACCTATTACGCAAAATGATCGCGTCCGAGCAAATATTCAGCCCGAACCGCTCAGCAGTCATCGCGACTTCCTCGTCGGTTAATTTATTAATCGATCGCTTCAGCGCTTCAGCTGCAGCTATCGGGTCGATGCACATTAAATCACTTTCGTCGACTCCGAGCGAAGCCTAGCTCCAGTCATGATTTTCCATCTTATCAGCCTCTTAGTTAGCTTCGGTTGCGTAGCTCCGCTGATTTTCTTTCGCAATCTAAATTTACTCAAAATTTACTTTGATTTACTATTACAATACTAACTTTAGCAGAACCAAAAAGGCTAAATCTAAAACCAAGCAAAGCAAAGCAAAAAAACCAAAGAAAGAAAATCAAGCCAATCAAACGAGTTGAAGTGAGAAGGTGAAGTGCGACAATTACGCACTTGCTCCACGTCCTCAAGCGAACAAAAATCCGCAATACGGTTTCCCCTCCCACTATTAACCGGCTTGAAAAAGTTCTGGAAAGGCGGGGTATAAGAGGAACGGAGTAAGTCAAGGATTTAAACAAGCAAATAAGCCTCGAATTTAAAATCGAAATTGATTCCGTTGTGCAATCATGGGCAGGAAGTTCTCAAACTTTGTACACTTCCTGCACACTTTGCAATTCTTTTTGCCGCGTGGCTAAAGCTGTAGTAAGAGGTGAATTTGCGAGTACTTCATTCCTTATCTCGCAAAGACACACGGAAATCGCAATAAATTTCGCAATATAAATTACGCTTCAACAACAATTTCTTTTTTGTAATTATCCGCAATCTCTATTTCGAAACGTCCGGCCAATTTCTAAAATTAATCACGGCGTCTGTAAACGCTTGCACGCGGTGAACGTAAAAGCTCAAAATGGCCGCCAGAACGCTTCTTCCTTCACGGTTTCCCCGTTGTGTGTGCACGCCGCAATTGCGAATATCACGACGCGGATCCCTTCTACTTTGCCACGGCCTTTACCGTGACCCCACGTTGGCTGCGCCACTTGTAACGCTCTGCTGGGGATCAGGGCAGAGGTTCGCGGGTAATAAATCGAGAGAGAGGAGAGAGAGAGAGAGAGAGAGAGAGAGAGAGAGAGAGAGAGAGAGAGAGAGAGAGAGAGAGAGAGAGAGAGATAGAGAGAGTAGTTGTGCGCTAGTGAAAATTATAATACCGCGCGTACTATCATTCAAGATTCGCGCGCTCATAGGGCCAATCGGAGAGCAGCATTCGAGATGAAGGGAAAGATTAGACAACAAGTGATTGCGCATGCTAAGTCATAATTGAGATGGAAAGGGCAAGCTCAATCTTAGCATAGATCACCCCGATCGCAGTTGATAGTTTTGGCTGGATGACTAGTAGATCGCTCTCTTAAAGTTTAGCCGTTGACCAGGTCACACCAGCAGGAAGAAAGTCTCCCGTAAAATCTGATTACGTACTCAGAGTAAGAGTGAGTTGTGAGTTAGTCGAGAATGGATATAGTAAGATAGTGAGGATCGTATTTAGTGAGGGTCGAGACATTTTCTTGCGAGTTCGAGTTTCCTTGATTGAAAGAGCAATAAGGTAGTGAGTGAGCGAGTGACGTATTATCAAGGGTCGAGACATTTCCTTATAGAAACTCTAATTTAGAGTTTTTCTCTCTGGTCGTGGTTCGGGATCGAGTGAGTTTTGGTTTTTTAGAAGCACCAAGCCAAGGGGTCAGAGGTTATTAACTACAAGGATAGTTCTAGAAATATCCATTTCTTTTTAATAAATTGAATGATTGATCTTATTAATTAATTGTGTCTTTATTTGAGAGTGTGTAATTCCCTATGTGCGTGTCTATTGTATTTGCAGTTCGAATAAAAAAAATATTGTGTCCATCAACGTTGGGATTGTGGTTGTCGGAGTTTTGAAACTCAACGGTGGTTGTTGCTGAATCGTGGTTACTCCCTCATCGAGATATTAGTCGCAAGCCGTGGCGTGGCTCCGTATGTATAGAAGTAACGGAGAAAATAGTAGCGCAATATTTGCTAGAGTCTTAGTTAATAATTATTTAGACTCTGTTAGTGGTTTTAAGCAAATACAACGTTACAGTGGACATAGCTGTTACAGCGGGCTTGTAGATTTATAGATCTTTCAGAGACACTCACACTGCACTACACTATATAGACCAAAATTTTAAAACTTAAAAAGCAAATTCATTCTGCTCCTACAATATAAAAGTCACCTGTCAGATTTATATATAAATACATTTGTTAACTGTGGAGGTAGCCTCTATATTTTTACTGCTTTTTCTGGAAGGAAATGAAAACCCTGTAACAAAAAAAATTAAGCTTTAGCAATTGCCGAAAGCAGTAGATAACTGAAATAATAATTATTCTAACAAAAGACCAAAAAGTGGTTACAGTGTACTAAAATAAATACATACTACAGATCAGGTTCCATGGATAATCTGCAATAAGATGAAGCTGTCAAGATGCGTGTATCAGGAAGCCCTTCACTCAAGGTTACCCACTGCGATGCCGTTGTTGAGTTTATGAAAGTTGCATTTCCCCATTTGGTGCTATTTTCTTAAAAACTTCTTGTCTTATTCAATGCTGAGGAACCATACTGGGAACAAATTTTGGTTTATTAAATAACGGTTGTTATTTTATATTTGAACACCCTGACACGTGTAGAAAAGAAAAAGGAAAATCAGAAAATTTTATATCAACATGGTCTCTTTTGGTGGGAAAAAAAGGCTAAAATAGTAATTTTTTGGATTTAATATAAAAAATAATTACATTAAATAAGAAAAAACTAAAGATTTGGATTAATAATAATATATTTTAAAAAATTCTACTAAGAATAAATTATCATACTGTCACCTATGGACTGGAAAACGTAGCACTTTTTCTACAAAATATTTAGATGTTAAGTTAATTAAAAAAATTTAATGTTTCAAGTAGAAATAGTGAATTACTGTAAAATTTACTACAAAAAATGTATATAAGTTATACTTGCTGCATTATTAAGTCCTAATATAAGGAATGTTGTTTGAACCCTGTAGTTGTACGTATTTATCAATCTTTTTAAATTTTTCTAACTATGCAGCTCTGCTATGCAAAAACCCTTGTGCGTTAGGACCTAGGGCTCTGGATTTTATCTTTTTATAATAAAAGGAAGTACCATACCCAGTGGGATCTAAATTGGAGATCTAAAGGTAGTGCACTCTCCTAGTGTGTTACCTACTAGCGCCAGATAATATCATATGCTTTCTAATGTTACTGGGTTTGTTTTAAGAAATTTAATATTTCTTGAAATTAAGAAATTAAATTAAATTTCTTGAAATCAAGAAATTAAATATTTGTTTCAAGAAATTTAATATTTTTAACTCTTAGGTAGAAAACTGGATGAATTTAGAGTATTTTAGGCCTTGTCCCATGAAAATTTATCGAATACTTTTCTCCAAAAGCTGTACCAAAGGAAAAATCTTGGAAATGCAATATCTCTGAGTAAAATTGGTCTACAGATTATATCTTGGGTTATTTTATCAGAAATTGTGCCTACTTATAATATATATTAGTATATGTAACTAATTATATTTTTTTTTATTTTTTCAGGTGGTTTTGGCCTCAAAGGCCTATAGGTCTATGACCCCCTTAATATTTATCTATTATATTTAAAATCCAAAAATAAACAAAGCAATCAAGTAGAGTATGAAAAACTACGATGCTATATATATATTGTAACGTGTGCGCGAGTTAGGTAATTCGAGATTCGAATTACCCGCGCCGAGCAGGCATGCTCACCGGGGGCGCGAGCGCGCGAGCATCATGACCGGATTAGAACGGTCTCGCGACGCGTAATATGCCCGTCGCGTACCCGCGAAGCTGCTACGGCTTTATGCGAGTCACGGCAGCCATCTTCGTGTCTGCCATCGCGCGTGAAACATCTCCTCCGTGTCTCTCGTGAGTTAACTTGTCCGCGCCGTCCTATCGTTTTTAGTTATACCCCAGGAGAGTAGTGGATGCGCCGATATAGTGCGTACGTGCGAAAGAGAGACAGAGAGAGAGAGAGCGATCCCGAGCCGCGTGAGCTGCACGAGACTGCGAGTGAGGAGCCGGCAGCCAGCCCGCCTGCCGACCCAATACAGCGAGCAAGAGAGAGAGAGAAAGAGAGCGCAACTGCTGTGCGAGCGACAGAGAGCGAGAGAGAGCCGAGTGCACCGGCTGCTCCTTCCTAACGTAAGTTTTCTACTCTCCTCTCGCGGGTTTATTGTAAAGGCTCGCACGGAAATCGCTCCGTGCAAGCTTTCTGTGCCGTGTACGTGTGGGTGTGTGTCAGCCCGCCGTACTTTTCACACCGCGCGCGAGATTAGCAGCTTCGCCGCGCGCCGTATCGTTCGCGCGTTTGAATATTAACGGTCGCGCGTGAACTAACTCATTGTTCTAATCAGCACGTGCGTTGTGCTTGTAGTTATTAGAGATTTGAATATACTGTGATATCTAGTTACTCGTCGCGTTGTTCATTACAACTTGTCCTTCTCCCGGATACCGCCGCCTCCGCGGGAAAACGACTCCGCCGGTCGTTTTCATATCTGAGCGTAGCGGCCGCGCGCTTTACTCTTCGAGCGCGCGCTTTTCACTCAGCGATCCAATTAGTTGGAAAGCGAAGTTCGCGTGCGATCTTCGCGTTGTTTTCGGGATTCCAGGAGCAGATCCCCGGGCAAGTCATTTTAGTCTGACACCCGCGGCACCGTGTTCTAGGGCATCGCTGGCCTGTGGCTTGTTGGGATTTTCCCCCACTAGCCATCCCGTTACAATATAATACATGTGTATATCCTGATTTAATACGCACACGAACGCCATCTTACGACTAACCATTGAAGCTAGCTAAAGAAAAATTTCTTTTGAAAAATAAATTTAAATTTAGACTTTGAAAACATCATTATGTTATTCTACATTTTTATTTTAACAGTTAAAGAACCATATAATTATGTTCATCTAATGTAAAACCTTTTATGTTATACATACATTTTTTTGCATACATTATTAATGATTTCTTTAGAGAACGTTTCAAATAAAAAATAATCAAAATTAGTTTATTATTCTTTTAAATACTTAATTTTAATTCGTTTTATAATTAACATTATTACCGTTGTAGCTCTATATTTTTTTTCAAACTAAATCTTTGATCATAAATTATAAAAATTACTGAACTTACAAAACGAATTTTTTTTTAATTTTCGAACTCTAACGAAAATTGTTAGTAAATTATAATTCCAAAAAATCGTTGTCATATAAAACCCAATTTTAACCGAGCCGGAAAATAATTGCCTTTCACAACGCTTCGATTATTTGACAATTAATAGTAGTAAAAATAATAAAAAAAAAAGAGAACAAGAAATACATCCAAGTGGCAAACATTTTATCGACACTTATATTTATCTCGAATAATAAAAATCGTCTCATAAATACCGGAGTCAATGGATAAATCAAGAATGAAAAAAAAGTAGTAAACTATTAATTAGTATAATGTTGATGGTCAAACGTAAGAAGAATGACAACGGATGATATATTTAAAAAAAAAATAATGATAATAATATACTGATATATTTAAAAAATAAAATAAAATACTGATATATTAAAAAAAATACATAAATAAAATACTAATATATTTAAAAATCGCTGCCATTATATTGATACGCAACTTTCTCCAAATGAATTTATCGCTCCTATATGCATAGTATATAGTTGAGATATAAAATATGTTTATTCATTCTACATGTTTTTTCAATAACTTACAACTTCATTAGTATTTACAAAAATTACATATTATTTCTTATTCTTGAAATCCTTTATTAGCTGCTACTGATAATATGTCAACACAAAAGTACCATGTTAAGATATTAGTAATACAAAATAACCTGCCTACCTGGAGCGCAACTAACACACATGCACCGCACCATCTATAAAAACCCCTTTCCTACATTCCTATTACCTATAAATCATTGTACTTCAATATTCTGTATAATTATAATGTTTCTTGATGAAATTTGACAAATGTATTGCCTATTTCACACACAAAATTTGTCTATAAATTTCATGTTTTCATTTATAAAAGAGAGAACGCGATTAATATCGAAGTGCAGCGAAAAATATTGTTAAAGGTATTTCTCGGCCTCTAATTGAGCAGCGCATCTAGCTAATTTCATGTATCGGTAAAGCGTGCTGCAAATTAACCTTCATAAAAAACAAAAGCAAGTAAACAACACGCACGCGTAGCACGCGTCATCTCCATTTTTTAGTATATGGGTATATCTCTAGAACTTTTCATTTCGATGATGGTGTATGGTTTCACACATCCAAAATGAAAAATTTAATAATTTAAGGCAATAATTTATTAGATAATATAATTTTTTGATAGTTACACTGTCTTCATCAATTAAAACCCATACCTGATTGTTCCGAACACCAAAACTCGTGAAAAACCGATAAGCCGATGTGATGATAACATTTTTTTTTTCTTCTAGTTACTGTAACTTTTTCAACGAACATAATATCATGTTCATAATTTTTTTCTATGAAGATAAGCATATTAGCAATTAGGAAAACTCATATAGATAAGTGTGTCACGCACAGTAAAAATGCAAAAAATTATCAAAACAGTGATGGCATGATTTTCGAAATTCATCTTGATTTTATCATTTTTGCTACAATTTTTTCAACAATCTTTTAATCAAGTCAATCGTAGAGTAGCGCATTCTACACACCATAATCTATAAAATAACACGATAATAGGATGTGTGCCTCTAATAGAAAAAAAGTATAAGCATTTGAAATTCGGTTGCTGAAAAGAAACTCAAACAAAAAAATCACTATTTTAACTGGCACACTTATTGGTTACTGATTATCGGATTCTGAATAATGGTGAACTACACTAATTGGTATAAGTAATGTCACTGTCACACCGTTAACAGTATATATATGTGCAATTCTACCGAAATAGACAAAAAAAGGGTATAAAAAAAAATAAATAAATAATTTCGGGCACACCTACCACACCAGATTTTTTCGGTTCTTTGGGGGTCCCAAAACATGAAAAAATTGGTGAACACTTATTATCCGTTGCCAAGCTTTTTTTGCCGACGAAATCAATTTTTCTTCTGGAAATTTTGACATGGGAAAAATGGACGAAAAGTAGTCATTGATGATGAACCAATAACAAGCTATTGAAGAGGCCAAACCAAATTTTACAAAAAGTCGATTAAAGTTGAAGAACGGAGCTTCAATTTAAGATGTGAATCTTTAAAATCGGCCGATTCTGTGCAAAGCTACGTGAATTTGAAAATTTGAAGAATTATATGGGTTTGAAAAAAAATCGCTTATTTTTGTCATTTTTCACCATTTTCAAATTCACGTAGCTTTACATAGAATCGGAGGATTTTAACGATTCTCACTTCAAATTAAAGCTCTATTCTTCAACTCTAATCACTTTTTCGTAGAATTTGGTTTGGCATCTTCAATCGTTTGCTATTGGTTAATCATTAATGACTACTTTTCGTCCATTTTTCCCATGTTAAATTTCCATAAGAAAAATTGATTTCGTCGGCAAAAAAGCTTGGCAACGGATAATGAATGTTCACTAATTTTCTCATGTTCTGGAACCCCCAAAGAACCGAAAAAATATGGTGTGGTAGGTGTGCTCTAAACATTTTTTAATTTTTTTTGTTGATAATAATGTTTATTTCTTATGTTGTAAAGAATCGTCAAATTTTAGTTTACAAATCGTTAAATTTGTATTAATATTTTTCATTATTAATAAAATGTTTATAGAAAAAATAAATCTTTTTTGTGAGTAACGTATAGTGTATTATTCTTGAAATTACACCTTAAAAAATATTTAAAAAAAAATTTTTTTTAATTGAATATTATATTTTTTAACACTCCGTGCGCAAAGCTCATTTTCGCATACGCTCTGATAAAAAAATATGCGCTAAATTAAGCTCTTCACACGTCGTCAAAAAAATTGTGTTCGATACACGAGTGAGAAAGTAATTTTACCCTCGTTTCGCTCGGGCGCAAACGTCCACACGGGAATAAAATCACTTTTTTGCACTTGTATCGAAAATAACTATATCAATCTTTATATGGATAGAGCATTTTATAGCATGGTGTGACCTAAATCCGCGCTTCACGCCTATTCGTGCCTTAAGCAGTAAGTCAAAACCTACTATTATTGAATGGAAGTATATTTTATATACGTTGAAAACGTTTTTCCATAGTTTATATTTTGAGAAACCACCATCACGTATTAACGAGTTTTAAAAATGAGTCACCATAGTTTTTTCGTATGTTTTATAACTAAAGAAAACAGATTATATTGATTACGAAGATGTGCCCCCAAATTTTTAAAATCTTTGTCGATTCGTCGAAATTAAAAAGTTCTAGAGATATGCCCATATATATAAAGCCGTTCCCGAAAAATTACTATTTGAGAAGAGGACTAAATCAGTTTTAAACTCAAATATCTCTGAAATTTATAAACGAATTCTTTTATCCTAAGAACATTATAATAAATAATATACAAACTTTACATCTCCGCCAAATTAAAAAAAAAATAAAACAATTTTTCTCTAGTTATCATGCGACAAAGAAAACGACTTTGTAAAATAGGAAAACTTTAAATATCAATATCTCAAAAAGTAATGGTACGATTTTGATGAAAATTCACATACATAATATCTATATCACACAAAATTGTCTATAAATATGGAGCTGATTCATTGAGCCATTCTCGAGAAATTACGATTAAAAAAAAAAGTTAAAAAAATTTTAACCTCAAATGTCTCTGAAATTTATGGACTAATCATTTAGCCCAAAGAACTCAGTCGAAAGCTATCCAAAATCTACCTCTACAAGGAATTTCATAGGGATTAAGTCAATTTTACTCCCGTAATCGTTGGACATACAAAACTCATTTTTTTTTCATTTTTTAACTTTTTTGTCAAAAACTAGTCGACAGAAAAGATTGATTCAAATATTTACAGATTATAGCTATCTATATTCTGCATTATCATGGTTTTTTAAAAAAAAATTGATCATTTGGTTTGGGAGTTATAAGCTTTTAAAAAAAGAACACGTTTTTTTGTTAATAACAAAAGAACTGTAATCGCTAGAGAAATTTTTTTTTTTGAAGAATATAGGTATTTTTATCCTCCTTTGAGTGGCGTTGGTCCGATTCAAATACTTAAATCCAATCATTAATAAAAACAATAAATTAATACATTAGTTTGAGGAAGTTACGAGTTAATGTATTGGCAGTTTTTTTTTCTATTTATCATGGAACTAATAAAATTTTACATTTTTTCGAAATGATTCGAAATGCAAAGGATCTTCTGAGAATTGCGGTCATGCCTGTAATGTAAATACGAAGTTTTTACATAGACAGCGGGGGGTTGGCGCGCAGCGGGGCGCGGCCCCCCTAGTTAAATAACCATCTTACTTAGTTTCGCACGTCATCGTAACTCCATTATATGAATGGACCCACGTCCTCCAGCTACTTGGGATTAAAAATTAGTCAAATAATTGTCATCCTTAGTGTTGTACATCCACGGAACTCCCTTATATTCGCCGACCTCGCGTCCCCTGGGTAACTTCCTTATTTACTTGAGCCTAGCGTCCCCCGGCTATTTAGAGTGAAGGATTATTTAAAAAAATGTCTTGCTTATTGTCGTACGTCTGCGTGCCTTTCTCTTCTTCGTGAAACTCGTATATCCCGGCTATTTGGGTTTAAGCCTTTTATAAATAACCATCTTACTTAGTGTTGCACGTCTACGTAATCCCTTACATGCAAGAACCTCGCTTCCCCTGGCTACTTGGCTTTAAAAATTATTTAATTAATCGTTTTACTTAGTATCACACGTCTACGTAACTCCCATATATGCGTGGACCGCGTCTCCCTGGTACTTGGGTTTAAAAATTATTGGTTAATCTAATAAATGATCACGACAAGCCATAAATCTGTGTAAACTTCTTTTGTTTAGGTTATCTAAACCTTTTGGGTGAAATTTGAATTTCGCCCAAAACTCGCCGATCGCCGCTGCGCTATTAGACGAGCGTATGCGCGCGCCGCTAGAGTCAAGGTCCGTGGGCACTCTCGTGGGGCTGGCGCCAGTTTTCAGTTTCACTTTCGATATTCCTTCGAAAGAGATGAGTCGTGCGCATACGGCTTACAGCGCATTTCGTTGCGCTTTACTGGCTTCAGCGGCAAATTCGCGTTGTTTTGAGTAATTACAGTTTTGAAGGTTACGTCGGGCCGCATGTGAAGGAGCATTTTTTTGTTTGAGTGTTTGATTCCAGGAAGGTTCGGGGAGTCTGGCCACATGCGAGTTACTTCCACGTGCCGTCTCCCGCAGGCGAACATCTACGCTGCAGGGCCTTGTGTTCTGCCCGTGGCCTAGGAGTTGTTCCCCTCGAGACGTCGAGGCGCCCTATGGCTAAAAAGGTGTTTCGATCCCGGTACTCGTGCCGCCATGACTTAGCGTCGCGTCCTCACGAACTCCCCACGTCCTTCATTGCGTAAGGTAAGAGAGCTCTCTCGCGTGCGTAAAGAGGTACCTCGCGGCGTTTAGATTGTTATTTAGCTCCCGATTTTCTTACTGTACACAATCACCAGTAAAAATAAAATAAACAGTTTGCTCGTCCAGTAACCACTGGTATTTGATTTATTAACCCTGCCATTCTTCACTCATTCTAACCATTGTTTCTCCTGCCATTAGCTTGTCACTTCAAATTAGCTTATTAGTTCATCAGCAATCTGATTTCTCGAACAGCTTGTCACACACGCGCGCTGCCGCCGCCGCAAACTTCGAGACTTATAAAAAATATTATCTGCTTTGATGAAACAGTTTTTGTCATGGATCCATGGTGGAAATATCCTTGGACATCTATGTTTTGCGGTCCCACATCATGTGTTTGTTAAAAACTTTTTAAAACATATACATAGTATAAGTAACGTACACTTTGATCGAATAATAGTAGAATTTACTATTCCGAATGGCAATCAACGTATAAAGAACTGGGGTGAGAATATCGAATCTTTCGAGGGTTTACCCAAAAATTCAGGCTTTGTCGACGATCAAGCCAAAATTGATAATTATAGATGACTTGATGCGAGAGTCTTTGGGTAGTAGTGGTGTTATTGCCAATCTTTTTACTAAGGGGCGTCATCATAATAATTTAAGCGTAATATTCATCACGCAAAATTCTTTCCATAAGGGCTAACGTAAAATCTCGATAAATTCTAATTATATAGTTATTTTCAAAAACCTTAGAGATAAATCTCAGATACAGTATCTAGCTCGCCAAGTGTGTCCTGAAAATCCACAATTTCTACAAGAGACTTATCTTGATGCAACTAAACATGCACACTTCATTTATTACTTGACTTACGTTAAGATATATCTGATAATTATCGTTTTCGTAGTGATATATTTCCGTATGATAAATATCACTATGTTTATCTTCCCAAGAAATCTATAAAATGTAGCGAACTTGGAAACAATATAACAGTCATACGTTTGTAATGGGTTCAAGTAGACGTAAGCGTCTTGGGAAAAACATTTAAATACTTTGAAAGCTCTGCTTCATTTCGATAACAATCAACGACGTGTTTTATTACGTGAAGCAGATAAAAAACTTGTTATTCTCATTTGCGAATGTGGCTTAAATATTTTATAAAAATAAATTGAAAAAGTACGTTTTATTCTTAAGAAAATTAACTGATTCTACTCAAAGTTTGAGAAATGAAAAGAAGTTGATTATCAAATACCAGACTTGTTTACGACTCATTTTGGCGCTTGTAATAAAACTATGGAGCATGCAAGAAAAATGATTTTGATTCCTAAAGAAAGTATAAAAAACTTACACCATCGCTTATCAAGTGAAAAATTGGCTACCATGCAAACACCGGGTACACCTATATCGCGACTAGACAAAGAAATGAGCGAAATTATAAATTCGACATCAATTCAAGATGATCGTGAAAAATATGCAATGTACCAACAAGCATTGGAGCGTTTTATGTATTATAAAAAAAATGATGGTACAAATAAGTTCAAAGTGAGTAGTTTAAATGTCCCCGGAGATACCGATGAAGTAGGCAGAGTAAATGTCGATGAAAATACCAATGAAGAAAACAGAAATGAGAGCATAATAAACTGTGTACCACCAAAGTTTCAATTTAAAGCAAAACAGTTATTACAGCGATTGTATGATTTTGGTGATGTCACCTGGGATGCTCGCAGCAAGATTACCACAGATGGCAGTGTCGTCAAAGGTGGAAACATAGTAGACTTGATTAACGATACTATAAGAAATAGAAAATAAGCGTTGTCAAATGGTTATAATCAGTTTACCCAAGCACTTCGTAAAGCAAATATACAAGCGAGAAATTATTGTTAACAATAAAATTTAGGAGTTTATTTCTTATCTGCCAGCGGCAAGAAAGAAATTCAACAGTCTGATAGCGAAGAAACAAACGAATAATCAATAAATAAAACAATCCCGAGAAAGTTGAGGAAAATATTGCGTCCCGAAGAAACACTTAGACACGTTACAAAAGTTCTTATTCTTCAACGGGATCACCTGGAGTAAAAATTGAAGAAGAATTGACCCCGCACCCAGAATCAAGTCTTGTAGATAATCTAATCAATCTTTTACCTTTTAAAATACATGCTCCGAGGTACCATTTTTGTGGGACTGGCACGCGTCTAAACGAAAGGTTAGAGAAAGGTGAGAAAGGAATCAATCCCCTTGATGATTATTGTCGTGAACATGATATAGCATATGCAAACAGTGGTGATCCTAACAAAGCTGATTGTTTGCTGGCCAAGCGTGCCTTTGCATGTTTTTTGTCTGAAATAGCTACAACTAACGAGAGAAATGTGGCTTTGGTCACAACTTGTTATATGATTAATAAAATAACTTTTGACAAGTTTTCTTTGTACATTAAAAAAATTACAAGAAATTAATAATTTACCTAATATGAAAAATTACTTACAATTCAAAATACAACGTGGAGGATTTATAGAAATTGGACGAATTTGTCAGGATACTTGTGACACGAATTTTCATATTTGATATTGTCTGAAAAACTTTTGAGAGTTATTGGTTTTGAAAATCGTAATCTTTGAAAAATTAAGGGTACAGTTGTCGGTCAACTACCTGCTGACTTTATTAGTCGTTTATCATTAATAATAAGAGTGTATAGCGATATTTGTGAACCTTACATTACAGGTGATGTACACACACCTCTTTTACGTATTGTTCCTCTTAATATGAACGAGTATAAATATGGTAGCATTGAGATTCAAAATTTTACCACACCAATGTATATTCCATTGTTATCTACGTCGTTTCAATCTCGATCACAATAAATATAAAGGACCAAGATGAAAACCCTATAGCATTCGATTACGGCACGTGGACCGTGACACTTCATTTTAAGAGAACCGCATAAGGTTATTTTGAAGCAACCTATGATAACCAAAATGTTCACAATCCATTCCATAATTATATTACTATAGATACATCTATGCAAAAAGGAAAAGCTGTTGGAAGCTTTTTAAAAGGTGTCTATCGTAGTGTTTTACCGCTTGTAAAAAAGGTGGTAAGGCTGTAGGAAAAGCTGTTGGCAAAGAGACTTTACGAGCAGGTGTAAATATTTTAGATGACATTGCACATGAAAAACCATTTAAAGAATCTTTTCGCGATAATATGCGAGAATCAGGAAAGAATCTCAAAAGAAAAGCCGAAGAAAAATTGGATAATCTGATAAGTGGTTCAGGACGTAAAACTAAGCGTTGTACACGGAAACAACAGTCGACTACGAACTCTGATATAGTAAACACCAAAAGTAGAAAACGTTCCAAAGTTAAGGCAAAGAAAAAATTTGGTAATAAAAAAACCTGTAAAAAGAAAAGGAAAACTTTGTAAGAAAAACTTACTGCACGAGATATTTTTGAAGAATAATGGCTTTTCTCCATAGTGGTTCGTGTGCATGTCTAAATCTGAAGTGAATTTATTTAGTGTATCACCTACTCAAACAACGATTGAAAATTCAAATTATGTTCAATACAAACCAATATCTTCGCTAACTGTAGGCTCGTCAATAGTTTTCTATACCGGGAACTAGTGGATATTATATTGACCTTGCGCATACTCTGCTTAGTGTTCGTGTAACTATTGCACAAATAGTAACACCTCCTGAAACCATAGATAAAAATACCTTGAAAAATGTTGGTCCTGCAAATAATTTTATGCACTTGATATCTAATCAAGTTGATGTGTTTTTAATCAAAAACCTGCTTCCCCGCCCAATAAAGCCTACGCTTATCGATCATACATTGAAACTTTATTAAACTATGGGTCTGCAGCTAAAAAATCTCATCTCACCAGTGCACTATGGTACACTGAAAAAATGGATGCTACAGATGACGAAAACGAAGGTCTTTCAAGTCGTCGAAACCTTACGGGCAAAGAGAAAAACATAGATACGATTGGGTATTTGCTTTGTGATGTTTTCAATTAAGACAAATTATTAATTAACGGTGTCGAAGTAATGCGGCTAGTACGACCACGAGATAGTTTTTGTCTTATGGACACTACAGGACTCTACACCGCTCGAATCACCGAAGCTGCTCTTTTTGTACGTCGTGTCAGACTTAGTCCAAGTATTATATTGGCTCACAAAAAAGCACTTTCGAAAACAACAGCTAAATATCCCCTCACACGTGCAGAAGTTAAAGCTATTACAATGCATAGTGGTATTCATGGAGAAACACTGGATAATGTCATTTTAGGGCAATTACCAAAACGAATTATTGTTGAAGGTTTAACGCCATCCATTGTTATTCAAAAATGTTATTGAGTACGATCGTAGGAGGCAAAGATGTGAAAAGAAAACGACTTTTCTAATTGTGGCAACGTTTCGTCGGCTATTTACGCCAACCTCATCAGGCCCTAGCCTTATAGATCAAACATAATCCGTCGTCAATCAGATGTTATTTGATGTCATCAAATAACATCTGATTGATGTCATCATTGATATCTCATTGTTGATTGATTATTTGATGTCATCAAATAACATCTGATTGACGACGGATTATATTTGATGTATAAGGCTAGGGCCTGATGAGGTTGGTTTAAATAACCGACGAAACGTTGCCACAATTAGAAAAGTCGTTTTCTTTTCACATTCTTGCCTCCTACGATCGTACTCAATAACATTTTTGAAAAAAAATTATTGTTGGCTTTGTAGAAAATAAAGCTTTTAACAGCGATAAGAGTTTCAATTTGTTTAAATTTAAAGATTTCAATATAAATTACTTGCGTCTCTATATTGACGGTGTATAAGTACCGTCTAAACCATTACAATCTGATTTTAAAACGAATAATATGTATGTTAATGCATATCATACTTTATTTTCTGGCACCGGTATACATTATTTAAATGAGAGTAGTTCAATTTCACGGGAAGCTTATGCCAATGGATATTGTCTTTTCGCTTTCGATTTAACACCTGATTTATCAGTGTCACGTCCTAGGACACGACTCGACTGGGATGTTTAACTCAATTAAGAGTTATTGCTCTTTTTGGTCGTAGCTGCGCCAGCTAATAAACCATGGACGAGCTATGGTAAGGAGTGTAGTACTAAAATTCACTGTTGACGTTATAATCTGTGTTTGACTAATTTTTTTCGGATTTAGGATTTTGGGTTTTTATAAGGACCAACGGTGGGTAGCACGGACGTCTTGTAAAGATCGTTTTCTTGACCGCACGTACCCCCGTATGGAAAAGGAATAAGGTCACGAACCCAGGAAAATGATGTGTGTGGGAAAAACTAATTTTATCCAATCTCAGGGGTTTCTCAGATTCGCCCTTCCCTATTAAGAGCAAAGCTCGCAATTGATTTTAAATTCTTTCTCTTTTTCTAAAATATTTTTTTTATAAATTTTTGTGGTTAATATTCCTCACTTTTCCTTTCTTTACTTTGGAAATATTTCAAGCAATAAATTGATTCTCATAGGTAGATATAAATTCTCTTATAAATTTAGATATTCTTCGTAAACATAACCAGTGCGCTTACCCGTAAGGTCGTACAATCTAAGTTATGTTTACTTTAATTCTTTTTCCAAACCAATAGGAGTATGCTTACCCTTAAGGTCGTAACAACATATGGTTTGGAAAGGTAATCTAGAATATGTTAAACTGGAAATTTTATTTACCTTTTTATATCTTTAGGTTTTATATTTCTTTTCCTTTTCTTTATGTAATTTCGATTGTAAATTAATCGAAAATTTAAACTTTCTTATAAATTTAAATGTTCTTCGTAAACATAACCAGTGCGCTTACCCGTAAGGTCGTACAATCTAAGTTATGTTTACTTTAATTCTTTTTCCAAACCAATAGGAGTATGCTTACCCGTAGGGTCGTAACAACATATGGCTTAGAAAGGTAATTTAGAATATGTTAAATTGAAGATTTTTGAATTTAGTATGATTTGGATATTTGGAAGATTTGAATAATAGTAGAATTCTGAATTTTCGATTTGATTTTTCTTTATTTGAAAATAATTCTCTCTATCTTAATAATTGTACAGTATCAGTAAAGCTTGTGAATGCTTGTGTGAACTGTTGAGTAGTCAGCAAAGCTTGTGAGGCTTGTAAATCTGACTGAACGAACGGCAGTGCGCGTTCGGCGTATTTAATTACATTGCTCCTCCTCTTCTTCGGCTGGAAAAGCTGCGGTGTCGAATCGGGTGGTTGCGTCACCTTGAGTCATCGAATCATCGATGGTGTTGTTCAGCGGCGGTTGATGCTTTGCATATCCGTAATGTTAAATGGAGCGAGTGGTGCGGGAAAGCGGTGTCCAATGGTGTGAGGGTGGCCTCCCTTCCAAGCGTCAATTTTTGTGAAAGTGGGAAAAATCCTATCTTTTAACACAGCGAGCGGCAGAGAGCGGTTGCTGATCCCTTTTCTAGGGTATTTTCCGGCGGCTTGTATCTTTCTTGAGGAGTGAGAGAGAACGTTGTATGTGCGACAGAGAAAGAGAGATGAGAGAGATAAAAGATATATCCTTCTCTTTCTTTTGAGTCAAAAATGACTGGTTTTTTGTTATTTTTTAAAAATTATATAATGTTGGCAGCTTATAAATTATAAAATATGTTATGCTATTACATTTTGTTTTAAAATGAAAATACAAATTTGAACGGAAGTTATCGGTCTATTACATCAGGAGTTAAACGCATTACAAATTTGTTGAACTTAATTATAAATTTATTGATGAGATTTCTTATGCAATTTTTATAAAAACATTAGACTACTCATTCTAGCTAATATATCAATCATATTATTAAGTTATCTTATTAAGTTAATTCATTTTTCTTAGATTTTCTAATATTTATTTAAAATATTTGAAATTTAATTAATTTGTGTAAATAACAATGTGTTAAAATACAACTGTGCATAGTAAAATGTTTTATCTAATGCGTACAGTTCATAAAATTTGCATTAACAAATGAGAATCTCTTATAAATAGTCGTAATAGTTCATTATTATTAGGAAACGTATGAATTACAATCTGTTCGAAACAGTTTATTATTTAAACTTAAAGTCAAGTTAATTAATCTAGTAGAAATAAACAAATGGATTATTCTTACTATAAAAACATATTATAATAACGGTTTTTATCATTTCCTAGTTTTTACTTAACATAATACAACTTTTATCTTAAACAAAATTATTTTTCCTACTTATAGTTATTGAGATATTTAGTGTTATTCTAAAATAATGTTCTTGTGCCATAGTATGTTGAGTCCCAAAAGATGCTGGAAAATGCGTCACCACGCGGAGGGACTTGAGGAAATCTATTTTTATGCATGCCACGTGCATGCGATAGAGGGTACAGATAAATTCTCTCTTTGTCTTAGCATTTTCTTATTATTAACAATCCTGAATGTTTTACAAATGTGAAATTTCCTCTTTTATTAGATATTGTGCGTAGCAACTATTACATTTTGAACGAAAGTGCTATGATTAGTTTAACGATAGTTATTCGCAATATAAAAGTTATTAATACTTAAAAATCTAAATTACAATGAAATTGTATTCGATAGGTTTATAACAAAAATAGTCGGTTATAAAAATTAAGCTAATGGTTAACATATCTTGTTGCTTTACATAATATAGTATTTATTATAATAATTATTTATTATTTGTGTGTGATAATCCGTTTCATGCTTAAGAGTTGTAGTTGCAAAAGTGCAGGTGGTTATTTAAACAGTTATATTATTGAGCTTGGTTATTAAATCTTTATATTATTAACGCGGAAATAAACAAAGGCTGTAGATTGCAATGAAACATAGAAATATAGAATTTCTTATTTTTCTTAGTTTTCTTACTGCTATATTTAATATTTGTGGTTGTTAAAACAATTTTATCTTGGTTTGAGACCGGTTTGAGAGATATTGTTTAATAATGTAAAATAATATTTTCAGTGTATAATATAAGTCGTATATTCAAAATTCGGAAAAGCGCGTCTCTGCGTGGGAAAGCATCGTATCTGTATTTAGTTGCGGGCCATGTGTTTTATAGCCCTCAGATAACGTATCCGCTAGGGTGATCGTCTCCTTAAGGCTAATTCCACATTTTGAAGGAATATTTCCAGCTCCCATGTAATTGTTCAAAATCCAAAATGTTTATTAAATTTAAGATATGTAAATAAAACATTTTATTTATTTACAGCGGAAGAAAAACAGAAAGTTAAATAAGTTTTATTATTTGAGTAGGGAAAATATTCTTTCATGAATGTGTCTTAAAGTAATTATTATAATTTTATATTTGTTTGTGATTGTGAATGTTAAACCTTATAAACTCTTACACCTCGCGTTTGGAACGGTTGCTAGTTAAGTCAAACGTATAAAGGAAGAATTACAATTGTGATTATTGCACAAGGGTTTGTTTAACAATTCTCACTAAACTTATTATTCAGAACATAACTTTATAGAAAATTGGCCATATTTTGCAACTAGAGTGTTAATGAATTATTAGTATAATTCACTCAAAGATTTTAAATTTACGTATGATAATATTTTATTCGAATTGGTACATAATTTTGAAATATAAAGTTTATTGGAAAAAATTGCTACTTCTGACTGACATTTCTATTAAGGTGGGTTACTGTTTATTGTATAAAAATGAAATAGTCTTTGATATCAGCCTTTTTGTTTATTATACCCGCGGATCGAATATAACTTTTATTTCTTATTTGTTATTCGGCATTCAAAAGAGAGTTTTAATAATAAGCCGAAGGATGAATTTAAGAAAAGTGACATCTATAAGATTCTAAACTAGAAATTAATATGTGCGCCGCGTCGTCGTTTCTATGACAGCTTGGGAAACTCCCCATAGCGCAGGTCACACCTACAGCCCTTGGTGCAGCAGTGTCGGTAGGGTAGTAGCGGTTCAGGGTTATGATCTTGATTCATTGACTACGAAATATTTTTAACTAATCCTCAACAAAAATAAAAAAAAAAGAATTTGTTTATGCAGTAATGTAGACAGTTCCGTCACATCAGCAAATGAAGACACACATTGGAATCTAGTAAAACATGGTAGTGTAAGAATTGATATTCGTTTTCATGATCCGTTAAGCAGTACAGTAAATTGTATAATTTATGCTGAATATGAAAATATACTTGAGATTGATTCGTCACGTCAAGTTCTCGTGGACTATAGTGGGTGAGATGGTGGGGGAAAGTAGTAGTAATGGTGGGGAGTGAAGGTTGGTTAATGGTTAGGAAATGTTTTCTGTGTCAGTCGTTGATTAGACGTTGATGTGTTCAAAACTATAAAGATGGATATAGTCGTAGATATGCAGTGTGCCAAAGATTATAAGAACCGTGCGGTACCAAAAATATGAGGAAGCAAAAATGGCAGTTCTTTCATTAGATCAAAATTTCGCAGGACATTGGATCGTTTCTCCGAATAGACAAATAACTGTATTATTTCAAGTGGCTAGAAAAGAAAACGATTGGTTATCACGAAACCATCATGGCCTGGGCTGGCTTGATTAAGGTGTTTCCGAAAAAGTCTTGTTCAAAAACCTAAAAGACATTTGTAAGAGAGCAGACAATATTTATGTTCGTGGTAGTATGAAAGTGTCGATTTTACGCAAAATCACTACACGACACATTATAAATTTAGAATTTGAGGAAGATTATCCACCATTTCACAAACTCACAGCATCTGGTAATTACTGCATGCAACATTCTTTAAAATTTGGTTTTTCAAAGTATAGTTGTGCTTTGAATAACGCCTCTAACAAGGAGAGGGTTTCAGCTGCGGGAAACGGATTTTAGCGGGCATTGGAGAGTCGATTTCCGGTACCTAAAAATTAATCCCAGTGCTCACATTTCCGTCAAATGGGCCCTTTTTCTTGAGATATGGGTAATTTAATCTCAAATATCGTCTATTTCGTCAAAAAATGATGTCTCTTCCATTGAATGTCACATTGCAAGTATTTAAGATACGAAAACGAGGAAGAAAAATTATGAAGGTAGACAGTAGAAGCTAAAATTTAAGCCCTGATTCATTAAAAAATATTAATTTTTCAGAAAGTTACAAGCAATCAAAGATAGGGTACGAAAATGGTTAAAAATTTGTCTTCATTTTAACCGATTAAATGGATCGCATTTTTAACCATTTTCAAAAAGTAAGTTTCCCTAGTCTGCCGTTTTGCCCCAGCGCCATCTAGCGAGCTGGGACCGAACATAGTTTTAGTTTAGGATATACCGATAAGAGCGGAACCGGTCTTAGCTGCCGAAAAATTTTTTTTCATCAGTACCGGCTCGGAAACCATGGAGCTACCTGTGAAAAACGTGTCCACCTGTGAGTTGCGTGCAGTTATTCGCTTTTTAACTGCAAAAGGGCTTAATGGCAAGGTGTTCTGTTGATTGATTTTCTTGAATCCAGTACCACGATAAATGCAGATCGTTACTGTGAAGTGCTAAATAAACTTAAAAGTGCCGTTAAACGAAAGCGTCCTGGAAAATTATCGAGAAAAGTGTTGCTTTTTCACGACAATGCACGGCCTCATTCAGCAAAAAAAACACAAACCTTACTGGAAAAATTCAAATGGGAAATTTTTGATCACCCACCCTACTCTCCAGATCTCGCACCAAGTGACTTTTTTCTTTTTCCTAAATTAAAGGAAAGTTTGGGTGTCCATCACTTCAATTCAAATGATGAAGTGAAAGACATCGTTAAATTATTCTTTAAAAAACAGGGCACGGATTTTTATAAACAAGGTTTGTCAAAGCTTGAGAACAGATATAAAAAATGTATTCAAGTCCAAGGGGACTATGTAGAAAAATAGTTTATAAGTCAAACAATAAATACATATGTTACTTTAACCTAAAAATTGTGTTTTGCTTTTTTCCCGGAGCAGAGAAACTTACTTTTTGAACACCCCTCGTAAGTTAAAAACGTGTCTGAATACACGTTGAAAAACTCAAGCTGTTGAAGAGTTTATCTTTGAACCACCTATTAACCTCTGTGATGAACAATATACAAATTCAACGGATTTTATCTCGAATTCCTACTCACGCTGTGGGATCTTTGCGGCAGATCAAATTCCCTTGGTCTGGACGAGACCGACAGTTTTTATTTTCAACACCCAAAATCACGATAAATCTGGCTTGCATTGGGTTGCAATTTACATCAATAAAAATGGTGATGCCTGGTACTTTGATAGTTTTGGTGTATCTCCTTACATACCTGACCATATAAGCTGTATTCGAAGAAATATTAGAAAATTTCGATGGAATTCACGACAACTGCAAAGTGAAACTTCAGATACATGTGGTTATTTTTGTCTCATGTTTTTACATTACATATCTGTGGGTCTTGGAATTGGACGTTTTCTCGAAAACTTTTCTTGTAACTTACACAAAAATGATCAAATTGTTAGAAATTATGTTTCTAAATTGTATAGAGACAAATTTCCCCGCTACCATTACCAACCCCCACTACTAACATGCCCCACTACTAACACACCATCCCACTACTATCGTACCCCTTCCAATAGTAAACCCCCACCATAAGTATGAATAGTATAAAAAAGAGCATCTAGCACAGCCTATTCATTAGTTCACTCAATCACTCCTGCTGAAAATAATACACAAGAGTGGCTGGTTCAGGTAAGTGTAAATACAAGGCAATGGCTGATCAAAATAGTGTTCCCAAATATCATTGTCATCAGCTGCTACCGATGGTATACGGACTGAACAAATCCTCCACCAAGAAAATTACACTTGGTTTAGAAAACAAGAATATTGGCGGCGTCTTCGATCCTATTATTCGGATTAGTAAATGTGACGATTTCGTTGGCCTACCATTTACAGTCTCTGACTGGTGCTAGTTTGAAGAAATGTTTCCATTAATTAAGAAGTTCTTTGAAACGGAATATAGTGATATGCTGGATCAGAAGATACCTTTTTATCATTTTAGCATGAGGTGTATTATAAGTTATAGTGACAAAGCGATTGAACTTATGGAAGAAGGCCGACTGGAAGAAGACGATCAATCACCAAAGAAACACTACCGACATAGTTTAATATTTGAAAAAGTTACCTTTGATAGGTTAAAAGCATTGTCACATTGTATACGTGTGAGAGTAAAATTTTTATTAGAAGTACATCGCAACATAAAGTATGTGAATAATGAACTTTGTAATTATTTCAAAGAAAAATTGCAAGAAAACCAATCATCACAATATACATATTTTTCTGTGCGTGACGTATTAACTTATGCGGAAAAATTCGGTATAACCGATTGCGATAATGTGCGTGGAAATTTAAAGAAAACAAAAAAAAAATTATATGCCAATATATGATATATTGTTTTTAATATACGAACTTGTGTCATTACATTTGAAAATGTTGTATTTTTAATGAATAAAAAGATGTAAATGTATCAAACTTGTTTTCACTTACCTTTCACACTCCAATCTTAAAGTACCACTTAGTTCTATAAATTTTCTAACAGATTTTATAGAAATTTTTAACAGATCTTTTAGTATTATAAATTTTAAATTATTTTATAGAGTTAAATATTACAAATTTTAAATATTGTAGTACTATGGGGCAGACACAACCAACCCCCACCACTGACCGTTCAATGACCTCAAAGGGGTCGGTGGTGGGGGTTTGTTGTGTTGTGGGGGGTTATTATGCCCCATGGTGCCACAATAACTACTCCCGGGAAAGCTGTTCTCTCCGAGTTTCTGGTACTCAGTCCCGAGTGACGAGAGAACTGCTACTAAAATTTACAGTAGCGCTACGGCTATGAAATATAGCACTGGCAGCCAAACATTTTTTCCGTGTGGAGTGGAGTCGCGTACCACCGGCGGTAGAGAGAGAGAGAGAGAGAGAGAGAGAGAGAGAGAGAGAGAGAGAGAGAGAGAGAGAGAGAGAGAGAGAGAGAGAGAGAGAGAGAGAGAGAGAGAGGGTCCGCGCCGTTTGTGCCATGAGAGCGAGCGAGACAGCGAGCAACGACTCGGCGGCAAGACCGCCTGCCAACCGACCAAGCGAGTACGGGAGAGAGAGAAACGCAACTCCTGCAAGAGCGATGGTGACAGAGAGTCGTGTGCACCGGCTGCTCCTTCGAATCTCTGCTCTTTTCTCGATCCTTTAATGTAAAAGGCGTGCACGGAAATCACCCCATGCAAGGTTTCCGTTTTGTGTGCGTGCGGGTACGTGACAGCCCTCCGTACTTAACACCGCGCGCGAGTACAACAGCTTCGCCGCGCCGTGTCGTTCGCCCGTTTAAAGTGTAACCGTAGCGCGCGAATAATATTCTGCTATAATCTGCACTTGCGGTGTGCATGTACTACTTTAGTGTTTTAATAAAATGTGTTTTCTAGTCACTCGTTGTGTTATTATTCGTAACCCGTTCTTCTTCCGAATACTGCCGCCTCCGCGGGAAAACGACTCCGCCGATCGTTTTCATATCTAAGTAAAGCGCCCGCGTGCCTCACTTGAAACGCGCGTATTCATCTCAGTGATCCAATTTGTTGGAAAGCGGAGTTCGCAGTCGAACTTCGCATTGTTAGACATCCGCGGCATCATGTTCTAGGGCATCGCTGGCATGTGGCTTTTTGGGAATTTTCCTCAGAAGCCGTTCCGTTATATAGTATCTGTTATGGTTCTGGGTTGTAGTGGCTCTATCAACGAGTTTTGGAAACAGAACCATACCATAAAAACATAATTATTTTATTTTTTCCGTTACAAATAGCAAAGTAATTCGACAGAATCTAATTCATATTGGAATAGAGCGCAATGTTACAAAAAAGGTCACGTTGTTCCTACGAATCGCTCACGGAAACGTCAACCGAGCGACTTAAAACTATTTGGGAACAAGTTCGCGAAAATATGTGGTGCCGAAGTCTGTTATTTATTTGAAAGCCTCATTATAAATCTTCTAGTTATTACTAAATTTGCTAAATTGTTTATAAATATAAGAGTAACAGAAAATTTATTTCATTGTTATTTCAGAATGCCATCATGATAATGAAATTCGTCCACGAGATCCAATTCGCTGCAGAGAATGTGGTTACCGTATCATGTATAAAAAAAGGACGAAGAGACGTATCCTTTTTAAAAATATATATTTATTGATACTTCACATTTTTTTATTATTTAATTTAAAAATGGAAAACAACTATTTATTTTAAAATTCTGGTCACGAAAATCGATATTTCATGTATCTTTAGCCGCTGAACGTATCCTTTTCTCGCACTGGTGAAGAAAACGAATAGCTTATATATATTAAACAAAGAAAAAATTCGAATTACGCTAATCGCGTTTAAAAATTAGTCAATGGACTAATCATTGACTAGTGGTTACTCATAGTGTCTACTTAAGGGGGTTCATGCGATTTGAAAATGGGTTCACTATTTCATTTTGATGTCATATATTATTAAAATATAATAATGTAAGTTCACACAGGTATGAAAGGCAAATATTTTCTGAGCCGAAAAAAACTGTTGTGATAAAAAACTTTTTATTTTTCATTCGATTTTAATGTTTAACGTCTCATTTTACTCCTTAAATATTTGTCTAAGACCCATCCAGGCTTATATTATGAAATAATTAATATATATGAAGCAACATATAATTGTTTACAGTTTAGGCACAGTAAACTTCAAGTTTATATTGTATTGTACTGTAAACAATTACATGTGGCTTTGCATATATTAATTATTTCATAATATCGACGTGCCATAGGAAAACTAACACATTTGAACAATTTCGGACGAAAAGTAACACATTTAAGAAATTTCGGATGAAAACTAACACATTTGAACAATTTCGGACGAAAAGTAACACATTTAAGAAATTTCGGATGAAAACTAGCACATTTGAACAATTTCGGACGAAAAGTAACACATTTAAGAAATTTGGGACGAAAACTAACAAATTTGATTTACGATTTGAAAAAATTCTTTTTTTTCCATGAGTAAGCGAATCACTTTAAATACAGTTAAAAACGTAACTTTAGAATTTTCGTGTTTAAGGCCTTCCAGTCACTGAAAATCAAAAATACCCTCTATCGTGAATTTTAAACATAACAAAAAAACTTCCATTCTTCGCAAGATTCAAGAAAAAGTACTTGGTCGATTTTTTCGTGCAAAAAATTATTTTCATTGTTATTTGAATCTCTATGCTTCCCCTGTTTTACATTTATAATTTTGAACAGAGCATTATTCGACAATTTATAATTTTTTGACAGAGCATTATTCGACAATTTTGAAAATTATTTGGAAATTATTTTTAAAAAGTATTTGAAGATATTTCTGGGGAAAAAATAGACATTTGGAGACAGGGGAAGCATAGGAGATCGAATAACAAAGAAAAAAAGTTTTTATAGAATAACATCAATGCAAAAGTGTTTCTGGAATTTATATTATATATTACCATTTCAAATACACGGTAAATGGTTTTCTTGATTGTGGGTGACTGTAAGGCCTTAACAATACAATCATCATGTTGTATTACGTACTTTCTTTATAATTTCTTGAAGTAATAATATATATAAAAAATATATAACAGTATGAAACAAAAGAACTTTCATGAATAAACTGTCTGCAATCCATTTTAATGAATATTCAGTTAAATTGACATTTTATTCAATGTTCCTTCTACTTCATTAAACAAAATAATAATGTCAGATTTGTACTCAGCGATGTCGAAAACATTAATTAATAGTGATTCTAGCGACTGTGTTAGCCCGTAGTCTAAAGCGCTCTAAAGGATGTTCAGAAGTCTCGGCGAAACGCAGAGATCGACTTGAAAATTTTATATGTTATTCCTTAGTTAAAAACACGATTAAATGAATTTTTTGAGAATTTTTGTCTACGTGGTTTTCGAGAAAAAAATTGTTGAAAATCGAGTTTGTAACGTAGGCTTTTATGGAAGAGAGAGGTTATAACGTCTTTAAACACAGAAATCTATTATAAAAAATCTAAATGTGTTAGTTTTCGCCCGAAATTCCGAAAATGTGTTATTTTTCGCCTGAAATTATTGAAATGTGTTATTTTTCGTCCGAAATTTGGGAAATGCGTTAGTTTTCTTCCGCAAAAAAGTTGTGTTAGTTTTCGTATGGCGCGTCGATATAAGCCTGGATGGGTCGTAGACAAATATTTAAGGAGTAAGATGAGACGTTAAAAATTAAAATCGAATGAAAAATGAAAAGTTGGCAAATAACTAAAGTAACTTTTTTACTCATTGAACAATATTTACGTGTTCGATTAAAAAATTTTTATCACAATAGTTTTTTTCGGTTCAGAAAGTGTTTGCCTTTCATATCTGTGTGAACTTACATTATTATATTTTAATAATTTATGACATAAAAATTGAATAGTGAACCCATTTTAAAATCGCATGAACCCCCTTAAGTATGTTCACATACAATAGTTTTTGACCTTGAGAAGGGACGAAAATAAATCGTCCCAACGTTGGATAACTAAGATTATAGTTATTTATTTATTAATAACCTTGGCAGTAGAACCATTAGCGTCCTTCCTACATTACAAAATTTTTAAAGTTTGCATTTTTGCAACTGGAGCATATATGTCGTCAATAACATTTGTCTGCTGAAATCCTCTTACAACTAATCTCGCTTTATATGTATCATCAGATTTCTTACTATAAACCCATTTTACATCTAGTACCTTTTCAAACATATATAAAAATTGGACGATAGGGAGGGTCAACCCTTCAAAAATAAACAAAAAAACACAACACTTCACATTCTATATTCCAACGTTTCGCTGATCCTTATTGTCAGCCTCATCAGGGAAAAAACTAATCTCAACAACATGTCAACCAGATAATTATCAAATTATTTAGTAGTAACAACTACATTGTCAAAAAGTAGAAAGCCACATTGTCTCACTCACAGATGACTCATCTGGATGGAGTCATCTGTGAGTGAGACAATGTGGCTTTCTACTTTTTGACAATGTAGTTATTACTACTAAATAATTTGATAATTATTTGGTTGACATGTTGTTGAGATTAGTTTTTTCCCTAATGAGGCTGACAACAGGGATCAGCGAATCGTTGGAATATAGAATGTGAAGTGTTGTGTTTTTTTGTTTATTTTTGAAGGGTTGACCCTCCCTATCGTCCAATTTTTATATATGTTTCAAATAATGGAGGGTGGTCATAATACGTATATTAGTACCTTTTCATTTGGTATATTTTCAACTAATTCCCATGTTTTATTTTCATTTAAATTCTCTATTTCTTTATCTACAGCTTTTATCCAGCTCTCACTATCATTACTACTCATCGCCTCCTCAAATGTATATGGAGTATCTACCCTGCAGTAATCTACATAAATATTATTTGGAATATTCTCTGGATATCTTATTGGGCTTTTTCTATCACGTGTAGATCTACGTGGAATTTTTAATAGTTCTAAATTTTGCTTTTTCTCTACCTTTAGTTCCTTTTCATTAATCTCATCCACGCATTCAAAAACTTTATCATCAATTAAATTATCATCGATTAAATCATCATCACGATCATTTTCTTCTCCTCTACTTAACTCGAGAGTCGAAGTAGAATGAGATGGATACTTTGATTCTAATTCATCAAGTCCTATACATTTTACGTTTTCCTCCACTACATCTACATGTCTAGCAACTATCATTTTATTATTTGAGTACTCTATAACCTACATCACTATAACCTAATAGTTCGCGTTTTTATCCCATTTCGAAATTCTTTTTTGTTCCGGTTTCCTTACAAAAACTTTACTACCGTATAATCGTAAATGTTCTACGTTTGGCTTTCTCTTAAAAAATATTTCATAAAGAGTTTTTCTTTCTATCGTATTTGCTAACCTACGATTTTTCAAATATGTCGCCGCACATATTATTTCTGGCCAATATCGCGTATGTACTTGTGCCTCTGACAGCGGGCCACGAGTACGAAAAAAATTTAAGCAACTCGCGAACAGGGGCTGACATAGTGCACGGCAAAATAAACAAAGTTTACGGCTAAATAGTAGAGCTAAAATGGCAATTACCTGTAATGTTAAGAATGCCTAGTCTCGATATTAGTGTATGTACTTGCCACATCAAGTTAGCCAGCCGCGACAACGAAAAAAATTTTAATAATCACCGAAGAGAGGCTGCCGTCCAACACGGCATAATAAACAAAGTTTGCGGCTAATTACCAGAGCTAAAACGGCAATTGCGTATATTGTTTAGAGAACCTTGTCTTGATATTAGTGTACGTACTCGCTGCGTCAAGTTCGCGGGCCACGAGTACGAACAAAATTTAAGTAATTCGCGAACAAGGGCTGGCATAGAGCACGGCAAAATAAACGAAGTTGACGGCTAATTACTAGAGCTAAAACGGCAATTATTCGTATTGTTTAGAATGCCTAGTCTTTATATTGGTGTATGAACTAGCCAAATCAAGTTAGCGCTGTAACTGTCTGTAAAATAAACGAATTTTACGGTCAAATAGTAGAGATAAAACGGTAGTTATCTGTATTGTTGAAAATGCGTAGTATCGTTATTGGCATACATACGTATCACGTCAAATGTACAAATCACGCTTTTTGAGTAACAAATTTGGCAAATTTTCAAAAAATCCCCATTTGAGAAACAATTTATATAATTTTTTTTATTCGAAAACTGCTTGTCGTATGTTAAAATGTGTACTGACATTTTTTACTCAAAATAATCGAAAGAATGTGATTGTATTTTTTGTAATAAAGTATATTTTATAAATTTGTTTATAAAAATTGTTTATAACTATAATTACCTTATCATCGTACGACATTTTGCTTTCGAAATTGAGATTCAGGCGGTTACTAAACATTAAAAAACTTTGGTGGAGCCATAAACGTCAAACTGCCACAAAAAATCCTCTTTTGTCCCCGGACTAGTCACGTTTTTCCAACAAATAATTGTTAATTTGAATATTTTTCACTCTTATATAGCAGAATTATTAACTGCTAATTAAGCGGCAGTTAATGGTCGGATACGTTTTTTATCTATTGATTATATTGTATGTTTTAAGGAGGTGGTCCGCTAACTTGTTTATCAAGTTAGCGTGCCATTTGAAACTATTCAACAAACGATCGTTAATTTTGATATTTTCGAATTTTAAGCAGTAGTATCATGAAAGGCTAATTAAGCGGCAATTATTGCTTTGATTAGTTTTTTCATGATATGACTTTTTTTAGGGTTTTGGAAGGTGGTTCGCTACCTTGGATATCAAGTTAGCGGACCACCCCGTTTTTTTTTTTTTTTTTTGTTTTAATGAAGAGCGGCAAATTCCTTAGCTTTACGGCTAATTAACGGCTAATTAACTGCAATTAATCCAATAGTTAAAGTTGCAATTTTCGAAAATGGACTCGCTAACTTATCATACGTCGCGCTTGCGCCTTCGCCGCTCTGCTCGCTTGTGCTGCCTGCTTGATGACGGAAGTTTCCGCCCCCTCTGCCATAGCTGCTCCTTCCTGCTCTGCCTCGACTGCGACCACGTGTTGAGCCTCACCATGTTGTGCCGCTTTGTCCTGCTTGTCCTCCATTTTGGCACTCTCGTGCGAAATGCCCGGTTCTGCCACATGAAGCAGCTTCCTTTTTGATCCTTCTTTGCAGCAAATACATTCGATCTTTGTTCACTATGATCGGTATTATTTTTCACTTCAGCAATTTGGATTTTATTTTTCACATATGATGCTGATTGATCCTCTTCCTTTAATGTATCTATCAAATCGCCAATGTAAGTGTACTGGCTCGGTAACGTGTTCAACATGTAATTTAAGTTTTCTTTCTCACTTATTTTAGCATCCGCGCTTTTGAATTCATTCACTGATTTTTCAAATTCACTGAAAAATGCTGCTGTATCGTTGTACTTTTTCAATCTCATTTTTTCTAATTTGTTTCTACACATCATTTGTAATGCTGTAGATTCCTTTATACATATCGTCCAATTTCTTTATTATTTTATACGCTGTATCTTCTTCACAAACAAACTCCAATTGTTTGTTCGAAATGGCACTGTAAATCAAATTTATGGCCTTCATGTCACTTTCTTGCCAGTCATCTTTCTCTGCAGCGACTTTTGCTTTGGTTATCACTACGTCACATTTTTTCAACTGTAGGTACATCGTAATCCTTTTCTTCCACATACTATAGTCTTCTCCATTAAATACCGGTATCATGATTTCCTTTTCCTCCATTTTGCCTCCTTCGTTCTCGAACGTTCCTTCGTGTTCGGAATCTTCTCTTTGCTTGACCTTCGAGGTCGTGTCTACTACGATAGGTGTCTCGAACGTTCCTTCGTGTTCGAACTCTTCTTTTTGCTCGATTTTGAACTCCGATTCTTTTTTCATATACGTTTCTCACGACCCTTTTAATTATCTCTACATGACTCGAGAGTCGATGTAGAAGATAAAGGAGAAACTACAAACCACGAGCTGCTACCATGTTGAGGTGTGGTATAATAAATAAAGGAGATACTATTTTAACAGACAAAAAAAATAGTAGTATAGTAGTAGTATAGTGGTTTATTTGCTCAAGACAAAAACATTACATGAAGTATCACTTAGTAAATCACAAGTCATTAGACGGCTCGCTGCACATATAAAATTTAAGGCATCACAGATAGACTGGTGTATATGGTTACGTAATAACATTAGCCTATATGTATATAAAGTCAGTATCTGTATAATATTCATCAGTTAATATCTCTGATACGCAATAAAAGTTAAAAATCAGTCTCTATACTCCTTGGAATACGCATCTATCACAGAAAAAGTTAGTCGCTCAATCGCACCTACATACATATCGTAGAGAAAAATATCACAGTAAGATTCGAGAACACATAGTCTCACGTCATAATTAGAGCGTACAAGAACGCAAGTGCTCTCGCATAGCTGACTTAAATCTAGACAATGAATGGAGATTACGGACTTTCTCAGGAAGCGAGTTCCAGAGACGCGCACCCTGGGCACAGAACGAGTACAACCCAGTATTGGTTCGCGAACTAGGAACTACTAGATCTCTTGGAGCCCTACCTGAGGTTCTGGACTGGTTTTTGTTAAAGAGGGTTGCAAGGTAAGATGGGCGCCCCAATCTGAGGGATTTGTACATTAGTACTGACATGAAATATTCTCTTCTTGCCTTAACATCTAACCAGCCCAGTTTCTTCCTATAGGGAGTTATGTGCTCGCTCCTTCTAGCACCACAGACATACCTCACACATGCATTCTGCAACTTTTGGAGTCGTTTGTGAAGATCCACTGACACATCAAGATATACTATAGAACAGTAGTCTAAGTGAGAAATAACAAGAGCACTTGCGAGCTGCTTGCGTAACGCCTCGGTGGTACAGGATTGGAAGGATCTAAGCCCATATAAGGCTCTATTAACCTTTCGGCTAATTGCATCTACCTGCTGGTTCCATGTCAGCTTCGAATCCATAATGACACCGAGGTTAGTTACTGAATCGACGAAAGGCACGAAAACGTTATCCTGCACCTCAACACCCGGTAAGTTCAATCCATGTAGTCGATTGATATTATATTCAGAACCAAAAATAATTGCTTTAGTTTTACCAGTGTTGAGATGCAGGGCATTATCGGACGCCCAAGCTGATACAGCCCGCGCCACAGCAGATAAGCGCTCAATACCCTCACGAAGATCACCTGCAGTAGCTTGAGTGTAGATTTGGAGATCATCTGCGTAAAGCAAGTGTGTGACACTATCAGATAAGGTCCCTTCTGGTCCATTAAAATTAGAGAGAATGCCCTTAATATCATCAATATACAAACTAAACAGGAGGGGCCCGAGAACCGAGCCCTGTGGGACGCCGAGATTGGTTGTGAGCCAATCCGATTCACCATTCAATTTGGTGACTACTCGCTGTTGACGACCCGTGATGTATGACTTGACCCACAGGACTACGGCCCTAGAGAAACCCATCAAGATTAGTTTACGGAGCAATTTAGAGGGAGAGACAGTGTCAAATGTCTTACTGAAGTCAAAGAGTAATAAGAAAGTTAGATACTGCTTGTCATTGTCAATGCCAGTCCGAATATCTTCGGTCAGTCTTAATAGCGCTGTTTGCGTTGAGTGGTGTTGTCTGAAACCTGCTTGGCAAGGGTCGAGGATTTTCTTTGAGTCTAAATATTCTGAAATTTGATCATGGATTATCTTCTCCAGGACTTTCGATAAGAAGCTCAAGAGAGCAATTGGGCGGAAATCCGAGGTAGCAGATGGAATTGCCGTTTTCTTGAGGGGCACCAGATGGGCTCGCTTCCAAGCCCTGGGAAAGACTCCACTAGAGAGTGAAGAGTTAAAGAGTGTGGCTAGGTGATTACCAATAACCGGCAGGGATTTGGCAATAACGCTTTGGGGTATACCGTCCTCTCCCTTTGCTTGAGATGAGAAATGGGCGACGGCTAGGACCACGTCTGTAAAAGTCACTTCGCGAAAAGTGAAACCCTCATCACTAGCGCCATTCAGAATCTCATCCCAATCTGCCTCATGCTCAGAGTGAGAGACGGAGACCCCGGCGAAATGGGTGTTCAACTCGCCCGGAGTAAAGCCATGCAGATGTTCGTTGGGTTTAGATAATAAGCCAAGGCTCCGAAACTCATTCCAAACATTCCTGTTATTGTCTATGGCATCAAATAGCCTGTTTTGGACGAACGTCTCCCTCGTTTGTTGCGTACGCTGCTCTGCCAACGCGGCAAGGGACTGAAAATCCTCCCTTAGAGCGCTGTTACGAGTACGCTTGTACCTTTTGCATACTGCGTCACGTTGTTTGTAGAGATCTGCGAGATCAACGTCCACACAAGGAGGAAGACTTTTCTTTAAAGTTTTAAAGAGCTTCAAAGGCGCAAGCTGATCGACAACGCCCATAACATTCTGGCTAAGGTGTTCTAGTCTGAGGTCAACTCCGCTATCTGGACTGGAAACTGGTGACCAATCACAAGCGTTAAGAAGGGGCAGAAGCTCTTCCGATCTAATGGACTTAAAATCCCGGTACAAGAAGCTATTGACATCTGTGGAATTCACCGACTGGAAATCTATTCCAACATCTATTATATTGTGGGTGTTTGGAAAAGTTGCCATGCGGTTACTTGCATCCAGAACTATGTTGTCATCGTCAATTAAAATTAAATCAATCCACGTGTGAGAGTCTCTGACGTAGTTGGTCGCGCCATGCTCTATTAACTTAAGATTGAGTTTACACGCAAGTTTCTTAATAAAAGTCGTATCCAGAGCGGTCGATAACATGTTCGCATTTAGATCACCCATCATAATCCTGTAGTCATAGTCCACCGAATATTTCCTCAAATCAGAAATTAGTTCAGAATTTATTAAAGTACTTAATGGAATATCCGGTGGTCTATAGACCACAGCCACGAAGACCAGTGGCAATTTACCCTGTTGAATCCTGCACATTAGATACTCCGGGATACCCGGTTTTCCGGCAGATTGAGATACCGACGAACATAATATAGTCGCTTTGTAGTTGTTACCAATGTACAGAGCCACTCCTCCGCCGTGCCTATTCCTATCCTGACGCAAAACAGAAAAACCATTGATCTGCGCGAACACATCATCGACTTCCTGCGCGAAACGCGACTCAACCATGCCAAAAAGGTGATAGCAGGGGCTAGCAGTCGATAGAAACTGACGAAACATCTCCATATGTTTATACAGAGACGTTGCGTTCAGAAATCCCGCCTTCAATTTCCCGCTTTCCACCTCTCTCGGATTTTCTTGGCCTAGTCAATTTCCTACGTCGGTAGTCATACTGCGGTCAGGTGTAATTGCGGCGTTCGCAACAATATTGCCGCCATACGATGCTGCAAGAGCGTGCAGGTCTGCTGCCGACGTGAATTCTTGCGTTTTATCTCCGTCTCGCCTCTTAATCAGGAACCGACCCCCTCTATGCCAAATGTATTTAAAATCCAAGCCATGTGCAATTCTTTTAAGGTTGTTGAAGCGCAAAAAACATTCTTTATTCAATAGTTCGTTAATAAAAATTCTACTCTGTATAAGACTATTACACGTTTCCTGATTAAGAGATGATACGTCGATTCGTTTCGTATTAAACGCAGTAAATTTCCCTTTCGCACGCATAATCTTATCGACCAATTCCCGGCGAGAGAGGCGGACGACCCAAGGCTGTCGACCGTTCTCAGATGCCGGTTGTAAAGGGCCATTATTTCCCTGTCTTTCAGAGCGAAGCAAGCGTATCGACGTAATATCGTTCCTCTCGATAGATGGAAGAACGGTGGAGAGAATGCAGTGAACGATATCCGCACGTTGGTTATCTGTGCTGTCGCAGATGTTGGATATAATAATATCGGCTGAAACGTTATTGTTGTTTGAACCGTCCACAGGTGAACAACTCTTGCTTCGGTCTGGAAGGCTGGATTTCACGACATTGGTAACAATTTGTTGCGAGGGGCCGCTGTCCAACTTAAATTCTAACTTAGATTCTAACTTAGATTCTACCGCCCGGCAAGCACCATGAACACTTTCAATTTCGCCGTGGACTTTCCGCAAGTCGTCTTTAAGACCCTCAGTAGCATCAAGCAGCAACCTCGTGTTAGTGCTAGTCTCATCTAACACACCAGAGTGGTTACCAAGAACTCCCTCAAGCGCAGATAACCTGGCAGTTAAATTAGCCACATCGACTGTAGCGCCCCCATTTAGCAACGGATATACGCTGCACGAATCAGGGCTCCTACTCATGAGGGATTTCAGCTCGTCCAGCTGCTGCTCGAGCATATCGAAGCGGCGAAAGAAAAGCTCCATGGTACTCACCGGTATTAATACATGCGAGACTCCAAGGAGACTCGCCTCGTCAAGCGGAATCTCACGAGAAGAATGACTCATCAGGTCTTCAGCAGCAGGCGTTATAGTGGCGCCGCCCGCACTAATGGCAGCAGTAGCGGAAGTATCAGCTGCCTCCTTAGCAGTACCAGTATCATCAGCGACTTCACACGACGCCGGCGGGGTTCCATGCGCCTTCGTCGCGGCAACCAGCTTTACACCTGTGCCAGTGCCTAGAGCAGTAGCGTGTGCGCCATTCGCATATAAGTGTGCCGGCGTCGACGCGAGGAGGGGTGCCGACGGCTGGTGGTGGGGAGTCGCACGAGGCTTCGTCAGCGACAGAGTCGACGTCGGCGTGCTACGCTGCGATGATGTAACCGTGCTCACCTGACGATTTTTGACTGCGCTGTTTGATGGTGTGTGTGTCTTTGTCAGTGTATCACGCTTCTGCTTGCCAGTAGCTTTCTGCAAGGTTGGTGACGGTGCGGTGTTGCGACACAGATTGCATGGGCCATCCTTCTTTTTCCCAGCGCATTTGGAATGGCAGGGTTGCTTACATTGGCGGCACAGGCCAAGTGTTTGAATAGAGATTTCCTTACAGACCACACACGTGTTCGCCATTCCTCACCAAGCAAGCACGTAGGTCACTTCTGCTGTGCGATGTTTGTATTGGTATCTCTCCGTCGGCTACCAACACAATACAAACAAGGATCGAGATTCAAAATATCCGTTGAATTCCTCAAGTTTAATTCTCGTTGCTACTTTACTGCACTCAAGAGTAAAGTGTTGGAACGGGTAGTGCGTTTCGTGTTGATGTTGAAGAGTGATGGCCTTGTCCAAGGTGTTCACAATAGCAGATGTCCGCTGATGTTCGCAGTCCCGTCAACACCGCCCGGTCGGCCGAATTTTGAGGTTATGTCAGTCGTCATCCAAGGATAAGCGGTTCCTGGCTCATAGAGTACCATGAAATTGATGGGCACTTAGGCGAAGAGCTTGAGAGCCGGTGGAAGCACCTTCCTAAAAACAAATCACTCCTCGGAGTGAAGGGAGTATCAATAAAAAGCTCTAAAATGCAAGAGCAGTAGATAGACGATCTAACTTCTTACCTCGACACAGCGCCACTCCTATAACTCCAATAACTGGTTTATTAATACTTAAGGTATATAAATATACGGGCGTTTCATAGCGCCTCGCGCGCCGTGCAGCGGTGCTATCTGTACAGCGGGCAGTGTTAGAGCGTGAGAGAGAGAGAGAGAGAGAGAGAGAGAGAGAGCAGCGCGTCGCTCGCTACTGCTCGACTTACATTCTTGCTCGCGCACACACTAGGGAGGGGAGATTTACATGTGTACGTTCGGACTCATACTTGCGCGCTCTCGATACAGTCGCGCGCTCTCACATAATATATGAGGCGTTTCACGTCAGCTCTCCAGGCGCGGCGCGCGAGCGCGAAATCATGCTGTTTTCAGCTTGTGTTTGAAGGGCTAAGATGTATCTAAAAAAAATAATCCCCAAGTGATTTCGATGTATTTTTTCCTCAGCTTTCCGATGGTGCTATTAGTTTCTCAAAATTTTTCAATTCTAAGTATTTCTTGAATAATATCTCAAAAAAATCAAAAAACCCCTATGTAGAAAAAGGCTATATCCATGTAAAATTTCCTCCTCTTTCGATCTAGCAGGTCAAAAAAAATATTAAAAATATAGTTTTTGAGATATAACACGTTTTATGTTTTTTTGAGGTTAGAATTGAAAAATTTTGAGAAACTAATAGCACCATCGGAAAGCTGAGGAAAAAATACATCGAAATCACTTGGAGATTATTTTTTTTTAGATACATCTTAGCCCTTCAAACACAAGCTGAAAACAGCATGATTTCGCGCTCGCGCGCCGCGCCTGGAGAGCTGACGTGAAACGCCTCATATATTCCTTCATACGCACAATATAGAAGTATATTTCAACAATGTTACACAACACAAATCATAACTTAAATCATAATGTAAATCATAACGTTAATCATAACGTTAATCATAACGCAAATGATATCGTAAACGTTTGTTAATACATTTTGTTAACGTTTTGTTAATTCTGCGTAGATGGTACAACAAACCGGATATTCCATTCAGGTGATTATTCCGTGTTTATGTAACTATATGAAAAAATATAAAAAATCCCTCAAAATTAGTATATCGTTTCTATATGTATAGTATATATTTTAAATATATGTTTATTCATTATACTTTTTTTTCAACAATTTAATAATTCATTAATATTAAAAAAAAATTGCATATTTTTTCTTATTAACAATACTTTTATACCTGAAGAGGAGCATATTAATAAAATGCTCGAAACGTCGTAATTTATAAAATGGTGTTTTGTTATTTATAACCTTAACAAAATTTTCATCTGTTTGGTAGTATCAAGGCTATTAGATGCAATAATTTGATCATTATCTACTACTACCATTAGCTGCATTTCAACTACATTCATATATAATAACTCCATTTTGCTTCCTCATAGAAAATTTTCGAGACAAAAAATGTTCAAACAGACGTTTTGAAAAGATGTTGTTCTTCCGATTGGTAAGGTCTAAATTGCATTTCGATAGCTCCAAAAACTGACATGGCGCATTACAAGTAAAAAAATTTCTAAAAATTTGAATAATTTTTTTTTTCATGATTTTTTTCGCGTTGAAAAATTAATGGAAACGATTCCCAAATTCAACAAAATAGTTCAACTTAACGGAAGAATTTTTTTTCGACCAATTTTCAGCAAAATCTAAGCTTCTTTTGAACTTTTGACAGCCATATTGGATCCTTCATTTTAAAATCATGATCAGCTACCTGGAAAACACCTGTATACAAATTTTCAACAAAATCAAAGCTTTTTTCGAATTTTTCGAAAAAGTCTGATTACAAGCGCGTCATCAGCGACCTCGACAACCCCTATGTACCAATATTTAGTAAAATGTAAGTGTTTTTCTAACTTTCGACCGCCATATTGGATGCGCCATTTTGAATTTCGAAAGCCTGATAGCAAAATCGTGATGAACAACTTCGAGAACCCCTGTGTACCTAAGTAGTATACTCCTCGCTATGGACCGTCACAACAAACCTGACCTCAACCACAGGCACCAGCTGGGGTCAAGGTCAAGAAGTCCGACGACGCATAGCGAGGGGCGGGGATAAAAGCGGTATACGTATGCATGTGTGTGTGTGTGCACGCGTGCCCAAGCATATTCTCGAGAAAGCGCCCACACACGCACACGCACGCACACGCGCACACACCCGCATGCACACGCACACATAGACACACGGACATACACACGTGCACACACACCGACACCAATACGAACGCACGCGTACGCACACACACACACGCGCGCGCGCACACACCGACGACAATATTCGCGACTGACAACTGGTCGACCGTTCGTCTTTGCCACGGATGTTCTCATCCACATTATTTTGACTATAAAATTACGTATGAAAAAAATTTTTTCTCGAGGAAAGTCTCAAGAGAAGGAAGTTGAGATTGTTTTTCTCTTTTATTTAATCGTACGACACTGTGGAATTTTGCTGATTAATGAGAAAATAGCTTACCTAGTATATGAAACGCATACATGCTGTTTTTGTAGATCATCGTCCAAATCCTGTCGGCGTAATATATTATAACAAACTGAGGTTCTCTCATATTAGCACCCACTTTTATGTAACTGGAGTCTGGTGTTCTCCATATAAAATCTCTCCTCGTCACACTATACATGTCCAGTGCTGCTTCAAGGGACATCACAGCCCAACTATATAATCGGAATGGGTCTGAAGTTTGCATCGTTGGAGTGCAACGAAATCATTTTTTACAATTAATTAAAGTTTTAAAGCATTGGACATTTTATCTAAATCTTTGTTACAAAGTTATTTGATACTATAAAACAATAAATCTATACACAAAAGTAATATTAATTATTATAAACTTGAAGTAAAATCAAAAATTTTTTTATTTCGTTGCACTACAACGTTGCAAACTCCAGACCCATTAATCGGAAATGTGTGGGCCACATTAAAAACCTCACTACGCCAAAATTAAAATCCATATTTGCCGCGAACGAGATCGGGAAGTGACGCACTCTTCTAATTGTCATAAGTCTTTCGAAGGCCGGATCAACAGGTTGCGAAGCATTTTCTAATGGGGTGTCTGCTTCCACACCCTCCGCAGCACCCTCCGCAGCTTCCTCGGCTATACTCAACTCCAGAACTCCGCTATCTGGTAGCATTTTTAAATTAACTACGCACACTTCAGTCCATTATTTATAGTTTTAATATTTCCTTAAATGTAACGATCGGCGGTGCATTAAAACGCGCGATTTAATCACGACCCTCGTTATAGCAGGAGAGTCGTGGGGACACTGACGAGAAAACTAATCGCGAGGATGTACAGCGTAATAGCGCTTGTCTTAAACTCCTGAATCAACCTTTTTACAGGAAAAGTACACGGAGGTTACTTGGAGGTGTGCGACACAATGACCGTAACATTATACTTTTCGCAGCTTCGTGCGGAATCTGCTTGTTTAGGCTGTAGCGTAATAGAGCCGACCAGTATGACGTTATGTAGATAGCATTTCGACCAATATAAATTATTCCAATCGAACTCATTTTTTGAACTAGACGTATTTAAACACGACAAATACATTAAAAATAAATTCGGGTAATCACCCGAAAAAAACAAAAATTGAGAAATTTTGGATTTTGCAATTTTATCGCGTCGAAGAAGATAAGATAGTGTGACACTGTTTAAGACGGTTTATCGCACACAACTCAAGCAAGCTAAACGCCGTTTTCTTCTTCAAACTTTTATTCATTTCAGCAATCCGAATTTTCAACTAATCGTAATTTTGTAAAAAAGGAAAATAACTTGTGGCAGAGTCACGTGTAACTGCTTGTTCGGCGCTGGCAGAATGCGAACACTTGTTTCGTGAGCGCTGTCGTCCTACTATTATTGCCAGCGTCGAGGATGATCAGCAAGACATACACACAAGCATACACTATCGTTGTCGGGTCGAGAAAACGCGCAGAGAGCGAGGGTCGAGGAGGGGGATCGTGCGTACGGGAGGATCGCGCAACCCGGAGCGCGGTCGCGAGAGCTGTACGGAGAGAGAGAGAGAGAGAGAGAGAGAGAGAGAGAGAGAGAGAGAGGCGCGGAGAGAGAGCGTAACATACACGAGAGAGAGGGGGAGAGAACAGACGAACAGCCGACGGACGATAGTGTAAGCTACGCGCAACTATCGGCGCACGCGCCGAGGAGAGAGAGGGGCGCGCTGATAGTGCTGTGAGTAGGAGGGAGAGAGAGTTGCAGCCGACCAGCGCGTACAGTACCTATACGAGTACGGGCCGCGGCGTGAATGATAGAGTGGAAGGGAGAGAGAGAATAGCAGCCGGCCAGCGTGTAGTGTATAGGCATAGACGAAAGTGAGAGATAGACGGGGAGAGCGAATAGTGGCAACCGGGCCGACGCGCGGCGCGCATAGTGATATAGGTTCCGCGCATGATCTCCCGCGAACCTATCATGACTCCAATTATATGCGAGTCATGTAATGTGGACAAGATGGGTATCAGAGCGAGGGCCAGAGCCAATCATTTGCGGTGCTGCTCAAAGGGGAGGGGGACTCGAGGAAAGGATGAGCGTCGCGAGGCCGGAGGCGATCGCTCTCTTGATCACCGACCAACGAAGGAGTAGTTAGCTCTCTCTTGATTAATTCGATGAGTTAAAAGTACATAGTGTGAATAAGTGTTGCCGGGAGATTGGGTATAAAGGAAGTGGTTGCCGATCACGAGGGAGTTTAAGTGCGTAAGTGTAGGTTGTTCCAGGTTGGAGCGGAGGAGTTGTACGAGTCGAGCTGTGGAGTCACTCTGAGAGTTTCGTCGTGGGTCGAGTGAAGAGTTGCGATCGAGGTTTTGAGTCGTGTCGGTTGTTGCGTCGGGGGTCGAGCTGTGAATTAGGGGTCGAGTTCCAAGGTTACCAGGAAGCGCAGTCTTGAGTCGAATTGTGAGTTGCACGGTCGAGTTTTAGGTTACTAAGGAGCTGCTAGAGTGTGGCATTTTTTTTCCGCCCGTGATCCAGGATTGTTCAGGGTGCGAGCCGGGAGTTCGCTCGGGCACTCGGGACCAGGGTCTTATTTTGTTTTAACAGCTTCGGCAGTGGAGTTGACGAGAGGAGACCAGCGAGAGCCACACAGACAAAAGAGACGCTCTCAGGGCGCGTAATGGCGGATGCCGCCATCTTGATTTGAAGTTTCAATAAACTCCATTTTACCTCCTACCTGTTTGTTCTTATTAGCGAGTGTGCAATTCCCTGTGTGCGTGTCTATTCTCTTTGCGGCCCGAATAAGAAACGTATTGTGTCCAGCAGCGTGGGTATTATTGTGTGTCGGAGTATATGGAATTCAACGTTGGTTGTTGCTGAGTCGTGGCTACTCTCTTATCGAGATACTAGTCGCAAGCCGTGGCGTGGCTCCGTAAATAGAGAAGTAACGGAGAAAATAGTAGCGAAATATTTGCTCGAGTCTTAGTTAATAATTATTTAGACTCTATTAGTGGTTTTAAGCAATTACAACGTTACAAACTATCTTCTCTGTTTTTAAGTTGTTGACTTGAAATTTAAAATGTATTTATATTTCGTAATTTAGATTCGATTAATGATGAAAAATGAATGGTTTCTACGAAACTAAAAATTAAAAAGTTAAGAATTTTATCATTATAAATTTTAAAATGTTTCATGAAAATAATAAGCATTTCACCCAATATAAATTATTCCAATTGGACTCATTTTTGGAACATAAGCGTATTTAAACACGAAAAATACGTTAACAATAAACAATTACCCGAAAAATCAAAATTAAGAAACTTTGGATTTTGTAGTTTTATCGCGGCAAAGAAGATAAGATAGTGTGACACTGTTTAAGACGGTTTATCGCACACAACTCAAGCAAGCTAAACGCCGTTTTCTTCTTCAAACTTTTATTCATTTCAGCAATCCGAATTTTCAACTAATCGTAATTTTGTAAAAAAGGAAAATAACTTGTGGCAGAGTCACGTGTAACTGCTTGTTCGGCGCTGGCAGAATGCGAACACTTGTTTCGTGAGCGCTGTCGTCCTACTATTATTGCCAGCGTCGAGGATGATCAGCAAGACATACACACAAGCATACACTATCGTTGTCGGGTCGAGAGAACGCGCAGAGAGCGAGGGTCGAGGAGGGGGATCGTGCGTACGGGAGGATCGCGCAACCCGGAGCGCGGTCGCGAGAGCTGTACGGAGAGAGAGAGAGAGAGACAGAGAGAGAGAGAGAGGCGCGGAGAGAGAGCGTAACATACACGAGAGAGAGGGGGAGAGAACAGACGAACAGCCGACGGACGATAGTGTAAGCTACGCGCAACTATCGGCGCACGCGCCGAGGAGAGAGAGGGGCGCGCTGATAGTGCTGTGAGTAGGAGGGAGAGAGAGTTGCAGCCGACCAGCGCGTACAGTACCTATACGAGTACGGGCCGCGGCGTGAATGATAGAGTGGAAGGGAGAGAGAGAATAGCAGCCGGCCAGCGTGTAGTGTATAGGCATAGACGAAAGTGAGAGATAGACGGGGAGAGCGAATAGTGGCAACCGGGCCGACGCGCGGCGCGCATAGTGATATAGGTTCCGCGCATGATCTCCCGCGAACCTATCATGACTCCAATTATATGCGAGTCATGTAATGTGGACAAGATGGGTATCAGAGCGAGGGCCAGAGCCAATCATTTGCGGTGCTGCTCAAAGGGGAGGGGGACTCGAGGAAAGGATGAGCATCGCGAGGCCGGAGGCGATCGCTCTCTTGATCACCGACCAACGAAGGAGTAGTTAGCTCTCTCTTGATTAATTCGATGAGTTAAAAGTACATAGTGTGAATAAGTGTTGCCGGGAGATTGGGTATAAAGGAAGTGGTTGCCGATCACGAGGGAGTTTAAGTGCGTAAGTGTAGGTTGTTCCAGGTTGGAGCGGAGGAGTTGTACGAGTCGAGCTGTGGAGTCACTCTGAGAGTTTCGTCGTGGGTCGAGTGAAGAGTTGCGATCGAGGTTTTGAGTCGTGTCGGTTGTTGCGTCGGGGGTCGAGCTGTGAATTAGGGGTCGAGTTCCAAGGTCACCAGGAAGCGCAGTCTTGAGTCGAATTGTGAGTTGCACGGTCGAGTTTTAGGTTACTAAGGAGCTGCTAGAGTGTGGCATTTTTTTTCCGCCCGTGATCCAGGATTGTTCAGGGTGCGAGCCGGGAGTTCGCTCGGGCACTCGGGACCAGGGTCTTATTTTGTTTTAACAGCTTCGGCAGTGGAGTTGACGAGAGGAGACCAGCGAGAGCCACACAGACAAAAGAGACGCTCTCAGGGCGCGTAATGGCGGATGCCGCCATCTTGATTTGAAGTTTCAATAAACTCCATTTTACCTCCTACGTGTTTGTTCTTATTAGCGAGTGTGCAATTCCCTGTGTGCGTGTCTATTCTCTTTGCGGCCCGAATAAGAAACGTATTGTGTCCAGCAGCGTGGGTATTATTGTGTGTCGGAGTATATGGAATTCAACGTTGGTTGTTGCTGAGTCGTGGCTACTCTCTTATCGAGATACTAGTCGCAAGCCGTGGCGTGGCTCCGTAAATAGAGAAGTAACGGAGAAAATAGTAGCGAAATATTTGCTCGAGTCTTAGTTAATAATTATTTAGACTCTATTAGTGGTTTTAAGCAAATACAACGTTACAAACTATCTTCTCTGTTTTTAAGTTGTTGACTTGAAATTTAAAATGTATTTATATTTCGTAATTTAGATTCGATTAATGATGAAAAATGAATGGTTTCTACGAAACTAAAAATTAAAAAGTTAAGAATTTTATCATTATAAATTTTAAAATGTTTCATGAAAATAATAAGCATTTCACCCAATATAAATTATTCCAATCGGACTCATTTTTGGAACATAAGCGTATTTAAACACGAAAAATACGTTAACAATAAACAATTACCCGAAAAATCAAAATTAAGAAACTTTGGATTTTGTAGTTTTATCGCGGCAAAGAAGATAAGATAGTGTGACAGTGTAAGACGGTTTATGGCACACAGCTCGAACAATTTAAATGCCGTTTTCTTCTTCAAACTTTTATTCATTTCACCACCCGAATTTTCAACTAATCGTAATTTTTGTAAAAAAAGGAAAATAACTATCTTCTCTGTTTTTTAAGTTATTGACTTGAAATTTTAAATGTATTTATATTTTGTAATTTAGATTCTATTAATGATGAAAAATGAATGATTTCTACGAAACTAAAAATTAAAAAAATTAAGAATTTTATCATTATAAATTTTAAAATGCTTCATGAAAATAATAAGCCTTTCGCCCAATATAAATTATTCCAATTGAACTCATTTTTGGAACATAGTCGTAAGTAGTATACCCCTCGCTATGGGCCGTCACAACAAACCTGACCTCAACCTCAGGCGCCAGCTGGGGTCAAGGTCAAGAAGGCCGACGATGCATAGCGAGGGCGACGTACACGTGTGTGTGTGTGTACGCACGCACAATCATATTCTGGAGAGAGCACACACACGCACGCACACGCGCACGTACACCCCGCACACACACACGCACACAGACACGTCCTTTAAGTTGGCAGGTCACTTTTGGAAAATCGTCATTATTACTATTGGATAATTTGCCGCTAATTATCCGTAAATTATCCGTAAAAGCCAAAAATTTGCCGCACCCCATTAAAAAAAAATACAGGGTGCACTGCCAGCTTAATTTTAAGATAGCAGGACACTATCGTAAAATCAATAAATAAAAAAAAATGGTTCGGTGGGAATTTGCCGCTAATTATCCGCAGTTGATCTGTAAAGGTCCGAAATTTGCCGCACTTTATTTATAAAAAATACCCGGACGCACTGCCAGCTTAATATTAAGATAGCAGGACACTATCATAAAAACAATCAATAAAAAAATAATAGTTCGGGGGGAATTTGCCGCTAATTATCCGCAGTTGATTTGTAAAGGTCCGAAATTTGTCGCACTTTATTTATAAAAAATACCCGGACGCACTACCAGCTTAATATTAAGATAGCAGGACATTATTATAAAAACAATGAATAAAAAAAAATGTTTCGGGGGGAATTTGCCGCTAATTATCCGCAGTTGAAATATAAAGTTTCCAAATTAATCGCAATTTATTGATAAACAATACCCGGACGCACTGCAAGCAGTTTATCATGATACTAATGGGTCTGAACTTTGCAACGTTGGACTGCAACGAAATAAAAAAATAATTTATTTTACTTCACGTTTATACTAAATAATATTAATTAAGTGTAGATTTTATGTGTTATAATATAAAATAACATCATAACAAAGCTTTAGATAAAATTTCTATTGTTAAATAACTTTAATCAATCGTAAAAAATTATTTCGTTGCATTCCAACCATACCAACTTCAGACCCCAGTGATAGCAAGACACAGTCGTAAAAACAATGAATAAAAAAAAATAGTTCGGGGGAATTTGCCGCTAATTATCCGCAGTTGAACTGTAAAGGTCCGAAATTTGCCGCACTTTAATTATAAAAAATATCCGGATGCACTGACAGCTTAATATTAAGATAGAGGGACACTATCGCAAAATCAATTAATAAAAAAAAATGGTTCGATGGGAATTTTCCCCTAATTATCCGGAGTTGGTCTGCAAAGGTCCGAAATTTGCCGCACTTTATTTATAAAAAATACCCGAACGCACTGCCAGCTTAATATTAAGATAGCAGGACACTATCCTAAAATTAAAGAATAAAAAAAAAATGGTTCGGGGGGAATTTGCCGCTAATTATCCACAGTTGATGTGTAAAGGTCCGAAATTTGCCGAACTTTATTTATAAAAAATATCCGGACGCACTGCCAGCTTAATATTAAGATAACAGGACACTATCATAAAAACCATAAATAAAAAAAATGGTTCGGGGAGAATTTGCCGCTAATTATCCGCAGTTGATGTGTAAAGGTCCGAAATTTGCCGCACTTTATTTTTAAAAAATACTCGGACGCACTGCCAGCTTAATATTAAGATAGCAGGATACTATCCTAAAATTAAAGAATAAAAAAAAAATGGTTCGGGGGGAATTTGCCGCTAATTATCCGCAGTTGATCTATATGGATCCGAAATTTGCCGCACTTTATTTATAAAAAATAACCAGACGCACTGCCAGCTTAATATTAAGATAGCAGGACACTATCATAAAATCAATGAAAAAAAAAAAATAGACGGGGGGAATTTGCCGCAAATTATCCGCAATTGATCTGTAAAGGTCCGAAATTTGTCGTACTTTATTTTTAAAAAATACCCGGACGCACTGCCAGCTTAATATTAAGATAGCAGGATACTATCCTAAAATTAAAGAATAAAAAAAAAAATGGTTCGGGGGGAATTTGCCGCTAATTATCCGCAGTTGATCTGTAAGGATCCGAAATTTGCCGCACTTTATTTATAAAAAATACCCGGACGCACTACCAGCTTAATATTAAGATAGCAGGACATTATTATAAAAACAATGAATAAAAAAAATGGTTCGGGGGGAATTTGCCGCTAATTATCCGCAGTTGAACTGTAAAGTTTCCAAATTAATCGCAATTTATTGATAAACAATACCCGGACGCACTGCAAGCAGTTTATCATGATACTAATGGGTCTGAACTTTGCAACGTTGGACTGCAACGAAATAAAAAATAATTTATTTTACTTCACGTTTATACTAAATAATATTAATTAAGTGTAGATTTTATGTGTTATAATATAAAATAACCTCATAACAAAGCTTTAGATAAAATTTCTATTGTTAAATAACTTTAATCAATCGTAAAAAATTATTTCGTTGCATTCCAACCATACCAACTTCAGACCCCAGTGATAGCAAGACACAGTCGTAAAAACAATGAATAAAAAAAAATAGTTCGGGGGAATTTGCCGCTAATTATCCGCAGTTGAACTGTAAAGGTCCGAAATTTGCCGCACTTTAATTATAAAAAATATCCGGATGCACTGACAGCTTAATATTAAGATAGAGGGACACTATCGCAAAATCAATTAATAAAAAAAAATGGTTCGATGGGAATTTTCCCCTAATTATCCGGAGTTGATCTGCAAAGGTCCGAAATTTGCCGCACTTTATTTATAAAAAATACCCGAACGCACTGCCAGCTTAATATTAAGATAGCAGGACACTATCCTAAAATTAAAGAATAAAAAAAAAATGGTTCGGGGGGAATTTGCCGCTAATTATCCACAGTTGATGTGTAAAGGTCCGAAATTTGCCGAACTTTATTTATAAAAAATATCCGGACGCACTGCCAGCTTAATATTAAGATAACAGGACACTATCATAAAAACCATAAATAAAAAAAATGGTTCGGGGAGAATTTGCCGCTAATTATCCGCAGTTGATGTGTAAAAGTCCGAAATTTGCCGCACTTTATTTTTAAAAAATACTCGGACGCACTGCCAGCTTAATATTAAGATAGCAGGATACTATCCTAAAATTAAAGAATAAAAAAAAAATGGTTCGGGGGGAATTTGCCGCTAATTATCCGCAGTTGATCTATATGGATCCGAAATTTGCCGCACTTTATTTATAAAAAATAACCAGACGCACTGCCAGCTTAATATTAAGATAGCAGGACACTATCATAAAATCAATGAAAAAAAAAAAAATCGACGGGGGGAATTTGCCGCAAATTATCCGCAATTGATCTGTAAAGGTCCGAAATTTGTCGTACTTTATTTTTAAAAAATACCCGGACGCACTGCCAGCTTAATATTAAGATAGCAGGATACTATCCTAAAATTAAAGAATAAAAAAGAAAATGGTTCGGGGGGAATTTGCCGCTAATTATCCGCAGTTGATCTGTAAGGATCCGAAATTTGCCGCACTTTATTTATAAAAAATACCCGGACGCACTACCAGCTTAATATTAAGATAGCAGGACATTATTATAAAAACAATGAATAAAAAAAATGGTTCGGGGGGAATTTGCCGCTAATTATCCGCAGTTGAACTGTAAAGTTTCCAAATTAATCGCAATTTATTGATAAACAATACCCGGACGCACTGCAAGCAGTTTATCATGATACTAATGGGTCTGAACTTTGCAACGTTGGACTGCAACGAAATAAAAAAATAATTTATTTTACTTCACGTTTATACTAAATAATATTAATTAAGTGTAGATTTTATGTGTTATAATATAAAATAACCTCATAACAAAGCTTTAGATAAAATTTCTATTGTTAAATAACTTTAATCAATCGTAAAAAATTATTTCGTTGCATTCCAACCATACCAACTTCAGACCCCAGTGATAGCAAGACACAGTCGTAAAAACAATGAATAAAAAAAAATAGTTCGGGGAGAATTTGCCGCTAATTATCCGCAGGTGAACTGTAAAGGTCCGAAATTTGCCGCACTTTAATTATAAAAAATATCCGGATGCACTGACAGCTTAATATTAAGATAGAGGGACACTATCGCAAAATCAATTAATAAAAAAAAATGGTTCGATGGGAAATTTCCCCTAATTATCCGGAGTTGATCTGCAAAGGTCCGAAATTTGCCGCACTTTATTTATAAAAAATACCCGAACGCACTGCCAGCTTAATATTAAGATAGCAGGACACTATCCTAAAATTAAAGAATAAAAAAAAAATGGTTCGGGGGGAATTTGCCGCTAATTATCCACAGTTGATGTGTAAAGGTCCGAAATTTGCCGAACTTTATTTATAAAAAATATCCGGACGCACTGCCAGCTTAATATTAAGATAACAGGACACTATCATAAAAACCATAAATAAAAAAAATGGTTCGGGGAGAATTTGCCGCTAATTATCCGCAGTTGATGTGTAAAGGTCCGAAATTTGCCGCACTTTATTTTTAAAAAATACTCGGACGCACTGCCAGCTTAATATTAAGATAGCAGGATACTATCCTAAAATTAAAGAATAAAAAAAAAAATGGTTCGGGGGGAATTTGCTGCTAATTATCCGCAGTTGATCTATATGGATCCGAAATTTGCCGCACTTTATTTATAAAAAATAACCAGACGCACTGCCAGCTTAATATTAAGATAGCAGGACACTATCATAAAATCAATGAAAAAAAAAAAATAGACGGGGGGAATTTGCCGCAAATTATCCGCAATTGATCTGTAAAGGTCCGAAATTTGTCGTACTTTATTTTTAAAAAATACCCGGACGCACTGCCAGCTTAATATTAAGATAGCAGGATACTATCCTAAAATTAAAGAATAAAAAAAAAAATGGTTCGGGGGGAATTTGCCGCTAATTATCCGCAGTTGATCTGTAAGGATCCGAAATTTGCCCCATTTTATTTATAAAAATACCCGGACGCACTACCAGCTTAATATTAAGATAGCAGGACATTATTATAAAAACAATGAATAAAAAAAAAATGTTTCGGGGGGAATTTGCCGCTAATTATCCGCAGTTGAACTGTAAAGTTTCCAAATTAATCGCAATTTATTGATAAACAATACCCGGACGCACTGCAAGCAGTTTATCATGATACTAATGGGTCTGAACTTTGCAACGTTGGACTGCAACGAAATAAAAAAATAATTTATTTTACTTCACGTTTATACTAAATAATATTAATTAAGTGTAGATTTTATGTGTTATAATATAAAATAACCTCATAACAAAGCTTTAGATAAAATTTCTATTGTTAAATAACTTTAATCAATCGTAAAAAATTATTTCGTTGCATTCCAACCATACCAACTTCAGACCCCAGTGATAGCAAGACACAGTCGTAAAAACAATGAATAAAAAAAAATAGTTCGGGGAGAATTTGCCGCTAATTATCCGCAGGTGAACTGTAAAGGTCCGAAATTTGCCGCACTTTAATTATAAAAAATATCCGGACGCACTGCCAGCTTAATATTAAGATAGCAGGACACTATCATAAAAACAATGAATAAAAAAAATAGTTCGGGGGGAATTCGCCTCTAATTATCAATAATTTTATTCGCAGAATACAATGTTGTGCATGGAGGATAGCTACAAAAAATTGGCAACCCCTCCGGCACCGCGGAAATACTAGGCAAAATAGTACATTTCGATACACGTGTGCGAAGCGAGGATGACTATCGGACGAGTCGAGATCAAGATAAGGAGGTAGGAAGCAGGGCGCGAACGGCAGTTGTATATAGAGTATACTCTTCGCGTTTCGTGCTCTTTTCACCACGTGGTCGATTCACCAGTTTGGCTCTCGGTCTGGCGACCTCCCCACCATGCTTTTATTATTCCGCGAGCGCGACGTAAAATGATCAGCGTATACGCGTACTTCGCGCACGCCGTGTTTAAAACAGCTTCTTCGCACACTCAAAACAAGCACGGAATGGGGAGTTTCGCACACTCCATTAAAAATAGTTATTTTCGATACAAGTGTGCGAAGTAGGTGGTTCTCGCACGGGTATAGTTTATTGCCCGAGCGAAGCGAGGGTGACAAAAGCACCCGTGCAATGATGACCCTTTTCGGTCACGTGTATCGAACTCTATTTTTTTAACGGAGTGTGTGAAACTAGCCTCGTTGTTTGTTTTGCGTGCGCGAAGTAGCTGTTTCTCACACGGTGTGCGCGAAAGTAAATTGATCTACGCATGCGCGACTTTTGCGCACGCCGTGTAAAACAGCTACTTCGCGCACGCAAAATAAGCACGACAAGGCGAGTTTCGCACACTCCATTAAAAAATAGTTATTTTCGATACACGTGCGAAAAAGTGATTTTATCCTCGTGTGGACGTTTGCGCCCGAGCGAAGCGAGGGTGAAAAGGCTACGCGAGGATAAAATCACTTTCTCACTCGCGTATCGAACACAATTTTTTTATACGGCGTATGCAAAGCTCGATTTTGCGAGCATGTTTTTGGCCGAGCGTGCGCAAAGTGTCCACTTTGTGCTTGGAGTGTGAAAAAATATATTCTCAAATCTCTCCATAAAGAAGGAATATTTACTTAAATAAAAAACCAATTCCCGAGTAAAAATTAAGCAAGTTTTCTGCCTAAGCCCATAAATAAGTTAGATATCTTAGCGATAAATAGGCTACTCTGTATTGTTCCTAAAAATTTAATATTTTTTAGTTTTTTTTATGATGTGCGTCATAGAACTTCTATGCCACGTGAACAGGGCACACGAGTTGTGCGGAAAAGAACAAGTGCGTTATAGCTCCGAAACAATATTTTAATCAATAGTTACTAAAAGCATTGTGTGTGTCAAAAGTTTGATAATCATGGATAATAAATTAAAAATGCTATCTGCGACTATCAAAGTATTATTAAACGGTTTTTTCAAATTTCTAACCTTTAAATGTACCTTTGACTCATGGTACCTTTGGCTGTTTATGCCAAGCAACGACCTAACGGAGCGAAATATAGCGCTGATTGGCTGTTTCTATGACGCACCTCTATGACTTTTTCAAAACTAAGTGTGTTACATTTTGTAACTATAGTTGTAACTGTTGCGTATACGCAATAAAATATAAATTTCTGTGGAAGTTATAATAATAATTATAATAATAACAAGACAAATGAATGACCCAACAGATTTATTATTATTTTTTATTAAAATTGAAACAATTTAAACATACTTTAAGTGCATGTTTATATTGCATATCAAATGTACAAGATTTACCCATCATCAATAAATAAATCAATACAGTTTTCATAATAAAACTCTTATAAAAAAATAAAAAGAAAAATTAACTTTTTTCGAATCATAGCTGATACAATTCTTGCAAAAAAGTACTTTTTAACACGTGTATGAAAAAGGCCCTTTTCCTGCATAGAAAAGGGAATGAAAAATCGAGAATTTCGAGCGTTTAGTGAGGCCTCCCGCTATGGCGGGAGGGAGAGAACTTATTCTCCCGTTATGATGACTCGATATACCCCCTATTCATGCAAGAAAATGGCCTATTTCTGCACTTATTAAAAATACGGATCCTTATAGATCAACTGCGGATAATTAGCGACAAATTCCCCCCGAACCATTTTTTTTTTATTCTTTAATTTTAGGATAGTATCCTGCTATCTTAATATTAAGCTGGCAGTGCGTCCGGGTATTTTTTAAAAATAAAGTGCGGCAAATTTCGGACCTTTACACATCAACTGCGGATAATTAGCGGCAAATTCTCCCCGAACCATTTTTTTTATTTATGGTTTTTATGATAGTGTCCTGTTATCTTAATATTAAGCTGGCAGTGCGTCCGAATATTTTTTATAAATAAAGTGCGGCAAATTTCGGACCTTTACACATCGACTGCGGATAATTAGCGGCAAATTCCCCCCGAACCATTTTTTTTTATTCTTTAATTTTAGGATAGTGTCCTGCTATCTTAATATTAAGCTGGTAGTGCGTTCGGGTATTTTTTATAAATAAAGTGCGGCAAATTTCGGACCTTTGCAGATCAACTCCGGATAATTAGCGGCAAATTCCCCCCGATCTATTTTTTTTTTATTCATTGTTTTTACGACTGTGTCTTGCTATCACTGGGGTCTGAAGTTGGTATGGTTGGAATGCAACGAAATAATTTTTTACGATTGATTAAAGTTATTTAACAATAGAAATTTTATCTAAAGCTTTGTTATGAGGTTATTTTATATTATAACACATAAAATCTACACTTAATTAATATTATTTAGTATAAACGTGAAGTAAAATAAATTATTTTTTTATTTCGTTGCAGTCCAACGTTGCAAAGTTCAGACCCATTACTATCATGATAAACTGCTAGCAGTGCGTCCGGGTATTGTTTATCAATAAATTGCGATTAATTTGGAAACTTTACAGTTCAACTGCGGATAATTAGCGGCAAATTCCCCCCGAACCATTTGTTTTTATTCATTGTTTTTATAATAATGTCCTGCTATCTTAATATTAAGCTGGTAGTGCGTCCGGGTATTTTTTATAAATAAAGTGCGACAAATTTCGGACCTTTACAGATCAATTGCGGATAATTTGTGGCAAATTCCCCCGTCTATTTTTTTTTTTTTCATTGTTTTTATGATAGTGTCCTGCTATCTTAATATTAAGCTGGCAGTGCGTCCGGTTATTTTTTATAAATAAAGTGCGGCAAATTTCGGATCTTTACAGATCAACTGCGGATAATTAGCGGCAAATTCCCCCCGAACCATTTTTTTTTATTCTTTAATTTTAGGATAGTATCCTGCTATCTTAATATAAAGCTGGCGGTGCGTCCGGGTATTTTTTAAAAATAAAGTGCGGCAAATTTCGGACCTTTACACATCAACTGCGGATAATTAGCGGCAAATTCTCCCCGAACCATTTTTTTTATTTATGGTTTTTATGATAGTGTCCTGTTATCTTAATATTAAGCTGGCAGTGCGTCCGGATATTTTTTATAAATAAAGTTCGGCAAATTTCGGACCTTTACACATCAACTGCGGATAATTAGCGGCAAATTCCCCCCGAACCATTTTTTTTTTATTCTTTAATTTTAGGATAGTGTCCTGCTATCTTAATATTAAGCTGGCAGTGCGTTCGGGTATTTTTTATAAATAAAGTGCGGCAAATTTCGGACCTTTGCAGATCAACTCCGGATAATTAGGGGAAAATTCCCATCGAACCATTTTTTTTTATTAATTGATTTTGCGATAGTGTCCCTCTATCTTAATATTAAGCTGTCAGTGCATCCGGATATTTTTTATAATTAAAGTGCGGCAAATTTCGGACCTTTACAGTTCAACTGCAGATAATTAGCAGCAAATTCCCCCCGAACTATTTTTTTTTATTCATTGTTTTTACGACTGTGTCTTGCTATCACTGGGGTCTGAAGTTGGTATGGTTGGAATGCAATGAAATAATTTTTTACGATTGATTAAAGTTATTTAACAATAGAAATTTTATCTAAAGCTTTGTTATGAGGTTATTTTATATTATAACACATAAAATCTACACTTAATTAATATTATTTAGTATAAACGTGAAGTAAAATAAATTATTTTTTTATTTCGTTGCAGTCCAACGTTGCAAAGTTCAGACCCATTACTATCATGATAAACTGCTTGCAGTGCGTCCGGGTATTGTTTATCAATAAATTGCGATTAATTTGGAAACTTTACAGTTCAACTGCGGATAATTAGCGGCAAATTCCCCCGAAACATTTTTTTTATTTATGGTTTTTATGATAGTCCCCTGTTATCTTAATATTAAGCTGGCAGTGCGTCCGGATATTTTTTATAAATAAAGTTCGGCAAATTTCGGACCTTTACACATCAACTGCGGATAATTAGCGGCAAATTCCCCCCGAACCATTTTTTTTTTATTCTTTAATTTTAGGATAGTGTCCTGCTATCTTAATATTAAGCTGGCAGTGCGTTCGGGTATTTTTTATAAATAAAGTGCGGCAAATTTCCGACCTTTGCAGATCAACTCCGGATAATTAGGGGAAAATTCCCATCCAACCATTTTTTTTTATTAATTGATTTTGCGATAGTGTCCTTCTATCTTAATATTAAGCTGTCAGTGCATCCGGATATTTTTTATAATTAAAGTGCGGCAAATTTCGGACCTTTAGAGTTCAACTGCGGATAATTAGCGGCAAATTCCCCCCGAAACATTTTTTTTATTTATGGTTTTTATGATAGTGTCCTGCTATCTTAATATTAAGCTGGCAGTGCGTTCGGGTATTTTTTATAAATAAAGTGCGGCAAATTTCGGACCTTTGCAGATCAACTCCGGATAATTAGGGGAAAATTCCCATCGAACCATTTTTTTTTTATTTATTGATTTTACGATAGTGTCCTGCTATCTTAAAATTAAGCTGGCAGTGCACCCTGTATTTTTTTTTAATGGGGTGCGGCAAATTTTTGGCTTTCACGGATAATTTACGGATAATTAGCGGCAAATTATCCAATAATAATAATGACGATTTTCCAAAAGTGACCTGCCAACTTAAAGGACGTTTTGCAACTCGGGTCACAAAAATCCGATCTGTCGCTCTCCTCCAAAGTGACAGGTCACAACATGGCGCCCGAACAGGGACCCGAGTGAATAGGATAGTGTGATTGGTGTAGAGCGGAGAAAAAGCGTGAAAGTTATAAATAGAATTAAGTACATAGACATTAAGAGAAAATTAGCAGCAAAGTTTATTTTTTTTGTAAAACGGTTTTCTTTTGTAAGGAATGGGAAAACGTTAATAATATGAAAATTTGAATAAGAAAGAATTTGATCATAATTCGGCAATTCCGAAATAATTAAATTAGATTCATATGTGGCGTGTTGACAGTGTTTCGTGAGCGTACGTCGTGAAGCATAACAAACGCGCGTTTTCTGTTTACCAGACCTTAAGTATTACGTATTTAATTCACAGGGAGTTTATTATTTTCGTGGTTGAGTTCATTGCATTAGAAAATTTTTCTAAATAGGTGAAATAGAAAAATAATGATTCCTGACGTGCACCCGGTATTCGCGGAGTTGAGATTGGTTTATAGAGTGATAGAATTAGAACTAAGGTTAAAAGAACAAGAATTATTTAATAAGAAAATATCGGAATTTAACAATTATATAGTCAATAAAGTCTTACGAATGGCGCGGAAACAACGCAGGATAGGTAAACACGTGGGCAAATTAACCGCATTTACAATCGGAAAATATAAAAATCTAGAAAAACGTTTAGAGGAGCGCGAAAAGGACATCGATGCTCTAATAAGCAAACTAGAAAATTTAAAATTAAATTAAGCATAAGTTAATTGAAATAAGAGAATTATATTGCGACTAGAGAATATTAAGATGTATGCAAACTAAAAAACTAAAAAATACAAAAAAAAAACTAAAAAGCACAAAATTAATACAAAAAAAAAAAGATGAGAAAGATTAGAGTAGCTGGTATAAATAGGATGCTAAATTTCATTAGTATTAACAAGTACAAAATAATATTCTAGCACAGGAAAATTTGTGAAACGAAATTAAAATTGAGAAAGTAAACATCAGTGTAAGCAAGTTCCTTTGATATATTGCGTGATACTCGTGTTCCGCAAGCGTAGGTCATGATCATAACAAACGCGCGCTACCTTCTTCTACTTGCTGTGTGATGATAAACACTAGGGGTGTACACATTGGTAAGCGGCCTTCAGCTAATTACACATTAGGTCTATCATTTTCATTCTTAAAAATTTTTTTTATATAACTTTTCGGAAATGAAGGGACATAATTAAGCTGATTCCAGAAAGGTTACGTGAATTCGTATGATCACAATTTTGAAAAATTATATTCGGTAAAATTATTAGATTTCAAAAGTTAAATTTTGCAGTTATTTTTGATTGGTCTCAATATTCTGTTAACTTAAATTCTTGAATTATCATTATTGTAATTAGAATTCCTCAAAATGACTAAATCTCGTAGATCATTAGGTTTGTCTCGACAGTTACATAGCATATTTATGGACGAAGAGAAAGATAAATATTTATATAAGCAACAGGAATTAATTGACGTGTTAACGGATGAAATGACGGAATTATATAGGGATCATGAGACAATGGAAACGAAGTTAAATAAGATTTTAGCGATAATAAGCAATGATCCCGAAAAGGTAGATGAAGTTAACATGCATTTACAGGCATGCCCGAGAAAGGACGAATTGGAGGCTTTGACGGAGAGTGTAAAATTGTGGACCACAAAAGTGGAAGATATGAATCATGAATTAAAAGAATTGAAAGAATTTGTAGAAAATGACAACTTAATTATTGAAGTTAAGGATAATTTATTAGAAAAACTTAAAGAAAGTTGTGATGATTTACAATTACAAATTGAGCAATTAAGAAAGACTAAAGGTAATAATAAAAATAGAGGTAACGTAAATACTACTATAACTTCAGAAAAGTCAAGGATAAAAATTCCAATTCCTTCTTTCAAGGGTACTGATCAGGAAAGACCAGTTAAATTCTTGAGTGATTTAGACAGATATATTTCACTGATGAAAATCAATGAGAGAAAGTATTCAAATAGTTTCCCAAGCTCTAGAGGGGTTAGCAAAAGACTGGTGGTATATTCATGAAAGTGACGTACGAGAATACGAGCAATTTAAAAATTTATTCAAAGATAGATTTTGGAATTCAACAATACAAAGGCAGACGCGTCGGAAAGTTGAATACGGTACCTTCTACGTGGGGGGCAAATTAGATAGGGTTACTTACGCGACAATGATTTTCGGGTACGCGAAGGAATTAGAGTTATCATATTCCGATGAGGAAATAGCAGAAAAATTAGTAGAACATTTTGAGAAAGGGATCAGACATGCTTTCTCCGGTCAACAATTAAAATCAAAAAACACGCTTTTCCAAATTCTAACGGATTATGATAATGATGATAAGAGAGCCCAAAATAGGAGAAATATTAGAGACCAAAATAAAAACGAAGTAAAATCTGATGAGAGATGGGAAAATTACTCTCAAAATAAAAATCAAAATCAAAACACAGGCGAGAACCAACAAAAGAAACAATGGCATACACGAAATGTGAATGCTACTCAGATTCATAGCAAAAATAAGAATCCGAAACGTGAGACAGAAAAACACACACCGCCAGTGAGCAATAAGACCGCGCTAAAATATCATAACGATATAGATATTTTAGGGATGGAGATAGCAGCAACGACATCGACTCCGAAATCGGAAAACTAGATGTAGTTGTATCTCCAGACTCGGAAAGTACGCAAATTGAAAAGTATCGAGATGCAAATGCGCATAAATTTCCAAATAAAATCGAATTACTGTCTGCTGATTTAATAAAGGCTCCAGAGGAGTTAACTTTTAACATAGATAGTTTAATAAATGTTAAAGAGGATTTAGCCTTTGATATTGATCCTAATGAGGAAACTACTGAATATTCACAGTGTCCAGAGATAAATATTTCATTAAATGGAAAAATAGTTAGTTCATTAATAGATAATGGTAGCGAAGTAACGGCTATATCGAAAAAATTAATAAAAATTTAGAATATTTCAAATCATGTCCGACGTTACCGTTATGCGGAAAATTTATTAAAGCAGCGACAGGAAATAAATCGGCACGTTTAAAATTACAGGTGACGATCCTACTCAAATAAACAATTTGACAATGAATTTAATATATATCGTGGTACCGAAGTTAATAAAAGAATGTATAATCGGGATTGATTCCCAAGAAAAATTAAAAATGATAATTAACACTGAGGCGAAAAATATAAAGATTACGGTAAATAATAAAACAGAGTCGATATCGTATAATATAGTTAGCATAATCGACTTAAAACAATATTCTAGTTTGAATATTATTGAATGTTTTGATGGCGAAAATGACCTTAAATCATTACATTCAAAGACGGATTGTGGGTTTCAGATTACTGAATGTCTTGATGGCGAAAATGACCTTAAATCATTACATTCAAACGAGGATCTGGAATTCCAGGATTACGTCGACAATGAGTTCGATGTCACTATCGATGAGATCGAACAAAAAATTAATACAAGCAACATATTATCAATCGAACAAAAACAAACTTTGAAAAAGTTAATAATAAAATATAAACCCGTATTTCTAAAAAAGCCGGGGTTAATTAAAAATTATACTCACGTGTTACGTCTAAAAGACAAGACACCATTTTTTTCAAAACCGTACCCTGTACCAATTCATTACAGAGATAAAGTAGAAAAAGAAATTGAGAAAATGTTAGTTAGGTATCATTAGACCTTCTCAGAGTAATTATATAAGCCCGATGTTAGTCGTTCCAAAGAAAAAAGACGATATACGACTGGTCTTAGACGGTCGCAAATTAAATGAAAAACTTATGGATGATTACGAATCTCCACCTTCAGTAGATGAAATTCTACTTAGATGCAAAAAAGAGCCCTTTATGTCAAGTTTAGATTTAACAAGTAGTTATTGGCAGATCGGTTTATCAGAAGAGAGTAAAAAATATACAGCATTTATGATCTTAAATCGTGTATTTGAATTTAATGTCTCAGCTTTTGGGATTAAAACTAGTTCAGCGGCATTGATTCGTGCATTCGGAGATGTAACGGCTGATTTACAGTACTTTTTATTAACGTTTGTAGACGATGTGCACGCGCGTTCAGACACATTCGAAGAACATTTAGAACATTTGGAATTACTTTTTCAAAGAGCATTAAATCATAATATTACCTTTAATTTTGCAAAATCAACATTCTGTCATGAGCGCATAGAATTCTTAGGATATATATTAACGCCAGACGGCATAATTCCGGATCCAAAAAAAATTACTTCAAAATGTTTTCGGAAACCAATAGATTTAAAAGGAATTCAGTCATTTTTGGGTTTTGTTAACTTTTATTCGAGATTTGTAAATAACTACGCAGAACTGACAATTCCTCTATTAGAATTAACACAAAAAGATGTTAAATTTAAATGGCAGGAATATCACTCAATAGCTTTTCATAAAATAATTTGTGCTTTTGATAACTGTATGATATTAGCCTATGTAGACAAGGATAAGACATTTATTCTTATGATCGACGCGAGTAATTACGTAATTGCTGCGATTTTATCACAGTTAAATGAAAAAGAAGAAGAGCAAATAGTTTGTTTTGTTAGTCGCACGTTAAAAGGCAGCGAAATTAACTATTTTACCTCTGAAAAAGGATTAATCGCCGTGGTATGGGCATTACATAAATTAGAGTCATACTTAAAAGGTGCCAAAAAGATAGTGGTTAGAACGGATCATCAGGCAATCAGATTTTTAAACACGAGCAGATTTAATAACGCGAGAATGATGCGCTGGAGTTTATCAATCCAGGATTTCAATATTGAACTCGAGCACATAGAGGGTAAGAGAAACTCTAGTGCAGACTATTTAAGCAGATAAATGCATCCGAACTCAAACTTAAAGAATGATACTGACATCATTATAAGTGCCATAAATAAAATTGAGTTAAAAAAAGAAACAATTAAGTTAATAAAAAGTTTAGTGAACTCACAGAAAACAGACATATATTGTCAAAAAATAAAAGATAGATTAGAAAAGAAGGAAAAATCAATAGTGGATAATTATAAAATTCAAAATGATTTATTATATAAAACAATAAATACGGTAAATAAGGTAGTAATGCCGGACAGAATTTTAGTGCCATTTGTAACAGATATTCACGAGGCATACGGCCACATAGGAGCGTATAAAACGTTTAAAATAATAAACGAATCGTTCTTCGCACCGAAAATGTTTAAAAGAGTAAAGAAAATATTAAAACCGTGTGAAATTTGTCAACGATCTAAATATTTAACAATTCGGTATGACGAATTAGTGCAACCGATAACTAGCAAATAAGCCAAACGAAATTCTATCAATAGACTTTTATGGTCCTCTTCCGACTTCGGTAAGCGGGGTAAACTATATACTATCAACAATAGATGTTTTTTCAAAGTACGTGGTAATTTACAAAATAAAAAAAGCTAATACATTAGCGGTAATAAATAAAATATTTAAAGATTACATAATTAAACATCGAAAACCAGTTGCAATAATGACTGAACATGGAACACAATTCACGTCAAAAAATGGAAGGACAAATTAAGAGATGAAGGGATAAAAACAATTTTCTCATCGGTACGTCATCCCCAATCGAATATAGTAGAGCGGATACACAGAGAACTAGGGAGATTTTTTCGCGTATACACGCAACACGCGCATAAGGGGTGGGCGAGATATACAGAGATAATAATGAAAATCATAAATGAAACTCACCACGAAACTACGGGTTACACGTCACTAAAACTACATTTTAATAGAAAACCCATACGAGTCTGGGAAAAATACATGAAGGTGCAAAGCACGGATGACATTCCTTACGAGAGAAGACTGTTCTAGGCTAAAGAAAGGATGCACGGGCAAGTACAAAAAAGGGCAAATAGAAAGAATAGAAACAGAATTCATAAAAAATATGAAATAAGAGAAAAAATTTTGTTAAAATCTTTAAATATCTCGAGCTCGGAAAAAGAGCAGGTACATAAATTTTTTGACGTATATGAAGGTCCGTATATAATAAAGAAAAAGGTTGCGGAAGACACTTATGTCATTGTAGACAATGAGGGAAAGGAGAAAGGTCAATTCCACATGAAAAATTTTAAACCTTATTTCGAAAAAAAATTTGTAACAAAAATGTAAATATAATAAAGTATTGTAATTTAAAAATAAGTAATGTATAAAGTCAATAAAAAAAATATAGAACCCAAGCTCGCACTAAATGTAAAAGCGAAATGTACATAGTTAAAAATAAGTATAGGATGAAATGACGAAGACAGAAAATATTATGAAGGAAAAGTGAAAAGGTTATAAAAGTAAACAAAGCTAAGAGACGCGAGAGCAAGCACACATACAAATACATACACATAGACACGCAAACAAAAACATAGAAACTTGAATACACACACAAAAACATAGACTAAAAGAAAAAGTCCTGACACAAGATCATCAGTCGATCAGTAGATTCCACAAAAGGAAGAACCAGTAAAAAGTATGGCATCAAGAAAACGCAATAGCGACACGCAAACGGGCACAGAACTAGTGCAAGTAAACGATTGTGATACGCAGACGGGGCCTACCTCATACCAAGCTACGTCAAACACATATAGTGTAGCAAGAAAGGAAGAAGGCGACGCAAAGAAAATTATAACAACGTTAACTACACCATTTTACGGAGATGATTTCGGATGGTGGGAGGAAGGGCGAGCGTCCCAGACGGATCCAATGCGGGGAAAGGTACACAAGTGCACCCAGACGCCGATGCCAAAAAACAAAAAAAAATGGAGAGGACACGAGCATCAAATAATATACGGAAGGCGCAAAAGAGACGGCTGGAGGATGATAAAGAACGCGAAGGTACGACACGCACACACACAAATACACACAGTAACAAACAGAAAATTTGAGAAAAAAGTTCTAATTTGATTTTATCTTTCGCTTTAATTTGTTTCTCTAATTTAGAATCAAAGTACAATTAATGGGGATACCAACGAACAGGGAGGATTTAGAAGACGAGACAATAGATTTTGATAAATGGATATTGAATATAAAAAATAAAAAACATTAAAAGTTATTAATCCATGAAATTCACTGTTATCGTTATTTCACCTATTCAAAAAAAAAAAAGAAAAACTTTTATATATATATTTAGTAAATAAGGGAGCGTAACTGTAAAAAAAAAAAAAAAAAAAAAAAAAAAAAAAAAAAAAAAATTGAAATGCGAATGAAAAAAATCGAAAAAATCAGTTAAGCATTGTCTAAATAGGGGGGGTAGAAATACAATAAAAATTAGATATAAAAATAATTATATACGATGATATACGGTAAAGTAGAAAGATTCAGTAGTAGGCTATTTGTTGTAAATATATTTAAGAGATGACTGGACTTTACGGTATCAAAAAAATTTCGGTTACACTTCAATTTTGTTCGAGGGGGGCGATGTAACAGTCCAGTCCATGCATATATCATGTGAGGGACATAACGTGCGAGTATGCGCGTAGAGTTTCTACATACATAAAATAGGAGAGAGAGAGAGAGAGACGGAGAGCTGGAAATACCACTACTCCGCGTGAGTGCGTGAGTAGAGGGGAGCCGCGCGCGGCTTCTCTGCGAGCAGGCGCTTTAACGAGATAAACGATATCTCGAAAAATCGAAGGGAACATGGCTGTTCAGCGTACTGTGGCCGTCATTTTTTCCGTTGTCTTTCGAGATATCGTTTATTTCGTTAAAGCCCCAGGTACACTTAGGATGTTTCTTATCGCGCTCCCCTCTTTTCGACTCTCTCTTCCCTTTTCGAGCGAGCGAGCGCGCTGGCTACCGACTTGTACAGTGCGAGCTTGGAACAGCACTCTTACGCCGGCAGACCTCCGAGACACTTGTCTACTCCCGCCGACGTACAACGCAAGGCGTACGCCGAACGGAAAGGACAATCCAATCCCTAACTGCTGGATATCGAGGCGATTAGAGTGGAAGAGCCCCGCCGTACCACAACGCAAGGCGTGTTGCGAACGGGCGAACCACCAATGAAAACCAAATATCCTTTCCTTACTCCAACCCACTTAGCAGTGTCCGCGGCGTGTCAAGGCAAGGCGCATACACGTACAACGACTAAGCTTGTGGGGTTTCCATTCCGCGAACTATTTTGCCACTCGGGTCACAAAAATCCGATCTGTCGCTCTCCTCCAAAGTGACAGGTTACAACCTGACGCATAGGTATAACGAACGCGTTCAACCTATATTGATAAGCATGCCTAACGAACTCTTATGGATCGACTTTTACGTGCCTTTGCCGACGTCAATCAGTGACGTCAAGCATCTACTCACCACGATAGATGCCTTTAGCCAATTCGTCGTAGTATACCCTATAAAAAAGCCAACACTGCTACTGTGGTCCGTAAGATTTTTGGGTAGTACGTACCGAAATATGGTAAGCCTAAGGGAATTCTATCGGATCATGGAACACAATTCACCTCGAGAATATGGATAAGAAGTCTAGAAAATGAGGGCATAAAGCCCATATTCTCGTCGATCAGACACACGCAGAGCAATATGGTTGAATGCGTTCACCGCGAACTCGGACGATTTTTCCGAACATTTATAAACGAAAAGCACATCGGATGGGTCAAGTATGTAGGTATCATTCAAAACATAATTCATGAAACCCACCACGAATCAACGTTATTACTCCAGTTGAGCCTCACCTGAATACTCGGCCAACCCGCATCTGAGAAAAATGGCTAAACATGCCACCAGTTACGGATGCAACATACGAGCAAAAAATCTTCTTAGCGCGCGATCGGTCGCATAAAAAGTTAAAAAACCGCGCGCAACGCGAAAATCAAAATAAAAGACATTTCTCATTCCGAGACGATGATTTAGTTTTAATTAAAGCGCTGTCGCAATCGGACGCGAGCGATAAGAAGATCGTCAAATTTGTCCACGTGTACGAAGGGCCGTATGTAATAAAACGAAAAATCAACACGGATACGTATCTCATCACTGATAAACACGGCAAGGAGCGAGGAAAGTTCTGCGTATCTAACTTAAAACCGTACTATACCGAAAATTCAATGAACGGGGATTAACCACGGTGTGAAGCAGAAATTTCCCTTTGCCGAAATTCACAGAAAAAGGGAAATTCCCAGTATAGGATTAAGCGCGATGATGGACTACGGGCGCGCACTTGCGAAAAATAGTCAGTCAGTAAATAGTTCACTATGGAGAAAGCAGACGCAAACATGCAAACGGAGAGCCATGCCAAGTGCGACGCTGCCGTCCAAGACGGCGTCGTCACCTAGTACCCTCATCAGCTCTAATGTGTGCGATTTGTAGCCACGCGCAATATTTGGCCCGCGACAACTCCGGGACGGTACAAAGCTGGACGCACAGTGCAGACAGTGAAGCACAGTGGGCAAAAACCTATGAAAATTGGACGAAAATTAGTCTCGCATAGGTATTTTGACAAATGGCAAAAAAACACATGGAAGTACTAGGCAACGGGGTAAACTTGAAGTCTAGGTACAGCTTTTTGACTCATTCATTACTCACTTTTTTAATTTTCGCATTTAAGTGAGGTGTGGCATGATTTTTTTTGAAAATTTTTCACTATATTAACTCATGGCAACTAGCCAAATATTTAATTGCTTAGTTTTACAACACGTATACCCATACTTTTACGTATTATAACCATAAAACGTGTCGCTTTGAATATTTTTACTTTTTATCGCATTTTTAAGGGGCAATTCTAAATTTCGATTTTTGAACTTTACTGAAAACATTATATTTCTAAGGCCATAAGTCTAACATTAAATTATATAATGTTACTTTCGTTTCATTTTGATCCGTTTAATCTAGATCTAGATTATACTGATCAAAATAAACATTATATAATTTATTATTTAAACAATTGTTTAAACAATTGATGTTTAAACAATTGGAGAGCACTTTGTCGACGAATGACTTACAGATCTATATTATACGAATCAACATATACAAGAAAATAACATTATATAATATATTATTTAAAAAATTGGTATAAACAATTTATTTTTAAACAATTAAGGAGCACTTTTTCATCGAAATATTATTTTCTACGATGTGATCATTAAATTATCGAAAATATATCTTAATTATTTTAAGAGATCTTCTAGAAATAAATCCATTTTGAAATTTATTCATTAGATTTGTTTTCTGCTTTAATTTTTCTTAAACATTATTGATGAAATTATTTTATCATAAATAAAAAGGTTTAGAAAAATACAAATATATTTTATTTGTAGTACCCCGGAGGAAATCGATAACGTATAGAAATGTAAAAGAGTGTAAATTTCTTTTCAAAAAACGTATATAAATGAATAACGTATATAAACGCATATAATAGTACGTATAACAATGTATCGGTTTCATTGACCTTAATCAACATTCCATCTGTGTATTTCAACATAATCCTGTATAAAAATGATTTACGTATAATCTAACATGATTTGCATATCCCTCAGTATAACTATATAACTATATAATATATACTTTTATCTCATAACGTATAACGTATAATTATTAATGACAATATATAGTCATATACGATCTTATATGATTATGTATAATCATTCATATTCATATATCAAGGAGCGCGGGAGCGCTCCGAAGGCAAGTATAGAAGAAGCCTAAAGGAGCGACCCGTGCTACATATACATTGAAATAGGTGTACGAAAAATTCAATGCGCTTTTACGTATATTGCGTTAGTTTCTACTATATAACATATCCCTCTTAATCGGAAGCCATTTCATTGCTCTACTCAAATCAAAACATTTTATTTAAAAAGATTATCTCGTTCAGAAGATATAGAGAGCTGAATTTTTTTATGTGCGATTTCCTTTTACTTTTCTTCTCCTTATTCCGGCGTCCGGTTTGCAGCTCTTACGACACTTCCGGTTGTCGTCTATCTTACGCTTGTATATATATATATATATATAATAATAGATAGATAAAAATTCTTCTTCTTAGATTGCTAAGAATAAGTTCTTAACCTAAACAATCTAGCAACTTCTTGAGATCTTCGAAATATGTTATTAACTAACTCACGATATGACAACATTTGTATATAAAAAAATACTGACATGTTGTATGTAAGGTTAGATCGATCAGATACGGGTGTGTATATATAGTTAATAACATATTTCAAAGATCTCAAGAAGTTGCTAGATTGTTTAGGTTAAGAACTTATTCTTAGCAATCTAAGAAGAAGAATTTTTATCTATCTATATATATATATATATATATACACAAGCGTAAGATAGACACTTCCGATTGTCGTCTATCTTACGACGTTTTTATATATATATATATATATATATATACACACCCGTATCTGATCGATCTAACCTTACATACAATATGTCAGTATTTTTTTATATACAAATGTTGTCATATCGTGAGTTAGTTAATAACATATTTCGAAGATCTCAAGAAGTTGCTAGATTGTTTAGGTTAAGAACTTATTCTTAGCAATCTAAGAAGAAGAATTTTTATCTATCTATTATTTTATACATATACATTTTATAAATGTTATCATATCGTGAGTTAGTTAATTAGTTATGTATTTGAAAGATCTCAAGTTGTCAACTGGTGATGAGAAAAATTGATCTATTCGTCTATCAATCAACGGGGAAAATAACTTTTATTAGATAAGTACTTACTAGCTAAAGGTTAAATGGCTAAAATCATTTTTTTAAACTTGATACTTTGTGAGATTTTTTATTTTTACAGATATTATACCAGAAGATTTTTTTCGAGTCATTTTGAAGATATATATAATTATAGCCAATAATGTTGAGGAGTTCTAATTGTGTACTGTCTGAAAAATCTAATTTTGAATTCACAAAAATGAACGAGTGTTCTCATGACCCTGGGAGTTATTATTAATGGACAAGAAAAAGTTATTTTAATACAAGAACAGACACGTACTACTCAAGATAGAAAAACCAAACCAATATTACTATGGAAGTGCGGGCAAATATATTATTATTTACGACACAATATTTTTCAAGACATATCTATAATATAATTATATGAAGTCAGTGGAAGTTTTCAGATCATATATAATAAAATGTTTTGTGTAATAAATTTAATAAAGTAGCGGTATGATGTGTTAAATGAAGTGTTTATAACAAATTTAAAACCTCTACTTAAAATCAGAATTTAAAATAATGTGAGACGTTAGAGCCTTCGTTAAGAAAAAGCATTTTTTGGCTATACTTCGAGAAACTGAGTCGATATTAGTGCTGTGCTCTTGTACATATTTACTTAACCACGAATTAAAAAATTATGCCAAATGAACATTAAAATACAGAAAAAAGCAAAAATGATGTGTTATTGTTGTGAAAATTTCAACGAATAAAAGTGCTCAGTTAATCTAATTTTATAATTTTCTCACGGTGGGAGACGTCAAAATGTTTCAGAGGATTTCTCAGTAAATATTTTTCTACACAAGATTCAGATAACTACAAGATTTCTTGTGTATATCAACAATAAAAATAATCAGATACGTATTAAATGACTAAATATCTATTTTTAAAATATAAAATGTTGGTTATAAAAATGAACATTGACACTTTGTGTTGACTTTTTATTTTTATTTTTAGATTATATGAGAAATTTCTTACGGTGGAAGACGTCAAAATGTTTCAGAGGAGTTCTTAGTAATTTTTGCATATACTATAAACAACGGCCTGAAGAAATGGAAATCTACAAACGCCCTGTACAAGAAAATAACTTAGAAATATAATAATAGTGAAGTCAGTGCAAGTTTTCGGATCAGATATAATAAATAAAATAAGTAGCAGTATGATGTGTTAAATGAAGTGTTTATAACAAATTTAGAACCTCTACTTAAAATCAGAATTTAAAATATTGGTCAGACGTTGGAGGCTTGGTTAAAAAAAAACATTTTTTGTCTATACTTTAAGAAACTGAGTCGATATTAGTGTTGTGCTCTTGTACATATTTACTTAAACACCAATTAAAAGATTATGCCAAATGAACATTAAAATACTGTTACGTCCGAGTTGCGTAACAATAACAATAAGAATGTTAGTCTAATGGCTAAAAGCGCGTGATGAGACTTTTCCCGATTCGGACACAATGTGCATTGCTCCAGGATGGGACGGCAGGTAGGAAAATGAAACTGACACGCGGTACGCCTCGAGACAGTGTGTAGAATTTTAATGACTTACCTTTAGAATGTCGAACAGCTTTGTGAGAATCTGCACGCCCGCCGTGACCCTTACAATGTCAGTGGTCAGTTGTCGCTCCGTGGGGGTCTTGTCAGAAGAACGCAGGAGTGAGGAGTTTAGGACTATTAAGGTCACGAAAAACTTAACACGGATTAATATATAAATTTAACGTTTATTGTGAAATGGGCTCAACTAAGTAAAAATTACAATTGCACGAGGTGATGCGTAGTCTACGCGAGTTGGCTTCTAAGTCAGTCATACCAGGAGTCTTCGCCCCCTTTTAAAGGTAAAAAGTTGTAAATCTTCCTGCCGTCGCCTTTTTGATTTGCCTAGGTGTTGCTGTCCCACTCTTCTCGATGATCTTTGATGATTTCGGCGGCGCACCCTTTGATTTTAGAATACGCTACGCATATCGGGTGGGAGTGAAGGGAAAAGGCAAGAAAACTGACTCTAGCTTGATTCAGTATTGTGCGCTGGAGTACTAATGCTTACTCCTCTAATTGGCGGCGAATCTCTGATGCTTGAGTGGATGTGCGTTTTGATAGCGTGTTAGGCAATAAAAAAAACGCGTAAAACTGCACCAGGGGAGTGGCACACACTTAAGAATGAAAGGAAAACTAAAGGAAACCGCGTCTTCGTGCCTCCGTTCGAGGATCTTTTTGGTAACTATTCTTTCTGGATGGCGGCATCTTTTGAGCGTTTATGCGTATCCCCCTTTTTTTTATCGTGTGGGAGAATATGAAGCAAGCGGCAATGCAGCAGGTTCGTTGGGAAAGATGAAGAGAGGAAGGAAAACAGCGCACACCGGCAACCACATCGGCAACGTCGCACGACGCGACACCTCCCCCCTTGAGGCAGTTCAGACCCGGGGGCTGAATTATCACATTAAATATTGGGATCGTCTCCAGTGTGTTGGCAAGATTTCCGCTTGCGAGTCCATCTGTTGTGGCCTACGTCGTTCATTAGGTACTTTGCAGGGTTCAGCGCACCTTGTAATTGATCTTGATGCCGGCTGAGTTGTTCCACATGAGTATCATTAACTGGTACCATTGGTCCCGAGGCTGTGTGCGGAATCCTGGCATTCTGGGTCCATCGCTGAAGAAAGTCTCGTGCCCCTTCCGTAGTTGATAACCATAGCGTATCATTGCTTGACGTACACGTTCATCTAATGTTTGTAATATGTCTTGTTGTTGCTGCGAGGTTTGCTCCATGTTGAAATTCTCCGTGGCCACTTCTCTTCTGACGTCTCTTTCTTTACTGACCCCTCGTCCTTTACTGGAAACTGAAAACGACCTGCATCTTTCCTAGATGTGGTTGGTGGCGTAGTGGGGATAAGAACGTCCAAAAAGATGTGGGTTTTCCCCTTTTTTTTATCTGGTAGGGCGTGACACTGAAGGTAAAAGGAAGGTGGTAGTAAAAATGAGTGTCTAGGATAATGTGGGACAAAAAACAAAAATAGGTAGTGACTTAGATATGCGTGCGTAGTTGATACGTATTTTCTTAGTCTTGATTACTTATTAATTATTAATGACCATGGATTACTTGGATTTTAATTTGCTTACTTCATTTGTAGATAACTATCAAGTATTCGCTGTTAATTTCTAGTGGTTAAACACAAAATTATTTCACCATTACACCTGTGGTAAAACACAAACTGTTCGTTGCTACACAGAGTGGTTTAATACAAAATTAGTCGTTGTTATATAAACTTATCTGCCATTGCCCATATTGGTTAAATACAGATTTGTTCGTTGTTATACATAGTGATTAAATACAAAATTAGTCGTTGTTATAAAAAATTATTTGTCATTACCCGTAGTGGTTAAATACAATTTGTTCGTTATTATACAAATTTTTTTTTTTTTTTTTTTTTTTTTACATATCTTATTTTAAGTTCACAATACAATGTTGCATTTTTATCTGCAAGTTTTTTTAGGAATATATATATTTTACAACTATTTATTTTAGAAATTATTTACCTAGATTATGACATTTGGTTGTGCTTACTTACTACGTTAATACCTACTGTTTCTATGTTTTGCTTAATTACAGAAATAAATGCTTGATTATATAATGCAAGAAAGTTACCTTGTTCTAAACCCCTTTTTTTATCTTTTTGTTGCTAAAGGATATTGGAACCTGATTGATTACCGTTTGTATTTTCTTGTTGAACTATATATTCTTCTAATTTATTATTTACGTATTCTGCGTCTAGTATATTAAATTCACTTATCTCTACATTTCGAGACAAAACAGGACTTGGAGGAGGAGCTGGTGGTTCAACTTTAACCGGTGGAAAACTCGGTGGCGAAAGGTTGTATCGAATGGTCTGATTCAATGGCCGCATCGGCACGTATTCCGGCTCCTTCTCCTCCTTCTTTCCAATTTTCTCTCGTTTATGAAGTTCCCCTATCTCTACATTTTGAAACAAAACAGGAGTCGGATGAGGAGCTGGAGGTCCAACTTTAACCGGTGGAAAACTTGGTGTTGCATAAACATGCGGTGGGGGTGAAAAGTTGTATCGAATGGTCTGATTTAATGGTCATATTGGCGCGTATCCCGGCTCCTTCTTCTCCTTTCCTGTTTTCTTTCGTTTACCCTGATACCACCTTATGGTAATTATAATTATGAGGATTACCGTAAATATAATAATTATAACACTTAAATATACGTCGACCTTGGTGTTATCAATACTAATTCTATGATAGGTAGATGGGGGTGCGGAATCCTTTTGTTCCCCTTCTATAATAACAAGTTGTAGAGGAGGTAAAATATAAACGTTGGATATCCTCATTAGATCAGAGGTACGGTACAATTTACTTTCAATTTCAACATAACATGGTTCAGGGATTATTATTATTCCCGATCGTCCTAAGGTCATAAATGAAAAATGCTCACCGCAATGTACCCGTACAGTTGTTGGCCGTGGGACTGAAAAGAACCATTGTCTGGGGTGAGCAGTTCTCACCAGCACCGCTTCATTGACCTCCTCATGCTGTATTTTACAAGTCTGATATATAGTATATTTTGGATCCACGAGCAATTCGCTTTCACATTGAAGTTTTTTAATAATTGGAGTTTTTCGTTCACACAAATAGTTAGACCTTAAACCTACGCATTCCCTTAAATCGTCCCGGTTAAGAAAGACAAACTCCTTTTTATCTTTAGAGACAGCGATATACTCGCTTCTAGGGCGAATGTAAGCCGCTTTCTTTAATTGCGTTAATGATAATTGAAATACTGGTACGGCTATCATTCTGTACAGAAGATATGGCTGTTTTTCGAGTATAGGCACTGTAATCTGTAATATTACTCTTCCTTGTATCACGATTATATCTGTTCGGGTTCCCTCCTCTAGTGTAGCAGCATTTATTTCTTCTATGGTAATTGGTGCTCTTCCTGGAGTTTGATGTTCAGCAATTTTAATCGCCTTTTCCATCACTCTAGTTGGTAAGGTAAATCGACGTGCTTCCATGAATTTGACTATTTCTTTCGCAAGATAAATGTTTTCTCCTACTAGTCGTATTGCCTCGTTCAGAATGTTTTCTATTTGTGATTGTTTAATATCCGTTACTCCAAATTCCTGCTGTATAATTGTCAAATTACTTTTAAGTAATAACACGTCTGTTGAAAATTGTCGTCTAGCACGATCTATTGCGTTGTCAGTTATTATTTTTCGTGTTTTATTTAGTACCATGCTTTCCTGATTCTCACGCCGCAATTGTTCGATATCCTGAAGAGTTTCAGCTGCTGTGTTGTTGCTTAGGTAGTCTTCGTTTTCTCGCTCCTGGAATGGCACTACCCATGGTGCATAAGAGTGTGCTAGATTCACATAGGCTATTTGTAACTGAGTCAGCTCTTCAATTTTCTCCTGGAAGACGTATTTTTGTTCAATCAACACTGGATCCGACAATCTTGTATAAGTATCTGTTTCAGAGATATTTTTCATTGCTTTAATAAAAAAATCTGTTGTAGAAAATACTACTCGGGCGTTTACTGATGTTATTATCTTCCATTCTTGCTTAATGAAATCCAAACCCCTGTCTTGATTAAAAATAATGCCTGGATTGTTGCGCTCAAGGATACGCACTTCTGGTGATTTTATGGCTGCTATTAAAGCAAGGGTCATCATGAAAAACACTGTCTTTGTCATCATTCTTAAAAAGAAAAAATAAAAAATGATTGCATATTATGTTTTACTCAGTACTCTCTCGAGGGCGTTTATGTGTCGTAGAAAGGTCGCAAGGCGGGGGTTCCATTGACTCTGAGGCATTTTCTAAAGCTCTTATTATTTCATTTAATATATCCTCGTCAGGGATATTGAGTTCTTCTAATGGGCTTATAACTGCATGGTTTCGAGTACTCTGCCTATCCGTAATAATCTCTCTCCTGCATTCTATATTCTCCGCGTTTCCTCTTATTAGATATGGATGCTTCTCGCCCCGGTGGTAGTTCATATAAATTTTCGCCAAGCTGGTGACGTACAAAATTAAATAAGGTAGTGTTGGCAGTATCCACCATATCATCGCTTAAAAATGCAACCACCGCGTTTCCTTCTGGAATCTTTAAACCCTTAATTTTTTCTATCGCGCAGCCTTGTATCTCTACATCCAATCTCCCTTTATTTACAAATGTTTGTTTTATGTTTTGTTTCAGAAAAGTTATTGGGATGCGACATAGTGAACATATTTTTACGTTGATTTTTATGCATGTGGCAATGGTAGCCCGTACCACTACTTGATTGTACAAGATGCGAGTGTATGGTCCAATTCTGAACTTGTAGCAATAGAGACATATTCTTGCTCCCACATGTTCATAATATACTAATTCGCGGTTCCTTAGTGGTATCTCATTGTAGTTGGCTCCTTCCATTCTTTTTAGAGGTGATGGGTTAAAAGTAACTAAAGAAGAAAGAAAAAATAAAAAAAAAATAGCGGATAAATGATAATGTTAATCAAAGATGTATGGAATATCTATGTTTAATTTTTCGTAAGTCTTCTAAACTGGAATGAATGCGTTTCGCGTGTCCCATCGCTTGATGTAGAGAAACGTAAATGTGCGGTTTACATATATAACGCTTAATCTCCGGACGCAGTCCGCGTAAAAATGTTTCGATAGCCATTTTTTCTCTAACTAACGAGGAATCGCATACCTCCCTAAACTCAACCTGTGATATTTTTCCTAAATTGTTGTATTCATGCAACATTTTTTCCATTCTACCGCAAAATTCATAAAAATCCTCATCACTTCTTTGAGCTGCCCATGCAAGTTTCATTCTTAAAGTCATTAGATTAGAAAACATGTTATGTTTTTCGGAGGGAGTTAGAGGCATTTTCCTTTATGAAAATAAAAACAAAAGTAATAAAAATGAAAAAATCTTGCTTACAAGACGGCTCAATCTACTTATTACTACGGTAATTACCCTCTTCTTTTTTTATTAAACTATTATTACAAAAGAATTAAACAAAATTACATTTAATAGATTTACATAAGCGCTACCATTAATCTAATTTCTTATTATTTATTTACTTTAATCAATTATTCATCGTCATTTGTACGATTATTCCGCGGTGGTAAGGATGGGATATCTGGGTCAGTTGCTAAAGTTGGATAAATTCTTGGTATTGTTGGAGTAGTACAGTTTACTTGTACTCCCTCCCCTCTCGCCGGAACCTGCACCACCGCGTGCTGGCTTTGAAATTTCGAAAAATCAGAAAATGACGGAGGCGGGGCTAGTGGTGTTGTTGGTGGAGCGCTCGGTGGTTTTTTTACAGAGCTATATTCTTCTTGAGCCCGCTTCTTTTCTTCCTTTCGAGTGGGCTTATGCCGTGCAGTGTGCAATAGCAATTGCGTTACCGAATTCCAAATGGCTCCTATAATATGAATTGACCAGCCATATAAACTATATAATGCATATCCATGCAGAATTGTATCAATTAAAAATTTTATTACACGACCTATCATAATTATTCCTATTATTCCTGCACTTATAGAACCGAAAGATAGAAATTGACCCCATATTTTTTTCCATATATCGTTCGCAAGTGCAGTTAATGCTTCCTCATCGAACAAGCGTGCTATAGACATACCATTTTTGTCCGTTGATCTGCCTGACATACCCATGGCTAAAGAATTCAACATTGCACCTCGCTCGACTGGAAACATTAAATGATGTCTTAACGCTTGTATATCTGACTGTGTGTAAATACCGCTTTTTGCTAATTCGAGAGGTTCAGTATAATTCCAATTGTTTTTTGTGGCTGGTTTGAGGATAGCGGGTTTAATTCCTTTTGTGGTACCATGAGGCAGTACCGTGTACCAATCTTCGCCTAGTAGAAACATAGGTGGGATCAATGGGTTGCAAGTAGTTTCAGTACCGTATTGCTTTAAAATATGTGTTTTAGGAGATAAAAAATAATTTTTTTCGTCTTTTACTACAGGCAACTCTTGATAGCACCTTGGTGTTTCTCGTCTTTGAACATCTATTTGCACACATTTCATTAAATGAACTACTTCCCCCGCTACCAAACCCATATAACCACTTTTTTCATTATTTGATAGGCGAACAGATCTGGTTCGGTACTTGCGATACTTAATGCGTTCGCTATAACTCTTTTTTCTAATTCGCATTTTTGCATAATTAAATCTCGATATAAGCGCTTTAATTCCCCTTTTATGTGTTTTTCGACATAAACAAATTTAGAATTAACCTATGCAAAGATATCCAAGTTATGTACTGTAGGATGTTTAATTTTTCCAAATGCTTCTATAGCAGGACCCTCAAAGAAAAATAATTTAGGATGTTCTGTGCGTATTAAGTCATATGAGCAAACTGAAATAGTACCGACTGCCGTAAATGCAAAAGTTATTTCGCTTGACTCCATTACATAAACTGGATGTCTCTCATTTCCTTCCTCTATTATTTTATTTACATACCCCGCGTATAATTCTGAATACTTATGTTCTTCGCATGATGACACCGGTAATGGTTCCCAGAAAGCGTACCCTGCTTCAATATCTATACATATGTCTTCGTTAAATTTGCAACGAGTACCTGATTTTAGTATAACCTCATTAGCATTTAAATTCACAGGAGTATAATAATCTTGTAAGGTTATTGTGACATAACCCATGACTACCGCATCATCGAATACTCCATACGGGTCGGAGTATGTACCTGGAGTACTATAATCTCCCGCCTGATCTATTTTCCCCACAAAAGTCATTGGATAAACGATAGTCCCATTATGTTTTAAATTTGAGATAAGCTCGTCGCGAACTCTATGGCTGCGATGCACATGCATTCGCCGACATTCTTCATTAGTAATTTCGTCTAGAAACTTAACTTCCCCCCTATTCTTGTCTTTTCGATGCGAGAATGCCCCACAATATGTAACTGAACGCTTAATTTCTACCTTACATAGTCTTACATGAGTGCTTCCAAAATCGTTCAATTGTAATAATCTATCATAAACCTTGGTAGTATTGACCACGGGCTCCGCTATGTCACATTCCCCGACGTTTATTAATGAAAATGTGGTGAGGTTCGAGACTTGCTGAGAGCAGTCGTAACCAATTATGGTATTAACTGTTTTTGATGTTAGCAGCAACGCTAGTACACAAAAAACGATTTTCATCTGCAAACATTACAAAGTATTAATCTTTTTGATTTCAAGAAAAGAAAATGGCAAAAATGCTCTATTTATCATAAAGAAAAAGAGAACATCATAGAAACTGCACTAATGTTAAAACAGTAACATATATCAAAATTAACTTAAAAAAAAATAATAGTTGGTTTAAAATAATAAAATTAATAGTATTACTAGTTTTCTCTTTTTCGCATTTTTGCTATTTATTAGTTATAATATATTTTGCGTTATATTTATAGTTATAATAATATATTTATAGTTATAATAATATATTTTGCGTAGTAAATATTAACCTACTACAACGTGCCATTATCAAAGAAATCGTGCTTATTATCCTTATTTATATATAATGCAACTTAGAAAGCAAGCGTAGGATTAGGTATGTTAAAGCAACGATTTAAGCTTGTTTTTGCTCTACATGTGATTTGCGCAGGCGATTAATGTGCACTATTTTACTTTTAGTACTACTTAATTGTATCCTCACATTTCCATTTACAGAAACGTCTAAAACTAAATACGGCCCCGTATATTGACTATCAAATTTGTGTGGTTTCGGTCCCTTTTGCAACCACACGTAGTCCCCAATTTTTAATGTTAAATGATTTACTTTTCTGTCATAGTATTTTTTGATCTTATTTTGGCTCGCAATAAATTTTCTCTTGCTATATTTTGCAAGTAGTTTATTCGTGTTATGAGAGTTTCCATATAGCCCTTATAAGTAGGCGCTAGATCCTCACTTTCTATCGGCTCACTACCTGGCGTTCGAGCTAAACGACCAAATACTAATTCGAAAGGTGAGTGCCATGTTGCCTCACTTATGCCTGTGTTAAAATTAAATGTTGATAACTCTATATAGTCATCCCAATCCGACTTATTTTCTTGCACAAAAAATTTTAAAAACTCGATAAGACTTGAATGTGATCTCTCCAAGGACCCATTTGTTTGTGGATGAAAAGCCGTAGTGTTGACTTGTTTGATTCTAAATCTTTTTGCCACTCGTTTCATTAATTTGCTCATAAAATTAGTGCCCTGATCCGTTAAAATAACTCGCGGTGCCCCGAACACACATATGACCCTCTTAATTAGACTGTTTGAAACGTCTATTGCTGTAGTTTGTGCTAATGGTTCCGCTATTGCAAATTTCGTAAATAAATCTTGGAAGGTTAATATATACTTATTGCCTTTATTAGATCTAGGCAATGGCCCTACAATATCCATACTAATGCGATCCATCGCATGTGCCCCAGAGTTAGTAATAATCATTGGCACACGTGTTTTTACCCTGACTAATTTTTTTAATTGACACTGCACACATTTTCGAATAAAATCCTGTACATCTTCTTTTAAATTTTCCCAGTTGTAAGCTTGTTTAATTCTTTTGTATGTCTTAGTAACTCCCCTATGTCCGCCTATTACCGAGCTGTGTGCTTCTTGCATAATGGGGTCCCTTTCCTCGAGGGAGGATACCTGACTATCCCTAAACACACTACCAGTTTGATGGTACTCTTAGAAAATGGATCTCTTAATTTTCTTATTACTTGTTCCCATTCTAAATTTTCTATTATTTCCGTTTTTGCTATACTTATCGACCGCGCGTCGATTTTGTTTAAGATTGGTAGTAAATTAGTACAAAGTAAACTTAAATTATTGTTTATTATGCTCAAGCCTACTCTGTTTTGCGTACGTAGTGGCATGACTATGTGTATTTTAGAATTTGTTTTTATAACTTCTGGTATTCCTATTGTTAAATTTTTAAAACGTGGGAGCTTGTTCTGTAATTTTAATTGCATGGCACCGTCGTCGCATGGTTCACCTTCGGATGTAACAAAATACAAATAATTATCTTTTCTCATAAATAATTTTTCACGGCAGAAAATAGTTGAATGAGTCGGGTTTAAATTTTCCAACATAATTTCATCTTCCATCTCCCCGTTTTCTTTCGATAGTTTGTCTCTCTCCTCTTCCTCCGAGAGAAGGTTACTCTTATTCATGTTGGTCTGTGGGTCACCCCTACTTCGTGTTTCGTTCAGTATGCTATTGTCTTCCTCGCCTTCGGTTCCCGCTGATGCGGTAATATGTTGTGCATCTCTACCGCTGACCTTTTCCTTTTCTATTACGCATTTATTTTTATCGTTTTTCGGCAGTTTTTTCTTTTCTGCTTCAATGTTTTCTTTGTTCCGCTCACGGGCTATGCGTCCCCTCGTGACCATATTATGAACGCACTCCTCCCCCGTTTGTTCGGTGACCGCCTCTTTTTCTTGCTCTTGCTCTTTTAGTTTTTCAGCCAGGGCAGCCCTTCTTGTGACAATTAACACTCGATCCACCGGATTTCGAGAGAGAGTATCCGCTACATTCATTCTCCCTGGTCTGTATATCACCTCAAAATCATATTCGGCCAGTGTTAAACGCCACCTCATAATACGTGAATTTGGATCTTTATGTGTCTGCATCCATACTAGAGGGCGATGGTCAGTAATTACATAGAATTTTCTCCCAAAAAGATAAGGTCTAAAATGTTTTATAGAAAATACCAACGCTAGTCCCTCTTTATTGAATGTATCCCATCTTCCCTCTACCTCTGATAACACACGTGAGACATATGCAACTGGTTGATCATAGCCTATTTTACCCTGAGATAAAATTCCTCCTATCGCATAACCCGATGCGTCTGTAGTTAGGTTAAAAGGTAGTTCGAAATTTGGAAAAGCTAATATAGGTTCTTTACATAATTTATCACGTAGAATTTCAAAAGCATACTGCGTATCATCGGTCCATTTAAATTCCATTTCTTTTTTTAATAAGTTTGTGAGAGGTTTAGCTATTTTTGAAAATTGATGAATGAAGCGTCTGTAATAGCCTGCTAAACCTAAAAATTGTTTAATATTTTTTGCGTTTTTTGGCACTGGATAATTCCGAACAGCTTCCAGCTTCCTTGGATCTGGCCTTACACCCTCTGCGCTTATTAAATGCCCTAAATAAGTTACTTCTTTTTTGAAAAATTCACATTTTTCCGGTTGTACTTTTAATACCGCCTTTCGTAATCTGATGAATAATCTTTCTAATCTTTGTATGTGTTCAGCAAACGTGCGTGAGTAAACAATTATATCGTCAATAAAACAAAATAATTCCTTATTAACTAAACCCGCGAGCGCTATAGATAGTGCTCTTGAAAATGTCGCCGGCATAGTTCTTAGCCCAAAACTACCTCGATTAAAGTGATAGAGCCCACCATTTGTCACAAAAGCTGTTTTGTGGCGGTCGCGCTCATCGATATCTAACTGATGGTAGCCTGATGCGAGATCGAACACAGAGAAGTATTTTGATCCTCCCAACTGGTCAAGTATTTCGTTAATATTTGGAAGAGGAAATTGATCATCGAGTGTTTTTTCGTTTAATTTTCGATAATCAATTACCATTCTGTACTTTCTATTGCCATGTATATCTTCTTTCTTTGGTACTAAAAAACAAGGACTAGAGTATGAAGATGTAGAAGGCTCAATTATGCCATTTGCCAATAACTCTGCAACTTGTCTTTCTATCTCGTTTTTATGCACTGGTGGCAATCGAAACTGTTTTGAAGTAACTGGCACTTCATCTACGGTTGGGATAGTTAATTTTAATATAGGTGTAGCCGTTAATTTTTCACCCGGAATGTGAAAAATATCGCTAAATCTTTCTATTAATTTTGTTATCTCTGTACGCTCTTCTGACAGCAAATGTTCAAAACGTAATAAAGATTTAATCTGACCGACGCGTTCGTTTGACAAAACTCTTTCTACCCGACAAATTACATGTTTCTCAATTTTTGAATTTGTAGATTTCCCTTTAAGAAGTTTTTTCCACTTTTCTATTACTTCTAAACAATCATCAATCAGATATGTGCACGATGAGTCGTCGAATGATCTGAGCTCAAAATGCGTTTTTAAATCGCGAAACATTTTGTAGTGCTCGTTAAAAAACTCATTCTTATTTATTATCTTCAACAATATTTCAATTAATATTTCTATATCTTCGGCATTATCATACAAAATACTGTAATTTGCTTGGCTTTGATTGAGTAACTTTTGTAACATTATCAATCTTTCAAAAATGAACTCCTCATTAATTCCTTGATTGTTACTTGTATTAAAATTTGCTTTGTCTTTCTTTTTCTTAGAATTATCTCCAGAATTTAATTTAGCATTTATATCCAAACTTGATTCCTCTTTCCCTTTTGAGTTAGAATTTTTATTTTGTTCTGAATTTCTTTTCGAATTTTCGTTTGCACTCGAGTTTGTTTTAATCCAAGACGAAAAATTTTCTTTAGAGTTTGATTTCAAATTTTCTTTTGAATTTGAAAAATTTTTATTAGAATTTGGATTTGAGCTAGGATTTTTATTAGAGTTCGCACTCGAGTTAGGATTTTGATAAAAATTCGCAATTGAGTTAGAATTTTGACAAGAATTTGCATTTAAGTTAAAATTTTGATAAGAATTTGTAATTGGGTTAGCGTTTTTACAAGAATTTGTACTTGTATTGAGATTTTGACAAGAGTTTGTACTTGAGTTAGGATTTTGACAAGAATTTTTATTCAAGTTAGAATTTTGATAAGAATTTATGATTGAGTTAGAATTTTGACAAGAATTTGTTCTTGCATTAGGATTTTGACAAGAGTTTGTAACTGAGTTAGAATTTTGATTTACTTTGTGATTTTCTTTTGAATTTAATAAATTAACGTCTTCATTAGAATTTGATATAAAAGTAGAATTTGATTTAGAATTTTCATTTGAATTTGATCTAAAAGTAGAATTTGTTTTCGAATTTTCGTTTGAATTTAACAAACTAAATTTCACATCTCTCAAGTGGAGATTTTCGTCAGCGTTTGAGCTAACTCCAATAATTATTTTTAAATTTTTATAAGAGTCCAATTTTAATGTGACATTTTGATTTGCAAAATTTATTTCTTTTATATTATGTAAACTTAAAATCTCTTCTGTTTCAAGTTTAGCTTGCTCCCGGTTGCTGGTGACCGTTCTTATTTCGATAAAGTTACTTTTGACCTGTGTTGGAGTTTGGGGTTCCACGGGAAAATTTAGGAGTCGAAAAACTTCCTCTTTATTCTGACTTAGAATTTTTTTATAGCTTCAGCCGTATCTTCAGTTTTCTTTTCACTCCTATTTTTATGTTTTATAATTTCCGAGTATACTTCCTCCGCTGTATCATTCTGGTCTACTTTGTGTGCGTAATTAATGCGTTTACTAGAATTTACTAAAGTTTTTTCATTTTTTTCATAGAACGGAATAGACAAATCACCAATGATCAGTTGCTTAGTTCCATAGTCGATTTTTGTTCCTAACTGAGAGAAAAAATCACTCCCTAGTAATCCATCTTCGTTTATTGGAAAATCGTTATTCACAATATGAAATTCAATGGCGAATTTAAAAAATATAGTTTTATTTTACCTAAAGTAAAAATGCTACTGTCTGTTATGCCTTTCAATTCCAAAATTTCATTTTTATTAATTGCTGTTTTTTCAGCTAAATTGTTCTTTTTTAACAGATTTGGTCCCGCGCCTGAATCTAATATTAAAAACATTTCTCTGTTATTACTCGGATTACTAAAGGAAATTATTGGTGATTTGCTATTTTCGCTTAACCGAACGTGTCTTTGGATGATTGCGGATTGTTCTGCTTTTCGTCTGGGCGCTTTACAAAGTCCGTCTCCCGTCTCGCGCCTTGTTGACGGGGACTCTGACTGTTTCCCGCCTGTACTTGTGTATTTCTCTGACTATTGTTGTATGCGAGTTTTCGACAGTTTATTATTTCATGCCCCTCTTTTTTACAATATCGACAAAATAATTTCGTTAGTTCATTATTTGAAAATGTGGCGTTCTGTCTTTGTACATATTGGTCCCCCGTATTTCGTGGAGCCTGCGCGGGTCTATCCTGTGTCCATTGTGTCGGCGCGCCCGATCTCCGCGGGTCCACCCAGGTAGGTAATGGTTGCCTATTTTGGAAGTTTGGTGGTTTCCCTGTGTATTGCCAGCAGTTTAAAGCAATATGACCTCTTCTGTTACATATTTGACACGTTTCTATAGTTTTACTATCCACTAAATATATTTTATCTTCTCTTGAAGAATTAGTTTTCTTTTCTGTAATTATTTTAATAGTGTCATTTAATTCTTCTGGCTCATAACACGCGAAGTCCCTTTCGATTTCTATTGCTTCCGCAGTGGCCTTTTCTAAAATTCTTGCTTCTCCCATGCGTGCTTTAATTACCCAATGTAAACCTCGAATAAAAAATTTTACCAAGTCTTTTTCCAATGCTTTTTGAGAATCTCGCGTAGATCTCTTCTCACGATGTTCTGACTCAGTAATTTCGTGTCCTATCGCACGCACTCTATTTGAAAAAACTACTACGCTTTCATCGCGTTTTTGTTTTAGACTAGCTAATTCCCCGTGTAGTTGGTGATACGTTTTAGCCGAACCGAAAATATTGTCGAAAAAATTCGCTATATCATTTATTGATTCAAATATCTTTTTTGCTGCACTTTTTAGTGCCTCGCCGTATAAACGTAATTTTATTAATTTTGCTAAATCTACCTCAAATTGTTCTGGGATAATGCTACATGCTTCCCGACAGCCTTGTATAAATTGTGTTAAAGGAATATTTACTCCATTATATTTCGGAATTAATTCTAACGCGTCCTTAATTGACAACGGCCTAACTTGCCCTAGGGTACTGTTTCCGGAAAAATTATTCATCCTTTGTGACAAGTTATACTTTGGATTTATCAAATATGTATCCGAATTAAATGGTGTGCTGTATTTAAGCTGATCGTTAGGTAAAAAAAATTTTCGCCGTTTCCTGAACTTATTTTATTTTTTTCCTCGTCTGATGATTTTTGTAAAGATGTTTTATTGTTTTTTAATATGGAATAAAATTTTGTGTTGTCGGCCGTAATTTCTGGATTATCGAAACTTATGTTGTTGATTATTAATTCCGATGTTGCCGTTACAGCCCCCGTGATATATTCGATAATATATTTTGGATCGATTCTTTGATTTATTAAATCTCCGAGCGCTACAATTAAATATTTATCTTTACAACATTCTATTATATCGTCTTTACTAACATGATCTGTTAAAATTTCAATAAGTGATTCTATTCTTTTATCCTTTGTTTGCACTTCCGCGTCTAGAAAACCGCTTTCGTTACGGCTTTTAAAGAAATCTAAAATATTTGTTAGCGTTTGTCCCTCTGGTAAGTTAGGTTTTAGTTTTAACGCCTGTTTTAGCAGAATAGCCTCTGCTTCTTCATCACGCCTATCGTCACCTTCCTTGGCTACCGACATATCATTCAAGCCCGCAAAACAAAAACTATCTGCCTAATACTTTCTAAGGAGGGGCCCCCAATTGTTACGTCCGAGTTGCGTAACAATAACAATAAGAATGTTAGTCTAATGGCTAAAAGCGCGTGATGAGACTTTTCCCGATTCGGACACAATGTGCATTGCTCCAGGATGGGACGGCAGGTAGGAAAATGAAACTGACACGCGGTACGCCTCGAGACAGTGTGTAGAATTTTAATGACTTACCTTTAGAATGTCGAACAGCTTTGTGACAATCTGCACGCCCGCCGTGACCCTTACAATGTCAGTGGTCAGTTGTCGCTCCGTGGGGGTCTTGTCAGAAGAACGCAGGAGTGAGGAGTTTAGGACTATTAAGGTCACGAAAAACTTAACACGGATTAATATATAAATTTAACGTTTATTGTGAAATGGGCTCAACTAAGTAAAAATTACAATTGCACGAGGTGATGCGTAGTCTACGCGAGTTGGCTTCTAAGTCAGTCATACCAGCAGTCTTCGCCGCCTTTTAAAGGTAAAAAGTTGTAAATCTTCGTGCCGTCGCCTTTTTGATTTGCCTAGGTGTTGCTGTCCCACTCTTCTCGATGATCTTTGATGATTTCGGCGGCGCACCCTTTGATTTTAGAATACGCTACGCATATCGGGTGGGAGTGAAGGGAAAAGGCAAGAAAACTGACTCTAGCTTGATTCAGTATTGTGCGCTGGAGTACTAATGCTTACTCCTCTAATTGGCGGCGAATCTCTGATGCTTGAGTGGATGTGCGTTTTGATAGCGTGTTAGGCAATAAAAAAAACGCGTAAAACTGCACCAGGGGAGTGGCACACACTTAAGAATGAAAGGAAAACTAAAGGAAACCGCGTCTTCGTGCCTCCGTTTGAGGATCTTTTTGGTAACTATTCTTTCTGGATGGCGGCATCTTTTGAGCGTTTATGCGTATCCCCCTTTTTTTTTATCGTGTGGGAGAATATGAAGCAAGCGGCAATGCAGCAGGTTCGTTGGGAAAGATGAAGAGAGGAAGGAAAACAGCGCACACCGGCAACCACATCGGCAACGTCGCACGACGCGACAATACAGAAAAAAGCCAAAATGATATGTTATTGTTGTGAAAATTTCAACGAATAAAAGTGCTCAGTTAATCTAATTTTATAATTTTCTCACGGAGGGAGACGTCAAAATGTTTCAGAGGATTTCTCAGCAAATATTTTTCTACACAAGATTCAGATAATTATTTGAAAAAGTATACAAGAATGTTAAGAAAGCTTTTATTATCAGTAATTATAGTTCATAAACTGATTGTTTTTAATTTTACAAGATGTGTGGCAATCATGAGTTATTAAATTAAGCTGTTTTATATTTTCTACTATAAAAGAATATCGAGAAAGCTTTTTTCTCCCAATGATTCTTAGTTCACAAACTTTTGTTTTTAATTTTGCAAGAGGTGTCTGATAGATTATTAATTCAAGTGGTTTCTAGTGAAAACTTCAACGAATTCAAGTGTAGAAAATAATGTAATTAATGATTGGCTTATGGTGAGGGGCGCCAAATGTTTCAGAGAAGCCATTTGTTCTGTGAATATACAGTACATGAAACCATAATATAAATTACTGTAATGGCTACATTTTGAATCTGCAACCAACATTTTAATTTGCTAGCTGATTGCGATGCAATAGTATGATTATTAGATCTAGTACCCTTGCAAGTCTTTGATAAAATATTATGAAAAAGAAATATGTGGATTTCAAAATAATGAAATGAATTCCAGCTTTAGAATATGCAATAGAAGGCTAAAGGTAAATTTTAGCACAAATTTAATAATGTAATAATAATTTGTCAAAAAAACAAAAGCAGATGGATGCATAAGAGTGTTTTGTAAAAACACTTAGTATCAGGTTCTGTTACGTAAGGGTAGTTAACTTGGCAAACTTTGAGCTTCGCATTTTGTAAAGGCTAGAGTATTAGGTCATTTCAGAGAAATAGATGCGAAAAAATAGTTTTTAAAAAACTTTGTACCGCCTGCTCTATGGAAATGGCAGTTGACATGAGAACTCAACTTCTCAGCTAATTTTGAGCTTCAAGTTTTATAAAAGCAAGAGAATCAGGTGATAAATACTAATAAAAGTTTAATGTTTTTATCCAAACAATCTTGCTCTCAACAACTGTCCAACTCTCTACAAAGAACTTGACTGAATGCTTAAATGTTTTTTTGAAACAATTATAATAAACACTTCTAAAAACTATTTTTTAAAGTATTTTCTATAATTCCTATAAAAACATTTTCTATATCTCACAAAACTGATTTTTGCTATTAGCAGTAATTATTCTCATTTTTAAATTATCTCTTTATTTCTTTACAATATTTGTTTGTATGTATTTGCTATAAAGATGTTATATTTTCTTACAAAAATCATTTTTTTTAACTGTAGTATTACTCATTAAATTAAAGTTGAGTACTTTCAATAACAGAATTATTTCTGTAAATTATTCATTATTATATTTTCTCTACAAAATATCTCCAAAAATGGTCCATTTCTGTATCTTTTAAAAAATCGATTAATAAATTATTTTACAAAACTTCTACAATCCTTTACAAATTTTTGCAAGCAACGAGAAATTCTTTTCCAAAACCTTTACAATCACTTTACAAAAACTTTTACAAACCATAAGAATTTTTTCGGAAACCATAAGAATTATTTTCCGAAACCTATACAATATCCTAAAAAATTATTTACGTTTTATTTTATGAAAAGGAATTCTACGAATAAATAATAAATGTTTGCGTTCTAAAGTCGAAATAAATTTCTTTCACGCGGATACTGAAAGTCAAACCCAAAAAAATTGTGAAATCAATTAAAGTGTAGTTTTATACTTAACAAACATTATTTATAACGTAGTTTTACTCTTAAAAAGTTGTGAAATCTCTTTAAAAAATTTGTTTACAAAAGTAAAAACTTATAGGCAAGAATAAGTTTGGTTACTATTCTACATGTTTATACTTAACAAACATTATTTACTAAACTCTCCCACCCTCTCTTCCCCCTCTCTCTCTCCCACTGTACCAAAAACTTTAATGAGACCTTAAGGGGGTGTCAAACTCCATTCTGCGATTTGACCGACCCATAGGTCGGTAAGGTAGGAAGTACATACTATTGATGAAATATGACACAAGCGCCATCTCTGGTAAATCGTAATAGATTTTAACATAGATGGCGCTACATATTTCAAAAATATTAAAGATACGCGTTTTTTTATTACAAACAATTGTACGTATTTCGTGTATACGTATTTGTTTTTATAATTAATTATCCGTATTTTGCGTATACGCATTTTTATTGTTAATAATAGTGCGTATCTCACATATATACGCATATTTATTACAAATAATTTTGCGCATTTCGCCTATACGCATTTTATAATAAATAATTTGGTGTATTTCGCCGATACACATATTTTATTCTAAATAATTATGCGTATTTCACTTATACGCACTTTTCAGTGTTATCAATTGTGCGCATTTCGCCTATACGCATTTTATAATAAATAATTTGGTGTATTTCGCCTATACACATGTTTTATTATAAATAATTATGCGTATTTCGCTTATACGCACTTTTCAGTGTTATTAATTGTGCGCATTTCGCCTATACACATTTTATAATAAATAATTTGGAGTATTTTGCCTATACACATGTTTTATTATAAATAATTATGCGTATTTCGCTTATACGCACTTTTCAGTGTTAGTAATCGTGTGCATTTTGCCTACACGCATTTTATAATAAATCATTTTGTGTATTTCGACTATACACATGTTCTATTATAAACAAATGTGCGCATTTCGCCTATACACATTTCTTATAATAATGAGATGCAGATTCATCACTTTATTATATAGTCTCAGTTATTATTGACATTTCAAAATTCAGGACGTCGCCTCGCATAATTGCAAATGCTTTCTTAAAAATTGTAGTGCGCTTCGTACGTTTTTGTGTCCCGGTGAAGGGACAGATCGGATGCGAGGTCTAGGTGTTTAGATGGCCGATGATGGAGTCCGAGTTATGCGCTCCATAGGTTTTTGTACCCAGGTGTTGAGACAGCTCGATTACGAGGTCTAGCTGTTCCAGGTGGCCGGTGATAGAGTGTAAGTGATGCGTTCCGAAGATTTTTGTGTCCAGATGTCGGAACAGATCGTATGCGAGGTCTGAGCGTTCCAGGTGGACGATGATGGAGTTTACGTGATACGCTCCGTAGGTTTTTGTGTCTAGAGACCAAGACAAATCGAATGCGAGGTCTAGGTGTTTCAGATGGCCGATGATGGAGTCCGGGTAGTGCGCTTCGTAGGTTTTTGAGTCCAGGTGTCGGGACAGTTCGAATGCGAGGTCTAGCTGTTCCAGGCGGCTGATGATACGCTTCGTAGACTTTTGTGTGCAGGTGTTTTGACAGATCGGATGCGAGGTCTAGGTGTTCCAGACGGCCGATGATGGAGTTCGGGTAGTGCGCTCCGTAGGTTTTTGTGTCCAGGTGAAGGGACAGCTCGGATGCGAGGTCTAGGTGTTGCAGATGGCCGGTGATGTAATCCGGGTGATGCGCTCTGAAGGTTTTTGTGTCCAGGTGTCGGGACAGATCGGATGCGAGGTTTAGGCGTTCCAGGTAGCCGATGATGGAGTTTACGTGAAGCGCTCCGTAGGTTTTTGTGTCCAGAGGCCAGGACAAATCGAATGCGAGGTCTAGGTGTTCCAGATGGTCGATGAGTCCGGGTAGTGCGCTCCGTAGGTTTTTGTGTCCAGGTGAAGGGACAGGTCGGATGCGAGGTCTAGGTGTTTAGATGGCCGATGATGGAGTCCAATTTAATATTATGATTTTCAAAATATTACCTGCATCTGAAATTTTGTGGCACAGTACTGCACTTTTTTGTACATATTCTGGATATAGTTTACAAAATTTCTACTAAGAGATAGTTTAGATTTGGTTTTTATTTTTTTGGTTGAGGGTTTAATTGTTTATTGAAATTTAAACAAATTTCAATCTATTTAGTTTTTTATGAACAAAAAATGTTCCTCAAATTTTAGGTCGATATTTGCAAAAATAAAAAAGCTATGCAATATTGAAAATTCAATTTTTTTGCAATTTTTGGTTAAAATCCAAGTTTATTCATTTTTTAACTGAAAATCTTGAAACTTTTTGTATAGTACATTGATTGGCAAAAGGTTTGAATTTTTTCTGTAGAATGTGACAGTATTTATTTTATGACCCTTTTTGAAAGTCTCTGATTGGCTGCTTCTTAGTATACCTTCATCAAAGGATATTGAGGCTGCGGCCAAATATTCTTTATTCGACAAACTTTTTTTGTATTCTTCTTCGAAAACCCTTCAAAATGCTTTTTTTGATCAATGCTGGCCGAGCAAAGGGAAAAAAGTGACAATTTTTTGAAATATCAAGAAAAATCCATAATTTCAATTTTTGATAACATGATTAATGAAACTGAATATTATTCATACATCTTATGGCATGGACCGTACCACTGAATTTTGTTAGAGCATCAAATAGAACATTAGAAATATCTATTTTCAATAATATTAGGCTTACACAATAAGTAATAACTAATTATGAATTAATAATAAATTAAGCTATAGAGGTTAATTACTATAAAGCTGTCAAAATGAAATCAGGCAACAGACTGATAATTTCATTCATAATTAGGTATCGCTTATTGTGTAAGCCTAATATTATTGAAAATAGATATTTCTAATGTTCTATTTGATGCTCTAACAAAATTCAGTGGTACGGTCCATGCCATAAGATGTATGAATAATATTCAGTTTCATTAATCATGTTATCAAAAATTGAAATTATGGATTTTTCTTGATATTTCAAAAAATTGTAACTTTTTTCCCTATGCTCGGCCAGTATTGATAAAAAAGCATTTTGAAGGGTTTTCGAAGAAGAATACAAAAAAAAAATTGGTCGAATAAAGAATATTTGGCCGCAGCCTCAATATCCTTTGATGAAGGTATACTAAGAAGCAGCCAATCAGAGACTTTCAAAAAGGGTCATAAAATAAATACTGGCACATTCTACAGAAAAAATTCAAACCTTTTGCCAATCAATGTACTATACAAAAAGTTTCAAGATTTTCAGTTAAAAAATGAATAAACTTGGATTTTAACCAAAAATTGCAAAAAAATTGAATTTTCAATATTGCATAGCTTTTTTATTTTTGCAAATATTGACCTAAAATTTGAGGAACATTTTTTGTTCATAAAAACTAAAAGAAAACGAGTTTTGAGGGATTTTAAAATTTTGAGCTGCTGACTTCACGTGAAATATCCCATATACCTGAAACAACAGGTGGGTGTAACAAAATTTGAGACCAAGGGTTGAACTTCAAATGAACCTGAGTATGGTATATAAATTGATCCGCATTTTAAAATATACACCTTCCATCATATAAACGCATAACTACAAATTGAACATTTTAACAAAATTTGTATTATTAGAAGTATTGTCATTAATAATTACTTTGCATTATACTTGTCATGCTACTGAATGATTGGCAAAAGTAGAGCTACTATAATTTCATTGAGCTAGGCTCATAAGTTTCTTTAGCTTCTTTTCAAATTTTATGAGTTTTGTTGAAAAAAAACGGAAAAGAATTAATTTTATGTCAAGACATCTAGTTTCTTATAAATAGATAACTAAATAAACTCATGTAATTGTAATTTTTTTCTGTTATAATTAAATATGTTCGCCCATACACCTTTCCTTATAACTAATAATTGTGCGTATTTCGTCTATACGCATTTTTGCATTATAAACAACTGTGCGTATTTCGCTTATACATATTTTTGATATTGTAAATAATTGTGCGTATTTCGCTTGTACGAATTTTTTATTATAAATAATTGTGCGTTTTTCGCCTATACGCATTTTTGTATGATAAATAATTGTGCGCGTTTCGCATATACGCATTATTTATTATGAATAATTGTGCGTATTTCGCCTATACGCATTTTAATATTTACTATTTTTTTTATTACAAACACATGTCAATTTGAACGTAATTACGTTCGAATAAGTATTTATTTATAATCACGATTTTTATTTATAGTATACAATTACGTGATTAGTAATACTTTAAGTTTTGACATGTCCAACACCTATTAGCCAAAAACTACGGAGCGCACCACCTAAATATCGTCACCGGCTTCCTCGAAGACCTGGACCACGTATTAGATGCGCCCTGATATCCAAACGCAAAAGACTACAAAGCGCACCACCTAGACCTCGTCATCGGCTACCCTGAACACCTGCACTGCGTATTAGATGCGCCCTGATATTTTAATGCAAAAAACCTATACTCCATCATCGGCTACTACCACAAAGACCTAAACCACGCATTTGATACGTTCCAACATCTAGAGACAAAAAACTACGGAGCGCACGACCTAGACATCATCATCAGCTACCCCGAACACTTTGACTACGTATTAGATGCGTCCTGGGATCTAAACGCAAAAAACTTCGGAGCGCATCACCTCGACTCCATCATTGACCACCTCAAAGACCTAGACGACGCATTCAATGCTTTCAATTATCGATAAGTAACACTTCCTTATAATAGTTGTCATTTCCGTATTAGCAGGTAGCAACCGTTACCGCTATAGTATTTCTCCCTTACAATTGAAGGTGGAAGCAATGTATACTAAAATCGTGTGACGCTGTTACGTCGGTATATGCCGCTGATCCAACGATCGTATAATTGTGTAACTGTTGTAGTATGAAAAGCAACATACCTTAAAAGTATGGGTCCCTTACTAAGATTGCTAAAACCACCTTACTTATATAGTAAAGGAACTCCTATACTCCACGAGTAAGCCGTTTTCACTGTAGCAGTAAGAGTTTTCTTTCCGTGTGCACCCGCAGAAAACTGTTACTTTTTGGGGAGATATAATTCGTACCTAAAAATCAGGTGTGCCCTAAATACTGACATTAGTCTAGGCACCAGGGGGGTTTCCGTGGCCGATGGATGTCCACGCCTCCACCAAAGCTTTTCTTATGTATTTTTGTCTGCTGATTCTGAATTTCGAAGGTGGACAGTCGCCAGAATGTTAGTTTTTTGTTATTAACAATTTAATTGTTTAAACTGCGGCCAAATCAATATGATTAATTATAACTGAATCCTAACTGTCTAAAACTGTAGTAAATTGATCTAGAATTATGCACGTTTGCGCTCGAATTCGCGACTTATTGCACTAAATTTGCAATAATTCGGGTTCTAATCAAAATTTTTCAATTCTGAAAAAACGAGCATATTCTAGATCAATTTACTACAGTTTTAGGCAGTTAGGATTCAGTTATAATTAATCATATTGATTTGGCAGCAATTTAAACAATTAAATTGTTAGTAACAGAAAACTAACAGTCTGGCGACGTTCCACCTTCGAAATTCAGAATCAGCAGTCAAAAATACGTAAGAAAAGCTTTGGTGGAAGTGTGGACATCCATCGGCCACGGAAACCCCCCTGGCGCCTAAACTACATCTCGAGTCTGTCGCGGGAGCGCAGACATTCAAGTATACCTTCGTCGTCCCTTCTCCGTCGTGTCCGCCTAGGTGATGTCCTCGGGAAGTGGTAGTTGCGTTGGCTGCCCTCGAGGAGAGTAGAATGATATGAAGACCTGTTGTCTTCTGCAGGAGCTCTCCGCCTAGAGCAAAACAAAATATATTAATAATGTTTTAGGCAGTGGGGATGAGGAGAGCAGTATCAAACTGCCAGGAACAGAGGATTAGACAGATGGAAAGGTGGAGGCTAGGTTCGGCTATACTACAGGATAAAGTCCAAATCCGAAGTGAAGTACTTACTCGAGTCTGTCACGGAAGCGCGAACTACATTCAACTACACCTTCGCCCTCCCTTCTCCGTTGTGTTCGCCTAGGTGATGTCCTCGGGAAGTGGTAGTTGCGTTGGCTCTCCTCGAGAAGAGTAGAATTATATGAAGACTTGTTGTCTTCTACAGGAGCTCTTCACCTAGGACAATACAAAATATATTAATAATGTATTAAGGAGTAGGGATGAGGATAGCAGTATCGAACTGCCAGGAACAGAGGAGTAGACCGATGGAAAGTTGGAGACTAGGTTCGGCTGTACTACAAGATAAAGTCCAAATCCGAAGTGAAATACTTACTCGAGTCTGGCACAGGAGATCAAACTATATTTATATACACCTTCGCTCTCACTTCTACGATATGTTTGTCTAGCTGATGTCTTCAGGACGTGGTAGTTGTGTTGGCTGCCCTGGAGGAGAGTAGAATTATACGAAGACGTGTTATCTTCTGCAGGAGCTCTTCGCCTAGGGCAAAACAGAATATATTAATAAAGTGTTAAGCAGTATAGGAATGAGGATAGCAGTATCGACCTGCCAGAAACAGAGGGAGTAGATAGATGGAAAGTTAAGATATCTGTAGAAAATGGAAAGGGTCTTTGGAATGAAAAGTCGAAAAAGTGCATGTGCATTTCCAACTAAGACCTCATCACTCTCGCTTAAAGTTTACCAGAATGTTAACACACAATCCAATACATGTTGAGGCATTGTATATTAAATTTTAGATCTTTTCAATCAGCCAGTGTAGGCGAAATAACTTTTTTTCTTGAACATTTCTTAAAAAGAGCATACAAATTGCAATATCTCCACACTTGCTAATTATTTAGATTTGAAACTTGATAAACAATATCCCTCAGCATGTATTACATAGTGTGTGTAAAGTTTGAAATATTTGTAGAGAATGGAAAGGGATCTTTGAAATGAAAAGTCGAAAAAGCGCGTGTGCATTTCCAATGTAGACCTCCTCACCCTCGCTTAAAGTTTATGAGAATGTTTACACACAATCCAGTACATGCTGAGGCATTGTATATTAGGTTTCAGATCTACTCAATCAGCCAGTTTGGAGGAAATTACTTTTCTTTCTTAAAAATTTCCTGAAAAAGCACAAAAATTGCAATATCTCCAGACTTGCTAATTATGTAGATCTGAAACTTGATAAACCGTCCCTCAGCATGTATGCCATTATGTATGGAAAGTTTAAGATACTTGTAGGGAATGGAACGGGATCTTTGGAACGAATTGTCGAAAAGCCGCATGTGCATTTGCGACAAAAACCTCCTCACACTTTCTCATAGTTTACCAGAATGTTCTCACACAATGCAATGCATGCTGAGGCATTGCATATTGAGTTTCAGATATACTCCATCAGCCAGTTTGGAGGAAATGACTTTTCTTTCTTAAAAATTTCCTGAAAAAGCACAAAAATTGCAATATCTCCAGATTTGCTATTTATGTAGATCTGAAACTTGATAAACTGTCCCTCAGCATGTATTGCACGGTGTGTGTAAAGTTGAAGATATGTTGAGAGAATGGAAAGGGATCTTTGGACTGAAAAGTCGAAAAAGCGCAAGTGCATTTCCAACTAAGACCTCCTGACCATTGCTCAAAGCTTACCAGAATGTTAACACGCAATCCAATACATGTTAAGGCATTGTATATTAAATTTTAGATCTTTTCAATCAGCCAGTGTACGGGAAATAACTTTTTTTCTTGAACATTTCTTAAAAAGAGCATACAAATTGCAATATCTCCACACTTGCTAATTATTTAGATCTGAAACTTGATAAACAATACCTCAGCATGTGTTACATAGTGTGTGTAAAGTTTGAAATATTTGTAGAGAATGGAAAGGGATCTTTGAAATGAAAAGTCGAAAAAGCGCGTGTGCATTTCCAATGTAGACCTCCTCACCCTCGCTTAAAGTGTGTGAGAATGTTTACACACAATCCAGTACATACTGAGGCATTGTATATTAGGTTTCAGATCTATTCAATCAGCCAATTTGGAGGAAATTACTTTTCTTAAAAATTTCCTGAAAAAGCACAAAAATTGCAATATCTCCAGACTTACTAATTATGTAGATCTGAAACTTGATAAACTGTCCCTCAGCATGTATTCTATTATGTATGGAAAGTTTAAGATACTTGTAGGGAATGGAAAGGGATCTTTGGAACGAAATGTCAAAAAGCCGCATGTGCATTTGCGACGAAAACCTCCTCACTCTTTCTCATAGTTTACCAGAATGTTCTCACACAATGCAATGCATGCTGAGGCACTGTATATTAAATTTAGATCTTTTCAATCAGCCAGTGTAGGGGAAATAACTTTTTTACTTGAACATTTCTTAAAAAGAGCATACAAATTGCAATATCTCCTCACTTGCTAATTATTTAGATCTTAAACTTGATAAACAGTCCCTCAGCATGTATTACATAGTGTGTGTAAAGTTTGAAATATTTGTAGAGAATGGAAAGGGATCTTTGAAATGAAAAGTCGAAAAAGCGCGTGTGCATTTCCAAGGTAGACCTCCTCATCCTCGCTTAAAGTTTATGAGAATGTTTACACACAATCCAGTACATGCTGAGGCATTGTATATTAGATTTCAGATCTACTCAATCAGCCAGTTTGGAGGAAATGACTTTTCTTGAAAATATTTTGAAAAATACACAGAAAATTCAGTATCTCCACACTTGCTGATTATTTAGATCTGTAATCTTTGGAATGAAAAGTCGAAAAAGCGCATCAAATCTACAGTTGGCCGTTGTTATTTATACGCCAGATTGCTAGATAGGTATACCTATATATACGTAAAACCTAACCTTCAATTTTCTTTAGCCGAAGAATTGACGCTTGATTAAAGAAAAAAATAGGCAAGGATTGACGCTTGACTAAAGAAATAATAGTCCCTTCCATGTCAGACTTTCAAAACAGTGATTTTTACACGTTTCTAAGTGGGTTATAGGTTATTTGTACGACAGATCTGTCGTACAAATAACAACGCCGTAAAATAAATAAATTCTTGAATGACTTACTTTTCTGTCTTACGGCGGGGCCAAGTCCAAGCGGCACGGTCCGTTGGGTGTGCACGCACACGGTGCGGTACGGACGCTACGGTCTGCGAGGTGGGCGGCTGATGCGGCGCTCCAGGCTGCGCCGTCTGCGAGCGGTCCAGGCGGCAGGCACACCGATGACACGTCGATAAGCATCAATGGATAGAGGAGGGCACAGGTGGCGAAGGTGGCGGCGGAGGTGGTGGCGGCAACACGGGACCGTCTCCCGGAGGGCCTAGGCCCAGGCATCGGCGATGGACAGCTCAGCTGTGCTGCAGCCAGCACTAGCAGCGCATGCGCGTACACACACACGGGCAAGGCCGCGCCGCTGGCCGCTGCCGTCGCTGCCGTCGCCGACTCGCGAATCTCGCGATGCTACATATTACCCATATGGCACAATAATCTATTTTTTTTTTTAATATTATGCATAATGATGAGTGCATTGCCCTCCGTAATGACATTATGAATCATTCTGCAAAGTTTCACGTCGATATTTTAAGGCATCTGAGAATAGCATTTGAACGAAATTTTCGTTCAACTGCCATTCTTAGACACTTTTGAATATTGACTTAGCATTTTGCAGAATGATTAATAATGTAATTACGGAGGGCAATGCACTCATTATTTTTCATATATCGTTATATTTTTTTTTTCTATTAGAAACAATATATTTTTTGCTCGGTCGGTAAAAATTGAGTTTGACACCCCCTTAAATATTTTTTCAAAACAATCAACATGTTCTTTAAAAAACTAATTTTTTAAATATATTCTGTCAACACAATTTGTCTATAGTCCTTTTATTTATTCTGATCTCATATATTCAATAACCACTCTCTACAAATGGTAAGAATTTTTTTCATGACTGTACAAAGAATAATATTGTTAATAAAACTTTCTACGAAAGTATAAAATAAGGCAAGTATAGAAGTTTTTTCTGTATAATCTATAAAATAATATTTATGTTTTTTTAAAAGAAGTCAAATAAATACTATAGTAAAAGTCTTCTACTTCTTTGAGTCACTGTATACTCAACAAATTATATGTAAGTACATTCAAATTGTTCACTGCAAATCAAACAAACGAAAGTTGTGAAATCAATTATCGATAGTCAAGTAATGCAAACCATTCTCCGAAAAACTGTATGACTATGTTCTCAGAAATGTATTCAAATTTCTTCATTCTTCTATACAAATTAAACACAAGTGTTGACGATTTAATAATGTACGCGTTGGAATGTGAGAGAGAAAGAAGATCGCGCTGTCCTTGGCTCCGTCCTTTTAGTCGCGCGTCGTGAGCTAACCAATCAGAGACTTAGCTAAGTAGGTGTATGTGAGTATGTGTGAGAGGGACGCGACCCGGCGGGCTCGCGACAAGAGCGTCGCTCGCGCACTCAGGCTCAGGCCTCTAAACGGATAACAGCTCCACTACTTTTGTTAACCGCGTCATGCCCCGAATTGAGAGTTTTGTACACCGCGTCCCACAATTTATCGACAGAGTACTAAATATATTTACTTTCACTAAATTTGTGCCTTTATTTATTACCCGCGCCATCTGACAATTACGCAATTCAGTCTACACAAAGTATCATTGGTCCTTCGAGCCGGATGCGCAGCGGAATTAGCGAAAGGTAAATGAAAAAAGTTAACAACTGAAAAGTACGTGGTACACCGCATCGTGTAGCGTGGAGGACGCCAAGCAAGCCGACGCCATTTTGCTAAGCTGGCTCTCGCAAGCGAGCATCAAGGAGATCTCGCAGAGACGGAACACCTCCGGTACTATACACGGCGCGGGTGAACTACAACTCGACCGTAAGTTGTATTCTCTGCCTCTACGCTGACCTTCGGGCAACTTAAACACAAAGGAGTTCGTCACGGGCCACCAGGAGTTTCGACGCTCCGATCAAGAGAATCATCGTAGTACGAGCGTGCAGCCTTAAACCACGAGGCGGTCGAAGCGGCAGCAAGAAACGACGCCTCTACACAGCACCACGACTCATATACAGCCCCGCAGTACTCGGAAGGCTACGAAGAAGATCTTCGTCGCGTCCAGCGCAGGTGTCAACGCTTGGAAGCCTCACTTGTATTCGAGCGGAAGGCAACGGAGAAGATCTTCGTCGCGTCCAGCGCAGGTGTCAACGCTTGGAAGTCTTACTGTCTTCGAGGATGAGCAGCGATTGGAGGTTAAGTTTTCAGCGTAACTACTACCGGCCCTAAACAAGATACGGATACCACGATGCATCTCAACATTCATCATTTGGTCTAAGTATCGTTTTAATTAAGAGGTCACAGTAATGAATTATTGGATAATCCTAACCTCACTGCTTTTTCCTTCAAGTTTTACTTCATAAACTTTATTTATATCTTCTTATACAATAGTAGTAGTGCTATTAGTAAATTTAATTGGACTTGGAAACCTATTCTATTGAAAAAATTAATTAGTTTGTTTAAAAGCTATAGAAGTAAAGTTGAATCTATTTTTAAATTTATTTGAGCATGTATAAAGTAATGGTAAAGTATTTAATGGACTATGAGATAGATACGAAAGCTTGAATCAGTCTAGTTCAACTCGTTTCACTGCTTGTTGCTTATTATTCTGTACACCTACTTATTATACATACGTATTTGCAGTCCACATCATATGCTTAACCCGTGTGCTGGCGCACACTCATACCATGTCTCAACCAATCTACGCCTCACATGCATCCACTGCCACTCAACCCATGCAATCAACAGCATGCTTGCCTCGCACTTACACTGCAGCAACACCAGGTCCTGCTCGACACTACCAGCTTCAATAACTTCAATAGCGACTGGCTGACTTCGAGCAACTTGTCTACAAATGCTGCAAGCTTCGAACTTCTACTCGACTACAAGACCTAAGCTTCGCTAATTATTTAAAGACAATTAGAGTGAAAAGATAACAGTTTTTGTTTAACTTAAGTTTAATTGAGTGTAATTGAGAGAAGTATGAGTGCAGAGAGTGGTAAAACAGTGTGATGTGGCACGCGTTCGCATAGCAAGAGATTAGATAGCTAACTTGTATAAGTGGTGTACGCAACGAATGTTAACATTAAGAATTGTTAGTGTGCTTAATGTTAAAAGGTATGATCAGACTAAGGAAAATTGTTCGAGCGCCTTAGTACTGATATGAGTGACAGAATTGTCTGGAAGTTTAGAATTCTCTAGGGCAGGTAATCACATACTGATTCCATATTCCGAATTATCACCCATGAAAAAGAATTGATAGAATAATTCACTTTGAAGAGCGACTTGATTGCTCATTAGGCTTTCATGAAAGCACCCCGCTTCTAAATAACATTAAAGAGCCGTTTCGCTTGCTCACGTTACGCTTTCTTGAAAGCACCTCGCTTATAAGCTTTTTCAGAGCCATCTCGCTTGCTCATTGCATATTTTTAGGAGCGACCCGATTGCTCATCGCAACACAACTCTTAGCTACTTTAGTTTTTTCTCCTCTCATCTCAATTGCTCAATTCCGAGCAATACTTTCTTCAGTATCGAGGTCAAAGGACAATTCTCACAGTTTAAGGAATAGAAACTCCTTTCGTTTAGAGTATTCTTCGCTTATCTTTTAACATGAACGCGTTATATGCTATTCAGAAAGATTACCAAAAGCAGATTACATCTGCTTTTGCCAATTTTAAGAAAAAGGGAGCAGCAAAAATGTCTATAATTGCGGCTCAAGCGCGCTTAACAGGTTTAGAAAAAACCTTTGAACAATTCACATCAACTCATCAGGAAATCTTAACTACCTCAGATGCTCCGGAGGATCATGAGTATTTCATCGCTAATATGAATGAGCAGGTTATAGATCTCTATTTTGACCAAAAGAGCGCATTTTTACAATTTATAGAAGACTCAAGGCAACTAGAAAGAGAAAGGAATCCTCCACCTTCTCCAGTGGCTGTTGATCAAAACGTCACAATAAATCAAGCCCATATTGAGTCACATTCTCTTCCAAAGATGAATCTTCCTAAGTTCTCTGGAAAATTTACAGAGTGGGAAAATTTCCGTAATCTTTTTAGATCCATAGTCCATCGCAGAAATGATCTTGATGCTTCAATCAAGTATTACCATTTGAGAAGCAATCTCACTGGGGAAGCATTAGATCATATTAAGTCTATCCCTATTGCAGCAGATCAATATGACAATGCATGGCAAACTCTTATTGGCTATTACGACAATAAGCGTCGTGCCGTCACTACTTTAATTAACACGATCATAAATATCAAGCCCATGAAAGCTGAGACGGACTCAGAACTAAAACGCATTAATAGGGAAGTCTTTAGTTCAATTGAAAGTTTTCGCAAATTAGGTAGATCAGATGCTGATATTGGAAATGATCTTCTAGTTTTCACAGCAGTAGATTTGTTAGATTTAAACACAAAAAGGGAATGGAAAAAATCAATAGATAAGTCTAATGATACTCCTCCCACACTCGCACAATTGAAAACCTTCATTACAGGTCAAATTGAAAACCTAGACGAAGGCAAGGACTCGATAGGTGCTTCTTCAAAAAACAAAATTCAGAAAACCAAGCAACATTCTGGAAATTCAGAATCATTCACGGTTCAATCACTGCAAACGTTGTCGAAAGACTCAGGAAAGCAATCAGCCTCGAAAGCTGCAGCTTGCAGCTTCTGTAACGCAGAACACTTTATTTCTAAGTGTGAATTATTCACAAAACAATCAGTTCCAGACCGCAGAGAATTTGTTAGATCAAAACATCTCTGTTTTAATTGCATGGGAGGCGGTCATCCCCAAAATCGTTGTAAATCTAGGTATTCTTGTTTTATTTGCAAGAAAAAGCACAACACGCTCTTGCACTCAAATGACTCGAACATTGAAAAAATTTCAAATGCGATAACTCAACCAAACTCAAATCCGTCCCAAGCGAATTCAAATTCATCACAAGCGAATTCAAATGCTGTTACAACGGAAAGTTCAAGTGTTCATTCAACCACACAAACGACCGAGAATGCAGGCATTCTATTAGCCACCGCACTTATCTGCATCATAGGTCCAAAAAACAAAAGCATGAATGTAAGAGCACTTATCGACCCATGCAGTCAAGTTTCGCTAGTAACAAAAAATCTTTGCGATCAACTTTCTTTGCCGCTAGAGCACACCAAAAGGCTCATACAAGGCGTAGGAGAGCAATCTTCGCTACACGCTAACAAATTAGCGTCTCTCACCCTTAAGCCTTATTTTGATTCGACATTTTTGCTAGAAACCAAAGCTTTAGTACTTCAACAGATTTCTTCTTATAAACCCCCTGTTCTACGCTCAGTTAGTTCCCTAAGATTTTTAGAAGGATTACAACTAGCTGATCCACATTATTTAGAGCAACATCAAGTTGAAGTGTTACTAGGAGCAGAAGTTTATTTCAATATAATTGAGCAGAAAATAATTAGAGGTCCTAAACAACAGCCTATGGCTACGCAATCGAAACTAGGTTGGTTACTAACTGGAAAAATCACCAGTCCTACTTTCATCTCCGATTCTCATTCGCAAATTCCTACAGTCCTGCATACTGCTTCGGTCAGCAATTTAGATCTGTCAGAGCAATTGCAAGAATTTTGGAGGACGGAAGAAGTGCCAACATCTAAAAATTCTCGCTCACAAGAGGAACAAATTTGTGAAAATTTATATATAAACATCACTACGAGAGATGAAAACGGTCGTTATACAGTAAGATTGCCTTGGAAAGATCCAAGTGCTCTGAGTACGCTGAAGTTAGGCTCTTCTTATCTACATGCTCTCGCTGCTTTAAAACGTCTCGAGATAAACTTCCAAAAGGACGAAAGACTTAAAATCGAATATACTAAATTTATACAAGAGTATATTGATCTGGGTCACATGACCGCTATAGAGGCAGTACCCTCAAGCGAGTCTGAATACTTTTTTCTACCGCATCATGGTGTCTGGAAGGAAACCAGCACAACAACCAAGTTGCGAACTGTGTTTAATGGATCCAGTAGATTAAACACAGGCCAATCATTAAATGATCTATTGTATACAGGTCCTAATCATTTGTTAAATCCAGTAGATTTAGTCTGTAGCGTTCGCAATTATTTAGTCGCACTATCCGCAGACGTTGAGAAAATGTTCCGGCAGATAGGAGCATACCCGGATGATAGGAAGTTCCTCGCTATTTTATGGCGATTTGACCCGTCACAGAGAATAACAATTTATCTTCTGAGTACGGTAACTTATGGCTTAGCACCTTCCTTGTACCTCGCAATTCGAACATTGCTACAGTTGGCAGGGACTACGAACAGAAGCATCCAAAGGCATCCTACGTTGTACAAAAGGAAATGTACTCTGACAACGTGCTCACTGGAACTCTTTCAATCGCTGAAGCAAAAGAAAAGATAAAGGACTTAGTTAGCTTATTCGCTAAAGGCCGAATGAACTTAAGAAAATGGTCTTCTAATAGCACTCAAGCACTTTCTGAGTTGCCTGGAAATATGTTAGCTGAGGAAAAGGTAACATTATTCAACGCAAGCACTGCTATTCTGTTATTAGGAATTGCGTGGTATACTAAAGGCGATTACTTTTGTTTTCACGTCAGTGACTCAGATGACTCACAGACTGTTACAAAGCGTAGCATACTTTCTCGTATCGCGCGCATTTATGACCCGCTAGGATGGATCGCTCCAGTAGTCGTGATAGCAAAGATCCTCATGCAAACTCTTTGGCTTCAGAAGGTAGAATGGGATGATCCTCTCTCTGTGGAAATAATTCGACACTGGGTTGACTGGGTAAAGACTCTCCCTGCAATCACTAACATAAAAATTCCACGTTGGAATGGTTATACCCCTCACACCTTGGTGGAATTACATGGTTTCGCGGATGCGTCAAAGAGCGCTTATGGCGCTGTAGTTTATTTAAGACTAATTCGAGAAAGCGAAGCGCTCACTTCATTGCAGGTCGCAAAGTCAAGAGTAGCACCAGTTAAGATGCTTAGTGTACCTCGCTTAGAACTGTGTGCCTCTGTTCTACTAGTGCGACTAGCCAACCAGTTTCTCAATTCAACACAACTCCCAATTCTAAACACACACTTATGGACTGACTCAGCCGACGTTTTGTTTTGGCTAAGAGATCAACCATCTCGTTGGGCAACTTTCATTGCAAATAGGTGCTCTGAAATTCATACAACGTTACCCAATGCCTATTGGCATCACGTGAGGTCGAAAGACAACCCCGCTGACATCGTCTCGCGCGGAATTGAACCCGCAAAACTCCAAGATAATGAGTTGTGGTGGAAAGGTCCCGAATTTCTAAGAGCCCAAGACGGAATATGGTCTAAAGCTCAGGACGAATTAAATTTTGTTGTTGCAAAAGTAATCACTATTAATACATGCAACACAGTAGCTGAATTAACAAAAGAGAAAAGAAGAAAGTACTGAAATCAATTAATTGTAGTCAAGTACCGGCCATAAGAACTTTTCGTACCTCGCGTGTAAAATTACATTTTACGCCCACGTTGTAACTTCAAAATTATTCAGCCAGCGGGCGTAAAGTACTACATAACGCCCAAGAGGCCCAATAGCTCACACACTCCTACAAAACTTTATAGTACCTACGTATTTTACGCCCATGTGGGCGAAAATTATTTTAATTATATATATAATTACAATGACTTCTTTTTATTTCTAAAATTCATAAGAATTTTTCCAGGTATTTACGAAAAGTCCAAGCCTATATAAAAAAATTACATAGTTACCAACACATCACTATTTTTCATTATTCCTCCTCAATTTTGAACTTTCTATAATATTACGCATCTTGGAAGGACAAGAGAAGTCTAGAGCTGCTCTAGCAGGGGTGGTCCTCCGATCTCCCGTACATACTTGGCGGGTCCGACGGTTTGCAGTTCAAGGTGTAAGGCATGGTCATATTCATATAAAATGTTTAAAGATCAGATAAAATGTATAAATGGGTTGCTTCTACATACTAACTACTGATCTATGAATCTGTCACTCTGTTTTTAAATAGAAAGTAAACACCCGCGTGAAAATATCATATGAGATCTCATACGAGATATGCGCTGTCTGAAATTCTCATATGAGATCAGATATGATATTTACACGGGGGAAAAGGATATAACATATGTTGCTTATAAAACGGTTAGTAAAATGTGAAGGACTTTTGAGCAGGCTATAAATTTATATGAATTTTTTATTTTATTCTCGTTTGAAAAGGACGGACACAAGGAAAAATATGTTTAGTAATGAAATATAAATCATGATTCTGCACATGTACGGATATGTTGTACTTAACGGCATCAATTAAAAATTAGAGCCAATGTAATTATTTATGGTGGACTTATAGGTATAAATATTATTAATGAATTTATGCAAAAATTTATTATTCTACATTTAAGTACCCCACGTAACTGCAAACCGTCAGGCCCGCCAAGTATGTACGGGAGATCGGAGGACTACCCCTGCTAGAGCAGCTCTAGACTTCTCTTGTCCTTCCAAGATGCGTAATATTATAGAAAGTTCAAAATTGAGGAGGAATAATGAAAAATAGTGATGTGTTGGTAACTATGTAATTGTTTTATATAGGCTTTGACTTATCGTAAATACCTGAAAAAATTCTTATGAATTTCAGAAATAAAAAGAAGGCATTATAGTTATATAATTAAAATAATTTTCGCCTACACGGGCGTAAAGTACGTAGGTACTATAAAGTTTTGTAAAAGTGTGTGAGCTATTGGGCCTCTTGGGCGTTATGTAGTACTTAATGCCCGCTGGCTGAATAATTTTGAAGTTACAACGTGGGCGTAAAATGTAATTTTACACGCGAGGTACGAAAAGTTCTTATGGCCGGTACTTGACTACAATTAATTGATTTCAGTACTTTCTTGTGTTTAATTTGTATAGAAGAATGAAGAAATTTGAATACATTTTTGAGAACATAGTCATACAGTTTTTCGGAGAATGGTTTGCATTACTTGACTATCGATAATTGATTTCACAACTTTCGTTTGTTTGATTTGCAGTGAACAATTTGAATGTACTTACATATAATTTGTTGAGTATACATTGACTCAAAGAAGTAGAAGACTTTTTTACTATAGTATTTATTTGACTTCTTTTAAAAAAACATAAATATTATTTTATAGATTATACAGAAAAAACTTCTATACTTGCCTTATTTTATACTTTCGTAGAAAGTTTTATTAACAATATTATTATTTGTACAGTCATGAAAAAAATCTTACCATTTGTAGAGAGTGGTTATTGAATATATGAGATCAGAATAAATAAAAGGACTATAGACAAATTGTGTTGATAGAATATATTTAAAAAATTAGTTTTTTGAAGAACGTGTTAATTGTTTTGAAAAAATATTTAAGCTCTCATTAAAGTTTTTGGTACAGAGGGAGAGAGAGAGGGGGAAGAGAGGGTGGGAGAGTTTAGTAAATAATGTTTGTTAAGTATAAACTATGTAGAATAGTAACCAAACTTATTCTTGCCTATAATAGTCATATACACTAATGTAAAAATGTTTGAAGTGATATATAATTGTTTATGGTTATTATATATGATTTTATGTGGTCATAAATATCTGTTGATAAATATTCATAGTTATTCAGAGACATAAGTTACATATAATTATACATGATCATATGAGGGGTTTCACGTCAACTGTCCCAGCGCGCGCCGCTGGAGCCCCACATCGTGCTATTTCTAACTCACGTTTATGATACTAAAATATACTTAAAAAAATTGTTTGATAAGCGTTTTCAACGTATTTTTTCCTCAGCTTTCCAATGACGTAAGCAGTTTTTCCGAAATTTTCAATTTTCACCTTCAAAAAGTACAAAACATGTTATATCTCAAAAAGTGTATTTTTAATATTTTTTTTGACCCTCTAGATCGAAAGCTGAGCACTTTTTACGTAGGAAAGGATATTTTCCAAAGAGTGCCCGAGATGTTTTTTGCGAGAAATAGAATGCAAAAGAGTTTTTGAAGATGAAAATGGAAAATTTTGAAAAAACCACCAACATCATTGGAAAGCTGAGGAAAAAATACGTCGAAAACGCATATCAAAATATTTTTTTAAGTACTTTTTAGTATCATAAACATGAGTTAGAAATAGCAGGTTTTGGGGCTCTCGCGCCGCGCGCTGGGACAGTTGACGTGAAACGCCTCATATATGATTATACATAACTTATATATAATTATGTATGATTTCTCATAATCAAAATACAATGTATTATCTGTGAATATTTAAGACCTATTATTTAAACAACATTTTTTATAGCTTGTTACACTTTTGTTTTTTTAAATAAGAAACCTTAAATAAATGAAAAAGATAAAATGTTTGCATAGATAATAGTCATTGAAAAGCTATGTCATTGAAAAGCTTATAGCAAAATGAGTGTTCATAAATCATAAAATATGACTGTTATTAGAGTTAAAAATAGGGGTAGATGTTTTTTTAAGTTTTTGTAGAGTCAGTTTTTTTTGTGGCGCAATTAGATTTTTTCTATCAAAAAACGCTTCTTTCAGTACGCTTTAATGCATTTTTCTTAACAATAGTTCATATAAAGTTTTGGAATAAAGTGATTAAGTATTTCTCGAGATGAAATTTAATTAAATGATTTTGTTTCTCACTATGAAAAATCGTAAAAGCATCTCACTGAAATTTTTAATAAGGCCATTCAAATATCAAGACATTATTTAAAAGAAAAGTAAGAATTCTTTATATTTACAGGACACGTACAAACATGGATACTTTTAAACGCTTACTTTTGACATCTGATCCACTTATTTCGTTACAAACGAAAATTAGAGAAAAAAAACACATTAAGTTAACACCAAATATGGAGCGTTTATTGTTAATGAATAAAAATGAGGATTATTCCGATGACTGAGAATAATCGCTATGAATAAAATATTATTTGTCTATTTATTTAAACCCTTTTATAGTTGATAATAAAACAATTTCACATGAAATGTGTAATAGCAGGTTAAAATTTTAGAATACTTAAAATGAAAAAGATCCTGAATCAATTGAGAAATTTATACAACAAATATTTTAGGAAGCTGAATGATCTTTTGTAATCGTTGCAAGTACGCATATAAATTTAAAGTTTGATTGCCACTGTCACCATCACCACCACCATCGCCGTGAGGGAGAAATCAAGCTGCATTTTTTTTGTACAAAATTTTTTGTATATATATTTTTTTTTTGTAAAAATATTTTGTATGTATTTTGCTTCCTCCTAGAGGAAGCTTTGTAATAGTAAAATTTTCAACTTCGTTAAAACTCTCTATAAACATCATTAGAGGTGTTAGAAGTTTGTTTCATATGATTTTAGAAAATGTCGTCTGTATGGATGTGTGTGTGTGTGTGTATGTATGTACACCGCTTTATCTCTGGATCTACGCGGTCGATTTTAACCATCAGGTTCTCATTTTTTTTTTTTTTTTATTCCGAATTCGGGAAGAAAATAATTTTTTATGATTTACTGATTCGTTTTTGTTTTATTTCAAATTTTTGATTTTCGAAAAATTTATTTTTGATTTTTTTTAATGATCGGTTTTAAATTTTTGAATTGGATGGGTCGCATTCGAAAGAGCATAAAAAAACCTATAATTAAAAAAAAAAATTATCTAGCTATCACGGTTGTAACGGATATTTCGAGCGAGACTATATATGACTCGGCATAAAACATGTGCCATGTAAATATTATCGGCGTATATGTATTCAATGTTACTATTACCGAAATGATTAAGCCTGTGGCTTCTATCGTTAGCGTAAGCACGGTAGAAAGTCGCCATCAGTCTTAAGAGACAGACGTCTCATTCTCGCATCTCTCCTTCTCACCCGGCGAGTCATCGGACCCGACACGGGGTAAGTACGCATTCTGACAATTAAAGTTAGAGTAAAGTCATCGGATCACTTATATTCTCCTTTTTCCTTTTTTTTGTGTGTAGTATCGGTGTGATATATATGTAATCTTATATATCAATACCCTGATATTTGACGACTTGGCGAAAAGATATATTACACGATTGAGAGATCGTCGCCGAAATCATCAGCCCCACAGTCAACTTCGGTTGCAACGCCAAACTTTATCGAATATAAACTTTCGCTGTATGTACTTCGACGCTCGATCGTTCGATTGTTCAAGAGTGATTATATAATGACATAGTGATCGACCAATATAACTTATTTCTTTGGTGTAAGAGTGAAGGAGAGATTATTGCGATTGTTAAGGCGTATACTTATCTGTAATTTAAATATAACCATGTCCAATTCCAGTTAGTCGAATTCTAAATAAAATATGATTATTTGAATGAGAAGATCTATATATTTTATTATCACGTTTTACAATATGCCGCTCAACTCGTGGCAAACTAACTGGAATTAAAAAAAAAAAAAAACAGAAAGCTGACGAAAATTTTGTAATCTAAATTTAAGTTTTAAAGAGGGTAGAACTTTAATGACATTGGACAGGACACCGCCCAAGGGTATGGTGGCAACCAGAACAAAATCGACCGAACTAACCAGCCTGGAAATGGAGAAATTGAAGCAGGATCTTGAGAGAGTGTCTGTTGAGGCGGCCACAGCTCGGAGCCAGAATGAGCAACTACGAAAACAAATTGACAAGCTCATGCAACTGAACGAGACATTGCTGGCCCAACGTGAAGAATTGTCCCGACCTACAAACGTACTCAGGAATAGTGGTAATGTAACTCACAACTCTAACGGCGAAAGCAACAATACGCAAAATGTAGATTCTAGTGTGCACTCCTCTGTAAATTCAAATCATAATAGCGAGAGGGGTAATCTTAACGATGAACTTGTGCAAGGAATTTTAAATCATTTTAAAAGTTTTCAAATAGTTATAGATTTACCTCATTATAATGGTGATAAAGGAAATCCAGCCGAGTTCATCGAGAGATTGGAAAAATATTTTAGTAGAAAAAGAATTGAGAACGATCAAAAATTAAATATAACCGAGGATGCTTTAAAAGGCCGTGCGCGTGCTTGGTTCGATGCGAAACCTGGTTCATTTATCGATTACGGACATTTCAAAACTAAATTTTTAAGTGAATTTTATTCGCTTGAAGCCCGCGCAGAGACGAAAAGCAGCTGGACTATGCGAAAGTTTAAGTCGTCGGACGGATCATTATCTGAGTATTATACGGAACAGCGCCGTGCAGCGAAGTACATAAATCCTCCTATGGATCCGTATGAAATAAATTTTCACATAGTAAGTCAGTTGCCATCGCGAGTTCGTGAAGTTTTGTCAGTGATCGATTATTCGGACACAGATCGTATCTCTCAGGCATTGGGTAGGCTTGATTCCGCGCATAAAGAGTCTAACGAGAGTAAGGGGGTAAACACGCAGATGAAAACTGCTATGCCAGCGTATCGCGGATCGGCACCGTACCCTTACCAAAGACCGAGCCAAAGTACTCAAAATTGGCGTGAAAATAATCTGTCTAATCCATCGCGTGTAGCGTTACCCGATACCTCGCAACCACCTCCAAGTTCAGCCAACACTTCGAATAAAAATACATCGCAGAATAATTCAAATAATCGTGTAATTCGATCAATTAATAAATCGGAGTTTATCCAAGAGCTTTGTTGGGATGTAGGCGAAAATCATGGTCATATCAAAGATAAATTAGATTCGCGTGTTATAAGTCCACGTATACAAGGCCAAGTATGTGCGCGTACAGTAAATATTTTGATTGATTCGGGTAGCGAAGTAACTTGTGTGTCTGATACTATATACAATAATCTAAAACAAAATAATAATATTCCAGTGCTACCTGTAAGTAATTTAGCTGTATATGTAGCCGTAGGAAAGAAAATGATTAGTATTTCTAAAAAAATTTATTTAAACATTTGTATTTGGAAGTTTAATCTTGAATATACCTTTTTAGTCGTACCTGGTCTTTCAGCAGATATTATTATAGGAGCAGATTTTTTAAAATCATACGGTGGAGTTATCAATTTCAAAAATGAAACTTTCGAACTTTTGAATGAAACGATTCCGTCTGATCTGGTAGATTACCAACCTAAATCTGCCGAAAGTGTTAATGGGTGTTATGGGATTAAAATTTGTACAGTAAATTCAAAACAAACTGAAGTATTTTCGAACGATAAGTTAGAAAACCACAAATTTACCGTAGGTGTATATACTCTGGGGGGTGCGAGGGTAGAATCAAACTGTGTTGAAAGGCGCGACGAAATAAAACCTTATAATAATTCGGAGGACAAAAAATTGGAATTATTAGAGAATAAAGTAAAATCTTATGTACACAACCTTGACGATTTAAATGCTAATGAAAAATCACAAGTCCTTGAACTTTTAATGGAACATAAAGAAGTATTTTCTGATCAACCGGGTTGCACATATGTATATGAGCACGAGATAAAGCCTAATTTTGATAAACCATTCGTTAGAAAATCATATCCTATTCCTTTACACCAGCAATGAGCTGTTGACCAAGAAATCGAAAACATGTTGCAGCAGGGAATAATAGAGTATTCATGTAGCGAATATTGTAACCCAATTCGTATCGTGAATAAGAAAAATGGGGATGTGCGTATTTGTCTCGATGCGCGGTTTTTAAACAAAGGGATATCCGCAGACAACGAATGTCCGCCTCATATAGATGAGTTAGTGCAAAAACACGAAGGGGCGAAATATTTTTCGATTACTGATTTAGTGAGAGGATATTATCAATTCTGTTTAAAAAGGGAGTCGCGAAAATACACAACATTTCGTCATAAAGGCCACACATATCAGTTTACGAGAATACCTTTTGGTTTAAGTACTGCCGGATCAGGATTTATTCGAGGCTTAACGATCGCACTAAATAAAGTGTTACACTTGCTTACGATCTATGTAGATGACTTGTTGGTCACCTCAAAAACGTTTGATGAACATCTCGATCATTTAGATCAATTGTTTACGTGCGTGCGAGAAGCTGGTTTGACGCTGAGCCTAGACAAATCATTTTTGTTTCGTAAAAGTGTAAAGTTTTTAGGGTTTATTTTAGGCGAAAAGGGTATTCAAGCTGATCCAGAGCATTTGACTAAAATTCGTGATTTTCCACTCCCCTTAAATAAACAGCAACTGCAAGCGTTCCTAGGCGTATGCGGGTTTTATAGGCGCTTTAGTGTAAGACACGCGAATTATGTAGATCCGTTCCGAGATTTGCTTCAAGCCGAAAAGCAGTGGTATTGGACCGACGAGCATACTCGTGCGTTCGAAGCACTCAAGGAAAATTTTATGCGCACGGTCACACTTTGTCATTTCATGTTAAACCGTAAGTTTTATTTACAAACCGATGCCAGCGATATAGGCATAAGCGGGATCCTTTATCAGATAGATAATGAGGGTGACGCGCGCATAATATCTTTGGCTAGTCGAGTACTTACGAAGTATGAAAGTCGGTATACTACAACTGAAAAGGAACTCCTAGCAATAATTTATTCAGTTTTAAAATTCCGGTACTATTTAATAGGAGCTGAATTTGATATCATTACCGATCATAAATCTCTCACATTTTTATTATCATCACCGTTCCACAGTGCTCGTTTAGTTAGATGGATTTTAGCCTTGCAGGAATACAAGTTTCAAATCCGCTATTGTAAAGGAACAGACAACGTGGTTGCTGATTTCTTTAGTAGGAATTTTCAAAATCAGTCATATGAACCACATCCGAATCGTTTAATTTGGAGCTGCGTGCGGTCGCTCCCAGAAAATCAAGCAATTGATACTGTCAAAATCAATTCCATAAGTTTAATCGCGGAAATCACAATGAAACGCAAAATTATTACCGAGCTTCGTAATCTTGCAACTCACCAAGCAAACGATACTATACTGCAACAATTATATAGTAAACCGTCAAATAAACTAAATTTCCTAAAGGACAACAATATTCTATATGTTAAACAAGCTAAATCTAAGAATTGGAAATTATATCTCCCCCGAACTCTAATTGATAAAACCTTAAAGTTAGCACACGAACAATTTGGGCATGCAGGTTCATATAAATTATTTGCTTATTTAAATGAATATTTTTTTTGCGTCATATGAGATCAGATATTAAAGTTTACACAAAAACCTGTGATCTATGCCAGCGAACAAAATATTTGAATTATAAGATGGAAGGTTCTTATCAGTTCTTGCAAGCAAAGGAACCCAACGAAATCGTCAGCGTAGATTTTTACGGCCCTCTTCCGCAGTCCACGGGGGGAGTTCAGTATTTGTTCGTTGCGCAAGATTTATTTACAAAATTAGTAACAATTTATGCAATTAAGCGAGCAAATACACGCACATGTTTAAATAAACTTATAAATCACTATTTCATTCATGTCGGTACACCTAACAAGATTTTATCTGATCATGGCACGCAATTTATTTCATTACAATGGAAGTCGAAGCTCGAATCATTGGGAATAAAAGTTTTGTACTCTTCAATAAGGCATCCACAGTCAAACCCCGTTGAACGGACCATGCGCGAAATTGGCCGTATTCTTCGAACATATTGTTCACAAAGACACACAAAGTGGGCGTCATACATTAAATATGTACAAGATTGCTTAAATTATACAACCCACCAGAGCACAGGGTATACTCCCTTTTTCCTTCATTATAATAAACAACCGAAAGAAAATATTCTATTTATGTTTCCGCGGCTACAAAAAGAGGTGGTTGCGCGGGAAGTACAAATACAAGTTGCAAACGAAAAGCTACAGCGGGCTTTCGAACAGCGATGTGCTACTCAAAAGACTGTTAGTAAAGTAAAATTAGTAATAGGGGATCTGGTATTGTTACGCGTGCTGCATCTTTCGAATGCTGCACAAAATCAAATCCACAAGTTTTTTCACATCTATGAGGGTCCTTATAAAATAACGCGACAAGCAGGACCTAATGCGTTTGAATTAAGCCTACCGGAAACTTGCGATCAGATTAAAGGTGTGTACAATAGGTTAAGTCTCCGGCGTTACTATGAAGTCCCGTCTAGCGATGTCTAGGCGATTATATAAGCATATTATTTCGATGTATACTTGACTATCTTACAATATGCACATGAACTTTTTGTTTAAAATTATATCATATCATGCAAGCGATACACCCTATACATTAATGTGTAAATGAGGACGACGTACGATGATGGTACAGAGAGTGCAGACTATCTCGCTTTGTTTTTAAGTCTGTGCTTATTTTACTGTGATTTAACGACGGAACGAGTTCGATGTTAAGCGAGCATAAATCGAAGAGGGGTGAATTGTAACGGATATTTCGAGCGAGACTATATATGACTCGGCATAAAACATGTGCCATGTAAATATTATCGGCGTATATGTATTCAATGTTAGTATTACCGAAATGATTAAGCCTATGGCTTCTATCGTTAGCGTAAGCACGGTAGAAAGTCGCCATCAGTCTTAAGAGACAGACGTCTCATTCTCGCATCTCTCCTTCTCACCCGGCGAGTCATCGGACCCGACACGGGGTAAGTACGCATTCTGACAATTAAAGTTAGAGTAAAGTCATCGGATCACTTATATTCTCCTTTTTCCTTTTTTTTGTGTGTAGTATCGGTGTGATATATATGTAATCTTATATATCAATACCCTGATATTTGACGACTTGGCGAAAAGATATATTACACGATTGAGAGATCGTCGCCGAAATCATCAGCCCCACAGTCAACTTCGGTTGCAACGCCAAACTTTATCGAATATAAACTTTCGCTGTATGTACTTCGACGCTCGATCGTTCGATTGTTCAAGAGTGATTATATAATGACATAGTGATCGACCAATATAACTTATTTCTTTGGTGTAAGAGTGAAGGAGAGATTATTGCGATTGTTAAGGCGTATACTTATCTGTAATTTAAATATAACCATGTCCAATTCCAGTTAGTCGAATTCTAAATAAAATATGATTATTTGAATGAGAAGATCTATATATTTTATTATCACGTTTTACACGGTTCTCTTGTTATTAACAAAAACGTGTTTTTTTAAAAAAAGCTAATAACTCCTAAACTAAACGGTCAATTTTTTAGAGAAAATTCACGATAATTTTAATCCATTCTGTTGGTTAGTTTTTGAGAAAAAAATTAAAAAATGGAAAAAATGTGTTCTCTATGTCGCACGTTTTATGGAGTAAACCTGGATTAATCGCTTTGTAATTTCTTATAGAGGTAGATTTTGGATAGATCTCGGCTAAGTTCTTTGGGCTACATGATCGGTCCATAAATTTCTGAGATATTTGAGGTTAAAATTTTTTTAACCTTTTTTTCAAATCGAAATTTCTCGAAAATGGCTCTATGTATCTGAATCGGATGGGTGGCATTCGAAGGCGAATTTAAATACCTATAGTTTCTAAAAAAAATTATTTTTCTAGCTATCACGGTTCTTTTGTTATTAATAAAAACGTAAACATAGGAAAATGAAAAAAAATGAGTTTGGTATGTCTAACCATTGCGGGAGTAAAAATTGACTTAATCGCTTTAAAATTCCTCGTAGAGGTGGGTATAGTTTTCGATCGAGTTATTTGGGCAAAATGATTGGTCCATAGATTTAAGAGATATTTGAGGTTAAAATATTTTTAACCTTTTTTCAAATCGTAATTTCTCGAGAATAGCTCTATGTATTCGAAGGGAATGGGTAGCATTCGGAATAGAATTAAAATAGCTATATTTCCTAAAAAAAAAATTTCTTTTATAGGGTGTTCTGTTTTTATATATATTAAAAATGAGTTTTGTATGTGCAACGATTGCTGGAATAAAATTGACTTATTCGCTTCAAAATTTCTTGTAGAGATGTATTTTTTAGATTTTTATGTCGATTTCTTGGGGAAAAATGATTGGTCCATAAATTTCGGATATTTGAGGTTAAAATATTTTTAATAAAATTAATAAATGAAAAAAATTGAGCTTTGTATGTCTAGCGATTTTGGAAGTAAAATTGACTTAATCGCTTCTTTAAATCATATATTAGATGCAATTAATAATGTGTCAACACAAAAGTATTTATGTTAAGATATAAATAATACAAAATAACCTACCTACTTGGAACGCAACTAATAAACATTCAATTCACGATATATAAAAACCCTTTTCATAATTAATATTACCTCCAAATTATTTTACTGTGATATTTTGTATAATTAATAGATAATATTTCTTAATAAAATTTCACAAATATATTGTTTATTCCACACACAAATTTTTTTTATAAATTTCATTTTTCCACTTATAAAACAATTTATTATCGCTGTCACGCGCAAAACCTTCTGCTATTTTCGTGTTCCGATGGTAGAATGATGTTTAAAATTTAACAATGGTCCGCGTTATACAAATTAATCAGACGTGTATATTTTTCAATTTTGAAATACTTTATTTCTAATGGAAAAAATTGGCGGTAAAACCTGTGTAATTGTAAATTGTTTCAGACGCAGAAGACAAATTGTAACTATATACATTCTGTTAAAGACTAGATTGTTTTATTTAAACAAAGCCTGTAATAGGCGTGACATATACATTTGAGAGTGTACATTTTATCTAATCGTTTTTCCGTTTTTACTTTTTGTATCAATAACTACATATCAACTACAGCCGCTTGCAGATACCATTAACTACATGTGCTCTATGCCGTTCTGCTCTTCATTCGTATAAGGTAAAAGTACCCATTATGAAACATCGCTCAAATCGTGACCCCTTTATGGAACAGTTTGAAATATAGTAAAATAAAGTCTATTAATGATACAGATAAAAATATCAAAATTTTATCTGAATAGTGAAGGTTTATTATGTAATATGCAAACAGATTCACATTTCTACATGATAATTATAGTTTTAAAAAAATATATGACAGCGTGTATTCTGAAATCGACTCAAATCTGTGGCTGTTGAAGTCAATAGTGTTGGTTTCATACGTTTTATTTTATTAACTGTAACTATGCACTCCAACACTTTTCAAATATCAATCTTTTTATAATATGCAGTTTTTTACTCATAAATTAAAGTTTTACAGTAGTTTTTCTGCAACAGTAAAGATTTTCAATAAATATTTTAGTGTTTCATAATTGCCGCATACAAACGAGCGTAGTCCGAGTTTATGGAACAGCCAAAGGTGGCGTTCCAAGTTCGGGGACCTCTGTCTCTAAGCATGACCCTTTACGGAGCGCGTTTTCACTCAACAGTTTTAAAGTTATTTATTATTTAACATTATCTTGAGACGTGCGTGAACAATCATTTGAGTTTCCTGTATCATTTTACTAATAAGTAAGTATATATTTGTGAAATTCTGATTGTGAAACATAAATAACAAACCTCACCTATAAATTTGATAAAAAATCAGTTTGTAAGTTACATTCCTTTAGAAATTTGTTTTTATTTTTTACAGATTTTATGAAACTCAAGAAAAATGACAGCGAAGAAAAAAAATAAAGGCACAATATAAGACAAATAAAATGAGACTACGGAAGATATTAAAGAGATGTTAAAAAAGAATGCTTAGCACAACAAAGTTATTCGCAAGAAAGTTCAACCAGACAAAAGGAAACTAAAAATCAAAAGGAGACTGTATTCTGCATTACAATTGCAAAAAAGCTTTCAATGCAGTTAATGCTGCACTGCAAATTGCAGCTAAATTGAATGTCCCAGCCACATCTCTCCACAGAGCTATAAAGATCCACAAGAATCTCCTTCAAGACCTGGCTCGTCTAAAGTTTTATCACCTCATATAGAAAAGTAGTATAGAACTAAGCAACAGTTTAAATAAGGATAATTGCATATTAAATGAAGAATGGTTACTCGATAACTGTGAAGATTTTACAACAGAAAATTTGATTGAGAAACTAAGTCAATGGGGTTCGTACAATCTAATTGAAAATTATTCATGTAACTATATTAACATATTTCTTATTTTAATCACGTTGAATTTTTTTAGGAGTTTTTTCTCCATCTGCAATAGGGTATACAATGATCAAACACAAGAATCTATCAGTCGAACAGTCAATAATGAGATTTGTCAAGAAAGTGTATTAACTTCTGAAAAAATAAATCTTCACTCGAGTAATCTTGAAAATAACTTAAAAAGTAATACGATGGAAGAAGAGACTATGCTCGAAATGAAAATACTGTAGCAAATAATAAATCCAAACCAAAAAATAAATTAATTGTAATTTCAGATATTTAAAAATAAGTATTAAGTATTCTAAGTTGTATGCAATTATTGTGTTAATTTGATACGTTTAAAATTGTATTTTGTATTCATGTTTTTTAATAAAAAAATTATAAAATATTTAAAATCATCATTTGTATATCATAAGCCACTTATTGTAAGTAAAATAGTACATAAGTTATTAAATTAAAACTGATTGCTATCCTATTCCAAAATGGGGACATCGATTATGGAACGGGGGGACAATCTGTAAAAATGTCGTTCCACAATACGTACTTGGTGTCGGTTTGGTTTTTTAATTGTAATAATTACAATTCGTATTCAATTTGCTTTTTTAAGGTCTCATTTTAATCTTTGATCTTTACCCCATCGATTGATATCCAAAAATTGTAAATATTACTCCTTTACAATAGTTTTAATTTCAATCCAAACTCTAAACTAGCAAAAACTGTTCCATAAAGGGTACTTTTACCTTACCGTCAGTTGTTTGTCACATTCGTTTGCTCGTAGATGTTGTAATGGTGATGTTCTTTGAATATCGTTTTCAAAGGATACGAGCGTACGATCTAGTTTCTGGCAACGTAAGAAATAACGAAATTGAATTATTTTTGCGTTTAAACTGATTTTTTTGAATAACTGCTATCTAAAAAGTGAATATTTTCTTCTACGCAATTTCGAGATAAAAATTTTAAAGTTGAAACTTCTATGGGTTATTCTGATGATAGGCCATATTTATATTGGCACGATAAACTCTAACATATAGATATACAAAAGTAATGTATTTACAAATATGCCCTATCACTTGAGCCTACTGTGTCAGAATAACCTTTTCAGAAGTTTATAATATATCAGTAAATCAACAATTCTTTTACCATTGTTACACAATATACATTTTTGACATCATTTGTTTATCCGTTAATTTTATTAAATCATTTGTTTATAATTACTGAATTTTTTATAAAAATATGAGATACATAATTGTAATAGAGTTTCGTAAATAGCATGAACTTATTTTTGAGATTGAAAATATTATTATTAGATTAATATTACACTTACTTGAAAGTATTCAGCTCGCTGCGATATTTCACTTCGGAGATATGGCCTTTCAAACAATTAAATTGTTTATAACTTTTTTTCTCCCACTTTTTCGGCCGGGAACCCTCGAAATTCGGATTCAGTAGGCCAAATTACGCCTAGAAAACATTGGTTCAGGCGGGGACAAAATTTGGCCATGAAATGTATTATCGGCCTAGACTAATAGCTCTCGGTTGAGTTCTTTGCGCAAAATGATTGGTCCATAAATTTCAGAGATATTTAAGGTTAAAAATGGTTAAGTTTTTTTTTCAATTCGTAATTTCTCGAAAACGGTTTGATGTATCCGCTCCAAATTTATAGACAATTTTGTATGTGATATAGATAATATGTGTGCGAATTATCATGAAGATACCATTACTTTTTGTAATATTTGATATTGAAAATTTTTGTATTTTACAAAGTTTCTTTCTTTGTCGCTTGATAACTAGAGAAAAAAAATCGGTTTAATCATGTTGAAATTTTGTGAAAATGTAGAGTTTATATTGTAACGGGATGGCTAGTGGGAGAAAATCCCAACAAGCCACAGGCCAGCGATGCCCTAGAACACGGTGCCGCGGGTGTCAGACTAAAATGACTTACCCGGGGATCTGCTCCTGGAATCCCGAAAACAACGCGAAGATCGCACACGAACTTCGCTTTCCAACTAATTGGATCGCTGAGTGAAAAGGGCGCGCTCGAAGAGTAAAGCGCGCGGCCGCTATGCTCAGATATGAAAACGACCGGCGGAGTCGTTTTCCCGCGGAGGCGGCGGTATCCGGGAGAAGGACAGGTTGTAATGAATAACGCGACGAGTAACTAGATATCACAGTATATTAAAATCATTAATAACTACACGCACAACGCACGTGCTGATTAGAACAGATGAGTTAGTTCGCGCGCGACCGTTAAGATTCAAACGCGCGAACGATACGGCGCGCGGCGAAGCTGCTATTCTCGCGCGCGGTGTTAAAGTACGGCGGGCTGACACACACCCGCACGTATACGGCACAGAAAGCTTGCACGGGGCGATTTCCGTGCGAGCCTTTACAATGAACCCGCGAGTGGAGAGTAGAAAACTTACGTTAGGAAGGAGCAGCCGGTGCACTCGACTCTCTCTCGCTTCCTGTCGCTCGCACAGCAGTTGCGATCTCTTTCTCTCTCTCTCTTGCTCGCTGTATTGGGTCGGCAGGCAGGCTGGCTGCCGGCTCGTCGCTCGCAGTCTCGTGCGGCTCACGCGGCTCGGGATCGCTCTCTCTCTGTCTCTTTCGCTCGTACACTATATGTGGCGCCTCCACTACACTCGCGGGGTCTCACAAAGAACGATAGGATGACGCGGACAAGTAAACTCAGGAGAGACACGGAGGAGTTTCACGCGCGATGGCAGACACGAAGATGGCTCCTCTTTCTCGCGGGAAAAAGTTAGCAGCTTCGCGACGGATGACGGGTATTTTACGCGTCGCGAGACCGATTCGTTACGCGCGGCGCGCCTCGATTCGGCTGCGCGGGAGTTGCGCGCGCGCGCTCACTACCTTCGCGCGGTAGATTCGAATCGCGGCTAGGCACGCGTTACACCCCCCCGCCAGACGCTGCTTAGGGGACCGTGAGCAGCTCTGCTATCCATGGCTGTCATCGTACCTACAAATATGGTGGTAATTATTAGGAGAAGGAGGGTTCGAAAAGGAATATGGAAGAATCGGAGTCACCGGTTTGTCTTTTTCATTTTTATTAAAGAAAAATATAAAAAAAACTTCAGGGCCTCTCCCCTCTTCAGCTGGCCCGGGAGTAAGTCCGGCGCCCCTTGTGACGAGCTTGATTGGGGCAATGCTTGGATTTCTTCACCCCAAGCTCGCCACACATGAAGTACCGGGGGAGCGCGTTAGCGTCTAGCTCTTCCCGGGCCGCTCGCTCTTCTTCGAGCGCCCTCCTGAGGCGCTCCTCTTCTTTTTGGAGACGGCGCTGGGCCTCTTCCTTGGCCCGGCGCGCCGTCTCCTCTGCCTTTTCCCTGGATCGCCTGGCCTCTTCCATGCGCTCCCGCGCACGAGCCAGGCGAGCCTCCTCCGCCTTTTGGAAGGCGGCGCGGCGCAGCCTGGCGGCCCTGGCCTCTGCGGCGGCCGCGAGCTCTTCGCGCCGGCCTTGGGCCATTCCGACCCATTTGCCGGCTTGCCGCTCGCCGGCCTTACCGTGGCACTGGAGAAACACCTCCAGTGCGGCCAGGGCAGCGTCCTCCGCAGCGCGCGAGGACTTGCTGAGGCGCCGCGCTTCCTCGAGGGCCTTCTCCACTGGGACTCAGGCCGCATCGACTTCGTCACTCGGTGCCCACTTCGGGGCCTGGGTCGGAGAACTTTCCTCACTTTCCTCGTCGGCCCGAGTCGCGCCGGCGTTTCCTTCCGGCGCCCTCTCTGAGGCTTGGACCGACGCCTCTTGCGGAAGCCGCTCCTCCCGGCTTTCCTGCTGCTCCTTCGGGGGACGAGGTCGCCGAAGCGGACTGGGACCGGCCTCTGCGCAGGCCGGCTCCGAAGGTCCCTTTCTTGGCTTCGGTGCCTCTATCTCCTCGATCATGACTGTGGAGTGCTCTTCCACTGGCTGGGGTGCCAGTGTCACAGCGTCGATGCCCTCCACGACCTGCTCCAAAAAATCGATGACGGCGGGGTCAGGGTTGCACTGGATTAATCCAGCGATCACCTTCTTCGCCGTCTCCGCTATCTCGGGAGTCAGGCCTTGCATGTCCTGAAACAGGTAAATCGATCCCGGGGAGGGGTGAGATTGAGGACTGGAAAATTAGGACGAACACAGGTTAGTACGTACGGCACAAGTTGGACGGCACTATTGTTGCTTTTTAGACGCTCGGGTTCTACGAGGACTAATTAGTCCAGCATCAGCAGGTACGGGCTTCTTCTTCGAACCCTTTGGCCTCCCTGGGCCTCGCTTGGGTTCTGTTGGACCGGCCACGCGCATAGGCCGGCCATCGCTCGCACGCTTTCCTGGCCTAACTAATAGCGCGGTCTTACGAGGTAGACCTCGCTTCTTAGCCCTCGCCCGAGGCTGCACACTCTCCTGACTAACTTTGTTGCTCGCTCGCGTACTACGCTTGGCTGCAGAGTCCCTCGGTGATAGCGATGGGGCTATTTCTGGACTACTTTTGTCCAGGTAGTCTTGGGGCTCTTCTGCGGAGACGTATTTCTTGAGTTGCTGCGCATGGACGGGACGTATCGTTCGACCATCCTCACCTTGGATCTCGTAGGTGTTGTCGCCTAGAATATTCACAATCGTGTATGGCCCCGCGTACTTCGGGGCTAATTTGGCAGAAATCCCCTCAGCTGCTGAGGATAGTACCTTATTCTCTCTCCATACACGATCGCCTAGACAGAATTCTGGAGGTCGACGATGAGCGTCATAATAATTGGCTTGTCTCGCCTGCTCCGCTTGCGCGTCGGCCGCCGCCCGAACGTGCAATTCGCGGAGCTTGTCCATGCGCGCCACCCAATTATTTATCGCCTCTTGCTGCCCTTGCTCTTCGGCTAACCTGTCTTCCTCCCGCCTTAGTGTCTTCGGTGGGTCAGGTTGTCGGCCGTAAATGAGCCTGGCAGGACTTATCTTGGTAGAGCTGGGTTCTGCCGTATTATACGCGAACGCCAGCTCGTTCAGATGCTCATCCCAGGACCGGTGATTCTCCTCAGCGTAAGACATGATCATGGTCTTCACCGTTCGGTTCACACGCTCGACGGGATTGGCTTGAGGGTGGTATGGTGGTGTAAACGTGTGATGCACGTTTCTCTCCTTTAAGAATGCCTCTAAGGGTGCATTCTTAAATTCAGTCCCATTATCGGAGAGAAACACCTCGGGGACTCCGAACCGCAGACATACTCGTTCGTTGAGCCCTTTTATCACCGATTTGCCATCTGCCCTTTTTATCGGAATTACTTCGATCCAACGTGTGAACAGGTCCTGGAAGATGAGAATGTATTCGTGGCCGTGCTTGGTTTTAGGGAGTGGTCCCATAATGTCGCTGGCCACGATTTGCCATGGACGCTGTGTTATACGACATCCCATGAATCCTGCTGGAGCGCGCTGTTCGACTTTGCACTGCTGGCAAATTTGGCACTGGTTCACGTATCTGGCCACATCTCGAGATATGTGTGGCCAATAATACTTCCGCCTTACTCTCTCTAGAGTTTTCTCGCGGCCCAAGTACCCAGCAGTTGGAAAGTCATGGCATTCTCTCAGTACTTCGCGTCGCTTTTCGTGAGGGACTGCTAACTTCCATGCATCGTCGTCACCGAGAGATTCGTCTATGACTTCATTAGGGTTGTACTTGTACAGTCTCCCCCCGCCAGCTTGAACGTGGGGAAGTCTCGCGGCTGCTGTTGAACCTCTTTCACGATCTTGAGGTACCAGTGGTCGTTTGTATCGCGCTCGAGCTCTAACGCGGCGACCGCTGGCTCTTCTTCCTCGAACATCCGTGAAAGGGCATCTGGGACATTGTTCAACGAGCCCTTTCAATGTTCGACCGTGAAACTGTGGTTCTGCAGCTCCAAAGCCCACCTAGCTAACCTGCCGATTGGGTTTTGGAGATCACGGAGCCACTTCAAGCTGCTATGGTCCGTGATAACCTTGAAGTCGTAGGCCTCTATATACGGACGGAACTTTTTAATTGCCCAGAGAATTGCTAGACATTCTCGTTCCGTCACGCTATAATTCCTCTCAGCTGCGCTCAGAGTTCGACTCGCGAACTCTAGGACTCTTTCATCGCCGTCAATTATTTGGTATAGCACCGCTCCCAGACCTGTATCGCTTGCGTCAGTTTGCACCACTAACTGCGCGTTAGATACCGGTCTGTGTAGAATCGGTGCAGAAGCTACTAGCGCTTTTAGCTTTTGGAAGGCCTCTGCTTGTGCCGTTGACCACTCATATTTCCGATCCTTTTTCGTTAATTCGGTCAGTGGTTCAGCAATTGTGGCGAAGTTTGATAAAAACTTTCTATACCACGAGGCCATTCCTAAGAAGCGTCTCAGCTGACGGAGGTTTTTCGGTACCGGATACTCCATAATGGGCTTTATTTTCTCGGGGTCTGGCTTAAAACCATCTCTATTTACTATGACCCCGAGATATTGGACCGCATCGCGAAAGAAGACGCTCTTCTCGCGATTTATTGTGAGGCCCGCGTCCTGTATCCTGTCCAGAACTCTTTTTAGAACCTCTTTATGCTCCTCGAATGTCTCTGTGACTATTATTATATCGTCGAGATACGAGTAAGCAAAAGGTTCGAGTTCGGGGCCGATGACTTTGTCAATCAGCCTCTGGAAGGACGCTCCGGCATACGAAAGACCGTAGGGCATTCTCGTAAATTGGAAAAGCCCTTTGCCTGGCACGGTGAAGGCCGTAGTCTCTTTGGACTCCGGACTAAGTGGTATCTGGTGGTATGCACCTATACCATACCTGCTGGTATGGGGTCTAAGACTGCTTCAATCCAACGTGGAGATGTATCGCGCTTTCTGCAGTTTGCGCAAGATGCTTTCCATGTATGGTAACGGGTACGCGTCTGGCCTTGACGCTGCGTTCACTTTTCTGAAGTCCACGCAGAAACGGAACTTCCCGTTTGACTTGCGTACCATTACCACTGGACTTGACCAGCCACTTATCGAGGGTTCTATTATTCCCGCGACTAGCATTTCCTCCACCTGTTTGTGCATCTCTTTCTCGAGTTTCTGAGATACAGGGTAGTACTTCTGTTTAATGGGTCTTGTAGATCCGACGTCTATTGCATGCTCGATCCACGAAGTACACCCTAGTGGTGCCAGGCTGCTACCGATCAGCTGAGCTACTAAAGCTTCTACCTCTTTGCGCTGTTCTTCTGTTGGGTCCGCCAACCCTATAGCTGATACGGACACGGTGTTGTTTGCGGTTATGGCGACTACTTCTAACTTTACGCTTGCATCGTCATCCTTGAGATGCAGCGTGTTATCTGTGGGGTCTAAGACAGCGCTAAACTTCTTAATGAAGTTTACCCCCAAGTAGCACTCCGTATCTAGATCTGGCATTATTGCGACGCGCACTTCTTTGCACACGCCAGCCACGACCATGGGCAGATACACATAGCCAACCACTGCTATGCTTTGCCCGTTTGCCACCCGTGCCGTTAGGCCGCTAGCTGGGATTAACTCTTTTCCACAGGCCGTAGCGAGCTGTAGGCCTATAGAATTCATCCCAGTCCAGGAAGCTCCTGTATCGAAGAGTGCTCGTAGCCTGTAACCGGCTACACCTACTTGTAGCCACCATCGCGAACAAGTTTCTTGGTTGACTTCATTCGGTTGAATCACGGGCACTTCTTCGCTTTCCACTCCAGACGATTTGACTGAGTTACCCTCGGTCTCTGGTGAGAGAGCTGGGGGCGGGTATGTGGTCGTGTTTACCTGCCCCCCTGACCGTTTCCCTGTTGGTTTCCGGCAGCATTGGGCTTGTTGCCTCCCTTTTGCTCATATCCGGGTTCCCTTCGGTACTCTTGCCTTTGTGGAGGTCCGTTATTTCTTGGACTTTGCGGCCTAGCCTGGTGGGTCGAGCTACTACCCCCACTATGCTGGTTTGTAATTTGCCCGCCCTCCCGCCGCCTATTTTTCCAGTTACCCTTCTTCTTAGGTTTTCTGGTTGGCGGCGGGCTAGGCTTTTGCACTTTGTTCTCGTCGGTGCCTTTCTTTGTCAAGGCCGATAAGCATTCGGCCATGACCCGACGGAACATAGCCTCGAGGCTCTCTCGAGGCTCGTGCTGTTGGTGCCCCCCATCGCCGCCACGCTTGGACTCTGCTTTTTCCGCTGATCCGTGGACGGCTCAGTTGGCACGTAGGCAAATTCTGGCATGTACGTGCGCTCGGGCGGTGGCGAGTGATACACCTTATCTGCCGCGAGCGCTAATTCGGCTTCCCGGGCCAGGTCCAGCAGCCCTCGGTAATCCGTAATTTGATTTCGCATTACCATCTTTTGCAGTTCTGGCCGCATGTTCCGGTGCAACATGTCTAACTGTTGAGCGATGCTAGGCACCGGAACCAACTTTAGGATCATGGCTTGTAGATTTACCACGTAATCACGCGTAAGTTCGTTTCTGCCTTGAGTCCTCGCGTTTATTTCTGCCATGACGCGCTGCTGATGTCCCCTGTCCCCGCCATACATGTGCGTTATGGCCTCTATGAAATCTGGCCACGATCGCCATGTGTGGCGGTTACTCCGGTACCAGGTGGCTGCTACCCCAGTTAGGAGCTCTGACAACGACGAAAGCACCTCGTCGTGTGTCAGATTAGCTAGAGTTCTGCATTCCTCTATTCTTGTTAGGAATAACTCGACGCTGTGCTCCTTTGAGGACCCTGAGAACCTGATGTGCCATTTTCGGACTATGTGGCCCACATCACGGTTCGTCTGCTGAGGCAAATACGTATGCCTCTCAGACGGATCCTGGGTCGCACCATTCCTAGTCTGGCGCTGCGAAGAATTTCTGGTATTATTCCTCCCAGCCTCTGTTGGGGACTGGAGACTTGGGCTGCTGCTGTTAAACTCCGCATATGTGAACGTGTCTTGGAAGTTCACATCTGGTGATCCTCGTCTACGGCCCGTGCTTGGGGGTTGGACTCCCTCCAATTGCGTACTTGAGGTTGTATGTCGAGCTCCTTGAAGTATTCGTACATTCTCTTTAAGCTCTTCAACCTCTTCGACGAGTGTTTTGATCACCGCCAGTAGCTTCTCCGATAATATATTGTCTCCGACTGCTATCCTGGCGGTTCGCGACTCACGCTGTCGCGGCCACTCTAGGTTTTGCGACTGCGGCAGGTTTCGCGATTGCTGCCAGAATCCGTGCTGCCCATTTCGTGCCAACAACGACTCTTCTTCGTAGTTGCGCTGGCATTGTCGTTGCCTGCGCTGCTCCTCCAGGAACACTTGCTGCCGCTGCTGTTGCTCCTGCTGTTGTTGCTGTTGCTGCCGTCGCTGTTGCTCCAACTGCTGTTGCTGCATTTGCTGCTGCTGTATTTGCTGCTGCTGCTGCATTTGCTGCTGCTGCAGTTGTTGCTGTTGGAGCTGTTGCTGTTGAAGCTGTCCCTCAGCTTCGGCTGAAGATGTCCCGGTGGGTGCTGCAGAGCTCAATATCTCTGTCCCGGAACCCTCCTGGCCGTTTGCCTCTTCCGCTGGCTGCACCCCTGCATTATGTGCTTGTTGTGGAGCTTTCATCCTCCGAGACTCCGAGAGTTTCTGCATCACTATCGGGTCATCAAGGAGCGTTATGAACGGGTGCGGAAGGTCTGGGTCAGTATTGGGATCCACAATAGTCAACCCAGACTTGTTCATCAACGTTAAGTCGATAAACGCTCTTCGGGACTGCTCGCGTTTAGCAAACGCTTGCTGCTCCGACAGCTCCGGCTCTGGCACGAAATCGGCGGCATTATAATCTCCCATAAGCCACTTGATCGCTGTCAGCATATTTACTGACTGCAGATCTGACTGCTGTAGACCAAGGGCTTGCATGGTCTCGTTTATTTCCTCTTCAGGCTGTGTATAGGCCCAATTAAGTATCGCAGATTCCGCAAATTGCGATGATCGGGCCATGGTGTCAATTGGCTGTGCGCTTCCCCACGAACTTATTTTACTAGCGCGAGTAGTATCTGTATTTATGGCAGAGAGAGTTTGCCTATTCAACCCATGAGCTAGCTTTTTCAACGCGAACCCGGGTTATTTTCTAAGAGCTACGGCGGTTGCTCTTAACCTCGATAACGCACGAGGGTTTCGCGTACGCGGCTCTATATATATATATATATATATATATATATATATATATATATATATATATATATATATATATATATATATATATATATATATATATATATATATATATATATGTCAAAACGGACAATATCACCAAAAAACACAAAAAATAATTACAATTTTCACCTAAAAAAATAAAAAACAATTTTAAAGTTCGAGGGGATTTTTGCGCTCGAGTTTTTACTCGGGCGCACAGTCAACTTTTTGTTCCGAGAGTGCCTGCCGACTTTCTCTCGTTTTTCTACTAACAGCACGAGCAAAGAAAAAAAAAATTTTATTTTTCGTCCACTAAAGAATAATTCGTATCGAAAATACGAGAGGAGAAAAAAAAATTTTCGAGTCGAGAAAAAAATTAATTAAAAAAATTAATTATCGCTTAAAAAAAATTTTTGTCGTTAAAAAAAATTAATTGTTATTAAAAAAAATTTTTAATTGTTAAAAACAATTACCCACGTACAAAAATTTCGCGATCAAGATCTCTCCTCGTCGGCACTCTAGGTCGAGGGTTATTGGCTATCGCTTGCCTAACCTCTCGACCGCACTCTCGCAACAGCACGGCTGTGTCACACACACGCACACACGCGCCTACGAGCTGCGGCACGAAGAGCCTTTCTTTGCAGCTAATACTCAGCTACGCTGCTGAGCTTCTTCGCGCCAAGCTTCGCCGCGTATCACGTATCACGTACGCGCCGCGGGTCCTTCTCCACCCCCAAAAAGTTGTGGCGCCAGTTGTAACAGGATGGCTAGTGGGGGAAAATCCCAACAAGCCACAGGCCAGCGATGCCCTAGAACACGGTGCCGCGGGTGTCAGACTAAAATGACTTACCCGGGGATCTGCACCTGGAATCCCGAAAACAACGCGAAGATCGCACACAAACTTCGCTTTCCAACTAATTGGATCGCTGAGTGAAAAGCGCGCGCTCGAAGAGTAAAGCGCGCGGCCGCTATGCTCAGATATGAAAACGACCGGCGGAGTCGTTTTCCCGCGGAGGCGGCGGTATCCGGGAGAAGGACAGGTTGTAATGAATAACGCGACGAGTAACTAGATATCACAGTATATTAAAATCATTAATAACTACACGCACAACGCACGTGCTGATTAGAACAGATGAGTTAGTTCGCGCGCGACTGTTAAGATTCAAACGTGCGAACGATACGGCGCGCGGCGAAGCTGCTATTCTCGCGCGCGGTGTTAAAGTACGGCGGGCTGACACACACCCGCACGTACACGGCACAGAAAGCTTGCACGGGGCGATTTCCGTGCGAGCCTTTACAATGAACCCGCGAGAGGAGAGTAGAAAACTTACGTTAGGAAGGAGCAGCCGGTGCACTCGACTCTCTCTCGCTCCCTGTCGCTCGCACAGCAGTTGCGCTCTCTTTCTCTCTCTCTCTTGCTCGCTGTATTGGGTCGGCAGGCGGGCTGGCTGCCGGCTCGTCGCTCGCAGTCTCGTGCGGCTCACGCGGCTCGGGATCGTTCTCTCTCTCTGTCTCTCTTTCGCTCGTACACTATATGCGGGGCCTCCACTACACTCGCGGGGTCTCACAAAGAACGATAGGACGGCGCGGACAAGTAAACTCAGGAGAGACACGGAGGAGATGTTTCACGCGCGATGGCAGACACGAAGATGGCTCCTCTTTCTCGCGGGAAAAAGTTAGCATCTTCGCGACGGATGACGGGAATTTTACGCGTTGCGAGACCGATTCGCTACGCGCGGCGCGCCTCGATTCGGCTGCGCGGGAGTTGCGCGCGCGCGCTCGCTACCTTCGCGCGGTAGATTCGAATCGCGGCTAGGCACGCGTTACAATATATTTATTGTATAAGTCCTTTAGGTAAAAGAATTGTCTCATGATTTGTAAAGATATTTAGAGGTGAAAACTTGTTTACGTTTTTTTGATAATCGTAATTTCTAAATGACGACTCCATGTATAAGCTCATAATTTATAGGCTATTTTGTTTGCCAGATAGGCAATATCTGTGTATAACTTGATCAAGATTATATGGCTACTTTTTAAAATATTTGATATTTAACATTATGGTATTTCTGGAAATGACTTTCTCGGTTGCACAATAACTAGAGTAAAATTGTTTTAATTTCTTTGAAATTTTGTAGAGATGTTGAGTTTGTATATTATTTATTATATTAGTTCTTATGGTAATAAAAGAATTCGTTTATGAATTTGAGAGATATTTTAGGCTAAAACTGTTTTAGCCATCTTTTCATATCGAAATTTTTTGAAAACGGCTTTATGTATATGTTACTAGAAAGTGGAAATGACGCGCGATACGTACGCGTGTTGTTTACTTGCTTTTTCTAATTTAATAAGCTATTAGATTCATTATTTAAAAATATTGCAACGAGGTATAATGAAGGTAGGTTAATGAAATTGTCGATCACTCAAAAAACATGTATTTTTTTATGAATAACTAAAGACGGTATTATTTAAATAAAATTAAAAATATACCCCTACAGCGAGTTTTCAATCATTATAAAAGCAGATAAGATTATGAAAATAAACAATTTATTAAAATAATACAGATGTTTGTTATTTCTTAAAGAACTAATTATTTTGAAATATTTTCGAATACTTGTTTTTCAGAGAATATTTCATAAATCGACTCAAAATTTTAACCACTTATTACACTTATTAAAAACTATATTTGGTTAAAATTTTGAATACATTTTCTTCATTTGTTTTTGAGAAAAATTATTTTATCAAAGTATAAAAAAAGGAATTGATAAATTAGTTTGAGGAAGCTACGTGCCAATGAATTGACAGCGGTTTTTTCTATTGTAAAAATAATTTCTTTTTTTTTCCACAAAAACAAATTTTTATTTTGGGAAGCAATGTGACGGCCCTTAGCAAGCGCCTGTACCATACGTAACGCACCAGCTCTTCGTACATTACATGCGGCGCACTCGTGAGCGTGTAAAGCGTGTACGTGTGAGGCCGAGCGCTCCGACACATGCGTAAGTACACAGACGTGCGCTCCCACTCCGGACCGCCTGCGCTGTGACGTAGCTGCTCTCCTACTCCCACGGTACCTATACTCTGTACATCACTCCCACCTACTCGCAGCGGCGATATATAGGGAAGTACACGTGAGCGAGAGAGATGGCGAGACCACTCTCTGGTATAAAAGGGGCCAGCGATGTACAACGAGCACGCATTCGCTCGACGAGCAGCGACGGCACAAGAGCTCCGCTCTAACCTAGCTTCTCGGCCACCGATCCATGTACTTGAGTAGCGTCAGATACTTTTAAATTGTCTTATTTTTTCATATGTACATCGGGTCAATAAACCTTCTCTCCACCCACCTTACCTATACCTGGCTTAGGCTCGAAAAGGCATCTCGTTTTATGATCCGCCTGAGTAGATCCTTTCCTCCAATGGCTCTAAAAGGCGCCTCGTTCTTGATCCGCCTGACTATGATCCGTCTTCCACCTCCATTCAATTGCATGCTCTCTTCAAGGGCAGAAACTCGGGTCCAGCACTCGTGTTAGAATCAACCTTCTTTATGCGTTATGTGATTAATGAATACTGCATGAGTAGAAATAGAAGCTTTTTTGAATAGAATCAATGAAAATTAACCACTCGGTCATATACCCCCCCCCCCCCCCAACACGTGCCTGGCACGTTACAATGGTACGATCAGGTCGTCTCAGCTGCGCAAAATTCGAATTTCATTAACCCATAAACCCATAAACCTAAAACTGATCAACCCATAAATCCAAAACCAATAAATTCAAAACCCGTAAACAAAAAACGTATAAACTAATATACTCAAAACCCATCGATTCGAAATCCATAAACTAATACACTAAAAAATTTATGGGTTTTCGATTTATGGCTTTTGGATTTATGGGTTTTTGGTTTATGTGTTTTTAAATTTATGTTTTTATGAGTTTTAGGTTTATGGGTTCATGAAATTCGAATTTTGAGCAGTAGTTTGTTGAAGTATAACGTAAAATTTGAGAATGCAGAATTTTGAAAAAAATGTATGCTTTGATCCACTGTTCGAAGACTACAATCACATCGTGTGTAAAAGACCTACTTTGCGCATGCAAAAGAGGTACGAAAATGCGAGTTATGCGCACTCTGCTGAAAAAAAGTCTTTACATTATCTGTATAAAATACTGTAGATAAATAGGCTACTGTAAAAATTTGAATTATTAAATTGAAACTTTTTTGCCTCTCGACAATATTTTCCTTAATAATAATAATTATAGTTGTTGTATTTGATGCTCGATAAATTCTAGAAGAAGAAACTATAATTTACAAGAAGGAGAAGCTATAATATAATCAAACCACAATGAAATGACACAGTTTATATTGCATGTATTGAATTTTATAATGAGTAAACATAGTTTTGTAACAAGTCGTTTTTCTTTGTACATTTCGAATAAATCAAACACTCAAACGCATTTCTACATCAATTACATTTATCATTACATGTGATCTTAAAAAAAATTACATAATGTATCTACTTTATTTTTTCTCGTTTTCTAGCTTATTATGCTTAAAATAAATATATATTCAACAAAATAGTAACCATAATAAAGTACATTACAATACAATTGCGTAAAGATAATTTTGGCACGAAGCCGCATTTGTCTTATAATATTATTTTTAACTACGTGGGCGAAGTTATCATAACTGCCAGCAATATGGTAAGTGCACCTATAAATGTATACCTATAAATGTTTATAATTTGTGACGAGGAGCACGCTTAATAGCAGTGCCCTCGTCGCACCGCATTTCTCAGCGCCTCAGTTGGCCAAGCCCGTGTATGTACGCAGCGTTGCTGCTACATACTAATACGGCTTTTCCCTTTTTGAGGATTCGGCAACGCAGCGGGAAGAAGAGCGCGGTTCGAGAAGTGTGAAGTGTGCAAACCCATGGACACACGTAAGAGCGAGAGAGAGGAAAGCGAGAGAAGAGAGCCGGCATCGATGCCGCGCAGTCTGCCGGCCGCAGACTGCCGGCATCGGGCCGGCACTTTTCACGGCGCCCGCCGGTGCAGGCCGACTAGCCGCAAGAGTCTCGGCTAGAGAGCCCTATCGTGCGCACGCAAATTGGCCAGCACGCGACACATTGTGAGAGCCAAGCGGTGTGTGAGAGAGAGAGCCGTCATCCTCGCCTGCAGCCGCCGCAGCCACACCATCTCGGTCGGCGAGACCGACACCGAACATCTCAGCCAGCGACGGCAACAGCGGCGTGAAGAGCAGCGTAACCGAGGCATCGGCCACAGCCAGCTCCGTGGCAGCGTTCCTCTTCGGGGCAGGCGAGCACAGTGTCTACCTGGCCTCATTGTGGCCTGCGCGTGTGTATATAGCGAGTCAGGGCTTGTATCGCCGATGAGCGCCGAGTAATGGGACTCCCACCGACTCCGCGGCAGTTGGAGCTTCAGCCTCCAAGTCCTGCAATATGAATTAATTGCAGCGTTGCGTTGGGACAGGTAAAAGCGCAAGGTAACAAATTTTATAGCTTACAGCAGATAGTGGTGTAGCAGTGAAGCGGAGGATCAGCATTTACCCGAAAAACATTTACTGTTATAATGTTTACAAAATGTTTACAAAATAACATAATAGGAACATGCTTTGGTATATTTGGTGTCAAAATACATTGTTTTTAGAAAATGTCAGTATGAATGTGTGTCAATTTTTGTTATACTTCATATAGCAACAAAAATATTCAACAAAAGTATTCATCCATAAATATCCAAAGTATTTAAGATGAAATTTATTTTATATGTGTTCCAAATTGCAATTTCTCAAGAATGGCTATATTTATTAACTTAAGATGGTGAGACACCTTTAAATTTTTCTTCTTAAAATGACCTAAAAAATTAATTATAACTATTAGAAATATGTCGAAGTAATATTCTAAAAGTATATTAAATTTGTGATAAAATGAGCCACAAAAGAAAATTCTAGATACATTGTATCCAGAGATATGGCCATTTTTAAATGTTGGTTCTGTTGTAACCTGCAGGTTCAAGAACTTGAGAGATTTTGATGGGACCGGTCTAAATTGTTAGTATTTTATGTTACCATTGACCGAAGAGTTGCATGTATTACATTTATTTGAGTAAATAATACTTTACGGTCTAGTAGCAGCAATTTAAGGCTCCTGTTGAAAAAAAATCATTAAAACTTATAAAAATACTATTACAAAGCTTCCTCTAGGAGGAAGTAAAAAATTTCAGTGATACTAAGTATGTGTATTTGTATCCGCAAATACTCATACAAACCGATAAAATGTAATGACTTTATAGTATTCAATGTGAGTATTCCTATAAAATTTCTATAAGTATTAATAAGATCTAATGGAAACTCAAAAAAACTTCCGATAAATTTTTAAATTTACTGGTTATAATAAGAACTTTCACATAAAAAACAGTCTTCATACATGAATTAATATTTTATAGTAATTAATCAGGAGAAAAATATACGTAAAATTTTGATTTAAGTGAACTTTATGAGTAAAATAATCAGTTCATACTATTATCTACTCCTTAACGGATTTTATTTATAAAAATTGTATACACTGAAAAAAATTTCACGTTGTAAGAACTGAAAGTACGGCTCTGACAACAGTACTGTTCGGCTGATTTTCTTTCTGCTGAATTTTATAGATATAGTAAAATTATTCGTACAGTTGTGAGAGCTGTACAAGATACACTGAAAACACTAATGTATAGAGTTTTTTTGTCGGAGCATTAAATAGGTTATGATTCGCCATGCATACACATTTTTCATTAAAATAATCTCAATTGATAAGTACACTGATTACAGATGGAATACGTAAACGCGGATTGCAAACATGCGGTTGATGTGGCCGGTCTCTTGACTTTTTTAGGTTATAACATGAACATCGGTTTCGCGTTGTAGCGTTGTCAACAAACAAATACCGGCGGCAAAACTAAATCGTACTGCTGTCAGAGCTGTACAAGTACATTTCCCGCATCTGACCAATAGTGTCGTTTCATTATACAAATGAATAGCTGCTTCAGCCGTCTGTAAGGGTAAATGAACACTATAAATAGTGTTAGTACAGCAAATCGAAACTATGGTTTCTACAGCCTAAAATTTTTTTCAGTGTAGGCTTGTATGGGATTTTTAGCTAGATTTATGCTCAGATTAGATGGTAATATTTCAGTAAATTACACGCCGAATATAATAGTAATAAAATAGGGTTTTCATAGTTTTTTCGTGGAAAAAATGCGGATTTCGCTGATCAAAATTTGATTACTTTAATGAGTGCATATAGGACCCTTCGCATAAGTAGTATAATAGTCTTCAATCATGATTTTCTTATAAAAATTGCAAAAGCAATTATTGGATTTTGCAAGCTACCCGGTCAGAGATTTTACAGGAATTTATCAGTAAATTACACGCCGAATATAATAGTAATAAAATAGGTTTTTCATATTAGTTTTTTGGTGGGAAAAATGGGTTAAGTAGTAGTCAGAGTGCATATACACTCCGGCGTTTATGAACTACACAAATGATAAACACGTAGTGTTCTGGAATGCTTCCTTCGAGCTGATGCACATGTGACAGACTGACAAAAGATTCGGACAACCATCCTTCCCCGTTACTCGGCTTACAATAATACACATGGCGCCACCGCTGGCCGGTCGTGCGCGCTCGCGAAATATGCTCGCTTCTCATTGGCGAGAGCTCGTCATTATCATCCAATCGGAGCGTGGCCTAGCGAGCCGATACTGCCAATAATTACATACTGTAACGGCCGGTGTGCGCGAAGGAGACATGAGGCGAGTCTCGGCACACCGCGACGGCACGCGCTAATACCGAAGAGGTAAACATCCTCAACCTTGCGCAAAGGGCAAGGCCGAGAGATGCTTGCGCGTGCCAACGAGGGAACAGGCGATCAGTATCGCCTAGGCTACAGCTCGTGCCCATGCGTGTTTCCTGCTACCTCAGGATTTTTCCCGGGAGAAGAGTGAGAGAAGTGCACAGGAGTGCAGCGAGTGCTGTGCAGTGAGCAAGTGCGAGAGAGTGAGCGGCACAGCGGTGCAAAGGAGGCGCAGAGGGAGAGAGACGCAGCCCGGCGCGTCCCTCGTCACCGAGAGTCGCGTTCCCTCGTGGCTGAGAGAGAGAGAGAGAGAGAGAGAGAGAGAGAGAGAGAGAGAGAGAGAGAGAGAGAGAGAGAGAGAGAGAGAGAGAGAGAGAGAGAGAGAGAGAGAGAGAGAGAGAGAGAGAGAGAGAGAGAGAGAGAGAGAGAGAGAGAGAGAGAGAGAGAGAGAGAGAGGACAGCGCGGCCGATACCCAGCTACGGCCAGACCGCCGCCGAAGGATAGATAGATAGATACATAGATAATCTCTTCATTCGCCTGTAGGGCAAAACTTGATACATATAACAACAAGCGAAATAATAAAATATACGATACAAAGTCAAATTAAAACAATTTCAAAATACGAAATAAAATCAAGGCAGAGATAAATATAAAAATAAAATATAACAAAGGTCACAAATAAATAAATAAATAAATAAATAAATATCATTTTTCAATACAATTAATATAGTTTTGCCAAAAGTAAAAGTGTAAAAAGTAAAAAAGTATGAGTAAAAGCAAATTTAAAAATTAAAATTAAAATTAAAATAAAAATAAAATAGAAATAAAATAAAATAAAAATAAAAATATCACAGTTCATTATATATCCTATGCTAATATCTCAGTATAATGCCACTTGGCAGAGTCATAAGTCAGAATAAAATTACACGGTCTATTTACTAGAAGTTTTTGGAAGGCTCCTTTCCCACCAAGAGAAGCTAAGGATCGAGGTCAATAAAATGTTGACGCACTGCCCTCTTGAACGATGAAAATGAGGGTTGGTAACGTATGCAGGGAGGGAGTTCCAGATACGAACACCTTGGGCCAAAAACGCCTTATCACCCGTTTTGTAATTTATGGCTGGAAACTCAAGCTCTGGCTGCACTTCCCTACTGGTCGGCCTAGACTTATGCTTCGTGGAAAACGCAGCTAAATATGATGGCTCACGTATCCTTAATAATTTGTATAGTAATAATGCTGCAAAATAGAGCCTACGTGAGTCCATACGAAGTCAGCCCAGGCGTTTCCTATAGGGGGTGATATGCTCATCCCTCTTAGCTCCCGTGACATATCTCACACAAGAATTGCTTAACCGTTGCACTTTCTCACGCTGCTCGGCTGACGCGTCTAGGTAGACTACTGTACAATAATCAAGGTGTGGCTGAGAGAGAGTAAGAGAAGTGCACAGGAGTGCAGCGAGTGCTGTGCAGTGAGCAAGTGCGAGAGAGTGAGCGGCGCAGCGGTGCAAAGGAGGCGCAGAGGGAGAGAGACGCAGCCCGGCGCGTCCCTCGTCATCGAGAGCCGCGTTCCCTCGTGGCTGAGAGAGAGATAGATAGATAGATAGATCACCTTTATTCCGCCACTCAGGCAAAAAATTAAATACAAATTTATACAAACTTGGTACATAAATAACTAAAAATTCTATACAATAATTGATAGCACAATAGATCGCTTCAGTCTTGTTTGTGTAAGGTGATGACTAGAATAATGCGTGACTAGTAATTACAAGTACTTAAATGACTAAAAATATAAGGATTACTAAAGCATAAATATCGTAAGTTTTAGTGAGTATCACAGTCGTCACAACGAGAAAGGCCGTAGGACAAGGTCGAAATATTTACAATTCTTAATTAATAACTAGGCATAATATAATACATTAAAACGAAGTTATGCCGATACCTCCCACCCATTGGTAGAACGAATAAGGGTCAAGATCGAGCAGGTATTGGTGCACCGTCCCTTTAAAGGAACTGATTGATGGGAGGTGGCGTAGGGAAGCTGGAAGGGAATTCCAGAAGCGAGCACCTTGAACTTGGAAAGCCTTGGCTCCAGTTTCAGTGCTCATTCCAGGGATGTTGAGTTCTGGCGGGACACCCCTTCTCGAAGGCCTGGGCTTGTGCAGAGAGAAAAGTGAGTGAAGATATGCAGGCTCACGTAACCGCAAAATTTTATATAAAAGAATGGCTTCAAAGTATAGCCGGCGTGAGTCTGCCCGTAACCAGCCTAGTCGCCTTCTGTAGGGGGAGATATGTTCATCCCTCCTTACCCCGAAAATATACCTCACACAGGAGTTACTCAATCTCTGTAGACGTATGCGTTGTTCGCCTGTCGCATCCAAGCAAACCACCGTGCAATAGTCGAGATGTGGTTGGACTAGTAATTCAACCAGTCGTCTGCATAGCGTCTCGGTGGTACATGCCCTGATGAAACGTAGACTGTACAGGGCTTTGTTGACTTTTTTGGTTACAGAGTCTACGTGTGGTCGCCAAGTCAATTTGCTGTCTATTGTAACACCCAGGCTAACTACTGAGCCACTGAATGGGACAAGCAATCCGCCCTGCATTCCAATACCCGGGAGATCCATTTTATTAATGTCGTTGATATTCTTTTTTGATCCGAGAATTATAGCTTTAGTTTTCCCGGCATTAAGATGCAGGCCAGAACGCTCCGCACACCCAGAGACGAGAGAAGCAGCGTCTGTCAGTCGAGTTATGCCTTCCAGAATCTTGTCTTTGGTGGTCTGCAGGTAGATTTGAAGGTCATCCGCGTAAAAAATATGCTTGGTATCGCGACTGTCCAGGATGTTTAGAAGGTCATTGGCATATAAGCTAAAGAGCAGGGGTCCCAGGATAGAACCCTGTGGAACTCCCAGATTGGTTACCAACCAATCCGAGTTACCATTGTTGTTAGAAATTACCATCTGGGAGCGACCTTGTAAATATGACTTGATCCACAAGAGAGCCGCCCTTGAGAACCCCAACTGTCGAATAGTCCAGGCGGTAGAGCATTCGAGGTGGACCTTCTTTGAAGTAGAGCATATTATAACGTAGAAAGTTCCGAAATAATATGTAGAAAAAGAATCCGAGTTTGCCTATTCAAAAAAATGTCTGCTAAATTCAGTATAGCAACAAATGTACCGAAATAACGTAAAAAGGCCTATTTTTCGACATATTTTCTCTTATAACTTGAGAAGGAAGCGTTTAATCGAAAATAGTCATAGGACATTTTTTGTTTATCTGATGTTTTTCTACAAAGTTAATGTATTTCCGAATCGAAAAATTTTATTTTGCGCTAACAATGAGTAAAAAACCGTTAAAAATGATATGTAAAATGTAACTAATTTTTAAGGGGCGTAAAAATCAATGAATGTTAATGAAAATTTGTGAAATGGTAGCTCATTATATGATAATACTACATAAAAAAATTCAGGATGATCGACGGTGTAGTTTTCCAGTACGGCTGTTGTTAACTAAAAATTTATAACAATTTTGTCGCGTGCCATGGGTTTAAATAAAGACTCCACGCGGTCGCTGAATTTTTTACACATACTTTGGCTTATAGTTAATAATATGCAATATCAAAAATAGCCTTTTTTGCATTATACGGGTGCTTTAGAATTTTTTTTAATTTTTTCAATTTTTTTTTTTTTATAAATAAATGCAATTACATGAAAACGGCTCGATGCAAATGCAATGTTCAAAAAGGCTTGAGAAGCTGATTAAAAAACGCTTTAATCGAGCTAAAACCGACCCGATTCAAATGACTACAACCGGAGATATTAGAGCTTTAAGTCAACCTAAATTTACGGCTGACTTAAACGTGAAGTAGACAAATAAAAAATGTAGTGTTGTAGCTAATTGTAAGAGCTTTCAATATCCGTTGAGTGCATTTCCGGCACTTATTTGCTTCATTAAATAAAAATTATGAAAGGAAGCCTGATCGTTGAAATTTCTCGGCGGAACGGCGCGGGAGGCGGAGTGGGGATGACTGCGAGCAGCTGTGCTGCCGCGCGGCACTGTCTCTTCAAAACGGATATGGGCGATAAAACTTAACTTTTCTCGGGAACGAATTAACTTATAGACTTCATTTTTTTTTTAATTTGATATTGCGAATCGAGAGGAATAGGAATTTCGCATTTAAAATTATGTAAATAAATAAATTCTAAGTGAATTTTACGCATGAAGAATTAAGCAATTTTCTTTTTCATTAAAAATTTATTTATGACATAAAATTAATGTTTTTAAAGTAAATTAATAAGTAACAGATTATTCTAAATTAATGATTTTGCAATTTATTTGTAAAAAATGTAATCTTTTCTGTTTATATATTGGTAGAATCTATTAAACATGGAGAGAGGAACTGGAAAATAAAGTACGTATAAAAAATAACATTCTAATAAATTTATTAACTATTTATACAAATTTTCGTTTTTTTACAGGCTGTGTATCGTTTGCTTCGATTTCTGTTTGTGGTTCGTCGTCGCTCTCACTGTCCGAAAAAATAGGTGTAGGTCCTTCTTCATTTATTTCGACTTCCGCGTTCTCTAACTCATCTACATTTTCGTCCAATGAAACCTGCAGCACATCGCTATTACTGCAGGTTTGCCCGTGACAATTTTTGCAGAAATCTGTGCATCGCAAGCCGTGTTTTACACAGCCGCATGTCCTCTTGCATTTTTCTGTACATCTGCAGCTGATATTTTTTAAAATATTATTAGGGACCAAAGAACCTTCAACGTAGACTGGGGCCAAACAGTCTGTCTGCATTTTCCACCCCCAATCTACCGGGTTCAATGGATTACCTAGCCACTGTTGGATTTGTAGATATGCTCTACTTGAATGCACATTAGATGCAGACTCTGTTGGGGGTAAAGAAGCCAAATTAAAGGATTTTTGTCGTGAGCATTTTTTAAAAATTGTATACCTCAATTCATTCAAACTTATGTTGTTCTTTTTTTTAGGATTGTACCAAACGATCCTATAACATCAGCACTGGGAATTTTCTTTAGCCTGGGAACGGGTGTGCTACCAGTGACAGATGAACGTGGCGTTACAATTTCAATACCTCCCATCGCATGAAATGTATTTTTGCCGTCCAAGGTGTTTATGTTGTGGTCTGCATTATCAAATACATATTGGATATAAGAATTATTATATAGCAGAGTTTGAGGGTGCAACAAAACAGACGATTCAAATAACTGGCATTCTTCATACGAGGCGCTGAAACCCAGAGTGTTCAATATTTGTATGAGTTCGTTCGATCCATATTTTTTTGAAAGCATTGCTGCTAGTCCAATTTGCAAAGACGATAAAAATGATCTCGGCCGAGCAGCTGCTATAATAGCATGCGCAATACTATTAATTTTAGTAATATATTTATCAGCCGTACGCTTATCTTTCAAAATAATTTCTTTTAGTAACTCTTGTAAAGTTTCTGGAATAACAGTTGAAACATCTGAAAGAAAGTTATCTGGAGACGGATAAGAGTTACAATCGTACACTTTTCCACGAATATCTTCCAAAATAATTTTTCCAGCACTTTGGATAATTCGTTTGCGCTCTGCTGTTTCATCCTTACATTTATTTTTGTACCAATTGTCAGTTAAAATTTTATGTCCAATGTTGAGAAATGTGATTATCGGCCCGTATTTGGAAGTGTGAATAATAATGTCTGTTCCAAAAATATCAATTAAATAATTTTTTAAATATTTTGTGTTGGGCCATTCGACACTTTCAAAATTCTGCAATATTTCTCGTACACTAAACTGGCATTGTTCTTTATTTTCCGTTATATAATTTGCAATAAATTTTGCGGCTTTATAGGTATTAGTGTCTTCATTTCTACTCTCTTTTCTAAATTTATTATATAATAATTTATAGCAGCTTTGATGGTATCGAGCGCCTACAGCTACCAGATCCTCAACTTTTATTATTCGATTATACACTTCTAAACATTCTCTGTCATCGACTTCTTGTAATTTGTTGAGTAAAGTAGTCCTGCTGCCAGTTTTAGATACAAAATAAACCACTTGTCGAATATTTGCAGCTAGTTTTTTTTGTTTTTCTATAAAATCATCGCTAGCATCTTTTCCACAAATATAACAAAATTTTGCAAAGTTAAAATCGGCGCCTGTAGAAGCACGTGTAGAAATACCTGGCAATGATTTTAATTTATTCTCTGCTGCTTGTACATTCTTTTCCCATGTATAAGATTTCGCACAATTAGCATGAACATTAATGGAACTGAATTTCCGAAATTGCAAATGTTTTTTGTCTTGTCTCCTTATGCTTGATGCGACGCAACTTCGAATACTTTCTTCTTTCAATGTACGAATAGCACCGATATTTAGCGACTTTTCACAAATCATACAATCCACTTGATCAGCCATTACATTAGATAGAAGCTGCAAAATAATATGTGCTACATAGTATTTAGCAGCGACTTTATAATTTATTGAAATGATATTATTGATATAGGAATGTTCTCTAAAATTTTTAGTATTTCAATCATAGGAACAGAATACTTACATGAATATAAATATATTCTCTCCAATTTTATATATAAGTATGCGAAAATACACTCTGAAAACTAACTTTTAACTGGTAAACTATGACGCCAAGTGGTTGCTACTAAGGACGCTTCCAGACTAACCGACTGAAAGACGTTACAGACTGCTCTACACAACCTATACTATTATAAAAGACGGTTTTCATAAGTGCTGCGGGATGCCGTTCATTCCAAGAACGACAGCATCTCTGATTGGTTCGTCTCACCCGACTGGCCATGTAGCCGTGTAAGCGAAACATATACTAAGATTTCAAACAGGGGGGGGGGATTACAAAGTGCGTTGACCTTCGTACCTTTCGTGTCAATACAAACGGTTACCTACCTGGAGTACAATAGACCGCTTTTACCTACCGATCCACTAATACAGTTCGTTTACCTGAATTGAAGTTATTCAGTTTGTATAGATAACAATATATTTACATACAATGAAAAAATATACTGTTTAATTTAAATATATTTATAATAAAAATACACATTTTTTACAAATAAATTGCAAAATCATTAATTTAGAATAATCTGTTACTTATTAATTTACTTTAAAAACATTAATTTCATGTCATAAATAAATTTTTAATGAAAAAAAAAATTGCTTAATTCTTCATGCGTAAAATTCACTTAGAATTTATTTATTTACATAATTTTAAATGCGAAATTCCTATTCCTCTCGATTCGCAATATCAAATTTAAAAAAAAATGAAGTCTATAAGTTAATTCGTTCCCGAGAAAAATTAAGTTTTATCGCGCATATCCGTTTTGAAGAGACAGTGCCGCGCGGCAGCACAGCTGCTCGCAGTCATCCCCACTCCGCCTCCCGCGCCGTTCCGCCGAAAAATTTCAACGATCAGGCTTCCTTTCATAATTTTTATTTAATGAAGCAAATAAGTACCGGAAATGCACTCAACGGATATTGAAAGCTCTTACAATTAGCTACAACACTACATTTTTTATTTGTCTACTTCACGTTTAAGTCAGCCGTAAATTTAGGTTGACTTAAAGCTCTAATATCTCCGGTTGTAGTCATTTGAATCGGGTCGGTTTTAGCTCGATTAAAGCATTTTTTAATCAGCTTCTCAAGCCTTTTTTAACATTGTATTTGCATCGAGCCGTTTTCATGTAATTGCATTTATTTATAAAAAAAAAAAAATTGAAAAAATTAAAAAAAATTCTAAAGCACCCGTATAATGCAAAAAAGGCTATTTTTGATATTGCATATTATTAACTATAAGCCAAAGTATGTGTAAAAAATTCAGCGACCGCGTAGAGTCTTTATTTAAACCCATGGCACGCGACAAAATTGTTATAAATTTTTAGTTAACAACAGCCGTACTGGAAAACTACACCGTCGATCATCCTGAATTTTTTTATGTAGTATTATCATATAATGAGCTACCATTTCACAAATTTTCATTAACATTCATTGATTTTTACGCCCCTTAAAAATTAGTTACATCTTACATATCATTTTTAATGGTTTTTTACTCATTGTTAGCGCAAAATAAAATTTTTCGATTCGGAAATACATTAACTTTGTAGAAAAACATCAGATAAACAAAAAATGTCCTATGACTATTTTCGATTAAACGCTTCCTTCTCAAGTTATAAGAGAAAATATGCCGAAAAATAGGCCTTTTTACGCTATTTCGGTACATTTGTTGCTATACTGAATTTAGCAGACATTTTTTTGAATAGGCAAACTCGGATTCTTTTTCTACATATTATTTCGGAACTTTCTACGTTATAATATGCTCTACTTCAAAGAAGGTCCACCAAAGCTTGGTTTTACTGCTCTACCGCCTGGACTAGAAGTTTGTTAAGTAGCTTCGTCGGTGATATAGTGTCAAACGCCTTACTAAAATCAAATAGTAGCAAGAGCGTTACTTTTCTTCTTATCAATGGCCATTCAAGCATCTTCAGTTAATTTTAACAGCGCAGTCTGAGTTCTGTGATGTTTTCTGAAACCCGCCTGGAGGGGATCAAGAACGTTACGTTTATTTAGATACTCCGTGATTTAGGTATGAGCGATCTTTTCAAGAACCTTTGAAAGGAAACAAAGCAGTGCGATAGGACGAAAATCCGAGGCACTAGAGGGAGCAACATTCTTTTTCAGCGCGATTAGCTGTGCTTGCTTCCAGATTCCTGGAAAGATCCCTTGAGTCAAGGAGGAGCTAAAAATTTTAACAAGGTAATCACCGATAACAGGTAAAGCTTTAACAATCAAATTCTGGGGAATCCTGTCCATTCCCCTTGCCTGCGAGGTGAAGTGGGAAATAGCAAGGACTACATCACTAATGTTAACAGGTTTAAATGAAAAACCTTCCTCACTCGCGGAAAGAATAGTTTCCATTGCTTCATTGATGTTTTCAGAGGGTGAATAAGAAATCCCCGTGAAGTGAGTGTTTAGCTCTTCAGGCGTAAAGCCGTGAAACTCCTCCTCCTTGCTCTTTGGCAAGAGGCCAAGGTTGCGCATTTCCTTCCATACATTTTTATTTTCATCAAGCGCGTTCGATAAGCGTTTTAAGAGGAAGGAATCTTGAGATATGCGCCCGTCGACCTCGTTGCTGAGTCGAAGAAACTCATCTAACAGCGCAGCACGCCCAGTACGTTTGTAACGCCTGTGCGTGGCATCACGCTTATCGACGAGTTGCTTCAACTCTGGCCTAAACCACTGAGCATATTTTTTATTTGGACAAACCGTCTTTACCGGTGCCATCTGATCAATAATTAGGTTTAAATTTGAATTCAAAGATTTCACAGCAAGCTAGTTGATCTACAAAAAAAGGCAGAATCAATGCCCTTAAAATCTTGGTAGGAGAAGGACTGCCTCACCGGGACGGGGCAGAAAATATCGATTGTTACATCGATAATACAATGCTTACCGAAACTGGGCAGCCATTCATTCGTAAAGTCCAGTACTGTCATTGTCGTCAGTGAGAATCAGGTCAATCCATGTGTGAGATGTTGACGTGTGATGCGTAGGACCGTGATGAACTAACTGAAGAGATAACTCATCAGCCAGACGCTTAATAGTGTTAGCGTCGTTGGACTTGGATAACAGATCTGCATTCAAGTCACCCATAATAATCTTATGACTAAATTTACTGCTAACGTCTCGTAAGGCGTTAAAGAAGTCAGTGTCCTTTTGCATAGGAATTTTAGGTGGTCTATAAATTACACCAACTAATATTGGAGGTGAATTGCCCTTCTATACGCTACAGAACAGATGCTCAGGAATACCAGGTTTCCCTGGACCTTCAGAGTTGGAGGATACTAGTTTCTTAACTTGAAAATCGTTGCGTACATAAAGAGCCCAACCACGTCTCCGCAAGTCCAAAAATACTGAAGGAGGGATGATTAGCCATGAAAAGACGAAGTCCCTCAATACGAGCTCTAATCGAGTTCACGTTGAGGAACCCCGCCTTGAGGAACTCCCTACCCTTTTTCCGTGATGCTTCCTGGTCAGGATGATTGTACCAACTCAGTTTCCTGAGCTGCTCCTGTCGTCGCGTGCGTACTGTCCGTACTGTGCGTAAAGTCAGCGTCACTGTTTAGTGCTGGCCGTGATTGTCTAGGAGAAGCCTGGTACGCCGTTCGAATGGCTTGTAAGTCGGCCGCTGATGCGAAGATGTGCGCCCGCTTCCCGCCCTTGCGCCTAACCAGGAACCTACCACCCGCATGCCACACATATTTGAAACCAAGCCCCTGTGCAATTGGTCTCAAACTTTTGAACAGCTCAAATTTGGTGTGGGGCAACATCTCATTTATGAATATTTTACGTGTAGGCACGCGAGCGTCAGCAACCGGGCCAAGCAACTCTGGATTAATATTGGTGGTTGTCAAATAATTTTTGGCGAGCACACGTTTCGCTCGCATCACATCCCTGACCAGATCCGCCCCACTCAAGGTTACGACACAGGACGGTGACGCCCTCGAGCCCGAAGTCGACCCCGAGTCCCCGCCAGTTTTATCTCCTTGCTCCCCGGTCGCTCCGCGGGGCCTCAAGACGCGAGCGCCAACGATGTCGCTCCGAACGATAGTAGGAAGAGTGGTGCTAAGGACCGCGAAGGCGATATCAGTTAACTCCTCTTGCGAGGTATTACAATCCTTACTTAAAATTCCATGGATAGCTACTTCGCGATTCTCAGCGTCCTCACCACTGAATCCCGTAGCCCCAGACCCGAAGCGCAACCTAGGAGAGGAGTTTTTGTCAGTTGCATTTATTATTATAAATATATGGGGGGGAAATATCGGCAATATTGTTATTAGTATTTGTCGAATTACTAAAGGCCGTTAAATTACTATTATTAATAATTTCATTATTATTGTTATTATTATTTTTATTGTTCTTATTCCGCAGAACATTAAGGCTTTCGTTCATACTAGCAATCTGTTCCTTCATATATTTATTCTCTTCCAGGAGAAGCTGACGATCCAACTGCAGTTCCTTCAGCTGGGTTGACTGCTTCGTCAATAATTCCTTCAGATCCAACACTCTCCACCAGTTCCCTATTCGACTCTACAGCAACTGTTGCGAGAGTAGAAGAGTCACTGGTGTGCGCGTGTGAACGAACCATGAAGGACTTTATATCGTCAAACTGCCCCTGCAGCATGTTAAAATGCTGAAAAAGCAAGTCCAAAGTGCTCTGCGGAATAACAACATTCTTGTTGACAAATTGCGCTGGCGATGCTGCAGTGATGTTCGAAGTGGTGTTAGAGGCGCTGCTGGCATGCACAAGGCTATTTCCGATGCTATCTGCTCGCGAAGTATTGACATCTTTGGTCATTTGCAGTGTATTGAGCCTCGAGGTAGATACTGCATTGCGCTGATTTGCGGGCGCCTTCACGGATGCAACCAGCCTGGAAAGAGTTGGCCCTTTTGGGATGACGACCGGGTGAGCTGGTATTGATGCTAGTAGCGGTGAGCTTGGCAAGTATTCCTGCGACTTTGTTCTGTCCTTGCTCTTCGGGGCTTTCTTAATTTCCTTGGGCTGTGTCAGCTTACACGCATTGCATATGTGTCTAATTTTTATGACACTATCCTCCAACTTCTCGTGAGTAGTCATAACTCGACACAAGTTATGAAAGCTTTTCTTGCACTCAGTGCAGTAATTGATGATTGCATCTTTCCTGTCGACTTTTTTACAGACCGCGCAAGACTTAGGAGCCATATTATTATGAAGGATAATTGTTTCACGAAAGGAGTAAGAATTGGCTGTAGATGTGTAGCGATAGATTTAAATTTGAGTATAATAGGTTCGTTCGCGGTTTGTTTTGATTTGATTTAGTCTATTGAGGTGTGTATGTGACGAACTATTGACTAAGTGTATGTGTACAAACTATAGACTATAGACAGGTGGCGCGTATGTGTGTATGACCGTGTTACGTGAGAGGTTAAAATACCCGCACGTAAGGGCAGAACCATAAATTATTTTGGATGTCGCCCTAGGACGTCTGTCATTCCTTTTCCTATTTTTACCCCAATTCGCCGTAACTCTGAGGAATTAAATAAATCTGTCCTAACGATTGTTAAAGGGGTTAATATAAGTGCTGAGTTTCCCTTTACTTGTACGGATACGCTTCCTTATTTGTTGGTCAATTCGGGTTCTTCCTGTTTATCTTGAATCTGAGTTAGTAACCTAAATCTCGACGGATCGTGCACCCCAATCTTCAGTAGTTTTGCCGATTCATGCTACAATGAATCAACCCAGCTACTTACTGCATGGGGGAAATCCGGGCTAGGGCTTAGTAAATTACTTAAATTTAATGGTTAGTTAGTTAGCTAGTAAAAATTATAATATAATGAAAATAAGAAAAGAAGGTTAAAATTATTATTAACCAAAATTATTATTTAACTATTTATTATTATTTATTATTAATTATTTATGTACGTAATATATATATGTGTGTGTGTGTGTGTGTGTGTGTGTGTGTGCGCGCGTGCGTGCGTGCGTGCGTGCGTGCGCGTGTGTGTGTGTGTGTGTGTGTGTGTGTGTGTGTGATATATCTGATAATATCAGACAAATCAATAAATGATTTTAAGACGTTCATCGGATCACTACTTATTTTATTTTTTAATTAAATAATCTTTGGTTCGTATACCGCTCATGCTAATCAGCTGTGTTTATCCTTTAATAAGCAGTTCGAATTTTGGCTGCGAGGGGCGCTGACGCTGGTCTTAACAAGGCGAATAAGCCGACCGCCGGTCTGCCGTGGAGTAGTGCAGGGCAAAATTAACTGCCGAGCTTCCGATGATTTTTTCTTATTCACCTACACACAACAACGCATCGAAACTTCCGGCACATAAACGCACAAACTATTGCAATTTCGGTTTGAAAATTCCTTTGAAACACAAGAAAAAGGCAGAGCCGTACCGCCACACGTCAACACACTTTGCGCCATCTGGCGAAGAGCGTAGAGAGAGAGGAGAGAGAGAGGAGAGAGAGAGGAGAGAGAGAGAGAGGAGAGAGAGAGAGAGAGAGAGAGAGAGAGAGAGAGGACAGCGCGGCCGATAGCCAGCTACGGCCAGACCGCCGCCGAAGGAGAGGAAGAGAGAGACGCCGGCGAACGAGCCAGCGCTGCCGCGCCAATAATCGTCACCGTAACTCCCGATACGAGGTAAGTCCTGGCCAGACGCTAGCGTGCTCCCCCCCGCGGACGACGTACATCCGGGGAGCGAGACCCGCGCGAGCGAGCGAGACTCGCCGACGCGTGCGCGAGAGTCGATCGCGCGCTGCGATCGGCCTACGCGGCCAGAGTCGCCTTTTAGAGTACGTGTGTGCGACCGTACGCACACGTACATAGCGTGCGCGGGCGCACCACCCGAACCGGCGTGTACACAGCGTACGCACCGCGTGTATAGAATTGGTTTCGCCCGAGGGGCAATAAACTTAAAGTTCTTTTTAATATTCGTGTTCGCGTCTAATTTAGCGCACCCTTCCCATACCCTTTTCCTAGTTGGTGGCACGGGGGTATAAGATATCACCGGCCTCCGCGGGCGCGAGTACCCGTTACTCGCGCATTTCTGAGCAGCTGGGGCAGCACGCTCGAGAGAAAGCGCGACGACGAAGTCGCGCGTTGTAGTACCGGTAGGTGCGTCTGCCGACGAAGGCAGCCGACGGCGAGCGACGCGCAGCAGCGAGAGGAGATAGATTTCGCCGAGAGTTCGCACGAGCCAGTGCTCGCGCCCCCAACTTTTGCTGCACCGTTCATCGGCAAATCCGCTTGGGGGATTTACCGCGCCAAGGGAAATACCTACCCCGTTACAACTGGCGCCCTTAACGTGTGGAAACACAAGTACCTGTCACCGACGAGCATGCGGGAAATAGATTGGGAAAATTTTGGTTTTTCTTCTTGTTTTTTTTTTTAAATTCGAAATTGGGAAGTAAAACTCGAAATTCGAAATTTGATTGAAGCAAATTGGTTTTTCTACAAAGAGTAGAATCGGGTGGTGCGTATAACCGCGACGCGCCGCGTGCGAATTTTCGCGAGCGCGCTATAAACTGCGTGTGTAAGCGTGTGTGTGCCTGAATGACAGTATTTCCTTTTTCCGAGAAAGTCAGCATAAGGGAGCTGACAGCAAAGTAAATACTAACTTTACGACGCGCATCTAATCGTCATTGTCCCTTTCTTTGGTCGCTTAAATTGATTGATTGTTTAGCAAAATAAGGGATTGTTTGACAGAATAGAGAAAATTTTCTTTCTAACAAATAATTTTTTTCTCTCTCTGTTTTACGGTTAAAAGTCTTTTTTTTGGATTTTGTGATTTTTTTTCTTTTTCAATTACTTTTAGGCAACCGTTGCCGATGAGGGGAAGAGCGACAGAAGGAAGCTGTTTGTCGTCTCTCAGCGGTGGTAGAGAGATTGTGAGCCACAACTGAGAGTCAAACCGGAATATACACACACACGCACTCGATCGGAGTATACCTGATAGGAGAAAAATTACTTTGTATTTCTTTTTGTTGTTTTATTTTTGGTGCGCCCATTCGATACACGAACGTACTCGTTTAGCCGCGCACAGGTATACTCCGGGAGAGGTTTAGTTATAAACTAAAGCAACGAAGGGAGAGTCTGCAGCCAAAGCTATTGATAATTGGTGCAGATGTCTCACCGAGGACGAGACACTGCGATACACTCAGGCGCTCGGACTGAAAGGGAACGGCGGAACGTTCCAGAAATTGGAACGGATCAGCAAATGGCTGGCTTGCGAATACGATCCAGATTTCGAAGGCACAGCCGCTGACGAGCATTCCGCGTGGGTGGAACGCTCGCCGCACGTTCCTAGATCGAACATCCGGCTCAAAACACGATATATCATGGGCAAACTCTACGTCGGACGAGCCGCATCCGCTCGAGATTTTAAAAACGGACAACGTAGTCCAGAAAAACCTCGAGCGCAGTCGTGAATGGGTAGCAGACGCAACCAGGGTTGACAGCGAAGAGGAAGTAACGTTCCAAGACAACGCTAACAACCAGGATGCTGAGGAGAGCGAAAGAATCGCGGCCAAGAAAGCGCCGGCAATGTTCGAAATGTTGATGGCGAACGGCACGACACTGCAAGTGTCAACCGATTGGGCCGTATACATGGCCGCGGTTGATAAGAAACTTCGGCAAATTGAAGAGTCGACGCGGATTATGGCCGCCAACTCAACTTAGCATCCGAACGCCAACAGCACCCGGCCGGAAAGCACCGAAGCGATGCGGCGAGTGACGTTCACGGACCTCACGCCCGCCGGCAGAAATGTGAAGAATCTGCGAGAATAAACGCAGATGAGGAACTTGCCCTCTCGGCAAGACATCGGCGGACGAGGGTTGCCGACCCCCATACAGCAGCCTCCTTCGAGGTTACGACAGCACCCGGTAAAAGCGAAGCCGCCGCCACCTACTACCCCGCTGTCGCGCCGAACCGGTTTCGGTGGCGCCTGGGGGGGGGATCACAGATCCAGCCAATCGAATCGTCGAACTTTGAGATACGGCATGACCTACGAGGACGGTCCATGCCGGGGACGTTCGACGAATTGAACCGCACGATAGGCGGCGGACTGCGAGATGTCGGCCAGACGCTGATGAGGATTTAAGTTCGCCGGCGATCCGAGCGAAAGCATCGACACTTTCCTCAAGCGAATCGAGGAAAATTGGGAACTCACCCAGCTTACGGAAGGGGAAATACTGAGTGCCCTTCCGGAGCTTTTGTCGGTGTAGCCGGTACCTGGGTGCGATCTAACAGGATGAGCTGGATCACCTGGAAGGAATTCTGTCGCCGGATTCGGCGATGATGCAGCATGACGGACCGTTTACAGCAACGGCTGGCGCACGAGGTTGCTTTGAGGACGCAACGATCAGAAGAGTCCGTGCGTGACTATGTTACGTGCCTCGGAGCAATGATGCGAAAGATGGAGCCACTGCCGACGCTCGATTTCAAGCTGGCGACGCTACAGCGCAATATGAAGCCGCGATTGCAGCAGCTCATTCGGCGAAATGATTTCGAGGACATCGAGACATTGCTTGACCTCGTTATGGAGGCGGAGCTCGCAGTGGACGCGAAGAAGTCCTTTAAGCCTCCGCCACCCCCGGAATCGTGCGTGTACGCCAAGTGAGCGTATAAACCTCGCAAATTGGCTCCACCCAAGGTGAAAGCCGCGGCGGTAGACACAAAGCTGCCACCGGCGACGCCACCGCCGAAAACGCCGACGATAGAAGAAACGATCGAGCGATTCGCGAAAGTGATTCTGGAGGGGATACAACGAATGCAACCGAAGCAACTGCCCCCTCCTCCACCTGCACCCCTTTCGCCGCGGAATCGGAGCGGAGAGAAAAGGGAATAGAGGAGAAAGAGTAGCTCCAAACGCTCCAGCAGGAGGACGAGTAGAAGGTGTGAGAAGTCCAACTCCAGCAGCGATTCGAGCGAAGACCGAGCCAAGCGGTCGCCGAGGAGGACAGGCGACCCGAGCGCACCGGCGCCGGGAGCATTTAGCTGTTATGGATGCGGCGCTCCTGGCGTAATTCGCCGAAATTGCCCGAAGTGCGCGGGAAAGGAACCGCAGGCAAAGTAAGCGGGGTTTCCGCTTTGTCTGCCGAAGTCCCCGCACTAAACCCTCGGACGCCGCCGGGCAATTAACGGCTGAGCCGGCAGCCGAGGACGAGCAGGAATCGAGGTGGTGGTTGCAGGTGGCGATTGGAAATTACCAACTCCGCGTCCTCTACGATACTGGAGCTTCACGCACCGTAATGGGGGCGGTCGGTCTGCAGCTTGCCTCCGCGTGAGGACGACCATTGATGCCGAGCTACGGTCGCCGCGCGAAAGTCATCGGAGGACAGACGGCGACGATCGCCGGTTACGTCGAGCTGCCATTCGAGGTAGCTGGCGTGAAGCGAGACATTCGGGTAGCGGTGCTTCCGGATGACAACGTGGATTGTTACTTAGGCGCAAACTTCGTCCGAGTCTTCTGCACAACCCACGACCCCATCAACAACCAGTTGATCGTGAGTGCGGCGGATAAGCGCGTAGACTTGGAAGTCGCGGGGGTCTCATCCGTCGAGGCGCTCGAGGTATCGTCGATCGGCCTCGAAGACGTCTCGGAAGGACAGCGCCAGGAGATGGCAGAGCTGGTAGGCCGAATTCTCGGCGGAGAAGACCGAGTTCTCGGCCGCACTACGTGGGCGAGCCACCACATTGAAGTGGGAAGTGCATGCCCCGTGAAGCAGCGTTATTACCCGGTGTCCAAGAAGCTCGAAGAGGATATGCACCGCCAGGTGATCGAGATGCTCGAATCCGGGGTAATTGAGCCTTCTACGAGTGCGCAGTCGAGCCCCGTCGTTAGGATACGGAAAAGCAACGACAAGTATCGTTTCTGCATTGATTTCCATAAACTGACCGCGGTTTCGAAGGCAGACGCGTACCCGCTGCCGTACATGAACGCGATATTGCGCAAACTGAAGAGCGCAAAATATATCTCGACGCTCGCCCTAAGCTCGGCGTACCACCAAATTCCGCTGACGCCGGAATCGAAAGAGCTGACGGCATTCACAGTGCCCGAATTGGGCCTGTATCAGTTCACGAGAATGCCGTACGGCCTGTCTCAGGCCAGAGCGACGTTTCAACGACTCGTGGACAAAGTCATCGGCCCCGAGCTCGAGCCGTATGCCTTCTCGTACCTCGATGACATCATCATCGCGACGGAGACGTATGAGGAGCATTTGAAATGGCTCGAGCACGTGCTGAAGCGCGTTAAAGAGGCCGGGCTGACGATCAACTGTGAGAAGAGTGTGTTTGGCAAGACTGAGGTCAAATACCTCGGTGTGCTCGTCAACCGGGACGAATTCCGGCCGGATCCTGATAAGATCTAGCCGATGATAAACTTTCCGGTACCAAAGAACCTGAAGCAACTGCGCCGCTTCATGGGAATGGCATCTTGGTACCGAAAGTTTTTGAAAGACTTCGCCACAGTCGCCAAACTGCTCACGGCGCTAACGAAGAAGGATCGACGATACGAATGAGGCGACGCGCAGGAAGAGGCTTTCGAAAAGATAAAAACCCTAGTGCCCTCGGCTCCTGTTCTCGCCAGACCCTCGTTCGATGTTCAGTTCGTCGTGCAGACAGACGCGAGCGACACTGGCATCGGCGCGGTGCTGTTGCAAGTAATCGGGGGACAAGTCCTCGAATTCGCCAGCCGAACATTTTCGCCAGCGGAGCGCAACTACAGTGTCACGGAGCGCGAATGCCTAGTGGTGATATGGGTGATCAAGAAGTTTCGCCCGTACATCGAAGGATATCACTTCTTGGTGGTGACAGACCATAGCAGCCTGCGATGGCTGTACAGCCTGCACAGCCCCACCGGAAGACTAGCGAGATGGGCTCTCGAGTTGCAGGGACACTCCTTCGATGTGGAACATCGAAAGGGGGCGTTGAACTACGTGCCCGACGCGCTATCGCGCATGTACGAGGAGGAAGACGACCTCAAAGTGTGCGCCAGCACGTGGTCCGACGGTACCAAGGACGAGTGGTACCGGACCTGGCTGGACGAAGTGACACGCGACCCCTCAACTCATCCAAGGTGGAAAGTGGTAGGGGGTCGATTATTCTACTTTCTCGTGGATGAGATAGTAGAGGCGGCTGTCGCCGACGACGAGGCATGGAAACTCGTCCTGCCACAGAAGCATCGTCGCGAAGTGCTCCGCGAATCACACGATGATCCGACCGCCGGGCACCAAGGTCGAGAAAAAACGTACGAGCGCGCGGCCAGGTTATATTACTGGCCGAAGTTGTATCACGCAGTGAGGAAGTACGTGAAACAGTGCCAAGTGTGCCAGCAGACAAAAGCGGAGCAAAGACCGCCAGTAGGTCTGATGGGACATTGAGAAAAAAAGTATTGTTTTAAGCTTAAAATCTATTATATTTGGAACAAATATGTTGGTACCTCTGTATACGGTCCATCAGACTTATAAGCTATGAGCACACGTAGCAGCAATAGCCACATCCACATTAGTCAATCAAGTATTGTTTAGTGGTTTAAGATAAAGATTCTTTGGTGCTTTTTGTATTTGTATATTTTTAATAAACTTTATACACTGACGTAAATGTAGAATGTGTTGAGAAATCTAAAATCCTGAATGCATGTACCAAGCGGGTAGCGCTATGGCCAAATGTTTAAAAAAATGCTTATAGCAGCAACACTTCTACTGATCTTCTATTAATCTCTGATGGGGTGAACTTTTTTACTTTTCTTTAATTATTCTTTTTCACATACATGACTTAATAAAGAAAACATGACTCATATATTCATTGCAGTGGATAACTGTTTTGAGTTCAAAAAAAAGACATGTCAATTATATCACAGTGAGATTCAGTTGATGGTTGATGATAGTAGCTTTCTGGCAAAAGCAAAGGTTCTAATGTTCTACACAATGAATTCCTTTAAATTTGATTTAGATTTGGACACTTAATCTGTTTTTGTTAAAGTGAATATAGACTTAATTTTTCTTTAGTATCCATCAAAGATCGGCATTATTCGTTCGTAAAATTTTGTTGAATACTTATATTATTTCAGTAAATCAAGAAGCGCTGGAGCGCTCCGAAGGCAAGTATAGAAGAAGCCTCAAGGGTTGACCGCGCTACATATACATTGAAATAGGTGCTTGAGATTTTGAAATATTCATTGCAATTTTCAATCGCTTTTATTTCACTAAAACTAATATGACTAGATGTTATGTTGTTATACTATGCTGCACAAAAAATTTCATATAAAAAGGTGCTCTCGTATTATAGAGATATTAAATAGTGAAATTTTTTATGTCTGGTTTCCGATTCTAAAATTTCTCCATGTTTCATGATCAGATCGTTTTCTTCCCACTTCCAGTTTCCTGTTTCAGTGTGTGTGTGTGTGTGTGTGTGTGTGTGTGTGTGTGTGTGTGTGTGTGTGTGTGTGTGTGTGTGTGTGTGTGTGTGTGTGTGTGTGTGTGTGTGTGTGTGTGTGTGTGTGTGTGTGTGTGTGTGTGTGTGTGTGTGTGTGTGTGTGTGTGTGTGTGTGTGTGTGTGTGTGTGTGTATATATATATATATATTCTGACTACCTAACCTTACTGCATATCTCTCAATCTCTCAATATATACATGTCAGTATCATCATCATATAAGATTTTATTTTTAATTATGAGAAGATTTTATCTACTTTTATCTACTTGTATTACCGGGGCAAATGACTTAGATATATTTTAGATAAGTATTAAAGAAATGTTAGATATAATAAAATCATTCTTTTGAAATTGATACTTTGTGTGATTTTTTAATTTTACAGATTACAAGATTTGTGGAGTCATCGAAATTTGATTTTGAATTCAATTTGATTTTGATGTATAAAAATTAAAAACTAATAACAAAAAAGAGTAGCTGATCTATCAAATGATGAGGTGGAAAAAATCTAAACTTATAAGGTAAAATAAAAATACAGCTTAATGACAATATAAAAAGTTTTTGTTATTAAAACTATAAAATTATTTTAATTTATATTCTACTTATTTTTTAGGTTGTGAATGTGGTTTTTCTGAAACAATTTTTGTTTTTGTAGCCCTTGTAAATACAAGTTTACATATTAACTACAAGATTTCTTGTGTATATCCACAACAAAAATAATCAGATAAGTATTAAATGACTAAATATCTATTTTTAAAACATAAAATATCGGTTATAAGAATGAACATTGACACTTTGTGTTGATTTTTTATATTTTTTTAGATTGTATGAGGAATTTCTCACAGTGGAAGACGTCAAAATGTTTCAGAGGAGTTCTTAGTAATTTTTGCATATACTATAAACAACGGCCTGAAGAAATGGAAATCTACAAGCGTCCTGTATAAGAAAGTAACTTAGAAATATCCTGATTTGATTCTCCAACGTGTATTATAAGATTCAATCGATTCTCAAAATGTGACAAGAGCTGTTAGGAATCAACAACTAAGATGTTTAAGACAGCATTGCTCAAAATGTACTAAAAAAGTATTATGTTTTGAAGTTAATACTTCAAAATAAAATAAGGTAATTGCGATTTTTATAAATCATCTATCTCGTTGAAGATCATATTCAAGCTGGTGTTTTTTTTAGGACTTATGGAATAAGCTCAGCCCGATACAAATATTATTGTATTCTTAATAAAAAGTGATCAGTGTTCATAAATATAATATAATTATAGTGAAGACAGTGCAAATTTTCAGATCAGATATAATAAAATGTTTTATATAATAAATAAAATAAAGTAGCGGTATGATGTGTTAAATGCTTTGTTTATAACAAATTTAGAACCTCTACTTAAAATCAGAATTTAAAATATTGGTCAGAGCCTTGGTTAAAAATAGTATATTACGACACAAGGCTAGGAAATCCCAACTTTCTGGCCAAATATCGTGTACTATTTTTCTTCATTTCCAGCCGAAAGTACGTCCACATAGTTAATATTAATTAATAAAATAGCGTTGTTAGCATGATGCCGGGCGGGCATCAAAAGATGCTTGAAAAACATGATGGACCAAAAATATGTACATACTTAATTACGGATGCCGATTTTAACTACCGCCCAACCTCTTAATGGTTCCTCTGTTTGTCCTTTTCTATCCCATACATTATAGAATGAAAGTCAAAAAGCTGTCACATATAAGTATATAGCAACACCATGTTTTGAAACTCAAAATGTAAATATCATGCATATATGTGTGCGTGTGTGTGTGCGTGCGTGCGTGCGTGCGTGCGTGCGTGTGTGTGTGTGTGCGTGCGTGCGTGCGTGCGTGCGTGCGTGTGTGTGTGTGTGTGTGTGTGTGTGTGTGTGTGTGTGTGTGTGTGTGTGTGTGTGTGTGTGTGTGTGTGTGTGTGTGTGTGTGTGTGTGTGTGTGTGTGTGTGTGTGTGTGTGTGTGTGTGTGTGTGTGTGTGTGTGTGTGTGTGTGTGTGTGTGTGTGTGTGTGTGTGTGTAGAAGCTTTCTGACAGTGTGTATGCAATATAAGAAAATAATTGATTATCAAAGTTATAAATATATTGAACAATATATTGTTCAATATCAAGGAGCGCGGGAGCACTCCGAAGGCAAGTATAGAAGAAGCCTAAAGGAGCGACCCGTGCTACATATACATTGAAATGGGTGTACGAAAAATTCAATGCGCTTTTGCGTATATTGCGTTAGTTTTTACTGTATAACATATCCCTCTTAATCGAAAGCCATTTCATTACTCTACTCAAATCAAAAGATTTTGTTTAAAAATATTATCTCGTTCAAAAGATATAGAGAGCTGAATTTTTTTATGTGCTGATTCCTTTCCAAACTTTTCTTCTCCTTGTTCAGATATCCGGTTTGCAGCTCTTACGACACTTCCGGTTGTCGTCTATTTCACGCTTGTATATCTATATATATTTATATATATAGTACATATACACACCCGTATCTGGTCGACGTCTAACCTCCCCGTTGAAATACCAGCTGGAATTCCAGGTGGATATTCAGCTGGAATCCCAGCTGTACCTCCCTTTTTTGGACAAACTCTAAGTGGATTACTAGCTGGAATTCCAGGTGGATATTCACCTGGAATTCCAGGTATGTATCCAGATGAAATTTCGGCTGGTATATTGTTACAGCTTTTTTTTTACGAACTCCGAGTGGGTTGCTAGCTGGAATTCCAGGTGGATATCCAGCTGGATATCCACCTGGAATGACAGGTATGTAAAGACATTCCAAAAACGAGGCACGCCTCGTAGTTCGACATTCCAGTGAGATTGGAAAAGTCATGCGTACGATGCCATTTGACTTCCTTATCTACCCTTCGCGTTAGTTACTTAGTAAAGGGAGTTTGCTCCAGCTCGTCGCCTAGCGGATAGCGGCAGAGATCGCCGACGTAAACAGTCCCGAGTCCCGAGAAAGGCGAAAAGCCGCGGCGCGCACCAAGCGGAGCCGTCTTCTCGGCTGCTTCCCCCTCTACTGAGTTAGGGCGCTGGCAATCTCTGCGGCGAGCTGGAGCAAACTCCCCTTACTAAGTAAGTAACGCCAAGAGTAGATAAGGAAGACAAATGGCATCGTCCGAACACTTTTCCAATGTCATTGGAATGTCGAACTACGAGGCGTGCCTCATTTTTGGAATGTCTTTACATACCTGGCATTCCAGGTGGAATATTCAGCTGGATATCCACCTGGAATTCCAGCTAGCAAGCAACCTACTCGGAGTTCGTAAAAAAAAAAGCTGTAACAATATACCAGCCGAAATTTCATCTGGATACATACCTGGAATTCCAGCTAGTAATCCACTTGGAGTTTGTCCAAAAAAAGGAGGTACATATGAGGCGTTTCACGTCAGCTCCAGAGGATATAGAATATATTATCTTTACGCATAGAAGGTCGGATCGGGGGGTTTCGGTGAAGCCGTGTTAAGCGTTAGTTCCGTACCCCATGAGGCAGGCGGCGCTACGTTCGGGGTACGCGCGAGATTCAAATAGCATTAGTAAGGAATCAACTTGAACCGTAAATCTTGGTCATTTATTTGGATAAAGTTACTAAATATTTAGTTTATAATTTTTTATTAATATTTTTAAGTAAATATATACTTAATTTATAGATGGACGTTACATCTTATCAAATCAAACCACTTATATTATACATTTAATATTTGCAAAAATCAAAGAAAGCTATTTTTGGTTATAGAAAACGTAATATAAATAATTACAAATTAATAAAGATACAATAATAAAACGAAATATTGGTCATTATAAGAAAATTATGTAATTATTATTTCAAATAATAATAGAAATTATCATATTTTTAAAAAATTCCTAAATTTTTGACTTCATATAACTTTAAATAATAACATTTTAATTTATATATAAAATATTTGTATAAAGAATAATTTATATTAAAAAGTTCACAAAATTAATGTTAAGGATTTTAACTTTGATTTCCTGCACTTAGCTAATGCCAATAACATTAAATTAATACAAGATTTTTAGTATTAAAGAGTTTTACTTTTCTATTTAATAAGTAATAATAAATAGAGTTTGCATATAAGTGGATTTAAAAATAAATAAAAAATCTTTAATTAAGTAACAAAAAATTTGGTTATTGTCATTACTCGATGGAAACCACGGGAAGGTGGCAGGTTTTCGTTCCACCAGGATAGGATAGGATAAAGGGAAACGAAGGTACATACGTTGGATAATCGGAATGGATGAGACTTGATTTTTCAAGTCAAAGCTACGTACAACGTACACAACTAAACATGCATATATTTATAATAAAAAAAATGTTAAAACAAGTATTATAAACATTTTCAATAGCAGATTTTCAATATTAAAAAAGTGCTTAATAAACCAGCATTAGCAAAAGTTAACGTGATGACAAAATACTAAAGCCTATAGTTTAATCATGGCAATCAACAGCATGCAATAAAACAGTATGATACGTTATTTTCCAAAAAGAACGTAATAAATTGCTAAATAAATTGCTAAATAAATCAATCAATAAATAAATTGTTAAATAAATCAATCAATAAATAAATTGTTAAATAAATAAATAAATAAATAAATAAATAAATAAATAAATAAATAAATAAATAAATAAATAAATAAATAAATAAATAAATTAATTAATTAATTAATTTATTAAGAAATCTATTCAAATTCAATACAAACAAATTCATAAAAAACTTGCGTAACAATTTACTTTTGCAATTTTTGAAACTTTGCGCAAGGCTTTTGTGGATTCGAATTACAAGATCTCTTACTTCCAGAATCGCGATGATCTCTGGACATCCACTTGAGGAAATAAAAAATATGAAGCCGAACAAAAAGTTTAATTATGTACTCTCTATGATTCAAGCATTCTTCAATTAGCCAAAAATCATTAAACTCAGTTAAAATTTCATTTTCAATATATTTAGTTAACATGAAGCCAATGTTTTTTTCAGTATAATGAAGTTTAAACTGTTTATCAAAAACATCGTAACATTTTATAATAATCGAATAAAAGGTGTCACAAGGAATTTTTAGATTGCCTAATTCCTTATCTGGTACTGCATATGCTTTCCAAAAAATCAACAAATCTGTAGACTGTTCAAAATTTTGATTTCCTCGCGTTAATGTCTCTTTACATTTCAGGCAACCAAATTTGTTCAAACATTTATAAATTAAATATCCTGCTACGTATTTCATTGAACATCTTTCTAAAGTAACAGTTTCAATTGAGTTGACAATCGTTAAGGAATCATTTGTATCATTTTCATTTTGATTATCATCGACATCATCTTCATCATAATATTCATTAATTGCCCATGCTTGCAATCGTGCATTAATTTCATTTGCTTTTTCTTCTGCATCAAATTCATTATTTTTACGAATCTTAATTACTTCGGTATAATTAGTCAATAAGGTCATGCATTCATCAGGTTTACAATTTGCTCCCGGAGGTGGGAAAAGCAGTGTAGTGACAGTGCCATGCTGAAAATTTTTCCTAAATTGCATTGCGGTAGGATTAGAGTTGAAACCTGACAAAGCTCTCATTAAAGAAAAAAAAGTTTTCAATCGCATCTTGATTTAGCTTCCCGGTTAATAAATAATATCTACCGTCATTTTTTAAGTCGTGCCAAAACATTAAAATACTTTTAATCGAGAGTATTAAATTTACAAAGCAATCTGGATATTTAAACTTTTTACCATCAAACATCTGCAAAATTTCTAACCACGGTATCGCATCATCCAAAGCTTTTTCTACTTGAGGTTTAGCATCACATAAACCGCGACTAAAAGGATTAGAGTCATTAGGATTTCTTGCGTTCAAACAATCAAAAATACAATTCATTGACCATAAAAAGGAAGTTGTCGATACGCAATTTGGATTTATTAATTCTTTAGTACCGAAACCCGCCATCATCGCTCTCGACACTGATCCACTAAAAATCTGTACAGCTAACTTTACGTTCATTTTTTGAAAATTATTAGGATCTAAGTGTCGATCGGTCAATTTTGGGGCAGCTCTACAACTTTTAAAACGTTCAATTTCACGTAATTCCCGAATAGCATCCCATGAAATCGTTTCATCGTCTAATACAAAATTGTATTTCATTAAATTATTTCTAAAACATTTAAAGAGATGAGGAACGTCGAAATTGAAATAAAGTTTACGTCCGTGTCGTTCGAGATAGGGCTTATCTTCGCTAATATTTAAGTCAGTTATAGCCTTTTGATTTGACGCGCCTTGATCCGAAACCATTGATTTAATTTTTAACCCTGCTTTTTCAACGGAATCAATCACATCAAGAATGATATCTTTTAATCTATCACCAGGTACGGGACCTTTTGAAAATGCAAAGAAAATTGCTTGCTTCCAATTGTAAGATAAACCTGATAGCATGAATGCTAATACGATAGTTGCTTGCTCTTCCGTTCTTCCATATTTACCTAAATCAACAAAACCCTCGATATAATCCTCTTTTAAATTGTACTCCAAAAACGGCCTAATTGACATTTCATCCCACATTAGCACACATTCTTTTTCATAATTAGACATTGACTCGGCTTTACTTTTAAGCAATTTGAATAAATCTTCGTTGATACCCGGTATCAAAGTTAATTCATTAACCCACTCTTTTATTACAGTTAAACATGGTAAACTTAATTTTTTTTGTTTTAAAAACTTGTAAGCTTTCGGCGACTTGTAATATAAACTCAAAGCAAGCAATTTCTCGTCATCTTCCCATTTCTTTTTCTTATTAGTATGATTTAGTTGCATTTTTAAAAATGTTAATGCATTTTCGTTTAAAAATTTTGAAGCAGCTTCCAATATCTCTTTTACATTTAAATCTTTTTTGGTGTTTAAACGTTTCGTTTGACGTCGAACTTTTTGCAACAAAACTTTATTTTGCTTCCGTAGCTTTTCATTTTCTTTAATGAGTTCTAGATTTTTTTTAATCAGACCCGCTGATGTACTTTTAAGTGAATCGAGGTTTTTTAATTTCTTTCTCATGCGACGTCTTGATCTTTGAATCATGCCACGATTTGTACAAATTGCTGGAGAATCTGAATTCTTAGCATCCTTTTGTATAGTGACATCTGTCACGTTCTCTACATCATTCAAGTAGTCTTTTTCATTAAATAGTTGATCATGCACTACTTCATTCCTGCTTTTCGGAATACATGCACTTACACTACTATCATCAAGATATTCAATAGATATATCTGAGTTATCAATGACGTTATCCGAATGAACGCTTTTGTTACTAATCAAACTGTTATTTAAATTGTCATTATTTAATAATGTTGGATCATTTGTTAAATGCGATTCATTCAAAATAATGTCATTTACATCAATAGGGTAACTATCATTTTTAACTACTTTTTTCCCAACACCTTGAACTAAAAAGTCGGTAATCAAAAAATGCTCACTGCAAAGGCGCTTACTTTCAATCTTCTTGATGTCAAAATCTTCAATACCAGAACGACGTAACCACTCTCGTAAACTATATGTATAGTATTAAATATATAATACTTCACATCGCTATGATTTTTAATGAAATTTTTGCTGAGTTAAATCAAACTGAATTGACCATTTTAGCCGTTATAAATCTGTTTTATTATTTTTTATTTTTATAATATTAACATCACGATTTAAACTTTTAAATATTTTGTACCCTTATAGCAATTTTACTTATATTGATACAGACTACATTATTCATACGATGTTGATAATACGTTAAGACCATCATTTTAATGAATAATAAAAATTATAAAAATGAATTTAAAAAATGTCAAACGATATGCGAATAATTTATTAGTACATTTCGACACTGGTGCGGAGGGTGATGATTTACTTCATGTGACGTTTTTCAACGAAAAGTCACATGAAGTAAATAATCAACTTCCGCACTCGTTTCGAACGGTATTTTATACAGGCCTAAATTGTGCTTTTCTTCGTACCGGGCGTCGATATGACACACAGATATATATATATATATATAACGTTTGCAAATATTTTTAAGCGACCAAAAGCCAATTTAGATTGATTAAACTTATTTAAAAATGACCATTCTTATGATGTACACCGCCTAAAAAAGTTAATAATTTTACAATCAAAGGAAAAATAAAAGTGCATATAGTTTAGCGTACAATGCGATTTACAAAAAAGCCACTCGAAACATATTTTTTTCTACTAGGGATGAGCACACAAAGCAAAACCTCTAACCGCAAAAACAGCTTATATATTAAACCAATCAATAATAAGTAATATAAAAAATTATTTTAATACAATATAACATCATATTTTACACTCTTAGTGTATAATAGATACTATTCAATAGAAATTTGATTACACATATTTATATATTTTATTGATTGGTTATATTTTGTAAAAAGTGGTCATTTCATTTATTTAATGTAAAAGAAATATATCAAAAGTATATTTAAATAATCATGCAAATACATCGCAAAGTATTGTTGAAAACTTTTAAACAATAAAAATCTGAAAATTTACTAGTTGCAATCACCAAAGCAAATCACCATACTCTAAAAATTACAAACAACTATGATTTACTTACGGCTAATGTATAGGGGATATAGAATAAAATTTCGTGTAAAAAAAATTAATGTACGAAATGTTATTTTTTATTATGATAATGTGGGAAATGAAATCAGGAAAAAAATTTTCTGTGTTATTTTTTGATTTTCCTACTAAGGTTTAGTTGTTATTTCCTTACCTAAAGGGGAAATCAGAATCTTTGTTTTTATTAAAATCATTCACTCAACTTTCTATTATACACTTCTTAACTATTTACATAATTATAATATATTATAATATATTGAGAATGAAAATCAAAATAAATAATAAAGTACAACATAAAAAGTTTGTTATTAGAATTGAGTATGTTGCTTTTCAAAATATTGTAATAATAATTTTCACTCAATGTGTGATAACGTTTAGATGATATTTTGGCACAACATTGAACGATAAATATTAAAAAGAATCCCAATTAAAATTGTACTACTTTATAAAATTTAACTTTGAATATATGTGTATATTTACATGATTAATAAATCTACGTTCATGTTATCTACTTAAGAGATAGTAAACAAAAAACTTTTGACTTAATGGTTTTCAGAAATTCACGTCCGCTAATATATTCACGATAAAATACCTACCGGGGAGTATTTTGAGTCGGAAACCTGTGAAACGTCAGATGTTGATGTTTAAAAGACGTGTTTCTACACGACTTGTATGCACACACGACCCGAGGCATTTTTACAAAGTATATGCAAAAATATAAAACTTAATAATAATACTACTTTCACTAATAATAAAACTTACTACTTCTGAACTTATAAAACTGAATGATAAATGCACTTCAAGTAAAAACTATATACGGCACATCTGCATGGATCGGCTGTTACTCGCGGAATGAAAACAAAACAAACACTGATTGTTGTTTTCGCGCCGCCGCGCTTTTCTATAATTTCTGTTGCTGTTCTCCCGCCGTTTTTATATTGTATATATGCATAACTAATGCATTTAGTTTTATGATATCATTAGAAAAGTAAGATTCTTTTATAAAATCAATTTTATTTGAAATGAATTGTATCTTTTTTATAAATATATTACTCTTTTATATACTAACATCTACACTTTGTGCACGCATTCAAATAAAAAATACTTACCAATATGCTGCATAAAAAATTATAATATTTCTAAATACTTTAAGCTTACTTATAATTGTTTTAATTTTTTTATTAACATTTTCATTCAAGTTATAAAATAATTGGACTTTAGACTAACAAGATTTTGGCAACTAATATTATTTAAATACTGCTGATGTTTTAGGAGTATTATCATAAAATTAGTTGCTAAAATCTTGTTCGTTAAAGTTCTAATTATTTTAAAACTCATAACAACTTTTGTAGAACATTTTATCTAACTTTAATTTTCATTAAAATGTGTGATAGTTAATTCAATATGTATCGTTTAACGAATTTATTAAATTCCACATAATTTGTCTAGTTTTCAAAGATGTAACGTCCATCTATAAATTAAGTATATATTTACTTAAAAATATTAATAAAAAATTATAAACTAAATATTTAGTAACTTTATCCAAATAAATGACCAAGATTTACGGTTCAAGTTGATTCCTTACTAATGCTATTTGAATCTCGCGCGTACCCCGAACGTAGCGCCGCCTGCCTCATGGGGTACGGAACTAACGCTTAACTCGGCTTCACCGAAACCCCCCGATCCGACCTTCTATGCGTAAAGATAATATATTCTATATTCTCTGTCAGCTCTCCAGGCGCGGCGCGCGAGCGCGAAATCATGCTGTTTTCAGCTTGTGTTTGAAGGGCTAAGATGTATCTAAAAAAAATAATCCCTAAGTGACTTCGATGTATTTTTTCCTCAGCTTTCCGATGGTGCTATTAGTTTCTCAAAAATTTTCAATTCTAACCTCAAAAAAACATAAAACGTGTTATATCTCAAAAACTATATTTTTAATATTTTTTTTGACCTGCTAGATCGAAAGAGGAGGAAATGTTACATGGATATAGCCTTTTTCTACATAGGGGTTTTTTGATTTTTTCGAGATATTATTCAAGAAATACTTAGAATTGAAAAATTTTGAGAAACTAATAGCACCATCGGAAAGCTGAGGAAAAAATACATCGAAATCACTTGGGGATTATTTTTTTTTATACATCTTAGCCCTTCAAACACAAGCTGAAAACAGCATGATTTCGCGCTAGCGCGCCGCGCCTGGAGAGCTGACGTGAAACGCCTCATATACGTATTATGACCACCCTCCATTATTTGAAACATATAAAAATTGGACGATAGGGAGGGTCAACCCTTCAAAAATAAACAAAAAAACACAACACTTCACATTCTATATTCCAACGTTTTCCAGCTGGTATTCCAGGTGGATATTTTCAACGGGGCTTACATATAACATGTCAGTATTTTTATATACACGGAGAGAAATTTTGTAGTGAAAATTACAAATATTCGAGACAAAATTACCAGTTTCTATGGTAATGGATGGACAGACTGACAATTTCAAAGTTTTTACCAAAGTGCCTTGGTAAAATTTTTTTTTAGTTAATTTAAATTTAAAAAATTAACTTTTTTTAAACATATTGATGGATATATAGTATTTTAATATAGAAATAGAAACAGAAACAATGATGAAAAAACATTAAACTGAAAAAAAACTTTTACGGAAGCGGGATTCGATCCGACGATCTTTGGGTTGAGAGTCCGACGTTCTACCGACTGCGCCACAGAAGCTGTTACCAACAGTCATTTGAATCGCCGTTATTACTTACTGAAAATATGTGTATTGTTTTCATTTTAACGTCGCGCACGCCTCTAGTATCAATCTTCTGAAACACAATAATGCGCAGTGCGCATGCGCGAGTACACAAATACCAGGTTATTTGGTAAAATTTATCAGTTTTCTTAGTAAAAATTCTTAGGTTACCTTGTAAAAATGACTAGATCTCAATTTTTACCAGTGTTTCTGGTAATTTTTATTCAGATAATTTGGTATTTTTTTTAAGTTGTTATGGTAGTTTTTCTTGGGAAACTTATAAATTGTATTAGAAACCTGGGAATAACACGGCTTTTGACAGTCTGTCCATGCGCTACCAAGGCACCTTGGTAATTTTTACTCTAAAATTTCTCTTCGTGTACAAATGTTATCATTTAGTGAGTTAGTTAATAATAATATATTTCAAAGATCTCGAGAAATCAACTAATTATGAGAAGAATTATGTGTATCAATCAACGGGGAAAATAACTTTTATTAGTTAGATAAGTACTTATTATGTATATACATACAGATACACCCTGGCGGAAGTAAAAACTGCACATATCTGCACATATTTGCACATATATGTACAATTATGTAGATTTCTGCACATTTTTGTAAATTTCTGTACATTTCTGCACATTTCTGCACATTTCTGCACATTTTTGCACATTTTGTTCACTTATTAGACTTTTGTACAAAAATGTGCAAAAATGTGCAGAAATGTGCAGAAACGTGTAGAAATGTACAGAAATGTACGAAAATGTGTAGGTACAATTCAATATAATTATCAGATGAAAAATTAATGAGCTTCATAAATGTATAAAAACTTTGTTAATCATTAGTATAAATATTTCGCATGTTCATTAGAAATTGTTTATTATCAATTAAATTGCATTTTAATTATCGCAGAAAAAAACATAAAATTTTCTCCCTGACCGAGAATCGAACCCACGACCCTTGGGTTACACACGCACGCAAACCGGTTACGCTATCGCTCGCATTCAAGAATTTGGGCATTTTCATTTACATAAGGTGCATTATCCGTATTTATTTAATTGATATTACATTTTGATTATTCATCTAATATATTAATGATTTTTAATCATTTTTTATATTTACACAATATTTTAAGAAAATGAATAACTTAATGATAAGACATTAATTAATTAAATTCGAGTTGCTTAAAAAATTGGCATGGTGTGGTTTGTGCACATAAGAATTATGCACATATTTATTGTGCACACTTTAGCATTGGAGTATACACATAGATATAGATATACACCAATGCTAAAGTGTGCACAATAAATATGTGCATAATTCTTATGTGCACAAACCACACCATGCCAAAAAATTTAGTGCCGGCAAAGTAGAAATCAGACCAGTACTGAAAATATATTCTCTAAATTTTCTTCTTTGGTATTACCTTTATTCTAGAGCGCTATCAAAAAAGAAGTTTATATTTTTCAAATTTTCGTTCTGTAAATATTTTCTTACTTTAAGAATATGTTTTTTAAATTGTAGAAAATTAAATTCTTGTTTCGTTTAGTATGATAAATAAACATTCATTTGTACATATTAGAGTACATTTCTGTACATTTCTGTACATTCCCGCACATAACCGCACACTTCTGCACATTTCTGCACATTTTTGCACATTTTTTTACAAAAGTCTAATAAGTGGACAAAATGTGCAAAAATGTGTAAAAATGTGCAAAAATGTGCAGAGATGTGCAGAGATGTGCAGATATGTGCAGTTTTTACTTCCGCCAGGGCATATACAGATTATTTCATTTTGGATGAATTGGAATGGATTTGATTGGAAAAATATAACCTATATAAGCAGCTGTGAATATCAATGGGCAATAACAATATGTTATAATCAGATAAGTAGCAAACTTTTATTATAAAGTTATAAATCAATAAAATTTATAATAAGTATTGTTACTTTGTGAAATCTTGTTTTTATTTTTACAGAGTATATCAGAAAATGTAAGGATTATTACCAAGTAAATCGACCACTGTTAAAAAATAGTTTTTAACAAAGAAGAGTTCATTAATTATTATTAATTATTCAAGTTCATCGAAAAAGTAGAGTAGGCTAACCGAATCTTCTGTATGTCCATGAGTCTCAAGAAATTTTTAAATCTTCAAGTGGATTGGAAAATAACCTATGTAAGCAGCTGTGAATATCAATGGGCAATATCAATATATTATAATCAGATAAGTAGCAAATTTTTATTATCAAGTTATAAATCAATAAAGTTTATAATAAGTATTATTACTTTGTGAAATCTTGTTTTTATTTTTACAGAGTATATCAGAAAATATAAGGATATCACCAAGTAAATAAATAACTGTTAAAAAATATTTTTTAACAAAGAAGAATTCATTAATTATTATCTTACAGATATTATACCAGAAGATTTTTTCGACTCATTTTGGAAATATAGAGATATATGTAATATAGCCAATAATGTTGGGTTCTAATTGTGTACTGTCTGAAAAATCTAATTTTTTGAATTAGCAAAAATGAACGAGTGCCCTCATGACCCTGGTGGTTATTTTATTATTAATAGACAAGAAAAAGTTATTTTAATACAAGAACAGACGCTTAAGAATAGAATAATTTATATTAAAGAAGATAGTAAGAATATAGTACTACTCAAGAAAGAAAAACCAAACCAATATTATTATGGAAGAGCAGGCAAATACTATTTACGACACAATATTTTTCAAGATGTAACTATATATTCTTAACATGAAAATTTTTCATATGAGATATAATTTTAGAAGAATGTTAAAAATTTGTCTTCATATTTGACAGGGCAAATAGAGTACGTGGATGTCAATGAAGAAAATGACAGTTTCATTGCTTTCAATGAATCACACATAAAACAAACAACTAAGATGTTTATTTAGACAGTATTGGACTCAAAGTACGAAAGAAGTATTATGTTTTGAAGTAAGTTTTTCAAAATAAGAAAAGAAAATTGTGATTTTCATAGATCGTCTATCTAGTTAAAAATTATATTGATAATAAAAATGTTGTGATTATTAGAAAATGACATCTAATCAGTGTTTTGTGTAATAAATAAAATAAAATACCAATATGATGTGTTGCATGAAGTGCATATATAATCAAATTTTATTGATAACAAATAACATAGTGATTAAAAAATGGCATGTAATCAGTGTTTTGTGTTAAATAAAATAAAATACCGGTATGATGTGTTGCATGAATTACACATATAATCAAATGTTATAGATAATAAAAACATAGCGATTAAAAAATGGCATCTAATCAGTGTTTTGCGTAATATAAAAAAATAAAATACCGGTAAAATGTGTTGCATGAAGTGTTATATCAAATTTTAAAACTTCTACTTAAAATCAATTTGAAATGTTTTGAAAGTGCCAATAAAAAGATTATACCTAATGAACATGGGAATACTGAAAAAAGTAAAAATGATATGTTATTGTGAAAATTTCAACGAATAAAAGTGCTCAGTTAATCTAATATATGATTTCCCTGGCGGAAGTAAAAACTGCACATATCTGCACATCTCTGTACATCTCTGCACATTTTTGCACATTTTTACACATTTTTGCACATTTTGTCCACTTATTAGACTTTTGTAAAGAAATGTGCAAAAATGTGCAGAAATGTGCAGAAGTGTGCGGTTATGTGCGGGAATGTACAGAAATGTACAGAAATGTACTCTAATATGTACAAATGAATGTTTATTTATCATACTAAACGAAACAAGAATTTCATTTTCTTCAAATCAAAAAACATTTTCTTAAAGTAAGAAAATATTTACAGAACGAAAATTTGAAAAATATAAACTTCTTTTTTGATAACACTCTAGAATAAAGCTAATACCAAAGAAGAAAATTTAGAGAATATATTTTCAGTACTGGTCTGATTTCTACTTTACCGGCACTAAATTTGTTAAGTAAATCGAATTTAATTAATTAATGTCTTATCATTAAGTTATTCATTTTCTTAAAATATTGTGTAAATATAAAAAATTATTAAAAATCATTAATATATTAGATGAATAATCAAAATGTAATATCAATTAAATACGGATAATGCACCTTATGTAGATGAAAATGCCCAAATTCTTTAATGCGAGCGATAGCGTAACGGTTTGCGTGCGTGTGTAGTAACCCAAGGGTCGTGGGTTCGATTCTCGGTCAGAGAGAAAATTTTATGTAAGATTTTTTCTGCGATAATTAAAATGCAATTTAATTGATAATAAACAATTTCTAATGAACATGCGAAATATTTATATTAATGATTAACAAAGTTTTTATACATTTATGAAGCTCATTAATTTTTCATCTGATAATTATATTGAATTGTACCTACATCTTTGTATATTTTTGCAAATTTCTGCACATTTTCGTACATTTCTGTACATTTCTACACGTTTCTGCACATTTCTGCATATTTCTGCACATTTTTGCATATTTTTGTACAAAAGTCTAATAAGTGGACAAAATGTGCAAAAATGTGCAGAAATGTGCAGAAATGTGCAGAAATGTGCAAAAATGTACAGAAATTTACAAAAATGTGCAGAAATCTACATAATTGTACATATATGTGCAAATATGTGCAGATATGTGCAGTTCTTACTTCCGCCAGGGTTCTCACCATGGGAGACGTCAAAATGTTTCAGAGTTCTTAGTAAATATTTTTCTAGACAAGATTCAGATAATAATTTCAAAAAGTTTTATCTATACAAGAATATCAAGAAAGCTTTTATTCTCAGTGATTCTTAGTTCATAAACTGGTTGCATTTTTAATTTTACAAGATTATGTGTGGCAATGATGGGTTATTAATTTAAGTAGTTTCAATAATAATTTCAAGAACTTATATCTTTACTATAAAAGAATATCGAGAAAGCTTTTTCTTCTCACATTTTACAAGTCGTGTAGCAATGATGGGTTATTAATACAAGTGGTTTAATCTAATCTACTGAGATCTGTGTAAATCCACATGAATCCAGCTGGATTTCCCATGTGACATAGATCCAACTGGGTTTCCTAGCTGGATATTTTTGACCGGGTTCTAGTGATAATTTCAACAAATCCAAGTGTTGAGAATAATATAATTAATTATTGGCTCATTGTGCCAATAATTAATTGCGAAGCTACAAAAATAATTAATGATATTATCATATAGCAGTCTTATAGTAGAACTAATTTAAGGCTTTAATAATCAATTTCTAGTACCAAAAAATGAAAATGCTTATAATATGCTCTGAAAAAAAATTATAAAAATATGAACTAAAAGCTTCGTTTTAAGATCTAATTTGTTCAAAAAAATATCGATCCCTTTAGTATTTATGTAATGTGTCTTCTTAATAATAATCTTTGAAAGTATAAAATAAGGTATGTATATAAGTTTTTCCTGCAAACTGAAAACATAAAAAGAATGATATTTTCATATTTTTTTTTTTTTTTTTTTTTTTTTTTTTTTTTTTTTTTGTTTTTTTTTGTTTTTCCGAGGTACTAGGTGAATCTTCCGAGGCCCCCGTCCTTGCTTACAGCATGAAGGGGGGCCCACTAAGACCATCACGAAGCGCCGGGCTCCGCGGTGTGAGGGATTTCTACCCCCTAAACACCCAAAACCTTTCCCGCGGCGTTCACCGGAATCCGGTCCGGAACTGTTATACACATTACTTCGGACCGGTCGGCATTTCTATGCCCTACGGCAATCTTATATATCTTGTCTCGTCTGTCTGTTTTTCATCTTCTGTATCAGTTTTCAAGGCAACCGTCAGTCTTTTTGCCTTGTAGTACGTGAGTCACGTAGCGTGCTATGTCGTCCCAGTTTTGTTTGCTTGACAGCATCAGTGTCACGACGTTCTCCGGTGTGATGTCACCTGTCTTCGTCTGTAGTCTGTGTCTCGCGACTATCCAGCGGGGGCACACGAAAAATGTGTGCTCCGCGTCGTCTCTATTATGTCCGCAGTACCTGCAGGACGGGGTCGTTATCTTCCCCATCCGATGCAGATACTGGCGGAAGTATCCGTGTCCGGATAGGAACTGGGTCAGGTAAAAATTCACCTCCCCAGCTCCTCTCTTATGCCAGAGTCGCACGTCCGTTATGAGGCGTCTCGTCCACTTGGCTTTGTCGCTGTCTGTCCATCGCGTTTGCCAGGATGTCAGCGTCGTCGTCCGTGCGTCTATGGAGGCCCTCGCTCTTCCCCTTTCTTCGCTGTACTCGTAGATCCTCTTCCGCTCGAGAGCGAGAAGGTCTACTGGGACAACCCCTGCGATCACTAGTACCGCCACCTCTGCGACGGTGCGGTACGCGCACGCGATTCGCAGCGCTCCCAGTCTTTGTACCGCTGCGATCTTTTTGCGGTACTTCTCTATTCGCGTCGCGTCCGCCCATATCTCGGCCCCATAAAGGAGCATCGAGTTGGTCACTGTCATAAGCAGTCGTCGTACGCTCGGTCTCGGTCCCTTCGTATTTGCCATGAGGCGGGCGAGGGCGGCGGTCTTTAATGCCGCTCTCTCAGCGACGCCACGTATGTGCGGCCAGAAGGTCATCCTCGTATCCAGGGTCACCCCCAGGTATTTGGCGGACCGTCCAGGATGCACAACGGACGTCCCCACCGTCATGGGTATCGTCGTGTCTATCCGTTTCCTAGTTAGGTATAGTAACTCCGTCTTTTGCATGGCCAGCTGTAGTCCCCGGCTTTGCATCCATTCGTCCACCCGTCTCATGGCTTGGGTCAGCCTCATCTGAGCCAGTTGTGTATCCTTGGTCGTGATGACGATGACCAGATCGTCTGCGTAGCCGACCAGATAGACCCCTGGCGGCATCGGAAGATCCAACACCTCATCGGAACCTACGTTCCAAATATCGGGGCCAAGGATCGAGCCCTGCGCTACTCCCGCCGTCATTTTTCTTTTCTTAACCCCAGTCTGCGTCCCGTACGTAATGTAACGGTCTCGTAGATAGTCCTTGAGGATTCGGAGAAGGTATGGGGGCAGCGGGAAAGCGTCGGAGAATGCCCGCACGATGTCCGTCCACCTCACCGAATTGAAAGCGTTTCGTACGTCGAGTGTTGCCATGAGCACTATTGGCCTGTTCTTGTGGGGTCTAGTCTGTGCTCTGTCAAAGGAGTCGATCACTTTTTGGATCGCTCCTATCGTCGACCGTCCTTGTCTGAACCCGTACTGTCTGTCGTTCAGGCTGCCAGCGTCCCGAACCGCCTGTTGGATTCGCGGTCTCAGGAGCATTTCGAAGAGCTTGCCAAGTGTATTCAGCAAGCTCAGCGGTCTGTAGGATGACGGCGAGTCCGGGTCCCCACCCTTTCCTTTGTCAATGAGGATCAGTCGCGCCGTCTTCCAATCTTTGCTGAACACGCCCTCCGCCAGGCATGTATTATATAGGTTCAGGAGTATCCCCGGGCGTCGTTTTGCAACAATCCCGAGGATTTCCGCTGGAATACCGTCCGGACCTGGTGCCTTCCCGCCGGGAGCTGCGCAACAGCCAAGCTGAGCTCACCCCGGGTGAACTCATGCACCTCGTCGCCGCTAGTATCGTCGCCCCCCCACCCTTGTTCAAAGTGTGTAAGGAAGAGTCCGTCAATGATTCTGTCCATCGTTTCTTCGTCCCTGACTACCGGTGGATTGTTGCCTCTCAGGTTGCGGGTGACGATCTTGTAACCCGCTCCCCAAGGGTCTGAGTCCACCTCGTTAATCAGTTTGGTCCAACTTTCCTTTTTACTGTCATTGATAGCGCGCCTCAGTTCTTTGCGCGCTACCCGGTACTCCTCCGAGAGGGCCATCGCGTCCGCTTTGTTGCGGGCGCGCTGGGCCCTCCGTCGGAGCCGTAGGCATTCGCGTCGGAGGCGCGCGATATCTTCGGTCCACCAGTACACCGGTTCTTTGTCACGTCTCGTCCGTTTTCTTGGCATAGAGGCGTCACAGAGCCGTCTCAAGAGCCCCGACGTTTCCTCTGTTAGCTTTTCAGCCTTTTCCCTACCACCGATGCCGCGAGGGATCGCCGTTGTCGGGTCCGGTTCACTGTCCAGCTGTGCCGTCAGTTTGTCAACGTCTAGTTTTTTCATGTTCCATCCCGCGGGAGTTTGGGCGGTCCCTGTTCTGTTCTGTGCTTTGTCGGTCACTCCGAAGATGATGTACTGGTGGTCGCTGGCCGTGTAGCCCTCGAACACCCGCCACCCCTCGACATTTCGGAGAAGTCCAGTCGTCACAAAGGTCACGTCTGGGATTGATGCGCCATAGCCGGGTCTCCTGTATGTCGTCGCCTGTCCCACGTTTGCTACTGTTAGGTCTAGCCTCGCGGCCAATTCCAACAGCAGCCGTCCACGTTTGTTCGTCGTCGTCATGCCCCACTCAATGGCTCTGGCGTTAACGTCCCCCGCGAAGATAACGGGGCCGGGGATGCCCCTAAGCGCGTCCTCGAGGGCCGCCACCTTTCGTTCGAACTCCGCGGCGCTACAGTTCGGAGTAAGATACACGCTGACATACGTCACATCAGACACCCGCTATTTTCATATGACATTACAATAATTAATAGTATTGTTAAATTATCATCATACCTAAGAATATACGCGTTTAATCAAAATCATATTATTTCAAAAATATAATCATATTATTTCAAAAAATTTTACTAATGTAATCATTTTTCATGCAATCATTTGCAAAACTTTTGTGAATAACAATACTATCATTTACTAATGATATTAAAAATATACTATACTATAATAAACCCTCATAATGTTATCACACTGTGTAATTATTATTTTCTCTTAAAAAGTTGTGAAATATATCTAAAAAACATTTTACAAAAGTTTAAACTAAGACAAGTATTAGTCTCTCCCGCCCTCTCTCTCTCTCTCTCTCTCTCTCTCTCTCTCTCTCTCTCTCTCTCTTTCTCTCTCTCTCTCCCTCTTCCCCTCCCCTCTCCCTCCCTCTCTCTCAACTTCCGTGAAACTGAGTACCAAAAACTTTAATGAAAGCTTAAATATTTTTTAAAACAATCAACACGTTTTTTAAAATCTATTTTTTAAGTAAGTTAAATTCTAACAGCACAATTTGTCTAGTCCTTTTATTTCTTTTAGTCTCATCTATTCAATAAGGACTCTCTACAAATGGTAATAATTTGTTTCATGACTGTATAAACTCTCTCCCTCCTTCTCTTTCCCACTCCACTCTCTCTCCCTCCCTCCCTCTCTCTCAACATCCGTCAACCTGAGTACCAAAAACTTTAATGAGAGCTTAAATATTTTTTTTAAAACAATCAACACGTTTTTTAAAAGCTAATTTTTTAAGTACATTCTATAACAACATAATTTGTCTAGTCCTTTTAATTCTTCTACTCTCTTCTATTCAATAAGCACTATTTACAAATGGTAATAATTTTTTTCATGAATCTACAAATAAGAATATTGCTAATATAAAACTTTCTACGAGAGTATAAAATAAGGCAAGTATAGACGTTTTTTCTGGATAATCTATAAAAAACAACACAATTTGTCTAGTCCTTTTATTTCTTCGAATCTCATCTATTCAATAAGCATTCTTTACAAATGGTAATAATTTTTTTCATTGTACAAATAATCTATAAAATAATAATATTTATGATTTTGTAAAAGAAATCAAATAAATACGAATGAAAAAGTCTTTTAATTCTTTGAGTCATTGTATGCTGAACAAATTATATGTAAGTAAATACATATTTTGTGGGTCTAAAAAAGTAGTTTGTATACTCAATTTTCTTCCTTATTCAAAATAAATATATATTTATTAGTTTGATTATGTTGTGATTTAAAAACATATTTGTGTGAACTAAATAGTAATTTAGTTGCTTTAAATAAACTTATTTATCGAATCTATTAATTTGGTGGATAAACATATAATTATATTATTTACTACTATCAAATGGATATTATTTAGGATTAAAAAAATATTTCGCATCTACAATTTTCTAATTATTTAAAGCAATTATATATTTATTAGCATGTGAGTATTGTGATTTAAAAACATTTGTGTGTACTAAATAGTTATTTAGTTACTTTAAATAAACTAATTGTTCCAATCTACTAATTTCGTCGTGAAAACATTTAATTAAATTATTTACTACTATCAAATAGATATTTTTTAGGATTAAAAAAATATTTCGTATCTACAATTTTCTAATTATTTAAAGCAATTATATATTTATTATCATGTGAGTATTGTGATTTAAAAACATTTGTGTATACTAAATAGTAATTTAGTTACATTAAATAAACTAATTTTTCAAATCTACTAATTTTGTGATGAGACATTTAATTAATTTAGGTTCTACGATCAAATACATATTTTTTGGGGCTAAAAAAGTTGTTTGTATACTCAATTTTCTTACTTATTCAAAATAAATATATATTTATTAGTTTGGTTCGAGTGTTATTCAAAAACATATTTTTTTTTTTATCTGAATAATAATTTAGTTCCTTCAAATAACCTAATTTTTGGAACCTACTAAATTTTTCGCTAGACATTCAAATAAATTACATACTACATGCAAAAAAACATTTTTTTCTATTGGACTAGGACGTTTTTGCTACAATTAATTATTATATAAAGCTAAATAAATATTTATTACCTTTATCCTTTTTAAATTCGAAAATTTATGTTTTTGATTTAAGCTATTATTTAATTTATGTAAATAAATAGTTTTTTAGATTTTAATTACATAGGGAAATTAATTCGAATAAATCATTTATTTCGTTGAATTATATATTTTGCTTCCTCATAGAGGAAGCTTTGTAATAGTAAAATTTTAATTTTCTTTAAATTGCTCTAGAAACATGAATAAAGGTGCTAGAAGTTTGTGTCACATGATTTTAGAAAATGTCTGTATGGATGTGTGTGTGTGTGTGTGTGTGTGTGTGTGTGTGTGTGTGTGTGTGTGTGTGTGTGTGTATACCGCTTTATTTTCGGATCTACGCGGTTGATTTTAACCGGACGGGTCTCATTTTTTTTGTTTTTTGATTCCGAATTCGGGAAAAAAAATAATTTTGTACGACTAACTGATTCGTTTTTGTTTTATGTCGAATTTTTCATTTTCGAAAAATTTATTTTTGATTTTTTTTAATGACTGGATTTAAATTTTATAATCGAATGGGTAGCTTTCGAAAGAGCATAAAAAAACCTATATTTCTAAAAAAAAAAAATTTCTCTAGCTATCACGGTTATTTTGTTATTAACAAAAACGTGTTTTTTTTTTAAATGCTTATAACTCCCAAACTAAATGGTCAATTTTTTTTAGAAAAATCATGATAATGGAGATTATGTATAGCTATAATCTGTATAAAATTGAATCCATTCTGTTGGTTAGTTTTTCAGAAAAAAATTAAAAAATGAAAAAAACGTGTTTTAGGTGGCGACAATTTACGGGAGTAAAATTGTGTTAATCGCTTCAAAATTCCTTGCAGAGGTAGATTTTTGGTTGCCACCTGCACCTTTCTTTGGGATAGATGATTGGTTCATAAATTTCAGAGATTTTTGAGTTTAAAGTTTTTGTAACCTCTTTTTCAAATCGTAATTTCTCGAGAACGTCTGTATGTATCAGAATGGGATTGGTAGCATTTAAAAGAGAATTAAAATACCTATATTTTCTAAAAAAAAGTTTCTATCACGGTTCTTTGGTTATTAACAAAAACGTAAAACATGAAAAATGAAAAAAATGAGTTTTGTATGTCCAACGATTCCGGAGGGAAAATTGTCGTAATTTCTTCAAAATTCCTTGTCGAGGTATATTTTTGGTTGCCACCTGCATCTTTCTTTGGGATAGATGATTGGTTCATAAATTTCTGAGATTTTTGAGTTTAAAATTTTTGTAACCTCTTTTTCAAATCGTAATTTCTCGAGAATGGCTGTATGTATCAGAATGGGATAGGTATCATTTAAAAGAGAATTAAAATACCCATATTTTCTAAGAAAAAAAGTTTCTATCTATCACGGTTCTTTGGTTATTAACAAAAACGTAAAACATGAAAAATGAAAAAAATGAGTTTTGTATGTCCAACGATTCCGGAGGGAAAATTGTCGTAATTTCTTCAAAATTCCTTGTGGAGGTAGATTTTGGATAGCTCTTGGTCGAGTTCTTTGGGCAAAATAATTGGTCCATAAATTTCAGAGATATTTGAGGTTAAAATTTTTTAAACTTTTTTTTAAATCGTAATTTCTCGAGAACGGTTCTATGAATCAGCTACAGATTTCTAGACAATTTTGTATGTGATATAGATATTATGTATGTGAATATTCATCAAGATCGTACGGTTACTTTTTGATATTCAAAATTTTCCTATTTTACAAAGTTATTTTATCTGTCGCCTAATAACTACAGAAAACTTGTTTTAATTTTTTTTTAATTTGGCATTATTGAAGAATATATTTGGTTGAAATTTCAAAAGATTATTTTTATTTGTTTCTTAAAAAAACGGTGTTTTATAAAAAAGTATGAGTTTTGTTGCCAAGCGATAACAATATTAAGAAAATCAACCAATAGTTCTAAAATTTGGGAGAGATATATTTTTTTTATATCTTCAAACTGAATTCGTTGCCCAATAAAATCGAACTATTACGACGAAAGATATTTGAGGTTTAAAATAAAACTAATTGAACATGTGATAATATTTTGAAAAAATTGATTTATAAAAATATCGGGTTGTCGCACGAGAAAAAGAGTAACGAGAATGAATTTTCGAAAAATATATATTTATTACGAATATTCATAAAGAAAATTGAGTATGATAAAATTAATTATTGTTATAAAAAATTAAAAAAAAAATGAATAAATACATTATTTTGAGGAAGCTAAGTGCCAATGTATTGGCAGCGATTTTTTCTTCGAATTAATGATTTTGTATATTCAAATATATATTTTATTGGAGTTGATAAATTTTTTGCAAATTCCTAATTATTTGGATTAAATAAATATTTTTTCCTTCTGACCAAAAATTTTATTTCATTTCACTAAATATTTTCTTGAGTCTGTTTAATAGTTTCAAAAACTTTAATTTTTTTGTTTTTAAGAATCAGTTTACTTACATTAAAAAATAATTGTTTTGCATCAAATAAATGTTCTTTGAATCAAATAAATATAAATGAAATAAATGAAATAGTGGTTTTTAGTAAATATTTATTTCAATGAAATAAATTTTATTTGAATCAATAATTCATTTATTTGATTCAAATAATTCAATTTCAAATAAATATATTTATTTGAATCAAATAAATATTTTTTTCAGTGTACGGTAGTCGCGGGGACTAAGGCGCGCGCTCGTTCATAAAGTCCTTTTTGGCTGAGACGGCCCGGGTTCTATTCCGGTGTACTGAAGTTTTTTTTTTAAGCTTATCTATTTTGCACTATTATTACACGAGAATAATGGGCAACAATAAGAAAATATTTTAATTAAAAAATTATTAAACAATTGAATTTTTTATTTTCTTACTTATTTAAAACAAATATATATTTCTTACCTTGTGATTCAAAAACATAATGTCTTTGATCCGAATAATAATTTAGTAACTCAAAGTAAACTAATTTTTCGAATCCAGTAATTTGGTAGATAAACATTTAATTAAATTAGTTACTACTACCAAATACATATTTTTAAGACTATAAAAGTATTTTTCTTCATCCCCTAGCCGAAAGTACGGTCTTCCCGGCTCGATTTCGCGCCGGGAAGAGCGACTTTTGTGGCCGCTCTTTGTTGATCGTTGCGTGGCAACGTTCGCGACAGCGCACGTGTTGTAACCTAAAGTATGATAACCCTTCCAAATGTGATGACAAAAAAATCATTTGTAAAATCGGAAATTTGAAAAGATATAGGCGTATTAAATTAATTTTATGTTATTATTAATATATTGAACAATATATTTATAACTCTGATAATCAATATGTTCTTATATCGCATACACGCTGTAAGAAAACTTCTATACATATATAGACATGATGTTTACATTTTGAGTTTCAAAACATGGTGTAGGTATATACTTATATGTGAAAGTTTTTTGACTCTCATTCTATAATGTATCGCTTATGGGATAGAAAAAGACAAACAGAGGAACCATTGAGAGGTTGTTCTGTAGTTGAAATGAGTATCAATTAAGTATGTACATATTTTTGGTCCATCATCTTTTTTAAGCATCTTTTGGTAGTGTTTTTGATGCCCGCCCCGACCAGCAAAACCTCGGCTTCGCCTCGGTTTTGCAAAAGTCGGGCGGGCATCAAAAAAAGCAGAAGTCGAGCCTTACGCTCCGCGATATGTAAAGTGGCGCTGAAGCAGGCCTTTTATACATATGGCCGAGCCGTAGTTAGCAGCCAACAACGATATTTTATTAATTAATATCAAAACTATATAGGCGTATTTTCGGCCGGGGATGAAGAAAAATAGTATACGACACTTGGCCAGAATGTTGGATACCCTGGCCGGCGCGCATCGACGCCCTCGGCTTCGCCTCGGGCGTCAAAATGGCGCCAGCCAGGAAATCCAACTTCCTGGCCTTGTGTCGTAATATACTATTGTATACCCAACCTTCTTACTTATTTAAATCAAATGTATATCTATTAGTTTGATTAGAGTGTGATTCAAAAACATATTTCTTTAAACTTTATAGTAATTTAATTAGTTTAAATAAAACAATTTTCCAAATCCACTGATTTCATCGACAAACATTTAATCAAATTATTTACTATGTACAAACAAATATTTTTTAGGATAAACAAGTACTTTTTGGATACAAATAATTATTTCATGAAACTAAATAAATACTTTTTAGCTTAAGTCGTTTAAAATTCTAAATTTTCTTTTATTCAACCAATTATTTAATTGATTAGCAAATTTTTTTTCAGTGTATGTAGTAAATAGTCATTTAGTTACTATAAATAAACTAATTGTTCAAATCTACTAATTTCGTTGTGAGAAATTTAATTAATTGAGTTACTGCGATCAAATACATATTTTGTGGGTCTAAAAAAGTAGTTTGTATACTCAATTTTTTTCCTTATTCAAAATAAATATATATTTATTAGTTTGATTATGTTGTGATTTAAAAACATATTTGTGTGAACTAAATAGTAATTTAGTTGCTTTAAATAAACTTATTTATCGAATCTACTAATTTGGTGGATAAACATATAATTATATTATTTACTACTATCAAATGGATATTATTTAGGATTAAAAAAATATTTCGCATCTACAATTTTCTAATTATTTAAAGCAATTATATATTTATTAGCATGTGAGTATTGTGATTTAAAAACATTTGTGTGTACTAAATAGTTATTTAGTTACTTTAAATAAACTAATTGTTCCAATCTACTAATTTCGTCGTGAAAACATTTAATTAAATTATTTACTACTATCAAATAGATATTTTTTAGGATTAAAAAAATATTTCGTATCTACAATTTTCTAATTATTTAAAGCAATTATATATTTATTATCATGTGAGTATTGTGATTTAAAAACATTTGTGTATACTAAATAGTAATTTAGTTACATTAAATAAACTAATTTTTCAAATCTACTAATTTTGTGATGAGACATTTAATTAATTTAGGTTCTACGATCAAATACATATTTTTTGGGGCTAAAAAAGTTGTTTGTATACTCAATTTTCTTACTTATTCAAAATAAATATATATTTATTAGTTTGATTACGTTGTGATTTAAAAACATATGTGTGTGTACTAAATAGTAATTTAGTTGCTTTAAATAAACTCATTAGTAGATAAGCTGTGGGGGTTCTGGAATCAGGGGGTTCTGGAATCAAGTCGGTTCTGGAATCAGCCGGTTCTGAAATCAAGCCGTTTCTGGAATCAGCCAGTTTTGGCTTGATGTCAGAAACGGCTTGATGTTAGAAACGGCTTGATGCCAGAACCGACACAAGTTGAAATGGCCAGCGAGCGGCCAGCGGCTTGATGCGGCGCGCGAGCGGTTCGCAGCGGGCGGTCAGCGGCCAGCGGTTGATAGCTTATCTACTTATAACTATTTGCAACTTTTTATAACCCTTCCGGTTTTCGAAAATTCCGTCAACGTCGTTCGATAGTATATTAAAAGTATGTCCCCCCTACCGCGCGGCGGCTCGCGGAGCGGCAAGCAGAGAGCCGGCGCGCGCGGCGCAGTGGTGGGAGAACGGTATGCTAGTATAGCAGCCAGCGGCTGGACATACGCTCCCACCACCGCGCAGCGGCGCGGCGGCTCGCGGAGCGGCAGGTAGAGAGCCGGCGTGCGCGGCAGGTAGAGAGCCGGCGTGCGCGGCAGGTAGAGAGCCGGCGTGCGCGGCAGGTAGAGAGCCGGCGTGCGCGGTGCCGACTCTCAGTCGGCCCCGACACCTGGAGCCGGACGGACCTTCCGAATAGGAAGGCCCGAAAGGATAGGAGTCGGCCGGGGTGGCGTACCCGAACAGGGCAAGCTGACACCCGGGGGCTGACCACTCGTGCTCACGCACAGCTCATTCCCCCAATCCCCTTTTTCCCTCCAGCTCCTATTCCTACCTAACCTCCGGTCGACCTCGGTATCCAACGCCATAAGGACCTTTCCGAAGAGGAAGGGTTCCCCAGGTGGAGGATTGGAGGAATACCCGCACAGGGTTGTAATGGACCATAACTTCCCCTCCTTTTCTTCAAGCAGAGGGGGCTATGACACCTATCCCCTCTTTTTTGTACTAGCGTTCGGCCGACGTCCGCTAGGTGGTGTCCCGGATCGCATAGCGGAAAAATGACCCTCCCGGCTATATAAGCCCGGGGGAAGATGGGCCAGTTATCCGGTGCTCGACTTTGGAGCTTCTTCCAATTACGCTGAATAAGTGTTTGCCGAAGATACGCACCAAAGATGACGCGAGCGACGGATGACTTGAAGCCGGAGTCACTGGAATATGATCAGCGGGCTCCATTTTATACTCGCCGACAGAGCACCGCCGGCGCCGCTCGTACGTTGATTGGTCGAAAATTCGAAGAGAGGGCATCGAGAGTAAAGATATAAATATAACCAACGCGCGTGCGACTTCGTCAGTTCGCGAGCACGCCTTCCCACTCTTGCACCTTCGCTTGTAGCTTCTCGCGCAACCGTCTGCGGGATGACAATGCATGCAGTCTTTCGCCTCTCAGTAGTTAAAGGACCTTGGCATTAATGATCGACAGTAAAAGTCGACTACGGTCAGCCTTCGTCATTTGCTTTGAACGCGATTAATTACGTTTAAGAGAGTGATTGATTTGCACGCAAGTGCATAAAGACATAGCTGCACTCAGGACGGTGAAGCAAACTCCGCGAGGAATTCTAGCGGCGGAAAGTGAGGTTAGGTGAGCACACGCATGTACTCGGTCGCTCGCGTCATTTCTTCGTCGCACGAATATCGTCGATACGCGTTTTATTTTATATTCTTTGTGGTTGCTCTCTCAACGCAGGAACAACATAAATTTATTTTGAGCAAGAGCAAAGAATCGCGCGCATACACGTAGTTTTTTCTTTGTGCACGTGTTTCGTTCTCTCTTCTGTACGCAAACAGTACGAGCGAGTTTTTTGTCGCTTATTGTATCTATCGCTCGTATGCAACCAGCTGGCGTTGAAGCCGGAATTGTATACGAACGATAAGGCATGGTAGCGACAAAATTCTCGTGGTGGAAAGTAAGTCGAGGGGGAGAGGTTAGACGAGAACGTGCGCGTCAACGTGTGCCCGTGCCTTCTTACGTTTTTTATGTTCGCGCTTCATTCTTTTCGTCGCGTTCTTTGTGCTTCGTTTTTTCTCTCCTCTGTACGCAAACAGTACGCGCGAGCATTTTGATAGTGAATGCAACTATTGCTCATTTGCAACCAGCTGGCTCTGAGACCGGAATTGTATACGAATGATAAGGCATTACTATGAAAAAATGCTCGTGGTGGAAAGTAAGAAAGGGCTGTTTTTTTTCTCTCTCTGTAAGCTTACTTCTTCTTCTTCTCAAAACAGAGACACCGCTTTACCCTGTCGCGCTTCTCTCGCGAGAAACGACGATTAGCAGGGCGCTCGCGTACCGTCTCTGTTATGAATGGCTCTGGCGCTTCATCAGGGGCAATAGCCTCATGCAGCTCCTCTAGTGCATGGGGTTCCTGCCCCTCGGCCATCGGCTCCTGCTCGTTGAGAGCACTAGCCTCTTGCTGCTCCTCAATCATCGGCTCCTCGATGACACACACCTACAGATCTGGCGGACGTTTGTGGCGGCGACGATTGCGCTTAATGCGTTATGCCTCGCTGTGCACTTTCTTCCCCATCTTGCAGAGAGAGACGAATTACGAAACGCGTTGCTTGTCCGCGATTATACACGGTGACCCATTTTAATCGCCGCACCCGGATTTCTCGGAACCTAAGCCAGATAGAGAAAAATGGTTTAGACAAAAGTTATAGGGGACAAAGGGGGCCATATAATGGCGCTAATGTCTTTGACCTTGAACTTGACCTTTGAGTTTATTTCAAGGTCAAAGTGGTTTTTTCATATGGAAATACCTAGTTTTGACCCCGGATTCGGAAAGAGCGGGAAATTTTACGTTCAAAATCATATTGAGAAATTTTTTCCAAGGTCATTTCAAGGTCAAATCTAGGTCAAACTCAGAAAAGTCCGTTTAAAATCGTTTTTTTCCATGAACCACAGGCTAAGCTGATTCAAATTGATCGTAGGCTTAATAGAGGAACCCACACGCCCAAAACTTACACATCCTAGTAAACAAAACTCAAACTCGCACATCCTAACCCCATACACTTCATGCCCTCACATGCTGAACTGTTACACCCCGGTCCCACAACAATACCCCACACCCCCAGTCCCACATATCCCTACCTCACGCATGCTAATCCCATACACCTACACATCCTGAACCCTGAAAAATTGTTCTCAAGGGCAAAATGATTTTTTAAGAGGGTGTGGTACTCATGTACTCTGTTTTACCGGCAGAACATGGTAAATTCTATATTATTAATATAAATATATCGAATTACATCTTATAAAGAGATAGTTGCCCTGCGCAATGTAATAATCTACCAGCCTACGCAGTTTTGAGCTGAAATATCAACGGCATCCTAAAAACTTTTGCGAACAAAAATAACCGAAATTTCGTTCGCAAAATTTTTTAGGGTGCCGTTGATATTTGGGCTCAAAACTGCGCAAGCTGGTAGATTATTACATTGCACAGGGCAACTATCTCTTTATAAGAGGTAATTCGATATATTTATTTTAATAATATAGAATTTACCGAGTTCTGCCGGTAAAACAGAGTGCATGAGTACCACACCCCCTTAACGGAAACTTTAAGATCGTTGAAGCTTCTGTTATAAATGTATTAACCTTACTTTTTGCGTTATCCAGAAACAACGACGTGGACGTAGTAGGGATTGTTTCCCTTGGGGTGCTTAATTAAAGTGAATCCCCTTGCCTCTCACTGGTCGGGGTGCTTGATTATAGTGAGTCCCCTTGCCCCTCACTGTTCGGGGTGCTTGATTATAGTGAGTCCCCTCGCCTCTCACTAATGTAAATAAATTTTTATTTAACCTCGAAGCAAGTGTTCGAAATGACGACAATTTGCTTCAAGGCACATAGTCAAACGCCTTTGAAAATGGCGAACTGTGTTCTGCAAATTTTGTCTCGGAATGGCAGCGCATGCTCGACGAATCCTATCCTGCATATCTGCTCTTGTAGTGGGTTGTTGCTCAAAAACAGCATTTTTTAAATACCCCCATAAATAGAAATCTGGTGATATTAGATCGGGTGAGCAAGCAGGCCAGTTAACCGGACCTCCTCGACCAATCCATCTGTTACCATAGTGCTCATTCAAAAAAGCCCTTACAATACGAGCGAAATGTGGTGCTGCGCCGTCTTGCTGGAGCCACATTCTTCGTCGCGTTTCTGAATCAACATCTTCCATTAATCCAGGTAGTTCATCTCTTATTAGCGTCAAATAGGTATGTTGATTTACATTTGCTTAAAAAAAATAAGGGCCAATCAAATATCCATTGATAATCCCGCACCATACCATAATACTCCAAAGTCTTTGATGGTTTACAGTTCTGACCCAATGAGGATTCACATCAGACCAATAATGGCAATTATGCCTTTCAGTTCCCCATCACTTTGAAATTGTGCCTTATCAGAAAAAAGAACAAAGTTAAAAAATTCTGGATCATTTTCTATCATTTGTAAAGCCCATTGGCAAAACACAATACGCTGTTGGAAATGCTGAAACTGTAGCTCTTGAACCAAAGTAATATGATACGCGTGATGTTGAAGCACCTTCATAATTCTTAAAAAAGTATTTCTTGGAATACCAATTTCCCTTTCGACTCGACGAGCGCTAATGTGTGGGTCAAAATGAATTATTGCAAGGATAGTTAGAACTCGATTATCATTTTCATCATACTCATGGCGCCTACGTTGGCGAACCATGTGTCCACCACGAGCTCTTTGAGTTGAACGTCAGATAGCTCTATCGTCAGGATGTCGTCTGACAGGATAGCGTTCAGCATAAAGTCTTGCCGCACCACGATAATTATTTTGGCTTGTTCCTAAAACTAAAATCATATCAACGATCTCGTTGAGCGGATAGTCAGCCATTTCAGAGCCAAGTATTAATTACTATTAAATTTAAATAGTGAAATGGTATCAAAAATATTAATAATTATAAGGCTCGCCCATATACGGTCGCGCCTAAGAAGGAAAAACGTTGGAAAATTACGGTAACTTTAATTAGCTAACTGTAATTGCCATAAATACTTCGTTTGTCACACTTTTTTAATTTTAAATTTTAAAATAAAATAATCGTTAAAACATTAAAGGTATTCAATTCAATAAAGCATTATTTCTTATTTTAATTGAAAATAAAACTAAAACTTCCTTTTATTTTTTTGTTTTATGTAAATAATGTGAATTAGCAGCGTTCGAATTTCATAAATACTAATTTTGATAATGTAATCATTAATAACACATCTACGAAGAAAATAGGTTCCGTCAATGGTTCTTTTAAATTTATTTTTCAGGTTCTAGCAGGATAGTGGAGCACCACATTTCACGCTCATAATAACAGCATTTTTTAATAAACACTTTAGTATTAGATGGATTGGTTGAGGAGGTCCGGTAAAATGGCTTGCTTCTTCATCCCATACTTCACCATCAGACTCTTGTTTATGGGGGTATTTGAAAAATGCTATTTTTGAGCAACAACCCACTACAAGAGAAGATATGCAGGATAAGATTCGTCGAGCATGCGCTGCCATTCCGAGACAAACTTTGCAGAACACAGTTCGCCATTTTCAAAGGCGTTTGACTATGTGCCTTGAAGCAAATGGTCGTAATTTCGAACACTTGCTTCGAGGTTAAATAAAAATTTATTTACATTAGTGAGAGGCGAGGGGACTCACTTTAATCAAGCACCCCGAACAGTGAGAGGCAAGGGGACTCACTTTAATTAAGCACCCCAAAGGAAACAATCCTTACTACGTCCACATCATTGTTTCTGGGTAGCGCAAAAAGTAAGGTTAATACATTTATAACAGAAGCTTCAACGATCTTAAAGTTTCCTTTAAAAAATCATTTTGCCCTTGAGAAAAATTTTTCAGGGTTCAGAATGTGTGGGTTTGGGATGTATGGGATTAGCATGCGTAGAGTAGGGATATGTGGGACTGGGGGTGTGGGGTATGGTTGTGGGACCCGGGTGTAACAGTTCAGCATGTGAGGGCACGAAGTGTATAGGGTTAGGATGTGCGAGTTTGAGTTTTGTTTACTAGGATGTGTAAGTTTTGGGCGTGTGGGTTCCTCTATTAAGCCTACGATCAATTTGAACCAGCTTAGCCTGTGGTTCATGGAAAAAAAACGATTTTAAACGGACTTCTCTGAGTTTGACCTAGATTTGACCTTGAAATGACCTTGGAAAAAACTTCTCAATATGATTTTGAACGTAAAATTTTCCGCTCTTTCCGAATCCGGGGTCAAAACTAGGTGTTACCATATGAAAAACCACTTTGACCTTGAAATATCCTCAAAGGTCAAGTTCAAGGTCAAAGACGTTAGCGCCATTATGTGGCCCCCTTTGTCCCCTATAACTTTTGTCTGAACCATTTTTCTCTATCTGGCTTAGGTTCCGAGAAATCCGGGTGCGGCGATTAAAACGGGTCACCGTGTATAACGTTGCATTAATCAACAGGTGGCGCAGTCTTTGAGAACAGCTCCCTCATAACTGTTTTAGCGCGCGCGAATTACGAATAAACAAAACTTTCTGATGTATTAAATGAAATTATTTAATGGTGTAAACTGCATGAAACATGAATTAATCTTTTTTTTATTCATACAATATAGTATTCGATTTTTTCAAGAAGTTTATATTATTATATTATTTAATTAATAATTATTAATTATTTATATAAATTATTAATTATTTATATAAATTCTGCGGAACGAAAGTTATATATTGAAAATAAATTTATTCACTTAATACAATATTTAATTTACATTATTATTATTATTTATTATTATACATTAAATGCAACGATTCGGTTATTCTTTTATCACATTGCTCGAGCATCCACTTTTTCATGGCCATTGTATTTCGAAGGGCACATACGGGAAAGTCACAACCAAAATGATTGTTGCATGAAAGAGGTTCCACTGGGAGCTTTCTTAAGGATGGACAACTCATATCCTCGATGTTAAAAATTAATCTGAAAAGAAAAATGACTGTGAGAATTTCTCTCTTTTATAAAAAAAAAAATATGAAAAACATCATTTTAATAACTTAACGGTCAAAAAAAAATCTTTGCATCCATCTTGTTTTCTCCAATCCTTTTACATATATCTCTGCCCCATCGAGTACGCCACGTAGAGTGTTGCTAAGCTCTTCGTACGGGATGTTACCCGCTCTCCACATAATTCCGTGGAAATTCTCTTCGAGCCATCTATTTTCGGACTTATTTTTGTCCAATAGCTTTTCCCAAGCATGAGGCGGTTTGAAGAGGAAGACGGACGGCGTAGGATCTTCCTCGAGAGGGACGACGGCTACCTCCTTGAAAACGAATTCGTTCAAGGTAATCTTGAATCCTTGCACGTCGACGATGTACTTCATCGTGCTGCGGCTGCTGCGATTACTGCGATTGCTGCGACTGCTCTCGAACGAGAGCGGAGAAGCGAATGAAATTTTTTACCTCGCGTGGTTACTTTTATATCCTCCTCGTTAGCGCTTTTCCCCACTGCTCGTTTTTCGACCAATCATGTTGTTTTCCCCCACCCCGCACTTCATAACCAATCACAATTGTCCTCTCTTCACAACTCAGAGATAAAAGGTGCTGCGTTGACGACGGAAAGTCAGTCCTCAGCTCGGAGTGATCAAGAGCAGTTATATCAAGATGGCGCAAGAGTTTATAGATATAGGTCGAAACCTATGGAAAGTGTACATGAACACTAGGAATGATGTTGCTAATGAAGATGACCGATGGTTATGGATGGGTGATGTCGCTCTACGCAGAGCCCGAAATTCATCACGAAACTTTCCAGAGGCCGAAAAGCTGCAACTTGACATCCCCGACGACTGTGACTTTGGATACTTTGTTGAAGTGGACCTGAAGTACCCCGAAACACTCCATGATGCTCACAAAGACCTACCGTTCTGTGCTGAGCACATGGCACCTCCTGGTTCTAAACAACATAAATTGATGACAACGCATCACGATAAACATCGATATATGCTTCACTATAGAGCACTCAAGCAAGCTTTGAAACATGGCTTAGTTCTCGTAAAAGTACATCGTGCCATTCAATTCAAGCAGAGTCCTCGGCTAAAGCAGTATATTGACTTAAACAGCGCAAAACGAAAGGAAGCCAAAAACGAGTTTGAAGAAATGTTCTTCAAAGTGTTTAGCAACGCTGTTTATGGCAAGGCAATGGAAAACGAGAGGAAACGCGTTGATGTGAAGTTAGTCACTAAGTGGAGAGGCCGCTATGGAGCTGAAGCACTTATTTCAAAATCAAATTTCCATAGCTCTGATATTTTTGATGAAAACCTTGTTGCTGTGCAGCTACTACGCATGGAGATCTCTATAAGGAAACCAATTTACATCGGATTGGCAGTTTTGGATTTGTCCAAGATATTAGTCTACAGGTTTCACTATGAGTACATGCGAGATCGTGTAGGTGACCAAGGCAAGCTATTATACACCGACACGGATAGTCTGATATACGAGGTGACAGGTGTCGACATATACAACGTGATTCGACAGGATATTCAAGAATTCGACACATCAGACTATCCCGAGATCAATCCGTTCAACATGCCACGCGTCAATAAAAAGAAGGTTGGCTTGATGAAAGATGAATGCAACGGTGAGATCATGTTGGAATTTGTCGGGCTGCGAAGCAAGATGTACAACGTCAAGGTACAGAACCAAAAACCTATAAAGAAGGCAAAAGGTGTCAAGACTTCTGTGGTTAAAGCCACGATCACCCCTGACGACTACATCAAATGTCTTCGCGAGAACATCATCATCACTCGTGAGCAGCATAACATTCGATCTCGGCATCACAATCTTCACACCGAGAAAGAAAAGAAGATTGCCTTGAGTGCTCACGATGACAAGCGATGTCTACAGCCTGGCACGAACGATACCCTACCCTGAGGTCACTATAATATAGTGAAGGAAGCGATGGCCAATGAGGACGCACCTCGAGGGGAGGAAGGGGTCGAATCAACAAACGCCGCAGCGGTAGTAGTAGTGGGGAGTCCGCTATTTAACGAGGAGCAGCGACAGTCGGAGCTCATTCGAGCAGTTGAACCGCTTAGCAGCAGCAATCAACAGCAATCAGAGCATCAGAACACCCAGCTTCTCGCTGCACAACATCCGCTTCTTGTTGCTCAGCAGTCGTCCTTCACAGCTCGCCAACAACTACTTCTCGTAGACAATCCTCTCAAGAGGCCTTCGAAGACAATCCTTGACGAACGAGATAGTAAAAAAAAATTTAGAGAAATCTAAGGTTAGTATTGCATTAAGAGAAAATAATTATATTTCATTGCTAAACATTAACTTAATTATATGTTTATGTTACAGATGGATCTTTCAAAGCTGAATGCCATCGCTCGTGGGGGATTCCTTCCCACGAAAAAACTCTCCGATCAGCCGCAAGGAGCCAAATTTATGGTGACCAATCAACAGCAATCAGAGCATCAGAACACCCAGCTTCTTGCTGCACAACATCCGCTTCTTGTTGCTCAGCAGTCGTCCTTCACAGCTCGCCAACAACTACTTCTCGTAGACAATCCTCTCAAGAGGCCTTCGAAGACAATCCTTGACGAACCAGATAGTAAAAAAAAATTTAGAGAAATCTAAGGTTAGTATTGCATTAAGAGAAAATAATTATATTTCATTGCTAAACATTAACTTAATTATATGTTTATGTTACAGATGGATCTTTCAAAGCTGAATGCCATCGCTCGTGGGGGATTTCTTCCCACGAAAAAGCTCTCCGATCTACCTCAAGGAGCCAAATTTATGGTGACCAAATTAAAAATCGTGATGACAAAATATGGAACGAAGGTCGTCACCGAGCTGGACAGCGAGTTTGAGGTATTCTTGCCCAAGCGAGTGTCAATCACCTTAATAGACGAGGAGAAGCTTTTCAATGAGTTAGCAGATGCTGCAAACAAGTACGAACTCTTTTGAACTTGTCTCAACGCGACTAATATTGAATTTAGTGGAAAATAAGTGTTGTGAATATAGTTCTTGTAAATAAATTAAAAATAAGTTATAGAATAAAAAAAACGTTGTACGTGATTTAAAACTAGATGTTGCAAATAAGTAAAACTCTTATCCCGACGCGTTTAATAGGTGATGTTAATATAGTTAGGAAGCATTGTAAATAAGCGTTAAAATTAGTTCTTGTAAAAACATATGTTAAAACAAATAATTTAAAGACATATAAGTTAATGAATAAACATTGTTCTTGATTTCACTTAAAAAAAAATTGTTTTTATTAAACATTCCATCTACATATTTTTTTTATCAATCCAACTATTATGTGAATTATCAAAGCCAAGCCATTTTATAAAAATTTTACTTCCTTTTTTTCTTAATTACTTTTTCTACAAGATAAATATCTGGATACTTGGCTTTGAGCAATTCTTGTTCATAGAAGCCGCCTGAGACGGGATGATCTTGATAGTCCTTCAGATGGTAAGTTGTTGGATTTGTAGCTGCTATACGTACAATTGTAAATATCTCTGTAGACCAATTGGGAGTATATCCTTTATCAAATACTGCTTTAGCCTTGCTCACCCGGACTTTGTCACCAATTTTAAATTTTGGCTTAATCTTCTTAGTTATTTTGCTGGTAAATTTCCGTAATATACCTGCTTCGTTAATGGATGTTACATCTTTAGGTTTTGCATCGATAGTACGATGTTTACGATTATTGTATATGGTAAGTAAATCAGGTAAAATATCTAGCCACTTGTAGTTGCCTCTTAAACTGAATTTTTTCCACATTGCACTTTTTATCGTGCGATTGAAGCGTTCACATATTGCTGCTTTTAGATTGCTATAGGTTGAATATAACTTTATTTTGTATGTGCTCATAAGTTTTTGAAAATCTGCGTTATAGAATTCTTTGCCTCTGTCGGTATGGAGATTCTTTGGTACTCTGCCTTTAACAAGCACAGATTTCATAGCTTCTGTGACATCTTTGCCTGTTTTTCTCTTAACAGGAACAGCCCATGCATATTTGGAGAAAATGTCGATTATAGTAAGCAGGTATCTATAGCCCTTATTATCTCGAGCGTAAGGAATCATTTCGACGAGATCTGCTTGCCAAGTCTCGTCCAAACCACGCACGTCAAAGCTTCGACGTGTATAGTTACGCCTTGCAGGGTTGTGCAGTTCTTCAAATAGTCTTTCATGTTCCATGTTCGTGGAATTACTGATTGAATATTTGTGCCATAGCCTCTTTTATAGTCAAATTGTCAGCTTTTATTTGAGATATCTGTGCATCAACTTCAGCTCTGTGAGTGTCAACTATCTTATGTATGTCATCCAGACTAGTTCTAAGTCTTGTAGTTATATCAATCATTCCTCGAATTTCTATTTGAATAATGTTTCTTAGTGTCTCTAAATTTACAACATCGCTTGGTTGTTGAGGTTCGGCAACATTGCATAATTTTTTATTTTCTATGTCGAAGTGTCCTTCAGATATGACTTTAAAGCTAACGCCAGGTGGCCCTCGAATACCTTCGGTTTTTCCGAGGTTACGTCCAAACACGTCAACGCTCATTTTGAGAATGAGTCATATATGCGTGTGCACTCAATATATATAGCCTGCTTCACGCAATTCCTCGATTATAGAGTGTATTTCATTTACATGACTTGGATTTCCGGCAGATCTTTCTGCTACTAGTAAGTGAAGCCGGTCAACGAGCTCGTTTGGATAGTCCCAGTATACATAGTCTAAAGCAGTATGTTTTTTCGCAATTTTATAACGAGGTAATGAGCCACCTTTAATCGATTCTCCGGTAATTGTTTTCGAGGTAATATTGAACATTGGAGAAATAATATTATTAAATTTATTACTATTATGAAAACGAATATTTTCGTTCTTGTCATATCGCCTTTTATGAGCAGACGATAGTTTTAAAATTTTACGATAATTTTTTAAATCATCTGAACTTATATTATTTTTATTTGGTTGTTCTGCTATCAGTAATTCGAGTAATCCTATAGTTCTCGGGTATGCTACTCCATTAATTTTAATTTTATTATTATGAAAACTAATCGGTAAATTCCCAATAAAAAATTTACCGTTTTCATTTCGTACTCCATAAATTTTGTCAAGATACTGGGGTTGATTAAGCTTCAGGGCCTTGACGTATAAATCAGAGTCATCGTCGATATCACTATCTGCGGTTTCGAAAGATGTCTCGTGGGCATTCTGTATCGTATCATTAAACTCACTGTCAAAACTTTCGTTTTGTTTAACGCTACTTTGTTCGACGGTGTTATCTTCGACACTATTTTGTTCATCGGTTTTCTGAACTACAAATTTTTGAAGCGGATCAACTATTGGTTTGAATATTTCATTTAAAATCTTTTCGACATTGTCTTTCCCAAATTTTAATATTCTATATTTACGTTTAATCGCATCTCGTGCCTTAACAAGTTGACGAAGCACGTTTTTTTCTCGTTGAAAGTCAGCCATGTTGTCGTTTCAACGTTCAGTCAGAAACTGTTGATTGTTACCTATGTGCATGCTATATTTATAGCAAAATTGTCAAAGCCCTTGCGAAATCTACCATCATTTATTCCTCAATCTTTATCGATGACTAGAAAACCATGCTTATCATCTCTCCAACACTTAGAGCATAATTCTTTAAAATGTCCATAGGTCATATCGGTATTTACGTGATCGTCATAGATATGCTTTAGATTTACTTCATCTTGTCTAAAAATAGCAAGTAAGTTTACATTATCTCTGACAAGATGTTTTGGAATGTGAGCATAAGTTTGGCATATATAAAAACAATCAACCTTTTTATGCCTACCCATGCAGAAAAGGCTGTAACATTATCTTGTTTTTCGCAAGCCATATCGTCAAATATTATGATAGAGTTTGGAAGTGCGTGGTCAGGATCGACAACTGAATCGTGTTCGGTGAATGGAAAATATTGTACACCTTCTATAGGTTCTAAGATTTCATTTAAAAATTTATATTTCGGCTGATTGAGAGACTTTGAGTAGACGTATACGTTTTCAAATCTAACGCCATTAGGGTGCGTTATGAGAGTAAGTAAACTATTTGTTTTTCCGCAGTTTGAGGGACCGCAGAAGACGGCTCGTATACTATCAGGAAGTAGATCGCCGTGTCGCTTTGCTCTTTTATCATGCTCTACAAGTGCATCAAAATTTTCTATTGGCAGCTTTACCGATTGTTCTTTAAAGTTCTATGACAACCAACTTATGACTGATGGCTATGAGTATAAATAACGGTCTCATATAGCTTCCACCATCAGTTGCCCGTTGACTTTCGAAGAGTGATGATCATTCACAAACGTAGACGCGGTTTAGTTAATAAAATTATTAATAAACTTCCATTTGAACTTCACATACCCGGTTATCAGTACTGTGGTCCAGGCACTAAGTTGGCAAAACGTTTTGCTAGAGGAGATTTTGGAATTAATCCGCTAGACGCTGCTTGTAAAGAGCACGATATAGCTTATTCTAGAAATCGTGAAAACGTTCAAGCGAGAATCGTCGCAGATAAAATTTTAGCTGAAAAAGCTTGGAATTGCGTTAAATCAAAAGACACTAATTTTGGCGAAAAAGCGGCTGCATACGCTATAACTAATACTATGAAATTAAAATCTAGATTTGGTATGGGTTTGAAGAAGAAAAGTAAAAAGAGAAAGCGAAAGAACGCTAAAAAATTGGGAATGGGTTTAAAAACTAAGAAGAGAAACCAAGTTCCCTTGAAAAAAATTATCAAAGCTGGTGCCGTTAAATCAACGTCAAGTAACTGCGCTCTAACAGTCATACGATCAGCTTTGAAAAAAGCTTGGAGCGCTGTTAAAGAAGCTGGAGGTAAAAAGAATATTAAAATTCCACGTATTTTACCAGTCCCCACGAAAACAGGAGGGATATTGCCATTTCTCATACCTCTATTTGCAGGCGTGAGTGCAACTGGCGCTCTAGCTGGTGGTGCTGCTGGAATAGAAAAAGCCGTAAACGACGCAAAAGCCGCTAAGGAGCAGTTGGAAGAAAATAAAAGGCATAATAAAATTATGGAAAGTGTAGCGTTGGGCAATGGCTTATATCTTAAACCACATAAAGTAGGGTTAGGTCGTCATAAAAAACAACAAAAGTTCATGAAATTACCTCAGCGAACACTTACCGATGCGGACATATTAAAATATGCAAAACTTTTAAAAATATCTAATTTTCGGGGAGTATTTATGAGAAATGCATTACCGGTTTCTGGGCCGCGCTATAGTGAATCCGCTATAGTTAATCTTGATGACGCTAGCGGCCCTGGGACACACTGAGTTGCATATAGAAAAAGAGGCAAAAATGTTATATATTTCGATAGTTTTGGCGATCTCCGACCGCCTTTAGGTTAAATATTATACCACGGAGTAGACGAAGTTAAATATAATCATGAAAGATATCAAGATTTTGTCATGTACAATTGCGGTCACCTCTGTCTAAAATTCTTGTGTGGGGCTATATAAGCAGAGGCGGGGGAAACATTGTGTCATTCTGATTTAAGCTGTCATGGAAAGTTCATTAACTCTGACACTTTCAGATACATCTTCTACACTAGAAGCACAGTATTTTCCACCAATCGAGTTATTGCCAAATAAAAATTACGTTTTAGGGCTTGTTGAACTTTTATCAGTTAATTCAATCCCCAATATAGATAGTAACAATAATAAGTTTTACATAGGTGGAAACGTTGTCCCTCTTCCAGTAGGAAGTTACGAAATTGAGGATATTGACAAATTCCTTCGTAAAAAATTAGCCCACAACGACATTACTTTCAATTTAAAGCCATAAATAATAATTCTCTTCGCTGTACAATCAAGTGTAGTCAGCCTATAGATTTTCGACCTGAAAATTCACTCGGTCGTCTACTGGGCTTCACTAGACATATTCTCGAACCGAACGTCATTCATAATTCTGACCTACCTGTTACAATTCTCAAAATTAACGCTTTGAGAGTCGAGTGTAATATAACTTCAGGAGCATACATAAATGATCGAAAAGTACATACGATACATAAGTTTTTTCCTGCAGTACCTCCAGGTTATAAAATCATCGAAGTTCCCTCACACGTCATTTACCTTCCGATTGCCGTAAAGCGTATAGACCATTTGCAAGTACATATCATCGATCAAGACGGAGATTTAGTAAATTTCCGCGGAGAAGTTATAACTATAAGATTACATATCCGCCAGGCATAATGGGAATCGTTTACAACAAAAACTATATAAGCAGAGTCAGAGCATAAAAAAACTAAAAAGTCTAGGATTAAAAGTAGTACTTGGTACAAAATAACTTGTATCATCTTTTGCTGCTTTCAACGAAATGGAAGAAATTCTAAGCATACAAACACCTGTAACTTTCGATGAATCCGTAGCGCACTACGAGGTTCACGCTCACCAACCGTATACAGCAACATTCAACAACAGCGATGAAATACGTATATCTATTCAACATCAAGATTTGTTTCTTACCTTCTCGCAGTGCACTACATATCTGCGGGTGATTGGTTAAAACTAATAACACTCCAACTACAAATACAGAACTTGTGAATAATGCCATTTGTCATTTATTTGAAGAAATCAGATATGAGTTGAATGCTATTGAGATAGACAAGTGCAAAAATGTTGGTTTAACCACTCTCATGAAAGGTTGGGTTTCACTCAATCCCACTCAGAGTTTTATCATTGAAAATGCAGGCTGGATCGATATAGAAGAAACACAAAAGATAATCGATGATGCTGGTTACTTCAATGTATCGATTCCATTGAGCCTAATTTTTGGCTTCGCAGCGACTTAAAAGCCGTTAAACAAACACCTATAAGAGTAGACAATGCAGAAGGTTACGAGGACTTTAATGTTGAAATAACTAGAATCGAATGGTTAATGCCATACGTAGTTGCATTGAACTCTAACAAAATTCGCCTACTAGATTTTGTTGGGAAAGATCGTCCTATTGCCATGAGTTTTTGCACGTGGGAATTGTACGAGTATCCACTACTTCCGATTACATCAAGACAGGTATGGACTGTTAAAACATCAAATCAACTTGAAAAACCACGCTTTGTCATCTTAGATTTTCAAACTAATAGAAAAGATCGATGTGCTGCAAATGCTAGTCAGTTCGATCATTGCAATCTTACAAATGTAAAACTCTTTCTCAATTCTCAGTCATATCCGTATGGCAACCTTAACCTCGAGTGAATCGTAATCAATTTGCCATGCTCTACGATACGTATGCTAATTTTCAAAATTCTTACTATGGCAAAGATTCAGAACCTATGTTAAAAAAGTCGCAATATCTCACTTACATGCCCCTGATAGTAATAGACTGCTCAAAACAAAATGAATCATTGAAGAACGCCCCTGTAGACATTCGTCTGGAATTTGAAGCAAAGAAAAATTTTCCTGCTGGAACTTCAGTCTACTGCTTGATCTTACACTATCGCATAGTTCAATATAGTCCCGTAAGCGGCGACGTGCAGAAACTTTAAGGAGTATATAAGGTGAGCGAGCCTCCAGCTCCTTGTCATTCATCATTTGGAATTCGAAGCGAAATTTTGCCATGGACTACGCAGTGGATATACAGGGCTTTAAAAAGCCTGGCAATGATTTTGTTCTGAAAGAGTTGGCTTTCGTGTTACTCAATGACGACGATGTGCCTGTAGTGCACCTCTTCAAACCACCGTTTCCTTGGCGAAAACTAACAGACAAGTACAAACGTGAAAATTTGTGGTTGGAACTTTGCTATCATGGGCTATCGTGGAATAGTGGTGATTATGACTATACTGAAATCGGAAAAATTCTTCAAGATGCATTCAAAGATGCTAAAAGAATTTTCGTTATTGGTGAAATAAAAAAGTTGTGGTTAGAGCGTTTTAATTTTAATGTTATCGATATCAACGAACTGAACTATCCATCTTTCGACTATCCAAGATCAGTGACTATATGTATTAACCATAATGGAACGTGCAAAACTATTTGTGCCCTGTATAACGTAAAGCGCATGAAGCAATTTTACTTCAATGATTCCAAAATGGAATGGGAAGATATTGATGAATACAAATTTTAAGGGTAATGGAGGGGTTGATAGACAGGTAGAACCTCACAGGACAGGAGCGAGGTGGGGCTCCTATCCATTTTAAAATTTTTGTAATAGTTTCATAGCTGACCACTAGGTGGCTACGGTGCTCTCGCAAGCAGTCAGTCGGGTTATATATAAGCGTGATGAGGTCGTTAGAGGCTTTCATTCCTTAATAATGGGTCAAAGCAGCTCGACCGTTGCTCCAGAGCAACAACCACTAATCAACGACAAAAACGAGAAGAATCAAAAGTCGCAGTGGAAAAAAATGTTCGGAAAAATTTCAACAAACACCTGTTCTTTACCCCAACAACAGGGTTATAAAAAGTTCTAAATATTTATAAGTAGATAAGCTATCAACCGCTGGCCGCTGACCGCCCGCTGCGAACTGCTCGCGCGCCGCATTTATCCGCCACATCAAGCCGTTGTCGCTAGCTGCTGGCCGCTCGCTGGCCATTTTAACTTGTGTCGATTCTGACATCACACCTTTCTGGCATCAAGCCAAAACTGGCTGATTCCAGAAACGGCTTGATTCCAGAACCGGCTGATTCCAGAACCGGCTTGATTCCAGAATCCCCTTGATTCCAGAACCCCCTGATTCCAGAACCCCCACAGCTTATCTACTCTCATTTATCGAATCTACTAATTTGATGGATAAACATCTAATTATATTATTTACTAGTATCAAATGGATATTTCTTAGGATTAAAAAAATATTTCGTATCTACAATTTTCTAATTATTTAAAGCTATTATATATTTATGAGCATGTGAGTATTGTGATTTAAAAATATTTCTGTGTACTAAATAGTAATTTAGTTACTTTAAATAAAGTAATTGTTCCAATCTACTAATTTCGTGGTGAGAAATTTTATCAATTTAGTTACTATGATCAAATGCATTTTATGTGGGACTAAAACAGCATTTTGTGGCCTCAATCTTCTTATTTACTTAAATCAAATGATTTTGGTAAACATTTGAAACTATATTCCAATAAATATGATTTTTTAAGTTTACAAAGTAATTTATTTAAAACAACCAAATAATTTTTGCTTATTCTATTTGAGGAAATTTTAACTTTGATTAAGAAAATATTTACTTAGAAAATAATGGATATTAATGGATCTATTTAAAAACCAAAGTGCTTAAGTCAAACAAATATTTAATTGGAACTATGTAACATTGATTAAAGAACAACAAATGATTTGTTTTTATTTGGTAATTTGGAACATATTTTTTAAATACTTACTTCAACTAAAGGTTTTGTAAATCTAAAATTTTTAAATTTAGATTTAAAGAAATGATTTACTAAAAGTTTGAAATTGCATTCTATCACAAATATGGATTTCATATGTTAATAAGGGATTTATTTGAATTCAGAAAGTAATATTTCATTTAAGTAAACTATTACTTGAATTCCAGACAAGAGAATGAATTATGAAGATCAAAGAAATATTTACTTAAATGAATGTCATGTTGCTTAATATAAACAAATATTTGCTAACTTTAAGTAAACTAATTTTAAGTATATTTACTTGGTTTTAGCAAATTTTTTTCAGTGTGTTTACGTATTTTAAGCAAAATCTAAGATTTCCTCGAACTTTTGACCGCCATTTTGAATTTTGAAAGTCTGATATCAAAATCATGATCCGGAATTAATTCGAAAATTCCTGTATACCAATTTTTAACACGATTTATGCTTTTTTCTTACTTTTCATTGCCATATTGCATCCACCATTTTGAATTTCGAAAGTCTAATAGGAAAATCCTTATCAGTGACCTAGAAAACCTCTGTATACTAATTTTAAGCAAAATCCAAGCTTCCCTTGAACTCTTGGCTGCCATTTTGAATTTCGAAAGTCCAATAGCAAAATCTTGATCAGCGACCTCGAAAACTCCTATATAACGATTTTCATCAAAATCTAAGCTTTTTTCAAATTTATAATTTTCCTTCTTGTAAGCTTGTCTTTTGCGTTACTTCATCGAATAATCCAATAAGGAAATTCCCAAAACAATAACTCGTGGCTTGATCCTACTCTATTGAATATAAAACGCGCCGGCCGCGTGCTCGAATTTAGTTTATATGGGCGCCAGGCCACGGCGACGACGTGCACACTCTCCTCCTCGGCTCGGCTGTTGAATTTACGGCTTCTCGGGCGTGGAATTAGCTGCGACGACCTGGGGGCGGTCGATAACCCTCGGCGATAACCTGCAAAACGGATAACGGACGACACACGACAAAAAAAAAATAAAATACCCCGGTGAATTTAATTCTAGTCACAATCAGTTTATTTATCCTACGACAATTTCACAAAAAAACTCCCTTCGCTCACACCCGGGCGGTTGCAATTTCGAAACGCGGCTGACTCAAAATGGCTGCGCACTGGTCCAAACGCACGCTCCAACACTTTTCCGCACACGCGAGAGAGGCACGCACTGATATTGGCAGCGCCGCGCTCGGGGCTGCCGCTCGCCTATAAAAAAAGATTTGTAATTGTAGGGTCGGGGGCCAAACGTAACAGCCATCCGGCAACAGCAACTAAACTCTTACCGCGTACGCTCGGCGGTGGTGATTCTCCTTCCTCGGGCTTCTCTCTCTCAAAACTCTCGCCAACTACACGCCGCTCGTGACCCTTTTTCGCTTCACTTTCCACTCCTCCTGACACTATTTCTCACGCTTGACAGCACTACTCCATACACACTACTCTCTCCTGCTACCTATTACTCTCCCTTCACTCTACCCTTCAACTATTTCGTAAAAAAACTTCTCAACTCCGAAACTATACTGCACGCAGCAACTGTTGGAGACAGAATCGCGAGGGCGGAAATCTCGTCGGGCGTCGCTTCCTTCTTCTTTATCGGCGGTGTATTTTTTTTTCTCTCTCTTTCTCTCCTAGGGCAGTAGATAGGCGTTGAATCGCGAATTCGACTCGCGTGGTGTGCGAGCACTCTCGCGGCGACTATTCCTTGCGCCGGGCTCCAATTACGCATCAAGGCCTCTCAATAGTCTCCCTGATTATCTTGCTCTGCTAGGCGGTTGTTGAGCTCGGCAGTATGCGAGCCGATTTCCACTGCCACCTGTTGCGCACGCGGTTCAAATCTGGTACTTCATTCGGCTCGATTGGCGGTGGCAGCGCGCCTTTATTCACATAGGCGCCTCCGCTACTCCACGAGGTCGGCTGCATCCTCGGTCGTATCTTTCTCTCTCTCGCGCTCACAAGGCGGTACCTTTTTAATCGCACTCCCCTCTCACGCCGGCTGTATGCAGCACGCAGGCTGCCGTTGGCTTTCTCTCCCTCTCTCTCATACTCAGACTCACATACATACGCCGTGGGCAGCTCGCAGGCTGCCGGTGGCTTTCTCAGGCTCTCACACATACATACACGCACTGCTACGTGCAACTCGGATACTACTAGTCGTGTCTTGCTTTCTCTCTCACTCTCATGCAAGCGTCGCTGCGCTCTCTGTCTCTCTCTCTCTCTCACACACACTCCTATACGGCCGCCGCTGTGTATCACGCAAGCTGCTGCTGGCCGTATCTCGCTCTTGCTTTCTCTCTCGCTCTCATGCGAGCGCCGCTGCGCTCTCTCTCTCGCTCGCATACTCCTATACAGCCGCCGCTGTGTATCACGCAGGCTACTGCTGGCCGTGTCTCGCTCTCTCACTCGCTCTAGTACCGCTGCGCTCTCTCTCGCTGTCATGCTCCTATATGGCCGTCGCTGTGCAGCATGCAGGCTGCTGCTGGCCTTCTCTCTCTCTCTCTCTCTCACTCACTTACTCTAGCACCGCTGCGCTCTCTCTCTCTCGCTCTCCTACTCGCGACGCGTCGATGCTTAGTTTCGCCGCGACTGCGCAGGCTGTCTCCGATCTTCTGGCAGTCGCTCTCCATCGATTGGCTCTTGCGGCCAAGTACGAGCATCATCGAGCTCTTGAAAATTAGCAAGCTACAGAAGAAATTAAGTTACGTTTTCTACTTTTTTTTTTGCACGCTTTTTCTCACCTGTCTATTATAATAGTATTATTCTTTAAAAATCTCCTTCTTTTTCATCTAACTCCTTAAATTAACCTGAATTCCATTCATAACCTAATCACGGCGGCCGGCGGCCGCCGCGCTCTATTTCCCGCCAAATCTGTCACTCTCTACCCCGCTATTCTGAACACTGATTATAACATACAGGCAATGTCTGACAAGGCTAGCCTTACTAATGTTAACGATTTCTTGAAATCTAGCGTTCTCTCAAGCCTCAAACGAAAACAAGATCATGGGCAATAAGGGAAAGGGTAAGAAAAGCAAGAAAAAGAACAAGGCCGATGGGGAAGGCAGCATCGTCGGAGATGGCACCCAGCCTCCTCCGCCACCTTTGCCTCCCCAAGCTGCCCTTAGTCCAATCAACCCTGACTCTTCTCTCCATGATCTTATAAATATAGACATTCCTGACTCTGACGATGACTCCACTATGTTTGCTTTCTCAACAAATTGTACAAAAGAAAATGAGATCCAGGCATCTCTAACAGCCCTAAAAAATGAATCCTTCCCACCATCGCAAAATCTTTTCTCACCCCCAATCCTACCTACCCAACATCAAGCCCCTGAACTAAATAATAATTCTAAAGCCTCTTGCATATCTACAGGTTCAATTCCAAAGACCACCAAACAAAGTAGAGCTCAAAAACGCAACAGAGAAGACGACAGCGATTCTGATCTTTGCCAAGATCAGCTAACGCAGAAAAACACAAAAGCGGCCTGTAAAACTCCTGCTACGCCCTCAAACCAACCTACTGACAAGGAAAAAAGCAACAACCAAAAAAAGCAGGAATCTGCTCTCCAACTCTACTCTAGCTCCAACGAAGGACCCTTTATCGTTTATATGGAAACTCTTGATATCTCCAAAGCTCAGGGTAATCTCCATCCGACCAGCATAGGCCGTATCATTGCTTCTACTTATCCAGGTAAAATCATCTCAATCTCCCCTTCGGGTGCACACAAAGTTACTGTGGTACTATCGAATGGCATCACAGCAAACTAGATCTTATCAAACCCTTACCTTAACGAAGCTAACCTAAAAGCTTCAGCTCCTCTCCACCGGCTTAATAGACAAGCCATAATCCGTGATGTCCCCATGGACCTATCCGAAGAGTGGAGCCAGACGGCTCAACAGAAGAGTCATCGCAGAGGACAAAATAACATCTCTTGTTTCCACTCGTACGATCCTCCTAACCTTTGATAGTCAAATACTTCCCCCAGACGTAGACCTATTTTTTGTAAAACATCAACTTGAATTATATATTCCTCCCATATAATGTGCTTTAACTGCTTCAGATATGGCCACATAAAGGACCAATGTCGCAGCAAAACTCCACTCTGTGAAAGGTGTGGTAAGACCAAACATGAAAAAATAGAAGACTGTCTTAAGAAAAATGGACCCAAATGCATCAACTGCTCAAGAGAGCACCTCCCCAAGGATAAATCATGTCCAGAATACCTCTTCCAAAGGAGAGCACACTCCTATGCTGCTCAAAACATCTCTCTCCAAGTGGCTAGCAGTATCCTCCGCAGCACTGAGGCTCCTTATGCCGCTCGCTCCAACTTCAAAGGCACAAGAAACCCAAGCGTCTCTTTGCCACTCCTCTCAAAACAAAATTTCCCTACACTTTCCACCTCGCCCTCGAACTTGGCTACCTCACCATGGCTAGCGCAACCACCTACTGACCCCTCGCTTAACCGCACCACCTACGCATCCAAAACCTAGAATCTCGTCTCCTCCCACGCCTACTTGCACTACTTAACACCCATCTTCCCAAAACACCCTCAACAAAACCCAACACCACATCTCTAACTACCACCCCACCTCCTTCACCCTCCATCAAGAGCCTCCAGCTCTTCTACTCCAGCATGCTCAGCCCCCACCACATCCGTTGACCATGACTACAGCCAACTCAAACCACCTCTCGACCTCAATGCTTCTTACACTTCACAATTCCCTAACACCTACTCACCCTCGCCCACTAGATCCAATAGATCTCACGAAGTAGTATTTAGCGTTTTGAAGAACTTAATCGCCCACGCACTTGAACCGACCCTTGCAAACGCCGGCCAATCCAGCAGCCTCAAACTAATTCTAGACACAATAGACCAACTGTTCTTCCTTACTTCAAATTATTATGGCACTCAATCATAATTCCATTCCCAGCCTTCGCATCCTACAATGGAATTGCCTCTCCTTCAACCAAAGGAAAGGCCATCTCATTTCCGTAGCGCAAGAATTTGACATAATTATCCTCCTTGAGACAAAACTCACTCCCAAATACAACGCCACTTTGCCAAACTTCATTACTGTCAGAGAATACAGAGTGACTGGCGAGGGTGGAGGCATAGCTATCTTCATTCACAAATCCATCAACTTCAGTATCACAGGCAAGATACCCAACATACCTCTAGTGTTAGAAACCTTAGCTATTACCATACCTACACCCCAAGGAACCTTTCTCATTGTTGGAATTTACCGCCCACCTTCCCTCCCCTTCAACTCTAATCTTTGGAATGATCTCATAAACTCCACATCCACCTTCGCGTCCACTTTCATTGGAGGCGACTTCAATTGCCACAACCCACACTTGCTCGGTGAGTAACCACGCCCTTACAGCGTTTTTAGACAACAACTTCACACTCCTAAATGACAGCTCACCCACATACCTATGCAGATCAAACGCGGGCAATTTCTCACACAGATCAGCACTCGCCTAGAAAAATATGAATACCTCACGGCCTGCATACTAAGAGAAGCATCCTCCATAGCCAAACCTCTTAGCAATAATGTTCAACCCAAACTCACGAAAACCCCACCGCAATCTCCATGGTGGAGCGAGAAATGCGCTGAAGCCGACAGAAAGAGAAAAGCAGCCCTTCAAAATTTCAGGAAAAACCCTAATCTCTATGACCAACTTATAGCAGCCGAAAGAGACACCAAAAAAGTGTTCAGAAAGAACAAAAGCGACTCTTTCAAAGAATTCTGCAACAACTTGAATCCCTTTTCTACTTCTACCTGAGACTTCTGAAACACCATCAAACGATTTCGCCACAGAGCTCTCGCCGGCAGCGCAGCCACCTCAAACCTCCAAAATATAGAAAAAATAAAAAATCTCATCCCGGCCCTCTGCCCACCATCCTGCTTCTTCCCAAGCTTCCCTGCTTCCTTCTCCCTATCCGCGGAAACGACGGAAATCTTCACTCGCCCATTCTCACAGGTAGAAATGGACTCTGCACTCGCCAAATGCTGCCACAAACTAAAATCGGCGCCAGGCCTTGATAAAATCGACAACAAAATTCTAATCAACCTATCGTCTAACATAATCAAAATTATCCTAGAATTATTTAATAATATCTTCTCCCAGGGACTCTTTCCAAAATCGTGGAAAGATTTTCTCATATTAATATTATTCCGAAAGGCAGCACTGGAAAATTCCGTCCCATCTCCTTAGCACAATCTCTCCTGAAACTCTTAGAAAGACTAATCCATAACAGATTGACGTGGTATCTGGAACACAACAATCTTCTCCCCGACACTCAGTTTGGCTCCGCAAAAACAAATCCTGCGCAGAGAACATGTCTATTCTCACGTCAACAATCTACTCGGGTTTTACCAACAACTCCTATGTAGCTGTCCTGGAATTCCTAGACGTAGAGGACGCATTCAACGGGGTTGACTCAGGAATCTTAGCGCACAAACTGAGAGACCTGGACCCCCCGGAGAACGTCTGCAAATTTTTCTTCAATCTAACATCGCAACGCTTGATATCTTTCAGAATCAATGGCAAAACTCTTGGCCCATATCACTCGCTCAAAGGACTTCCACAAGGCTGCGTCTCCAGCCCGTCTCTCTACAACATCGGCACTAAGGGGATAAGCAACGTCCTCACCGACGACTGCAAAGACCTCAATTTCGCCGATGATGTAGCTCTTTACTGCACCTCTAAGAGCCTCAATAAGTGCCTACGAATCCTCCAAGAAAACCTTACCAAAGTAAACAAATTCTACAATGACTTAGGTTTATCCATCTCAGTCCACAAAATCCAGCTCGTCGTCTTCACTCGCAAACACCTCAACCTCGATGAAGCCTCCATCAACTTTAGCGGAGTTACAATAAAAACCTCTCAACAAGCAAAATTCTTAGGTATAACGCTAGACAGTAGATTATCATGGAATAGCCATCTAGACTCTCTCATCAAACGCTGCACTATGCACACTAATATTATAAGTTCTCTCCGCTCTACTTGGTGAGGGGCTCATCCACAATCTCTACTGCAACTTTACAAATCACTCATCCTCGGAACTATCGACTATGGCCTCTCTTGTATCAAAATCAAAGATTCTTCTATAAACTGGAAGTCGTTCAGCGCAGAGCAATCCGCCTAGCGCTTGGACTGCGTAACTCAACTTCCAGTAGAGTAGTCTATATAGAGGCCCATGAACCCCCCTTACACATCCGCCAATCAAAACTCGCAAATAGATACATACTCAAAACCCTTTCTATAACAAACCATCCCGCGACTAACGAAATTGCCTCTCTTGGAAACTCAATTACCGCGTGCAAACTGCAAAAACTCGCAAAACACCCGCTAGTCTCAGCTTACAACAAATTCAGCGTACACAAACCCAAAATACACTCATCTTCCACCCCCTTTGCTTTTTCTATTCTCTCAAGTCACAGCAATTCACCTCCAACTTAATCACCGACCAGGGGAAGAAGATAAACAAAGCCGAATCCCCCCCTCGTACCTTTCTCTCGCGTTTCAAAAAACCGCTGCCAATTCATTGGCACGTAGCTTCCTCAAAATAATTATTTGATTCCTTTTATTAAATTAAAATTCGAAAAATAAATTTTTCACGAAAAAAATTGGAAAAATTTTATGGAAAATATTAACTTGTAATTTTTTCATGGTTATTCATTGAGGTTCCATTTGTAATTTATTTGTTTGTGATTTTAATTCTTATCTGAATGGAAAACAATCTTCTTCAAGTTCTATTCTTCATCAAATTTTTCTTCTTCAAGTCCACTGTCAACGGCTTCTCGTCGTACATTGGTTCGAAATAAAAAAAATATTCTAAAGTTGTTCTTTGATTGTGTTTACCTCAAATATCTCTGAAATTTATGAACCAATCATTTTGCCAAAAGAATTCATCCGAGAACTATCAATAATATACCTCTACAATGAATTTTGAAGCGAATAAGACAATTTTACTCTTGTAATAGTTGAACATATAAAACTCATTTTTTTCATTTTTCAATTTTTACGTTTTTGATAATAACAAAACAACCGTGATAACTAGAGAAGTATTTTTTTTAGAAAATATAGGTAATTTAATTCTCTTTCGAATGCCACCCATCCCATTTAGATACATAGAGCCGTTCTCGAGAAATTACGATTTAAAAAAAATTGAAAAAAAATTTAACCTCAAATATCTCCGAAATTTATGGATCAATCCTTTTGCCCAAAGAACTCACTCGATGGTATACAAAATCTACCCCTACAAAGAATTTCAAAGTGATTAAGCTAATTTTACTATAGTTATTGAACGACAAAAAAAATCACTTTTTTTATAAATTATTTTTTTTCTCAAAAAATAATGAATAAAAAAACCTAAAAATTTAGTAAGTTATAGTACTTAATATCCTTTATAACCAAAAAATATTCATGTTAATATCTTTTTTTAATTTCGAAATATAACTTATTTACAAAAAATTACGTTTTCATCAATAACTTATGACGAAATATAGCTACCGACTTTTTTTTTTTTTAAATTGTAGATAATTTTATCCTACATACAGAGAATTCATGATATATAAACAATATTTGTTCTAAATATTAAAAAAATCGAAAATAAAAATTTTGAAAATTAAAAAATGGCTATAAAAAAAAAAATTAAATTTTACAAAAATAGAATATTGACCCCAATTGTGGAAGCAAAATCTAAAAAAATGATCACTCTCTCGTTAAAATCGGTCGAGTAGATCATGAGATATCAGCGTATATGGACACACACACACACACACACACACACACACACACACACACACACACACACACACACACACACACACACACACACACACACACACACACACACACATTCACACACACACACACACACACACACACACACACACACACATCCATACGGAGATTTTCTAAAAATAGTGTATTTCGATTCCAAATTTGCTAAATAACATTTCTAACACATTATCTCATAAACTTTTTTTTTACTATCACAACGCTTCCTCTAGGAGGAAGCAATTCCTCTAGGAGGAAGCAAAACTACTTTCTACTCATACAGCTTTCTACACAGATTGCTCTAAGTCTGACCCCGGATCCTACGTAGGCCTGGCTATCTACAGTCCTCCCGTTAATTTCAAATTTCTCGCGCGCGTATCCTCTCTAGCCTCAATCTTTTCTGCAGAAGTCCTAGCAATTCAACTCACCCTCGAACACATTGCATCCTCAAATCTCAATAAAGCTGTTATATTCACAGACTCGCTCAGCACCATCCAAGCACTCGATAACTACTCAACCTTCATCCCCTCTACACATGGTACCGTCTTCAGAATAAAAAAGCTGCTGCTGGAGCTAAATAACCAGGGTAAATCGATCTTTCTCGCATGGATACCCAGCCATAAAGGTATTAATGGTAACGAGGAGGTCGATTCTCTTGCCAAACTAGCCATAGGCTCAGAATTGACCGTAAATTTTTCCCTCCCCCTCTCCGACCTCTATAAACTTTCCAACTCCATCACCAATGACAAACTACAAAACTTCCTTCGCAACTCAGATCCCTCCAAAGGAAACTTCTTCTTCGACTTCATATACTCTAGCCAATCCAAGCCCTGGTTCCACTCGCGCACCCTTCTCGATTCCAAATCTCCCCTTCGTGCAGAATGAGAAGCAACCACTACAACCTTGCCTACAGCCTTTATAGGAAAAATCTTTGCGAATCCCCCACATGCTCATGCCGTGAAGACGACGAAACTCTAAACCACGTTTTCTGGTCCTGGTCAAAATTCAATACCCAGCGTACTTAACTATACTCCGCTCTCTAGCCAAATCTAAACACTTCCCTCCCTATATAATAACCCAATTTCTCCAAAACCCCAACAGAGATATCACTGAATGCATCAGTTACTTCCTCCAAAAATGTGACCTCTCTATTTAACTTATCCTAGTCACCTCTCACATACTTCGCACTCTCTCACTTTCATTTCACATTGTATTTCTTTGCAACCTCTCAACCGTCTTCCCACAAAAGCATGCTTCCGGCGTTGCCCGCCCCAGGACTTCCCTCAGAGGCAGTCCTGGGTCGGGCAACGTCTCCACCGTCACCGGGTTCCCCATTCCAATCCACCGGGAATAGTGGCGACGTCCTTTCTGTTTCAGAAGGAGAAGGCCGCAGCATCTTTACGCATCTTTTAATTTGTAATTCCCGCTACTCGGGCGCCCAGCGCGCATGCGCACGACTGTTGATGGCCCGTATGTAACGGCTATTGTAGCCAACACAACGCCACCCTAAATCGAGAAGAAGAAGAAGAAGCTCTCTCCATCGTATGGAAGCCTGATCGGTTCACGCGTGTGTGTGGCGGAGCGAGCACCTCTGCTACTGCTACCGCTACGAGAGAGCATCATGGAGGCTCCATAACCTTGTTTTTACTTCAGCTAAATCGAAGGGTTGGAGCATATTAGAAGATAAGTTGAATTTATATCTTATCAAGGTAACCCATATTATATACTATAATAAATGTATAATAAATTAATAAGTTGAGAAATTAATAATCAACTATTGCTTTTAAAACATTAAAATTAGAAAATTATTTGTAGTTATCTGTACAATATGTAATCAATAAAATCAAAGATGTTGAGATGGAAATGAAGAGTACCTTAGCCAAGTTCGATGAATGTAAAGGATATGAAATTGATAACTCGAGGAAAATATTACTTCAAGGAAAAACTTTAAGTGTAATTAACAAATTTTCACTCTAAGCTGAAGAACTTTTAAGTAAAGCTATGAAACTTGAACCAAAATTAATAGAAGCTTGGAATGAACTAGGGGACCGCTATTGGAAAAATGATAATCTTCAGTCAGCCAAGAATTGTTTTGTTGGTCCCGGTTGAAATGGTCTAATACAAATTTGCAGATTCTGGTACAAAAAACGCATAGGTTCTTTTTATTTGGTTTTATCAGACCTTTTCAACCGGGGTGCTTTGCCACATGTAAGTTGAATCTGATGTTTTTTATTGCCTGAAATTATTAGTGCAAATAAATCTGTAATTCAACTAAACAACGGCAAAAATGGATAGAAAATCTTCATTTGATTGTATTTGTAGTACTGAAAGTATTGTAATATTTAATAATTTAAAAATACACCTGTAGCATTTATTTGATCTTACTTGGATAGTACCAACAAAAAAAACGGACATATTAAAATATCTTAACCCTTTCGTACCTTATGGGTCCTGTAGGACCCATTTTGTTCAACATGCTGTAGAAATCTGAAATTAAATAATTTTTTAAATCTACTTATTTAGTCGTGTTCTCTTATTCAAGGGGAAGCCCCTCTGGCCATTAAAATTAAATTTTTTTGTTTTTTTCCGTTTCGTTTAGTACATTAAAAAAGGGCTCGGCGATGAAAATTGGGATTTGACGAAAATTCGAATCTTGAATGGTTTATTTTAGAATAAAAAATGGTTAATGGTTATTTTTTTTTTTTTTATTCTGAGTGGTGGATCTTGTTAATGAAGCAACGTACTAAGAATTTATCACTATCCGAGTTCAATAAAATAATTCTATTGGCGTGTATTGGTTATATGGGTCCTTCAGGACCCACTTGGAAAATAGTACTTATCGACACTTTTGGACAAAAAAACTGTCGATTGATCTTAGTTAAAGCCTCCACAATTATAGTATACAAAAAAAAGTCACTTTTCCTCCAGGAAAGGGGTCTCGGTACGAAAGGGTTAATAATGTTCAAAAGTCTATAAATAATACAAAAGGCAGTATTAAAACAAAAAAATTATTTCACATGCTACAGGTATATTTTTAAATTATTAAATATTACAATCATACTTTCAATACGACAAATACAATCAAATGAAGATTTCTATTCATTTTTGCCGTTGCTTAGTTGAATTTCAAATTTATTTGGACTAATAATTTCAGACAATAAAAAACATCAGATTCAACTTACATGTGGCAAAGCACCAACAAAACCATTCTTGGTTGACTGAAGATTATCATTTTCCAATAACTTTCCCCTAGTTCATTCCAAGCTTCTATTAATTTTGGTTCAAGTTTTATAGCTTTACTTAAAAGTTCATCAGCTTGGAGTGGGAATTTATTAATTACACTTAAAGTTTTTCCTTTAAGAAGTAATATTTTCCTCAAGTTTTATCAATTTCGTATCCTTTGCATTCATCGAACTTGACTAAGGCACTCTTCATATCCATCTCAACATCTTTGATTTTATTGATTACATATTGTATAGAATGATTTTTTCTATCACATTTCCTATCTGATAACTACAATTTTCTAACCTTAATGTTTTAAAAAAATAATTGATTATTAATTTCTTAACTTATTAATTTAATACATTTATTATAGTATATAATATGGGTTACCTTGATAAGATATAAATTCAACTTATCTTCTAATATGCTCCAATGCTTCAATTTAGCTGAAAGAAAAACAAGGTTATGGAGCCCCCATGATGCTTTCTCGTAGCGGTAGCAGTAGCAGAGGCACTCGCTCCGCTACACATACGCGTGAACCGACCAGGCTTCCGTACCATCGCGCCCCTCCGTTCGCGCATAGTTCGTGTTTTAGTGTGTGCGTGTTCGCGAGTGTTCGTGAGTGTTCGTGTCGGTGTCGTAGTCGTTGTAGCGGTGTTGTGTTGTGTTGTGTTGTGTCGTCGTCGGCGGCATCTTCGTGGTAGCGGCTGTTGGCGAGTGGCTAACATGGCGACCGAGCAACATGAGCGCGCTCACTCTCGGCGCACAGTCCTATTTGCCGTATGCGTCGTTTGTGAGCCGCGCGAACATGCGGCTCGGCATTCTTCATGCCTCATTTCTCTCTCGGTCTCTCTCTCGTACCTGCTCATCTACATGGCTTGACTCCCGGGCGACTAGGGCGGTAAGTGTGCGTGTCGTCTGCTGTCTCCGCCTCATGTACCTCGACAAAAAAGAGACACCACCTGATTAGCTATGTGTGCATGTGTGTGCACATAGCTCGCTGTCAGGCCAGATGCTCGCCTCCCATCAGTAGCCTTTTTCGATTTTATGCTCTGTTAATGGAATGCGAAAAAACGCATCACACAATTCATATATGAATTATATATAACAGATCGAGGAATTTCTATCGAGATCCGTCTTGAGGCCAAGAGGGCTAATCCTCATAGAGTTATTATAGATAGAGTAGGCAAGGAATAGGCGCTCTTGTAAGTGGAAGCGTCCTATCGATAGAAAGAGAAAGGAGATCGGTGGGCCCTTTCTATCTCTGTGTAATAACGCATGCGCAGATTGAAACTGTAATTTCAACAACATAATTTCAAATATTACAAACTTTTAAGAGAAAATGTTTATTTAAATATATTTTGAGATTAAAAAGATAAGAAATTCGATAAATAATAATATTGTTATAAAGTTCAAATAAATATAGTTAACCTCAACTCTGTCAGCTGTTGCTATGGTTGCAAGACAGATAAAAAAAGGGCTCTCTTATCTTCTTTCTCTTTCTATAGATGGGACGCTGTTTTGGCGGACTCCCCTACTCGATCTATAATAACTGTATGCTAATGCTTTGTATCAGTAAGCGCCCGACTAACCTCTCTCTCTCTCTCTCTCTCTCTCTCTCTCTCTCTCTCTCTCTCTCTCTCTCTCTCTCTCTCTCTCGTAGCAGATAACCCATCAGGAGAGGCCACAATAGTGTCGGTACTTTACTCGCGATGAAACGGGCCTTGATGAAGTTCCAGAGAACATTAACCCAGAGCATCCACGGGAAAAGCAGGAGTTTTTACTACAAGACTTACTGAACGTTGAGGGAGGTTTGAGGGGGGTCTGAGGAGGGTCGCGAGGGGGTATGAGGGTGCCGAGGGGGGCGAGAGGGTACTCTGCCATGCTCGAAATAACGTAGAAAACATCATAATTTTACTTTTTTTTATTGGAGGGTCTGAGGGTGGTCTGAGGGGGGAGAGGGGACAAGGGGGCGAGAGGGGTCTGCGTGACATGAATAACGCTTAGAACTATACATACGTGTGTGTGCGTGCGTGCGTGCGTGCGTGCGTGCGTGCGTGCATGCGTGTGTGTGTGTGTGTGTGTGTGTGTGTGTGTGTGTGTGTGTGTGTGTGTGTGTGTGTGTCTGTGTGTGTGTGTGTGTGTGTGTGTGTGTGTGTGTGTGTGTGTGTGTGTGTGTGTGTGTGTGTGTGTGTGTGGGTGTGTGTGTGTGTGTGTGTGTGTGTGTGTGTGTTGACTATCACAGCGCGGCGCGCGAGCGCCAATTCGTGCTATATCCAGCTCATGTTTACGATACTAAAATGTACTTGAAAAATTTTTATGATAAGCATTTCCAACGTATTTTTTCCTCAGCTTTCCAATGGTGTAGGCATTTTTCCCAAAATTTTCCATTTTCACCTTCAAAAAGTACAAAACGTGTTATATCTCGAAAACGATATTTTTAATATTTTTTTTTACCCTGTAGATAGAAAGCTGAGCATTTTTTACGTATAAAAGGATATTTTCCAAAGAGTGCCCGAGATGTTTTCTGCGAAATATAGAACGCGAAAGAGTAGACGCACCACCTTTCCTGCGCGCGGTACTACGCGGTACAGCGCGCGGACTGCGCCCGCCTCGTTGCCTATATAATAACCTTTTATAATCTTTAATTCTTTACCTGTTCTTCTGGATTCTTAATAATACCTGGAGTAATCTACTACATCTACTATATATTAAAAAGCCAAAATGTCCGTCCGTCCGTCCGTCCGGTCGCCAATCTTTACCCAGTACTTCATTTATATAAAGGGTTAAGTAAAGGGTTACGTAAACGGTTAAGCAAAGGATTAAAAGGGTGTTAAGTAAGTAGTTAAGTAAAGGGTTAAGTAAAGGGTTAAATAAGGGTTAAATAAAGGGTTAATAAAAGGGATTATAAAGGTTTAAAAAGGATTAAAAAGTGTTAAGAAAAGGGTAAGAAAATGATTAAATGACGAGTTAAAGTATAGGTTAAGTAACGAGTTAATTAAAGGGTTAAGTAACAAAAACTTAAATGAATGATGAGTAATCATTTTAGTATAATTGTTTGTTTATTTCAAAAAATTGCTCTCTGCGTTTATACAGAGTTGAGACTATCATATTGCTCGCATTAAAATTTTTTGAAATTCTTTAAACAATGAATATACTTTAGATGTACCTATTATACACTTATTAAATATATATAAAATATATATTAAATATATATATATATATATATAAAATCACTTTTTCGCACTTGTATCGAAAATAACTATTTCTTGATGGGCCTGGTGGAACTGGAAAAAGTTATTTGTTAAATACATTGATCATGTTTTTACATAATAAAAATTATTCTGAATTATCAGTTGCTTGGACTATTAATTGCTGCTAATCTATTAATTAATGGAAAAACAGCGCATACTGCATTTAAATTACCACTTCAAATAAACGAACGATCAATATGTAATGTTTCACACAAATTATAAAAGAATGTAGATGTATTAATATGGGATGAAATTTCTATGACTAACAAATATGCGTTTGATACTGTAGATCGATTGTTTAAAGATTTATGTCAAAATACATAACCATTTGGTGGTAAAGTAATAATTGTCTCTGGTGATTTTAGGGAAACATTACCAATTGTGCGTCATGGTAGTAGAGCTCAAATAGTAGAATCTTCTGTGAAAAGTTGTAAAATATGACTACAATTTCATTATTTGAAGCTACATAAAAATATGAGAATACCTAACGATGACATCTTATTTAAGAAATGGCTTTTAAATGTAGGAGAAGGACAATATTCTACCAAATTCGAAACAAATAATAACCTTTTAAAAATACCACCTAACTTTTTATCTAATAGTGATTTAGTTATCGAAATTTTTGAAAACAAATTTAATCCGTTTAACAGTTCTATGAAAAATAAAGTAATTTTATGCCCGACAAATAATCATGTTCTTAAAATTAATAATGAAATATTAAATCGATTAAATGGTGACTGTAAAGAATATTTAAGTATTGGTACTATTATAGATGATGAAAATGAATGTTTGCAAAACTGGACACCAATTGAATTTGTCAATTCAATAATTCCAAACGTCCTTCCGCCACATAAACTGATTTTGAAGATAGGTGCTATTATAAATTTGGAAGATGGTCTCTGTAATGGAACGAGATTAATTGTCAGATATTTAGGTGAATATGTAATTAAAGCAGACATAATTACTGGAAATAAAGCTGGTATTACAGTTTCAATACCACGAATATATTTGAACTCTTCAAAAGAAGAAATTCCATTTAATATGATCAGAAGGCAATTTCCTATAAGACTGGGATTTGCAATGACTATTAATAAATCACAGGGACAATCATTTTAAAATGTTGGAATCTATTTACCGTCGCCAGTATTTAGCAACGGACAACTGTATGGTGCATTATCTAGAGTAACTTTAAAAAATAATTTAAAAATTCTTTTGATTGAAGAATATACATTGAACATAAAAAGGACAAAGCAGACTTTTTAAGAAAAAACGGAAATGAGGGACAAATATTAATACTAAAAATATAGTTTACGAAGAAATATTTTATAACTTCTAACGTTTTATTTATATGTTTGAATTTTTTAAATAATAATAAAACATAATACCAAGTAGTACTATAAACAGCAGCAACTACACATGGAAACGTGTAAGTAGCGCATAAAAATTAGATACGCAAAATTTCATTATATTCTTATATTCAAAAAATAAGAATGAAACATATTCTTTACAAATTTATTACAAATGTGTATATATTACTATAAATTGCAGCAACTACATAAGAGAAGAGCAAGTAGCGCTTAAAATAATTTGTTATTAATGGTATATTTAATAAGGTACTTTTAAAGATTTTTAAACAGCTGATTTCTCAGTTGATATCTCATGTACAACATTTTTCAAAATAGAAAAAATGTGCAAAATGTTTCCAAACGTGCATTTTTTAACTCATCTGGTGAGTAAAACATCCTAATAGGCAATTTCCAATTCTGAAGAAGTTAATTTTTAATTTACGTAAGCTTTTGACAACATCCGGGCAGAATCTACGGTGACATTTTGGTATGATAAATCAGCTGATAAATCATCTGACAAATCATCTGATTTATCAGCTGATTTTGTTTGGTAGGGAGAAAGTAAAATTGCAGCAACTACACGCAAAAATGAGTAAGTAGCACCTAAAATAATTGATTATTATTAGTATAATTAATAAGGTACATTTATAGATAAAAAGAAAAATAAAAATCAGTTATGATAACGAATTTTAATAATAGAAAGTAAAATTGCAGCAATTAGACGCAAAAGCAAGTAAGTAGCGCATATAATAATTGATTATTATACAAATATTTTAATGAAGTATATCAAAATAATATATTTAATGAGTGTATAATAGGTACATCTAAAGTATATTCATTGTTTAAAGAATTTCAAAAAATTTTAATGCGAGCAATATGATAGTCTCAACTCTGTATAATGGCAGAGAGCAATTTTTTGAAATAAACAAACAATTATACTAAAATGATTACTCATCATTCATTTAAGTTTTTGTTACTTAACCCTTTAATTAACTCGTTACTTAACCTATACTTTAACTCGTCATTTAACCCTTTTCTTAAACCTTTTCTTAACACTTTTTAACCCTTTTTAAACCTTTTTTAATCCCGTTTATTAACCCTTTATTTAACCCTTATTTAACCCTTTACTTAACCCTTTACTTAACTACTTACTTAACCCCCTTTTAACCCTTTGCTTAACCGTTTACTTAACCCTTTACTTAACCCTTTATATAAATGAACTACTGGGTAAAGGTTGGCAACCGGACGGACGGACGGACATTTTGGCTTTTTAATATATAGTAGAGTTTAATATATTTAGAGTACGTTTAGTTTCCCCTGTATATGAAGCTGGGCATGACTTACAGAAGAACTTATATACTAGGTTAGTCCGATCCCATTTATCGGTATGGTCTTTACCTAGTTTGATAACTGAGTTGAAACCTTTTTTAACTATGGGTAGAGCACAAAATTTGAAGGGTTTTAAAATTGTTGCTATTTTTTCGTATTGGTCATTAAACGGTAAAGAGATGTAAGAGATAGATCTATTGTGTAATGGTGTACTTTTTTGGGTTTGTTTATGTTTAATTGTGTGCATCCTAATACGTGCATGACGGTTGATAAATTTGTTAGGGTAATTATTGTCTCTTAGGATTTGATTGACCATTTTTAGATTTTTGTTATGAAATTGTTTGTGTGAAAGAGAAATAGCCCTATCGACGAGGTTATAGACTATGTTTATTTTCTGTTGAGTGGGATGGTTGGAGAGATAATTAATGAATCTACCGGAAGAGGTGGGTTTGTTAAACCAATCTGTAATAATAGAATTATTGTGACGAATTAAGGAAATATCTAGAAAGTTGATTTTTTTTGTCTTGTTCAAGTTCATACGTAAATTTTAAACGTTTATTGCGTGAATTAAAGATATTTATAACTAGATCGATATGTTTTCTCTCAATACACATAAGGGTATCATCTACGTAACGGAAGTAAAAGAGACGTTTGACGTTATAGTTATCTTCTAAGTTTTTTAGACAATTTGTTTCTAGGTCATCTAACACCATATCTACGAACAAGGGTGAAATGGGAGAACCCATAGGTGTACCTTCAATTTGTCGATAAAACTTATTATTGAACGAGAAAAAAGTATTAGAAAACAAAAATTTTGTGCAAGTAACGATGTCGTGAAAAGGAATTTTACATTTGTTATGTACATATTCAAATCTTCTGTCTAGGCTATCTAATACTAACTGTAGTGGTATGTTTGTAAATAAAGAGATGACATCTAAAGAGAGTAGTATATGGTCATCTGGAATAATAACTGATTCTAATTTTTGTTTTAAATGTAAGCTATTATTGATGTGAGATGCGGGTATTTTTATAGAATGTTTAATCTCATTGTAAATTATTTTAGCTAAAAAATGGGTCGGACTGTAGATCAATGAAGTTATTGGACGAAATGGTACATCTTTTTTATGTATCTTAGGTAAACCGTAGCATTTTGCTAGTGTCGTATTGGTACAGGAAAGTGCGTTATTATGAAATTTTGTGTGTAGATAGTTATTGTCATTTAGATTTTTTAGGATCGTAGAGGTGTCTGTTTGTAATTTTTTTAAAGGATTCTTTTTGAAATGTTCATACGTAATTTTGTCAGAGATTTTGGTCTTGTTTGTAAATACAAGGATCTTACGACTATAAATACGAATGTACACCACTGTATTGCTTACATTGACGTTATGTGCTAGGTAAAATAAGATATATACTATTCCTTTATACAAGTGATAGTTCTTTCTATATATTGTAATTAAAAACCTTTTTGTTAATAAATTATAGCCTGAAGAGGTTGGTGGACCATGCCAGCGAAACGTTGCACAAATTTAAAGTAAAAACTTGTTTTTTCTTTTTACCTGCCTCCTTCGGATCGATCCATTATATTTCAAAATAAACAATTGGAGAGCAATATTCATATTTAACTCAACGATTAGGAGTTTCGTTGTATAAATAGTGTTTTGTATCATAGTCAATACTATTTAAATCGGACCATGCCGTTAATGTTGTACCAAGATTTTTATTGATCATTTCTTTCTCCGAACCATGCTTGAATACATATTGCTCATCTTTAAGACGAACAGCTAATCTATATATAACATGTGATTGATCATGTAATTTGAATTTTAAAATCCGATACATTGCTTCTGGAGGACATATATATCTCGTAGATACATATTGTTCGACTTCATCATAATTTAGTTTATGCGTGGTATTATCGGATTTAGAAACAGTGTTACTTACCGAAATATTTGCATGATCTGTATTTTCCGAATTACTTAAACATATTATGGCTGTATCCGGACCTTTATAAAAGTATTTGAATAAATATTTTATAGAATTAATTGTATTGCAAACTTCAATATTGGTATGGCAACGAAGTTTAAGTAATAAATATGGGTTACATGGCACAACAAAACATATACAATCCCTCAGCATGTATTGCATTGTGAGAGGACATTTTGGTAAACTTTGAGCAAGGGTCTGGTGGTTTTAGTTGGAAATGCACATGCGCCTTTTCGACTTTTGAGTCAAAAAGATACATTGCCATTCTTTAAAACATATTTCTAACTTTACACACACCATGCAATACATGCTAAGGGATTGTATATCGAATTTGAGATCTAAACGATCATCAAGTGTTGAGTTATTGCCTTTTTTGTGTGTTTTTTAGGAAATTTTCAAGAAAAAAGGTTATTTCCCAAAACTGGCTGATCGAAAAGGTCTAAAATTGGATATACAATCCCTCAGTATGTATTGCATTGTGTGAGGAAATTTTGGTAAACTTTGAGCAAGGGTCTGGTGGTTTTAGTTGGAAATGCACAAGCGCCTTTTCGACTTTTGACTCCAAAAGATACATTGCCATTCTCTCAACATATTTCTAACATTACATACACCATGCAATACATGCTAAGGGATTGTATATCGAATTTGAGATCTAAATCTTCTGCAAGTGTTGTGTTATTGCCTTTTTTGTGTGTTTTTTAGGAAATTTTCAAGAAAAAAAGTTGTTTCCCAAAACTGGCTGATCGAAAAGGTTTGAAATTGGATATACAATCCCTCAGCATGTATTGCATTGTGTGAGGACATTTTGGTAAACTTTGAGCAAGGATCTGGTGGTTTTAGTTGGAAATGCACATGCGCCTTTTCGACTTTTGAGTTCAAAAGATACATTGCCATTCTCTCAACATATTTCTAACTTTACACACACACCATGCAACACATACTGAGGGATTGTATATCGAATTTGAGATCTAAATATTCAGCAAGTGTTGAGTTAATGCCTTTTTTGTGTGTTTTTTAGGAAATTTTCAAGAAAAAAAGTTATTACCCAAAACTGGCTGATTGAAAAGGTCTGAAATTGGATATACAATCCCTCAGCATGTATTGCATTGTGAGAGGACATTTTGGTAAACTTTGAGGAAGGGTCTGGTGGTTTTAGTTGGAAATGCACATGCGCCTTTTCGACTTTTGAGTCAAAAAGATACATTGCCATTCTTTAAAACATATTTCTAACTTTACACACGCCATGCAATACATGCTGAGGGATTGTATATCGAATTTGAGATCTAAATAATTATCAAGTGTTGAGTTATTGCCTTTTTTGTGTGTTTTTTAGGAAATTTTCAAGAAAAAAAGTTATTTCCCAAAACTGGCTGATCGAAAAGGTCTGAAATTGGATATACAATCCCTCAGCATGTATTGCATTGTGAGAGGACATTTTGGTAAACTTTGAGGAAGGGTCTGGTGGTTTTAGTTGGAAATGCACATGCGCCTTTTCGACTTTTGAGTCAAAAAGATACATTGCCATTCTTTAAAACATATTTCTAACTTTACACACGCCATGCAATACATGCTAAGGGATTGTATATCGAATTTGAGATCTAAACGATCATCAAGTGTTGAGTTATTGCCTTTTTTGTGTGTTTTTTAGGAAATTTTCAAGAAAAAAGGTTATTTCCCAAAACTGGCTGATCGAAAAGGTCTAAAATTGGATATACAATCCCTCAGCATGTATTGCATTGTGTGAGGAAATTTTGGTAAACTTTGAGCAAGGGTCTGGTGGTTTTAGTTGGAAATGCACAAGCGCCTTTTCGACTTTTGACTCCAAAAGATACATTGCCATTCTCTCAACATATTTCTAACATTACATACACCATGCAATACATGCTAAGGGATTGTATATCGAATTTGAGATCTAAATTTTCTGCAAGTGTTGTGTTATTGCCTTGTTTGTGTGTTTTTTAGGAAATTTTGAAGAAAAAAAGTTGTTTCCCAAAACTGGCTGATTGAAAAGGTTTGAAATTGGATATACAATCCCTCAGCATGTATTGCATTGTGTGAGGACATTTTGGTAAACTTTGAGCAAGGGTCTGGTGGTTTTAGTTGGAAATGCACATGCGCTTTTTCGACTTTTGAGTTCAAAAGATACATTGCCATTCTCTCAACATATTTCTAACTTTACACACACCATGCAATACATGCTCACTCACGGAAGCAAGTGAGAGAGAGCATCATGGCCGATACTCGCAGGAGAGAGAGACAGAGAGAGAGAGAGAGAGAGAGAGAGAGAGAGAGAGAGAGAGAGAGAGAGAGAGAGAGAGAGAGAGGCGAGGCCCGTAGCAGCGAAGAAGGAGAGAGAGAGAGACACAGCGGCGCGCTGCAGCAGGCACCGTCGAGCGCGTTCAACCGCGCCTTCTCGCTGTAACTGAGGTAAGTCCTGGCCAGGCGGACACGGGCTCTCCCCGCGAATGACGTACATCAAAAACCAACCTTTTAAAAGATTTGCAATAGAGTCCCTCCTGGAGCAGCAGCGCCGGCTGCACGAGGAGCGTATGTGCATGTGCTTCAGGCTGCAGAACACCTGCGTCGTCGATGTAACACAAATAGAGGATGTACTTGCATTATGGGAGAAATTAAAAACAGTGCAAAGAAGACACCAGATCAAGGAGAAGAGGTCGAGGACTCACTAGGCAATGTTGTAAATAGGAAAACATGAGGATTCAGAGACGAGGTCTTCTGTAAAAGGGTTTTTATTTTTTTTTATTCCTTTATAGTTTATGAATATTATGGAGTCTTAATTTGTAATCTTACAAAATACTTTTTGTGCATGAAATTGAAAAAAAACTAAAAATATAGTTTTTGTAAAGTATGGTTATGTTTACAAAATAAGTCTCCTTTCAATAGGGATTCTAGAATTATCATTCTGATAAAGAAACTTATAAAATTGTTTTTGGGAAGGCATTTTGTACACTTTTGAATTTTTTCTAAATCAAATGTGAAAAATAACATGGTGCGATTACTAATTTTTTTGGTGCGAACTTAATTTTTTATCTTGAGTTATCTAGATCAAGAAGCAATGTACACTTATAAATAGATTTCTCACTTTTGACAGCTTCTTTTTGCACTATGTATTTAGTATGAAATTTCTAGTAGAGCTAGCCTCACCTTAAGCAGTGTCTTTATTCATCAATAAATTTTTTGTATGGTAAGTCGGATATCTGAAATTGATTGAGAAACCCCATATAAAGAAGTTTGAAATCATGGTTACTACTTATGTGATGACAGCTGTGTTAATATTGATGCTAGCATTCAGTTATGTATAGATATTATTTATATATAGTTTATGGTTATGGTATCTGTACATAGGTTCGTTTCTATTTTTGTCGTAATTTCTATTTTTGTCTTGTTTTCCCGGCAAAAGATACCAGGTTGATAGAAAATTTTCTGATTTTCCTTTTTTTCTACACTTGTCAGGGTGTTCAAATATAAAATAACCACCATAATTTACTAAACCAAATTTTTTTTCTCAGTACAGTTCTTCATCATCCAATAAAACAGGAGCTATTTTAATTAAATAGCACCAAATGGGAACTACAATTTTCAACAACGGCATCACAGTGGGTAACCTTGAGTGAAGGGCTTCCTGAGACACGCAGCTTGACAGCGTCATCTTCTTGCAGATTATCCATGGAACCTGATCTGTAGTAGGTATTTATTTTAATATACTGTAACGACTTTGTGGCCTGTTGTTAGAGAAATTGTTTTTTAGTAATCTACGTTTCGACAATTGCTACAACTTCATTTTTTTTGTTTCAGGGTTTTCATTATCCTTCGAGAAAAAGCAGCACCTATATAGAGCCCACCTGTCAGATTTAACAGGTGTACTCATTATTCAGTGTTGTTGATGTTTATTTTGAGGTGCTGTGTTTTAGTACTTAATTTAAAAAAGAATGAGAATCATAGAAATCCGCTTCTATAATGCATTTCAGACATCGCATGTTTAAAGCTGATTTCATCTTTCTGTAAGTAGGAATAATTTAATGAAAAAAAAATTTAGTTATGCAATTTTTAGGATTTAGTTGAGGCACTGTTTGTGTATTTCTTAGAATTGTCAGACTGAAAAGTTACATATTTTCATTTTTTTATAAATTATATTATGTATATTTTCAGAAAGATAATCAACTAAAAAATACATGCGATGTCTGCGATGCATTAATGAAGCGGATTTTTATCATTCTTACAGCCTTTTCGATTAAGTACGGACACATCATCTGAAAGTAAATATCGATTACATTGAATGGCCAATACACCTGCTATATCTGATAAGTGGCTTTTTATCGTAGGAACAAGATGACTTTTCTTTTCGAGTTCTAAATTTTGGCCTTATAGTGTAGTGTAGTGTAGTGAGTGTTGTCAAAAGATCTATAAATCTATGGTCAGGCCTGCTGTAACAGATATGTTCACAAAATGCAAGGCATCCAATATTTAAATTAAGATTGCATAGTTGAGCAATAAATCTAAGAACAGGTACAAATTGTGAAAAAGTTATTTTAACCTGTGAAATTCAGTTTGATTTGTGGTAATTAATGAATAATGAGGTGGCTTACCTATTATCAACTACCACCAAGTTCAGATTTCATAAGAGAAAATACATTTAATTAAATTTGCTGAATTTACAACTTGAAAAGAGAAATTAATCCTGTTCCTATAATATAAAAGCCACCAGTTAGATTTAGCAGGTGAACTCATTATTCAGTGTAGTTGATATTTACTGTAAGGTGCTGTGTTTTACTACTTCATTAAAAAAAGTATGAGAATGATAGAAATACGCTTCTATAATGCATTTCAGGCATCGCATGTATTTTTAAGCTGATTTCATCTTTCTGTAAGTAGGTATATAATTTAATGAAAAAAAAATTTAGTTATGCAATTTTCCAGATTTAGTTGATGCACTGCTTGTGTATTCCTTAGAAGTGGCAGATTGAAAAGTTACATATTTTCATTTTTTTATTAAATTATATTATGTATACTTTAAAAAAGATAAAGTCAACTAAAAAATTTCTCTGTCCTTTGACAGGAACGTAGCTTCTCTGTTCTCTCTCCGCTACCAATTTATTCATGTTTTACTTCTTCTTTATATTGCCTAGGACGAAGAGCTCCTGTAGACGATATCACGACGTCTTGAGCTGTGGCTGTTACCGGATTTTTTTTTATTAGGACCACGTGGGGCGGGGGTATGTTTTTTACATGGACATCGGCAACCTCTGAAGTTTTTGAAAAAATTTTCCGGTGAGTAGTTTCCTATAAGAAGGTTTACCGGTTTAGTTTACAGCTAGCATCTATCCTGCAACTATTCCCTTCCCTTTCACGGGAGCGTGGCTTCTCTGTGCTTCTTTCGCTACTAATTTATTCATGTTTTAATTCTGCTTTATTTTGCCTAGGGCGAAGAGCTCCTGTAGACGACATCACGACGCCTCAAACTGTTGCTGTTACCGGATTTTTTTTTTTTTTTTTTATTGGGATCAGGTGGTGGAGGCATCTTTTTTATCTGGACATGGGCAACCTCTGAAGATTTTGGAAATATTTTCTGGTGAGTAGTTTGCTGTAAGAAGGTTTACGCTTTACTTTATAGCTGGCATCTATCCTGCAACTATTCCCTTCCCTTTCACGGGAGCGTGGCTTCTCTGTGCTTCTTCCGCTACTAATTTATTCATGTTTTAATTCTGCTTTATTTTGCCTAGGGCGAAAATCCCCACTATACCACATCACGACGTCTTGAGCTGCTGCTATCGCGGTTTTGCTATATCATCGGCCGCGTTCACTTGCCGCTTTCTATAGTAAGGAGGTGGGATTCTGTGAGGGGTACGGCACATTCTTCAAGTACGAAATTAATTAGTCGCATCTTTTCACAAAAACCAACGGAGCGCATCATCTAGACTCCATTATCAGTCACCTGGAACGCAAAGACCTCACATCCGATCTGTGCCGATACCTGGACACAAAAATCTACAGAGCGCATCACCTACACCATCATCAGCCGCCTGGAACAGCTAGACCTGGTAATCGAGCTGTCCCGTCACCTGGCCACAAAAACCTACGGAGCGCGCACTACCCGAACTCCATAATAAGACGCCTGGAAAAGCTAGAACTCGTAATCGAGCCGTCCTGACATCTGCATACAAATATCTACGAAGCGTATCTCCTACACTCATCGGCCACCTACTATCACCTACTATCATCTTCCACCTGGAATAGCTAGAACTCGCAATCAAGCTGTCCGTCGCCTGGGCACAAAAACCTACGGAGCGCATCGTGTATACTACATCGGCCACCTTGAACCCCTAGACTTCGCATCCGATCTGTGCCGACACCTGGAAAAATCTACAGAGCGCATCAGCTACACTCCATCATCAGCTGCCTGGAACAGCTAGACCTGGTAATCGAGCTATCCCGTCACCTGGCCACAAAAATCTACGGAGCGCACTACCCAGACTCCATAATAAGACGCCTGGAAAAGCTAGAACTCGCAATCGAGCCGTCATGACACCTGGACACAAAATTCTACGGAGCGCATCACCTACACTCTATCATCGGCGACCTAGAACAGCTGACCTCGCAATCGAGCCGTCCCGTCATCTGGGCATCAAAACCTACGGAGCGCACTACCAGGACTCAATCATCAGCCGCCTGAAAAAGCTAAACTTGGTAATCGAGCAGCCACGTCACCTGAACATAAAAATCTACGCAGCGCTTCATATAGACTCCATCATCGGCCAACTTGAACGCGTAGACCTCGCATCCGATCTGTGAAACCTACGAAGCGCACTATAAACGATATCGCGACGCCTTCAGTTGCTGCTGTCGCTGTTCTGCTGTGTACATAATCGGCCGCGTTCACTTGTTGCTCTCTATGGTAAACAGTTACCAGTCTTCGAAAAATAAGGCAGATTCGAGTAAGTTGATAATCTGTCACAATTGTCTTGCTCGTTTTGTACTATGGAACAAGCTCACTTTTTTACGGGTATCCATTTTTAGGATTGCAGTTGCAATCGTGAATAAATTGACTAACCTGCATCTCACTATAATAAGACATGTGTATAGGCGAAATATGCATGTCTTTATAATAGAACGTGTGTATAGGCGAAATACACAAAATTATTTATTATAAAATGCGTATAGGCGAAATGCGCACAATTAGTAACACTGAAAAGTGCGTATAAGCGAAATACGCATATGTCTTTATAATAGAACATGTGTATAGGCGAAATACACAAAATTATTTATTATAAAATGCGTATAGGCGAAATGCGCACGATTACTAACACTGAAAAGTGCGTATAAGCGAAATACGCATAATTATTTATAAAAGAAATACACAAAATTTTTTATAAAAGACAATGCGTATAGGTGAAATACGCACAATTATTTGTAATAAAAATGCGTATAAACGAAATACGCATAATTATTTATAAAAGAAATACACACAAAATTTGTTATACAAGACGATGCGTATAGGCAAAATACGCACAATTATTTGTAATAAAAATGCGTATATGTGAAATACGCACTATTAATAACAATAAAAAATTCGTATATGCAAAATACGCATCATTATTTATAATAGGAAATACGTATACGCGAAATACGTACAATTGTTTATAATAAAAAATGCGTATAGGCGAAATACGTAAATACTGATTTGAACAATAGAAAATACAGATAGATGTGTATTATTATTACAGTATAATAATACTACAGATGTTTAATATTCTTGAAATATGTAGCGCCATCTATGTTAAAATCTATTACGATTTTCCAGAGATGGCGCTTGTGTCATATTTCATGAATAGTATGTACTTCCTACTTTACCGACCTATGGGTCGGTCAAATCGCAGAATTGAGTTTGACACCCCCTTAAGCTAAATCTAAGCTTCCTTCGAACTTGTGACTGCCATGTTGGATCCGCTATTTTGAATTTCAAAAGTCCAATAGCATAATATTGATCAGCGACCTCGAAAACCCCCGTATACCAATTTTGAACAAAATCTAAGCTTTTTTCGAATTTATAATTGAAGTTAATTTTCTGAGTTGTAAGCTTGTCTTGAGCGTTACTTTATCGAATGTTTGAATTGATATAACAGATCGAGGAATCTCAATCGAGACCCATCTTGAAGCCAACAGGGTTAATCCTTACTTTTTATATCAGTAAGCGCGGGACTAACCTCCCTCTCTTAGGATACCGATCATGAGAGGTCACAATGGTGCCGGTACTTTACTCGCCAAAAAACGAGCATTGATGAAGTTTCAGAGAACATTGACCCACAGCATCCACGGCAAAAGCGGAAGTTTCTACTACAAGACTCCTTTAGCCTTGAGGGAGGTCTGATTGGCGGGTCACGAGGGTGGCCGAAGGGGTGGTGAGGGAGAGCTCTTCCATGCTCAAAATAGCGTGTAAAAAATGCGGAGGGACAATGCGGAGGGTCAATGCGGAGGGACAATGCGCAGAGACAATGCGGAGGGACAATGCGGAGGGACATTGCGGAGGGACAATGTGGAGGAACGCGGAAGGATGCAGAGGGACAGGACTCTATTTGCGGAGGGACGCGGAGGGACGCGGAGGGACGCGGAGGGATGCGGAGGGATGCGGAGGGATACGGAGGGACGCGGAGGGACGCGGAGGGATGCGGAGGGATACGGAGGGACGCGGAGGGACGCGGAGGGACGCAGAGGGTTGGCGTCTTAATTTGGCTTACAATTATATATTATAGTAAGATATATGAGTCAAAAAAATACTTTTTTAAAAATCCGTCCGCACGGGGGTCATCGATTTTTCCGGTCTTGAGATATTTTTTAGAACTTATCAAAAAAATTATCTCTGCAAATTTTAGGGTCCTATATTTAAAAATGACGTCAGGGGTTTGTCATAAAGGTGCAAAAAAGGTCATTTTTTATGCGTTGTTTTCACATTTTTCAAATTTTTATTTAAAATGTTTATCATATCAATTTCCAATTTATCAGTGGGTTTTGTCTTCGTCTTGACTTGAACTTTACAAATAGATTTATTTCGAAAATCAAAATTTACGTATACATGTTCAAATTACAACATTCCTAAAGTCATCTTTTTACCATTTTAACGATAATTGGAAGCGGTTTTTCGGGTAATAGTCACAATTGCACCCTAATCAACCGAAGAGCAACTAAAAGAGGACGCATAAACCTTTCTATGTCACTGGGATATAACTCAAAAAAGTTGAAAAATCTAGTGGGTGTGTTAGTTTGAATTTCGCAGATTTTGAAAAAATAGCTATTTTTACGAAATTCAAACCAGTGGGAAATTTTTATAGCAACTCCAATTTGGCTGAAAACTATTCGAGAGTGTTCTTAAAATATATCTGAAAGAAGTCCAATTGGATCGCACATGGATATCAAACTATTTCTTATTGATTAGAGCTGATGAATTATGATATTTTTTCAATTTCTATGTTCTAAATTACTAAGCACGTTCTGCATTTCTAGACCATTTCCTTAAACTTTTAGGATAATTAAAGGAACTTTTTTCGATATTTGATCAAAATATACTGCTGAAGTCTTTAATAAAGCTTTATGATATATATATATATATATATATATATATATATATATATATATATATATATATATATATATATATATATATATATATATATATATATACTAGGGGGGTGCCCCCCCCCCTACTCGCTCCGCTCATCAACCCCCCAATTTTGACAAGTAAATAATTTATTTATTTTCAACGTAGATATTTTTCATATGTTGTATTAATATGGTATTTTTCATATTTTGTATGGATGATAGTTTATACAAATGTAACACTTAAGAGTAGTTCTTAATTCTTAATTTCTGAAACGAAAGAATAGATTATTGAGATTTTTCATATTTTTTATGGATGATAGTTAATACAAATGTAACACTTAAGAGTCGTTCTTAATTCTTAATTTCTGAAACGAAAGAATGGATTATTGAGAAAACTACATTAATTATATATTAAGAAAATATATTGAAAATTATATATTTTATTCTATTTTTTCCACATCACCTTGGAGGTAAATAGAAAGATGCGTTTTATTTTTAAGTGGTATCCCCAGTAGGCCTAATCTACTGTCTTTGTCACTATAAAATTTCAGAAAACATTAAAATTGTTACAATAAAAGTATATTTTTTTTATAATATAATATATATTTTGTAAAATTAAATTTAATAATTAAATGATTTGAATTACCTGATAATAAGTTAAATTCTTCGAAAGGTTTTATTCAATTTTTGAATTGTTTTTTTATTATTTTTTTTTTTTTATATTTAATATTTTCTGATATGCTATTTAAAATTTTCCAACGTTATTTGTATATTCCATTGTCCTAAATGAAAGAAAAAATATTGTTGTTTTAATTATCTAAAAATTAATTCAAAAAATTAATTAATTAATAATTATATAAAAATTTACCGGAAAAACAAAATTCAATTATTGTAAAGAAAGATTTTTAAATTCTTCTAAAATTTTGTCAACTTTAAGTTTTCCAATTTTGAGTTTTGTATTTTTATTGTTCTGTTGTTTTCTTGTTTTTCTTTGACTGATGATTCAGTTTTTTTAATTTATCTTTTTCAATAATTTTATCTGATTCTAAATTAATCATGTATTCCATGTAATTTTGTTCATATTCTAAATAGTCTAAAACTAATAATTTATTATGTATTTATTATTATTATTGAATAACGAATAAATATATTGTTGTTTTTTATAATTTACTTTCGTTCTGTGTAGTCGACATATTCTAAAAAGAAAAATATTTGAAAATTAATTATCTAAAATTTCTTTCCAAACGATATTTATAATTTCTTCTTTATTTTCTGAATTATTTTCAATAAAAATTTTATCTGGGTTTTTACATCTTGATAATGCTACATATAATTGACCATGAGAAAATAATGGTCTTCTAATATATATTCCAACACTATCAAAACTTTGACCTTGTGATTTATTAATAGTCATAGTAAACGCTAATATTAAAGGAAATTATTTTCTATATAAAATAAATGGTAATGATGAAGAATTGCCAGTGTTTAATGTAATTCGAGGAATAAAAACTATGTTTCCAGAGTTTTCACCTGTTATTATTTCTGCTTCTATGTTGTATTTAAATAATTGTAACGCGTGTCTAGCCGCGATTCTAATCTAGTGAGCGCGCGGGCGCAACTCCTGCGCAGCCGAATCGAGGCGCGCCGCGCGTAGCGAATCGGTCTCGCGATGCGTAAAATGCCCGTCATCCGTCGCGAAGCTGCTAACCTGTTCCCGCGAGAAAAGGGAGCCATCTTCGTGTCTGCCGTCGCGCAAGTAGGATCTCCTCCGTGTCTTCGTGAGTTTACTTGTCCGCGCCGTCCTATCGTTTTTGTGAGACCCCGCGAGGGTAGTGGAGGCGCAGCAAATAGTGGAGGCGCACACAAGAGAGACAGAGAGAGAGCGATACCGCGTAGCGTGTGCCACGAGCAGAACTAGATTGCGAGCGAGGAGCCGGCAGCCAGCCCGCCTGCCGACCCAATACAGCGAGCAAGAGAGAGAGAGAGAGAGAGAGAGAGAGAGAGAGAGAGAGAGAGAGAGAGAGAGAGAGAGAGAGAGAGAGAGAGAGAGAGAGAGAGAGAGAGAGAGAGCGCAACTGCTGTGCGAACGACAGGGAGCGAGAGAGAGTCGAGTGCACCGGCTGCTCCTTCCTAACGTAAGTTTTCTACTCTCCTCTCGCGGGTTCATTGTAAAGGCTCGCACGGAAATCGCCCCGTGCAAGCCTTCTGTGCCGTGTACGTGGGGGTGTGTGTCAGCCCGCCGTACTTTAACACCGCGCGCGAAATTAGCAGCTTCGCCGCGCGCCGTATAGTTCGCGCGTTTGAATATTAACGGTCGCGCGCGAACTAACTCATTGTTCTAATCAGCACGTGCGTTGTGCTTGTAGAGATTAGTGATTGTAAATACACTGTGTATCTAGTTACTCGTCGCGTTGTTCATTACAACCTGTCCTTCTCCCGGATACCGCCGCCTCCGCGGGAAAACGACTCCGCCGGTCGTTTTCATATCTGAGCATAGCGGCCGCGCGCTTTACTCTTCAAGCGCGCGCTTTTCACTCAGCGATCCAAATAGTTGGAAAGCGAAGTTCGCGTGAGAGCTTCGCGTTGTTTTCGGGATTCCAGGAGCAGATTCCCGGGCAAGTCATTTTAGTCTGACACCCGCGGCACCGTGTTCTAGGGCATCGCTGGCCTGTGGCTTGTTGGGATTTTCCCCCACTAGCCATCCCGTTACAACTGGCGCCCAACGTTTTGGGGGTGGAGAAGGACCTGCGGCGCGTACGTGATTCGCGGCGAAGCTTGGCGCGAAGAAGCTCAGCAGCGTAGCTGAGCGTAAGCTGCACACAAAGGCTCTTCGTGCCGCAGCTCGTAGGCGCGTGTGTGCGTGTGCGTGACACAGCCGTGCTGTTGCGAGAGTGCGGTCGAGAGGTTAGGCGTGCGATAGCCAATAACCCTCGACCTAGTGTGCCGACGAGGAGAGATATTAATCGCGGAATTTTTGGCGCGTTGAGGAATTATTGTTAACAATTAAATTTTTTTTTAATAACAATTAATTTTTTTAACGACAAAATTTTTTTTTTAAGCGATAATTAATTTTTTTTTAATTAATTTTTTTTCTCGTCTCGAAAATTTTTTTTTCTTCTCGTCTCTCGTATTTCCGATACGAATTATTTTTTTTTGGACGAAAAATAAAATTTTTTTTTCTTTTATCGTGCAGTTAGAAGAAAAGCGAGAGAAAGTCGGCAAGCACTCTCGGAACAAAAAGTTGACTGTGCGCCCGAGTAAAAACTCGAGCGCAAAAATCCCCTCGAACTTAAAAATTGTTTTTATTTTTTTTTTAGGTGAAAATTGTATTTATTTTTTTGTGTTTTTGGTGATATTGTCCGTTTTGACACATATATATATATATATTTTTTTCACATATATTTATTTTAAAATTACAAGTGCGAGTAGTGGAGCGTAATTAATTACAAATCGTAATTACTTACAGAAATAGCTTTTATTTTTTTCTAGAGCCGCATACGGGAAATCCTCGTGCATTATCGAGGTTAAGAGCAACGGCCGTAGCTCTTAGAAAGTAACCCGGGTTCGCATTGAAAAAGCTAGCTCACGGGTTGAAAAGGCAAACTCTCCCTGCCATCAATCCGGATACTACTCGCACTAGTAAAATAAGTTCGTGGGGAAGCGCACAGCCAATTGACACCATGGCCCGATCATCGCAGTTTGCGGAATCTGCGATACTCAATTGGGCGTATACACAGCCCGAAGAGGAAATTATCGAGGCCATGCAAGCCCTTGGTCTGCAGCAGTCAGATCTGCAATCAGTGAATATGCTGACAGCGATCAAGTGGCTTATGGGCGATTACAGTGCCGCCGATTTCGTGCCAGAGCCGGAGCTGTCGGAGAAGCAAGCGTTTGCTAAACGCGAGCAGTCCCGAAGGGCGTTCATCGACTTAACGTTGATGAACAAGTCTGGGTCGACTATTGTGGATCCCAATACTGATCCAGACCAACCGCACCCGTTCATTACGCTCCTTGATGACCCGATAGTGATGCAAAAACTCTCGGAGTCTCGGAGGATGAACGCTCCACAACAAGCACATAATGCAGTGGTGGAGCCAGCGGATGAGGCAAACGGCCAGGAGGGTTCCGGGACAGAGATATTGAGTTCTGCAGCACCCACCGGGACATCTCCAGCCGAAGCCGAGGGACAGCTTCAACAGCAACAACTACAGCAGCAGCAAATGCAGCAGCAGCAAATGCAGCAGCAGCAACTGCAACAGTAGCAAATGCAGCAGCAACAAATGCAGCAGCAGCAGCAGATGGAGCAGCAGCGACGGCAGCAACAGCAACAACAGCAGGAGCACCAGCGGCAGCAACAGCAAAAGCATCAAGAGCAGCAGCGACAGCAGGCGTTGCTAGAAGAGCAGCGCAGGCAACGACAATTTCGACGGAGTCAAGAACAAGAGTCGTTGTCGGCACGAAATGGGCAGCACGCGTTCTGGCAACAAACGCGAAGTCCACCGCAGCCACAGAGTTTTGAGTGGCCAAGTGCGGGGGAACAGCGTACCGCAGGGATCGCTGTGGGAGACAACGTAGTCTCAGAACAGCTGCTGTCGGTGATCCATAGACTCGTCAAAGAGGTGGAAGAGCTCAAAGAGAGTGTGCGAATACTCCAAGAAGCTCGACACCCCACCTCAAGCACGCGCTTGGAGGGAGTCCAACTACCGAGTGCGGGCAGGGGACGAGGATCACCACATGTGAACTTTCAGGACACGTTCACATATGTGAATTTTGACAGCAGCAGCCCCAATACTGAATCGCCAAGGGACGCTAGGAGGAATAGCGGAAGAAATCCTACACAGCGTCAGGCGGGGGTGAGCGCTACACTGGACCAGTCTACGAGGCAGACGTACGTGCCTCAACAGACGAACCGTGATGTGGGCCAAATCGTAAGGAAATAGCACATCAAGTTCTCTGGGTCCTTGAAGGAGCAGAGCGTCGAGTTATTCCTCACGAGAGTAGAGGAATGTCGAGCTCTAGCAAATCTGACGTACGACGAAGTACTCTCGTCATTGTCAGAGCTCCTGAGTGGAGTAGCGGCCACCTGGTATAGGAGTAACCGTCATACGTGGCGATCTTGGCAAGACTTCCAAGAGGCCATAATACACATGTATGGCAGTGACAGGGGCCATCAACAGCGAATCCTAGCGGAGATAAACGCGAGGACTCAAGGCAGAAACGAACTCACGAGAGATTACGTAGTGAATCTGCAAGCCTTGATTCTCAAGTTAGTTCCGGTGCCTAGCATGCCCCAACAATTGGACACGTTGCACCGGAACATGCGGCCAGAACTGCAAAAAATGGTGATGCGTAATCAAATTACGGATTACCGAGGGCTCCTGGATTTAGCCCGGGAGGCCGAATTAGCGCTCGCGGCAGATAAGGTGTATCACTCGCCACCACCGCCAGAGCGCACTTACTTGCCAGAGTTTGCCTACGTACCTACAGAGCCAACCACGGATCAGCGGAAAAAGCAGAATCCAGGAGTGGCGGCGATGGGGCACCAACAGCAGGAGCCTCGAGAAAGCCTCGAGGCTATGTTCCGTCGGGTGATGGCCGAGTGTTTGTCAAGCTTGACAAAGAAAGGCACCGACGGAAATAGTGGGCAAACGCCAAACCCACAGTCGTTCAAGAAGCCCAAGAAAAAGAATAATCGGGAAAACAGGCAGCGGGAAGGCGGGCAAAGTAATAATCAGCCTAGTGGGGGTAGTAGCTCGACCCACCAGGCTAGGCCGCCAAGTCCAAGGAGTAATGGACCTCCAGAAAGGCCAGAGTACCGAAGGGGATACGGCAACGAGCAAAGGGGAAGCGACCGCAACCCCAATGCTGCCGGAAACCAGCAGGGAAACGGCCAAGGGGGCAGGTAAACACGGCCACACGCCCGCCCCCAGCTCTCACATCAGCGACCGAGGGTAACTCGGTCCAATTGCCTGAAGGAGAGAGTGAAGAAGCGCCCGCGACTCAGCAGAACGAAGATAACCAGGAAACATGCTCGCGATGGTGGCTTCAAGTAGGTGTAGCCGGCTACAAGCTACGGGCACTCTCGATACTGGAGCTTCCTGGACTGGGATGAATTCCATCGGCTTACAGCTCGCTACAGCCTGTGGAAAAGAATTAATCCCGGCCAGCGGCCTAACGGCACGGGTAGCTAATGGGCAGAGCATAGCAGTGGTTGGCTATGTGTATCTACCCATGGTCGTGGCAGGCGTGTGCAGGGATGTGCGCGTCGCAATCATGCCAGACCTAGACACGGAGTGCTACTTGGGGGTGAACTTCATTAAGAAGTTTAGCGCCGTCTTAGACCCCACTGACAATACGCTGCATCTCAAAGATGATGATGCAAGCGTAAAGTTAGAAGTAGCCTCCATAACCGCCAATAATACCGTGTCCGTATCAGCTATAGGGTTGGCGGACCCAACAGAAGAGCAGCGCAAAGAAGCGGAAGCTTTAGTAGCGGAGCTGATGGGAAACGGCCTGGCACCATTAGGGTGTACTTCGTGGGTTGAGCATGCAGTAGACGTCGGCTCCACAAGACCCATAAAACAGAAGTACTACCCAGTATCTCGAAAACTCGAGGAAGAGATGCACAAGCAGGTGGAGGAAATGCTACTCGCGGGTATAATAGAACCTTCGACAAGCGGCTGGTCAAGCCCTGTGGTAATGGTACGCAAGTCCAACGGGAAGTTCCGTTTCTGTGTGGACTTCAGAAAAGTGAACGCAGCGTCAAGGCCAGACGCATATCCGTTACCATACATGGAGAGTATCTTACGCAAACTGCAGAAAGCGCGATACATATCCACGTTGGATTTAAGTAGTGCGTACCACCAAATACCACTAAATCCGGAGTCCAAAGAGACTACGGCCTTCACCGTGCCAGGCAAAGGGTTATTTCAATTTACAAGAATGCCCTATGGCCTTTCGTATGCCGGAGCGTCCTTCCAGAGGCTGATTGACAAAGTCATCGGCCCCGAACTCGAACCTTTTGCTTACTCGTATCTCGATGACATAATAGTAGTCACAGAAGCATTCGAGGAGCATAAAGAGGTTCTAAAAAGAGTTCTAGATAGGATAAAGGACATTATGGAACATTATGGAATATCCGGTGCCGAAAAACCTCCGTCAGCTGAGACGCTTCTTAGGAATGGTCTCGTGGTATAGAAAGTTTTTATCAAACTTCGCCACAATTGCTGAACCACTGACCGAACTAACGAAAAAGGATCGGAAATACGAGTGGTCAACGGCACAAGAAGAGGCCTTCCAAAAACTAAAAGCGCTAGTTGCTTCTGCACCGATTCTCCACAGACCGGTATCTAACGCACAGTTCGTGGTGCAAACTGATGCGAGCGATACAGGACTTGGAGCGGTGCTATACCAGATAATAGACGGCGACGAAAGAGTCCTAGAGTTCGCTAGTCGAACTCTGAGCGCGGCCGAGAAGAATTATAGCGTGACGGAACGAGAGTGTCTAGCAATTCTCTGGGCAATCAAAAAGTTCCGTCCGTATATAGAGGCCTATGACTTCAAGGTCATCACGGATCATAGCAGCTTGAAGTGGCTCCGTGATCTCCGAAACCCATCAGGCAGGTTAGCAAGATGGGCTTTGGAACTACAAAACCACAGTTTCACAGTCGAACACCGAAAGGGCTCTTTGAACAATGTCCCAGATGCCCTTTCGCGGATGTTCGAGGAAGAGGAGCCAGCGGTCGCCGCGTTAGAGCTCGAACGCGATACAAACGACCAATGGTACCTCGAAATTGTGAAAGAGGTTCAACAGCGGCCGCGAGACTTCCCCACGTTCAAGCTGGCTGGGGAGAGACTGTACAAGTACGAACCTAATGAAGTCATAGACGAGTCTCTCGGCGACGATGATGCATGGAAGTTAGCAGTCCCTCACGAAAAGCGACGCGAAGTACTGAGAGAATGTCATGACTTTCCAACTGCTGGGCACTTGGGCCGCGAGAAAACGCTAGAAAGAGTAAAGCGGAAGTATTATTGGCCACACATGTCTCGTGATGTAGCCAGATACGTGAGCCAGTGCCAAATTTGCCAGCAGTGCAAAGTCGAACAGCGCGCTCCAACAGGATTCATGGGACGCCGAATTACAGAGCGTCCATGGCAAATCGTGGCCAGCGACATTATGGGGCCCCTCCCAAAAACCACGCACGGCCACGAATACATTCTCATATTCCAGGACTTGTTCACACGCTGGATTGAAGTAATTCCGATAAAAAGGGCAGATGGTAAATCGGTAATTAAGGGACTCAACGAGCGAGTATGTCTGCGATTCGGAGTCCCGGAGGTGTTTCTCTCAAACAATGGGACTGAATTTAAAAATGCACCATTAGAGGCATTCTTAAAGGAGAGAAACGTGCATCACACGTTTACGCCTCCGTATCACCCTCAGGCCAATCCTGTCGAGCGTGTGAATCGAACGGTGAAGACAATGATTATGTCTTACGCAGAGGAAAATCACCGGTCCTGGGATGAGAAACTGAATGAGCTGGCGTTCGCGTACAATACTGCCGAACACAGCTCCACAAAGATAAGTCCTGCCATGCTCATTTACGGCCGACAACCTGACCCACCGAAGACACTAAGGCGGGAGGAAGACAGGTTAGCCGAAGAGCAAGGGCAGCAAGAGGCGATAAACAATTGGGTGGTACGTATGGACAAGCTCCGCGACTTGCACGTTCGGGCGGCGGCCGACGCGCAAGCGGAGCAGGCGAGACAAGCCAAATATTATGACGCTCATCGTCGACCTCCAGAATTCTGTCTAGGCGATCGTGTATGGAGAGAGAATAAGGTACTATCCTCAGCAGCTGAGGGGATTTCTGCCAAATTAGCCCCGAAGTACGCGGGGCCCTACACGATTGTGAATATTCTAGGCGAAAACACCTATCAGATCCAAGGTGAGGATGGTCGAACGATACGTCCCGTCCATGCGCAGCAACTCAAGAGATACATCTCCGCAGGAGAGCCCAAGAACTACTTGGACAAAAGTAGTCAAGAAGTAGCCCAGTCGCTACCAGCGAGGGACTCTTCAGCCGAACGGAACACGTCAGAGGGCCACAGAGTTAGCCAGGGGAATATACAGCCTCGGGCGACGGCTAAGAGGCGCGGTCCACCTCGTAAGACCGCGCTATTAGTTAGGCCAGGAAAGCGTGCGAGCGATGGCCAGCCTATGCGTGTGGCCGGTCCAACAGAACCCAAGCGAGGCCCAGGGAGACCAAAGGGTTCGAAGAAGAAGCCCGTACCTGCTGATGCCGGACTAATTAGTCCTCGTAGAACCCGAGCGTATAAAAAGCAATAATTGTGCCGTCCAACTTGTGTCGTACGTACTAACCTGTGTTCGTCTTAATTTTCCAGTCCTCAATCTCACTCCTCCCCGGGATCGATTTACCTGTTTCAGAACATGCAAGGCCTGACTCCCGAAATAGCGGAGACGGCGAAGAAGGTGATCGCTGGATTAATCCAGTGCAATCCTGACCCCGCCGTCATCGATTTTTTGGAGCAGGTCATGGAGGGCATCGACGCTGTGACACTGGCACTCCAGCCAGTGGAAGAGCCCTCCACCGTCATGATCGAGGAGATAGAGGCGCCGAAGCCAAGAAAGGGACCTTCGGAGCCGGCCTGGGCAGAGGCCGGTCCCAGTCCGCTTCGGCGACCTCGTCCCCCGAAGGAGCAGCAGGAAAGCCCGGAAGAACGGCTTTCGCAAGAGGCGTCGGTCCGAGCCTCAGAGATGGCGCCGGAAGGAAACGCCGGCGCGGCTCGGGCCGACGAAGAAAGTAAAGAGAGTTCTCCGACCCAGGCCCCCAAGTGGGCACCGAGTGATGAAGTCGGTGCGGCCTGGGTCCCAGTGGAGAAGGCCCTCGAGGAAGCGCGGCGCCTCAGCAAGTCCTCGCGCGCTGCGGAGGACGCTGCCCTGGCCGCACTGGAGGTCTTTCTCCAGTGCCACGGTAAGCCCGGAGAGCGGCAAGCCGGCAAATGGGTCGGAATGGCCCAAGGGCCAATACGACGACGGCCATGATTAGCAGAGCTGCTCACGGTCCCCTAAGCAGCGTCTGGCGGGGGGGTGTAACGCGTGTCTAGCCGCGATTCTAATCTACCGCGCGAAGGTAGTGAGCGCGCGCGCGCAACTCCTGCGCAGCCGAATCGAGGCGCGCCGCGCGTAGCGAATCGGTCTCGCGATGCGTAAAATGCCCGTCATCCGTCGCGAAGCTGCTAACCTGTTCCCGCGAGAAAAGGGAGCCATCTTCGTGTCTGCCATCGCGCAAGTAGGATCTCCTCCGTGTCTTCGTGAGTTTACTTGTCCGCGCCGTCCTATCGTTTTTGTGAGACCCCGCGAGGGTAGTGGAGGCGCAGCAAATAGTGGAGGCGCACACAAGAAAGACAGAGAGAGAGCGATACCGCGTAGCGTGTGCCACGAACAAAACTAGATTGCGAGCGAGGAGCCGGCAGCCAGCCCGCCTGCCGACCCAATACAGCGAGCAAGAGAGAGAGAGAGAGAGAGAGAGCGCAACTGCTGTGCGAACGACAGGGAGCGAGAGAGAGAGTCGAGTGCACCGGCTGCTCCTTCCTAACGTAAGTTTTCTACTCTCCTCTCGCGGGTTCATTGTAAAGGCTCGCACGGAAATCGCCCCGTGCAAGCCTTCTGTGCCGTGTACGTGGGGGTGTGTGTCAGCCCGCCGTACTTTAACACCGCGCGCGAAATTAGCAGCTTCGCCGCGCGCCGTATAGTTCGCGCGTTTGAATATTAACGGTCGCGCGCGAACTAACTCATTGTTCTAATCAGCACGTGCGTTGTGCTTGTAGAGATTAGTGATTGTAAATATACTGTGATATCTAGTTACTCGTCGCTTTTCACTCAGCGATCCAAATAGTTGGAAAGCGAAGTTCGCGTGAGAGCTTCGCGTTGTTTTCGGGATTCCAGGAGCAGATCCCCGGGCAAGTCATTTTAGTCTGACACCCGCGGCACCGTGTTCTAGGGCATCGCTGGCCTGTGGCTTGTTGGGATTTTCCCCCACTAGCCATCCCGTTACATAATTTAGTAATTTTTAATAGTGTTTCGTTACATAATCCATCGTTAATACTTAAATTTCTTATTAACATTACAATAGTATTTATTTTAAGTTTTAATTTATGTGGTGGTAGTCCTTCACGTATATTGTTTAAAGTTTCAATCGGGTAATTAATATGGATGTTATCATCAGATAAATCTACATCTTTATGAGTAGCATAATCTAAACTATAATACGTATTTTCTTCAGTATTTAATAGTTTTAACATTTTATTATTTAAAATATTTGCATCTTCATTATGTGATGTTAATATAACTCTATTTATTGATATACTACAATTTATATTTTCATATATTTTAAAACAAACATCGTTTGTTTTAAAACTATCAGGTATAACAAATGAATTAAATTTACCTTCTCCAATATCTAATAAAAATGAAGCCAACAAGATATCTTTTGAATGGATATTTGTTTTCAAATACATTATATTAAATAATGACCAAAGATTTGAATATTTTATTGTTTCTTGAATTATTGTGCTTCTACAACCATTTTTAACAACAGGGAGAATTTGTCTAAAATCACCTAAAATTAATAATTTTCCTCCGAATGGTAGATTATTATTACAAACATCTTGTAAAGTTTTATCAACAATTTCTAAAGCTTTACGTGGAATCATTAACGCTTCATCCCAAATAATCGCAAAAACTTCACGAAATTTTTTTTTATCTGATTCAAATTTTAAAAATGCACTTTCAATATTGTTTAAATCTAAAGGTAATGTAAAAGTTTTATGACTGGTCATACCTTTTGGTAATAGTATAGATGCTATACCAGTCCAAGCCATTGATATAATTTTTTGTTCTATTGACAAAAAATAATAAATTAAAGTTTTATATAAAAACGTTTTACCTGAACCTCCAGGACCATCAATGAAGTTAATTTTATGTTCATTATTTAATATTTGTGTAAAAATTGTTTTTTGATCTGTGTTTATTTGACTATAGTAATTATTAAACATTTGTTTACAGAATAAAATATTTTCTTTATTATTTTCATTATTTGTATCGAAAATTTCATCAGGTTCAGGTAATCCAAAATCTTTACAAGACATTTCTTCAACTTTTAAAATTTCGTTTATATGATGAAGAGCTCGGTTATTTTTATTATTGTCAAAATCTTCTGTAAAATATTTATTAAATTTTGTCCAAATAGTATTACCATTAATGTTATTTGTTATTAAAAACCAAGTAAAAAATTTACGCAATTGAACAGGTAACATTATATTACAAGCTTCTTCAAAAATTTTGTCAATCTGTAAATCATCTTTGATTAGACCCATTTGTATTGCTGTTTCTTTGTAAGTATTATATGTTTTATTTTCAAATGTACGTAATTCTTCAAAAGATGTTGCGCCTTTAACACGATTTAAAATTAATTTTAAATGAAATCTTTCAATATCTCTTGGAGATACTACATTTAAACGTCCTATAGCAACATCTTTTAGTTCTCGTTGACGTTTTATCCAAGTTTTATTCTTAAAAATATAATATTTTGGTATATTAACGTATTTAATATTTTTTGCATTTTTATCTTTTTTATTTAATTCAAACCATGAAGTTAATGTAGTTTTCCAGTTATCTAAAGCTTTTTCCTCTTTATTTTCTTCGAAAATTATATTTTGTTTATTTTCGGTGTGAATTGCTAAACGTATTACGGTGTGACTTCTACCACATAAAGGAAATTCTTGTAATCTCCATGCTGCTTCCATGGGACTCAAATATCTACCATCTTATTATGTTGAGATCGTCAACTTCTTCGTAAGCTTCACATATCTGTGGTTGCATCCTTTTTATGACCCCGAAAACCTCTGAGTAACAATTTTCATCGACATTCTTAAAGATTTAAATTTTGGATACAATTCATTATGGATTAGGCTTACTGGGGATACCACTTAAAAATAAAACGCATCTTTCTATTTACCTCCAAGGTGATGTGGAAAAAATAGAATAAAATATATCTTAATATATAATTAATGTAATTTTCTTAATAATTTACTCTTTTATTTCAGAAATTAAGAATTCAAAACTACTCTTAAGCGTTACATCTATAAATATTACCCTATTAATAAAACATATGAAATATTATTAATTTTATATAATATATGAAATATACATAAAATATATTTTTATATATAATTAATGTAATTTTCTCAATAATTTACTCTTTTATTTCAGAAATTAAGAATTCAAAATTACTCTTAAACGTTACATCTGTATATACTACCTTATCAACCCTTTGCGGCATACATTTTTTGTTCAAGTGTATTTCGATCAAATTTGGTATACAGGGATTTTTGGGGTCGCTGATTAAGAATCTGAGGTTAGTTTTGCAAGATTCAAAATGGCGGATCCAAGATGGCGGACAAAATTTTTGAAAGTCAACCAAATTCAATCAAATTTGGGACACAGGGGTTTTTGGGGTCGCTGATTACGAATATGAGGTTAGTTTTGCAAAATTCAAAATGGCGGATCCAAGATGGCGGAAACAATTTTTGAAAGTCAACCAAATTCAATCAAATAAGGTAGACAGGGCTTTTTGTGGTCGCTGATTTCAAATCTGAAGTTAGTTTTGCAAAATTCAAAGTGGCGGATCCAAGATGGCGAATGAGATTTTTTATATTCAACAAAATTTGATCTAAAATGGCGTCAAAATTGTTATTTGTTTCTATGTAAATTATTACCACTCTCAGCTAAACCCAGAGACACAATGAGGACGTGGTGGTTATAGTCTCCATGTTTTTTTTTTGTATTTTTTTTTAATTTTTTTTTTTTTTTTTTTTCTTTTTTGTTTTTTTATTTTTTTATTTTTTTGTGTGTTTTTTGATTTTTTTATTTCTATTTGTTATTATTTTTATATATTTTCTATTTTTTTTATATATATTATAAATATTTGATTTTTATTCAGTTGTGGTACAAATTGAAACAGTTTTAGATTTTAGGCATAATGGTACATCACAAGCTTTGCATTTCCAAAGAGATCGCATTTCTTTATCATTTGTACTGCAATGGGCACAGCGCCTTGGCTTGTCTAACGAAATAGGTAAATGAGCAGCTTCAGATCGTCTTTTTTCGATTGCTACTTTGGGCTTCTTACTACTTGTGAAACTTGTCAACAATTTTCTGCCTTTTTTAGTTGGGGATTTGCTAGCAGTCAATTGTTCCACTAACCTAAGGCGAAATTCTTTAGAAGTCAGTTGAGGTTTCGAACCTACTTTGTTGTATAAAATAAATGAATTTATAATAGTAACATCTACGAAATGCCAAAATATACGATGCCACCATTTTTTTGACTTACGGTCTATTTTATACGTCGAAACCAGATGATCAGATTTATCAACATAACCCATGTACTTATTATAGTCTGAGCACATTACTGGCGAAGTTATGTTCAACAAAGATCCATCTTTTTGTCTGCGCTGTACCATGGTTGTTTCACAAGGATGATGATAATTGGATAAAAAAAGTACTGACTTCTTATCCATCCATTTTATCCATCGAATACCAGTATTTGATGTTTTATACTCGTAATCACCACGTTTCATTTTTTTATCCGGAATTTCACTCTTTGGCAATCTTTTACGCTTTTTACGAACGGTTCCACAAGCAAAAATTTTATCATTTTTTAGTTCAACCATAAGGTTTACGCTTGTAAAATAGTTATCAAAGTAAACGTGATGATTTTTACCAACAAGTTCACGAGTAAGATCTTTCACAACTCGTGGTCCAAGTTCCTTCTCAGAATTTTTAGATTTTTCTGTATACACCTGGAATTCGCATACATATCCAGACTCATCCGCACGAACCCAACATTTGTACCCTCGGTTGATCGGTTTTTGAGGCATGTATTGTTTTAGGCTAGAGCGACCTTTGAATTTTATCATAGATTCATCAACCGATTGATACTTACCTGGCTTCAAAAATTTTTTGAAATTTTCATTCAGTGTGGTCAACATAGGACGTACTTTGTACAATTTATCATAATTTGGATCGTTTTTTTCTGGTTCATTTCTAGTATCTGAAAGATGTAAATTACCTAGAAAGTATCCAAAACGGTTCACTGTCATCAATGAACTTATAAACGGATCACTCAGTTTAGGATCAACAGACCAATAATTACGATATGACGGTAATTTCTTTATCCCCATTAGAATATTGATCCCTAAAAAAATGAGTAATTCATCTTTTGTAATTGGTTCTCCTTTTCGTTTTTTTTTGTTGTGCGTAGAGATTTGTCTGAGTCACTATAGAGTCCAAAAGATCAGAAGAAAATAAGGACAAAAAATTTCTAAGGGTGTTCTAACTTTTTCAGGAAGATTACGACCGATATTTTCAGAAAATGGAGTATCATCTCTCGCTTTTTTTACGGCCTTCCATTTTTCCGTTGTGTCTTCTTCTATTTCATCTTCTTCAGATTCTTCTTCTTCTTCTTCCTCATCGTCAAATGATTGGCCTTCAGACGAACGTAGTACCTCATCATCGCTAGATTGGCATAATCCATCAATAGACTCAGACTCAGAATCACTAGGTATATCTGTCACAACCAACCTTTGTCTTCTACCCATTTTTAGTTTTGCAAATATGGAACTAAAATTATTGCAACCCAATGCAAGTAATCTCACCTAAAATTACTCACAAAAATACCCATATACGCGAATCCAAAAAGAAAATTCTCATGCAATTATAACGCTCTGATATAACACTTCAACTTTCAATTTTTTATTTTGGTTAGCAAAATCGCCCTTCGCCACTTAGTGGTAGAATCAGTAATTACACCTATAAAGCGAATCCAAAAAAGAAAATTCTGATGCAATTATAACGCTCTGATATAACACTTCAACTTTCAATTTTTTATTGTGGTTAGCAAAATCGCCTTTCGCCACCTAGTGGCAGAATCAGTAATTACACTTATAAAGCATTATATTTAATTTATTTGACGAGACATACACAGAAACCCATACATATACGTATGCGCGCATACTTCTTTAGATCCACAATCAATGATTTCAGATTTTGTTCGCCATCTTGGATCCGCCATTTTGAATTTTGCAAAACTAACCTCAGATTCGTAATCAGCGACTCCGAAAACCCACATATACCGAATTTGACTTACTTTGGATCATATGCGCTGTCTATAATGCATTTTTTCCGAAAAAAGCCATTTTTTAATAATATTTAATTTGTTATTAACAAATTATTAAAAAATTAAGTTAAATTGCATCCTTGTATATATACTTCAACCCTACAGTGACGTGAAAATGCAAAAATCCCCATCGAAAACGATTTTTATAGTCTAATAACGTTTAATAAATGTAAACGTTTACACTGTACATCGCTGTTATTTCCGGGACGCGCTGTTTTTTCCGGGACGTCCCGGAAATTTTTCTGTACGTAAGCGTTATTTCTGGGACGCGTCTAGAGTCAATAACCCCAGGGATATTATTTCTTTAGTCACGCGCTTATATAGGGAACTCTGAAGAGATAAACTATAGGACCCTGTAGGTTACCAGAAATAACGTGTATAGGTCTTTATATATATATATTTATATATATATAAATATCATTGGACGGTATTTTGAGGATTTCATAAAGAATTTGTACAATAGTGGTGACACAAACATAAAAATTGTTATAAACAACACGACGCCTGCGGCGCCCGCTTTTACGGAAAAATATCACGGAATTTCCGAAATCGATGTATTAACACACTATTGTGGAAACCGCTGAAAAATCCTCAAAATGCCTCTCGAGTGCTTTGGACTTTTGAGGAGACTCCTCAAAATGCCTACAAAATCCTCAAAATTCGGTATATATGACCTATATAATCCTCAAAATGCGTCCCAGACGTGAATATATATATATAGTCCACATTAGAGGCACAGGCCTGTGCTTTTGTGCTTTTGTACCAAACGAAAAAACTAGTTGTCCGATATCTAGCATACTCGTTACCAGTGGTGGGTACGTATAATTGCGCTCGTATTATACATGTATATGTACATGTATTATACACGTATTATACGACAGCTTCAATCATACTGTATGTTACATTGTCAAAGTAGAATTCCATTTTTAGTTATGGAGATGAAATTCAAATTTCGCGTGGGTATACGAGCTTTCTCAAAATACAAAGATACACTAATACCTATTGTTTTTTTTTTAATTGGGTTGAGGTGATCGCAACATCACAAGTACAACTGGACTTCTTGTTGACATGCCAAGATGCGATCGTGTACTCGCTATATTTGAAGGTTAAGGTGCGAATTTTTTCTTGTAGCTGCTCCAATTGCTTTTTAGTTTGTTAATAAGTTATTTTCTGGCCATTTCAACTAATTAAAATCTCTATTCAACTTGAACATATATCGGATAGCTCAAGTTAACTTGAAAAGTTTCTCTTGGCAACTTAGACTTACAAAACTGCAATGTATATCAGAGGCAATGTTTGTAGATAAGAGTCGTTCTGCACTGCTCCGCGCCGTATATCCTCCTCCTTTTTGAATTTAACCGTTATTGACTGACTCCAGTCTCTCCAATAGGCAGTACGCAGTAGACGATACAACAGAATTAGCCAATAAGACGAGCGCGGTTAAATTCAAGTTAGAGTTGGCCTTATTTATTTGAATTCAAATGTGTTTCGCGCGCTGAAAGCCGCCATTATTATTTTTCAATTATACATGTATTATACATGTATAATACGCGTATTATACCATGGGTCATGAGTATGCTAGATATCGGAGAACTAGTTTTTTTCGTTTGGCACAAAAGCACAAAAGCACAGAGATCTAAGGGGCAACGTACATAAGCGCCGTTCTGCTCTGCTCCGCTCTGCTCTGTTCTGCTCAAACCCGGTCCAATTTCAGTTCAGTTCCGTTTGTAAGCGATTTTCCCTTTACTTGTTTCAGAATTCTGGAACGGAATAGAGCGGAACGGAGCAGAGAGGAACGGCGCTTAGGGACTCACCACAAATGGACCGTGCCATGCCGTGCCGTCACCGTCCGGGCCGCCCCGTGCCATAGCGTGCCGAGCGATTTTCGAATCGGAGTGCGCCGTCTATCAAGAGTATTGCTTCCATGCTCCAAGCCCTTTTGGACATATGAGTTTGCCATCTGCAATCTTTGTTTATGACGAAAAAATCAAGCATAGCCTGGATTGCTCCGAAATATTCTACAGGTAAAATCATTGTTAAATCATTGTAAATTTTGCTAATGTCAACATTATGTTAATTTTACGGTGTTATAACACTTTTTTTTTTGTTTAATAGCATGGAATAGCATAGATTAAAATAAAAAAGCAACTCTTAACCTACTGTATGTCACATGGAACTGTTGTGTCCTCGTTTGTAATAAAATAAATAATAATTTAATAAATTAATTATTAATAATTATTAATAATAATTATTATTAATTATTTAATTTAATTTAATAATAATAATAATTTGTAATAAAATATATTATTGTTCATGTTTTAGTAGATACACAAAAACCCACCATCTCCTGAGTTTTTTCTTTTTTTTTTTTAATATTCTAGCTATTATCAATAACCATACTGCTGTCACATGTAGTTTACAACACGTTAACATTTTTTCCATTTTACTTTGGTCCATTCTGTAAATTAATTATTAAACAGTATTAAACAAAAAAAAAAGTGTTATAACACCGTAAAATTAACATAATGTTGACATTAGCAACATTTACAGTGATTTAACAATGATTTTACCTGCAGAATATTTCGGAGCAATCCAGGCTATGCTTATTTTTTTCGTCATAAACAAAGATTGCAGATGGCAAACTCATATGTCCAAAAGGGCTTGAAGCACGGAAGCAATACTCTTGATAGACGGCGCACTCCGATTCGAAAAGCATTCGGCACGCTATGGCACGGGGCGGCCCGGGCGGCGACGGCACGGCACGGCACGGTCCATTTGTGGCGAGTCCCTTAGGGAGAATGTACATAAGCGCCGCGCTGCGCTGCGCGGTTCTCTGCTTGCGCTGGTCCATAGTTCCGTTTCTATATTCCATTGCTAATGGTACAATTCTATAGATCTATGTTATACATCTATCATTTTCATGGTCATGATCATGATTGAAGCCAAAATAAAAAAAATTAGAAAAATGTATAATTTCATTAAAGTTATGAAATTGTTAAAAAAATTAAGAAAAAGGAAACAACAATTTTACAGAAGGTGGTGGGTTCGACCACATTTAGCAATACCTCAAAGAAATATTCATAGTGCTTATAGCACATTATTTAAATATTTTGAACTGGTTAAAGGACATCCAATTATCGCCTAATTCCATCTTATTCATCAATAGCTTCATTTTCCAATGTTCTAATCAATTTTATAATTCATAGTATATCATATCAATTGGGTCTTGTGTTTTCTTTCTCGGTTTAAAATACTTTTGTTCTTAAACTGTCCGTGATATAAACTATCCCTTCATTTATTTAACTTTTCATTTTGGAGCATATACACATCGTCCGTGATTTATAAATATCATAGACATGCAACTGCTCATTTTTTTGTAAGAATATACGAATGGAACGGAACGGCAGAGCTAAGCTTCAGCGCAGCGGCAGCACGGCGCAGCACGGCGCGGCGCAGCGCAGCGCGGCGCTTATGTACATTCTCCCTTAGTGCCCTAATCACATAACCGCGTACGATCGCGTACGTCTGCGTACAACCGCGTCCGACGTTAAGGAAGAATCTAGTGATTTTCGCTGTTGCCAACAGCGGCAATGTCAGTGCAATAACTAGTACTTTCGAGGAACAGACCTACGTATGCGAAAGTCGGCTACTACACCAACGACAACAGACATAAACAAGCAAGCGTTACTCCGATCTACTGCACTTCGTGTGAGTAGGTCTGTTCCTCGAAAGTACTAGTTATTGCACTGACATTGCCGCTGTTGGCAACAGCGAAAATCACTAGATTCTTCCTTAACGTCGGACGCGGTTGTACGTAGACGTACGCGATCGTACGCGGTTATGTGATTACGGGCTGCCTACAACCACCGATTTTTTTTTGGCGCATGCGTAAAAATCACCAGAGGGGGTTAGGAATGTATGAAGAGCCAACTGTAAAAAATTAACCCTAAATATTGTTTTCGCTGAACACACCTAAAAAGATCAAAACATGACTACATGAGTTTCTGCTTTCTAACATTAACAAAGAGTCAAGTGTTGGAAGAAGATTAGTGATTTAGAGATTTTATTATAAGAAGATTTTTCAATTAATGTAAAATGGATGATCATAATCTGGTTGTTGAAGTACTGGAAATAAGCATTAATTACCTTCGATTAATACAATTACTAAGAAATCGAAAAAAAATTCAGAAGATGGTGGTGCAAACCATTAATTAGAAATAATTACTTAACAGGATATGGTGCTTATGAGAGAGTTTTTACGTATTTTAAGATGAATGACGAAGAAGAGTTCATGAATTTTACTACAATGAATGTACAAGCATTTATGTATTTATGTAATTTAGTTAAAGATAGAATAACAAAATATAGTCGGAGAGTACCAATACCTCTCCAGAGTTAAGACTGTGTATAACGCTAAAGTAAGTAAATATAATAAATGCAAGTTTAGATTGAATGTTAATTTACATATATTTTTACAGCTATTTAGCACATGGCGATTGTGTACAAAAAAATGCATTGTTTTATGCAATTGATGTTTCAACTATTCACCAAATCATTCCAGACTAGGTTTCAGTTTAGAAAGCAGAAACTCGTATTCTTTGATTTTTAGGTATGTTCAACGCAAACTCAATATTTAGGGTTAATTTTTTTACGATTGGCTCTTCTTACATCACTAACCCTCTCTGGTGATTTTTGCGCATGCGCAAAAAAAAAATCGGTGGTTGTAGACAGGGCATTAGGGCATAGGGAGAATGTACATAAGCGCTGCGCTACGCTGCGCTGCGCTACGCTGTCGCATTAATTATTTGTAGACCTCGTCGCTGATTGGCTAATATTTAAATGTTAGCCAATCAGCGACGTTGTCTACAAGTAATCAATGCGACAGCATAGCGCAACTCAGCGTAGCGTAGCGCAGCGCTTATGTACATTCTCCCTTATATACATTGCCCCTAATGTGGACTCGCTCTAAATTTTACATGTAAATCAATACACGTTTCCTTTTTTGAATTATTGTCATTACGTTTATATAACTGTAATATAGTCACTTTTACAAATAATCAATCGTTTTATTTAGATTATCTTTGTCCTGGAGGTTATGATTTTTAAAGTACTTTAATAAAACGGCGTTACTATATGTACGACAGATTTGTCTACCGCGACAAAAATACTCATCGTTTCAGTAACGAGAATTTTGATATAACAGGCAAAAAAATAGTTTCCACACAAGAATATTATTTCTTTAGTCAATTATCAAAAATTGTCAAAATTTCCAAGTGTCCTTTCATGTTTTAATATGTATATCGTACATTTTGAGGTTTGGAAATCTGTCGTACAAATAACGTTTTTAACACATCCATCGTAAAGTTCGTACTTTACTATCGTGTACTTTTCACAAGAAAATAGTTTCCACACAAGAAGGAATATTATTTCTTTAGTCAATTACCAATACCTAATTGCCAAAATTTATGTAATTTTAAAAATTTTCAAGTATCCTTTCATCTATTAATACATGTTGTACATTTTTTGAGGTTAGGAAATCTGTCGTACATATAACAACGGCCTAATAAAAATGGCACCCCCATGCAATGACATAATTGAAGATATAGAAGATTTGATTTCTTCACAAGATATAACACCTAAAGAAAGATATAGTTATAAGAAAACTATAATAACTGTAAAAAGAAAAAAAAAAGAGGAGTTAATACTGCCAGAGTTACAAACATATTCAAGCATTATTCCAGGAACTCAAACAATATATGTTAAGACATGGGGATGTACACATAATACATCGGATAGTGAATATATGGCTGGGCAGCTTGCTGAATATGGTTATAATATCACTGAGGACAAATATATAGCTGATTTGTGGCTCTTAAATTCATGTACAGTTAAAGGTCCTGCAGAAGAACATTTTAAAAATGAAATAGAAGCTGGAAGAAAACTTGGAAAACATCTTGTGGTTGCTGGGTAAGTTTATTATCTAAATATTTTATCAAGTAACTATTACATTATAATTTTAATTTGGATACATTTTTTATCTTTAGCTGTGTACCACAAGGAGCTCCAAGATCTAATTTTATACAAGGTTTGAGTGTTATTGGAGTACACCAAATTGACAGAGTAGTTGAAGTTGTCGAAGAAACATTGAAAGGTAACACTGTTAAATTTTTAAGTAAAAAAAAAGAAGCAGGAAGAAAAATCGGAGGTGCATCGCTTTCTTTACCAAAAGTTAGAAGAAATCCACTTATTGAAATTATAGCTATAAACACAGGTTGCCTTAATCAATGTACATATTGTAAGACAAAACATGCAAGAGGTGAACTTGGCAGTTATAAACCTGAACAAATTATTGAACGTGCTGAACAAGCTTTTAAAGAAGGTGTTAGTGAACTTTGGCTGACATCTGAAGATACTGGAGCATATGGAAGAGACATAGGAACAAATTTACCAGAATTACTTTGGAAACTGGTTGAAGTTATACCTGATGGTTGTCGAATGAGGATTGGAATGACAAATCCACCTTATATTTTAGAGCATTTGGAAGAAATTTGTAAAATTTTACAACATCCAAAAATTTACAGTTTTCTTCATGTACCGGTTCAATCTGGTAGTGATCAAATTCTTTCATACATGAGAAGAGAGTATACAAGAGCTGATTTTGAATATATTGTTGATTTTCTTAAGGAAAGAATTCCACGAATAACCATTGCAACAGATATTATTTGTGGTTTCCCGATGGAAAGTGAAGAGGATTTTGAAGATACAGTCAATTTATGCAAAAAATATAAATTCCCCAGTTTATTTATAAACCAATTTTTTCCAAGACCAGGAACACCAGCTGCTATAATGACTCAGGTGCCTATCAAAGAAATAAAAAAGAGAACAAAATTATTGTCCCAGTTTTTTCAATCATATCATCCTTACGATCATGAAATTGGTGAAGTCCAAGATGTTCTTGTTACAGAAGTAGCTCATGATAAAATACATTTTGTTGCTCATAATTGTTATTATGAACAAGTTCTAGTTCCTATGAAAGAAGAATATATGGGAAAAATAATAACAGTGAAGATTATATCAGCTTCAAAACATTCAATGAAAGGAGAACCTTTGCAAAAAGGGTGTTCTTTAGTGTTAAAATTGCTATTAAAAAAGAAATTAGTATTTGGACTATATCCAGGACTAAAAACAAGCAAGATACATATAATTATTATAGTAACCATTTTTATCTTTATCATGATAAGACTACTGTGGAAATTTTTCTTATTTTAAATAAATTTATTTAAAGTAAACTTTATATTAATATTTTATGATTGGCTCTTGCTAAACGTAAGTCAGGAGTGCAATATATAGGTATACAATCTGCCGTACAAATAAGGAAATCCTAACCTTTAATTTTCTTAAGAAGAAAAAAATAGTCAAGGATTTACCTTTGACTAAAAAAATAATAGTCCCATGTCAGACTTTCAAAACAGAGGTTTTTACATGTCTTTAAGCATTTTATTTTGTTATTTGTACATCAGATCTGACATACGTTTAGCAGAGGCATTTATGATTTTCCAAATTCATTTTTAGATCTTCAACAAATAAAATAAATCATTAGCTTAATATTTCTAATAGGTTTGATTTCAGAGGTGAAATTTAGATATCTTAATAATGTTATATTAGATGAAGTTTATATTTTTTCAATACTAAAACAAAAACCATGTTCGAAATGAAAACATAATATATATTTCTTTTAAGTCATCTTTTAAATATTAATGTTAACCCTTGATCTGACCTTCACTTGGGAGCTATTATGTGGCATCTAACGGTTGAGGTATGTAATACAATTCACATTACTTAATGTAATACTAGAAATACTTTTTTTTAACAGAGTACACGAAACTCATTTTTTTGTACTTCATTTGCATGTGCAAAGTGCTTGTTTTATACACTATAAATGAAGAACGTCACATGCGATAAAAAATTTTTACAAAATCAGGAAAATAAGGTCTTAATTTTATTAGAAGTTTGAGCTTACTGTACATAGCAAAATTTTATCTTATTAAAGAAATTCTTGTTTTTAGATTAAATTTTTCAAAGTTTTCAATAAATATTGAAAAGTTATAAACTTAAAAAATACATATGAAAAAATAGTTTAAGTAAAGTTAAAAGTTTAAGCTTATGAGTGTCAAACTCTATTAAAACATTCAAATTTAATGCCTTAATATAATTACTAACTGAATAATATAAAAATGATATAATTTCTTTTATTACCATCTCTACTATAATGGCCATTTTATAGCCTGAAAAGCAGGGCAAAAGTGGCGTCTGATTCTCTCTTTTACTTTATGTTTGTGGTGAATTTGGTTAAAACTAAAAAAATTATAACACATAAATACAAAATAACTTTTCAAATCTATAAAGTAGCCGTAGTGGCAATGGGAATAATACATATAGTACTTTATGTACTATATTTAACACGGGACTAAAGTCGATCATTCTCTTGGGTGATCACTGCCCTCACTTCGCTACGCTCGCTCGGGTGAACTCACCCATGGGAATAATCTATGACTTTAGTCTCTTGTTACATAATGTACTATTATATATATGCCGTCTTTCATTTGAGCCTCATATATTCGATGTCGTGGCCAACACATCAAAACTAGTAGATTTCATTGGGAGAACCACAGCTGATTTTCTCTCGCGATACTCAATTTTACATCTATACAAATCCCTTGTAATTCCTACCGTCACCTTATACTGCTCTGCTATCTGGTCTCCTTAGACTCAACAATCATTCTCCCTGACTGAAGTCGATTCAGTATAAATTATTGCGCAATATCTGCACAAATTGTCCAATGAGTTGCGACGGTGTATACATTTTCTTTGATTTTACAATAATTTGTTTTCAAAAACATACTTAACCATTATAGTCACAAAGAATCATATCACATATAAAGTCCAGCAGTTTCTTAAAATTTTAATTTTTTAATATTATAAATTTTTTCCTTACTTTTGGTATTTTTTTTAAATTTCTTATTTCAAATATAATAAAATAACTAAATAAATAAAGCATCAGTACTCTAAAAGAGCCCTAAACATAGGTTTGTCAAAATATAAAATCAATAAACTTTGAAGTTTTTTATTAAGGGATTCTCAATCGTTCATCAGACCAAATACTTTCTAGATTTAAATTCTCTACTATAAACCGTCGGATAAGATTGGAAATACCAGCCCAGATGGCAAAGACAATTCTTAAAAAACTCAAAAAGACTTCGTGAGTATTCGTTTGAATTCGCAAACTATTAATAATTTCTTCGGAAAGTATTCATTATTTATTCTTTAAGAGACCATCCCTGCTAAAAAAAATCAGGTGCGATCTCAGCTGTGAAATCACCTGCGATCTCAGATGCGATCTCAGCTGCGAAGTCAGATGTGAATTTGGCCCCATTTCGCATCTGATTTCGCAGCTGAGATCGCATCTGATTTCGCATCTGAGATCGCAGGTAATTTCACAACTGTTTTCGCAGCTGAGTTCGCAACTGAGTTCATTGTTAATATATTATAAAACTCTTATTTCGGGCAAAGAAGATAGACCTTAATAGAAGCGCAAAGTCCCATGGCAAACTGAGGCACCCCAAGCCTTAGTTAGTACCCCAACGGGCAGGCGGCGCGTCGATCTTTTTTCTCACTAGTCACTAGAACGTAGAACCGCACCGGACCGTCGGTAAATAGTAACAAAGGTGTTGGTAATTTACCAGCGGTGAGAGCACATTGTATGTTATAGTTAAAATGTCATCGAAAGTCCGTAATACCATCCACCCTCAATTCATTAAAACAATCTTAAACCAAATTCTAATCACAACCAAAACCCTAAACCCAAATGGGGGAACAACTTAAATATAATCTATTTGCATAGTATCTTAACCGAAGCGTTAGCGTAGTGGTTACAATGTTTGATTTTGATGCTGCGGTCCTTGGTTCGATTCTCTTTTACCCCATTTAATTTTTTTTTTATTTTTACTTAACATATTCTTTATTTTAAACACATGTATTTAAATGCGTTGATTCAATAAATTATTATTTCTGATACATGCAATAAATATTTTAGTATTTTTCTATTTTAATATTTAAAAACTTCCCTTACCTTTCTTTTCTAATATTAAAAAACAATTTAATTTCGAGATAAAATATAAGCAAATGTTAGTTATAAAATTATATTTATAAAATTATATAAAGTTTATTGGAATAATTGAAAAACAATTATTCTTACATTGTTAAAATGTGTCATTTTGATTTTATTAATGAGAAATTTTAGTTGTATAAATATAGATTATGGAATGAAAATAAAATTTTTTATTTGAAAATATTGCCTAAAGTATAATCAAATAAAGATTATCAGTTAATATGCAGTTAATGTTTAATTATATGTTTCTTGTAATTGTAGAGAACAACATTTTAATATAAGTTTTAAATTGTCATCTATTAAAGAGCGGGAAAGCGCGAACCAATGTTCGCGCGTAAATGTTTTTCTATAGTATATTTTTCAACCGCCACTCTCTGTTCATTTGTCAACATTGTATATACACAAGACCAGAAAGCGCGATTGCGCGGTAAAAACATTAGTTCGCTTGTGATATTGCGGTTAACAGGTGCATTTTATTCTTCTTGCTTAGAAAAGGAAGTGCATGAATACTAATTTTAATATTAAATCATTGTAGTGAGTTTATTTAACTATATTTAACGGGTATTTAAATGTTAATAATTAGATCGGGAGTGTTTATTTTCTATTTATTTATTTTTGTTTTCTTTCGAAGATGTAGTTAATAATTTTGCGCGAATTAGTTTATAAAATTGTTTGAACGAACCCATATTTTTAATAATGTTAAATGGATAACAAAAGATTATATAGGGATAAAGGTAGTGTAAATAAGCGAGTTAGAGTAGAAACTGCGCCTAAGCCTAATAAAAAATTATTAAAACTGAAATGTTAAGCATGTTGCATGTTACTTGTAAATAGCTTTCAAAATAATTTTAATTTATTATGAATTAAGCAGTTAACTGGTAGACTTTTTCCAATTTTCGTGACAAAACTGGTACGAGCAAATGAAAATTAAATTTGAATTTTATTAAAGATACTCTATTTTTCATTTTGACTATTTATGTAAATAGATATATCAGAATTGGCACGATTTTTTTGTATATAATTATATGATACCAGTTAACCAGTTTAATTAAAAGATAAAAGACGACTTATTTATTATAAAAAAGTCCTGTGTTTTTATTATATTATTAACATTAAAGTAATTTGCTATAAATTATTTATTAATATTTAATCTGTGCAAAGTTGTCTTTTATTTTTTTAAAACAGTTTTAGTCTGCATGAAAAAATTTCCTATTTTATCCACTACCTATCATTTCCTTCCGATCCTCAAATCCCTTTCTGATGGATCACAATCTGCTACCTTCCCGCTTGGCTTCCATCGAGTGATATCAGTTATATGGAAAATTTTACGTATAATTTACACACTATTATATTATTAAACTATAATGTAACTGGTATTAGCTGAAGGCAGAACTTAATTTTGTATGTACATATATATAATTTTGTTTTAATTATCTTAGAATTTTTACTTAAAAACTTCGATTTTTGTAACAATAAGTAATGAAAACATTGTATTGATTTTTAAATTTTTAAATATTAAAAAGATAATAATATTATTTGATTACATCAGAAATTATAATTTATTTATCAAGGAAATTAAAAAAGTAATAATACTTTTCTGTAAACTCCAATTAATATCTAAATTGTAAATAATATATATTACCAATTAAAATAAATGAATGTGTTAAAAATTCGTTTTTAATATAAGTAAAATAATTTCAATGGATTTTTGCGAAAATTATTTTTAAATGTTAAAAAGTAAAAAATATAATATAGTTATTGCATGTATCAGAAATAATAATTTTTTGAATCAACGTTTAAATACATGTGTTTAAAAAAAAAATGAATGGGGCAAAAGAGAATCGAACCAAGGACCGCAGCATCAAAATCAAACGTTGTAACCACTACGCTAACGCTTCGGTTGAGATAGTATGCACATAGATTATATTTAAGTTGTTCCCCCATTTGGGTTTAGGGTTTTGGTTGTGATTAGAATTTGGTTTAAGATTGTTTTAATGAATTGAGGGTGGATGGTATTACGGACTTTCGATGACATTTTAACTATAACATACAATGTGCTCTCACCGCTGGTAAATTACCAACACCTTTGCTACTATTTACCGACGGTCCGGTGCGGTTCTACGTTCTAGTGACTAGTGAGAAAAAAGATCGACGTGCCGCCTGCCCGTTGGGGTACTAACTAAGGCTTGGGGTGCCTCAGTTTGCCATGGGACTTTGCGCTTCTATTAAGGTCTATCTTCTTTGTTTCGGGGACTAAAGAGGTGTGTTCGTGGCGCCGCCGTTAGGCGGCGCCATGCTAGCATTGCACGCAGGTAAAAAGGAACCTTGTGCAGTGTTGGGCAAACGATTGTGCAAAAGTGCCACGAGCTATCGAACGACGGAAGCGCGCCGTGGCAAACAGCGGCGAAGCCGCGAAACTCGCTGCCACAGTGTTACGAACCCAGTGGCCATAAACTAAAGTCTTTAATATAGAGCGGCAAGCGAATGAAATATTTGACAGATGAAATTCTAGAATGGCCCTAGGGTTTTATATAGGTAGTGGGATCGTCGTCCAATTAAGTACAAAAGTACAAATAGCACAAGAAATAAATTTATTACACTTTCTCAAATTATAAATTAAATGACATAAATTGTTATTTTATAGTTGAATTTTGATTTAAAGGCTACGCTATCGTCTTATGCACAAATATAAATTTAAATAAAATTAATCAAAGATATAATTGATGTTACATTCGTGGATGGTATTAGTTATTACATAAAATTATTAATTATTAACTGGTTAACTTAAAATCTTATCTATCTTTTACTAGATGCTATGTAAAAGTACGAAAATTAATATAAAAGTTAATTGAATGAATTGAATTTGTTATTGCGATTCAAGATCCTTAATTGAAATTAATAAAGAGAATTTATTACGTATTTATATTAAGTAATCTTACTAATCTTATATCTTAAATTCTCAAAGACTTATCTACCTTATTATGCTATCAAAATACAGAGTTAATTGATTTATACTTTAAATTATTTATCCTTGAATTTAGATATTATGATTTGAAATATTTAAAATAAAGCCTAATTTATATTAATTGATCTTAATAATTTTAATAATCTTAACTTCTTAAAATCGTATCTAATTCGTTATTCTTTAGAACACAGAGTTAAATATAAAGAGTGAATTAATTTGTAAATTATCTATCTTTAAATTCGCTATTATGACTTGAATCTCTTAATCGACTTAATGACGAGACGATTTGCAAATATATATATATATATTTATATGTTATCTGATTTATCCGTCGGATTCGGTGTTGATTGGGGCTCTTCCTTCGATATGGACGGCCGTGGACCCAACTTCAATCACCCGTTGTCCTGGTATTCACCCTGAAGTCCCAAGGAAAACCACAGCCTCAAAAACATTGGGCAGGACAGCTCCTCTCCCTCCTCTGATTGGTGAGGTTGTTGATCCTTTTGTTGTTGTTAACTTGTTGTTGTTGAATGCAGTTGACCTGTCGAAAGATCGTCGAAGTAATTGAAACTGGTTGATGACTCGTTGAAACTTCTCGAAACTCGTCCAAACTCGTTGAAACTGGTTAAAGCTCGTTCAAACTTGTTGAAACTCGTTGAAGATTGTTGAAACTTGTTAATACTTGTTAACAGTTAACACTTGATGAAAACTGTTGAAACTTGATATAAAATCGTTGAAAATGCGTTGATCTTGATATAACTATATATATTCAGCGTAATTCTTGAAGATACGTGGGTGCTGATAGCTACAAGATTGGATTATTTCTCTAAGCGAGACTGCCCGTCGATGTGCTGGGCTCCCTTTTATATGGTGAGCGCGGACCTGAAAGCCGTTGAGGATGATCCCTCTCCCCCTGGTGGCGAAAACTTGAATACATCTATCGCCTGTGGAAGTGCTGTAGGACCTCAAAATCTGAAAGGAGGCTCCGCCCCCTTCTTCTGTGGTAGGAGATACTGCTCCTCTCATTGGTTCCCCTATTGGCCGGTTACCTATTACGTAATTTCATGGAATTGTTTACTACCTAGGGGTTCTTGGAATAAAATGTCCGTTAGAATACTCTGCAACAGATTGTCATGTATGTTAGATTACGTTTAATGACGTATTATTAATAATAATATTAATCAACATATTATGCAACTTGTATCACCGGTAATTTATTGTTACTTTATTTATTTATCCGGTCTCTTCCTTATTAATCATAATGATCTCAATTTATTAGTGAAAAGTGCTCAAAACAATAAATTGTTAACTAACTGATAAACTATCACTAATAACTTTATTAATTACTCAGTTTAATTGTTTTAATTAATCTTTATTAACCTCTCAAGTTAGGTTTATATGTTATCATTATTAACTATACGTTGCATAACATTGTTGCATATTGTCTTAATTGTCTATCCAATTGCAATTATTTTTAGTATTATTTATCAGTACCATTAACATTATTAATCAATAAACCAATAGTTATGATACTATTAATTAATTGTATGTTCAAATTACGTTTTATTACACAACTCCTAATTTTCTAGTAAATACCGTTGATAATTGCATAATAATGGCTTTATTTATTTATTGCAATTGATATTAATCATTCTCGGATTGGTCGTAGTTCGTTAACTTTATAACGTTGCATGATATTATTAACCTTCAATTTGCGTTGAGCAACGTTTGGTTACTATTGTCCCGGAAAACTACTTAATTATAAACAATTGTTGTTATTACACGTCAGTACCTACAAGAATAGCCAATTATCCGGATAACTCGAGATTGTTCTTAAATTTGTTGTTAATTATCTATAATTGCGTTTTATTGTTTATCTTTAGCTCTTGTGATAAATTATTGTTATTAATATTATTAATATCCTTAGTCGGTTATGATGATTGTTGCTAATCAACTCCTTAACTATTTTTAGTTATTACATTTGTTTATTTACACAACGTTGCACAACGTTATTATCCTCCGATTATACGTCGCGCAACGTTTGCTATACAATACCGCGCATTCTTAAATAATTATAAGCTTTATATTTTAACAGTTAATTATCAGCGACGGTGATGCTCATGATTTGTTAATTATTATTATATGGTTGTTTCTTAACCTGAAATTATGACAGCGTTGCTTCTGTTATTTAAATGATTATCAGAACATCAATTATTCCCAAGATTTTAATAGCATTTGTAGTATTATTAATAATAATCTCCGTATTTGTTATAATTTTTAACCTATTATTATTATTTCCAATTATTTCCACGAATCATAAGGTTTATTCTCATGTTAGCAATACGCATGAATGAGTAGTGTAAAAGGGTTTGATCGATTGCTCCCATTGCAAAAGGGGCTTAAAGGTCGGTTTGCATCCATTTTGTATTCCAAGGAACGCTAGTTCCTTACAACAGCAGCCGCCGCGGCGGCCGCGGCGTCTGGCCGCTAGGGCAAGTTGAGTTGCAGGCTAAGTTCGATTACTCCAATTTAAAGAAATTGCAATGAACGAGTAAAGTGATGTTGATATTATGAACAATATGCAGAAACACGTCTTGAAACGATGGAGAAAATATCAGATAAGTAACCTATGCTATTATTTAAGTTATTTTGTGTATTTGGATAATCATTCAAATACTCAAAATATTCTTCGATAAATCTGAATTATTTTTCGAATAGATACTTTGTGCATTTTTTTATTTCAGAGAAGACGGTACATTCAGAATGCGAATATGCTTTGACAAAAGACATATAAATTGAAGATTACTCATTCGGACAATCAGACATCAGACATGAAGAGGACAATAACAATGTGCATTAAGTTTAGAGTTTTCAACCTTCAGATTATTAAATAATTATAAAATAGTTTTGCGGCTAGTGAACAAGAAAATATTAGAAACAAGAAGAACTAGACCTAGTAAAAAAAAGCAATCACCAAGTGCAGTTGCGATCTCAGCTGCATTTTTTATTTCAGGAGACGGTACATTCAGAATGCACATTAGACAAAGAACTATAAACTGAAGATTATTCATGAAGACAACCAGACATAAAGAGGACAATACGGATGTGCATTAAGTTTTCAGTTCTCAACCATCAGATTATTAAATAATCATTGAATAGTTTTGTGGCTAGTGCAGATAAAAATATGAGAAACAAGAAGAACAATATGTAAAAAAGAACAGTTACATAGTGCAGTTGCGTTGACTACTGCATTTTTTGTTTTAGAAGATGGTATATTAAGAATGCAAATTGATCAAAGAAGTATAAACCGAAGATTATTCATTCAGACAATCAGACATGAAGAGGACAATAAGGATGTGAATTAAGTTTACGGCTTTTCACCAACAGATTATTAAATAATTATAAAATAGTTTTATGGCTAGTGCAGAAGAAAATATTAGAAACAAGAAAAACATCATGTAAAAAAAAACAATCCCCAAGTGCCATTGCAATGTCTACTAATTACAGTGAAAAGTAATTTCATACCCTGTGCTGTGTTACAGCAGACTCGTCTACAACTTCTGGCTGGGATCAAGCTTTAATATGTAAGAACTTTTCTCTTAAAATTTTCTTTAAAATAGGTGAACGTAAATCACATGTACAATATGTACTGTGTGCACTTCATATTATGGTTAGGTACAAATACCAATATTGTTATATAGTGACTGATTAGAGTTTTATAATATGTTAATATTTGATGTATTATGATATAAAGTAACTTTTTAGGAAACTTAATTTTAAATTACAAAAACAGCATTGAAAATGCGTAGCAAATATAATACAATGTTGTGCAAATAGGTGATGGATTTCTCGTCAAGTATTTCTAAAGTGAGTTTAAAAAATACATTGAATAAAATCTATCGATCATAAACAATAAGAGATGAACTCTAAATCAAAATACCAAAAGGAGAAATCATTTAAATAAAAAAATATGCTTATTTGGTTACTTTTTATTTATTCAAGTCGCAACTGGCCACATAATTGATTTAAACTTATTGCTGATAAAAGACATTCGTTTGCAACTACTGGCTTGAGTTACAAGAGTATTCTACATTTTGTTGAAGAAGTAGGACTATAATCAGTTTAATTGAGATTGATATTATAAATTTTATTATCACTAGCACTATAATACTAATACCAAAGTGAAATCATCAATATATGTATGGTTGTGAGTCTCGCATTGCAGTTTGGCATAAATACCATTATTGTTTTAGCGACTAAGTTATGGTGATTGATAAATTAAAAGTATTTGCAACAAAAAAAATAAAATATCTCATTTATGTTGAATTACAAAACAAATGTAAGAGTATATGTAGTAAATATAATACCATAATGTCCAAGCCGATAATGAATTTCTTGCATTGTATTTCTGAAGTACGTTTAAAACATGGAATTTCATAAAATGTAATAAATGTTGTATGTCATTTCATAAATGTTATTCTAATTTTCTCTCACACCTTTTTCCAAGCATATATTTATAAACAATGACAGACTAAAAACATAAAATACCAGAAAAAGTTAATTTAATTGTCATTAAAAATATTAGATCCGTGAAACTTGTTGAAGTGTATTTACTTTGAATGTTGCTCTTAAACTCTTTGAATTAAAAAATATACTTATATTCAATCAATTTTTATTTATTCGAGTCCAACTCCCTGCAAAAACTATTTTATTAAAATAGATTCTATCCGATTAAAAAATCCAACATGAAGTAATCGTAAATCTTAATACGAAAATACCAGATTTAAAACTATTCAAATTGATTCATCTAAATCAGTTTTTATCAGAATTAATTGATATTTTTCTCACTTTATTAAATCCGATTTAATTTATATTTAAGTTTTCAATTCAAACTTTAATATGAATCAAATCGGATATAATAAGGTGAGAAAAATATCAATTAATTTTGATAAAAACTGATTTAGATGAATCAATTTTAATAGTTTTAAATCTGGTATTTTTGTATTAAGATTTCCGATTACTTCATGTTGGATTTTTTAATCGGATAGAATCTATTTTAATAAGATAGTTTTTGCAGGGCTTCCTTAGTTAGTTGTTCAAACAATATTTCCACGAAATACTCTACAATTAATAGAAATTATCTCGATAATAATTTCTCAAATCATTATATTTATTTGTAATTAATTATGTGTAGAATTAGCAATAAAAATTTTTTATTGTTATATCGTCCAAAATCATACATTTTATAACATTTTTCAACAGTTCATAATTCTTCCTAATTACACAGTGTTTAATTTTTTTAAAACAAAATCTTTCGGCTATGGGTCAAAGTTAACATCTTTTTAAATCATTTTTTTACCAGCATAAAAACTGAAAAAAATTATTTATATGTAAGTTCTACGCAGGATAGTAATATAGGAGCAGGTGACAGGCTGCAGGTAAAGTTATCCATCAAATAATTTCTAAATTTAAGTAAGGTAAATGTAACACCTAGAAACACTTCGTCAAATGTAGACCCTCGGTAGAAACACTTATATTATTTCAATATAAAAAGAAATGCTTTACACTTTTAACATAGAAGAAAAATGTTATTAATTTTAATCGGTATTTATGTATTCATAACTAAAATTGCAAACATTTCTCTTTAACATAACTAGAAGAAATAAATTATTTTATTGAGTGTTCATAGAAAATTAAAAACACGCTTCTACTTAGGCAGGAAAAGCAAGTTATACGCACAAAAGGGAAGGCGCCCAGGCAGGCTGACAATAAATTTAATATTCAAAAAATTTCTAAACCTAAGTAGGCATGAGAGGCGAGTTTGCGCATAAAATGGAGGTGCGCCCGCAGGCTGATACCAATTATCGAATAATATTAATACTGAATCGAATAATTTTTAACAATAGCTGGCGGGGAAGCAAATTCAACGCACGATAGTTAAGGTGTACAAACAGGCTACCTATATGAAGTTAGTAATCGAATTATTTCTAAACTAAAATAGGAACTGTATAATTAATTTATTATTAATAAATTATTAATTAAATAATTCTCAAACCAAAATAAGCGGGGGAAGGTAGTTCCGTGCTTGAAAGTGAAGCCACGCTGACAATTAGCTACCTATAAAATTAATAAGCAAGTAATTTTGAAACGTAAGTTGTAAATAGGGGAAGCGAGTTTGATGCAGAAAGTGGAGCAGCGCAGACGGGTTACTAAAAGAAAAAATCATAATTAGATAATTCCTATACCGAAAAAGGTGGGGGAGGAATATTCACATATTAAACTGAAAACGCGCAGACGGGCTACCTATTCAATCAAGAAGCAAGTAGTGATTTTTAAACGTAAGTAGGCAGGAAAACCGCGTTCGACGCTGTAAACTGGAACCGCGCAGACGGGCTATTATTAATAATATTAATAATTTAATAATACTTAAAGCAAAACAGGCGGCGGATGCCAGTTTCGTACCTGAAAGTGGAGGCACGCAGTTTGACGCAGAAAATTGGAGGCGCGCAGTCGGGCGAATAATAAGATTATCATTCAAATATAACTAGTTCTTAGCCAAAAAGGGCGCGGCACCGAAATTTACACACAAAAGTAAGGACGCAATGACGAACTATCTATAAAATTCATCAGTAAATAATATTTAAACGTAAGTCGGTAGGGGTAACGAGTTTGACGCAAAAAGTGGAGCATCCCATCGGGATATTAATGCTAAAATTAATAATTAAATAATTACTAAACCAAAATAGGGTGAGAAATGAATTTCCACATTTTAAACTGGAAACACGTAGACGGACAACTCATGTAATTGAGAGGCGTAAGTAGTTTTAAATCTAGGTAGGCAGTGGCAGCTAGTTCGACGTAGTACAGTGGAGCAGTACAAATGAGCTATGAATAATGAAATTAATAATTAAATAAATTTTAAATCAAAGAAGGCGGGGATTCCAGTTCCGTGCTTAAACATAAAACCCATACAGCATGAAAGAAAACTGAAATAATTACATGAAATAATTCATGAATTAATACATTGAAATGATTTAGAAAGAATTTTAAAAGGAAAAAAAATTAATTTTAAATTAATTTTTAAAATAATATATGGAATCCTTACAAAATACTTTCAAAAATCTTCCAAAAAAATAAAAAAAGTGTTACCAAAAAATAATTACACGAATTAATTCTGAAAGGACATTGAAAAGATTTTTTGAAAGAATACATAAAATAATTTCGAAATTATTGCAAGTATTCTTTCATGCAATAATTCAGAAATAATTTCAGAAAGATACAAATTAATCATTCACAAAAATAATTCAATATCTATTCAAAAATCTTACATGAATTATTTCATGAAATCTTCTGGGAAACTCGTGTGAATTAATACAAGAAATAATTTTGAATTCTTTTGAAAATGATTTTTAGAATAAAATTTTTTAAAACAAAATAGCAAAAAAAATAATTACACGAATTAATTCTGAAAGGACTTTGAAAAGATTTTTTGAAAGAATACATAAAATAACTTCGAAATTATTGCAAGTATTCTTTCATGCAATAATTCAGAAATAATTTCAGAAAGATACAAATTAATCATTCACAAAAATAATTCAGTATCTATTCAAAAATCTTACATGAATTATTTCATGAAATCTTTTGGGAAACTCGTCTGAATTAATACAAGAAATAATTTTGAATTCTTTTGAAAAAGATTTTTAAAATAAAATTTTTTAAAACAAAATAGCAAAAAAAATAATTACACGAATTAATTCTGAAAGGACTTTGAAAAGATTTTTTGAAAGAATACATAAAAAAATTTCGAAATTATTGCAAGTATTCTTTCATGCAATAATTCAGAAATAATTTCAGTAAGATACAAATTAATCATTCACAAAAATAATTCAATATCTATTCAAAAATCTTACATGAATTATTTCATGAAATCTTCTGGGAAACTCGTGTGAATTAATACAAGAAATAATTTTGAATTCTTTTGAAAAAGATTTTTAGAATAAAATTTTTTAAAACAAAATAGCAAAAAAAATAATTACACGAATTAATTCTGAAAGGACTTTGAAAAGATTTTTATAATAAAATTTTTTAAAACAAAATAGCAAAAAAAATAATTACACGAATTAATTCTGAAAGGACTTTGAAAAGATTTTTTGAAAGAATACATAAAATAATTTCGAAACAATTGCAAGTATTCTTTCATGCAATAATTCAGAAATAATTTCAGAAAGATACAAATTAATCATTCACAAAAATAATTCAGTATCTATTCAAAAATCTTACATGAATTATTTCATGAAATCTTCTGGGAAACTCGTCTGTATTAATACAAGAAATAATTTTGAATTCTTTTGAAAAAGATTTTTAAAATAAAATTTTTTAAAACAAAATAGCAAAAAAAATAATTACACGAATTAATTCTGAAAGGACTTTGAAAAGATTTTTTGAAAGAATACATAAAATAATTTCGAAATTATTGCAAGTATTCTTTCATGCAATAATTCAGAAATAATTTCAGAAAGATACAAATTAATCATTCACAAAAATAATTCAATATCTATTCAAAAATCTTACATGAATTATTTCATGAAATCTTCTGGGAAACTCGTGTGAATTAATACAAGAAATAATTTTGAATTCTTTTGAAAAAGATTTTTAAAATAAAATTGTTTAAAACAAAATAGCAAAAAAAATAATTACACGAATTAATACTGAAAGGACTTTGAAAAGATTTTTTGAAAGAATACATAAAATAATTTCGAAATTATTGCAAGTATTCTTTCATGCAATAATTCAGAAATAATTTCAGAAAGATACAAATTAATCATTCACAAAAATAATTCAATATCTATTCAAAAATCTTACATGAATTATTACATGAAATCTTCTGGGAAACTCGTGTGAATTAATACAAGAAATAATTTTGAATTGTTTTGAAAAAGATTTTTAGAATAAAATTTTTTAAAACAAAATAGCAAAAAAAAATAATTACACGAATTAATTCTGAAAGGACTTTGAAAAGATTTTTAGAATAAAATTTTTTAAAACAAAATAGCAAAAAAAATAATTACACGAATTAATTCTGAAAGGACTTTGAAAAGATTTTTTGAAAGAATACATAAAATAATTTCGAAATTATTGCAAGTATTCTTTCATGCAATAATTCAGAAATAATTTTAGAAAGATACAAATTAATCATTCACAAAAATAATTCAGTATCTATTCAAAAATCTTACATGAATTATTTGATGAAATCTTCTGGGAAACTCGTGTGAATTAATAGATTTTTTTAAAGAAAACATAACAATTCAGCAATCATGTCAAGAATTATATCACGAAATAATTCAGAAATAATTTCAGAATGATAAAAATTAATCATTCACAAAGATAATTCAATATCTATTGAAAATAATTTCATGAATTATATCATTATATGTTGCGGAAACTCACGTGAATTAATACAAGAAATAATTTAGAATTGGTTTGAAAAAGATTGTTACAATAAAATTTTTTAAAACACAATAGCAAAAGATATTTACACGAATACTTCCTGAAAGAACCTTGAAAAGATTTTTTGAAAGAAAACATAAAATAGTTCAGAAATTATTGCAAGTATTCAACACGAAAAGGGCAGCGTCCGTATATAAGAGGCATCGTATAATGTATTTATTTTGTTTTTAATTCGAATTTGTTTCAATCAAATAAGTCCTAATTAATACAATATTTAATAAACAAAACTTGCTAAATAAGTATATACTAATTAAACAAAGTTAATATTAAAAAATAAAGAAATATTAGAAATAAATATTCTAATTTATTTTGTCAGTCATTTTGCACTATATAATGAAAAAAATGAAATGATTGGATAATGATCGGATTTAGTCGTCCATTGTTTTCTACATTCGTATGATCCTATTAAAGAACGTATTAAAATGTGTGGGGGTATATAATTTTTCGTTTTTGTGAACTAAGATAGATTGAAACATTTACTAATTGCGAAAAATATTAATTTGAAAAGTTAATGTAAGAATATAAAAACTTAAAATAAAAGGAAAAAAAACATTTAAAGATGAATAATATAGGTACTTAAAATAAGCAATATTTTTTATTATTATTCATAATAGTATTCTTTCAGTATGACAATGTTTAGAAGTCCCCTCAAAATCGACAGAAATATTATTTATACGTCTGCCAAGAGTAAAGAGCCTTTGACTCTAAAAGTTGATTCTAAATTGAAAACACTACAAATAATAATAACGTCGGTAAGGTAGAGCTCATTCTATTCATCTCTGCATTATATGCAATTATCATTTTTTTATTTTTATCGAATTTCGGGAAAAGAGCTCTTTATTGCCCTTCGTAATGACAAAAATACACTATGTGTAAATTTTCAAGTTATTGCTCGTTATAGATTTTACAGGAAACGGGTTGAAAAATTTTCTACCAGTTTTTTATGAAAAATAATGAACAGAATCTCTGAAAAATTTACAGGTGTATTATTTATGCAATTACGGAGTGCAGTGAAGAGCTTCATTCATCAAAAGTTGAATCTAAGATCAAAAAAATGTAAAAACTCATAACGTCGGTAAGGAAGAGCTCCCTTTATACACACACATTTCACATCGACTTAATACAATATTTAATAAACTAAAAGTATTAAATAACTATGAATTAATTGATCAAAGTTAATATTAAAAAATAAAGTAATATTAAGAATAAATTTTCTAATGTATCGTATCACTCATATTGCAGTATATAATGAAAAAATGAAATGATCTAACAAGCGAGCGATAGCGTAATGGATAGCGTATTTGCGTAGTACCCAAGCGACCCGGGTTCGAATCTCCATCATGTAAAAAATTTTTCTGCGTTTTTTTTCTGCGATAAAATAGTGTAAAATTATTAACAATGTAAATATATGTAAAAATAGTTAGAATATTATTTAAATAATATTCTAAATTATAAAAATGTACCTTCAAATACGGGATTATATATATACCCTTCGAAATTTATTGTTAGTAATATTTACTAAATATTTTCTAATTAATTCACAATATTTATTCCTGAATCCTTCCAAAAATCTTTCATTGAAAGGATTCTGCAATAATACATGATTTTATAACCTTCGAAATTTTTTGTTAGTAATATTTCCATTATATTTTCGAATTAATTCACAAAATTAATTCCTGAATCCTTTCAGACATCCTTCATTGGAAGGATTCTGTAATAATACGGGATTTATCCTCTTCAAATTTCTTGTTAGTAATATTTCCATAATATTTTCTAATTAATTCACAATATTAATTCCTGAATCCTTTCATACATCTTTCATTGAAAGGATTCAGGAATTAATTTTGTGAATTAATTCGAAAATATTATGGAAATATTACTAAAAAGAAATTTCAAAGAGTATAAATAACGTATTATTGCAGAATCCTTCAATGAAAGATGTCTGAAAGGATTCAGAATTAATTTTGTGAATTAATTCGAAAATATTATGGAAATATTACTAAAAAGAAATTTCGAACAGTATAAATCACGTATTATTACAGAATCCTTTCAATGAAAGATGTCTGAAAGGATTCAGGAATTAATTCACAAATTAATTCCTGAATCCTTTGAGACATCTTTCATTGGAAGGATTCTGTAATAATACGGGATTTATCCGTCTTCCAAATTTCTTGTTAGTAATATTTTCATAATATTTTCGAATTAATTCACAAAATTAATTCCTGAATCCTTTCAGACATCTTTCATTGAAAGGATTCTGCAATAATATGTGATATTAATTCTGAAAGGATTCTGAAAGATTCTTTCAGAAATCATTCAGTGAAAGGATTCTGTAATGATGCTATGTCCGGGGTATTTTCCTTTCAGAATTATTTCAGGAAATAATTTTGAAATATCTTTTAGTAACCTTTTGGTAATAATCCATGAATCCTTTCAGAAATCTTCTATTGAATAAATTTTGCAATGATATTATAAATTATTTTTGAATTATTCCATTGAATTAATTCTGAAAGGAAAATACCCCGGACATAGCATTATTACAGAATCCTTTCACTGAATGATTTCTGAAAGAATAAAATTATTTCATGCATTCTTTCAGAATCCTTTCGGAATTAATACATGCTGTGTGGGAAGCACACAGATCGGCTACCTATAAAATGAATAAGCAAATAATTATTAAACATATGTACGTAGAGGAATCGAATTTGACGCAGAAATTGGAGCAGCGCAGACGGGCTAATAAAAAATGAATAATTCAATAATTCCTAAACTCAAATAGGAGGGGGAAGCGATTTCCGTGCTTGTAAGCGAAGGCACGCAGACAGGCTACCTATAATATTAATGCGCGAAATAATTTGTAAACGTATATGTAGGTAGAGGAAGGAAGTTTGACGCAGAAAGTGCAGCAGCACAACCGGGCGAGTAAAAAAATTAATAATTAAATAATTACTAAACCAAAATAGGCTGGAGAAGGAATTCTCACATTGTAAACTGAAAACGCGTAGATGGGCAACCTATGAAATTGAGGAGGAAGATAGTTACAAATCTAAGTAGGGAGTGGCAGCCAATTCAACGCAATGAAGTGGAACAGCGTCTTAAACGAGCTATGAATAATAAAATTAATAATTTGAGAATTTTTAAACCAAACCAGGCGGGGGATGCGAGTTCCGTGCTTGAAAGTGAAGGCACGCAGACAGGCTGCCTATATTAAATTAATGCGCGAAATAATTTTTAAATGTACGTATAGGTAGAGGAAATGAGTTTTACGCAGAAAGTGGAGCAGCGCAGACGGGCTAATAAAATAGTACATTACGATACATATGACCTAGGTAGCACTTTGTTACACTGGGTGAGTTAGAGCCCGAGCGTAGCGAGGATCCTAATTACGCCGTGCCAGAGTGATACTTAGGTCACAAGTATCGTATAGAATTTTATAGCACTGCCTACCTAAGCACGCTGCCACGCCTATCTATGTCCGCAGTTGTCCTTTGTTGCACCCTGAGGTTGCAACAAAGAAGAAATTCCTTCCCCAGCCTATTTTGTTTTGGTAATTATTTAATTATCAATTTTTTATTAGCCCGTCTCCGCTGCTCCACTTTCTGCAAAAAAACTCGTTTCCTCTACCTACCTACATTTAAAAATTATTTCGCGCATTAATTTAATAAGCAGCCTGTCTGCGTGCCTTCACTTTCAAGCACGGAACTCGCATTCCCCGCCTGGATTGGTTTAAGAACTCTCAAATTATTAATTTTATTATCCGTAGCTCGTCTACGCTGCTCCACTTCATTTCGACGAATTGGCTGCCACACTACCTACGTAGATTTGAAACTATATATCTTGCTCCTCAATTGCATAGGTTACCCGTCTGCGCGTTTGCATTAAAAAATGTATGGAAATTCCATCCTCCGCCTTTTTTGGTTTAGGACTCATTTAATTATTTATTTTTTTTATTAGTCCGTCTGCGCTGCTCCATTTTCTGCATCAAACTCGATCGCTTCCCAACCTACATACGTATAGAAATTGCTTCCTGCATTAATATTTAGGTAGTCTGTCTGCGTGCCTTCACTTACAAGATACGAAACCCGCACCCGCCTAGTTTGATTTCAGAATTGTTTAATTATTAATTATATTATTCATCGCTCGTCTGCGCTGCTCCACTTCAATGCGTCGGAGTGGCTGCTACTGTAAACTTAGACTTTAAACTCTCTTGTTTCTCAATTGCATAGGTTCCTTATCTACGCGTTTTCGGTTTACAATGTAGAAATTCCTTCCGCAACCCATTTTGACTTAGTAATTATTTCATTAACAATTTTTTATTAGCCCGACTGCGCTGCTGCACTTTCGGTGTCACACTCGTTCCCCTACCTATATATGTTAAGAAATGGCTTCCTGCATTAATTTTATACGTTGCTCATCTACGCGTTTTCAGTTTACAATGTGAAATTTCCTTCCCTAGCCTATTTTGGTTTAGTCATTATTCAGGAATGCTACTCTCTTTTTTTTTTTATTTAAGAGGAATAGAAGAAAATTATAACAAAAAAGGGGAAGATTTTCATGAAAAGGGGAAAACTGAATCAGTCAATTAGGCGTTTAATAAAGAAAATTGCAGGCGGGAGATGCGGGTTCCACGCGTATACGGGAGCGTGTCAGACGTGAATACATGGCAAAATAATTATTCAAATAATTCTTAACCCAAAGTAAGCGGGGGGTGCGAGTTCCACATGTACACGAGAGCGCGAGAGACGTGTATATATGGCAAAATAATTATTTAAATAATTATTAACTCCAAGCAGGTGGGGGATGCGAGTTCCACGCGTATACGGGACGGCGTCAGACATGCATTCAAGTCAAATTAATTATTCAAATAATTCTTAACACAAAGTAAGCAGGGGGTGCGAGTTCCACGCGTATACGGGAGGGCATCAGACGTGTCTACATGGCAAAATAATTATTTAAATAATTCTTAAACCAAGCAGACGGGGGATGCGAGTTCCACGCCTTTACGGGTCGGCGTCAGACATGCATTCAAGTCAAAATAATTATTTAAATAATTCCTAACCCCAAGTAGCGGGCGATGCGAGTTCCACGCGTATACGGGAGCGTGTCAGACGTGAATACATGGCAAAATAATTATTCAAATAATTCTTAACCCAAAGTAAGCGGGGGATGCAATTTCCACATGTACACGAGAGCGTGACAGACGAGTATATATGGCAAAATAATTATTTAAATAATTATTAACCCCAAGCAGGTGGGGGACGCGAGTTCTACGCGTATATGGGAGCGTGTCAGACGTGTATACATGGCAAAATAATTATTCAAATAATTCTTAACTCAAAGTAAGTGGGGGATGCGAGTTCTACATGTTTACGGGAGCGCGACAGACGTGTATACGTGGCAAAATAATTATTCAAATAATTCGTAACCCCAAGTCGACGGGGGATGCGTGTTCCACATGAATACGGGAATAAGGCAGACGTGTATACATGGCAAAATAATTATTTAAATAATTCTTAACTCCAAGTAGGCGGCGGATGCATCATTCGCGTGGAATTCGCAACTTCCGCCTACATATGGTTAAGAATTACGCGAATAATTATTTTGCCTTGTATGCACGTCTCACACGTTCCCGCATACGCGAGGAACTCCCCCCCCCTCCCCGCCGCCCGCCTACTTGTGGTTAGGAATTATTTAAATAATTATTTTGCCTTGTATGCACGACTGACGCGCTCCCGTATACGCGTGATACTCGCATCCCTCGCCTACGATTTTCTATTAAACGTCCCACGTAAAAAAATTTACTATGGCCAAAATATTGGACATAGTATGGGCCAACTATGGGCAAGATGTGGCCTATGAGAAAAAATATATGAGCAACATATTGGCTTGATAATGCCACGACGCCGGAGCCACATTTGGGCAATATTTATATATGCCGTGGACAACTGTTGACTATATATCAACCATAAATGCCAAGATATGGGTAAAATCAATCGATATACTGGATAACAGTGATCTATACATGAAATTTTTATATATCTATGTTTTTGTAATTTTAATGTTCTTTTATATTGTGCAGGCTAAATATTTTATATAAAAATATTAAAATATATATTGTTTAATATAAAATAAAACTATAAAGCATTTAACTATTAAAAAACAAATCTGTAAGTATAGTTAGTTTGATAAAAGAACACAAGATGAAAAATAAAATAAAATTATACATGGGAAATATAGGTTTTAGACAAAAATTAAAATACAAAATTATTTTAGAAATAAATTTGTTTTATTTATTTATTTTATTTATTAATTTATTAACTTATAAAATACTGCATTTGTAGCATGCGTTATGGTAAACAGGTAGACGTCGACGTGGAGGACCTCCGATCTCGTCGAACTGGATGTGTCGGCGCTGAACCCATGCTCTTCTACAGACGGCGTGGAAATGTGTGATATAGGTACGGTGCGACTATCCTGGAACGCACGTTCCCCCGCTAATGCGCAAACGACGACGAAAGCTATAGGTTCATGCCCACGGAAGAATGCACAAGATGGCTGGCTCTTATGGAAAGCGCGGGAAAAGTGGGAAACACGGGCCATGGCGAGTAATGAGCGCTGGACCGCCTGTTTCACTTTTCCCACTTTTCCCGCGCTTTCCGTAAGAGCAAGCTATCTTGTGTATTTTTCCGTAGGCATGCACCTATAGCTTTCGTCGTCGTTTACGCATTAGCGGGGGAACGTGGGGTCCAAGATAGTCGCACCGTACCTATATCACACACTTCTACGCCGTCTGTAGAAGAGCATGGGTTCAGCGCCGACACATCCAGTTCGACGAGATCGGAGGTTCTCCACACCGTCGGCCACTACCAGTTTGGCATAACTCATGCCAAAAAATGCAGTGTTTTATAAATAAATAAATTAATAAATAAAATGAATAAATAAAACAAATTCATTCCTAAAATAATTGTGTATTTTAATTTTTGTCTAAAACCTACATTTCTCATGTATAATTTTATTTTAGTTTTCATCTTTTTTATCAAAGTAACTATACTTACAGATTTCTTTTTTAATACTTAAATGCTTTATAGTTTTATTTTATATTAAACAATATATATTTTAATATTTTTATACCACTCCAACCTCAAAATCACAACTTTGATATGATTTTTCGACGCTCGTGGTATAAAATACCGTTCGAAACTAGTGCGTAAGTCGATTATTTAGGTGGTACGTTTTCGCACTCGCTTCGCACGTGCAAAAAGTCACACCAGCTAAATAATCGACTTCCCCACCCGTGTCGAAATGTACTATTATATAAAATATTTAGCCTGCACACTACAAAAGAACATTAAAATTACAAAAACATAGATATATACAAATCTCATGTATAGATCACTGTTGTCCAGTAATCGATTGATTTTACCCATTTCTTGGCATTTATGGTTGATATATAGCCAACAGTTTTCCACGGTATATATAAATATTGCCCAAATGTGGCTCCCGCGCCGTGGCATTATCAAGCCAATATTTTGCTCATATATTTTTTTTCATAGGCTACATCTTGCCCATAGTTGGCCCATACTGTGTCCAACATTTGGGCCATAGTAAATTTTTTTACGAGGGGTCTAATTGACTGATTCAGTTTCCCCTTTTTCATGAAAATCTTCCCCTTTTTTTGTTATAATTTTCCTCTATTCCTCCAAAAAAAGGAGTAGCATCCCTGCATAATTACTAAACCAAAATAGGCTGGGGAAGGAATTTTCACATTGTAAACTGAAAACGCGTATATGAGCAACGTATAAAATTAATGCAGGAAGCCATTTCTTAGGGAGCGAGTTCGACGCAGAAAGTGAAGCAGCGCACACGGGCTATAAATAATAAAATTAATAATTAAAGAATCGTTAAACCAAAATAGGCAGGAGATGCAGGTTCCGTGCTTGAAAAAAAGGCACGTGGACAGGCTAAACCTAAAAAATTAATAAGAACAAATTTTTTAACGTATGTACGTAGAGGAAGCGAGTGTGACGCCGAAAGTGGAGCAACGCGCAGATGGGCTAATAAAAAATTGATAATGAAATAATTACTAAATCAAAATATACTGGGGAAGGAATTTCTACATTGTAGACCGAAAACGCGTAGATAAACAACCTATGGAATTGAGAAACAAGAGAGTTTAAAATCTGAGTTTAGAGTAGCAGCCACTCCGACGCATTGAAGTGGAGCAGCGCAGACGAGCTATGAATAATAGAATTAATAATTCTGTGGCTTCCCGGAAAAACCACGTAAGGGATGAGTTTTTCAAAATCGGTTTTATGCCTTTTTTCTTATCTTTAAACAGTCCTCTATCATTTAGCCGTGACAGAAATTACGAAAGTGCACTCGTTGTCTTGAATCAGCACAAGGAAAAACTACATATCTCCATTTTTTTTCAACATTTTCCCGGAATAACCACGTATCTCCATTTTTTTTTTTAGAATAATTCCCGAAAAAACCACGTAACTCCACTTATTTTTTAGACTAATTCCTGGAAAAAACGCGTAACTCCACTTTTTTTTTTAGAATAACTCCCGGAGAAAACCACGTAACTCCACTTTTTTTGTAGACCAATTCCCGGAAAACCCATGTAATTCCACTTTCTTCTAGAAAAACTCCAGGAAAACCCACGTAACTCCACTTTTTTAGAATAACTAAACTATAAAAAATAAACTCCACTAAAATTTTCTTTTATTCCCGTAATAACCACGTAAGTGAAATTCGATTTCTAAAACATGAACGCTATTTTCTCTTCTTACTATAGCAAAAAATATGTTATTTATATTAGCATTCATAGACGCAGTGTTGCATTTAATCTCATTTGTCTTGTTTTTTCTGTGTTTGATTTATAACATCGATGCGAAACCTGCGAAACTAAAACTCGATTTACTCGAAATAATGAAAAGTGGAGTACTGTAAACTTAGATTTTAAACTCTCTTGTTTCTCAATTGCATAAGTTGCCCATCTACGCGTTTTCGGTTTACAATGTAGAAATTCCTTCTCCAGCCTATTTTGATTTAGTAATTCTTTAATTATCAATTTTTTTAGCACGTCTGCGCATTTGCATTAAAAAATGTGTGGTAATTCCATCCTCCGCCTTTTTTGGTTTAGGAATTATTTAATTATTAATTTTTTTTATTAGTCCGCCCTACTCCATTTTTTGCATCAAACTCGATCGCTCCCCAACCTACATACGTATAGAAATTGCTTCCTGCATTAATATTTAGGTAGCCTGAGTAGTATATGGACTGGTATAGCGAGACATATCATATTACAAGGGGGGAGGGGGGCGCCGCGGGTGGGGTCATTAAGTTAAGTGTTATGCAAACAGTAGCTGCACGGTAGCTAATGACCCATGTCAAGGGCCCATGTCAATGGGGCTATTGTTTTCAAAACCGCTACTGTTTTGTAAACAAGCCACCCATTAACAATGGGTAATTAGCTACTGTTTACATAACAGTTATACCCTCTTGACACCTTCATATAATATGATACGCGCTATACCAGTCCATGTACTAGAGAGAGAGAGAGAGAGAGAGAGAGAGAGAGAGAGAGAGAGAGAGAGAGAGAGAGAGAGAGAGAGAGAGAGAGAGAGAGAGAGAGAGAGAGAGAGAGAGAGAGAGAGAGAGAGAGAGAGAGGACGCACACATCCACCCACGTACACCCGCCCGCCCCACCCACCCACACCCACCCTCACACACCCACATCCACCAACCCATCCACAGAGAGAGATGGCGCACCCACTCACCCCCCCCCACCCACCCACCCACTCACACCCACCCATCCACACTCACCCACAGAGAGAGAGAGAGAGAGAGAGAGAGAGTTCCTTTGTGTGGTGCAGGTATGCGTCAGCATCCCTACTCCATCGTTGGTCCGTCGAACTGCGCAGCGGGAGTCCCAAGTGGTCAAAGTATAAGAAATAGTTTTGTATACGTAATAATGAGTTTGTGGCCCTGAAAAGGGCCGTTTTTGTGTTAAGTTTTAATTACATCGTGAATAACCTTGTTTTTTGGGAAAGGAATTGGTATTGGTGGAAAAAGATTTATATCGCGATGAATCTTTATCCGTCGACGAATAATCTTTCTTTTCTTTATCGATGAGAGGCTGTTTATCCTTTGACGTCTGCTTGCTAAATGGCGGACCCATGATGTGTGCTCTGTGAAGGTTGCAGTCCTTCTGCTCTCGCGCCGATGCTACTATTAGCTTATATGTAAGGCCAAGTGATTGATGGTGGATGGGGATAGAGCGGAAGAGTAGGGGCTATGAAATGATGAAGAAGAAGGCAATTCAATTAAAATTTGTATTTATTGATTAATTATTAACAGCCTCGTATACATCTTTTTCTAGTGTCGGTAAATAAAGACATTTTATTTCTACAAGTAGTCTATCCACATTCGAATTACCAAAGTTTGAATAAATCATCCGGTTTTTTACATTAGATATTAATTCGTCTTTGTGGTCGTTGAAAAGTTTAAGAAATGTGGACCCGTCGAAACATTTATCAAGTTCGCGACTGTTCTCGTGCATTTTCAAACTGTCTATCATTACATCATACATGACATTAACATACGTGGACATATCCTCTAACTCGCGAAGACGAAACTCTATACACTCGCGCATGCTTTTTAATATTAGAAAAGTACGTCGCATGATCACAACACTTGGAAGACTCTCAACTTTTCTCTTCTTTCGCGCCGGTGCACTCTCGTCATCGTCGTTGTTGTCATCTGCGTCGACGGCCGTGATGATTGACTCTGTATCGATGTGCAATCCGTCGTTGGTATCCCAATCTTGCGCCTCATGCTGATACCGGCGCCGGCTTCGTAATGACACAGGCTCCACTGTTTTCTTTTTCTGATTGATTCCCAGTACTCTCGAGTTATAAGCGGTAGTCAAATTAATCTCGTGCTCAGTTAGGTCGATTTTTGTAAACTCCTGCTTGTGCCCGTACAGATGATACATTACTGCAGGAAAATGCGTGATGAATTCCTCCCACGCGGTGATTCCCATTGTTATGTATTTGCGTGGCGAAGTATCGCCATCGAATTGAATCACTGTACGGAAATGCCCACCGTAATATTGCAATCCAAGGTATGCAAATTTCGAGTGAGACTTATTGAGCGCGTAACTTGTGTTAAAAAGCGTTTTGCGGAAGATCGTCTTGATTCATTTTAAAATAGCTGTCACAAACTTGTTTTAAAAAAGAAATACTAATGCTCGTGGCTGAAGCAATGTCGTTGTACGAGTGCACTTTGTGTGTGTGTGTAAAGAAATACTGAGGCGTGCTTTCTACAGCTGATTTGACTGCTGGTGCTGCTGGTGCTGCGTGTTCTACTAAACTGACGTAACGTCGTCGGTTGCGCTATTCGTTTGGGTGTGCGCCTCGAGAGGTGGTAGGGGACGCCGACAGTGGGGGGATGACGGCGCAGCCAATGAGAGCACGTGTATGACGCAACGTACCCGGTGGTGGGGGAAAGGTGGCGAGAAAAATATTAGGTTTATGGTTGTACCCAATGACTCTGGAAAGCGTTTCCAATAATTGTCGTTATGAATGCGTCCATTGTTTAGCGTTTTCAATCACGTACTCTCGACAAAGATTTTCGTGAGAAGAAAATGCGTGCTGTGGCACGTACCCGATAACAACGTTAAGTGGTTCTAAGCACAGTTCACCCTGGCCATGAATGCGTCAATTGTTCAACGAATTTAACGGACAGTTTCAAGAGTGTGCTCTCGATTTTACGATATGTGTGTGTGTGTGTGTGTGTGTTTAACTGATTACGAGTCAAAGCGTATACATGATAAATTTTTCACATGAATGCATTCTTTGTTTTGTGAGAAGGAAATGTGTGCCGCGACATGTAACTATTTATGGTTGTACCCGATAACTACGTTAAGTGGTTCTAAGAACATTTTACCCCCGCCATAAATGCGTCCTTTGTTCAACAGTTTTTAAGTTACGCGTGAAGAAAATGTGTATATGATGATAAAATTTTTCACGCCTAAGTATTTCGTAATAAAAGAAAACGTTTTGAATACTCTCTCGCGGGAGGAAAATGAATTTAACTGATTTTTTTTTCAGGAGTGGGAAAATGAAAGGTCTGTAAATGAAAACATGATTTATATATTTTTTTGTTTATTCGATCAAACTTACAAACTATGAATACATAAACTTACATACTATGAATACATAAACTTACAAACTATGAATATATAAATTTTGAAAAGAGACAAAAACTTACAAACTAGGAATACATATGGTTTAACCGAGACAGACACAAGCGATGCTTAAAATTAACTACGAATACATAAAATCGCATTTGAACCAGGGGCTGATTCATTTCAGTATTAAGATATTACAAGTAATGAACAATCACGCATACATATATTAGCTTACAAATCTAGGCCCAACAATGCAAAATATATCTTAAAGTTAGAGAGATTAATAATGAGTCATTGGCCTACATGCCTGAGTGCACGAGCCGCACCCTTGTGAAGTAGCACGCGGGAAATTGTACGCACGTCCTTCTTTTTTAATTTTTTGTTCTTTATAATGTTATCAAATTTAGCAGCTATTTTGTCGTTGGCGCGAGCATCCGTCGTAAAGATGTTACAAAATTTTCGTAAAGTAAACCCACTACACATAAAATGCAAAAACATGACGCAATATTCACCGCACACTTTAGAATCGAAACTTTGCAACTTCTTCTTGTTCCACCTGAACCACTTGCAATTTCTTCTGAGTCGATCGAGATGATGTCGCGACGATGGTGGTAGTCCATAGCTATCGAAATAGGTACCTCTTGCATGACTGTCTATGTAGAAAGCTACCCAATGAGAGCCGGGCTTGTCCGCTGTGTCGAGATTTGCAATGACCGCCGATGGACGGCTCAACCGGCTTGGTATGTGATTGGCTGCATAAACTCCGAGCGAATTAGCAGAGAGGCCGCAGATGGCTCGCGTTATTTCATTCGTGTTCATTTTTTTTTTCAGTCAGAGGATGTGTCGCCCTCGATGGCTGAGTAGTATATGTCATTATTATCGCTGCTGTCACTATTTGTATCTCTTTGCTCGTAAACTGCTGCAAGGAACATTTCACTTTCCACTTTTTCTTTAGGAAGCGCTTTCCATTTCGCAGGAAGTATCGAGCACAGCCACTTTTTTAGCTGATGAACTTTGTAAAGAGCACAAAACTCTTTTTTGGCCAAAAAGATTTTGGTTGAATGCGTGGCGCACAGTGTATTGTCTGGGAACATTTTGTTGAGCTTTTTAAACGATGGTGAATTAAATTTTTCCAAGTTGATGACGCTGCGTCCGAAAAGCGCTTCGATGTATCGGGCCTTCTCCTCGCCGCGCACAAAAATTGTTCGCGATACTCTGGCAATGTTGTAAAGATGCCGATGTAGTTGACGAAGCGTTACTTCGCCGTCAAACCAATGAACACCGTGAATTTCGACGGTTAGAAAGGTGTTTGTCTCTTTGACATCGTCCGGCAAGTCGGCAAAACTATGCGGCGCTTGCACTATCCAATGATCACTAATTTTCTTTTGCAGGCACGTGATAGCTACTTCCTTGGGCAGAAACTTTTTTTCCGAATCACGAAAACCTTGAATATCGATTACGTAGTCCATTTTGTGTAGAGGCGTGTGTTCGCGTGTAAGAGAAAAAGCGAAGTGACGCGAGAGAGCGCCGCATGTGAGCGCCACGCTTCCCCCACCACTTTTTATGACTGTGGCAATGTGACACGTGGCGCCTCTGCAGGCCCGTCGTCTTCTGCTCTTGCGCTTAGGCGCTGAAATCCGTTAAAATTTGTCGAGTGGAGTCGATTTCGAGAACGTTATCGTACTCTGCGTAGACAATGCAGTTTATTGTAACAGTCGGCGCCGTCGCGAAGCCCACTTCGATACGCACACTGCCCGAGCGTACGAGGTTCCAATGAGAGTGGCAATGCGCTGATAAATCGGGTGTGAGATCGAATGCCGTAAGAAAATACCCCATTGAATAGTTGTAACGGTTTATGCCTAGGCCCTCATTGAGAAAATGTATCCCTGTGCCTGAGTAGAGTGTTTGGAATGCCTCGATAAACGTTGCGCTGTTGCCTGTAAAGTGCGGTTGTAACGGTTTGCTTGGTATTTGAACCCCGTCGATATATAGCGAGAGATAATTTATGTCAAAGTGTTGAAAGTTGAATGGGTTTAGCGCTCGATTTCCATTGAACGCTTTGTTATCGACGAAACCGATGATTATACGTTTCGGCAGTTGACCAAGAATCGCATTATCAATGCTATCGCCTAGTATACCAGTGTGAAGCGTAAATGTTTTCACCTCGACACGCGTAATGGGGTATTTGGCTGTTGCTTTGGCCAGTGTATTGGCGTGTGCGATCAAAATACCAGGATTTATCTTGACACGACGAACAATGAGGGTAGCTTCTTTTATTTTTATTCCGAATCGGCCGTCGTTTGTGGAATCCATCAGGCAAAATGCATCCTTATTACGCACCAGACGCACTCTCATTTCGATGCCATTGATGAGCATTTTATCCTGATTAAACAAGTCGCAGTGCAGATGTCCAATCATATCGAATGCACGACCCTCTTTCGTAAAATATTGCCTCTGAACGAGGCCTTTGTTCGAACCGATTGCTTGATTTTCCGGCACGCCCTCCATACAGCCGGGTGTATCATCGTACCAGAGGCTCGCGGTGAGATGAGATTCTTTGGCAGCGGGGGAATAGCTCAGCAGTGACTCTATGTAAGCTCTGTACGCGTACATGTTGTTGGGCGGTGAGGCGAGCTTTTGATTGAGAAAAATATCGATTTGATTGAACATTGAATGAAGAAGATTGTTTACAGGGCCAACTTTTAGATTTGTGTCGACATCGTCGTTGGGGAGTATTTGTGCCTTGACAAAGAGCATGGTGTGTGCGAGATCGATGTAATGCTCGCTGGCACTAGGTACGACGAATTCGATGGGCGCATCGCCCTCGTCGCTGATCGAAGAGACGGGCTTATAGTTCAAAAAACTGCTGCCCTCGATGGAGGTTTGAGTAGATGGGAGGGAGAAAAGATCGAGTTCGCTCGACATACACTCTGACGAGTGAGAGTGCAAGAAAGACATTTTCAAGATTTATTTTGGACCGAAAATATCGTTAATGTCCCGAAAAACGGGGGTTTTCCGCGTTCTCCTGCTCGCTTTACGAGTCTTGCGCGGTGCGGCTGTCAATTTTTTCTTACGCTTGGTCCGCGAGGTACGGGCGCTTGCACGTGCCTTTGTCGACTGTCGTTGCCGTTTGACGCGCCTGGTAGTTTTATACCCTGACCCCTTCATGATTTCGCTAATTTTCTCTGCCGCTTTTCTTTTGAGATGGCGTCCCGATTCTCCGGCTCTCGATTTTATGGCCTCCTTGAAATTGACACCATTGTTTGTGACATCGTCTATGATTTTCATACCTGCGCGCAAGGTCTCTTTCCCGACGGCCTTAGCGCCACTCCTGACGTATGGCAGAATGCGGCGAAGAGGCCCCCAACCAAGAGCCAACACCGCGCCCTCTCTGAAAGGCCGAGCCAGCGAAAACGCTTCTTACCCCACTCCCGCCACCTATCTGCTCATCGTAGTATCTAGTATAATGAGACATCTCAGTGACTTCGTCTGAAATGGAGTGTCACGGTCAGCGTACCGTACTCGAATGGAATGCGCTGTCCGAGCTGGTCTCTTATATCGATGATAATATTGTGAAAATTGTGATAGAGAAGCGGTATGTAGTGGGCGGGCGTGAAACGCTGCACAGCACTGCAGCCGTATCTGAATTTTGAGTTATCCAAGGAAACGATGCGCAAGAGCGAGGCCTGTGTGTCCCCCACTGTGTAGGGTTCACAAATATCTGTATAAACGTACAGTTGGTCGGGAATGGCACGAGAGAGCGAGGCTGGTCTCTCGGCTACAATTTCCCGCAGCGCGCCATGGTTAAAGGTCGTAAACAGAATTTTTTTCCCGGGCTCGTCATCGAACCCAAAAATGCGTAGAATTTTTTCGTTGAAATGAGTCGCATGTGGCTCTTGACAGGCGCACTTGCGTCTGATGGCATAATAGCCATTGCTCTCCTTTACGGGTTCAAGCATGTGATGCTTATAAGTGTCATTCGAGTTATTTATGGCGTCTGCCAGCTGTTGAAGAGAGTCGTAAATGCCGACTGGAAAATGGCAGAATGTTTTCTCACTCTGTTCGTCGTCGTTCATGGCGAACAAACTAAAAGTGTAAAAGGCATCATTGTCTTGAAAATGCACGATGCTACATGGTACGTGAATTTCCACCAGTCCGACGTGCCACTCTCCGTGTAATTTGATCTCGCGTGGCAAGTGGGTGGTGAAACAGCTGGTTGTGTTATCGGGAAAGTAAGCCATACTGCTGTTGCTAGGCAGTACCATGTAAAAATCTTCGTTCGCGTCCATGTCTGCTCGTGGTTTTCTACGAAATGCTCTCGAGTTGACTCGCTTTCACCCAAGAATTAAATTTATCGGGATAGCCTAGCCACTTGACGAGCACTTGTTTGTTGGCGCCACGACCTTTCGTGCGCACAATACGCTCGATTTTGAAGCTCTTATCGTCAGTCAGTCGATCGTGCCCGACCAAAACGAGCTCTTCGTTGTAAAAGAATCCGTCAATTATTTCTCCGTTTAAGTCCGCCAATACATATGTGTACAGCCCTTGCCGCGGAGATACGCGTATAATCTTGAAAATCTCCTCACTGAAATTTTTTTCGTATCCGCGCTCGAAGGTGTTCTTTGTTCGACTGACACGGACGAGGTCACTCACAGCAAATTTACGGTAGGGCACGGCGGGGCGGCGATAATTGGAGCGCGCGCGCTTGGCCAGATTTTCGCGCGCTCGCGCAGCGTTGTAAAGGTTGACCTCTGCTGGGCGCATTCGCGTACCGCTGTGCCGAGAATGATTGTACGCGTACACAATTTTTTGCAGAACATCGATGTATCGCTTGGTGTTTCGATGTGAGAAATATCTCCATATGCGCTCGCGCAGCGTTCTGTTGAGCCGCTCGACCACCGCTGCCTTGACATCTGGATTTCTAGCGATACGAAAGCCGATCTCCATGCGCTTGAGAAGATTTTGAAAAGCGGCGCCAAGAAATTCCTTGCCACGATCGGACTGCACGCACATGGGCAAGCGCGGCTTCGCTCTGTCGGTAATTTGCTCAAAAGCGTCGGCAACGTTGCGCGCAGTTTTATCCTTCAGTGGTTCAACCCAGGCAAACTTACCGAGTACATCGATGACCACGAGAATATAGCAGTACCCGTCGTTGTAATCCTTTATCGATGTCAGCTGAAGTAGATCGCACTCCCACACGTCATCGACATTCGTTACATGAAGCGTGTAGGCATCTTGATTGCTCAGCCATGCGTAAATTTTTTTCTTCTCCTTCTTGGCATTTACGCGAAGAAGGTTTCGTGCACCCGCGTAATCCGCCTCATGCTGGAGATCATAGTATTGTTTTCCGTATGGCATCTTATCGCTTATATATCAAAGTGCATCCATTTTTTCTTGGTCTGCTTTTTACTGCGAGTTAGCATGGGCGAGGATGCATTATTTTCTCCGGCCTCTATAGTCTGTTGCCGCGGCAAACGTCGTTTGGCCGTATTCGCTGTTGCAGTCAAAATCCGCCCAATTTTCAAAACTTTGGGATTTTCGATAAGATTAACGGGCGTCTCGCTAGTTTTGAGAAATTTTGCAAACTCAAAGCGCCCGACAGGGGGTTCTTCCTCCTCCACACGCGGGCTCTTTTGCAGTGTGTCGAGAAGTAACTCGATTATGCTCGAGCGCACCACTTGTCGGCCATCGATGCTCACAGTGCCTGCATTGTCCCACTTTAGACGCTCGGGAACCGTTGTCCTCCAGTGCCGAAGCAAGAGTCGCGCTTTTGGCACGAGTACTTTGGGTATACCTCGGAGAATGGTCTCCTCGCTGAGCGGCGCGAGACTCTCTTCGATTTCGTCTACCTCGTGATTCGTCTCGCGCCGCTCGGCGATACGCTCGTTGTCGCGGAAAAAAAGATAGCGACGTAAAATCTGCAAATAATTCAGACATTTTTCGTAATCATCGCGCGCTGCATTCGAGCGTAAAACGTCGTACATTTCGGTGTCCAAGCGAGAAAAATTATCGCCATGCGTTTGTAAACTTTTTTCCTCGACATCCGCGGTCGGGCACGCGGCCATCGAACCTTCTGGCATGAGAATCATTTTACGCGCGTGTTCCATCTTATTGCGTGTCACGCGAGCCAAATATTTTCGAAATGAGAGTACTCACGATTGGAGCTAATAAGATAGGCAGGAATGATCCCCCGTTCTGAATAATCGCTCGTTTCTTTGTACGCCAATCGGTGTCACAACTCGGGTGCGATAACGGGTGCGATAACTTGCGCAACGTGTGTTTATGTTTGCTCAATCGTCTCTTCTCGCTATCCGATAATTTTACGACCCCGCGTAAAACGTTCAACGCGCACTCGCATATGCACTTGATAAGGGGTTTGTCAGCCGCTCGGGCTATGATTGTGCGATGTTTCTTATCGCCGTGGCAGAGCACGCCGAGTAGCGCGAGATTTTTCTTGGAAAAATGTTTACCGCGCGGTAACGTACCGCGACAAGAGGTAGTTCGTCCGTACGGGGCCATAGTTATTTCCCGACTGACGTTCGACGGGCAAATCAGCGTGATTTAAAGTATTTCGGCACGTATGCGTAATGCGCACTGTCACCGGGGAATATGTTTGCGCGAAATCTAAACTCATCGAGACAGTCTTGCGAGAGATCTATAAAGAGATAAGAGTGTGGCGCTCGCGTAGCGTCTATGTAGGCTTCGCGGAGAAAACCCGAGTCTTCGGGATGGATTTGGCGCGCGAGATGCTGTATTTGTGCCTTGTCGCGCGGATTTTTGAACAGCACTAGGTACTTTGTATTTAAACTTATGTCACGCTGCGCCTTTCCCTTGTGGAAAACATTTTGCGTTATGAATATCACGCTGATATTTTTGTGATGACTACCTTTCGTAAACAAGTCTAAAATAACGTCGCTCGAGGATTCTCGCATAAGATCATCGAGAATTAGTAATTTTTTCTTCTCGTTGTCCGAGGAATAGTCGCCTACCTGCGGGAGTCCCCTCGAAACTCAATGATAGGTCCATTGGCCTTAAAAGCTGTTCTGTAAGCCTCTTGCCATTCAGCATAATAAAACAGTAAACGGTCGAAGCGTGCGGTACACATGACCGGTAAATGGGCGAGAAAGCGCTGAACAAAGCGTGTTTTTCCACAGCCTGTGGGTCCACACACACAGCAGGTAAACGGATGTTTCAAGCGTGTATCCATTTCTTACGACCTCTAGCCACCGAATGAGACTGTCCCACGCTTTCCCAATCATTTTATACCCTTTTTCCCATTCGCGCGAAACATTATCGTCTGCATGACGCGCGCACGGGGCGGCGGCGGCGGCGGCGGCGGCGGCGGCGGCGGCGCGCGCTCGGGGACTAGCATCTTTACCGCGGTGATGAGCTGACATGGCGACAAGCTGGTCGTGCGGGGGGATGGACTGATCCGCGGTGACTAGCTGATTCACGCGCGCGCGCGCGCGTTGACTAGGCTGTCCCCCGCCACGAGAATGAGCAGGACTACCGCGACGACTAGCATGCACAAGCCGGCGATATAGTTAACTATGAAACATGACGCAACTTTGTAACTACAATACCTTCTTAGTATATTTAACATGAAAACGCTATAAAACATTCTGTATATTACTTTGTTAAGAAAATATAACGGCCTATTATCACAGCATGCTTTTTTTTTCAGCGTACTAATGCGAGGAAAGTGATGGATATAGGTAGAAATAATTTGGCAGGTAAATAATTTTTATTAAAAAGGACAATTTTTATTTTACATAAATACACGCAGTTACAAGTTTTTTATAAAATATACATACTATGCGTCGCTCTTATAACCAAAAGGTAGTGATACTGCATCGCGAAAGTATCTACGCTTCTTAAGTACTACGGAACACGACTTTTTTTCGTCGCGAGTGATGACTTCGTGCGTGCGAGTGCGCCTGATCGGTTTATATTTCAAAACGATGGGTTCTCTTTCGTTTTCAAAATACGCTGCGATCAAACGCGCGATGCTCTCGAAATTTATTATACACGAATTGGCGCTATTGAGACTAATACCCTTAATCTTACAGCACTCGACAGTTTCCCCGGTAGAGGGTACGACAGCTTGGAAGCCATAAAATTTTGGACCCGCTGAGAGAAACTTTGTAATATAGGTACCCTCGCCGTAGGCCTTTAGCTCGTCTGTCATGTTGCCGAGTAAAGCACCCAGAGACGGAGTATACTCAGTAGGGTCGTTTTTCTTACATGTGAAAATACACGAGTCTGTGTCCATGTATAGAACACGCGCTGCGTGAGTTTTTCAATATAAGAATACAACTCGAGACGCGCCTGCGCGGTTGTATATGCAGCTATTGCCACATTTGTATTACCCAAAACATCGACGGCATCTTCGCGAAAGCGCCAATTCGTGTATAAAAGGTTCTCGTTGACCATAAGAACATCGAATACTTCTTTTTCCGCCGCTGTAAGAAGTTTTAATAGTCCCTCACGCGTTTTTATAATAGTCGTTTGTTTCATATTTGAGCGTTGGCCGAATTTTCCCCACAGCGAATTCAAACACAATTTCGCGACAGAACGCAGCCCCGGATTTTTTTCTATTTTTTCCGAGTCTAATCTTATCACCTCGTCACGCTCGTACTCGTCGACATAACGTTTTCTACTCTCTTCGTCTGTACACCAAGCAGGCCAACCGCTTGCCTGCTGCTTCAATCGGAGAAAGGTATTGACATACGGGGCAAACAGCCCACCCGCACCCGTGACAGGATCGAACTGCGTGGTCTCATACTGCCAAATAACAAATATTTCTGTGACGCAGTAGCCAAGTTCGATCGCCTTCTGTAACTCGCAGACAACCCATGTGCCTGTAAATTCACGCTCAGCGGCTTGGTCGTGATTACAGTCGCCCTCTCGCAATTCCTCACAGCACGAGCGACAGAGTCCGAAAATCAGCCGAGAGTGCATTTTTATGGGTAACACAGGCAGCATCAAACTACGAGGTGGTAAAACCTTGCACTTTATCAGCCCTTCCACGCGCGAGAGATCATTGTTTCGACCGCCAGTCAACTCCGTGCATTCTCCGCCGATGTAAATGCGCGGGTGCCCAATGGGATAACGTCCCCTCTTGCAGATATATGGGTAAAGAGAGCAAATATCGGTATATTTGATCTCTTCGTCCGGCGCGGTACTGCGAGAAGTGACGATATTTTCCGTGCGGCCACCGAAATAAGCGTCACGCGGGTTTAAGGATATTTTGCTCATGACCGGATGAGTCGCTAAATATTGCGTAATTTCCGGTTGCTGACTTTTCACGCGCGCGAAATCGCATTCCCACATCTCACGCACGTCGTATCCGAACCGCCTCATTGCTGCGACTTTTGCCACCGTGCCCTCGTACGCCTGTGCGTATGTTTGGCCGTATTTATTTTTTCTCACAGTACGATTATCGCTGAAACAGCGCGGACAGCCATGCACGTAACAGACTTGATATTCAAAAACAATTCCTTTGGCTGTTGAGGCAGGCTCTCCTCCTCCCCCGATTGGCGGTAGATACCCGTCTACGAGAAACCCCTCGCGTAAACGAAACTCGCGCGATCGCCCCGCGTGTATAATTTCACGCCCGAACTCGCACTCGCAGTATAGCAGCCACTCTATAGATTGCTGCGAGTGCTTATCCCCGCGCCTATATCCGTTTGGCGGAATCAGGCCAATAGTTTTCGGCTGCAAAAAATTTTTTTTAAAAACATACATACATGTGGACGCAATTGTACACGCGGAGACGAACGGGTCTGCTTGAGTGACTTCTATGAAAATTTCGTGAAATCGTATGCACGCGCGTCTCAATATTTCCACGTCCATTTTACAGTATTCGACAATCTCTTTTTGAAAGTCGAATACGTAGTTTGGGGCTGTATTCTCATACCACACGAGAAAAGCGGCACGTTCAGCCACAGACATAGTACCTGGGCAATAAAACTCGGGTGCGGGTAGAGGGCTCCTGTAGTGCTCATTCTCACTGGTATTGAAAAGGTGGGGGAAATAACCTTTCTTAGCGCTCTTGGGCAGTCCAAATGTCGCAGGCAAAGCACTCAGTTTCAATTGAAAGTAATTGATACTATCAATAAACTTCGTGCTCCCGTACTTTAGCTGCGTAATATTGTGGCCATTTAATATTACGCGCGGCGTGCCACACTTGGAACTTTCCGCCAACTCTTTCAATATAAATTGAGAGTCGAATGCCCGAGCATTGTGCGCTATACACATAATTTCGGCAAAATCTGTCTTTTCTCGCACACATAGCTCCAAGAGTTGTTTAACGGGATCGCGAGTGGGGCATTCTATTTGTATGTCGTCCACGCCGATGCAATCCGAGCATACTTGGTGCGCAACGCACAAATTAGGTACGTGAACGCGCGCATTTTCGCCATACGGAGTGTCTTGTGTTGTCTCGAAATCATAAAAAATATAAAGATATTTCTTTTTTTTTACCCCGGGGACGACAACGCTGATTGGCTGCATGAAGCACAAGTCGTTAAAGGCATGGTGCTTTTGACAGTACCTACAAAAACTGATACCACACTCGTGTTTCCGCTGATACACGTTTACAATGTGCATGCAATTCTCACACAACCGCACAACGTCGCACACTTTTTTATTATTTTTTTTGTAAGAGCCTGCACGCTTGTGATTCGCGAAACACTCGTGACCGAAAAATTGTCGCCCACAACCCACGCACTCTATCATTTCGACTTGATCGCTTCTGCATGGCGGTGAAACGTAACAGCACGCGCATGTTCGCGTACATTTGTGCTGATTTACGCAGCGGAATGCCTTATTACAATAAGAACAGAAAAAACGCGATTCCGCCGCTCCGAATAAATTAGTAATTAAATTAAAATGTCGTGCACGCTCTTCAAACATCAAATAAATAATACCGGCTAGTGGGGCATTTAATTCTCGGAGAGTGTTTCGTCCATCAAGGAGCGGGGGTTCGCCGCTTCCAAAATTTTGTTTCTCGAAAACAACGAGTGCTACGCCACTTGCGAGAAAAAAATTTTGAAAGCTCACGAGCTCTTCAAAACCACAGCCATCACCCGGAATATTTACCCCAGCGGCGTCCACGAGACTTTCCGCGCGCTCTTTTTGCAATTTTCGACGCCCGTCGCGAATCTCGTGCCATTCTGCGCGCACCTCATCGCAAGGCTGCGACTTGAGAGCCATGTATACCCTTCCGACCGCAAGCGCACGCGGTAAACATAAATTATCGGCATTGTTAATAACAACGATTGAGCGCTTTCGCAAATCGCTCAACTTTAAGCCACCACCCGCACCTACGGGCATTACTACATAGCACACCTGTAACTCGAGTCCCTCTCCGATACCCAAAATTTCGTTACTCTGACTTATGGAACTTATTAAATTCCATAAATCAGAGTAATTAAAGTTCGCAACAGGCCTGAACGACAGCCCGCCCGTACCACGTGAAAATCGCTCATTACAAATTGTAATCCCGATTAATGTATGTCCTGGAACGCGTGTCGTTATATAATCGTGCATGTCCCTAATCGCGGCCTCTACCCATAATACGGGATTTATATCTGCGCGTGGCTCTATAATTGAAAATCTTACTCTATGGCCCTGCACTCCGAAGCGTCGCAGGTACTGTTGTCCCTCAACCACAGCAGTGAAGCGCACGCCGGGGGGCCGTATGCTGTCGTAGTCTTCGGCATCATAAACGTCCTCACTGCCACCACCGCCTACCTGCACGGGTGAGCGAACCTCAGCTGTAACAAAACAAATGATACCTTTTATTAAAATATATTATAATAGATTAATGGTTTAACGGTGAGAGATTTACTTTAAGGTTCTGCGATACCCGCAAAGCTTTCTAATACTCTATTCACCAAATCCCGCAGATTGCTTTCTGTATACAAAGGCGAGGATTCGTCTTCGGCTTGGTCGTGAAACCATCGCTGGAGCCGTGCTTGGTGATTGTCTGATACCCGCTCGTATACCTCCCGCAAACGAGCAAGCTCGGGGAGCGATGCCACAATCTGCGTTAAAGACCGATCGCGACTTCGCACAACTACGCACGGAAAAATATTTTTAAAAAGGGCACATATTTTAAAATATAAGAATAAATATTTACTTACATTCGTTGACCACACGGTCGAGGCGCTCGCGTGTGTTGTACCCTGGGGCCGATTGGTTGGCGGTGGCATACAGCACACCCAGTATGTGCCGTCTTTCTCTGCGCGCACTCTCAGCAGTGGTGGAATGGTCATCAGCCTCTACACCAGGTGGTTGACTTTCCAGAAGCCGAAAGTCATCATCGATGAGAGGTAGACGATCGTACGCAGCAAGATACTCGCCTATGGCTTCTTCTTGAAGCTCGATCTCGTTTGCTACTTCTCGCGCTTCTCTTACAGCCTCCTCCTCCTCCTCCTCCAACTCCTCCTCCTCCTCCTCCATGCGATTAGGGATATCCCCTACAATTAGTGCAGGGCTTTCTACCTCTCGTGGAGGTTCTTCACTCTCCTCGGCGCCAGCATGCACATCGGCTATAATAACAGCAGGCTCAGCGTCTTCATCATCATCATCATCATCATCATCATCATCATCATCATCATCACTGGTATCAAAAATCAGAGTGCGTGCGACTGGATTAAACGTCCCCGCGGCGCGCCGCGAGTGTGTAGGCGTGCTGTCTTCCGCGCCGGAAAAATATGTAGCATCGCTCGAATCGTCATTTAGTAGACTCTCCAGAGCGAAAAATAGCATGTCAATGATTATAAATTTTATAAATATTTTGAAATATTTTGAAATATTTTAAACTTACCAAGCCGCTCCGACCTTTCTTCGATTATGTCACTAAAAACTGGCAGACCACTTAATCCATGATTAAAAACAAACTCTTCGATTATCCGTAAAACCTCGCCGGAACGTCTAGAGCCCCGATATAAGCGCGCGATTGCGCGATACCCCGTCGTCCTAAGGGTCCTCTGTAATTGACAGATCAACTCGTCGCGAGTCATCCCGCGTAAGCGCTGCAACCACGCACTACCTCTACTATACCTCTCTCTACCAAAGAGCCGCACTATGGCTTTTCGCAGCGAAATTTTTACGAACGTATCCATCTCGGAGTTTCGAACAGACTGATACCGCTGCAGCGTCGCTTAGAGCTCTTATACAAGCGCAGTCAAAAGCATGAGCGATAAAAAAAAATCAGCATCTCGTCACGTGACGTTTGTCAAACTTATTTTTCCTCGGAGCGTCCAGTCGCATTTTCCTAGGACCCGAGATGCCCGTAGTATAAAAAATGCCTCTCTGCGCGCACGAAAAAAAATAACGGTGCCCGTGACGACTGTTTGATAAAAAATCGTCATGTGGCGCGAAACAGCGCTTTTCCAAAGGAGGTCTAAGATGAACGATAAAAAAACAATGAGCCTTCTATACTCGAACATCGACACTGAAAAGGAATAGAGTTTCATGGTTCTCGAAACCAAAACATTTGTGACGCATCTGTGGAAAAAGAACACATGCATGCGAGATAAAAATTTACAACGCACAGCTAATGGTCATGAAATATTGTTCTACAAAAAACATAGTTTATTATTTTCAAAGTTTGGCTAAATGTCATTACTTTACTTTTGAGCGTGTGGCCTAAGGAGCGCAAAGCGGGGGTAGAAGCGTGGGCCTGTGCGCAAGGGTCAGCGCTTCGGAGAGCCCAGCTAGCAGGCGCTAGCACTCCACAGTCGCACCCCACCACAGAGGCCTCCCCACCAAAGCGGCCAAGTCGCGACTCTACTCAGTGTTTAACAGAATCTGACAGCACCAGTATTCACCGAGCAATGGACCAAGAAGTAGCGAGTTTGCGAGCAAGGCTCGCAACAAGAGTGACCCGGAGGGCCGGTCATGGGAGCAGTGCTGGCACTGCAAAAACTTTAGATGCGGTGCCTGCCGCGAAAGCACGTGTAAGTGCCTTATAGGAATAGACACACCCGGATCGCCTAGCGTCGGATAGATTGAAGTATCGGTGAAGGCAAGCAGCGGATACACCATCAAAGGACGCACCAGCACCAGTAGCAGCAGTAGCAGCAGCAGCAGCACCAGTGTAAAAAAAGCAATGTGCGCATGTGGGAAGTGGACGCACATGAATGTACGCACCGTGACAAGTGAAATACGGTGTCTACGAACACACGAAAATGTACGGGAGTAGGTGTGTATGTGTGTGTGTGACGGCCATGGCGTCTGCGAACACACGTAAATGTATGTGTGCATATTCGTGTGTGTGTGTGTGTGTGTGTGTGCGTGTGTGTATGTGTGACAATCGCAGCGTCTGCGTACGCACGTAAATGTATGCGCACGTGTGTGTGTATGTGTGTGACAATCGCAGCGTCTGCGTACGCACGTAAATGTATGCGCACGTGTGTGTGTGTGTGTACGCGCGTCAATAAATATTAATAAATAAATATATAAACGTTGTTTTTTACTCTCTCTACCCGCCACCTCTCTCTTCTCCCAACTCTCTCTCTCTCTCTCTCTCCCTCTCTCTCTCTCTCTCTGGGTGAGTGTGGATGGGTGGGTGTAAGTGGGTGGGTGGGTGGCTGAGAGGATGTGAGTGGGTGGGTGGGTGGATGGGTGGGTGTGGGTGGGTGGGTGCGCCATCTCTCTCTGTGGGCGGGTTGGTGGATGTGGGTGTGTGGGTGGGTGTGTGGGGGTGGGTGTGGGTGGGTAGGTGGGGCGGGCGGGTGTGCGTGGGTGGATGTGTGCTTCCTCTCTCTCTCTCTCTCTCTCTCTCTAGTACATGGACTGGTATAGCGCGTATCATATTACATGGAGGTGTCAAGAGGGTATAACTGTTATGTAAACAGTAGCTAATTACCCATTGTTAATGGGTGGTTTGTTTACAAAACAGTAGCGGTTTTGAAAACAATAGCCCCATTGACATGGGTCCTTGACATGGGTCATTAGCTACCGTGCAGCTACTGTTTACATAACACTTAACTTAATGACCTCACCCGCGGCGCGGCGCCCCCCTCCCCCCTTGTAATATGATATGTCTCGCTATACCAGTCCATATACTACTAGCCTGTCTGCGTGCCTTCACTTACAAAATACGAAACCCGCACCCGTCTAGTTTGGTTTCAGAATTGTTTAATTCTGTGGCTTCCAGAAAAACACACTTATCTCCACTTCTCATTATTTCGAGTAAATGGAGTTTTAGTTTCGCAGGTTTTGCATCGATGTTATAAATCAAGACAAATGAGATTAAATGCAACACTGCGTCTATGAATATTAATATAAATAACATATTTTTTTCCATAGTAACCAGAGAAAATAGCGTTCATGTTTTAGAAATCGAATTTCTCTTACGTGGTTATTCCGGGAAAATGTTGACAAAAATGGACATATGTGGTTTTTCCTTGTGCTGACTCAAGACAACGAGGCCACTTTCGTAATTTCTGTCACGGCTAGATGATAGAGGACTGTTTAAAGATAAGAAAAAAGCCATAAAACCGATTTTGAAAAACTTGTTCCTTACGTGGTTTTTCCAGGAAGCCACAGAATTATGAATTCTATTATTCATAGCTCGTCTGCGCTGCTCCACTTCAATGCGTCGGAGTGGCTGCTACTGTAAACTTACAAGGAAAGTACCCGAACTGTCAAATTCAAAAAAATTCCAAACCCATATTAAAAAGTAGACCTCCATGCGAGATTCACGAAACCATTTTTTTATCGGCTGAGAAGCGCTTTATAAGGGTTAAAATCACCCCTAAAGTTAACCCCAAGAAACGCTTTTTTGATATATCTCGGCTTCTACTTAACTTTTTTTAACGAAACAAAATGGAAAGAGTTTCTCATTAAAAAGTCAAGAAATCCGTGGTAGTATGAGCATTAAGGGTTGCATCCCTTATTTTTTAGAGGGTGAAATTGTGTTTTTTTAAGAATAATTTTTGTTGTGAGAATTCATAAAATAATTAAAAATAGGTCAAAACATTATTTTTACCAACTACAATAAATAACAGTTGGTGTATTTGGGCATTCTTCGCGAAACAACCCCTTAAGAGGTGGTAAACCACCCCTAACACAAATGAATTAGGTATATTTTTTTGGCAATTATTTTTTTCCTTAAAATGGGTTCTTGAAGTCGTTAATCGGAATCCACAGTTAGATCCACAATAAAAATTTGAAAATAGTGAATTCAATATGGCGAAAAATTTTTTAGAAATATTTTAAATTCCACGAAAAATAGTATGTAGACCCCCTAGCGGAAATTATCGTACGATAAACAAGTGTATGATAAAAAAATAATAAATAATAGAATAACATTGTTACATTATTATACATTTATTTACATAATATAATTTCCGCTAGGGGGTCTACATACTATTTTTCGTGGAATTTAAAATATTTCTAAAAAATTTTTCGCCATATTGAATTCACTATTTTCAAATTCTTATTGTGGATCTAACTGTGGATTCCGATTAACGACTTCAAGAACCCATTTTAAGGAAAAAAATAATTGCCAAAAAAATATATATATTCAGTGCCTGAGGAGGAGCCGGAGCGGGCTCGAAACGTTGGATAAGGTGGTGGTGGTGGTGGTGGGGGGCAGTCAGATCGTCCTTTGCTAACAAAGTTTTTTCCAGGTTTTAATTAAGTTTTTATTTCAGATTCTGCGGGGGTGATTATAAACAAGGGCAATCTGACTGCCATAAATATTAATTATTTTAAATTAATTTGTAAGACTGTAAGACCGATGGAAAAATTCTTATCAGTTGATAGTAAATTGCAGTCGACATAAGTAATATTTTTAATGATCAAAAAAATATACCTAATTCATTTGTGTTAGGGGTGGCTTACCACCTCTTAAGGGGTTGTTCCGCGAAGAATGCCCCAAAACACCAACTGTTATTTATTGTAGTTGGTAAAAATAATGTTTTGACCTATTTTTAATTATTTTATGAATTCTCACAACAAAAATTATTCTTAAAAAAACACAATTTCCTCTCTAAAAAATAAGGGATGCAACCCTTAATGTTCATACTACCACGGATTTCTTGGCTTTTTAATAAGAAACTCTTTCCCTTTTGTTTCGTTAAAAAAGTTAAGTAGAAGCCGAGATATATCAAAAAAACGTTTCTTGGGGGTAAACTTTAGGGGTGATTTTAACCCTTATAAAGCGCTTCTCAGCCGATAAAAAAAATGGTTTCGTGAATCTCGCATGGAGGTCTACTTTTTAATATGGGTTTGAAATTTTTTTGAATTTGACAGTTCGGGTACTTTCCTTGTTAGATTTTAAACTTTCTTGTTTCTCAATGCCACAGGTTGTTTATCTACGCATTTTCGGTTTACAATGTAGAAATTCCTTCCCAGTCTATTTTGATTTAGTAATTATTTCATTATCAATTTTTTATTAGCTGCTCCCCTTTCGGCATCACACTCGCTTCCTCTACGTACATACGTTAAAAAATTTGTTCTTATTAATTTTTTAGGTTTAGCCTGTCCGCGTGCCCTTTTTCCAAGCACGAAACCTGCATCTCCTGCCTAGTTTGGTTTAACGATTCTTTAATTATTAATTTTATTATTTATAGCCCGTGTGCGCTGCTCCACTTTCTGCGTCGAACTCGCTCCCCTGCCTATATACGTTATAAGAAATGGCTTCCTGCATTAATTTTATACGTTGCTCATCTACGCGTTTTCAGTTTACAATGTGAAAATTCCTTCCCCAGCCTATTTTGGTTTAGTAATTATGCAGAGATGCTACTCTTTTTTTTGGAGGAATAGAGGAAAATTATAACAAAAAAAGGGGAAGATTTTCATGAAAAAGGGGAAATTGAATCAGTCAATTAGGCGTTTAATAGAAAATTGTAGGCGAGGGATGCGAGTTCCACGCGTATACGGGAGCGTGTGAGACGTGTATACATGGCAAAATAATTATTCAAATAATTCTTGACCGAAAGTAAGTGTCACTGTAAAAAAAAATTACATTAATTTAATGCACATGTGCTGGAAGCAAATTTCAAGCAGGTGCATTAAAACAGTTTAAGGGCGTAACGTAAATTTGATGTAAATATACATTAAATTTAATGCAATGTGCATTATTCTTAATTCAAATCCACATTACAATTAAGGCAAATCTGCATTACAATTAATGCAAATTTGCATTACAATTAATGAAAATCTGCATTACAATTTATCCAAATCTTTAATGTACTGTAAATGTACTGGAAAATTTCATTGCTACTTATTAAAAAAAATTGCCGTAAACTGAAATTTCAATTGAATCCATAAAACTTAACATAAACGTATTTGAAATTTCTAGTAAAATTTTACTTAGGTCAAAACATTATTTACTTGGTTGAAAAATAATTTTTTTTTCTTTTTATTTAACAAATTATTTTATTTGGTAAAAATAAAAAATTTTTACAAAATTTAATAATGCTACACAGTTTGTAGTTGAAATTATTTATATTGATTCAAATTTATTATAATATATTTACTTACCTCACCCCCCGTCTTTATATTGAGTCAGCAACAATTGTTAATTTATGGATATAACTCTTTAATATTATAAATTTTCGCATTTTCATTAAAGAAACTTGTCTCTTAAATTAATCGCATTGAATATATCGCAGAAAAAAACTTACATAAAATTTTCAACCTAACCGGGAATCGAACCCGCAACCCTTGGGTTACTACGCACGCACGCTATCCGTTACGCTATCGCTCGCTTGTAACAGTTTAGACATTTTCATCTATATAAGGTGCACCATCCATATTCATTCAATTGATATTATACATTCATCAAAAATATTAATGGTTTTTAGTAATTATTTATTTAGATAATATTTTAAGAAAATGTGTAACTTACTTTAAGACATTAATTAATTAAATTTGATTAACTGCAAAATGTTTCTTAAAGCCACATGTACCGTGACGATCTCTACCTTACCGGCACCTGAATTTCTTTTTTTTTCGTGTTTAAACAAGAGATTTTAATATTAAGGTAGTTCTCTAATGCGTTATAGTTTGTGCGCTCAGCGAGAGCACAAACTATACCATACGCAAGTCATACACGTCGTTCTGTCTCTCTCGCTCTCATGCATGTCGTCTGCTATTTGTGTTTATAATCATTCATATCTTTTTAAAAAGGTCGGCTTGACACATATTTGATAAATTTAAAAGAAAGATCTGAATTTCATCTTTCTTAAGCTATGTTTTTCTTTTTGAAAACCCACTTTTTTATCAAGTAATACTATTACTTCCTGTTATGCGTTATATGGCGTCATTTACTCTCAATGTAAAAGTAACCATTTTCAATAATTTTTTTCTTGAAAAATAGTTCGGCAATCTATATTTTAAAAAATAAAGAAAAATTATTTAGATTTTAAAGAACACGCTAGAATTTTGTTACTTTCGAAATCCACTTTTTGATATATTAGAGAACTACCTTAAGTATCTTGCATCTATCTCTGTTAAAAATGTTATTCATTTTAAGATCATGTTCAACTCCAATATAGATCCCTACCTTATCAGCACCTAAATTTTATTTCTTGCATCACATATACACAAAAATTTTAGAAAAATGCGTTCTTTCACGCCCTTCGAAATGGCGTTAAGTAATTCTATTAAATTCCCAAATGATTCCATCCATAAGATTTTTCCAAAAACGTTTTTGTCATTTGTAATTAATCAGAATCAAGCCTCAAACATTTCAAAAACGATTTTTGAAAAATGTAATCAGTAAAATCATTTGAAAATTTAATAGAGTGTACTTAATGGCATTCCAGAAAGTGTGACAAAACACTTTGTTCTAAAATTAGTGTTTTAATAGGATAATAAAAATAAAATTCAGGTGCCGGTACATCCATATCTACATAAGGTGATGTGAGATACCGACATAATACAAAAAAAATATTTCTCGTGCCATTACTGGTAGAACCCTTCAAAAAAATTCCTGAATGCAGTATTTACATATACGGAGTGCATAATTGATGTATCTTTCCGAAAAAATATTAAAAAACTGTTTAATTAAATAAAAACCGTTGTGGTCGATAAGTAGGAATCTACATTTTTATCATTTTATCTGAATGCACGTGAACTGTATTATTTATGCGGATGGAAAAGAAATACCATGGATCGTTAATCAAATGTAATGCTCAGAACTGGAATATCCTTTTTCGTTTTGTCATAAAATTTCATGTAAAGTTAATTAAATTTTTAATGTCATGACATTAATTTTAATGCACGTGAACTGTGTTATTTATGCGGATGTGAATGAAATTCAATGGATCGTTACTCAAATTTAATGCTCAGTACTGGAAAAGCCTATTTCGTTTTGTCATGAAATTTCATGTAAAGTTTATTAAATTTGTTTCACATTCACATTAATTTTAATGCACATGAACTGCATAATTTATGTTTATGTACATGAAGTTTAAAGCATGGTACTTTAAATTTAATGTGCATTAGTTGATTTAATTATTCGTATAATATATGTGATGTAATATTATGAAATGTAATTAAATTTCGCTATCTTCAACATTAATTTTAATGCACGTGAACTGTAATTTTTATCATCATGTTCATTAAACTTTGTGCACGAGACATTAATTTTAATTTACACTCGTACTTTAATAATAATACAGATATTTCATGTACGCGTATAGTAATTTCTATGTACAGGTACAATAATAATAACAAGTAAAATAATTTTAATGTGCTTTCATTAATATTGTATAGATTCACATTAATTTTATGGTAAATGTGCATTAAATGATATTTAAGTTACAAGTTCATGAAAATTAATGCGCAAGTGCACATTAAAAGTGCATTAAATTTAATGATATTTTTAGCAGTGTGGCGGATGCAAGTTCCACATGTATACGGGAGCGCGACAGACGTGTATACATGGCAAAATAATTATTTAAATAATTCTTAACCCCAAGTAGGCGGCGGATGCATCCGTATTCGCGTGAAATTCGCACCTTCCGCCTACATATGGTTAAGAATTAGGCGAATAATTATTTTGCCTTGTATGTACGTCTGACACCCTCCCGCATACGCGTGGAACTCTCCCTCCCCCTCCGCGCTCCGCCTACTTTCTGTTAGGAATTATTTAAATAATTATTTTGTCTTGTATGCACGACTGACGCCTTCCCGTATACGCGTGGAACTCGCATCCCCCGCCTACAATTTTCTATTAAACGTCTAATTGACTGATTCAGGTCACCTTTTTCATGAAAATCTCCCCTTCTTTGTGATAATTTTCCTCTATTCCTCTTCAATAAAAAAAAAGAGAGTAGCATCCCTGTATAATTACTAAACCAAAATAGGCTAGGGAAGGAATTTTCACATTGTAAACTGAAAACGCGTAGATGAGCAACGTATAAAATTAATGCAGTAAGCCTTTCTAAACTTATATAGGTAGGGGAGCGAGTTCGACGCAGAAAGTGGAGCAGCGCAAACGGGCTAATAAAAAAATCTCCTATTATATTAAAAAGATAATGGTCTGTGGTCTGTGGTCTTTGGTCGGTGATCTTTGGTCGTCCATCCCCTCCCAATAATGTACATTGAGTAAATTTGACATTGAGTAAAGGGTTAAGTGAAGGGCTAATAAAAAAATTATTAATTAAATAATTACTAAACCAAAATAGGCTGGGGACGGTATTTTCACATTATAAACTGAAAACGTGTAGAAGGGTAACCTATGCAATTGAGGAGCAAGATAGTTTTAAATCTAAATTGGCAGTGGCAGCCAAATCACCGCAATGAAGTGGAGCAGCGCAGTTGAGCTATGAATAATAAAATTAATAATTTGAGAATTCTTATACCAAATCAGGCGAAAGATACGAGTTCCGAGCATGAAAGTGAAGGCACGCAGGCAGGCTGCTTATTAAATTAATGTGCTAAATAATTTTGAAATGTAGGTAGGTAGAGGAAACGAGTTTTTGGCAGAAAGTGCAGCAGTGCAGACGAGCTAATCAAAAATTGATAATTAAATAATTACCAAAATAAAATAGGCTGAGGAAGGAATTTCTTCTTTGTTGCAACCTCACGGTGCAACAAAGGACAACTGAGAACACAAATAGGCGTGACAGCGGGCTTAGGTAGGCAGTGATATAAAATTCTATACGATACTTGTGACCTAAGTATTACTCTGGCACGGCGTAATTAGGACGTAACTCACGGAGTGTAACAAAGTGCTACCAAGGTCACATGTATCGTAATGTACTATTTTATTAGTCAGTCTGCGCTGCTCCACTTTCTGTGTAAAAGTCATTTGCACTACCTACGTACATCTCAAATTATTTCGCGCATTAATTTAATAGCCTTTCTGCGTTCCTTCACTTTCAAGCACGGAACTTGCATCCCCCGCCTGGTTTGGTTTAAAAATTCTCAAATTATTAATTTTATTATTCATAGCTCAACTGCGTTGCTCCACTTCATTGCGTTGAATTGACTGCCACTGCCAATTTAGATTTAAAACTACCTTGCTCCTCAATTGCATTGGTTGCTCTTTTACACGTTTTCAGTTTACAATGTGAAAATACCATCCCCAGCCTATTTTGGTTTAGTAATTATTTAATTAATAATTTTTTTATTAGCCCTTCACTTAACCATTTTCTTAACGCTTTACACAATGCCAATTTACTCAATGTACATTATTGGGAGGAGATGGACGACCAAAGACCACATACCACAGATCGTTATCTTTTTAATATAATAGGAGATTTTTTTATTAGCCCGTTTCCGTTGCTCCACTTTCTGCGTCAAACTCGCTGCCGTTGCCTACTTTGATTTAAAACTATTTGCATCTCAATTGGTTAGGTTGCTCGACTGCATGTTTTCAGTTTACAATGTGGAATTTCCATCCTGCGCCTTTTTTGTTTAGAAATTATTTAATTATTCATTTTAATATTAATAGTGAGTCGGCGTGGTTCCGCTTTACTGTTTTTAACTCACTTCTCCTGTTTTTTCTGATTTAAAAATCACTGGCTCCATAATTGGATAGGTTGCCCATCTGCGCGTTTGGATTTAAAAATGTATGGAAACTCCTTCCTTTGCCTTTTTTGGGTTAGGAATTATTTAATTATTCATTTTTTTATTGGCCCGTTTGCGCTGCTCCACTCTCTGCGTTCAACTCGCTTCCTCTACCTACATTTAAAAATTATATCGCACATTAATTCAATAGGCAGCCTCTCTGCGTGCCTTCACTTTCAACACGGAACTCGCATCCCCTGCCTGATTTGGTTTAAGAATTCTCAAACTATTAATTTTATTATCCGTGGCTCGTCTACGCTGCTGCACTTCATTTCGACAAAGGCAGCCACACTACCTACTTAGATTTAAAACTATCTTGCGTCTCAATTGGATAGGCTACCCGCCTGCGCATTTGCATTTAAAAATGTATTGAACTTCCAATCCTTCGCCTTTTTTGGTTTAGGAATTATTTATTTATTAATATTTTTATTAGTCCGTCTGCGCTGCTCCATTTCTTGCATCAAACTCGATTGCACCCCAACCTACATACGTTTAGAAATTGCTTCCTGCAATCATTTTGTAGGTAGCCTGTCTGCGTGCCTTCACTTCACTGCGTCGGAGTGGCTGCTACTGTAAACTTAGATTCTAAACTATCTTGTTTCTCAATTGCATAGGTTGCCCCTCTACGCGCTTTCGGTTTACAATGTAGAAATTCCTTCTCCAGCCTATTTTGATTTAATAATTCTTTAATTATCAATTTTTTATTAGCCCGTCTGCGCTGCTCCACTTTCTGCGTAAAACTCGTTCCCTCTACCTACGTACATTTGAAAATTATTTCGTGCATTAATTTGATAGGTAGCCTGTCTGCGTGCGTTCACTTTCAAGCATGGAACTCGCATTGCCCGCCTGGATTGGTTTAAGAACTCTCAAATTATTAATTTTATTATCCGTAGCTCGTCTACGCTGCTCCACTTCATTTCGTCGAATTGGCTGCCACACTACCTACGTAGATTTAAAACTATCTTGCTCCTCAATTGCATAGGTTACCCGTCTGCGCGTTTGCATTAAAAAATGTATGGAAATTCCATCCTCCGTCTTTTTTGGTTTAGGACTCATTTAATTATTAATTTTTTTCACTAGTCCGTCTGCGCTGCTCCATTTCTTGCATCAAACTTGATCGCACTCCAACCTACATACGTTTAGAAAATGCTTCCTGCATTAATTTTTAAGTAGCCTGTCTGCGTGCCTTCACTTACAAGATACGAAACCCGCACCCGCCTAGTTTGGTTTCAGAATTGTTTAATTCTGTGGCTTCCAGGAAAAACCACTTATCTCCACTTTTCATTGTTTCGAGTAAATCGAGTTTTAGTTTCGCAGGTTTCGCATCGATGTTATAAATCAAGACAAATGAGATTAAGGTAGTTCTCTTCACATTGCAAAAACTGAAAAAGCTGCTGAAAAAAATATACAAATATTCTTCAAAGTCACAGAAATGATACCATATGTTTGTTTACATACATTGCGGAACAAATTTTTGAGAAAAAAATTCTTGAAAATGGTTATTTTTACATGAGAGTAAATGAGTGCTATATCAACTGTGACAGAAATTAATAGAATTACTCATAAAAAAAACTGGACTTCAAAAAGAAAAACATAGTTTTTAAGTTTATCAAATATGTGTCAAGCCGATCTTTTTAAAAAGATATTAAGGGGGTTAGTGCGGTAACATACAAGCCAAAAGTACAGCTGGTCGAACGCCGTACGCCTCACGCTCTCTCGAGTCTCCCCACTCTCAAAATTTCACGAGAGACTGTCCACGCACACATAGCGCCGCTTCATCTGTGTGTATATACACATAGAAGCGCTACGTCTGTGTAGACACACACGCAGCGAGCCTTCGTTTGTTTACACGCACACAAGGACACGCGCGGCGTCGTCTACCCTGAGGCTACGTACTTTAAACAACTGTATCTCGAAAACGGTGAAGCTAGGCTTCCTGAAATTTGCAGAGGACATTCAAAGTATTGTTCTTAGTAACATATCTCTTTTTCTTTCAAGTCCTAAGAAAACTTTCCAAGTTATTGACGAAAACGTTCATTTTTTTACATTTCATGACGACGGTCCCATAAGACACCGTGTTAAATTTCGTAACTTTGGGAGCTTATATCTCACAAACGGGGAAGCTAGGCTTTCTGAAATTTACAGATACTGCGTATAATAGTAATATGAGTCTACCCTGCAAGTTTCAAGAAATTCTTATGAAAAGCCAATATCGCACTAACCCCCTTAATGATTATAAACACAAGTAGCAGACGACGTGCACGAGAGCGAGAGAGACAGAACGACGTCCATGGTATAGTTTGTGCTCTCGCTGAGCAACAAACTGTAGTGCCCGAGGAGAACCCCCTTAAATGAAACACTGTGTCTATGAATGCTAATGTAAATAACATATTTTTTGCCATAGTAACAAGAGAAAATAGCATTCATGTTTTAGAAATCGAATTTCACTTACGTCGTTATTCCGGGAATAAAAAAAAAATTTTGTGGAGTTACATGGGGTTTCCGGGAGTTTTTCTTAAAAAATGTGGAATTACATGGATTTTCCGGGAATTACTCTACAGAAAAAAGTGGAATTACATGGGTTTTCTGGGAATTACTCTACAAAAAAAGTGGAGTTACGTGGTTTTTCCGGGAGTTATTCTTTAAAAAAAGTGAAGTTACGTGGTTTTTCCAGGAATTATTCTAAAAAATAAGTGGAGTTACATGGTTTTCCCGGTAATTATTTAAAAAAAATTGAGATACGTGGTTATTCCGGGAAAATGTTGAAAAAAATGGAGATATGTGGTTTTTCCTTCTGCTGATTCAAGACAACGAGTGCACTTCCGTAATTTCTGTCACGGCTAAATGATAGAGGACTGTTTAAAGATAAGAAAAAAGGCATAAAACCGATTTTGAAAAACTCATCCCTTACGTGGTTTTTCCGGGAAGCCACAGAATTATTAATTCTATTATTCATAGCTCATCTGCGCTGCTCCACTTCAATGCGTCGGAGTGGCTGCTACTGTAAACTTAGATTTTAAACTATCTTGTTTCTCAATTCCATAGGTTGTTTATCTACGCGGTTTCGGTCTACAATGTAGAAATTCCTTCCCCAGTCTATTTTGATTTAGTAATTATTTCATTATCAATTTTTTATTAGCCCATCTGCGTTGCTCCACTTTCGGCATTACACTCGCTTCTTCTACGTACATACGTTAAAAAATTTGTTCTTATTAATTTTTTAGGTTTAGCCTGTCCGCGTGTCTTTTCTTCAAGCACGGAACCTGCATCTCCTGCCTAGTTTGGATTAATGATTCTTTAATTATTAATTTTATTATTCATAGCCCGTGTGCGCTACTCCACTTTCTGCGTCGAACTCGCTCCCCTACCTATATAAGTTTAGAAATGGCTTCCTGCATTAATTTTATACGTTGCTCATCTACGCATTTTCAGTTTACAATGTGAAAATTCCTTCCCCAGCTTATTTTGGTTTAGTAATTATACAGGGATGCTACTCTCTTTTTTTTTTTATTTAAGAGGAATAGAGCAAAATTATCATAAAAAAAGGGGGAAGATTTTCATGAGAAAGGGGAAACTGAATCAGTCAATTAGACGTTTAATAGAAAATTGTAGGCGAGGGATGCGGGTATCACGCGTATACGGGAGCGCGTCAGTCGTGCATACAAGGCAAAATAATTATTTAAATAATTCCTAACCGCAAGTAGGTGGGTGGCGGGGGGGGGCGGGGGGGGGAGTTCCTCGCGTATGCGGGAGCGTGTCAGACGTGCATACAAGGCAAAATAATTATTCGCGTAATTCTTAACCCTATGTAGGCGGAAGGTGCGAGTTCCACGCGAATACGGATGCATCCGCCGCCTACTTGGAGTTAAGAATTATTTAAATAATTATTTTGTCATGTATACACGTCTGCCTTATTCCCGTATTCACGCGGAACACGCATCCCCCGACGGCTTGGGGTTACGAATTATTTGAATAATTATTTTGCCACGTATACACGTCTGTCGCGCATCCGTATACATGTGAAACTCGCATCCCCCACTTACTTTGGGTTAAGAATTATTTGAATAATTATTTTTCCACGTATACACGTCTGACACGCTCCCATATACGCGTAGAACTCGCGTCCCCCGATACTTCGGGTTAAGAATTATTTAAATAATTATTTTGACTTGAATGCATGTCTGATGCCGTCCCGTATACGCGTGGAACTCGCATCTCCCACCTGCTTGGGGTTAATAATTATTTAAATAATTATTTTGCCTTATATACTCGTCTGTCGCGCTCTCGTGTACATGTGGAACTCGCATCCCCCGCTTACTTTGGGTTAGGAATTATTTGAATAATTATTTTGCCATGTATTCACGTCTGACACGCTCCCGTATACGCGTGGAACTCGCATCGCCCGCTACTTGGGGTTAGGAATTATTTTAATAATTATTTTGACTTGATTGCATGTCTGACGCCGACCCGTATAGGCGTGGAAGTCGCATCCCCCGCCTACAATTTTCTATTAAACGCCTAATTGACTGATTCAGTTTCCTCTTTTTCATGAAAATCTTGCCCCTTTTTTGTTATAATTTTCCTCTATTCCTCTTAAATAAAAAAAAAAGAGAGTAGCATTCCTGAATAATTACTAAACGAAAATAGGCTAGGGAAGGAAGTTTCACATTGTAAACTGAAAACGCGTAGATGAGTAACGTATAAAATTAATGCAGGAAGCCATTTCTTAACTTATATGAGGCGTTTCATGTCAGCTCTCCAGGCGCGGCGCGCGAGCGCGAAATCATGCTGTTTTCAGCTTGTGTTTGAAGGGCTAAGATGTCTCTAAAAAAAATAATCCCCAAGTGATTTCGATGTATTTTTTTCTCAGCGTTCCGATGGTGCTATTAGTTTCTCAAAATTTTTCAATTCTAAGTATTTCTTGAATAATATCTCGAAAAAATCAAAAAAACCCTATGTAGAAAAAGGCTATATCCATGTAAAATTTCCTCCTCTTTCGATCTAGCAGGTCAAAAAAAATATTAAAAACATAGTTTTTGATATATAACACGTTTTATGTTTTTTTGAGATTAGAATTGAAAAATTATGAGAAACTAATTGCACCATCGGAAAGCTGAGGAAAAAATACATCAAAATCACTTGGGGATTATTTTCTTTAGATACATCTTAGCCCTTCAAATACAAGCTGAAAACAGCATGATTTCACGCTCGCGCGCCGCGCCTGGAGAGCTGACGTGAAACGCCTCATATAGGTAGGGGAGCGAGTGTGACGCCGAAAGTGGAGCAGCGCAGACGGGCTAATAAAAAATTGTTAATGAAATAATTACTAAATCAAAATAGGCTGCGTAAGGAATTTCTACATTGTAAACCGAAAACGCGTAGATAAGCAACCTACGCAATTGAGAAACAAGAGAGTTTAAAATCTAAGTTTACAGTAGCAGCCACTCCGACGCATTGAAGTGGAGCAGCGCAGACGAGCTATGAATAATAGAATTAATAATTAAACAATTCTGAAATCAAACTAGGCGGGTGCGGGTATCGTATCTTGTAAGTGAAGGCACGCAGACAGACTACCTAAATATTAATGCAGAAAGAATTTCTAAACGTATGTAGGTTGGGGAGCGATCGAGTTTGATGCAAAAAATGGAGCAGCGCAGACGAACTAATAAAAAAAATTAAGAATTAAATGAGTCATAAACAAAAAAAGACGGAGGATGGAATTTTTTAATGCAAACGCGCAGACGGGTAACCTATGCAATTGAGGAGCAAGATATATAGTTTTAAATCTACGTAGGTATAGTGTGGCAGCCAATTTGACGAAATGAAGTGGAGCAGCGTAGACGAGCTACGGATAATAAAATTAATAATTTGAGAGTTCTTAAACCAATCCAGGCGGGGAATGCGAGTTCCGTGCTTGAAAGTGAAGGCACGCAGACAGGCTGCCTATGAAATTAATGCACGAAATAATTTTCAAATGTACGTAGGTAGAGGGATCGAGTTTTACGCAGAAAGTGGAGCAGCGCAGACGGGCTAATAAAAAAATTGATAATTAAAGAATTACTAAATCAAAATAGGCTGGAGAAGGAATTTTTATATTGTAAACCGAAAACGCGTAGATGGGCAACCTATGCAATTGAGAAACAAGAGAATTTAAAATCTAAGTTTACTGTAGCAGCCACTCCGACGCAGTGAAGTGAAGGCACGCAGACAGGCTACCTACAAAATGATTGCAGGAAGCAATTTCTAAACGTATGTAGGATGGGGAGCGATCGAGTTTGATGCGAAAAGAGAAGCAGCGCAGACGCACTAATAAAAATATTAATAAATAAATAAGTCCTAATCCAAAAAAGGCGAAGGATTGGAAGTTCCATACATTTTTAAGTGCAAATGCGCAGGTGGGTAACCTATCCAATTGAGACGCAGGGTAGTTTTAAATCAAAGTAGGCAGTGGCAGCCAATTTAAAGCAATGAAGTGGAGCAGCGTAGACGAGCTTTGAATAATAAAATTAATAATTTGAGAATTCTTAAAACAAACCAGGCGGAGGATACGAGTTCCGAGCTTGAAAGTGAAGGCACGCAGACAGACTACTTATTAAATTAATGCGCGAAATAATTTTTAAATGTAGGTAGGTAGAGGAAACGAATTTTTTGCAGAAAGTGGAGCAGCGGGGACGGGCTAATAAAAAATTGATAATTAAATAATTACCAAAACAAAATAGGCTGGGGAAGGAATTTCTTCTTTGTTGCAACCTCAGGGTGCAACAAAGGACAACTGCGGACACAGATAGGCGTGACAGCGTGCTTAGGTAGGCAGTTCTATAAAATTCTATACGATAATTGTGACCTAAGTATCACTCTGACGCGGCGTAATTAGGACCCTCGCTACGCTCGGGCCCTACCTCACGCAGTGTAACAAAGTGTTACCTAGATCATATGTATCGTAATGTACTATTTGATTAGCCCGTCTGCGCTGCTCCACTTTCTGCGTAAAACTCATTTCCTCTACCTATACGTACATTTAAAAATTATTTCGCGCATTAATTTAATATAGGCAGCCTGTCTGCGTGCCTTCACTTTCAAGCACGGAACTCGCATCCCCCGCCTGGTTTGGTTTAAAAATTCTCAAATTATTAATTTTATTATTCATAGCTCGTTTAAGACGCTGCTCCACTTCATTGCGTTGAATTGGCTGCCACTCCCTACATAGATTTGTAACTATCTTCCTCCTCAATTGCATAGGTTGCCCATCAACGCGTTTTCAGTTTACAATATGAGAATTCCTTCTCCAGCCTATTTTGGTTTAGTAATTATTTAATTATTAATTTTTTTACTCGCCGGGTTGTGCTGCTGCACTTTCTGCGTCAAACTTGCTTCCTCTACCTACATATACGTTTAAAAATTATTTCGCGCATTAATATTATAGGTAGCCTGTCTGCGTGCCTTCGCTTACAAGCACGGAAATCGCTTGATTAAGATAAAAGTTATTATTAAATATTTTCGATTTAAATTGGTTCCTAGATTGGAGAAATATTAGAATTTGGAGCAAGGGATTTCTCAATTGAAAATGACCAAAGCTGAGCTTTTTGTCAAAAATAGCTAAATATGAGGCAATTGGAATTGGTGGCTTGGGCTTAAACGAGAAATAAATCGATTACAACACTCAAAAGCTCTGTTAGCATCTAAAGAAGGTCACTTAAGGTCTCAAGTAGAATCAGTTTAAATGTTTAAATAAAATTGGAAGGTGTGAAACAACGTCATGAAGAACGAAAAAAGACACTTGCAGATACAAATAACTCGCATGACAGAATATCTAGATTTATAAACAGGCTACAGAAAAATATGCAACTTGTGACAAGAGAAAGCAACATGTACAGGCAACAACTAGATACATATGAAATAGAAATATCTGGATACCAAAATAATAGTTAAGAACGAAAGCAAGTTAGTAAAGAAAAGCAAGAAAGTTAACTAACGAGAATGGTAAGAATTCTGAATAAATGGTTGACGTGAATGAAGCTCCTTAATATAATACAAAATAAGGAACATTAAAATTTCATTTACTATTTTGATCATGGCACTTGTAAATTAAATATCAATAATTTTAAGTATAAATAAATTTCTACAAAAAGTTGCATAAATTTTTTCCTTTTTCTAATTTTAATTTTTCTATTCTTACATAGTCTCTTAAAAAGTTGTGGAATCTACAAGTATTCTACGAAAGTCATAACTTATAGACAAGTGTATATTATCATTCCTTGCCAATTCTTTAATTTATTAATAAGAATTAAAAGTTCACGCAAAACCTACGTGTTTGGAAAATAAATTATTGTTATTATCTCTCTTAACAACTGCAAAGTTTCTTTTCGAATAACAATAATTACATAAAACATATTTAAATAAGAAAAATGAAAAGTTTATGGAAAACTTATATGCTATCCAAAATAAATTATTTTTATTATCTCTCTAAACCACCGTTAAGTCGCTTTGTAAAAAAAAATTCAGCACCCCCGTCCCCTTCTTTTCTCTCATCTTTTCTTACTTAACAACTGTATAACGACACCACGAAAAACTTTCAGAAGAGCCTAAATATTTTTTTGAAACAGCCAACAAGACATTCTGTACAAGAATAATATACTAACAAACTTTATTTGGAATTTAGAACTACAGAATGTTTGAAAAATGTTTTCTCTAAAAAGAAAGCATTAACATTTTTTTCTCGAAAATAATTTTTGATATATTCATTTATCTAAATTAAAGTAGAAATAATAAAACTTTCTGCGAAAGTATAAAATAAGGCACGTATAAGGTTTTCCTGGAATCTATAAAAATAAAAAGAAATATATTTTCATATGACTTTACAAATTAATAGTATTGAAAATTTATTATCGTACATAAAATACAGGTTTGATTATATTATTTCAAAAAACGTTACTAATGTAATCATTGTATCGAGCTCCTTATAGAAACATTCAAATTTAAAACTTTTATCGTGAATAACAATACTTCTACTTAATAATAATATTAAAAATGTACTATATAATAAACTCTCATAACATTATACAAATGTTTAAACTAAGGCAAGTATTAGCCTCTCTCTCTTCCTCTCTCTCTCTCTCTCTCTCTCTCTCTCTCTCTCTCTCTCTCTCTCTCTCTCTCTCTCTCTCTCTCTCTCTCTCTCTCTCTCTCTCTCTCTCTCTCTCTCTCTCTCTCTCTCTCTCTCTCTCTCTCTCTCTCTCTCTCTCTCTCTCTCTCTCTCTCTCTCTCTCTCTCTCTCTCTCTCTCTCTCTCTCCCTCTGTCTCTCACTCTCTCTCTTTCTCCCAACATTCGTCAAACTGAGTACCAAAAACTTTAATAAGAGCTTAAATATTTTGTTTAAACAATCAACACATTTTTAAGAAGAAGCAATTTTTTAAGTAAGTTTTAACAACACAATTTTTAACTAGTCCTTTTATTTTTTCGAATCTTATCAAGTCAATAAGCACACTTTGCAATTCGTGATAATTTTTTCATAACTCTTCAAATAATAATATTGTTAATATAAAACTTACTATGAAAGTATAAAATAAGGCAAGTATAGTATATTATCCTACGCCTAAATCGATTTTTCTGCTATAGACGTTTCCGAGAAACGTGCTATCTGCTAGCTTAAAATTAAGCTAGCAGACCGCTTTCTGAGTATTCGATTTGGCGATTATGGAAAAAGGACATATTTTTGTGCTTATTTTCTGCTGTCAGATAGCCGAAGCTAAAAATCACAAAATCATTTGGGAGTCCCAGTACGAGGCATATAAGGGAGTTACGTAGACGTCGAATAATTAGGAAAGATAATTATTAAAATAATTCTTAAACGCAAGTACCAGGGAAAAGCAAGGTCCCTGCGTATAAGGGAGTTACGTAGATGAGTCAAATTAGGCTACAAAATTATTTAAATAATTATTAATTCTAAGTAGCGGGGGGTGGCGTACGTGTGCCCAATTAGTCAAGAAAATTATTTAAATGATTCTAAAATCCAAATAGCCAGGGGAAGCGAGGTCCACGCGTATAAGAAAGTTAGGTAGACGTGCAAAATTAGGCAAGATTATTATAAAAATAATTCTTAATCGCAAGTAGCCGGGGGAGGCGAGGTCCACACGTACAAGGGAGTTACCCCTACTGAAAAATCTCAGGTGAGATCTCAGGTGATTTCTCAGGTGAGATCTCATGTAAAATCTCACGCCAAAATCTCACCTGAGATTCTGCTCCAGATGCTCCAGAAAACTTACGTTAATTAAAAATCAGCTTCTTCAGTATTGGAAATTGCCTTTTAGGATGTTTTACCCCCCAGAAGAGCTCAAAAATACATGTTTAAAAGCATTTTATACAATTTTTCAATTTTTAAAAATTGATACATGAGATCTCAGGCGATTTCTCAGGTGAGATATCATGTGAGATCTCAGGTGAGATATCATGTATCAATTTTTAAAAATTGAAAAATTGTGTAAAATGCTTTGAAACATGTATTTTTGAGCTCGTCTGGGGGGTAAAACATCCTAAAAGGCAATTTCTAATACTGAAGAAGCTGATTTTTAATTAACGTAAGTTTTCGGCAGCATCTGGAGCAGAATCTCAGGTGAGATTTTGGCGTGAGATTTTACATGAGATCTCACCTGAGAAATCACCTGAGATCTCACCTGAGATTTTTCAGTAGTGACGTAGATGTGCCATATTAGGCAAGACAATTATTTAAATAATTCCAAAATCCAAGCAGAGGGGAAAGCATGATCTGCGCGTATAAGGAAGTTACCTAGACGTGCTAAATTAGGAAAGACAATTATTTAAATAGTTCCAAAATCCAAGTTGGCGGGGAAAACAAGATCCACGCGTATAAGGGAGTTACGTGGACGCCCGCGTGAAAATATAATATGAGATATCATGTGAGATTGTGATTGAGATCTCATATAGATTTCATATTAGATCTATATGAGTTCTCATATGAGATATCATATGAGATCCTTATACGAATTTCAGACATTATATCTCATGTGAGATCTCATGTGAGATCTCATCAGCCATTTTCTATTAAGTAAAAAAATTTGAGACGTTAGATCTTATCTGAGATCTCATATGAGATCTCATCTGCAATTTTATAATTAATAAAAAAATTTCAGACCTTAGAACTCATGTAAAATCTAATATGAGATCTCATATGAGGTCTCAGATCTCTGCAATTTTAATTAATTAATAAATAATTTATTGTTAATGTAAAAGTATGAATAAACAGTATATTTTAATGAATCTTAAAAAAAAGCAATAAAGTTTTATCAATACGTTTTACTAATGTTAATATTTTATTTCATTCTATTTCTAAATATTCCATAAAATATAACATTTATTAAAAAAATAAATATTATAAAAAATAAATTTATTGCAAAAATAAATTATTTATTAACTAATGAAAATTGCAGACGAGGTCTCATATGAGATCGCAGATGAGATCTAATGTCTCAAATTTTTTTACTTAATAGAAAATGACTGATGAGATCTCATATGAGATCTCACATGAGTTATATAATGTCTGAAATTCGTATAAGGATCTCATATGAGATCTCATATGAGAACTCATATAGATCTCATTTGAAATCTATATGAGATCTCAATTACAATCTCATATGAGATCTCATATTGCATTTTCACGCGGGCGTGCATAATTAGGTAAGACCATTATTTAAATAATTCTAAAACTAAAGTAGTCAGTGGAAGCGAGCTAGGTACTTGCGTATAAAGAAGTTAGGTGGACGTGCTCAATTAGGCATGATTATTATTTAAATAATTCTTAGTCGCAAGTAGCAGTGGAAAGCAAGGTCCACGCGTATAAGGAAGTTACGTAGACGTGAATAATTTGGCAAAACAATTATTTAAATAGCTCTAAAACCTAAGTAGCCGGGGGAGGCGAGGTTCACACGTACAAGGGACTTACGTAGATTATGTGCCATATTAGGCAAGATAATTATTTAAATGATTCTAAAATCCAAATAGCCAGTGGAAGTGAGGTATACTTGCGTATAAGAGACTACGTATGCGTATAAAATTAGGCAAGATAATTATTTAAATAGCTCGAAAACCCAAGTTTGCGGGGAAAGCAATGTCCACGCGTATAAGAGAGTACGTGGGCGTGTAGAATTAGGCTAGATCATTACTTAAAGACTTCTAAATCCCAGGTTACCGGGGTAGCAATGGCAACGCATACGGCGTAGTTTCGTAGGCGTACTAAATTAGGCGAGGTCATTTTTTAAACAATTCTAAAATCTAAGTAGCCAGAAAAAAAGGTCCACGCGTATAAGGACGTTTCCTAAATGTGCTAAACTAGGCAAGGTAATTACTTAAATAATTCTAAAACTCAAGTAACCGGGGTAAGCGAGGTCCTCGCGTAAAAGAAAGTTACGTAGACGTGCAAAATTATGGCATGATTATTATTTAAATAATCCTTAATCTCAAGTAGCCGGGGGATGCAAGGTCCACGCGCATAAGGGAGTTACTTAGACATCCAAAACTATGGAAAACAATTATTTAAATAGTTCCAAAACCCAAGTTGCCGGGAAAACAAGGTTCACGCATATAAGGGAGTTACGTGGACGTGCATAATAGGCAATACCATTATTCAAATAATTCTAAACCCAAGTAGCCAGTGGAAGCGAGATACTTGCGTATAAAGAAGTTACCTGGACGTGCTGAATCTCGTGAGATCTCAGGTGATTTCTCAGGTGATATATCATGTGAGATCTCAGGTGAGATATCATGTATCAATTTTAAAAATTGAAAAATTGTGTAAAATGCTTTTAAACATGTATTTTTGAGCTCATCTGGGGGGTAAAACATCCTAAAAGGCGATTCCCAATACTGAAGAAGCTGATTTTTAATTAACGTAAGTTTTCTGCAGCATCTGGAGCAGAATCTCAGGTGAGATTTTGGCGAGAGATTTTACATGAGATCTCACCTGAGAAATCACCTGAGATCTCATCTGAGATTTTTCAGATAAGGGAGTTACCTAGATGTGGAAAATTAGGCAAGATCATTATTTAAATAAATCTAAAACCCAAGTAGACAGGGGTGGGGAGGTCCACACGTATAAGGGAAATACGTAGACGAGCAAAGTTAGGAAAGATTATTATTTAAATTATTCTTAATTGCTAGTAGCCTGGGAAAGCAAAATCCATGCGTATGACGTCGTTGGATAGACGTGCACCATGAGGCAAGACAATTATATAAACCAAAGTAAATAAATTCTAAAACCCAAGTAGCGGGGGGAAGCGAGGTCCTTGCGTATAATGGAGTACATAGACGTGCAAAGCCAAGTACGACTATTATTTAAATAATTCTAAAACCCAAGTAGCCGGGAAAGCAAGGTCCACGCGTATAAGGAAGTTACCTAGACATGCTAAATTATATGCAAAACATTCTCAAATCCAAGTTGCCGGGAGAGCAAGTTTCACGCGTATAAGGAAGTTTCCTAGACGTGTAAAATTAGACAAGATCATTACTTAAATAATTCTACAACAAGTAACCGGAGAAGCGAGGTCCTCGCGTATAAGGAATAAGTTACGTAGACGTGCTAAATTAACGAAGACAATTATTTAAATAGTTTTGAAACCCAAGTTGTCGGAGACAGCGAGGTCGACGCGTATTAGGTTAATTACCTAGACGTGCAAAATTAGGGATGTAAATTATTTAAATAGTTTTAAAACCCAAGTAGCCGGGGGAAGCCAGGTCCTCGCGAATAAGGAAGTTACACAGACGCGCTGAATTAAGCAACAAAATTATGTAAATAATTTGGAAAACTAATGGCCTAGTTTACGTGGACCTCCCATCCTCCCGCAACTTGGATTTCAAAATTATTTAAGTAATTGTTTTGCCTGATTGTGCATGTCAACGTAATCATTTTATAGACGAGGACCTCGCTTCTCCCGGCTACTTATGTTTAAGAACTTTTTCAATCATATAATTGCCTAATTTTGAACGCCTATCTCTCCCTTATACGCGTGGACCTCGCTTCCCACGGATAGTTAGGTTTCAAAATTATTTGAAGAATGATCTTGCATATCTACGTATCTCCCTTATACGTGTGGACCTCCCTCCCATCGGCAACCGGAGTTTTCTAATATTGAAATAATAATCATGCCTAATTTGCACGTCTACGTAACTCCCTTATACGCATGGACGTTGCCTTCCCTAGCTACTTGTGTATTTGAATAATTTAAATAATGATTTTGCCTAATTTTGCACGTCGCTGTTACTACCTGAAACACGTGTACTTCGTTTCCCCCGGCAACTTATGATTAAAAATTGTCTAAATAATAATCTTGGTTTATTTTGAACGTCTACGTAACTTCCTTATTCGGACTGTCTTTACACCCCCGGTTACTTCATTTTTAGAATAATTTAAATAATGATATTGCCCAATTGTCCATGCCTACGTACTCCCTTATACGCAAGTGCCTCGCTACCCGTGGCAACTTGGGTTTAAGAATTATTTAAATAATGACATTGCTTATTTTTTGCACGCCTACGTAACTCCCTCATTAGATTCGATTAGATTGTAAACTCGCGGGGACCATAACGGTGTAGCGCTCTTAGCTTGCTTGCCATTGTACGCTATTCCCCACCTACCTCGGGTCCCACCTTAGGGGAGGCCAACTGCAGAGCAGTAGTCAAGGACCCCCCTAATTCTGTGCTCCCTGATCTCTTCTGGTATTGCCACCGCCCTGCCAAACCACTTCCTTCTGGATTCCGCCAGTGCAGGGTACTCACAGATCACGTGGATTGGCGTTTCCTCACAGTCTTCCCCGCACCTGGGTGTTGGAAACCCCGCAGGTTGCAGTGCTCTGTTATCAGTTTTACTGCCCTTCTAAGTTGCCACCTGCCGAGGGAGAGAAGTTCTCGGCCCCATTGGTCACCCGTTACTCCCCACATGGCCTTGGATTTGCTGCAACGCTCAGTCGCGAGCCATTTCATTTCGCATAGGCTCATGATGTGAGCAGCTATTCTGCTCCGGCCTTCTTGCGCCGACATGCCAGCTTGCTGTCTAATGGGGCCGTGAGTGCGACCCCCTTGTTTAGCAAGAGTATCCGCCCTTTCATTACCTTTCCACCCGGAGTGACCCGGAATCCAGGTTAAGTTGAGAAGGTTAACCATACCTAGTGCATCCAACGAGGTCTTTGTTTCCATTATTAACTTAGAGCAAGTAACGGTCTTCTCGATGGCTCTCAATGCCGTCTGGCTGTCCGAGCAGATCCAAATAATCTAGCCCGACTTGCCAGCCCTTGTTAGTCCCTCTGCGTATGACTTGATCGCGAGTACCTCGGCCTGGAAAACCGTGTTGTAGCTTTCCATTTTAAAACAGAAGCTGTCCTGCTGCCTAGGTCCACAGAAGCCAGCTCCCACCCCTTCCTTTGCCCTAGACCCGTCCGTGAACCAAATTTCGCCGTGTTTGGGTCTACATTCCTCCCACCTCACCCTCTCCGGAATGTGGATTTTGCATCTCCCCTTCCTTACCGGTTGAGGTGGTATTATATCCTGCGGTTCTTCCCAGAGCTCCCTCAGTGAATTCCCGAACAGCCGTTTATGCCTCTTGCTGTCCGTTTTCCACAGACCGACGCAACCTAACCGGTATGCCGTATTCATTGCCTCAGACTTGATGTGCAGTGCCAGAGACGGTAGGTTCAGCATGGTCCTCATAGCGGCACAGGGCGTACTCCTCCTAGTGACAGTTATGCTCCTTAAGAAAAGCGCCTGTACCCGATTCAGCTTCGCGCAATCCGTGCTCCGCAGTGTTCTGCTCCACCAGACTACTGAGGCAAACGTTAACCTCGGCACAATAATGGCAGAGTAGATCCAGTGCATTTGCCGCGGATCCACTCCCCACCTTGAACCCAATGCTCCTCTGTATTGCCAGAAAGTGGAGATTGTTTTTCTACATTTCTTCTCGAGGTACCTGCGCCAGAGTAACTTTCTATCGAGGATAACTCCCAGATATTTGGTTTCCTCCGCGAAAGGAATCTCTAAGTTCCCCGCCTTCATCTTCCTCAGCTTTCTAATTTTATAGCGCTTTGTGAAGATAAGGGCTACCGATTTATCCCCATGAATTCGCTATGCTTTGCTACTGCACCACTCCTTCGTTGCCTTGAGGGCTCCTTGAACCAAGTCCCTAAGAACTTCTTCATAAGCTTCCCTCGCTAGGATAGCTATTCGTCCACATATCCTACCGACTTGATTCCCACTCCGTTTAGTACTCGTAGTAGGCTGTCTACCACCAGGCTCCACAGCAGGGGGGACAAAACCTGGGGACAGCCTTCGGATACTCGCCCACCGATCGAGTGTCCCATCCAGGATTCCCTACTCACCCTTCCCTACTCACCATGAAGGAGCTCATAATCCAGTCAATGATGCTCTTAGGGATACCATGTTCTACCGCATGCTTCCGGATCGCCTCTCTAGAGGTCCGATTGAACGCTCCTTCAACGTCCAGAAAGGCTCCTATGCATACTCCTTTCAGCTCAAGCTGTTCTTCAACGTAGTTGACCACCGAAAGGAGCGCTGTTTCCACTGACCTACCCGTGCGATACGCGTGTTGTTCCTCGTGAAGCGGACAGATCTTCAGAGGACCTTCTTTAAGATAGCCATCCACAAGCTTTTCAATCGCGTCTTCAAAAGAAATGACGTGGGCTAATGGACCGGTAATCTTTCACATCCGTGTAACTCTTCTTCCCTGGCTTGGGGATGACATTCACCTTTGTTTTAAGCCACTGCCTGGATGTGTACCCAAGGGCTATGCAGCCCCTCAGTACCCCTGTCAGCAGTCCCGTAATCTCCTGCAGGTCCTGTTGCAGCAGCACTGGGGTGATGTTATCCATGCCTGCAGGCATGGTGCTTTGTATGGCTGAAAGGACATGATAGCCTCTTTGACCCTTTGCGCTGTGACTACCTGCTCTGCTATGCTCCAATCCGCCTTTCTACCAGCCCTCCGGGAGGGAGGGGGGCTCGTCCGCCCCGCCCGTCCGCCTGAAGTCAGGGATATTGGTCTCCAGCAGCACTGCGGGGTCTCTTCCGGTGTCCTAGTAAAACTCCCATCAGCCTTCCTTATTAGCCTTAGTTGCCCATTTGGAGCCCCCGCTAGGACATTGAAAAGTCTAGCCGTGTCGCTTATTGTGCTACACTCTGAGCACCATTTCCTCCAAGAGTCACGGTTTTCCTCTCTAATGAGGCTCTTATAGTCTTTGACTAAGCTTGTAGGCTTCCCAAATCTCTATCGGGTTCTTTTTCCTCGCTCTATTAAAGAGCCTACCTGCTTCCTTCCGCCTTGCCTCCGACTCTTTACTCCACTCCGCCTGCTGCGTCCAGTGGTTTTTTGAGTGATGGGACAATTTTCCTCGAACACGATTGTGATCACCGTCCTGATAAAGGCTTCGGTGCGTCTCAGCTCGTTCGGTGTACCATATCTCGCCCCCTGAATCCGACTGTGCATCGCCGTATTGAGGCTCTAAAGCCATCCCAGTCTGTTTGCTTGGGATCCCTATACCAGACCACGTTGGGGACAATGCCCCTCAAGGTGGCGCTCTGATAACCCTATGGTCCGACATGGAGGGCTCCTCAGAGACTCTCCAGTCGTGAACCCATCCCTTCAGCTGTCCGAAACAGAAGGTGGTATCGAGTACCTCGTTTCTGTTAGACGTGACAAAGGTCGGTTCCGCACCTGTGTTTAAAACCACGAGGTTTTTCTCAATCGGGTACTCCAGGAGTTCGTCCCCCCGCTCATTTGTGTCCGTGCTACCCCACGCCTCATTGTGGGCGTTGGCATCACATTCAACAATGAGCCCGAGTCCTTCCTTCCTACAGTACCTGGTTAACCTTTTAACCTCCTTTGGGGGAGATTTTCTCTCATGCGCACAGTAAGCAGATGCTACGATGAACTCTTTGCCCCTGTTGACGCCGTACTTCCCACGAATTCTCACCACCGCTAGGTCTCCCGTTGAGAATTCCTGCATGAGCGTCGCCTCCAGCCCTTTCACGACCACGCACGCTCTTTGCCCGACATGCTCCCCACTCGCGTAGACACGCCCCGTGACCGATAGTCCCTTTATCTCGTTCCTGACCAGCCAGGGTTCTTGCACCAGCGCAATAGCTGGGCATGTGTGTCTGACAGTCATGCACCTGGTTAATACCACTGAGGCGCTTTTACTGTGATGCAAGTTAATTTGCAGGATGTCCACTTGCGTATCAACCATTTCAATGCTGATCCACCCCTACATCATCCTGCTTCCTTTTCGCGTCCTCGCCAACCGGATTCTTCGAAGACCAGCTAAAGGTGATCTCGCTTGTCCCCAGGAAGGCCTTGCCAACCCTGGCCTCTAGCACACCCAGAGGGGCCTCGTCAACCCCCAGGCGAAGGAGGCAAGCCGGGCCCCCCTCCAAGCACTGGAGAATCCTCCACTTTGACGTATCCAACACCGGGTTCTGGCGCCCCAGGAGCTTGACCAACTGGGAGGCTTCTCTTCTTGGCGGCGGTACCAGTGCCGTCACATTGACTCTCTTGATGAGTTCCTCCGGGACGACAATCCTCGCCAGAGTCACGACACCGAGATTGATGGACGGCACTGCCTCTCGCAGCCACCTCTCCGACTCCCCATCATTACAAATGAAGGTCGCTTCACTTTATTTAAAGTTAGAATTATCTAAATAATGATCTTGCTTAATTTTCTACGTCTAACAAACTAAACTAACTGGGGTAAGCAAGGTCCACGCGTATAAGGGATTTATAGTCGTGCAAAATTAGGCAAAATCATTATTTAAATAATTCTACAACCTAAATATTCGGGGGATACAAGATCCACGCACAAAATCCCCTTATGTTGACATGCAAAATCAGGCAAAATAATTACTTAGATAATTTTAAAAACCAAGTAGCCGAAGGACGGCGGGTCCACGTAAAGGAGGGCATTAGAATGTTTTTAGTATTATTTACATAATTTTGTTACTTAATTCAGCACGTCAAGTTAACTTCTTTATACGCAAGTATCTCGCTTCCACTGGCTACTTGGGTTTTAGAATTATTTAAATAATGGTATTGCCTAATTATGCACGTCCACGTAACTCCTTTATATGCGTGGGCCTTGCTTTCCCGGCAACTTGGGTGTTGGAACTATTTAAATAATTGTCTTCCCTAGTTTTGAACGTCTTAGTAACTCCCTTATGCGCGTGGACCTTGCTTCCCCCGGCTGCTTAAGATTAAGCATTATTTAAATAATAATCTTGCGACAATTTTGCACGTCTAAGTAACTTTCTTATACACGAGGATCTCGTTTCTCCCGGTTACTTAAGCTTTAGAAATATTTAAGTAATGACCTTGCCTAGTTTAGCCCGTTTAGGTAATATCCTTATACGCGTGGACCTTTTTTTTCTGGCTAATTGGATTTTAGAATTATTTAAAAAATGACCTCATCTAATTTAGTACGCCTACAAAAATACGTCGTACGCGTTGCCCTATTGCTACCCCGGAAACTTGGATTTTGGAGCTATTTAAATAATGATCTAGCCTAATTTTACACATATACGTACTCTCTTATACGCAAGTATACCTCACTTCAACTAGCTATTTGGATTTTATAGAGCTATTTAAATAATTGTTTTGCCACATTATTCACGTCTACGTAACTTCCTTATACGCGTGGACCTTGCTTTCCACTGCTACTTGCGACTAAGAATTATTTAAATAATAATAATGCCTAATTGAATATGTCCACCTAACTTCTTTATACGCAAGTACCTACCTGGCTTCCCTTGGCTACTTGGGCTTTAGAATTATTTAAATAATGGTCTTGCCTAATTATACACGTCCACGTAACTCCCTTATACGCGTGGACCTTGTTTTCACCGAAACTTGGCTTTGGAACTATGTAAATAATTGTTTTCGCTAATTTAGAACGTTTAGGTAACTTCCTTATACGGTACGACCTCGCTTCCCCCGGTTTCTTGAGTTTTAGAATTATTTAAGTCATGATATTGCCTAATTTTACACGTCTAGGTAACTTCCTTATATGCTTGGACCTTGCTCTCCCGGCAACTTGGGTTTTAGAATAATTTAAATAATTATTTTGCCTATAATTATGCACGTCTGCGTAACTCCCTTATATGCGTGGACCTTGCTTTCCCCGCCAACTTGGGTTCTGGAACTGTTTAAATAATTGTCTTCCCTAATTTAGCTCGTCTAGGTAACTTCCTTATACGCGTGGGCATTGCTTTCCCGGCCAGTTGGGTTTAAGAATTATTTAAATTATGATCTTGCCTAATTTAGTATGTCCACGTAACTCCGCTGTGCGCGTTGCCTTTGCTACCCCGGTTACTTGTGTATTAGTATAATTTCATTAATGATGTTGCTTATGTTTGCACGTCTACGTAACACCCTTGTACGTGAGGACCTTGTTCACCAGGCTACTTGCGATTAAGAATTATTTAAATAATAATCTTTCCTAATTATGCACATCTACGTAACTCCCTTATACGCTTGGACCTTGTTTTTCCCGAAACTTGGCTTTGGAACTACTTAAATAATTGTCTTCGCTAATTTAGCACGTCTAGGTAACTTCCTTATACGGGACGACCTCGCTTCCCCCGGTTTCTTGAGTTTTAGAATTATTTAAGTAATGATCTTGCCTAATTTTACAAGTCTAGGTAACTTCCTTATACGCGTGGACCTTGCTCTCCCGGCAACTTGGGTCTTATAATAATTTAAATAATTGTTTTGCCTATACACGTCTGCGTAACTCCCTTATATGCGTGGATCTTGCTTTCCCCGCCAACTTGGGTTTTGGAACTATTTAAATAATTATCTTCCCTAATTTAGCTCGTCTAGTTACCTTCCTTATACGCGTGGGCCTAGCTTTCCCAGCTACTTCGGTTTTAGAATTATTTAAATTATGGCCTTGCCTAATTTGGTACATCTACGTAACTTTGCTGTGCGCGGTGCCTTTGCTTCCGCGGTTACTTGTGTATTAGAATAATTTCAATAATGATGTTGCTTAGTTTTGCACGTCTACGTAACTTCCTTATACGCGCGGACCTTGCTTTCCCCTCTACTTGGATTTTGGAATTATTTAAATAATTGTCTTGCCAAATATGGCACATCTACGTAACTCCCTTGTACGTGTGGACTTCGCCTCCCCCGACTACTTAGGTCTTAGAGCTATTTAAATAATTTAAATAGTTGAGGACGATCTTTGGAGGCAAAATGAAATGATCTTATTTCTTTATGGCAACGTTTCGTTGGCTTAGTACGCCAACCTCATCAGGCCGAAATTATAAACGTATATATCATACGTCGATCAGATGTTATTCTCGACTCAATGAGGTTGGCGTACTATAAGCCAACGAAACGTTGCCATAAAGAAATAAGATCATTTCATTTTGCCTCCAAAGATCGTCCTCAACTATTTAATATAAAAATGGATGGCGTTATACATTCAACATATTTAAATAATTGTCTTTCCTAATTATGCATGTCTACGTAACTTTCTTATAAGCGTGGACCTTGCTTTCCCCATTAACTTGGGTTTCAAAACTATTTAAATAATTGTCTTCTCTAATTTAGCACGTCTAGGTAACTTCCTTATATGCGTAAACCTTGCTTCCCCGGTTAATTGGGTTTGAGAATTTTTTAATAATGATTGTGCCTAGTTTTGCACGAGTACGTAACTCCCTTGTACCCGAGGACCTTGTTCCCCCAGGCTACTTGCGATTAAGAATTATTTAAATAATAATCTTGCCTAATTTTGCACGTCTACCTAACTTCATTATACGCGTGGACCTCGCTTCCCCCGGCTATTTGGATTTTAGGATCATTTAAATAATTTTCTTAACTAATTGGGCACACGTACGCCCCCCCCCCCACTACTTAGAATTAATAATTATTTAAATAATTTTGTAGCCTAATTTGACTCATCTACCTAACTCCCTTATACGTGGGGACCTTGCTTTTCCCTGCTACTTGCGATTAAGAATTATTTTAATAATTATCTTTCCTAATTAATCGACGTCTACGTAACTCCCTTATATGTCTCGTACTGAGACTCCCAAATGATTTTGTGTTTTTTAGCTTCGGCTATCTGACAGCAGAAAATAAGCACAAAAATATGTCCTTTTTCCATAATCGCCAAATCGAATACTCGCAAAGTTACCAGAAAGCGGTCTGCTAGCTTAATTTTATAAGCTAGCAGATAGCACGTTTCTCGGAAACGGATATAGCAGAAAAATCGATTTAGGCGTAGGATAATATACTATACTTGCCTCATTTTATACTTTCATAGAAAGTTTTATATTAACAATACTATTATTTGAAGAGTTATGAAAAAATTATCACCATTTGCAAAGTGTGCTTATTGACTTGATAAGATTCGAAGAAATAAAAGGACTGCTTAAAAATTGTGTTGTTAAAACTTACTTAAAAAATTTCTTCTTCTTAAAAACGTGTTGATTGTTTAAAAAAAATATTTAAGCTCTTATTAAAGTTTTTGGTATTCAGTTTGACGAATGTTGGTTGAGAGGGGGAGAGAGAGAGAGAGAGAGAGAGAGAGAGAGAGAGAGAGAGAGAGAGAGAGAGAGAGAGAGAGAGAGAGAGAGAGAGAGAGAGAGAGAGAGAGAGAGAGAGAGAGGAAGAGAGAGAGGCTAATACTTGCCTTAGTTTAAACATTTGTATAATGTCACGAGAGTTTATTATATAGTACATTTTTAATATTATTATTAAATAGAAGTATTGTTAGTCACAATAAAAGTTTTAAATTTGAATGTTTCTATAAGGAGCTCGATACAATGATTACATTAGTAACGTTTCTTGAAATAATATAATCAAACCTGTATTTTATGTACGATAATAAATTTTCAATACTATTAATTTGTAAAGTCATATGAAAACATATTTCTTTTTATTTTTATAGATTCCAGGAAAACCTTATACGTGCCTTATTTTATACTTTCGCAGAAAGTTTTATTATTTCTACTTTAATTTAGATAAATGAATATATCAAAAATTATTTTCGAGAAAAAAATGTTAATGCTTTCTTTTTAGAAAAAACATTTTTCAAACATTCTGTAGTTCTAATTTCCAAATAAAGTTTGTTAGTATATTATTCTTGTACAGAATGTCTTGTTGGCTGTTTCAAAAAAATATTTAGGCTCTTCTGAAAGTTTTTCGTGGTGTCGTTATACAGTTGTTAAGTAAGAAAAGATGAGAGAAAAGGAGGGACGGGGGTTACGAATTTTTTTTTACAAAGCGACTTAACGGTGGTTTAGAGAGATAATAAAAATAATTTATTTTGGGTAGCATATAAGTTTTCCATAAACTTTTCATTTTTCTTATTTAAATATGTTTTATGTAATTATTGTTTTTCGAAAAGAAACTTTGCAGTTGTTAAGAGAGGTAATAACAATTATTTATTTTCCAAACACGTAGGTTTTGCGTGAACTTTTAATTCTTATTAATAAATTAAAGAATTGGCAAGGAATGATAATATACACTTGTCTATAAGTTATGACTTTCGTAGAATACTTCTGGATTCCACAACTTTTTAAGAGACTATGTAAGAATAGAAAAATTAAAATTAAAAAAAGGAAAAAATTTATGCAACTTTTTGTAGAAATTTATTTATACTTAAAATTATTGATATTTAATTTACAAGTGCCATGATCAAAGTAGTAAATGAAATTTTAATGTTCCTTATTTTGTATTATATTAAGGAGCTTCATTCACGTCAACCATTTATTCAGAATTCTTACCATTCTCGTTAGTTAACTTTCTTGCTTTTCTTTACTAACTTGCTTTCGTTCTTAACTATTATTTTGGTATCCAGATATTTCTATTTCATATGTATCTAGTTGTTGCCTGTACATGTTGCTTTCTCTTGTCACAAGTTGCATCTTTTTCTGTAGCCTATTTATAAATCTAGATATTCTGTCATGCGAGTTATTTGTATCTGCAAGTGTCTTTTTCGTTCTTCATGACGTTGTTTCATACCTTCCAATTTTATTTAAACATTTAAACTGATTCTACTTGAGACCTTAAGTGACCTTCTTTAGATGCTAACAGAGCTTTTGAGTGTTGTAATCGATTTATTTCTCGTTTAAGCCCAAGCCACCAATTCCAATTGCCTCATATTTAGCTATTTTTGACAAAAAGCTCAGCTTTGGTCATTTTCAATTGAGAAATCCCTTGCTCCAAATTTCTAATATTTCTCCAATCTAGGAACCAATTTAAATCGAAAATATTTAATAATAACTTTTATCTTAATCAAAGTTATTTGCACCAGTCCAGATATGATTATCATTTGTATTAAAGGTTTCTTGACATTCTTGAATTGATATCACTTTTTGAAATTATTATCTGAATCTTGTGTAGAAAAATATTTACTAAGAACTCCTCTGAAACATTTTGACGTCTCCCACTGTGATAAAATTATAAATTAGATTAACTGAGCACTTTTATTCACTAAAATTTTCACAATAACACATCATTTTCGCTTTTTAAAATATTTCAATATTCATTTAACATATTCTTTTAACTGGTGCTTGAGTAAATATGTACAATGGCACAGCGCACTGATATCAACTAATTTTGTTGAAGATGACAAATTCTTTTTAAACCAATTTAAGTCTCAGACCAATATTTCAAATCAGCGTGATAAATTATATTGTATATTTATGCTCACGTGTCACTCACCAATATTTTCTTCTATGCAAAAGCTTATTATAAAGTTTATGTACCTCATAATATTTATGCTTGCGTGTCACTATACTCACTAATATTTTCTTGTGTGCAAAAGCTTATTATAAAGTATATGAACCTCATAACACATAATTATTCACCTCCCTTAAACATAATAACTTTTATCTTGATCAAAGTTATTCGCAACAGCCCAGATATTATAGCCATTTGTAAAACATCATTCTAAATCCACAATTCGTGAAAAAATTATTCAGTTGCAAACACTATAGAGTACATATGAAATTATTATTGATTGAATCAACTTAAATTAATAACCCATAATTGTCACACATAATCTAGTAAAATTAAGAATCACAACCAGTTTAAGAACTAAGAATCACTGAGAATTTTTAAAGTTTGTGTAGAAAAATATTTACAAAGATCTCCTCTAAAACATTTTGACGTCTCCCACCTTGACAAAATCATAAATTAGATTAACTGAACACTTTTATTCACTACATTTTTCACAATAACACATCATTTTCTCTTTTTTCAGTATATCAATATTCATTTAACACAATCTTTTAACGGGTGCTTCAGTAAATGTGGACAATAGCCCAGCACTGATATCAACTAATGTCGTTGAAGATGTCAAACCAAAGCTCAGACCAATATGTCAAATCAGCATCATAAATTATATTGTTTATTTATGCTCACGGGTCACTCATCAATATTTTCTTCTATCCAAAAGCTTTTACATAAAGTTCCATAAAGTTTATGAACCCGATAACACATAATTATTCACCTCCTTAAACATAATAACTTTTATCTTGATCAAAGTTATTCGCACCAGTCCAGATATGATTGCCATTAATCATTTTCAATCAGTTCTCAGCTCCAAAATTTAGTCCTATGGCTGGCATTGCAATGTACACGTTTTTCTGAAATGAAAAATAAAACTCACAAAGTATCTATTCGAATAATTTTAATTCACCTTGTACTAAATTATTAATGTCAATAACAGTTAATAATTGTCAAAAATTACTTAAAACTATTTGTAACTGTTTATAAATGTTACGAAATATAGGATTTTGAACGCAATTTCAAATAGTTTATACGAGTTTGAAACACTTTCAAATAATTTTTAATGACATTTAAAATGAATTAATAATTGGTAATTAACAGTTTATAGTAAACTCTTACCAACAGTTTTTAAAACTTTATAGAACAAAAATATTTCCGCTAAGGCAAAAACTGAAAAATTATTAGAATATAATAAGTATATAATACATATCTGAATTCTCTTCATCGCTGCTAAAATATGTTCTTGTATGTTAACATCATAATTTCCACAAATTTACTCTTGTAAAAAGGAAAACTCAACAGAACACTTGATTCTTTGCTATAGTATCTGCTCTCTTCGCCGCGGTCTGCCGGAGCAGCGCTCTGAATTTAGTCAAATGATTCCGTTTTGGTTCGCTCTGAAGTTAATCAAATGATTCCGTTTCACCGGGAGAATCCTCGCGGGGCCAACGCTGTTCTTGGTGACGGAAGTTTCCGCGCCCTCTGCCGTAGTTGCCTCTTCCTGCCTTGCCTCGACCGCGGCCACGTGTTGAGCCTCGCCATGTTGTGCCGCTTTGTCCTACTTGTCCTCCATTTTGGGACTCCCGTGCGAAATGCTCTGTTCTACCACACTTGAAGCAGCTTCCTTTCTGGTCTTTTTTTGCAGCGAATACATTTGACCTTTGTTCGCTGTGCTCGCTATTATTTTTCATTTCAGCAATTTGGATTTTATTTTTTACATACGATGCTGTTTGATCCTTTTCTTTTAAGTGTCTATTAAATCGCCAATGTAACTGTACTGGTTCGGCAACGTGTTCAACATGTAATTTAGTTTTTCTTTTTCACTTATTTTTGCACCTGCGCTTTTTAATTCATTCACTGATTTTTCAAATTCACTGAAAAATGTTGCTGTATCACTATACTTTTCTAGTCTCATTTTTTCCAATTTATTTCTATAAACAATTTGTAGTGCTGTAGACTCTTTCAAATACATATTATCCAATTTCTTTATTATTTTATACGCCATATCTTCTTCACACACAAACTCCAATTGTTTGTTGGAAATGACACTGTAAATCAAAGGCTACAGCGGGATAAGATGGTCAAAATTGCACTCACCTGGATTTTTTTTGGGATTGACCATTCGAAAGTACATTATTAAAAACCTCTCTAGCCAAATTTTCAGCTCCCTAGGTGATGATTTTTTTTCGAAAAAATTTTTTCCGCTCGACCCTTTCTTTAAAAAAATCTGAAAAAATTCACAGACATGTGTTTTTGAGTAAGAAAACAGCCAGATTTTTTTCAGATTTTTAAAAAAAAAATTGAGCTGAGAAAAAAATTTTTAATTTTTCAATGATTTTTTAGGTTATGTAGGTAATTTTTGGCTAGCTTGTAAATAATGATTTTTTGTGTATTTTTCCCGTTCTTTCAAATGGCGGTGTCCGAATTTGCGTTTTCGAGCCGGAACATATTTAAAATTCGAAAAAACCGATTTTATAAGCATTTTTCCCATGTTTTTGCACATAACCTCAAAACCAATAGCTAAATAAGTGTTTATGAACAATTTTTTTTCAATTTCTTTCTATATCTTCAAATTCCACTGTCAGAACTACCATTTTTGCATTAAATAATGCTATAAAATTAAATTATAAACATTTTTTTCGTGTTTTTTACCATGTTTTTGGAACATAACCTCAAAGAAGATCGTTCAATACGTGTTAGGACATACAAAAATATTCTAAAAATTTTTTTAATGAAAAAAATTTTTTAGAATTGAGTATTACTTCTCCGGTAGCTACAAAGGGCCTGATATAGCCTTTTTCAGGCGCAGGGAAACTGCATATTACAGAATTATTCGTGAAACATATGAACATATGTATGTATTTGTAACTATGCATCAATATTAATTATTATGTGCCGCATGGAGTATATATTCATCTGTACTTCAACTACCGATCTGCATAATTATAATGATAAAAATATGCTTTAAAATAACAAACGATTGAAATAGTTCAGTAATTGAATATCAACATGTGGGGTGCGTTTTTTTTATTGGTCGTTTCGCTAGTGAACCGACTATTTCGGTCAATTCTGCTGTCTAGTTATAAAAAAAAAAAGAGTTGAAATAGACAAATTGTGTTAAAATATAATAAAATAAAATAAAAAAAATGTTACTTTTCTTCATTCTATTTAACTCAAATTGTCTATTTTAACTAATTTATTTTGTTAATTAGACAGGAGAAACGACCGGAATGGTCTGTTCACTTGTGAACCGAATAAAAATAACATGGGTTAGTATATCTATATATACGAGGAACAGCGGGAATACGCACTGTTCCTTATATATATAGATATACTAACCCATGGTATTTCCGTATCTGGTCCTTATATTTTTTTGAGTGTAACGGGCCTATTGAAATGAGTTTGATTGAGTATATTGTTTATCTAAAATGAAGAACAATACTTTTTTAAATACTTGCTACTAAAAAAGTACATCACAATTTCTTGCTAGTTGCAAGTCTATTTAAAAGGATAGTCGAAAACTTATTAATTTTTTCTCAAATATTTAATATTAAGTACAACTTTTGTTGCAAAGCCAGCTAGTTTTTGCATCTGTTTTGTATGTTGTAAGTTTTTTCCGGATATATGTATGAAGAATATTACTATTCTTTTTTTTTCTTATTTAATTTTATCAAAGGAAAGTATCGGTTATTTTGCATCATTACACAAACTAAATATTTAATTGCCAGGTATACATTTTTAAAGTATGTTTTGGAAAACCACTCTGTAAACCACTGTTTATTGCAAAATTGAATTTGATAAGTACACGAACATACTATTGATAGAAATTGGTAATTATCAAAATATATGAAATCTACTAGCATCGAGTTTATTAAATATTTCATTTCTGTAAACTTTTAATGCTTTCTAGGTAAAGCGATCAAAATTTTTTTTTTAATTTTATCTCATTTACCATGTTGTATAACCTAAACAAATCTTGAACAGTTTACTAATTTTTTTTAATGCGTTGTGAAATAACATTGTGTAATGCAGTCATAAATCGAGCTTTTTTTGTCTGGAAAGTTTTTAAAAATATTAGATGTGGGATTTAAGAATTCATATCACTACACTTAATATCATCTTCTCATAAATAAAATGGGTTTTTCCAATGAGTAGAGGTTTTTATTAAATTGAGAAATGCACCCATTGTGCAACATATTTGGTAACTTAATTGATGATTAAGTACAATATTGTATAGATTTAATTAACTTTTAGTTTCTTGCAATATGTTGCAAATCCAATGAATTTTTTATTAACTAATAAAAAAAGATCAAATCTTTTCATTGTAAACATATATTTTATTTATAAGAACTTGCTATCATTGTCATGCACAGTTTTAAGCCTAGCCTACATATAATGAAATATTGCACTATATAATTTCACAACATGTTATTAGTATTGTAATAGTATTTTAATAGTAGTTAATATTAAAGGAAATTGATAATAACGATGGTCCAGATTTTAAACAATATTATAAATAATTAAGAACATATCTCCTTTTTTTAGTGATTGTATGGGATTGTAATCAGTAGATGTTGCTTAGCTTTCCGCAAGCAAGTTGCCAAAAAGGTATTTATATATAGATAATCTCATTCTTACAAAGGTGTGCGTTAAAAGAAGTGTATTTAAAAGCTCTCTCTTAATAGAGAATCCTCTCTTTATAAAGGTTTCGTTTTGCTTAAATTATTTATGTCTATACTTGTACTTTCGAGTCAATTAGAATAGATCGTCATCTCAATTTCCGACAATACCTAACAAAAAACAGAATACAGTCCACATTTTAAGAAATATTTAATTTTTTACCATTCATTAATTATTATCAAAATAGTTTTAAGTGCATTATATTTCTTGGTGAAAAAAATCATTTTAATATAAAATAATAATCAAATTCATTAATTTTGTGATAATTACATAATGGCTTAGCTTTAAAAAAGATTGATTATTACACAAGTAACTGTTTAAAGATCACCGATATTTTTTGTAATTATATTCATGATCCCATAATATATCTTAAATATTCTCCATTTTAGTTTTTACATCGAACATGGATGAATTTGATGATACTGATCAATGTTGCAACTGCTTCAAGCGAAATCTCAGTAAAATATCAGCTCAGATTAAGATCATTAATTCAGCTAGTGAAGTCGAAGCAGTTTGTGAGCAGTTAAATGTAGATAATGTTGACATTGGGTTTAAAGTTTGCGATAAATGTAGAAGACTTGTTTTTTTGGGACACGAAAAGTAGAACCTTCAACCAGTGATCAAAGGCAGCCAATGAGTTCGCAGTCAAGCTCGGAAATACCCAGCTCTCAGAGTTCAGGGAGCGTTGTTGAGGTAGTATTAAAACCAACTGTAGAAAAAAAACCTTCCACCGAGTTTCCCCTCAAAAGAACTATGATTTCTCATACAGCATGTTGCGTTTGTAGAAACAAAAATAACTTGACATGTGTACCATTGACGGCAAGACTGCAATGTTTCAAAGAAAACGAAATAAAAGTTTCAGATTTTTGTGAATCAGTAATTAATTCATTTGAAAAAGATGTCCTACCGAAATATTTTGGAGTAAAAAGTATTAAAAGGGAGGATCTCATACGTGATCACACTTCCATTTATGCAAAAAAACTGTTTAAATTACAGAACGAGCTTGTTTTGGTTTTTGATGGAACTTACTTACGTCACCAAAAAAGTAAAAATAATGAATACCAAAGAAAGTCATATTTAGGTCAGAAGAAATATCCTTTGGCCAAGCCATTCACTATTTGCACCACAGACGGATTCGTTGTTGATGTCCCTGGTCCGTTTTTAGCCACAGAAAATGATGCAAGCATCATGAAGAAAGTAATGGATGATCCATATGGTATAAGAACTATCATGAGAGAAGGTGATGTTTGCGTTGTAGATAGAGGTTTTAGGGATGTGATACCTTATTTAAAAAGTCTTGGCTTTAAGATTCTCATGCCTGCCTTAAAGGGAAATAGACCCAACTTGAGTACGACTGAATCGAATGAATCTCCTTACGTTACGAAATTGAGATGGGTTGTAGAGGCTGTTCACGGTATTCTTGGTAAAAAGTATAAGCTTCTTCACCAGCAATTAGATAATAAATTTTTATTAAAAGCTGGTGCATATTGTAGAATTGCATGTTTTCTCAACAACCTTTTTGGTAAGCGTTTGAATAGCGATAAAGATGACGGTGGCTTACAAGGTATAATCATCGAAAGAATGTTAAATCCTAATTAAAGTGAAAATACTTTAGCATTAGAAGATGAGACAACCAGATGGTCTAGACGGCCCACTACTACGATCAAGCTAACATCCCAAGAAATCATTGACTTTCCGGAGATGACTGAAAGAGATCTCAAAATATTTTTTTCAGGTACCTATCAATTAGGTCAAGCCGTATGTTATTTGGCTGAGTTAATGGATGATAGTAACAATATCAATTTGGAATATATTAAGATCAAACCAAATATCATTAAAGTATTAATAAGGTCCAGGCATATTAACAGTAAGACATACAAATGCTACATCGAATACAAACCTAACTCAATTGGATACAGCGGTATCCTACGCCATGCGTGTGACTGTGCCAATTTTTAGAATATTTTTGTATGTCCTAACACGTATTGAACGATCTTCTTTGAGGTTATGTTCCAAAACATAGTAAAAACACGAAAAAAATGTTTATAATTTGATTTTATAGCATTATTTGATGCAAAAATAGTAGTTCTGACAGTGGAATTCGAAGATATAGAAAGAAATTGAAAAAAAATTGTTCATAAACACTTATTTAGCTATTGGTTTTGAGGTTATGTGCCAAAAACATGGGAAAAATGCTTAAAACATCGGTTTTTTCGAATTTTGAGTATGTTCCGGCTCGAAAACGCAAATTCGGGCACCGCCATTTAAAAGAACGGGAAAAAAATACACAAAAAATCATTATTTACAAGTTAGCCAAAAATTACCTACATAACCTAAAAAATCATTGAAAAATTAAAAAATTTTTCCTGAGCTCAATTTTTTTTTTTAAATCTGAAAAAAATCAGGCTGTTTTCTTGCTCAAAAACACACGTCCGTGAATTTTTTCAGATTTTTTTAAAGAAAGGGTCGAGTGGAAAAATTTTTTTTCGAAAAAGTACGTTTTTTAGGTTAGGAGACTCAAATCATCACCTAGGGAGCTGAAAATTTGGCTAGAGAGGTTTTCAATAATGTACTTTCGAATGGTCAATCCCAAAAAAAAAAATCCAGGTGAGTGCAATTTTGATCATCTTATCCCGCTATAGCCTTTATGGCCTTTAAGTCATTTTCTTCCCAGTAATCTTTGTCTGCAGCAACTTTTGCTCTGGTTATCACCATATCACACTTTTTCATCTTTAGGTACATCGTAATCCTTTTCTTCCACATACTGTAGTCTTCTCCATCAAACACCGGTATCGTGACTTCCTTTTTCTCCATTTCGTCTTCTTCGTCCTCGAACGTTCTTTCGTGTTCGGAATTTTCTTCGTGTTTGACCTCCAAGGTCGTTTATTCTTCAATAGATGCCTCGAACGTTCCTTCGTGTTCGGACTTTTCGTCTTGTTCGATTTTCAACTTCGATTCTTCTTCCATATACGTTTGTCACAGTATTCACATACGCGGCACTTTAATTATCTCTACACGACTCGATAGTCGATGTAGAAGATAAGAGAAATTTTACTTACCAACCACGATCTGCTACCATGTTGAGGTGTGGTAAATGAAGGAGAGACTCATTTAAGTAGAAACTAGCGTTAATCAGCGCGCTACGCGCGCCACTGTTTCGTCTTTTGTTTCTCTCCTTTCGAGATTCGAGACGGATTCGATTATTCGAGATTTCGAGATCGTTCGAGGGTAAAATAGATTATCTCGAATGCTCAATTTATAGAAGGGATAATAAAGAAGAGTTTATTAAAACTTAAGACTACGGCGCTTCCTTGCGCCACGCGCGAGGTGCTTATCATTCGGCGTACGGCAGTAGAGAGAGAGAGAGAGAGAGAACAGCGCGTCGCTCGCTGCCTCTCGAGATATATACTTAACCACTTTGCCAATTTATTAGCCTGGTGTTACCCAATAGCTAGGGATGGCCAAGTCTTACAAACATTAGATTTTGTTAATTGTTTCGAAACTACAAGGAGGAAATATATAAAATTGATGAAGAGACAAGTGACTCCAGCTCTGCCCATTCGGCACAGAACGGTCAGAATGCTCTTCGGAAATGAGGTAATGGGAGGAATTTTCTAACGTACACCGAAATAATAAAAAAAAGGAAAAGAAAGGAAAAGAAAATATCAATAAAAAGAATATATATATATATAAGTCCCACTTTTGTTTATTTCCTTCCTGGTTTACACTGTGGTGATTTTAACTATTGGTCAACTCTGGTGGTGGCGAGGAACTACTGGTCAACTCTAGTGGTGGCGAGGAACTGCTGGTCGGCGGAGAGACAAGGGACAAGCTTAGCTTGGTTTTCTCCCTCTTCCCTCCCTCGACAGGTACGGTTCGGGGATACTCTCCGTGGGGGAGTTTACAAAGATTTTTGGGGACAGTTGACTGGTCGCGCAAGTATGGGTGGAAAAATAAGGGTGGGCCTAAGGCCCTTTGACGCGGCTAATTGACTGCGTGGGGGAAAGGAGCATCCCCCAGCTTTCGGCTGTAGTTTCGACCGTTTCACAGAGATGACGTTACATGTAGTGTTTCTGCGCCTAATTTTCATTAATGTTAAATACATTGTTTACATAAAAATTCGGTTAACTATTTATTATATAGTGTTAATTATTGTACATGAACTTAACAAATGACTTATTTTCTAATTAAATCTAATTTTGTTGTACAAATTTGCACACACTTAATATTTTAAAACTTCCAAAATACATGGTTTAAAATCTAATTAACTATCGAGTAGAAAATACATATTATTTGTACATTTGTAAGCTTAAAACTAACTTAAAAATTAATAATACTGTCAAAAATGTAACGAAGGAACAATTTTTATTCATTCCTTTATATAGGGACAGATTTTATAAATTAAACTAAATTATTCTGGCGAGACGCTTGTATAAGAATTGTTATTTATAACTAAATTTTTATGTACCGTTGCAATATATTACACTTTACGAGTTACAGAACCTATTATTTATTATTTTTTTTTTTTAATTAAGCTTTATTGACCTCGTTTGAGGCATTTAGCTGTACAGATAATGATTTACATTATTTTAGACGATGTTTTTGCATTACATTAATTATTACATTGTTAAACGCTAAGTTTACAGTCTTTCAGAAACGATATTATACATAGACTCGCTTTAATGTTCGGTAAGGCAATTATTGTATCTATATTGAGTGGGAGTTGAAGGTGATGTTTTTCTAGTTTTTTTAACAGTGATTCTCTTTGTTTATCGAACAAGTGGCAATACCATAAAACATGATTTATATCCTCGTTGTTATGACCGCACTTATAATTTGGACTGTTGACTAAACCTATTCGATGTAGTGATGCTGCTAGACTATAATGGTTTGCCCTCAGTCGGTTAATTATAACGACTGATTTTCGATTTAAATTTGTATTAGTAAACCACGGCTTCGAACTCGTGGAGTAGAAGCTTTTAAAAAATTGTACGCCTTTGGTCGAGCCAGATTCTGCCAAAGAAATTTTAGTACGAGTGAGTGTGTCTTTTTTTAATGTTTCTAAAAAGTCTGTAAATGGGACAGTGCATTTCTGTGTAGCCTTTGAATTAGTCGCGGCTTTAGCGAGAGCATCTACCTTCTCGTTTTCAAAAATCCCGGAGTGTGCAGGAATCCAGTAAAATGATATATGATTTTTTGCAAATTTAATATATTTTTTTTTATTTGATATATTAAAGGGTTTGTTTTTATGCTAAATTTAGATGTTTGAAGGCTAGATAAAACACTTTCGGAGTCGCAAAAAATAAGGACTTTGGTTTCTTGAGCTTTCTCTATCGCAATATTAAGAGCGTTATAAATAGCGATGCATTCAGCTGTGAAGATCGATGTATTCTCATTTAAGCTTGCTGTACTACTATATTTAAGATTGGGGCAAGTACAAGCAGCTCCTACGCTCTTAGCTCCTGGAATTTTACTACCATCGGTAAAAATAATGTACGACTCGTTGTTTCTCAAATAATTTTTTAAATAGAGGTTAGAGGATATTTTTGAATGGCTAGTTTGTAAATTTTTGAGTTTGCGTCCCAAGTCGAAATTTATCGGTATTGTAGTTTTTATTACGTCATAGTCGAAGTTATATATATTGTAGTTGTTAGTTACTTGTAGCTCGTCGCAATTTTCTAGGATGTAGCTGATGCACTGACTTATCAATCTAGTGTGTTTTGTTGGTTTTTTTATAGCTTTTATAATGACTATGAATTTTAGAACATGTATCAGTACCTTGATTAGAAATTATTTTAATTAAATAGCAATTGCATAAGTAGCGCGCTCGCTCGATTATTGGTTGGAGTTTCGATTCTGCTAGGATAACATTCGTTGGACTGCTTTGTCGGTACCCAAGGGCTGCGCGAATAGGTGCGTTTTGGATTGTTTCGAGTTTGTCGGCTGTACTTTTTCGTCTGGGCATGTAAATGAAGGAGCCCTACTCAATAATGGAGCGCACATAGCTTTTGTATAACGTGATTAAGGTAGCAGGATCGGAACCCTACCAAGTACCACGTAAATATTTTATGATATTTAATGCATTTAAGCTCTTTTTTCTTATTGAGTCAACCTGATGTGTAATAGTATATTACGCACCAAGGGAGGAAAAAACTTGGACAGTCCACAGCTCGTGTAAATTGCCACCCGAGCCGAAGGCGAGGGTGGCAAACACGAGCTGGGGGCTGGCCAATTTTACTCCCGTGGAGCGTATACTATTTTTTTGCTTAGCGAGGCCGAAAATACAACCTTCGCGATCGGGCGCCGGGAGCGAAAGTGGTACTTTCGGCCCGCTAGACAAAAAAAGACATTTTAAAATCAAATATTACTCCTAGGAACCGAGCATGAGGACTAGATTTAATGTTATGATTTTCGATTTTAATTTCCGTGAGCCCGGGTTGAATGTTTTTATTATTAAATTGTATGAATACAGTTTTATGCGGAGCTACGTCTAAGCCTATGTTTTTGAGATTGATGCTAATGGTTGAGATTGCGTTTTCTAGTATTTTTTTACCGCGTTCTGTAGACTTGCATGGGATATATAATGCGATGTCATCCGCAAATTGTGATATTTTTATGCTAGGTTTTAGATTTTTAGTAATATTTGTTACATATATTAGGTACAACAACGGGCTTAAGACTCCTCCTTGCGGTACTCCTTTATAAACATAACGGGGTGTCTTGTCTATGAAGTTGGTGAATACTATTCTTTCGTACGTTAAGAATTTTATAAATAGGAGGACGTTTTCGGGGCATCCTATGGAAGCTAAGTTTGATATTAATATATCAATATTGACATTGTCGAATGCACCTTGAACGTCAAGGAATGTTGTGAGGACTTGTCTTTTGTTTGCAAAAGCTTCGTCAATCGTAAGTGTAAGATTAGTGAGATTATCTACATATGATAGACCTTTACGAAAGCCTTTACTTTGCTGACTATTTGGTAGAAGCTTATTGTGCTCCACCCACCATTGTAATCTGTTTTTGATTAGGGTCTCGAATAGCTTGCATAGGCACGAAGATAAAGCAATGGGACGCAAATTTACACCACCCGATTTAGGTATGAAATGTAAAAAGGAGTTTTTCCAATTACAAGGAAAATCGCCCAAACATTTCATTATATATGTCCAGCATTATTAATTTATTGTTTAAAGGAAGTTTTTTAAAAAATATCATTATCGATTCGGTACATACCGGGGGCCGAATTTACCTTTTTCTCTTCAAGAGCAATATTTAGTTCTCGAAAATCGAAACTAGTTGAAAGGAATTCATTTTCTATGTGAGGTGGAAGAGAAAAAGGATTTGATGGCACCCAGGGTGGACTTATTTTCTTAAGTATTTCCTCGACTTTTTCTTTTATTTGTAAGTTTTCGGATTGATGTTTTAATTTGATTTTGACCCAGCTGTTTTTGAGGATTCTACATTTGTTCCATACATAATTTGGGTCGACGCGAAAATTGATGGATTCAGCAAAGGTTCTGAAACATTCTTTTTTTTTTTCTTTGAAAAGTTTTTTTAGCTATTGCACATTGTTTTTTATAATTAATATAAGACTCCATGTTTTTTGCGTTATCCCATTTTTTGTATGCATCTTGGCGAATTTTTTTAATATTTTCACATTCTGAATCCCACCAAGGTATTGGATTTCGCGTTTTTTTTATTGTTGCATGCATTATTTTGGTTATTTTTTGGAGTGCTGTACTTGATAGCCTCGGTTACTATTTCAACAAAGATATCGTATTTTTGACTGGCTGTCGCTGAAACAAAATTTTCTGCTAAAAAAGTGTCGAATTTAGATTCTAATCTTTTTTTGAATAGATGCCAATCGGTGCGGATGGTTTTAATTTAAAAAAATTTTTTTTTCATAGTAACTTATTTCCGAATCGATAGTAACAGTAATTGGTAGGGGGTCAGAACCCAGGGTTTCTTCATACACTTCTACTTCTAATTTGTCACAGATATTTGTACTTGAAAGTATTAAATCAATATTAGACTTGCTATTTTGATTTACGTTAATATATGAAAAAGTATTAGAATTGTGAACGATAAAATTAAATTCATGAATTGCGTTTTCGAGCCTGTCACCGTTAGTATAAGTTGTTGCAGTTCCAAGAGATGTTATGGGCATTATTGCAGTTCCGTAAGACCCGGGGTTCTGTAACAAACTATTAAGCCGAGTGCAGGGATAACATTATTGATGTGTATGCCACATAGTTCGACAGAATCGCATGGTGTTTTTAAATTAGTAATTTCGGTATACGCTATATTTTTCCTGATTAGTATGACAATGCCACCTCCTGTAGTTTATGTGCGATCTTTTCGGAATGTGATCAAGCCGGGAATATGGAATTCTTGTTCTGGAGAGAGCTAGGAGTCGACGCAGGCTAAGATGTCGATATTTTCTAACAATGGAAGGAGATCTGGGAGCCTCTTGCGTATGCTCCTTGCGTTCCAAAATAAGATTTTTAATTCTTTATTGCACTTTTGCTTCCTCCTAGAGGAAGCTTTGTGATAGTAAAAAAAAAAGTTTGTGAGATAATGTCTTAGGAATGTTGTATAGAAAATTTGGAATCGAAATACACCATTTTTAGAAAATGTCCGTATGGATGTGTGTGTGTGTGTGTGTATGTATGTCCGTATACTCTGATATCTCATGATCTACTCAACCGATTTTAACGAGAGAGTGATCATTTTTTCAGATTTTGCTTCAACAATTGGGGTCAATATTTTATTTTTGTCAAAATCGATTTTTTTGTTTTTTATCGCCATTTTTAAATTTTCAAAATTTTTATTTTCAATTTTTTTTATATTTAGAACAAATATTATTTATATACGATAAATTCTCTGTATGCAGAATAAAATTTTCTACAATTTAAAAAAAAAAAAAGCCGTTAGCTATATTTCGTCATAAGTTATTCATGAAAACGTCATTTTTAGTAAATAGGTTATATTTCAAAATTAAAAAAAGATATTAACATGAATATTTTTTTGGTTATAAAGAATACTGAGTACTATAACTTACTATTTTCTTTGCAGATCCATTTTATTTATATAGATATAGCGTTTTTTTATAAAAAGTCAAAATTGTTATTCGATGTTCATGACGTCATCAGTGGTTGAAAAATCATCAATAACCGAAGCGCAGTCACTAGTAGTTTCGCTTGACGATTCAAGCGATTCTGCGTTGTTTAGACGCTTCGTGATGCGAAGGACTGTGGCTTTCAAATTTTTATCTGTTATGTGTTGGCGTATGTCGAACAGTATTTCCGAGAGATTTTCAATATCTTTAGTATAGGTTAGAGCAGTGTCGATAATATTATTGTTGTCGAAAGTGTCTACTAGGAATTTCGCCATATTTTCAGTATTGAGTATATACTTGTCTTTATTCGACGAAATCATTTGTTTTGCAGGTTCCAATTGTTGAAGAATTTCATCTTGAGTAGGCTTATCTCTATTACTTTTGAATTTTTTAGCCCGTGGTTTTATTTTGTCTTTTTCTTTAAATTGCACTTTAGTTGAAGGGTTAGAGGTAGTGGATGCGGTGGAAATTGAAAGATTTCTTTTAGGCGTTGGTGGAGGCATCGATTTCGACGGATTGTCATCTGGAGGATTGGCTAGAGGAGCTTTTTGCACATTTGATGTTGTTGTTGTTGAAGGAATATTGTTGTTATTAGTCTGAGTATTGTCAATGTCTGTGCTATTTGATTCTTTGGCGTCGTTGAGCAAGTTGGTAATTACTGGGTTCATTGCGGTATATGGTGAGCTGTTTTGCGTAGAGGTAGAGTTGACTTCAGTGTTTTTGCAAAATTTCGCCAGATGCCCTTCTTCGTTACATAAGAAACACATAAGTTTTTCTGTAGATAAATAAATCCAGAAGATGGTACCATCGTAATGTATCTGTATATGCGGCGGAAGTTTGGAGACATCGTCGGAGTGTATGTAAATTTGGTGTCGAAAACTGAGGATGTGGGCGAAGCCGGGATTGTTTCTGCCGGCTCTAATATATGACATTTGGGACTCGAGATTTATACCTATCTTTTGAAGCTCCTCAATTATGGTATTGTGCGGAATTATAGGACTGACGTTCGATAAAATGATTCGTTTCGATCTTGTCATTAATGGGCGGATTTCAACGGTATGTGTATTTATATTTATTTTTTTACCACATAGTGAGTCAGCTGTTTGTTTACTGTTTAGATAGAAACATACTCGACTATGGGAGATCCGAGAAGCAAATCTTATATTTATCGGCTCGGTTATTTTTCTACGGCTGTAATATAATCGTGAACAGGTACTCCTTCAATTGCATCTATAATTATGGCTTGATCCCTTGTTGGACATTGCTGTTGTTGAGTGACTTGTGCGTATGTGACTTTTGGAGAGATGTTCTGTTGAGTTGTCATTCTGATAGCACTGGAGCGAGTGCCTCTGTGAGCAGAGACACCCACAACGTTTTTTAGTTTATAGTAAAGTTCACTTTATTCACTTAGTAAACTTATATCTACTCTTAAGACTACACGAATCGCGAACTATTCATCTGTTTGACAACACGCGAGCACGAATAAACAGACACGTCTATCCTCAATCGCGGTTCGATCAACACTCCTTTATTATTTATTATTGTTGTCAGTTATCCTCGTTGTATAGTAAAAAAAAGTAAAGAACCTGCTTCATTTTTGCAATACTCTATGTGTTTATATATATGTAAGAGATGCAGTTAATACATATGTATCAGAATAAATTCGCGAATACATCTTGCATTACAATATATATATATGCATATATTTTAGTAAACTTTTATAAATAATATATGTAAAAGAGTGTGTAACGTGGCTTCACAAAGATTTTAATTAAAATTTTATTGCGAATTATGCACGCAAATATCATGATATTCTTATTTTTTTTATTTTATTTTATTTATGAGTTTGTTTATTAGTTATTGCTAAAATGAAGTTGTTGTGAAGTGTTTTATTTCACCATCTTAACTTCTACCAGGCCTATTTTCGTAAAATTTAGATCAGCGAAATCAGAAAAATTTAACTTAACATAAGTTAATAACTACAAGTTAAAATGTAAAAATAAAATTAGCAATATGTAAAGTCGAAGGAAGTTGTAACGGTCGAAATTTTATGGCTTTTCGGCGACGCGTAGGCGCGCACGTGCACAGTCGGGGTGGCCTGCCTTTCGGGGTAAAGTCGTAAAACCTTTCCCTTTTTTTTTACATAGGCGGAAATGCTTTCGTCTCTGAAGAGAGTTTTCACTTTCGGGTGTTGTGTGTTTTTTCTCTTTCGTTGGTAATAAGCCGGAAGTAGTGTCTTGCATCGGTATGGCATAAAATCTGTCCGTTACTTTCTACGGGCAACGGTTCAAATGTGAGAATACATTTAGTCTCAGTTTGAAAGATAAAAGAAAATTTTTTCCTTGCCGATGCTAAGAGGATTCAACGTAAGGCGGTCGATATCAAGTTTGACATGACCGTCCGACGATACACCCCCATCCTAAAAGGATCACTAGGAGTTGAAAAAGAAACAACTCTAGTAATCTATACTCTTAAATTGCTCTCAGAGCTCTGATCAGTATTGCAATTGTATGTTCAATTATTAAAATGAAGATCGGACAGGATCTTTGCTGTGTTGTACCTCCACAACCTATGAGTCTTCATTGACCACCACGTATGTAGCTTTGGGTACCAGTTTGGGAGGTGGTGCGCTAGGAGTATTTGGCGGTTAACTGGAAAAGATGGTGTTGGAGCATGGACGTACCTCTCTTCCCTGTGTACTGGTGGCGTCTCTTCATCAAGATTGGCTGGTTGTGCTTGTTGATACCTCTCTTGCCCAAGTGATATGAACAACGTCGCGAGAGATCCCCAGAGGGCAGATAATAGGTGGGTTGACCATCCATAAATGCGGTGGAGGGCATACCCTTTTAGGAAAATCCCAAAAATCATTTTTATTCCCTGGATAACTATTATGATGGTGAAGATTCCAGCGCTTACGTATCCGAATGTCGTGAATTTCGTCCACATGTTATTCCAAGTGTTGGAAATTATCTTCTTCATTGCATTTTCATTGAGCAATCTAGAGATCGCTCCTTCGTTATCAATGACGACATGCCCATGCATTTCCCGGGCCACATCATTCAGTAAGGCTGGTTGGTCCATAGGAAACACTATCCGGTCCCTAAGTTGGTCTAAATCCTTTTCCCTGTAAATTCCGCTAGTGCGAGAGATGCTGGGTCGTTGTAATTCCAAGTTGCTTGAGAAATAGGATGTAAAATTGTTGGACTCTTGGCTTCTGTTAGTTTGGGTAGAATCTTATACCAATTCTCGCTTATTTGGTAGTAGGTTGGTAACAATCCGTTACATTCTATTTGTACTCCTCGTGACTTTAAAATATGGGTTTTCGGAGTGAGGAACATGGTTTTATTGTTCCTCGTAATTGCTAATTCCTCATAGCAGTTTTCTCCATGGGCAATCTTAACCTCTACTGGGAGGCATTTGATTATATGCACTACTTCCCCAGCAGTGATTGCCATATAACCTGGTTCTTTCATTAAATTGTATGCAAATTGATCAGGTGACTGATTGTGAGATGCAATTGCTAGAGCGTTCTCTAGGATACGGCGTTCCTCTTTGCATCTTTGTGTTAAAATGTCTTTAAACAGACGTCTATTTCATTTTTAATGCTTTAATATGTTACACGAACTTCGAGTTTACATATACAAATAAATCTAAATTTTCAACGGATACCTTATTACTTTTTACGAAGGATATACCTTTTACCGTTTCGAAACTTTGGGTGTTCAGTTTTTATCAACTTGTAACCACAAACATTATTTGTCATATGAACAGTAAATTAGAAAATGCGTTTAAGTTCAATTTGGAAGAAAAATAAAACAATTCTATTTATTTTCGTTGTGACTTACTTAACTGGGAAGTATTTCGTTAAATAAATTTGTAATTAAATGTTTATAAATATATTATTTTTAAATTACTCAAAAATAATAAAATATATATGTTTAAAGTGCACTAAAAATGATTGTTTTTTTTTCTTTTAACTTGAACAAGTAACTGCATTTATTTTAACCTACATTTATGAACATAGATTTATATAAATATCGCACGCAATTTTTAAGAGCTACGTACAATATTAGATGATTTTATGTAAACGCATTTTTATTTTGTAGAACTTGCAGAAATTGTATGTATGGTTGTGTGACGGCGGATGCTTATTAGCTTATTAAAAAAAAAATAAATAAATAAATAAATACTGAAGTCTAATATGAGAACCTTCTGTTCTCTTATAAAGAAAATAGATTCAGCACCAACGTTTTGAAAATTCTCGCCGCGTTTTATCGTTGAGGAAACCCAGAGTCGCATTTTCAAAAAGAGGGTTTCCGCCGAGAACAGAGAGGACAGTTGAAAGCTATATAGGAAAAATATTTTACGACTTGACCCTCTCGGAATCGCGGGCCCCCTTGCTCACTTTCTTTCCCACGCCAAAAAACCATCTGAACGCACTTGAGAAAGCCAAACAAGATAGCGAGAAGGAGAGAGTCATAAAACTCCTATGCATAATCGCTTATTCAAAATTGGAAAATCGACAAACGTTTTTCTTACTTTTCTTACTGTTAATAATAATTTATAATGTTTTATTTTTCATGGAATCACGTAAGATATTTTATGACCCTCTCAAGGAGTTGCAATTCCCACAGTTAATAATAGATGTACTCGCCGAAGCCGTGCACATCTAGAAAATCTTATCTCCCCCTAGGATGCTGCGTAGCACTTACAGGTCTCGAAACGAACTTTTTAAGAAAACCTTTGGGTTTTCTTTACACCGCGACAAATATTATTTCCAATTTTAGAACTTGTAAAGCCTATAATTATTTAATTATTTTAGATTTTTAATTTCTAATAACACAGTTCACCTGCAATAATTTTTCTCTATAGTTTTATATAATATAAATTTTAATTCAAGATTTTTATTTTTATATAATTGTTTAATTTATTAATGTTTTTCTCTTCTGAAAATCTTAATAATTTTATTCTACAATAATTTCATTTTTCATTTCCCATTTGAGGCTTGAAGAGATGATTATTTAATTAAGTGGCAAATAAATATATAATTTATAAATTTTATAATTGGAGAAAATCCGAAACAATATTTTATGTAACCTTGAACGAAATCTTTTCTGTTAATGCAATAATATTAAGTAAAACATAATTAATTAATAAATAACAGCGATAGTTACAATAATTTTGGAGACACTTGTATGACCTTAAGTTTAATTGTTTACTGTTACAATCTTTAACAGTGCCTAACATTTTTGTAAACTTATATTAATTATCCTTCTGTAAAACTAGTTATTATGTTTAACAATTTTTAATTTAGCCATAACTCCGATCGTATTCACTGTAAAATCACCGTTCAAATTTGTAATACCTTGTTAAGGTAACATCTAATAAAGTAATGTAATGGTTAACTTATAAAACTTCTGTTTTCAATAGTATTTATAAAACGTAAAAATTATCAAGAAAACTCTCCAAGAAAGCGTAGAGTGAGAGAGATAGGAATATCTTTTCTCTCTCTCATCTTCCTTCTTCGTTGCACAGTATAGCGTTCTCTCTCGCTCTTGAAGAAGGATACGAGCCGCCGGAAAACACCCTAGAGAAGGGATGAGCGCCCGCTCTCTGTGTTAAAGCATAGGGTTCTCCCCGCTTGACGAAACTGTGGCGCTTGGAAGAAAGATCGCCCCCACATCATTGGGCCCCGCTTTCCCGCACTCTTCAACTCGCTCAACATTGAAACATAGGAGCAGTTAAAAATACCACAGCCGCCGCCGCACGCATCATCACTGATTCGATAAGACGCTGACGCCGGGAGTCCTGATTTGATACCGCAGCTTTTTAAGGAAAAGCAGCTTTTCACGCCCATTACCCCCGAGGCGACAAAAAGGGAATCACGGAGCCCCGGAAGTCAGTCTGCCACCACCATCCAGTAGGACAGAACATCGAGAACATCACTGCCATCACCACCACTACGGGCCTGTTAACTTTTTTTGAAAGAGCGTGCAAAGCTCCGTTTCCTGTAATTTAAATATTGAAAATTGGAAAAAGGGGAGTCGAGTAAGAGCAAATAAAAAGTAAGTTTTTTCAAATATAAACATCTCTGTCTCTTGCCTTTCTCTTTTATACCTCACCCTCACCTATCCTAATTCCGGGACGTTGAATTCTTCTGTTGCAGACAACAGGATCAATTGTCCCCTAGACTAGCTAACTCTGCATTCGGCCTCTTAAAGTCGACGGATCAGAGCAGTGAGTGAGTTAGAATTTCGCATTCGGCCTCCTAAGAAACGGAAGAGCAAGGATCGGGAATCTAACTCATCTACACTGAGGGAATAGAGTTTAGGTGGTTTTTCCCAAAACCTAACGTCAATCTGGAGTAATTAGCCATTGCTTGTCCCGGTTTAATGCAGGCAACTGCAAAACCGAAAAGAGCAGAATTATCACGCAAAATACCTGACATAAAATTTTTGGAGGCCCCGGAGGGATAGGCTAATTGCTCAAATTGCGTTAGGAAAAACAGTAGCATTTTCTTTCTTCTTTTCCTTCTCTGTAGTTTTGAGAGTCCGTACGCGCCGCGAAAAATATTTTTTGTTTAATTTACGGAAAAAAAAAAAAAAAAAAAAAAAATCGCGGTTGCAAAGTGGTTGGTCGTGGAAAGTGTTTTAATATAGAAATAATTTTGTTAGTTGATGCCCAAAAGCCTCTGAATCACAAGAAGTGATCATACGCAACGGCCTATCGGTAAACTTTTGATAAATTGAAAAATAATTTTGTTAAGCCAATGCCCCAAAGCCTCTGAATCATTAAGAAAAGTGATCATGCGCAACGGCCTATCGGTTAAAATTTTAGTAAATTGAAAAATAATTTTGTTAAGCCAATGCCCTAAAGCCTCTGAATCATTAAGAAAAGTGATCATGCGCAACGGTCTATCGGTAAACTTTTGATAAATTGAAAAATAATTTTTGTTAGTTAAAGCCCCAAAGCCTCTGAGCCACAAGAAGATGACTATGCGCAACGGCCTCTTGACTAAATTATTGTGTAAATTCGGATTTTGGAAAATCAATTTAGTGGTGTTCTTGTAATTGAAAAGATATTTAATAGTTTTTTTTTTCTGTTTAACGTTGCGGAGGCAGCTAACGTGTTGTTCGTAAATTCAACTTGTCTTAAATGTTTAAAATTGGTAGAGAAGCAATAAGTTTTAATTACATATAAATTGCGTTTAGTTTGTTTTGAATACTGTGTGTACATTTGTTTTTGAATTGATTAAATTTTGAATCCATTTTAAATCCGGGAATATTTGGTTTATTTTAGTGGAGCAGGGTTATTATACCGGGAATCGACGGAAAAAATTGTCGAAAAAGCAGCGGAAAGCTAAGAAAGGCAGACGAACCCGAGAACTTGCGAGGTTACAACACTCAACCCCGAACATTGTCGCTGTTGGTCCCTTTGCCCAAGGAAATTCTCCTTTACCAGCAAGATCTGTTACATGCGAAAATTTAGCCCCAATAACTTTGGAAGAAAAGGGCCAATATATCGTGGAAAATATTTGTGAACACGGAAGCAATCCGTGGTATTGTAGTATATGTAAGGCAAAATTTTGTGATAATGTTAAATTCAAAAAAATTAGTCTAGAAGTTAAGCATATTTGAAAACTTTTAATTTAAAAGATATATAAATAAATTAAAAAAAAAAAAAAAAACAGTGAAATTTTATGTGGTTCCTTTGTTTGCCTTTAGTGAGTTTATTTTCTTTTATATAGGTCGAAAATGGTAAAAGTAAGAGCAATTAGGGAAATTTGTTAGCTTTTAAATAGCACTTTTTGTGCAACGTATACTTATTTAGTTTCTCTGTTATCTTATTTTATTAAAATTCTAAGTAATTCAGAATTCATATTTTGAAAGTTTCTTTTTACTAAATTTAAATGGTTATATTAATGAACCCGTTTAACAACGACTCTCAATTGCACGAGTTAACTAATGTTGTCAATTTCGCGAACGAACTCGATTCCGAGATTGGACAACTAATTAGAGAGCAAGATAAGGAAGATCAGAGGACAATTAACCGAGATTTTTCAGACGTTATTAATAATGAGATGAGATTAGATATTGCTAGGCAGGGTAATAGAATTTCCGATTTAGAAATTTCCGAAACTCAGAATCAAGTAAATTTAGTTCATTTTTGTAAAAATAATAATAAAACGTTAAGTAAGTTAGTGCATAAAAATAGAGTACTGTCTAGACGAATTAAAAGTTGTCAAAGGACTATTGTTCACAATCAAAAATTTTATCGGAATAGTATAATTAGGTTAAATAAACGAATTTCTGAATTAGAAAAAAAATAGAGTGAAGAAAAAAAAGGGAAAGGAAGTTGTGTTTTTGTTTTTTTTCGGTGTCTTACATGAGTAATACAAATAGCGATTTGGTCAAAGGTCCTTTTACACGAAGTAAAGGAAAAATAGAGGAAAAATTGTGGGAAGAAGGTAAAGCAGCTTTTACTGGTAAGGGTTTAGCTCGATCGCCTTTGCCTAACCAACAGTTAAAAATCGACGGTCCCTCTACTAGCTCCGGATCAAATTTGTATCCCAACCTTGATAATTTAGAAAATTCGGCAAATAGTTTAGCTAACAGTACCTTAACCGATAGATATAAAGATAATATAGATGACAATTTAAACAACGATTTTGCTGACTTAGAAATAAAATCGAAAGCAAGTAACGAAGAGATTGTTGATCTTGACCATACTTTTGGTGACACGCGAAATAACAGTCCCCGGTTATTGGGACAAGGTATTTTAAGAAGAGGAATTTTACCTGCGACAATGAGCCTCAACGGTGATCCACAAATGGCTGGGAGTCGTGTGACGTTAAAAGACGCGTTAGCCGTAGTACCTAAGTTTGAAGGCAAACTACATCAGTTAGCCGCTTTTCTGGAAGGATGCCGTGAAGCCAGGGATATGTTAGACGATGCCGCTCAGTCTCGTCTAGCGAAGTTGATTAAATCTCGACTTGAAGGGGAAGCTAGATCGTGTACAGTAGGGGTAACTTTTGAAACGGTTGATACCTTGATAGAACATATTACGGATATTTTCGGTTCCGCACAGACTTTAAATCAGTTGTTAGGTGAATTGGGTAATGAGTATCAGCGTGATGATGAAAAGGTTATTTCATTTTCAAATCGTTTACGTCAATTAACTACGCGAATTCTTGAAGCTAAGAAACTGAAAGAAGGTCTCGAGCCAGTTTCAGATGCCTTTAAACAAACTGTAACAAATAACGTTTTTGATTGTTTTAAAAGAGGATTAAAATCGGAAATCAAGTTGAATTTACCGTCTGATACAACTGCTAACACAGCAGTTAAAAATGCTATTAAAGTAGAAAAAGATTTAGAAACACAGATGCTTTTGCGCTCGGGCATGAAGAATAAAAAACCCGTAGATAAACGAGCAATTAATATATGTCAAATTTGTAATCAAGAAGGTCACATAGCCTTGAGTTGCAATACCATTACAAGGAATGAACAACAATGTTCTTATTGCAAGAGACTAGGACACGAAGAAAAAACTTGTTATAAAAAACTTAATGATGAAACGCTGTGATAAATTTGTAACCGGAAAGGCCATAAAGCGCGTGATTGTAGATCGAATATTAAGTGCCAATTCTGTGAACGTGTCGGTCATATAGCTAGAGATTGCCGAGATATAAGTAATAATGGGGAAAGTAGTGAGTCATGTCAGATTTGTAATCGTACCGGACACACCGCGAGAAATTGCCGAACGAATCCTGCGGAATCCGCGCAGTTGCCTAATCGCAGAGTGTCAGTAGAGTGTTTTTATTGTAAAAGGCGAGGACATCTCATTGCCGATTGTTTTAAGCGTCAAGAAGATGAAAAGCAACTTAAAAATTTGCAGAGCTCGGGAAATGAATTGCAGTCTTCTCAACAGGACCCTGTTCAGAAGACAAATCGGTCACCTACGCGTCAACAGGAAGAATCAAACGAGGCATGTCTCCGATTAATGCCTTAAAACATTCAGCACAAGTTCCGGTTATTAGGGGTTGTTTTTCTGATTATCGCAAACTCGATATTATGTTAGATAGTGGATCTGAAGCGAATATCTTAAAAATAGATGTTTTAGGTGAAAATGTAGGTACAGTTGATAAATCAAAACGGTGTATACTCAAGGGTATAAGTCTGGAAGGTTTCCCAACCATCGGAACGATCCAGCTAGAGATTTTTGGTAAACCTACAGAATTTCTTTTGGTGCCCGGAAATTTTCCTATGTCTTGTGATGCCGTGTTAGGATCAAATTTTTTCACTAAAAATCAGACTAAAATAAATTTTGAAACTAGATTATTTTATATTGATAATATACAAGTTCCATTTAAAAGGATTGATGATTTTGTATTTAGTAATAAGTATTCAATTCATAATCTAAGAGAAAATCCGCTTAATAAAATTTTACCGACAATTAGGATTGCTAACATATATACGCGGATGAAGGAACATTTTTTAATAGACACCGGTGCGGAATGTAATTTAATTAGAAAGTCAATGTTGTCTCCGTTGCATAAAATAGATGAGTCAGTAATTATACACTTAAAAGGAGTCGGAGAAAATTTACAGACAACATTAGGTATAATAAGAATTCAAATATTCGATATTGAATGTGTTTTTCATGTAGTTCATGACAATTTTGACATGCCTAATAACGGTATACTCGGTGCTTTATTTTTCGAAGAAAGTAACGAGGTTATTGATTTTAAAGATAAATGTTTTGTTGTTAATGATTGTAGTGTACCTTTATTAGTGGGAAATGCTGAAGGTACAGAGTTAATACCATTTTTTACAAATGCAATAGAAATTGATAGAAATACAATTGGTATTGATGAAAGGCTTGGGGAGTATGAAACTTTTAGTTTAGCAGTCCGTCATGTTTTTTCCGTCTCACAAGTCGATACTTTTGACGCATTGGATGTAAATAGTTTAGATGATGAAGAATTGAATATAGCTGATCTAATTTTTGAAAATGAAGGTATAAAAGTAGATGCAAAGGTAGAAAATTACTTAGCTATGGATCATATGGATAATGAAGAAAGGGAGTACGCGGTTAAGTTAGTTAACGAAATTCGCGATATATTTCATTTACCTGGCGATGATTTACCCGGAACTGATTTATTTATGCACGAAATCAACACCGTAGACAACATTCCGGTTAATTGTAAACAGTATCAGTTTCCCCATGCTATGAAGGATAAACTAAATTATCATTTAGATAAGCTATTAAAAGCCGGCATAATTTGCGAATCCAACTTACCATATAATATACCTGTTTGGATTGTGCCAAAGGCAACCGATGAAAATGGCCGCATGGTATTGGATATGCGGGGTTTAAATAAGAAAACAATTGCTGATTCGTATCCCATACCCAATATAGTGCAAATTTTTGATCAAGTTGGCAGCGCAAAATATTACACTATTTTAGATTTAGCTATGGGGTTTTATCAAATTAAAATGCATCCTGAACACGCACATAAAACTGCATTTAGTACTCCCTTCGGTCATTATGAATTCGTTCGAATGCCGTTTGGGTTGAAAAATGCACCAGCAACTTTTCAAAGATTAATGGATACTATATTGAGGGGATTACAGGGTTTAGATTTGTTTGTTTACCTGGATGATATAGTTATTTATGCGAACACTTTGGAAGAACATGACCGTAAGTTCAAATTATTAGTTGAGAGATTACGAAAAGCTGGATAAAGCTTCAAATAGGAAAGTGCAAATTTCTTATGCGAAGAGTTAATTATCTCGAACATATAATTAGCGAAAAGGGGCTTGAGCCCGATCCGAAGAAAATAGAAGCAGTTAAAGAATTTCCTCAACTTAAGAATGTGAAAGCTGTTCGCCAATTTTTAGGTCTGTGTGGGTATTATCGCAGATTTATTAAAGATTTCGCGAAGATTGCCAAACCTTTAACTAAATTACTACAAAAAGATATACCATTTGAATGGACTAGTACAACTGAAAGCTCGTTTTGCAAATTGAAGGAGTTACTCTGTAACGCTCCGCTTTTGCAATTTCCGGATTTGACGAAGGGTTATAACATTAGAACTGATGCGTCCGGCATTGCTGTAGCATTCTTTCACAAGGTCCTATCGGTTCTGATTTACCTATTGCATATACCTCATGTAAAATCAGTGGTATTCGAAATCGCGAAACAAATGGAGTGATTGAAAATTTAATTTATCATCTTACTAGTAATATTACAGGTGAAACAATGAACTTTTTAATAGATCAATTTCAACTTTAAATGTAATTAAGTTAAGTTCTGTACCCCAGGACATAAATATTGACGTATATAAAGAGCAGAATTTACAAGGCGTTTTCATAGATGAAATAGAAATTTATGGTAGCATAGAATTAGATTTCGAAGGCAGATTATTAGAATTTTTTGTTATTGATAATGAATATGATATTCCGTGCGACGGTATATTAGGTTCACTTTTCTTCTATAATAATGGGATCCGAATTGCTTTCAATAGGAATAATAATAAACAATATAGCACGTTAAAAAGAATAATTAGCGATAGTAGTAATAAGTCTTATAGGAAAATGTATAACTTATCTCCTCCGACAATCATGAGTAAAATTTTCCCTTTATTAGACGTGCATCATGTAGACTATAATTGGATACAATATTTAGATACAATTAATCCACTTTCAGAGCAAAGCATAATTAAGCAGAGATATGTTACAGAATCATATGACGAAACTGATAAAATAGAATTACGAGATATTGGAGGTCAAAATTATACAACTTTAGGTTCAGTAGTTTCATGGGTTTTCAAAATTCCGATTAAATTTCAGGTAGTGTCAAATGATTTTCCAATCAATGTAGAAGGGATGCTAGGATTAGATTTTCTTTTTAAAAGCGAAGCAAGTCTTCACTTTGACACCAAAGCTATTCGAGTAAAACATATGGCAACCCCTTTTAAGAAGCGAATTTCAGAACAGATTAGATTAGATATGTTATTATCAGAAGTCAATAAACAGTTAGCGATTGAGCCAGTAATTAACGTAAATGTAACCTGTAAACAATCAAATCAAGTTGAGTTACGCAAATCATCTAGTTCACCGAGTTTTGCTGAATTAGAAATTGATACGATAAAAAATTTAGTTTTTCAAACAAAAATTAGCTCAAATAATAAAAGTATTAAACTTGCAATAGATTGCTCATCATCCGTAAATATAATTAAACAAAGCTCTGTACCACAGGACTTGATATTTCATCTAGATAAAAGTACTACCTTACAAGGGATTTTTACAGAAAATATTGAAGTAACCTGCGGCGTGGAGTTGTTAATTTTGGGATATATTACCGAGTTTCTTATTATTAGTGATGATTATGATTTGCCGTTTGATGGAGTTATAGGATTCAAGTATTTGTGTAATACTAAGAGTAGAATTGATTTTGATAGATTATTTTTAATCCAATCTGATATGAATACGTCATTAACATTAGAGGCTGGCAGTAGTAATGATAAGAGTTATCTTAGTATGAATGGCATTGATACAACCAATATTAATAACAAGTTAGTTTCTTTAGAAGTTTATAATTCAAATTCAGAATATAATTTGCAATTTATTATTAGCTCAACCTCAGAATTAAGTCTTTTAAAAAAATGTTTTGTGCCTATAAACAAAACGATTGATAAATTTAATAAAGTATACATTAAAGATATTAGTGGTAAGTTGTATGAAACCCTAGGCTCGATTGAGTTAGAATTATTCGATATAATTGTGAAATTTCAGGTGGTCTCGAATGATTTTCCAATTATTAGTGAAGGTTTATTAGGACTTGATTTTCTTAGTATGACTAAAGCTAAAATTAATTTCAATGATAGAACTATCAAACTAGATAATAAGATTTTATCTTTCAAAGTTCACAGAAGAAATATAAAAGAATTTTTAGAAAGACAAATATTTGGAAATAGCTCTGATAAAAGTAATAAAGTAAATTACAAACCCCATACCTGTTCAAACGCCTGAGGCTAATGAGGTAGAACCAGTGAAAAGACCTCGTGGTCGTCCACGGAAAGTCAATACCGATGAGGAACCTCAAATGCCGATTCCCGAACCTCCTATTCCTAACAACCTATCTAAAAAACCCCGAGGTAGATCAAAGAAAACAGTTCCTTTAAATTTACCTGATGACGCTCATGTTTCTCTAGAACCAGAGGCTTCCTTTAACGATCCCGGAGATATGCCCAATAAATTAAGGACTCAAAGTAGATATCCCAATAGGAAACGGGAGGGAAAACGTAATCTTGCAGAAGGTGATCCTAGTGATGAGGTTCAAAATCAACAATCCCCTATGTTGGAAGGTTGTGATTCAGAAAGTTCGGAAGACAATGAACATTCTGAAGGTGAACTTTCTCTGCAATCTAACAATTCAATAATTAATAAGGATAGATTTACTAATTTAATAAAAATTGAGGAAGCTTTACATATACGAACTGATAATGTTATATATTTTATTAGTAGCAGTGGTCAACCTTGTGATGTACGAGCTCACAAGCTCATGGAGTACAATAAAATTAGTAGTAATCAGGTGCTTAGTGTAGGGGAAGTCTGTCAGATAAAGAAAAGAAAGAATTATTATCAATTTGGTTTATGTATACGTGGTGAGAACTCTGAACCAATAAGTTATATTTAAGAACAAATTTTAAGTACTTTATTTATACTTAGAAGTCTATTAATTAGTTTAAATCAAACAAGTTTCTGTGTAGCGAAAAATAAAGATATAGAAAACCTAGATTGGTCAGAGTTTGTTCACTTATTAGACGAAGTATTTCATGGTACTGAAATAACCATTTTAGTTTGCATGGATACCCTTGAATATGTTCCCTTGGAACGTCGGGATGCTATTTTTTATGAATTACATAACTCGGCTGTTGGTGGACATCGCGGGATATCGAAAACGTACTATCGGATTAGACAACATTTTTATTGGGAAAATTTAAAAGATGATATTCAGAGATGCATACAGCAATGTTTAGAATGTCAATTAAAGAAATTAACTCGTTTACAGACAAAGCAGCCAATGATTATCACTGATACATGTGGCACGGTGTTCGAGAAAATAGCCTTAGATATTGTTGGCCCATTAAAGAAAACACCAAACGGCAATGAGTATATTTTAACTATGCAAGACAAGCTTAGCAAATTTAGCCTAGCATTGCCATTATCTAATATGTTATCCACCACTATTGCCGATGCTTTCGTGAAAAGATTCATTTGCATTTTCGGTTGCCCCAAGTCTGTTCTTACTGATCAGGGCAAAAATTTTTTAAGTTCTCTTATGAACCAGATAGCGAAGCGTTTTAAAATAAAAAAATTAAAAACTACAGCTTTTTCCCCTCAATCAAATGGATCTTTGGAAAGATCGCATCGTGTGCTTGCCGAATTTCTTAAACAGTATACCAACAGTGACAATAATTGGGATCAATGGTTGGACCTCGCCATGCTTAATTACAACACCTGCGTGCAAGAAAGTACTAAACACACTCCTTATGAAGTAGTATTCGGTCGTTTAGCCCGTCTGCCATCTAGCAATCCTTTACGTGAAGGTGACATGGTTCCCACATATAAAGGCTACATCACTGATTTAGTCACTAGGTTAACTGGCATTCAAAAAATAGCTTATGATAATTTAGTTAAATCAAAAGAAAAATCAAAGAAATATTATGATAAACATATTAACCCTAAAAATTTTAAGCTAGGTGATCACGTGTTTCTCAAATCAGATCCAAAGCCGGGAAAACTCAATGATCATTATACCGGTCCTTTCAAGATAATAGCAATTTTATCGAGAAATAACATTAAAATACAGTTGAAAAAAGAAACAAAAGTCGTACATGCAAATCGGTTGCGTATTTCACATATCAATCCAACCAAAGAATCATAAAGAAAAAAAAACACCCGAAAGTGGAGGAGAACAAATAATAACCTCTTTTCTGATTACAGTTTGAAACAACAATTATGTCTTTTGTGACCGGAATATTTTTTATTTTAACAACGCTCTATGGGGTAGGAGCCATCATCGCCTATGACTGCGGGGCAAGATCTTTAAACATAACTACCGTATCTTTACTCGATGTAGCGCCATGCGACGTGCCTACCACAGTTGTAAATAGCACTAGGAAGTATGTACAATTGCTCCAGATGAATCTATTTGATGATGTACATGTAGTACAATGCAAACTACAATTACAACGCACCATTTATCACTGTGGTATGCATTCGCATAACTCTATAGTTAAGAACGGGTTGCATGAGTATATGGTCGAGATGAGTAAGAAGCGCTGCCTAGATTTATTCGCCTCCGGTACTCTGTATTTTGATAACACCCACGTATTACGGGATATTAGGATTAATTAGACAACTGTCAGACCAGTGACTCTAGCAGGATCCTTGACTTCTGAAGGGAAATGTTTAGGAGCAGCGTATTCCGATGCTTACGGGATTTGGGATAATGTAGTAGTTCAGGGAATGATTAGAATCACTGTGCAAGAGTACATCACCACAGTTGATCTTAATAATAATCAGGTGCGATTACGGTCAGGAACCCGTTGCGTGTTAACGGATGAAAATTGCATTGACCCCGAAGGTGGGAATACATTTTGGCAGAATCTTCCCCGGGATATATGTAAATTTAGTCATTATAGCGTTTTATATGAAGGAATGGCAAACAGAATTTTTGACGAGTCTCAGCGCACCATATACTCATTGACAACCCAGGATGTCACTTTTGCACTCATGATGAAGGCAAAGAAATCTGTATGTGGGTATGAAATAATCGGCACTGAACATCCGAAGCTATTTATTTTTGAAACTACAAAAGATAATGTATTTACTACGAGCAAGAGAATGTCACTCAGCAACCTAGATATCTTTGCGTATACTAACTCCAAGTTCGTATTTGTAGAACGTTATATTCGAACCCAAATAGCTAATTTGTATAGGGATGTAGTGATACATCGTTGTAGACAGGAACGCGAAATTTTAAAAAATGCGTTAGCTATTGCTACGCATGCGCCCGATCAATTTGCTTTTAATCTCATGAGAGGACCCGGGTATATGGCTGTGACGGCTGGAGAAGTGGTCCATGTTGTAAAGTGCATTCCGATTGATGTTAAGGTAATGCCTGGCGATGAATGTTATGTTGAACTCAAGGTTAGTCATAATAATGAAACCAAGTTTATGACACCCAAGACTCACATATTAAAAAGCCACGGTACCATAGTGGATTGTAACGCCTTGTTACCCACATTCTTTTTCTTTAATGAAACTTGGTTTAAGTTTCTACCACGACCCGTAGATGCCAGAACTCCTGAAGTCTTGAAACCATTTACCGAGATTACTTGGAAGTATCAAGACATACCAACCCTTGCTACAAGCGGTATTTACTCCGAACAAGATCTGGAGGAATTGATGAACAGGATCATGTATCCCCTTGAACAACCAGGTGTAATCAATGATGTCGCTCGGGAAATAGGAGGTTATCCCTTACGTAATCAAGATGGAGGGATCATTAAACTTTTGAATGAGGACTTCATTGAGCGGCTAGCTAAGTCCACTTGGCAGAAGGCATGGGGAAAATTCTTAACCTTTGGTACCGTGAGCGCCGCAATAATGGCTATTCTAGTCATCCTCCAAGGAGTAAAAATGTTAGCAGATGTACTTGTCAACGGTATAGCTTTACACAGGATTTATGGGTGGTCATATCATCTATTAGCAGCAGTCTGGAGCAGTTTAACAGCTCTTTTTATTAATTTGGGGTCCAAACCCGACGCATTTACTCAAAGGGATATGGAACAACCTCTCCCACCACCTGCTCAACCACCGAGAAAAAATTCTTATTACCCAATGGTCAGGGTAGATAATGAAGTAAGTAACACTAACTCCGTACAACCAAGATCAACCAAATCGACCTTAGGGTTCGTTCAGGATTAAAAGTAAATTGATCATATTGGCATAATTTAAGTTGTAGATTTTAGTTTTTGTGTGCGAATACCTATTATGACTATAATACTGTATCACTATTCTCTAAATCATTTTTTTTTCTCCTATCGATCACTTTTCATCGTTGCACTCCTTAAGTAATCGTTTAAGTGTGGGGGGTGTGACGGCGGATGCTTATTAGCTTATCAAAAAAAAAAAAAAAAAAAAATAAATACTGAAGTCTAATATGAGAACCTTCTGTTCTCTTATAAAGAAAATAGATTAAGCACCAACGTTTTGAAAATTCTCGCCGCGTTTTATCTTTGAGGAAACCCAGAGTCGCGTTTTCAAACAGAGGGTTTCCGCCGAGAACAAAGAGGACATAGTTGAAAGCTATATAGGAAAAATATTTTACGACTTGACCCTCTCGGAATCGCGGGCCCCCTTGCTCACTTTCTTTCCCACGCCAAAAAACCATCTGAACGCACTTGGGAAAGCCAAACAAGATAGAGAGAAGGAGAGAGTCATAAAACTCCTATGCATAGTCGCTTATTCAAAATTGGAAAATCGACAAACGTTTTTCTTACTTTTCTTACTGTTAATAATAATTTATAATGTTTTATTTTTCATGGAATCACGTAAGATATTTTATGACCCTCTCAAGGAGTTGCAATTCCCATAGTTAATAATAGATGTACTCGCCGAAGCCGTGCACATCTAGAAAATCTTATCTCCCCCTAGGATGCTGCGTAGCACTTACAGGTCTCGAAACGAACTTTTTAAGAAAACCTTTGGGTTTTCTTTACACCGCTACAAATATTATTTCCAATTTTAGAACTTGTAAAGCCTATAATTATTTAATTATTTTAGATTTTTAATTTCTAATAACACAGTTCACCTGCAATAATTTTTCTCTATAGTTTTATATAATATAAATTTTAATTCAAGATTTTTATTTTTATATAATTGTTTAATTTATTAATGTTTTTCTCTTCTGAAAATCTTAATAATTTTATTCTACAATAATTTCATTTTTCATTTCCCGTTTGAGGCTTGATGAGATGATTATCTAATTAAGTGGCAAATAAATATATAATTTATAAATTTTATAATTGGAGATAATCCGAAACAATATTTTATGTAACCTTGAACGAAATCTTTTCTGTTAATGCAATAATATTAAGTAAAACATATGTAATTAATAAATAACAGCGATAGTTACAATAATTTTGGAGACACTTGTATGACCTTAAGTTTAATTGTTTACTTTTACAATCTTTAACAGCGCCTAACATTTTTGTAAACTTATATTAATTATCCTTCTGTAAAACTAGTTATTATGTTTAACAATTTTTAATTTAGCCATAACTCCGATCGTATTCACTGTAAAATCACCGTTCAAATTTGTAATACCTTGTTAAGGTAACATCTAATAAAGTAATGTAATGGTTAACTTATAAAACTTCTGTTTTCAATAGTATTTATAAAACGTAAAAATTATCAAGAAAACTCTCCAAGAAAGCGTAGAGTGAGAGAGATAGGAATATCTTTTCTCTCTCTCATCTTCCTTCTTCGTTGCACAGTATAGCGTTCTCTCTCGCTCTTGAAGAAGGATACGAGCCGCCGGAAAACACCCTAGAGAAGGGATGAGCGCCCGCTCTCTGTGTTAAAGCATAGGGTTCTCCCCGCTTGACGAAACTGTGGCGCTTGGAAGAAAGATCGCCCCCGCATCATTGGGCCCCGCTTTCCCGCACTCTTCAACTCGCTCAACATTGAAATATAGAAACAGTTAAAAATACCACAGCCGCCGCCGTACGCATCATCACTGATTCGATAAGACGCTGACGCCGAGAGTCCTGATTTGATACCGCAGATTTTTAAGGAAAAGCAGCTTTCCACGCCCATTACCCCCGAGGCGACAAAAAGGGAATCACGGAGCCCCGGAAGTCAGTCTGCCACCACCATCCAGCAGGACAGAACATCGAGAACATCACTGCCATCACCACCACTACGGGCCTGTTAACTTTTTTTGAAAGAGCGTGCAAAGCTCCGTTTCCTGTAATTTAAATATTGAAAATTGGAAAAAGGGGAGTCGAGTAAGAGCAAATAAAAAGTAAGTTTTTTCAAATATAAACATCTCTGTCTCTTGCCTTTCTCTTTTATACCTCACCCTCACCTATCCTAATTCCGGGACGTTGAATTCTTCTGTTGGAGACAACAGGATCAATTGTCCCCTAGACTAGCTAACTCTGCATTCGGCCTCTTAAAGTCGACGAATCAGAGCAGTGAGTGAGTTAGAATTTCGCATTCGGCCTCCTAAGAAACGGAAGAGCAAGGATCGGGAATCTAACTCATCTACACTGAGAGAATAGATTTTGGGTGGTTTTTCCCAAAACCTAATGTCAATCTGGAGTAATTAGCCATTGCTTGTCCCGGTTTAATGCAGGCAACTGCAAAACCGAAAAGAGCAGAATTATCACGCAAAATACCTGACAGTTGAGTAACTTTGAGCTGTTGGTCGAAATTCTAACATTCTTCGGAGTCTTGGCGCGGTAGATTGATGATGTTAATTAAAAGTTGCTGTTAAATTTGATAAGTATACATAAAAAAATTTTTGTTGTCTTTATTAATCTGTGAACAGAGAAAATACTATTAATACTTGGCTCATAAAAAAATTAAAAAATTCGATGGACTTGTTTTGAAAATAAAAACAAATAAAAATAAAAATTGAAAATAAATTTAAAAAGAAAATTATAGGGTTAAATAGCCATTACTGTGACAACGCAAAAAGTGCGCTCTATACCGGGACGGTAACAAATATTAATAATAATTTAATATATATGAACTTAGAACATAAAAGTAAAAATTCTAAAATAATTTTTAAAATCTAAGTTATTCAATTACGTGATTTGTTTTGATTTAAAAAGTTATGAATTTGGAAGAACAAAAAAAATAATAAACATATCTCTGTGAAAACAGTGTATCTACTAGAATCCTAAATTGGCCCACTATTGGCTGTTTCACCTTAGTCTGTATTACTTGCTGATTCTTATATTCATTGGACAATTCGAAGAAGAAAAACAATTTCTTGTATTAAATTGGTAATAGTTTTAAATTAAAGTTGATCACTGTATTGGACTCATGCTTTAATAAATTTTGTAATATGTCATTAATTATAACATTGCAATGTATACAATTTCTATTTTGACAATGGTTTAATTTGGTAGAATTATGATTAATTAACTTGACATTAGGGTTTTTTAGATTAAAATCAAACATAAATTTGGAAATTAATATCTTAATATTAGAATAAATATTGAACTGCGATTTGAGATTTCTAAATTTTAAATTAACTGAAAATCTATTTTGGGTTTTGAAATTTTTGAAATAGTTTAGAGCCTGAATTAGAATAGATGATTTGGAATATAATTTCTTATTAGTATTATTCTTAATTTGTGGTTTTACAATTAAATTATCAGTTATATTTAAATTTTGTTTAAGTTCTATTTTATTACATTTAATTAGTTTTAAAGTATTATCATTGTCTGAGTTACCGTTATTTTCTACATAAAGTATTATATTGTCTTTTCCAGGATGATTTGAACTTTCTGTCATTTGACATTTATGATTTGAATTATTGGATTTTAATTCGACCTCCGAGGGTTCGGATTTAATATTTGAAGATGATGATTCAAAAATTTTAGAAATATTATCATCGTTTAAATCTTTGATTCTAGTTTTAATGTAATTTGGTCTGCTGAGACCCCGAATACAGCAGGCGGTTCGGGACGCTGGCGGCCTAAACGACAGACAGTACGGATTCAGACAAGGACGGTTGACGATAGGAGCAATCCGAACAGTGATCGATTCCTTTGACAGAGCACAGACCAAACTCCACAAAGACAGGCCAATAGTGCTCATGGCAACACTGGGCGTACGAAACGCCTTTAACTCGGTGAGATGGGTGGACATCGTGCGGGTATTCTCAGATGCTCGCCCGTTGCCCCCATACCTTCTCCGAATCCTAAAGGATTACCTACACGACCGACACATCACGTACGTGACTCAGACCGGGGTTAAGACAAGACGTATGACGGCAGGCGTACCGCAGGGCTCAATTCTTGGCCCCGACATATGGAATGTGGGATACGATGAGGTACTGGACCTGCCGATGCCGCCGGGGGTCTATCTTGTCGGCTACGCAGACGACCTAGTTATCGTCATCACGACCAAGAATACACGACTGGCTCAGATGAGACTGATCCAAGCCACGAAACGGGTAGAGGAATGGATGCAAAGTCGGGGACTGAAACTGGCGATGCAAAAGACGGAGCTACTGTACTTAACGAGGAAACGGATAGACACAACGATACCCATGATGGTGGGGACGTCCGTTGTGCGACCCGGACGGTCCGCCAAGTATCTGGGGGTGAACCTGAATACAAGGATGACCTTCTAGCCGCACATACGCGACACCGCGGAGAGGGCGGCCTCAAAGACCGCCGCTCTTGCCCGCCTCAAGTGGAACACAAAGGGACCGAGACCGAGCGTCCGTCGACTGCTTATGACGGTGACCCACTCGATTCTGTTGTACGGGGCCGAAATATGGGAGGAAGCGACGCAAAAGAAGACGTACCGCAAAAAGATTGTGGCGGTACAAAGATACGGGGCGCTGCGTATCGCGTGCGCGTACCGCACCGTCTCGGAGGAGGCGGTGCTGGTGATCGCTGGCGTTGTCCCTGTGGACCTCCTAGCTCTCGAGCGAAAGAGGGTCTACGAGTACAGCGAAGAAAGGGGAAGAGCGAGGGCCTCCACAAACGCACGAACAGAGACAATGACGGCCTGGCAAACCCGCTGGACGGACAGTGACAAAGGAAAGTGGACAAGGCGCTTGATTACGGACGTTCGAGTCTGGCACCAAAGGAGAGCTGGGGAGCTGAGTTTTTACCTGACTCAGTTCCTCTCCGGACACGGATATTTCCGCCAATATCTCCACCGGATGGGGAAGGTAACAACCCCGTCCTGCAGGTACTGCGGACATATCAGAAACGATGCGGAGCACACTTTTTTCTCGTGCCCCCGCTGGACAGACGCGAGACTTAGACTACAGAAAATGACAGGTGATATCACACCGGACAACGTCGTAACACTAATACTACTGCGCAAACGAAACTGGGACGACATATCATGCTACGTGACTTACGTAGTACAAGGCAAAAAAAAACAGACGGTTGCTTTGAGAACTGACACAGAAGATGAAGAAGAGACGCACCAGACAAGATAGACAAGAATGCCAAATGGCAGAGATACGCCGACCGGCCCGAAGTAATGTGCACAACAGTCCCGGGTCGGATTTTCGGTGAACGCCGCGGGAAAAATTTTGGGTGTTTAGGGGGTAGAAATCCCTCACACCACGGAGCTCGATGCTCCGTGATGGTCTTAGTGGGCCTCCCTCCCTGCTGAAAGCAGGGACGGACGCCCCGGAAGATTCACCTAGTACCTCGGAAAAACAAAAAAAAAAATGTAATTTGGTAATATGCAATTTGATTGAGACTTAGGTTCATCAAAACTTTGTTTTGGAATAACGTCAAACTTAGGAAGTCTATCAATATCCTTTGTAATATGATCAGTAATTAAATCCGAATTTAAGTTTTTAGAATTTTCCGTTTTCAATGAAATAGCATCTGCTTTCTTTCTACTCCCTTTACATAAATTAGAAACTTCAACCGATGTAGATTTTAAGTTAGGAATGATGGGGTTAACAGATTCTTGATTTTTGTTAATACGTAAATCTTCGGGTAATTCCAATGGATCATTATTTATAGTCTTTTTATCTTGTGGAAGTAAAATAATTTCGTCTGGTAAATTATTTGATAAATAATTTACTTCTGGTAAATCATTTAAATTATTTGATTTTTCATAATTAGGTTTGGGTTCCTTAATAATACGTTTTGATACACTTTTTGTAATAATTTTATGAATATCTTCAGATTTTTCACTTGTTTCATAGTTATCTTTATTATAGTTAGCTTTCGAATTATCTGCAATTTTATGAATTAATGTATGATTAATTGTTCGATTTGTGGATATATTTATATAACCTATTTTTCTACAATTTTTATATTCAATTTCATTCGGCAATTGATTTTCAATATTTAAATCTGAAACTTTTGCCGATTTTCGTAAAGTAACTGATCTTAGTTCTGAAGATGTGCCTTGATCTTTTATTATATTAGACCTTGAATTTGCATTTCTACATAATTAGATTTTTCCAATGGAAACAACATTCTAAATTGTTTCGCGTAAGGTTGCACATGGACTAAAATGCGGCAATAAATTAAATTCTAATTCTTTCAGAAAATGTTTAATAAGAAAAGTCTGAATTGTTTTATTAAATTCAATATTATTGGTTAATATAATTTCTATATTACATTCTTTCATTACTTCATTAGCTGTAGTTATAAATTTATTCGAATACTGAATTGTACCTTCGTTAGGAAGTTGATAAATGTACTGTAGAGATTTATTTAATTGAGTTAATAAATTGTTTTCTGAAACTAATTGAAATAAATCCGAATCTAATTTATTTAAAGGTTTATTGTTATTATTTAAGGTATTTGGTGACGTAGTTTTAGATTGAGTCGGACGACTATGACAAGTAACCGCGGTATGATTTACTCCAGAGCAAAGTTGGCATCTGACCAATTTGTGACATTGTGAAGCTATAATATGTCCAAACTTATAGCACAATTGGCACTTTTTATTCTTATGACATTGGAGTGCAATGTGTCCCCGTTCATGACACAATTGGCACAAAAAACCCATTTTAGAAAAATTTTTTTGTTCAGCTTCAGCTTCTACATATGAACATTCGTCCATACGTGCTGAATTAATTATTTGTTCTTCTTCCTCTCTCCCTCAAGAGAGAAAGACAATCAGTTATGGTTTTTATACCGCTTAAACTGATTAAAATTTTTTTTTTTATTTAATATTTCTTTATTTAATTTTAGTTCAGAGGCCGTTTCGCATAGTCACCTTTATGTGACCAGAGGCTTTGGGGCATAACTAATTTTCTTTCAATACGGTATTTGACCGCTTGTGCTGATTAATTTTTTTTATTTAATATTTCTTTATTTAATTTTAGTTCAGAGGCCGTTTCGCATAGTCACTTTTATGTGACTCAGAGGCTTTGGGGCATAACTAATTTTCTTTCTTTATTTAATTTTAGTTCAGAGGCCGTTTCGCATAGTCACCTTTATATGACTCAGAGGCTTTGGGGCATAACTAATTTTCTTTTCTTTTTTTTTTTAATTTAACTAGCTACTTTTAGCGCGCTTCGCGCGTATCATTTATCTCTTTGTTTTTTTTGTTTTTGAGGTTATGAACATGATCAAGTTTCATTTTAAAAGTTTGTTTTAAATAGTTTAAATTATACGATAATAACGTAAGTCTCATAAATAAAATCATGAAATTTTTCTTATACTATTCAGTTTTAAATATTGAAAGTCAAGAATCCAATCTTCAAAATTCAAACATACTCGATTTTGGCGCTTATTCTATGTAGACCAATCAAATGAGCGAGCAACAACCAATCAAAACAGTCTTATTGTGATGACAGATTTCCTCCATCACTTTTTTAAGACAGGATTAAATAATGAGTTCCTCTTATTTATTTTAACACCACCACTTAATTTTGTTATTATTTTTTTCTTTTTAAGCTTATTTAGTTAAATAGATAAAGATAAGGAAAGAGAAAGAGAAAGACGGAGAGAGAGAGTAAAAATCAAACGTTTGTTGTGGTGACTTTTGATCCCGGACGAGCCCTCAAAAATTTAGTATGTGACATCCAGACGGCTGTCTATACTTAACCACTTTGCCAATTTATTAGCCTGGTGTTACCTAATAGCTAGGGATGGCCAAGTCTTACAAACATTAGATTTTGTTAATTGTTTCGAAACTACAAGGAGGAAATATATAAAATTGATGAAGAGACAAGCGACTACAGCTCTGCCCATTCGGCACAGAACGGTCAGAATGCTCTTCGGAAATGAGGTAATGGAAGGGAATTTCTAACGTACACCGAAATAATAAAAAAAAGGAAAAGAAAATATCAATAAAAAAAAAAAAAATATATATATATATATATATATATATATATATATATATATATATATATATATATATATATATATATATATAAGTCTTACTTTTGTTTATTTCCTTCCTGGTTTACACTGTGGTGATATTAACTAATGGTCAACTCTGGTGGTGGCGAGGAACTACTGGTCAACTGTGGTGGTGGCGAGGAACTGCTGGTCGGCGGAGAGACGAGGGACAAACTTAGCTTGGTTTTCTCCCTCTTCCCTCGCTCGACAGGTACGGTTCGGGGGTACTCTCCGTGGGGGAGTTTACAAAGATTTTTGGGGACAGTTGACTGGCCGCGCAAGTATGGGTGGAAAAATAAGGGTGGGCCTAAGGCCCTTTGACGCGGCTAATTGGCTGCGTGGGGGAAAGAAGCATCCCCCAGCTTAAGGCTGTAGTTTCGACCGTTTCACACAGATGACGTTACATGTAGTGTTTCTGCGCCTAATTTTCATTAATTTTAAATACATTGTTTACATAAAAATTCGGTTAACTATCTATTATATAGTGTTAATTATTGTATATGAACTTAACAAATGACTTATTTTCTAATTAAATCTAATTTTGTTATACAAATTTGCATACACTTAATATTTTAAAACATCCAAAATACATGGTTTAAAATCTAATTAACTATCGAGTAGAAAATACATATTATTTGTACATTTGTAAGCTTAAAACTAACTTAAAAATTAATAATAGTGTCAAAAAAAGAACGAAGTGACCATTTTTATTCATTCCTTTATATAGGGACAGATTTTATAAATTAAACTAAATTATTCTGGCGAGACGCTTGTATAAGAATTGTTATTTATAACTAAATTTTTATGTACCATTGCAATATATTACACTTTACGAGTTACAGAACCTATTATTTATTATTGTTGTCAGTTATCCTCGTTGTATAGTAAAAGAAAGTAAAGAACCTGTTTCATTTTTGCAATACTCTATGTGTTTATATATATGTAAGAGATGCAGTTAATACATATGTATCAGAATAAATTCGCGAATACATCTTGCATTACAATATATATATATATATAAATGTGTGTAAGTGTAATTTCTGGGACTCCATAAGAAAAAGTAAAGTGGGTTTCCCAATAGTGTCTATACACAGGTTGTGAAATAAGCCTTCAAGAGGGGAATTTGGTGCTTGACTAAAGAAATAATGACCCTAAGTGTGTTGTGATTCGCAGGGGGCCTGCGGCGCCCGCTTTTAGTACCGGAAATATGAGAAAATAACTAAAAAAAGTAATGTTTTCATGTTGTGACAGTTAGCTTAAGGCATCCTGGAAGTTAGCATTACATATAGAAGTCTTTCAGGCTGACTGGAATTCACTCGAAAATCCCAGAAGTTGGCGTTAGGTACACGAAAAGTCCCAGATACTAGAGTTTCATATATATATATATATATATATATATATATATATATATATATATATATATATATAAATATCTTTGTACGGTATTTTGAGGATTTCATAAAGAATTTGTACAATAGTGGTGACACAAATATAAACATTGTTATAAACAACCAATAAACAAGCGCGTGACTAAAGAAATAATGACCCTAAGGTTATTGACTAACACCACGACGCCTGCGGCGCCCGCTTTTACGGAAAAATATCACGGAATTTCCGAAATCGATGTATTAACACACTATTGTGGAAACCGCTGAAAAATCCTCAAAATGCCTCTCGAGTGCTTTGGACTTTTGAGGAGACTCCTCAAAATGCCTACAAAATCCTCAAAATTCGGTATATATGACCTATATAATCCTCAAAATGCGTCCCAGATGTGAATATATATATATATTGTAACGGGGTGAATTTAAAAGAGGGTATAAATCCCTCTCTGGGGTGCGCGGAGGTATTATACGGACGTCTACTACGCCCGGGGCAGCTCGCCGTTGTAGAAGGACCCGTAGGCCGGCCGGAGCGCGTTGGCGCAGGCTCTGAACAAGCGCGCCCGGCTTTCACTGTAGAAAGCTTAGGCCGCTTTCTACTAGAACCGGCGCTCCGCTCTGCCGCTGCTACCAACTTCGGCGCACGAATCACCGGCGGCTAGCTAAGAACTAGCCTTGCCTACACTCGCCGGTGTTCCCGTACAACGCCGCTCAGGTTAACCTGAGCGACTTTAACTTACAATTTCCCCATTGACGTTGCTCATCTAGGAGGTGATGCCTCCGACTAGCTGCAGCTGCTGAAAAGGTAGAGGGCGGTATTCGGGGAGATAGGGAACGATTACTCGCAAAGTAAAGAACGCGTGACTCCAGCAATTAGATAAAATAAAAGGTTTTATTAAAACCCAAAAGATTTCGCGCGAAGGGGCGCGAAGCCCGAACAAACTCTACAAATGAACGCGCACAGGCCGAGACTTACGTGGAGCCGGCCGGTCGCACGGCCGGCGTCACCGCGCCGCGAGAAGCCACAAAATGGCCGCCGCACGCACGTACGCGAAGCCGCTTGCCTCGATGCAAGCGGCGTTGGGTAGCCGCGAAACAAATCACTCGCGAAGCCACTCGCACGCAAAACCTACGCGGCAAATATGAAAGGAAGCGCAACACTTACTTTTGCGCTGGCCAGCGCGTCGCTCGAGGGCTCTCCCTCTCCTTCTCTCTCTCTCTCTCTCTCTCACGCTCGCCTCCTCGCTGTGAGGCGGCGGACCTCATGGCTGCGCGAGCCGCTGCTGCCGCTGACTCTCTCTTTCTTCTTTTCTTCCTGCGGCACTGGCCGGGCGCAGTACTGCAGCCGGGTGTTGCACCGGTGGCTGGCTGGTGGCGGAGAAGGCGCGGGGGGCACGGGACACACTCAATGGCGCGGCACTGGCGGAGCGGACTTGGCACGTGCGCACCTGTTGCGCGGCGAGAGGGAACTGAGGAAAATGTCCGCGGCATCCCATCGGAGCGTCGCGGCGTCGTCCTCCGTCTTCTTGCTCCGCTTCGCACGCGTCCCGCTTGGCGCGCGGTGAGTCGCTATACGTGCAAGCGCGCGAGATTCAAATCTCATTGCGCGGTATACGCGACCACCTTTACCTTTATTCATGCGCCCGTTACACCCCCCACCCAGATTTAGCGTACCCTGGACGTAATATCGGGGAAAAGGAAGGGCGCAGAAATAAGGCGAAAACAACGGGTTAGGTGTAGGCTCTTCCCTTTATTTCAGCCTCTGGCGCATTTTCCACCTATTTACCTCATCGTCTGTACAAAAATAATATTCACACAAAAAGAAGTATACACAAAATATTTACACAGCAAAGAAAAACTGTCCAACACTGCTCCTCGGAGGGAGGGGTCTTCTTGCCCGTGAGCGTCCCTCCCCGGGCTAGCCACGGGCGGCGCGGTCCATCTCCCGGGCCGCCGTCAGCCCGGCCTGCAGTTCGCTCCAGGCGGGCTCGGGTGGCAGGAGGTGGGACTCCGTCTGTGAGGCGGCATCGCGCATGATCCGCCGCGGGTAGCCGGCGGGGATGGCGCCGCGGGCTGGCGTGGCAGGCTCCTCCTTGGGGGCGAGGCGTAGCACGCCGGGGCTCGTGCCCGCCCGGCTCTCCTCGGGCTCGTCGGCCTCCTCCAAGTGGGGCTGCTCCCTCAGCCGCTCCCTCGCCTCATCCTCGAGGCGTTGCCTGCATTGGCGCAGGAGGTGCAGCACGGCCTGGGCCACGCCCTCGATTGGCTTGCCCAAGTCGAGGGTGATGAGCGCGGCCGTGGCCTCCTCCAGCGTCTGCTCGGGAATCTCCAACATCTGAAAAGGAGATCTCAGGTTAGGCCAGTTTTAACGGTATCCGCGCGTAGCTTATCGTAAGTCTTGGGGGGAGGGAAGAAGCGCTAGGCTCGCAACGCTACGGAGGCTTGCGGGGACGACCGCGTCCCCTGCGAGGAGCGTTCGGGGCTCTCTGTCCTACCGAAGGTGGTTCGGCAGGACCCGTAGTTACGCCGCGCGCTCTCAGCGGTCTCCCCCGCGTGCTGTTGGGGGGCGCCTCTGTCCCCTGGGAGACGGGTAATTCGACCGCAGGCGTTACCCCTGAGTCGTCTTCCGCGTCGACCAAAACATCTTCGCCTTTGGGGACCTCTTCGGAGAGGGGGGCGGTAGTGATCCCCTCTACGCGCTCCCTTTCCCGTTTCCCGCGCAATTAGGGCAGTAGTGCGCTATATAGCCGACAAGGCCGCATGAGTAGCAACTCAGCGGCGGCCTTGGCCCTTTTGGAGGGTTACCCTCGGGGCTTGCGGAGGGAGCGGAGCCGTTCGGGGGGCTCGTCGCCTTTGCCTCCTGCCTTGGATCGGGGGGCCTCCTTGCCCCACCACGCCCAGATGGCTGGTTACCGCGCCCTCTGCGCGGTCCAGGGGACGTATTTCGCCCGGAGCGCTCCCCTCCGCAGCCTCGCCGGTCGGAAAGACGCTCGCTCAGCACTCGCCGAAGCATTTCCTCCAAGCCCTCCAACTTGGCGTCCTTCTCGACCACCGCGGCAGCCACTTTGCCTTCCTTGGCATCGCCTTAGGCCTTCGTGCGCGTCGGTGTTTGCCGGCGGTTTATACGCCATTTCAGGCAGTAGCGCCGCTGTTGGCGGTGGGGGAGGTCGGAACGTCTTCGAATTCTCCAACGTTTGCTCCGCGTCCACTGCCAACTCCAGTAGCTCCTCTTCTGTGCTGAAGTCTGACCTACGAACCATCGCTTGCAGCTGTGGCCGTAGGTTTCGGTGCAGCTGGTCCAGCTGTTGCTCCGAGCTGGGAGGCGGCGATATTTTCCTCACTATCGTGATGAGGCACGTGATATAATCTCTCACGGTCTCGTCCGCCCCTTGGGTTCGGTTGTTCGCCTCTACTATCAACCGCTGCTGGTACCTGTTCGTCGTCCAGCGTTTCGCTGCAGTTACGAAATCTTGCCACGTGGCCCATTTCTCCTTCTCGTTACGGTACCACGTGGCCGCCGTGTCAGTGGACAGCTCTAACAGCGACGACAACACTTCTTTTTCGGAGAGGTTTGCCAGGACTCGACAGTCCTCAAGCCTTGCCAGGAATACGTCAATACTCTGGCTCTTCGCACCAGAGAATCGAATTTGCCATTTCCTGACGATTTGGCCTATATCCCGCGAGTGGAACGTACTCGACCTCGAGAAGTTCCCTGTCGCGCATGGCGCGCCATGTTTCGGCCAGCTCGAGCCTCTCGCCGAACCTTGGCGGTCACCCCCCACCCAGGCTGTGTTTACTCCTTGTAAACCAGCCTGACCATCACGCCGAGCTGGCGGTGGTGTCGATGGCGAACCGATCCACGCATCGTTGCTGTTGACGGTGTACGTGTCGTTGAAATGCACGTTGTGACCTTGCCGGGGTTCCGCAATGAGCGTGCTGGAAGCGGCGTGTCGCTGTTGGTTCAAAACCAGATCCTCCAGTGACCTGACTTTCGCTATTAGTTCCGCTAATAGCGAGCCGACTTCCCGAGGAATGCAGAACTCGGAGCCATCCTTTGCCAAGAGGCGAAGCATCTCTCCTGGCTGCACTTGCTGTTCGTCGCTGTCTTCGTCGTTTTCGTCGCTCTGATTTTGTAGGGGTTGTTGTGTGCGTTGCTCCTTCTGTTGCGCAGTGTCCCTGTTACTAGCTGTGGCGTTTGGGTGTGGCGAGTGCTGGGTATCGGACACGGCCTCCGCCGTTGTCCTACGCAGTATCTCTAATATCTGCTCGCTTTTGAGCACTACGTCCAGGGGGTGTGAGTCCCAACTGGACGCTTCGACGAAGGAGCCGTCGTCTTCTGCCAGGATTTTTCGTAAGAGGTTTTCTCTTAGCGCCATCCGCCGGGAAATTACATCACCCGGCCCTTCCGGCTCCTCGAACTCTTGAGGTGCATAACTACCCAGCATCCACTGGCTTAGCCTGTGCATCTTCAAGAATGTAGAGTCTTGTCGCCTCCATTGCAACTCAGACAGGTGGCTATCGATCTCACTTGGCGAGATCGACCACACCCAATCCTCCACAGCTTCTTGGATGTTGTAAGACATTGTTCGCTGGTTGTGCGTGTGCAAGGGGATTCCTCTTCAATCCCGTAAATTTAAAATGCTTTCGCACAGCCAGTGGTATCCTTCACAAGGTACCTACTGGATTACTACTTGCTCAGGAAGTAACGATCTTCCAAACTGATGGTTTGGTTTTCGGACGCTAGGCCGGGGTAAATTCGCTTTTACCCGCCCGCTTCGAGGTTATGTCGCTTATTGCGTAATGCGCGAGCGATTCCGCGTTCAAAATACAATTTAAAATTTTCGACCGTTTGCGCATGCGCAACACCGAAATTAGTGAATGCACCCACCTCCCCGTGAGATGGGCAATCGAAATCGCGATAGTGATTTTTCACTTTTTATTTTCGGTTTTGTGCATGCGCGGACCCCAAAATTATTATGCGCACGCTCTAAAGTAATTCCCGCGTAGGCCTTTACGCGGGTTAACCCTTTAAATAAAAAAAAACGTCGAAATCCTCCAATTCACCAATCGGGTGTGAAATCCGTTACTTTACTCCCCGGCGTGCACGTGTGTTGACGCGCAAAGAGATAAAACGCTAAACCTATTTTAATCCCTCATATAATGAATAATTAATAAATAATTAATAAATAATAAATAATTAATAATTAATTGCTAACTAATCTCTTTGCTGTCCTCACTATGTACTTCAACAAGTGCTCGGCCTTCACAAGCAATGTTCCTCACTAAGTACATGCAGGCCGGGTTATTTCCTCCAAGCCAGGTTAGGAACCATCAGTTGGTTACCCTTGCACACACTATACAGTTTTGTAACAATTAATTATCCTCGCGATAATTAATTATTCGCAACGCGCGTCTCGACCTGTTTAAAAAATTAGCTAACTGCTATAAAGTTCGCTGTTCCCTAATCTAATATGCTGCAACACGTTAATGGGCGCCAGTTGTAACGGGGTTAATTTAAAAGAGGATATGAATCCCTCTCTGGGGTGCGCGGAGGTATTATACGGGCGTCTACTACGCCCGGGGCAGCTCGCCGTTGTAGAAGGACCCATAGGCCGGCCGGAGCCCGTTGGCGCAGGCTCCGAACAAGCGCGCCCGGCTTTCACTGTAGAAAGCTTAGGCCGCTTTCTACTAGCACCGGCGCTCCGCTCTGCCGCTGCTACCAACTTCGGCGCACGAATCACCGGCGGCTAGCTAAGAACTAGCCTTGCCTACACTCGCCGGTGTTCCCGTACAACGCCGCTCAGGTTAATCTGAGCGACTTTAACTTACAATTTCCCCGTTGACGTTGCTCCTCTAGTAGGTGATGCCTCCGACTAGCTGCAGCTGCTGAAAAGGCAGAGGGCGGTATTCGGGGAGATAGGGAACGGTTACTCACAAAGTAAAGAACGCGTGACTCCAGCAATTAGATAAAATAATAGGTTTTATTAAAATCCAAAAGATTTCGCGCGAAGGGGCGCGAAGCCCGAACAAACTCTACAAATGAACGCGCACAGGCCGAGACTTACGCGGAGCCGGCCGGTCGCACGGCCGGCGTCACCGCGCTGCGAGACGCCACAAAATGGCCGCCGCACGCACGTATGCGATGCCGCTTGCTTCGATGCAAGCGGCGTCGGGTAGCCGCGTAACAAATCACTCGCGAAGCCGCTCGTACGCAAAACGTATGCGGCAAATATAAAAGGAAGCGCAACACTTACTTTTGCGCTGGCTAGCGGGTCGCACGAGGGCTCTCCCTCTCTCTCTCTCTCACGCTCGCCTCCTCGCTGCGAGGCGGCGGGCCTCGTGGCTGCGCGAGCCGCTGCTGCCGCTGACTCTCTCTCTCTCTTTCTTCTTTTCTTCCTGCGGCACTGGCCGGGCGCAGTACTGCAGCCGGGTGTTGCATCGGTGGCTGGCTGGTGGCGGAGAAGGCGCGGCGGGCACGGGGCACACTCAATGGCGCGGCACTGGCGGAGCGGACGTGGCACGTGCGCACCTGTTACGCGACGAAAGGGAACTGGAACACATTAGCAAATGGCTAGCCGGCGACTGCGACCCGGAAGATTTTGAAGGCGTAGCCACCGCCGACGAGCATTCCGCGTGGGTGGTACGCGCGAACGCTCGCCGCACGTTCCTGGATCGAACGTCCAGCTCGGAACACGATATATCGTGGGCAAACTCCACGTCGGACGAGCCTTATCCGCTCGAGGTTTTAAAAATGGACGAGGTAGTCCAGAGAAACCTTGAGCGCAGTCGCGAATGGGCAGCAGAAGCAACCAGAGTCGGCAGCGAAGACGAAACGGCGTCCCACGACGAGACCAACAACCAGGATGCGGAGGTGAGCGAACAAAACACGGTCAATAGAAGGCCGACAATGTTCGAGATGTCAATAGCAGATGGCACGACGCTGCTAGTGCCAACCGACTGGGCCGTGTACATGGCCGCGGTCGATAAGAAACTTCGGCAAATCGAAGAATCGACGCGCATCATGGCCACTAATGCAACTCACCATCCCGATGCAAACAGCACCCGGCGGGAGAGCGCCGAAGGACTGCGGCGAGTGACTTTTACGGACGTAACGCCCGCCGACAAAAACGTGGAGAATCTGCGGGAAGAAACGCAGATGAGGAACTTGCCTTCTCGGCAAGACATCGGCGGACGGGGGCTGCCTACCCCGATACAACGGCCTACTCCGAGGTTACGACAATCCCCGGTTGAAGAAAGGCCACCGCCACCTACTACCCTGCTGTCGCGCCGAACTCATCTCGGTGGCGCCTGGGGAGGAAGTGGATCACAGAGCCAGCCAATAGAATCGACTGACTCTAATTACGGTGCGACCCAAGACGACGATCAATGCCGGGGTCGTTCGAGGAGTTAAACCGCACGACGAGCGGCGGACCCCGAGATGTCGGCCAAGTAGTGCGCCGATGGGGATTTAAGTTCGCCGGCGATCCGGTCGAAAGCATCGACTTCTTCCTCGAGCGAGTTGAAGAAAATTGGGAGCTCGCCAAGTTTACGGAAGGGGAGATACTCGTGCCCTTTTGGAGCTATTCGTCGGTGTAGCTGGTACCTGGATGCGATCCAATAGGACGAGCTGGATCACCTGGGAGGAATTCCGCCGCCGGATACGACGATGGTGCGGCGTGACGGATCGCGTGCAGCAGCGGCTTGCGCATGAGGTCGCTTTGAGAACGCAAGGACCGGAAGAGTCCGTGCAAGTAATGTCACACCCCCTTCGTGCCGACCTTCTATGTGCAGTTGCATGTCCTGCCTATTCAGCTCCAAGTTATCAAGAGATAAGGAGAGGAAAGAAGACGGTAGCAGTCACATAATATATTTATGTCAGTCACTGTCAGGTCCTTGAGTTGTAACGACGTGTTATAATAAAGAACACTCTTTTCTACTAATTGTGTGTGTGAATTTGTCTGGTTATTTCATTTCCTGTGAATCGGAATTTACCTACATTCATCTTTACACCTAACTGGCGCTGCAGACAGGATACGGCGAGACTGCTAACTTCAGATTCCTCTCCAACTACGGGACGAGAATCATCACCAAGGAGGCAGCCGATGATTTTTCCCCACTGTCGCAGTATCTACACGTCAACATCGAAACCGACCGACTTGGCACTGACTCACCGAGAAATCATCAAAGATATTTCATCTGTAAGTCTTTGGAATTTCCTTTATCCCTTCAACCTTTCAACCTTTCATACGATTGATTTTAAACGTTTCGCGAAAGAATAAATAGAATAAATTATATAAAGGGGAATCCAAATCAAGGTTAAGCTGCTTAGATCACAGTTGAGCAATGTAAACTACGCTTATCTATTTGGCGCAAAGCTATTCCTACGTACGAAGGCGGTACTAGATTTGTATCGCATTTTATTCAACAATGTGACAAATTTGTCCAAATGTTATATACAGCAGATCCACTTGTCAATGAATTTCTGTACGCACTTATAAAATCGAAATTACACGATGAAGCGTTAGATTTAGTAGTAGTAAATAACCCGGAAGGCTGGACCGAATGTAAGAGAATTTTAATCAACCGATATAGTGATGCGAGTTCAGAAGAACTATTATTTAATAAACCAAAAAGCGAATCAATCATTTGAAAATTACGCAGACGAAATAAAATTATGATTAAATAGATTAAAGGAACATATTCAGTTAAATAATGAAGACAGACAGTTAATATAAAAATTTCATTTTATCAAAACGTCGCTAAAAACACTTTTATTAACGGAATAAAGGAACCCTACCTGTCTTTCTTAACACACTTCGAATTAAACGATATTGAAGATTGTTTAAATAAATGTAGGAGACACGATAATCATGAAGAGCAAGCTAATTTTCTTTCGTATATGAGGCAACGCGAAAGTAAACCGAAAACGAATTTATTCAATACGCCGAGTATCTCAAAATCTGCAACAGCGAGGAGAAGGATAAGATTACGTTACTATGCCGCAAGTACAGTGAATGCTTTTATAACGAAAAAAGAGAAACTTTCTAATACGACAGCTGTTACTCATGTTATTAAAACAAAAGACGAAGATCCCATCTACATGAAAAACTTTCGTTATCCATACGTCTTGAAACAAGAAATTCAAAATCAAGTCAAAAAATTATTAAAAGATGGAATAATTCAGCCAAGCGAGTCTCCTTATTCGTCACCCATCTGGATAGTACCAAAAAGGCAAGACGCTAGTGGAAAAAGGAAATAGGGGATGGTAATGACTACAGAAAATTGAACGACAAAACTATCGAGGGCAAGTACCTGCTTCCTCGTATGGACGAAATTTTGGAAAACTTGAAAAATATGCATATTTTTTGACACTAGATCTAGCTCAAGGCTTCCACCAAATTCCGGAAGAGAAAAATTCCATCGAAGAGACTGCCTTTACCGTTGAAAATGGCCACTATGAATATACCAGGATGCCATTTGGGTTGAAAAATGCACCAGCCACATTCCAACGAATGATGGACAAAATTCTAATGAAATACTTGCACAAATTTTGTTTTGTGTACATGGATGACATCGTAATCTTTTCTAAATCACTTCAAGAACATCTTCAACACATAAAACTTATTTTTGAATAACTCAGAAAACATGGATTAAAAATACAATTAGATAAGAGCGAGTTCTTGAGGAAGGAAATGCCGTTCTTAGGGCACATTATTACCCCAGAAGGAATTAAGCTTAATCCGGCCGCGGCGTTACGATAGGCCGTCCGCCGCACAGTGTGGAAAAACCAAGAAAAAGTGATCAAAATTCCGCTTCCACTCAATTTTGCATAAAAAAAATATTTGACAGCATGTTTTGCTTTGTTTTTTAGTTATCTTTAAGTCACCGTTTCCCCTGATATGTCCAGATTTGTTTATAAACACGTGTTGTTAATGCATTTCCATGCGTGTATCACGAATTCGATTTAACTCGTATACTGGACTTATTCTCACATTTAAGAATCACGAAAACTATAACATCTAAAGCTATATTTTGCTTATTTTTATACAAATATATAATATATATAATCAACTCAATCACATATATGATCTTATAACCATATATATATATATATACACATGCTGATGTCAGGTCAGTGTAACACGGGTACATTGAGTTTGACCTTTTATAAGTATATATCATCATATATAGCAGTATATGGTTATATATTAACATACATTGACATACGGTCATATATGATAAGATATAACAATATAGGTAAATTTTTGAATTGACAGTCGCGCAATTATGTATGATAATATGCGCTCATATATATGTGTTTGAGAATTCCCTAATTTATAATGAGGACATGCTGTGGGTGTTTACAAATAAATTGAGAGCCAAACACTTCAGTCAATTAAACTATAATATATTCAAATAACTATAAAATATAAATTACTATTACATATGTCGATAAGTCATTTAAAAATTGATATAAAGGTTGTTTCAAGAAGTATAAGTTTCAATAAGTATAAAATGTGTGAGATGTTACAATTAAATAGTTTAGTGTATGACTGTTACATAATTCTGAGTGTATGAGTGTTACAAAATTCTGTGAGTATTGGTGAGTTTGCTGTTCGAGTGTATGAGTTTTCTGTGTGACGTTGCGAATCACTGATGAGAGTGCTAACTATACAATAAGCAACACAATCAATTATTATTGAGTTGATTGTGGTTGAGTTTTCAATGAGATGACACGATTAGGTATTACTGACCTAATCGTGCCTGAGTATTTCCTAATTATACCGCGTGGCTATGCGTTCCGTATAGCAGCGCACCTTTGTATAAAATGGCCGCATGTAATTGAGTATTTACCTTCTCATACGTAGAGGTTATATTAATCCTTACGCTGATGAGTTGGTCGAGTGATGGTGATGCCGCAACAAAGATGAGCAGTTGAGAAGAGCCGTATGTTGAGCATGATGATTAAAATGAGACAGCCGGTGAGATGAGTGTGAGGATGCGAAGCAGCCGATGAGAGAGGCCATATCAGCAATACTGTTGAGTTTGGCGTAGCAGTTGCTGAGATGTGTCGCCTCGTTGCTAGCTAGATGCAGCAAGCCTTCCTGGGTTGCGCATTGCGACACAATCCTGCTGTAAGGAGTTGCGATATGAGAATGTCCGGATGAGAAGCTCCCTCGTGGTGTGCTCAACGCATCGAACGCCGGTGAGAAAAATGCCACATGAGCATCACCGCCGTGTGAGAAGTTTCCGTGTGAGAACACTAGTGAAGCCTCCTCCTTGAGAGCAGCCTCCAAAGTGCAGCAGATGCCGCTTGAGTATCACCGCCGTGTGAGAATCACTGCCGCACTAGGAGATGAAGCACGAGCAGTTCAAGCACTTCGTGGCAAGCACGCAATGGACTAGACCGTGTGAGAACTGCTGCTGTAAGATCGTAGCCGCATGAGCCGATGCCGCATGACATCCATGTGGAGAGAGTGAGAAAGATTACACCTGAGTCCATCCGATGAGAATTGCCAAGGATGTCCGCACTGAATCTCCACGTGGCCCACCGCTATAGGAGTGGAGCCTGAGAAGAGCAAGAATGCCACACTTGAGTCCATCCGGTGTGAGAGCTGCCGAACTTGTACACTGAAACTCTCCACGAGGCCGACCGTTTCAGAGCGAGAGTTTCACCAGATTGAGCGAGAATACCGTGAGAGGCGACCATGCGGCCTCGTGGCGAGCACGCCGTTCAGACTTTCTCTAGCGAATGAATGAATGAGCACTTCCGTCTTCTTCCTCGTCTCGTTGTTCCCGAGGAGTGAGTCAAATCACCGTCTCTCTCATTTACATGTGTAAGAATGAGAGAGACAGTATGATTTTTGCCGTACTCGGCTAATCAGTGCAGCGATTCAGCTGTTCCGCAGAGAGCAGCTGATGAGTGCTGCCATCGCGCGGCCGCCTGCGGAGTTATCCCTCAGTCGCACAACCGCGGGAAATTCAAAACTTGATATTTCCCAAACAATATGTATATAAGTATATATGGTCAGATAATGTCTGATCATATATGGCTATATATAACTGTATATAGACCTATATTATAGCATATATATACATGGTTATATTCAATGTACAATCCTATATGGTTATATATAAATTATATATTGTACGTGTATGATTGCACTATATAATACAATATATGGCTGATATATGACATTTTCAACTGTTTTTTAAATTTTTTCTAAAATTATTAAGACTTTCATCGGGTTACACATAATAATATATGCACATTCAATAACATATAAGATATACTGTCGTAGAGGCATTATGAAATATTACTTTAGTTGGATACAATTTTATTAAATAATAATTATATAAAACAAAGTGTATATGTTAAACATATGTGACAAACAAATTATATGCAGCTATGTAACACATATGAGGCGTTTCACATCAAATGTCCCAGCGCGGCGCGCGAGCGCCAAAGCGTGCTATATCTAGCTCATGTTTACGATACTAAAACGTACTTAAAAAAATTTTATGATAAGCATTTCCGACGTATTTTTTCCTCAGCTTTCCAATGGTGTAGGCAGTTTTCCCGAAATTTTCCATTTTCGCCTTCAAAAAGTACAAAACGTGTTATATCTTAAAAAGTGTATTTTTAATATTTTTTTTTACCCTCTAGATCGAAAGCTGAGCATTTTTTACGTAGGAAAGGATAGTTTCCAAAGAGTGCCCGAAAGGTTTTCTGCGAGAAATAGAATGCGAAAGAGTAGACGTATCACCTTTCCGGCGCGCGGGACTACGCGGTACAGCGCGCGGGCTGCGCTCGCCTCGTTGCCTAATAATAATCTTTTATAATCTTTAATTCTTTACCTGTTTTTTTTTTATTCTTGAATAACGCATGGAGTAATATTTTATTAATTATTTCATAAAAAAATAAAATTTCAAAATTAACAGCAATATGTGCAAACTCTTGTACTAACGTTTGTTTTTCAGTGTAGATAATTTTTTTGTTTTTTCTTACGTGTTATATCTCGAAAAGTATATTTTTAGTATTTTGTTTTACCCATAATATTCTGTTGGGAATTGTAGTACCCGAAGTGACCGCTAGATGGCAAGCGCCAAGCGCGCAACCTTCAATGAAAAACATCACCCCGCGTGCTTAAGTAGGGGCCTGCGCCACGCACTGAGCTCTCTCGCCAAACATTATTTGCCTTACTTATATTTACCCCTTGCTTTACTTATTGCCCAATTGCTATTTTTTTGCTTTGCTGATATTACGCGAGGCTCTCGTATTATCAGTTTGCCTATTGCACATACCTTGCGTATTGCTTGCCTATTTTACTCGAACGCGCGTAGCGTTCTTATTCCTTTTGCTTTCAACTTTACTTTCGAGTGGGTTGGAGCAAAGACTTTCAGAGAGAATACAATTTATTATTTTCTCTCGGCGATAAACCCTAACAATATAAACTCCGTATACGTTTATTTGTATACATATTCAAAGCTATCCTTTTTTTAGGTAGGAAAGGATATTTCCCAAAAAGTGTCCAAGATGTTTTATGCTATGCAAATAAAACGCGAAAGATTATATGCACGGCAGGGCGAAAGCATATTCTCCGCTACGCACGGTACAGCGCGGTTTGCCGTGCGACACGGAATCATTTATTTTTCATTCGGTAGGTGGCGTCCACACTTTTTACTCTGTATGCAAATTGTCACGTCAAAAGTATATAATTACCATAACTTTTTATGTTTTTCCTCCTCGAATTTTTTCGAATTTATCGTTGATAGCAAAGAAAAAGCTTGCCATTTCTGTTATAAACGATTAAAATGGATTCACATTGAAAATTGAAATGTATAAATCCTTTAAATAAAAATGATCACTCTGCGTCTAAGAATTTGACTGATTCTCCAACACTTTTAAGAAGTGCATTTCCTTTAGTACCTGAAAATGCTAAAATATGTTTAACCTGTCGACGCCAAATTTATAATCAGAAATCAAATTTACCTCAAACTGATGCTAAAAACGCTAAAATAGTGTGCGATGATGAATATCATAAAGCTGGTGTTGCAGTTCTCCAACAAATTAAGAAAAAATTTTCAGAGTTAATAAATAAGCAAGAAAGAATTCAGCTATTAACTCTTGCACCGGAGTTTTGGTCTCGTAAGAACTTGATGCGAGAATTCAATTGCAGTGAACGGGAGGCTCGTGAAGCGAAAGATTTGGTAGCAAATAGCGGAATATTTTCAATACCTGCTAAGAAACGTGGCAAACTACTTCCAGCTGATACTGTAAATTCTGTCAAATCTTTTTATGAGAGAGATGATGTAAGTCGAATCATGCCGGGTTCAAAAGATTATCTATCTATTAAACAGAGTAATGGCAAAAGAGAACATATTCAAAAAAGATTACTGCTTGGTAATTTAAATGAATTGTATAATTTATATAAAAAAAAGAAAATGAGTATGTTAACATTCGTTTTACGAAATTTACAGAATTGAGGCCACCATATTGTGTTTTAGCTGGGAGTAGCGGTACACATAATGTATGCGTGTGTGGGCATCACGAAAATGTGAAGCTCATGCTAAGTGCTATGGACATAGAAAATTTAACTAAAGACACCCAATTGCCCCTGAAAAACTATCACTATTGCATCCAAGCAATTGTGTGTAATGATTCACACGATAGATGTTATTTGGGTGACTGTTTGGATTACCCCAATACGTCTATATTACGAAAACATTTACTTAGATGTTTTGATGAAAATGATATTTCTCAAATCGAGTATCAATCGTGATTTCAAACAGATAGGTGTACAATAGCTTCCAAAACTGTAAATGTGCACGAATTTATGGACATAATGGGGGAGAAATTAATGAAATTAAAAACTCACGATTTTTTTGCTAAGAAACAATCACTTTTTGTAAATAACGTAAAAAGCAATCTTCAAGAAGGAGAATTTCTCGTGTGTTGCGATTTTGCAGAAAATTATGCTTTTGTTATACAAAATTCTACACAATCCTTCCACTGGAATAACAACCAAGCAACAGTTTTTAAAGTTTTTGGAAAGGTTCGATGTTAATGAGTACATTGAGTTACTATTTGTGCAATGTTTCGATAACTGTTTTGTTATCCTTATCAAGCACTAGAATTCATTAAAATATGGAGATAAATACAAGTCAATAATTAAAATACATACAAATAAACAAGCTGCTCGTCATTCTTACCTAAAATTACAATCATTATAATGTTAAGACATCGTCAAATTAATAAAATTGTGTTTTTTTTATCTAAAAATATAGAAACAATAGTGAAAAATCAGACGGAAACCTTGCACAAAGGTGAGAAGTCAAATTGATTACAACTGTTACCTTGCTTTCTTGGTAAAAACAAAATAAACATCGTCAATTGTATTAAAAGCTACGCACACTTTTTAACTCACATTAAGATAGGACAGTAACTGAATAAATTAACATATAATAAACCAAACAATAATAAATTAACACAAAGGAAAGCAAAGGCAGTCAGACTACGTTAAGAATATGTAAACAGAACTAATAAATTTGAATATAGTCAAGTGATCAATACCAACGTCAATTAACTACGTATATGACATAGTAATTGACACAGTATATCAATGACAACATTAAAATCTAATTAATTTATAATTCTTATCTAAACAGGTAGATAAGGTCAGTTTAGTTAAAACTTTATTGTTAGTGTCCTAAAAATCAGTTTGTCAAAAACAAAAAGTAACATCTTAAATTGTACCAATAAAAATAACAGTTATATTCAATTTATTTGATTCTTTTCAATTTGTTCAATAATTCGGAATAATGGTTGCTTAATTTCTGAGTGTCTTCTTTTATATTTATAGGATTGTCTTGTAATTTAATGTTAATCATTTCAGAAATTAATCTTTTTTTCCAACAACTTTCGGTATCAAGCATTATCAAAGTTAAACTTATGTTTATAATTGTTGATGTGACTATTAATTACAAATTTTTTGTCATCATCTTTTTTAGTATTCGCAATATGTTCTTTTAATCTAGTATTTAACATGCGTTTACTCTCTCCTACGTAACTAGCATTACAATCATTACATTCGATTTTGTAAACAATATTCGTTTTCTCGTCTTTCTCCTGTGTATCTTTCTTTCTTTTTATGACTTTGCTGAGATTATTATTTATTGTTGGAACAGTTTTTATACCAAATTTCCTTAAATTATTGGAGACTTCTTCAAAGGTGTCTGGTATGTAAGGTAAACTTAGAATAACTTTTGTGTGATCCCTATTATTGTTATTGTTATTAGAATTGTCATATTTAATTTTATTGACTCTATTTTTCACATGATATTCAATAAAGTTAGCAGGGTAGTTATTATTATTTAGATATTCTTTTACCAGACAGATGTTTTTTTCCCAAAATTTTTTATGTGATAATAATAGTGCTCTGTCAACTAAATTGTAGACCATTGCCCTCTTTTGAGACATAGGATGGTGTGATTTGAAGTTTAAAAATCTACCTGAGAAGGTAGGTTTTTTATACCAATCTGTAATAATTTTGTTGTTTTCTTTTATGAGAGTCACCTCTAAGAAGCTGATTGTGTTGTTCTGTTCAATTTCGTGTGTGAATTTCAATTTTTCATGGTAACTATTGAAGATTTCCAATATATGTGAAATCTTCTCTTTGGGTAAACAAACAATAATGTCATCTACATATCTATAATAAAAAATTGGAACAAAATCAAGTTTTTTTAAACATTCTTCTTCTAAATCAACCATCACTATGTCTGCGATGGTAGGGCTAATGGGACTACTCATTGGAGACCCGAATATTTGTCTATAATAATTTCCATTAAATTGAAAAAATGTATTGTTCATTAGGAATCTGGAAGTCTCAATTATTTCGTTCAATGGTATGTTAAGATGTGTCATGTATTTGTATCGTTTTTCTAGGCCTTTAATAACCAATTCCTGGGGTACATTAGTAAAAAGTGATGTCACATCTAAAGAAATAATAGTATGATCATTAGGAATGATAATATCTTACGTTTTTTCGATTAAATCAAAACTATTTTTCAGGTATGAATTCGGTTTAGGAATACTATTACGTATTAAAGAGTCTAATGTTTTCGACATTTTATAGGTGGGACTTCCAATACATGACACAATAGGCCTTAAGGGACTCTCCTTTTTATGTATTTTTGGGAGTCCGTAAATCTTAGATAGAATTGTATTAGTTTGTGTTAATTCATTCTTATGGTATTTTTTGTTAAAGTAATTATTATCATTCCAACGATTCATTACTTTTTGAACAATTTTTTGTAGTTTGCTTAAAGGATTACATTTAATTTGCGTATAAGTACTTTTATCTAATAATAACGCCTCCATTTTTCGATTATATTGTTCATTGTCAATGGCAACAGTTACATTATCTTTATCGGCCATTGTGAAGAAAACATCATTAGTCTTTAAAAAAGTCTTGGTTTTCTTCAACCTTTGTCCAAAAATTCTATCTTCATAAGTAATATGCTTTTTCTTATTCATATGCCCCTTAATACTATTAATAATGTTATTTCTGATTGTTTCACTATTCTCATTGTTAAAATCATGGGAGTCAAGCATATTTTCCACATTTTTAATCATATCAACAATTGATTTTTGGTTATTTATGTTAACAACATCATTGAATTTTTGACCTAATGATACTACTTCAACTATTTCTTTTGGTATATCAATGACTGTTAAGTTACAAAACTATTTGTTTGTGTTCTTACTATTTGTAGTGTTGTTTACAATATTATGATTATTTACTATTTCACTATTGTTTCTAACGATTCTATCAGTATTTTTGATTATGTGATTAAATTTCTTTATGTATTTATCATTGAACCTATTATATTCTAATGTTGATTTTTTATTTTGAGTTTCTATGAATTTGCTTAAATTATGGTGTGGTAATTTTTCTTCAAGTTTGTTTTTTACAATTAGTAATCTATTTTGTAAGTACTTAACATGAATATTAATATCCTCGATTTCTGTATTAAGTAATTTAGCTTTAAATATTTCTAAATTTCTATTAAATTTTCTGTTAGTAGACTGACTATAGAATTGAAAATGTTTCAAATTACTGGAGATGTTATTAACGTGCTTGGGTTTAATATCACGTGTCCTACATTGAAGTAAGAAACGTCGTTTAGACTTAGCTTCTGTGAGTCTCTTGTTGATATGCATGTATTTCTTTAAAAGTCCCGTAGTCCATACTCCATATTCTTCTGTGATAATATTAAAAAAGGACGAAGGTTTGTCCACCGTTGTTCATGTCATAGAGGTACTATCCCATCTAGACCTCGAATAATTCCATAGAATTTCTTTGTCACTCATTATTAAATAGTTTTGGAAAGGTTCGATGTTAATGAGTACATTGAGTTACTATTTGTGCAACGTTTCGATAACTGTTTTGTTATCCTTATCAAGCACTAGAATTTATTAAAATATGGAGATAAATACAAGTCAATAATTAAAATACATACAAATAAACAAGTTAGATTAAATAATAATAACTACCCTGCTAACTTTATTGAATATCATGTGAAAAATAGAGTCAATAAAATTAAATATGACAATTCTAATAACAATAACAATAATAGGGATCACACAAAAGTTATTCTAAGTTTACCTTACATACCAGACACCTTTGAAGAAGTCTCCAATAATTTAAGGAAATTTGGTATAAAAACTGTTCCAACAATAAATAATAATCTCAGCAAAGTCATAAAAAGAAAGAAAGATACACAGGAGAAAGACGAGAAAACGAATATTGTTTACAAAATCGAATGTAATGATTGTAATGCTAGTTACGTAGGAGAGAGTAAACGCATGTTAAATACTAGATTAAAAGAACACATTGCGAATACTAAAAAAGATGATGACAAAAAATTTGTAATTAATAGTCACATCAACAATTATAAACATAAGTTTAACTTTGATAATGCTAAGATACTTGATACCGAAAGTTGTTGGAAAAAAAGATTAATTTCTGAAATGATTAACATCAAATTACAAGACAATCCTATAAATATAAAAGAAGACACTCAGAAATTAAGCAACCATTATTCCGAATTATTGAACAAATTGAAAAGAATCAAATAAATTGAATATAACTGTTATTTTTATTGGTACAATTTAAGATGTTACTTTTTGTTTTTGACAAACTGATTTTTAGGACACTAACAATAAAGTTTTAACTAAACTGACCTTATCTACCTGTTTAGATAAAAATTATAAATTAATTAGATTTTAATGTTGTCATTGATATACTGTGTCAATTACTATGTCATATACGTAGTTAATTGACGTTGGTATTGATCACTTGACTATATTCAAATTTATTAGTTCTGTTTACATATTCTTAACGTAGTCTGACTGCCTTTGCTTTCCTTTGTGTTAATTTATTATTGTTTGGTTTATTATATGTTAATTTATTCAGTTACTGTTCTATCTTAATGTGAGTTAAAAAGTGTGCGTAGCTTTTAATACAATTGACGATGTTTATTTTGTTTTTACCAAGAAAGCAAGGTAACAGTTGTAATCAATTTGACTTCTCACCTTTGTGCAAGGTTTCCGTCTGATTTTTCACTATTGTTTCTATATTTTTAGATAAACAAAAACACAATTTTATTAATTTGACGATGTCTTAACATTATAATGATTGTAATTTTAGGTAAGAATGACGAGCAACTTGTTTATTTGTATGTATTTTAATTATTGACTTGTATTTATCTCCATATTTTAATGAATTCTAGTGCTTCATAAGGATAACAAAACAGTTATCGAAACGTTGCACAAATAGTAACTCAATGTACTCATTAACATCGAACCTTTCCAAAAACTTTAAAAACTGTTGCTTGGTTGTTATTCCAGTGGAAGGATTGTGTAGAATTGTGTATAACAAAAGCATAATTTTCTGCAAAATCGCAACACACGAGAAATTCTCCTTCTTGAAGATTGCTTTTTACGTTATTTGCAAAAAGTGATTGTTTCTTAGCAAAAAAATCGTGAGTTTTTAATTTCATTAATTTCTCTCCCATTATGTCCATAATTCGTGCACATTTACAGTTTTGGAAGCTATTGTACACCTATCTGTTTGAAACCACGATTGATACTCGATTTGAAAAATATCATTTTCATCAAAACATTTAAGTAAATGTTTTCGTAATATAGACGTATTGGGGTAGTCCAAACAGTCACCCAAATAACATCTATCGTGTGAATCATTACACACAATTGCTTGGATGCAATCGTGATAGTTTTTCAGGGGCAATTGGGTGTCTTTAGTTAAATTTTCTATGTCCATAGCACTTAGCATGAGCTTCACATTTTCGTGATGCCCACACACGCATACATTATGTGTACCGCTACTCCCAGCTAAAACACAATATGGTGGCCTCAATTCTGTAAATTTCGTAAAACGAATGTTAACATACTCATTTTCTTTTTTTTATATAAATTATACAATTCATTTAAATTACCAAGCAGTAATCTTTTTTGAATATGTTCTCTTTTGCCATTACTCTGTTTAATAGATAGATAATCTTTTGAACCCGGCATGATTCAACTTACATCATCTCTCTCATAAAAAGATTTGACAGAATTTACAGTATCAGCTGGAAGTAGTTTGCCACATTTCTTAGCAGGTATTGAAAATATTCCGCTATTTGCTACCAAATCTTTCGCTTCACGAGCCTCCCGTTCACTGCAATTGAATTCTCGCATCAAGTTCTTACGAGACCAAAACTCCGGTGCAAGAGTTAATAGCTGAATTCTTTCTTGCTTATTTGTTAACTCTGAAAATTTTTTCTTAATTTGTTGGAGAACTGCAACACCAGCTTTATGATATTCATCATCGCACACTATTTTAGCTTTTTTAGCATCAGTTTGAGGTAAATTTGATTTCTGATTATAAATTTGGCGTCGACAGGTTAAACATATTTTAGCATTTTCAGGTACTAAACTCAATGTACTCATTAACATCGAACCTTTCCAAAACTATTTAATAATGAGTGACAAAGAAATTCTATGGAAGTTTTTAAAGTTGTAGTGTACTATAAACAAAACGATGAACTCAAACATGTAAGCATTGCTGTGATTTCCGACAACTTAAATCATGATACCATAGCCGTTTATGAATATCAAAAAATAGTAATATCTTATCTTAAAACTAATTTTGTAGTCAAGAAAGTTTATTATTTGACTGATGGAGCAGGTCAGCATTTTAAAAATAAATTCAATTTTCAAAATCTTCTTTTTCACGAGAAAGATTTTGGAGTTACAGCTGAGTGGCATTTTCATGCCACAGCACATGGCAAAGGTGCGTGCGATGGTATAGGCGCGAACCTAAAAAGAGGTGCAAAACGAGCGAGTTTACAAGTTTCTTCTAGTAATCATATTTTAACGCCAGAAGAGCTGTATAACTGGGCTAAAGATTACTGCAAAGAAACGAAAGTTTTTTATAGCAGTAAAGAATCGTATGAAGAAACGGTTTTGAAAATAAAACCAAGACTGAACAAGGCTAAATCTATACCAGGCACGTTACTGTATCATGCTATTATTCCAATAGATGAAAGTACATTGAAGCTCACAAAAACCTCTCTTAGTTCTGAGTATAAAATCTTCCCTAAGAAAGCTGTGAAACCAAAAACAAAAAAATTATCTACACTGAAAAACAAACGTTAATTTAAAAATTTTATTTTTTTATGAAATAATTAATAAAATATTATTCCATGCGTTATTCAAGAATAAAAAAAAAACAGGTAAAGAATTCAAGATTATAAAAGATTATTATTAGGCAACGAGGCAAGCGCAGCCCGCGCGCTGTACCGCGTAGTCCCGCGCTCCGGAAAGGCGATACGTCTACTCTTTCGCATCTATTTCTAAAAAAAAATTTCATCTAATTCTATTTATTCTATTTCTCGCAGAAAATCTTTCGGGCACTCTTTGGAAACTATCCTTTCCTACGAAAAAAATGCTCAGCTTTCGATCTAGAGGGTAAAAAAAAATATTAAAAATACACTTTTTATGATATAACACGTTTTGTACTTTTTGAAGGCGAAAATGGAAAATTTCGGGAAAACTGCCTACACCATTGGAAAGCTGAGGAAAAAATACGTCGGAAATGCTTATCATAAAATTTTTTTAAGTACGTTTTAGTATCGTAAACATGAGCTAGATATAGCACGCTTTGGCGCTCGCGCGCCGCGCTGGGACAGTTGACGTGAAACGCCTCATATGTAGGTGGAAATGTAATAAATAAATAAGTGAAAGAAAATACGCATGCATAAATAAATCGTTAAATGTATATATAATGCAATATATGGCTGATATATGGATTTCAAATTATTGTTTCCCTTTTTGTAAATTTATTGCAACTTTCCCGGATTTATATGTAAGGTAACTTGGGGTGATCCGCCACCTAGAGTGTAATATTTTCTTTCTCTTTCTGTAAATGAGTTGCGACAAAATTGTAAAAAAGACTTTAAAGTATACTAAATATACTACCAAGAAAAAATTTTAAATACCCCAAATGTGATATTGGATTTGTAGGGTGCAAAATAATAAAATGTGCGTTTTGGCCAAATTAGCTGAGATGTTACCCAATTCGGACAATATTAAAAGAATAGTAAAAAAAAAACTCATAAACTCTAAAAACTAATCAAATTTACCTCTATAAATTTATAAAAACACCATTTATTTATTAAATTCTATGAATAATACTAATTGTAACTATGAAGGAAATAAATTTTTTTTTTACATTATCATGCATTGTATAAATGATTTTGGAATTCTATACGGAAGTTTTCCGTAAATTAAATAAAAAATGCATATTGACCAATGAAATTGATTATTGTTCATCATATTTTTAAAGTTTCTTCTCAGAAAATAGACACATACATGACTTGGTGAAAGTAATTCGAATTTCAAACTATCTCGTATTTATTGGATCACATCTTTTTTACAGTTTGGCAGAATTAAGTGAATTATAGACACAAAAATATTTTGTCTCTATAAATTACAAAAAAAATTATTTTGAATATTACTTCCCTACTAATTTCAAGGAAAAACCCTCACCTTTCTGTCCGTATTACTTTCAATTGCGGTTTTTAGCTTATAGTTCGACTATAAACGAAATACTTGCTTTTTTGACTTTATAAAACGCTTGATTCGCTGAAATTTGATAATAAAAACTTACATAAAATGTAGTGATCATCCTCAAACAAGTAAAAACGATTTATAAGGTAAATTTTTCATATTCGAAACCTGGCTTCATTGCTTATTTAAGCTTTCGAATAAGTAAACATGGCGAAATAAACAAATGACCGAATTAGCGTGATGGCCGAATTACCCCGAGTTACCTTATCACTCGATAAAACATAACATAAAATATACAAAATCGTATATGTTGTTATAAACCACATATATGATCTCATAATGGTTATATGTGGGTGAATATTATTGTATATACTAATATTAGGTCAAAGTAACATATTTATAAACAAACTCGCGTGTGTGCGTGCGTGCGTGCATATTATATACTATGCAACGTTCATATAATGCGATATATGCCTGACTAAAAATTTCTCATTTTTTAAAAGCATTTTACAGAAGGTATTTGAAGCCATCTTCTTACTCTATTTTAATAGGCTACAACTTTTTGTGGAATCAACATTTTTTAACGAAATAAAGCTCATATCAAAGCGACTGTCAATTCAAGAATTTACATCTATTGTTATATCTTATCATATATGACAGTATGTCAATGTATGTCAAAATATATCCATATACTGCTATATATGATAATATATATTTATAAAAGGTCAAATTCAATGTACCCGTGTTACATTGACCTGAGATCAGTATGAATAATTTTATATATATAAGTATAAATACATCAAATGCAGCTTTTGAAGCTCTATGTCAGCACGGATTCGATACTTTGAGGATTTTTCGGACTTTTGAGAACATCCTTAAAATTCCTTCCGTATGAAACGGTACTTTTGAGGATTTATATTAATACCTTCAACACAGAGAGGGAGTTATTTCTTTAGTCAAGCATATACGAACTCTGGAGAAAAAAACTATAGATCCTCAAAAGTACCGGTTTGCGAAATGTGTGTGTATATATATATATATGGAGCATTCTCTGTCAACGCGACACCCCCTCTGCCCAGAACAATTTTGATCCAAATGAGGTCTACCTAGGCTCAAATGAAAGCTCTTGACTTCTACTTTCGAACGCCGTCTGGCGATTCCGAAAATTCAAAATGGCGGATCCAATATGGCGGCTGAAAGTCTCGGAATGATGGAAAAACAAGTTTTTCTTCACTCCAATAGCGAATCTGATACGAAAATTGTTATTTCTTGCCACTAATATGAAGTTTGCGACATATTTTCTTACTACTACTGTTCAAACCGAGCGGTTAAAATTATATTTCAAGGTCATTTTGAAGGTCACAAGTTATTTTCTGGATTTTCGGACTAGTATTCCACGAAACTAGTAGAAAACTTGATTACGATCATAACTAGACTTGACCTTGGATCATTTTTCAAGGTCATGATTTCTCTCTCTGCATAATTAATGTTTTGTTGAACGTAACCTCCTATGAGACATTTGTTCCTTTGTGCATATCGTGGGACCGGCGATCTAAAAATTTCATGTATAAAATCCTTAGAGAAGATAAAGTTCCACAATAGAACTATCAAGTAGTTTTAGCATAACCCATTCTGAACCACGTGGAGGTACTACTTCTCCAAAACATAAAAAAAATTAAAAGAAAGGAGGATAAAAATTGGAAAAACTTGAATATTATAAAAAAAATTCAGTATATTTTCCCATTGAAAATTAAAGTAGAACAGGTACGGACTTAGCAGCATTCGAGTACCCTTTCATGATAACTTTCCCGTCACTTGATAATTGAAAAGAATGATGTTTAAGAATCTGTGGGACAGGTAATGCATCTTGAAACCTACGATTGAATTTCCTTTTGAATTTATCATGTACAGTCTGCGTAAAATAAAAAATCCTTATATTTTCAAAATGATTTTTAGCCCACTTCACAAGAGATGTGTGCGTCAGAATAGCATCTTTCGGTTTCTTCTCTTTTAAATATTGCACCAAGACCATCATAACAGCTTTTACCATGTGCAGTGGCGCAAAAATGTCACTCTGCCTCAATACCAAAATCCTTCTCATGATGAAGAAGATTTGCTATCTGAAAGCGGTTCTTGAAATGCTGTTTTGCTCCATCTGTCACGTAAATAATCTTTTTAAGTTTTTTTACTTTTCTCTTGATTTCTGGAATCAATAAATTCTGAATAGTATAGACAGAAGAAGTGTCATGCTTCGAACTATTCGACAAGAATACACAACTTTCATGCTTCAGCTCTGAATCTTCTTTATAATAGTAAATAGCTGGAAAAACAGTGCACTGGTCATTATTAAAATGGAAGGCTTGAGATGCATCTTGAACTGCAAAAAAGTAATTCTCAGAATAGTCGAACATTACCAGAACTTCTCCATTGCCTAGATTACTTTTTGTTTGAGCAATGAAATTACCTTGTTCTTTGGCAATATATGAGTGGGGTTTGAGTATCGCCAATTTGGCATATAATTCATCAACAAATTCTTCAACTGGTAGAGTTAAATTCTCCAAAGTTGATCTATCCGTTTCTGACCACGCACAGTACTCAATTTGTGAGATATTTGCCCCATCCAATATTTCAAGTAAACGAGACGTAAGATTTTCAGAACCAGGGCACTTCGAACATTCATCCAAGTGATAGTCAGGTGTAGGATTCTTACACATAATTTGCTGTAAACAATCTTTATAACTACAAATGGGTTCTTCTTGATTTTTCGTGAGCTTCTGAATATCGATTGCATCCAACATCAATTTACAATTTTGATGAATGGTGCAAACGCAGACGCTATGCGTTCCTCTAGCACCAGCAAGAACATAATGTTTTGGTCGTAATTTCGCGAAAGTACTGAATCCTACTTGCACTGTTGGTTCTGCTATCTTGAATAATTCGTAAAGTTCTCGTAAATCGAAATATAAAAGACGTTTCTGCACCTGAGTCCGCTTTCCATCAATAATAACAGAGACAGTATCTTTTCGACCCGGCATCATCCGACTGTGCAGATCGTCATTATAACATTCAACAATGACTTCTATTACTGCCTTTGACAAAGTTTTACCATGTTTAGCGGTTGTTGTAGCTAAAATACCTCCATGGCTTTGAGTTTTCTCGACTTTCTTACTAAATGTCTTGATGTATTGAATTCATGGGAAATTCGACTAATATTCCAAGTTGATGGGGCGATTGTAAGTATAGTTAGTTTCAAAGGGTCATTAACTGCTAATCTAGAAAACTTTTCTTTTAATTCTGAAAACATGTCTTCCAATTCGATTTCTCTAGCTGATCGTGTAGCTTCTTGAACAGATTTATCAATACCAGTGTTTTCTGATGTCGTCTCTATATCCATGTTTTCATATTCGTTGTTGCCTTCGTTATCTCTTGTACCAATAGATGAAATGGGAGATCCACATAACTTTCTACACTTACTACAAATTTTTGAATTATCTGGCAAATCTGAAAATCTTCGTTTTAATTTGTTCGACAACAAGCGTAAATCATTACCTATGTGACCCTTACCATTGAGAGAGTTGATACAACGATCGGACCGTGCTACAGTAGACATATTCAATCCATCTAAGTAAGTGATAATACTCGAATATAATAACGTAGGACTGTTAGAACAGGTGCTGTGAGAAATGACTTCGAATTAATTTGAATCCTCTCAAAAATCGATGGGAACTATATGTACGAAACGTTTAGGAAAGATAATGCACGAAATATAGAACCACAGATACACCAAAGAGTTAGAGTAACAGCCGCACTAAACTTTTAGAGAAGCATCGGTACTTAAAGAGTTTCGAAAGAGGAATAAAAAAAGTTAGAGATATTTTAGAAATGTTCTATTGTAAAGTTTAATTACAGGGTTATCAAAAAGTATGGGTCCCCCGTATTTTCCCAGAAACGATATTTTTTGAAAAAGCTAAGGTCATACCGTAAGTAATTTTCAACGAGGATTTGTCTGGTCTGATGACCTTGAATCTGACCTCGTCGTTGACCTTCAAAGTCAATTCAAAAATTGCAAAATTCAAAAATTTTGGAATTTTTGATCGCATTGTATACGTGTATAGTCACACGGTCTTACACCAACTATAGCATCCACGGCGTCACGTCGGTTTTTTTCTCTCAGTGCGTATACTGCACGATTTTTGTGCAGGAGGAGCACCAAATCAAAAAAGCAGTAGCAGCACAAATGTGTTGTACCATTGCCACACTTTTTAGTGCTTCTTCTGCCCTAAACTTTTGTACTCCTGAAGAACGATGAAATAGATTAAATGCGGAACAATTTTAGTGCAACATTTGCTCTAAAATGGGAGAGTAAAGGACTTAATGTTTAGTTACGAAACAATTCTTGCATTTGGTACTGATACTCTACGCTAACGTGTTTCTTCTCCACCAAACTTTTTTCAGTGATTCTGAAATGTTTCAAAGTGTGGATATAACCACAGTTTTTCTGTTACTGTTCCGAATTAGAACCGATTGATAGCATGAATTGAAGAAGTATAACTGCGAAAGAATCGGTTTATTAAAATTAGAACTCACCATGAAAATGACCTTGAAAAATGATCCAAGGTCAAGTCTAGTTATGATCTTAATCAAGTTTTCTACTAGTTTCGTGGAATACTAGTCCGAAAATCCAGAAAATAACGTTTGACCTTCAAAATGACCTTGAAATATAATTTTAACCGCTCGCTTTGAACGGTAGTAGTAAGAAAATATGTCGCAAACTTCATATTAGTGGCAAGAAATAACAATTTTCGTATCAGATTCGCTATTAGAGTGAAGAAAAACTTGTTTTTCCATCATTCCGAGACTTTCAGCCGCCATATTGGATCCACCATTTTGAATTTTCGGAATTGCCAGACGGCGTTCGAAAGTAGAAGTCAAGAGCTTTAATGATAAGAGCCCCAACCATCACCTGTGAGGTACATTACCTCTCCATCATTTATTAATAAATTTTATCTATAATCCATATGTATGTATTTGAAGTAAAAATTTTTCATCAGCTTGACGTTGTGAAGTGCACACGCAGCTTTGTATGCTCCATTGTGATTGATGCAAACAGTCACCGCCTTGTTAGGCTCGTCAAAGCCTGGATAACCGTACTCGATGACGTCGATAGCGTGGACTTAGAAGCATCTTAACCACTCTCTCCTGACTTCACCATGGACAAATACCTTCGTTGCATGATACAGACTATCTCGAATGATTTTCTCTGTAGTATTCCGCTGTGTTGATAAGCTTATGAACAGAGCGGAATACTGCGTGGACCATTAACCCAACCGATAGAGCGCTGTCGGCAGGGTGGTCAACAGTCAATAACCCAACCAGCAGAGCAGTCTACCTTGTCAAAAGTCGATAACCGAACTCTACCCTACTTTTCCCAAAATGTGTCGTAGAGTGACACTATTTCGTAGAGTACGTCATAGGTGTGACTCATTTTTCCAAAATATGCCATAGGAGTGACACATTTTGCGAAACTTTTCATAGGAGAAGTAACACTTTTTAATAGAATGCATCATAGGAGTGACACCTTTTCATAGGGAGAGTAACACTTTTTCCTAAAATGTGTCATAGGAGTGACACTTTCTCATAGAATGTGTCATAGGAGTGACACTTTTTCGTAGGAGGAGTAACACTTTTTCGCAAAATGTGTCTTAGAAGTGATACTTTTTCATAGGAGGAGTGACACCTTTTCAAAGGAGGAGTAACACTTTCTCATAGGAGGAGTAACACTTTTTCAAAGAATGTGTCATAGGAGTGACACTTTCTCATAGAATATGTCATAGGAGTGATTTTTTCATAGGAGGAGTGACACCTTTTCAAAGGAGGAGTAACACTTTTTCATAGGAGTGACACTTTTTCGTAGAATGCATCATAGGAGTAACACTTTTTCCTAAAATGTGTCATAGGAGTAACACGTTTTCATAGGATGTGTCATAAGAGTGACACTTTTCCCTAGAAGGAGTAACACTTTTTCCTAAAATGTGTCATAGGAGTGATACTTTTCCATAGGAGGCGTGACACTTTTTCATAGGAGGAGTAACACTTTTTCATAGGAGGAGTAACACTTTTTCGTAGAATGTGTCATAGGAGTGACACTTTTTCCTAAAATGTGTCATAGGAGTAACACTTTTTCATAGAATGTGTCATAGGAGTGACACTTTTCCATAGAAGGAGTAACACTTTTCCTAAAATGTGTCATAGGAGTGACACTTTTTCGTAGGAGGAGTAACACTTTTTCGCAAAATGTGTCATAGGAGTGATACTTTTTCATAGGAGGAGTGACACCTTTTCAAAGGAGGAGTAACACTTTCTCATAGGAGGAGTAACACTTTCTCATAGGAGGAGTAACACTTTATCATAGGAGGAGTAACACTTTTTCTTAGGAGAAGTAACACTTTTTAATAGACTGCATCATAGAAGTGACACCTTTTCATAGGGAGAGTAACACTTTTTCCTAAAATGTTCATAGGAGTGACATTTTTTCATGGAATGTGTCATAGGAGCGACACTTTTTCATAGAAGGAGTAGCGCTTTTCGCAAAATGTGTCATAGGAGTGACACTTTTTCATAGAATGCGTCATAGGAGTGACACTTTTCCATAGGAGGAGTGACACTTTTTCATAGGACGAGTAACACTTTTTCTTAGGAGAAGTAACACTTTTTAATAGACTGCATCATAGGAGTGACACCTTTTCATAGGAAGAGTAACACTTTTTCCTAAAATGTGTCATAGGAGTGACACTTTTTCATAGAATGTGTCATAGGAGTGACACTTTTTCATAGGAGGAGTAGCGCTTTTCGCAAAATGTGTCATAGGAGTGATACTTTTTCATAGGAAGAGTGACACCTTTTCAAAGGAGGAGTAACACTTTTTCTTAAAATGTGGCATAGGAGTAACAGCTTTTCTCCAAATGTGAAAGGTTTGGCACTAAAGTTTTGCATTATCATAAGTATTGATTCCGAAAGTGAGTATGTTAAAAGGTGCTGGTTGCCTGTTGATTCAGATGGACTACCAACCCCATATCAAACCAATAGCAATATATATATATATATATATATATATATATATATATATATATATATATATATATATATATATATATATACATATATATATATATATATTTTAAACCAAATGAAAGTATCATTAGTCAGAGTTCAGCTGAAGTGTTGATACATAAACACCTCAGATTTTGTGTTATGTGTGCGGCGAATGGATTTGACTATAAATAACAGCTGCAGATTTAATATATGTTTAGTTCGAGCTGAACTCTGAAAGCATAAACATCGCATATCCTCAGCGAGAAGCGGATAGTCTTCGTATATTCAGAGATGCTATCAAGCAAAAATCTATGTCTTTGAAGAACAGCATCGACAATTCTCTCGATAATGTGAGAAATGATGTCTCTTATTTAAAGATGACGGCGGATTTAGATAGTATTGATAGTATTCCATATACCAGTACTGTTGACGCTGATAAGAAAATGGTTTCACTTGTCAAGAAATATTTATCCAAGCTCAAACGTAATTCAAAGAGGTATCTTGATAATGTATACGGTGTTTACAAAAAAGCAAATATTCTTATGATTGGTAATTCGCCAATAGAGTTTGAAGGTAACATCGTGAAAGTATGCGGTGCAACTTTCCAACTGACTGAGGGCTTATTACAGTTGCTGTTTAGAAAAAATCCTGATGGAAATCGCATTAATTCAGCTGATTTGGAAAATTATAGAACGATCATAGTAAATTCATGTGCTCATAAAAAGCTGCACTGCGCAAATGAGTCGATTCGGAAACTAAAAAGTAACAAATTTTATATTTTATTTCACCAATGTTCGAACAATCGTCAAGAGTATTTCCAGGATTGAAAGATGCCCTTTCTGAAGTTAAAAATGCTAGTAATGTAATGGAAGAGAAATATAAGACTGTCGAGCGAAAAGAATCTGCAGTGGTAGCCAAATTGAAGGTCAATCCTCTAAATCTCACAACTGTCAATGAAAAAAATTCTCAAATTGACTCTAATTCTCTAGTGGAAACTGCTAATAACGTGGATAATTATTACAAAGCTTATCATTCTAATAAAGATGCATCTGATTTCTCAACCAATAAAAATTCATCGAGAAAACTTTGGAAAGAAAAACATGACAAATGTAAAATAAAAAATAAGGACTTGATTAATTGGAGGTGTAAATGGAAAAAAAGACTGTGGCCTAGTGATGATGAAGAGGAAGAGGAAGAAGTTGTTTCATCATTGCAAGACAATATTGCAACTGCATATGAACTCAATGTCTGGGATGACCCTAACAAATTAGTTGACCGCCTTCGAGTACTCATTGTTGAGCAAAATATGGTAAATAACTCTGCAGAAATCTATTTTATTATTAATGAACTTCGCGAGGCAAGGCTCATATATTAAATGGTAAAGGAATGTTGATTGATTGGGAGGTAATTGTATGTGGTTGTACCTTACAGGTGGGAGCGATTGTTGGGGCTCTCACCATTTAAAAAATACAAATTGTTTTTAGGTTAGCATACATAGAAAGCCAGCGTAGTAGTTGCTCAGCTGATCGCTAGGTTGCTTTAATATGAAAGTACTCTCGCAAGCGGTAAGGCGAGGCTTCGGTTATATCAGCCTGCTGAGGTTTTCATTACATAATAATGGATTAAACTTTCCAATAATCAATCATCAGGTCACAACCTGCGGAAAGCCTTCTGATTGGTTGAAGTAGCATACAGCGCTATCATTTAGAATGGAGTACGGCGTAGACATGCAGGGCTTCAAGCAACCAGTGAACGATTTCATTCTCAAGAAACTCGCCATACTTCCTCTAGACGACAAATCAGAACCTCTGGTGCTTATGTTTCGAGAGCCGTATCCGTGGCGTCGACTCACGGGTAAGTACCGCCGCGAGAATACATGGTTGAAGCATTGCTATCACGGTCTTGCCTGGAAATCTGGAGACATTCTCTACACTGATGTGGAGAAAATCATTCGAGATAGTCTGTATGATGCAACGAAGGTATTTGTCCATGGTGAAGTCAGGAGAGAGTGGTTAAGATGCTTCTAAGTCCACGCTATCGACGTCATCGAGTACGGTTATCCAGGCTTTGACGAGCCTAACAAGGTGGTGACTGTTTGCACTAATCATAATGGAGCATACAAAGCTGCGTGTGCACTTCACAACATCAAGCTGATGAAAAATTTTTACTTCAAATACATACATATGGATTATGAATAAACTCTATTAATAAATGATGGAGAGGTAATGTACCTCACAGGTGATGGTTGGGGCTCTTATCATTAAAAAAAAAATTTACCGTTCGATGCTCCACGAATTCCCGCCGGAATGGTGAAAATTTTGTCCAGCTTCTTAAATTTCCCGCTCTTTCAAATTACCCGCCATTTTTAAATTTCCCGCCATTTTGTATTTCCCACTCTGTCGCTAAATTAGATTTCTACCTTATCAATCGTTGGTAGTGATAGCATGGTGGAGAGAGCGCTCGCGCGCGGTGGTGGAGGGTTGCGGTGTAGAGTGCTAGTATGTATAGTATATGTAGTACATATAGTATATGCAGTATACATAGTATATGCAGTATCCATAGTATATGTAGTATACATAGTATATACAGCATACATAGTATATGCAGTATACATAGTATATGTAGTATACATAGTATATACAGCATATACAGTATACGTAGTTCACATAGTATATAATGCATTCATTGTATGTAAAAGTTAATGTATTACAATTAACGATGGAGATAATCAGCTCTGTCAGTAAGGTAGAAATACCGTAGGGCTCGTATGTAATAAGCTGAGACGTGAAGAAACTTGTCTAAATTTCCAAGAATTTCGTACCTCCCCTTTTATATTTCGGATCGTGGTGCTCGACCAATCAGAGAGCTCCGTGCAGGTCTCAACCTGTTCAAACCGTTTTTCCAAGAATTCTGTGAAGGTTTGAAGATGCGAACCCCATTGAGCGGTTCTGGAATGCATGCTTCGTGTGTTATATATATATATGGATTGGGAGTATATGCTTGTGTCCCTAACATCATATGAATCAAAACTCGAGCGCTTATGCTCCTCTTGTTGAACAGGAGAAAAAAAAGGAGAAAAAATGAAATAAATTAATTATTTAACATAACCACCACCCATCCTCACACGATGTGTGGGTGTAGGTAGTGGTTTGCACAACTTGACTTATAGCCGGCAGTGCGCCTACTCAGCAGTGGACAGCGCGACGACTCCGGCTCGTGGAGCGTGCAGTATACGTAATGCATATCATGTATGTCATCTAACAAGTATCAGAATTATTGATGAATTTGGAGCTATCTCATACGGCTCTGTTTGTAGAGTTGGATAGCCTATCTGATGTTCCATACTGCTCTGTCGGTAAGGTTGAGATTGGCTGATTCATCTGCAGGTGGCGCTACGAAGGGTATCGATGGAAACATAACCTCAAAATGTTTACAAGGTAGAGTTGGGTATTGCATACTGCTCTGTCGGAAAGGTAGAGATGCGTGATCAATTTACAGATGGCACTACGAAGGGTATCGATGGAAACATAACCTCAAAATGTTTACAAAGTAGAGTTGGGTATTGCATACTGCTCTGTCGGAAAGGTAGAGATGCGTGATCCATCTACAGATGGCGCTACGAAGGGTATCAATGGAAAATAACCCCAAAATGACAAAATAACCTCAGACGTACACCAATTTTCAGAAGTCATGCTATTGTAAAGGGAAAAATCGAACGGCGGAACGGACAAAATTTTATGAGTTATGGTATGACTTTATTAGAAAAAAATGAAAAAAAGTGAAAAAGAATGAAAAAAATGAAAAAATGAAAAAAAGGGAAAAAATAAAAAAATAATAATTAATAATAATTAATAATAATTAATCAATTAATTATTTAACAAAATACCACCTGCCCTCACATGATGTGCAAAAACAGCCTATATAGTATTCTGCTCTGTTGGTAAGGTAGTGTTGGGTTATTGGCCTTCCTGCAATTACCATCCACCGACAAGGTAGCGCTCTACCTTACCGACCGAGTTGGGTTATTGACCTTCCTACAATTACCGGCAATGTAGCGCTCTAAATTACCGACCGAGTTGGCCTTCCTACAATTACCATCCACCGACAAGGTAGCGCTCTACCTTACCGACCGAGTTGGGTTATTGACCTCCCTGCAATTACCACCCACCGGCAAGGTAGCGCTCTAACTTACTGACCGAGCGCCAGATGGTGCTGTTGACTGAGCCCGGACCGGCATAGCTCACCTACTTATAAATTATATGTAATTATATATGGTTATATAATATGGTAAGATACATGATGTAATAGTATTCTATATCGAATTTCATCTTAAATAAGTGTAGTGTATGATAAGCGTGTGTATGTGTGTATATTTACGTACATACACACACACACACGCACACGCACACCCACACCCACAGCCACACCAACACACACGCATACACACAGGTACGCACTCACGCACGCACTCACGCACGCACACACAAAATTCTTGAATCCATAACAACAGTTCATATATTTCCCCGAGTAAGAAAGCCCTCCGTGTATGCCTCCTATACCACCTTCTCTCTCTCTCTCTCTCTCTCTCTCTCTCTCTCTCTCTCTCTCTCTCTCTCTCTCGTGTATTTGCGTGCGCTTCTATATGTGTATCTATTGTTGTGTGTATGTATTTGTGTGGATGAGTGCTATAACATGAATAAAGGCTCTTGCTAAACGTACGTCAGGAGCGCTACAGATAGGTATACCTATATATACGTAAAACCTAACCTTCAATTTTCTTTAGTTGAAGAATTAACGCTTGACTAAAGAAAAAAATAGGCATGGATTGATGTTTGACTAAAGAAATAATGTTCTCTTCCATGCCAGACTCTCAAAACAGCGATTTTTTCTGTTTCTAAGTGGATTATAGGTTATTTGTACGTCAGATCTGACGTACGTTTAGCAGAGGCGATGAATAAATCCTATCTTTAGAAATTCGAAATTTGAAAAAGTTTATATATAATTATATATAAACCTTCATATATAATCATATATAAATCGAATTTTACTGTGTGTGTGTGCGTGCGTGTGCACGTGTGTGTGTATGTGTATGTACACATGTATATACACATACACGCACTCATACACTGTACTTATTTAAAATGAAATTCGATATTGAATTATGATGTCATTTATATTATATAACCATATATAATTACATATAATTTATATAAAATCATGTTTAACTTTTTATGACCAGAGTCGAATAGTAATATAATAAATATGTATACATAAAATAAATTTTTTCCATCCCGTATTCGTTGAAAAATAAAATCGTTTTGCCCGAAAATATAACTTTGATATAATTGTTGTGTATATCCATCGATATACAAAAATATATCAATTCGGATCATACTGAGGGAAACGGAGTCATAAAATAGGGTGTGTAAGGAACCTTTTTATCGGTCAAACTTATCTTTTTACTCAAATTTCGAGGCAAGCACAAATTTTGACCGTTTTTTTGCTCGCTGGACCACTGTGCGGCGCTCGATGCTTCGAGCGCACCGCGAAGCAACATCTCACGCAGCTTCTGCTGCACTTTGGAGGCTGTTCTAAAAGAAGAAACTTCACTGGTGTTCTCAACTGGATTTTCTCATCTGGTGTAACTCACCTGCTTCGGTATCATCGGCTTTCTCTCACGCATTCCAAAGTAATACAATCGCTGCGAACCCAGGTAATTATTACCACTCACACATGCGGCCATTTCATACAAAAGTGCGCTGCTATAACGAGCGCATAACCGGGCTGTATAGTTGGAAATACTCAGCCACGATTAGATCAATAATATCTAATCGTGTCATCTTATTGGAAACTCAAACATAATCAATTCAATAATATTTGTGTCCTCTGCTTATTGTAGGGTTAGCACTCTCATCAGTGGCTCGCAATGTAACTGAGCCAAACTCATCCACACTCACACAGAAAACACACTCTCAAATTGTAACACTCAAACACTTAACCAATTTATTATAACAGGCACAAACTCAACTATTTTATTGTAACATTTACACACATCCAATTCATATCAATCTTTATAACAACCTTTATATCGACATTTATGTAGTAGTTAATTAATTTATAGACAGTTCATAATATGTTATAGCTTAATTTTACTCAAGTGTTGTTCAAATTTATTTCTAACACCCACAGCATGTAACTCACTTGTAAACTATGGCAATTCTCAAACATTTGGTCCTTCGAGCCGGATTAAACATGCTTTGATGTGTATTAGAGTCAGTAAACTTGACTCATTATTGAACTATTTACATGAATTGGATCATGATTGAGGATGCTGCGGCCAAGGAGATTGACAGACTCATGGATGCGATTCTCACTTGGACACTCTCAACATTCAAACGGAGAACCTCAAGAAAGTAACGGACAAACTCTTCACTACATGTGGATCACTGTGTGGACGTAAAAATTCAGCGCTGCCTTAGCAGTTAACTCAGCAAGATGTCTCACGGGAATTCTACAAGAACATCTCAACAGAAAGTGATACATTTAATGTGTATTACTCATCACACTTGCACCTATTGGAAGTAATTTCACTCTTATATTGTAGCGGTCACAATGGTCAACAGATGCATCGAGATGAAGAGATGCAATTACACTCTTCCTACTCACCTTGCCTCGAAATTTGAGTAAAAAGATAACTTTGACCGATCAAAAGGTTCCTTACACATCCTATTTTATGACTCCGTTTCCCTCAGTATTATCCGAATTGATATATTTTTGTATATCGATGGATATACACAGCAATTATATCAAAATTATATTTTCGGGCAAAACGATTTTATTTTTCAACGAATACGGGATGGAAAAAATTTATTTTATGTATATATATTTATTATATTACTATTCGATTCTGGTCAGAAAAAGTTATACATGATTATATATAAATTATATGTAATTATATATGGTTATATAATATGGTAATATACATGATATCATATTTCAATATCGAATTTCAATTTAAATAAGTACAGTGTATGATTGCGTTTATGTGTATATACATGTATACATACACATACACACACACGTGCACACGCACGCACACACACACAGTAAAATTCGATTTATATATGATTATATATGAAGGTTTATATATAATTATATATAAACTTTTTCAAATTTCGAATTTCTAAAGATAGGATTTATACATGTTATAGCACTCATCCACACAAATACATACACACACAGATACACATATAGAAGCGCACGCAAATACACGAGAGAGAGAGAGAGAGAGAGAGAGAGAGAGAGAGAGAGAGAGAGAGATGGTGGTATAGGAGGCATACACGAAGGGCTGTCTTACTCGGGGAAATATATGAACTGTTGTTATGAATTCAAGAATTTTGTGTGTGTGTGTGTGTGTGTGTGTGTGTGTGTGTGTGTGTGTGTGTGTGTGTGTGTACGCCTGGATCTCAGCTTCTACTCGGTCGATTTTGACCGGACAGGTCTCATTTTTTTTGTTTTTTTTTTGCGTGATGGCGGGTCAAAAATCCGTTTTTTGATTGGGGCGATGCATTTTTGTTTTTTTTTCAAATTTTCGATTTTCTCAAAACTGTTTTTTGATTTTTTTAATGATAGGATCGAGTTATTCGAATCTGATGGGTAGCGTTCGAAAGAGAATTAAAATACATATATTTTCTAAAAAAATAAAAGTTTCTAGCTATCACGGTTCTTTTGTTATTAACAAAAACGTGTTTCGTTTTTAGAAGCTTATAACTCCTAAACTTAACGGTCAATTTTTTTGAGAAAAATCATGATAATACAGAATATAAATAGCTATAATCTGTTAAAAGTTGAATACATTCTGTAGACTAGATTTTGAGTAAAAAATTGAAAAATGAAAAAAATCAGTTTTGTGTGTCCAATGATTACAGGAGTAAAATTAACTTAATGGCTTCAAAATTCCTTTTAGAGGTAGATTTTTTATAGTTCTCGGTCGAGTTCTTTGGGCAAAATGATTGGTCCATAAATTTCAGAGATATTTGAGGTTAAAAATTTTTTGACATTTTTTTTAAATCATAATTTCTCGAGAACGGCTCTATGTATCTGAATGGGGTGGGTGACATTCGAAAGAGAATTAAAATACCTATATTTTCTAAAAAAAAAAAATTAATTTTCTATCTATCACGGTTCTTTAGTTATCATCAAAAACAAAAACGTGTTTTTTTTTTAAAACTCATAACTCCAATGATGTTAACATCAGTATATTATAAAAGTATATGGTATTGGCGTCAAAATGTAATATGTTTGAATTTTCAAGATTAAATTCTTGAGTTTAAGTATTCAAAACTGATGAATAATTAAAATAGTATAAGAGTAGGTGGCGCTCCGATCGGGGTAGCGTGTAGTGCAGTATGTATTTCGGCCGGGTCCAACAATCTGTGGGTTAACCACGAATCTCGCAGCACACACGCCTACACGGTGCGATGCGTCGTGCGTTGTGCGTACATATAAGGGGTTTTCTAGTGCTTTGATAATTTGTCGCCATATTGGAAATTATAGGTAATTATATCATAGGAAATTATGGATTAGTTTGTCCCCATATTCGGAAATATAGCATTTATCTTTTCTTCATGACATCGATTAACCGCAAGAAGTAGAACTGGACTTGATAAGGTAAATGATTTATGGATTTATGTACCTCTACATTCATTAAATAGATAAACATTCACCCCGGTAGAATTTATAAAGAATCCAAAAAAAAAAGAAAATTAAATATTATATTATAGAAATGGGGATAACATTAAATTCAAGGTTTTATTTATTTTTTTTGTATTGATTTTATGCGTTTTTGAACCTAAAAAGCAAGGCTAAATTCATTTTCGCGGTTTTACATAATTTTAGAGCAGAGGGAGAGAATGAATTTCTTTACACGATAGGTAAAAAAGTCACTTTTTAGAACATATTTTTATGTAGGAAAACGCCGAAAATCATTCATGTGTTACAAAAATTAATTTAATCTCTAAATTAAAAAAGATTTATATTTTATTTTTAAAAAACGCGCAGTGATATCTACCGCTAGGTGATGTGGAATGAGGAAACGTGATTGAGTAGGCATTCGATGATTTTTTTTTTAATTTTTAAAAACCAACCAACAAAGTGAATTAAAATGTTTAAAAATTATATCTATTATAACCTATTATAATTATGAATTATGCATTATGAATGCATTATATTCTGCATTATTATAATTTATTTGTGAGTTATGAACTTTTTAAAAAAAACATGTTTTTGTTAATAACAAAAGAATAATGATAGCTATAAATTTTTTTTTCTTAAAAAATATGAATTATGAAATATAAAAAAAACTAGGGGGGCTGCGCCCCCCAGCGTGTCTTTGGCACGCCATCCCCCCCGCCCCCACACACACCTGCTCCTCGCTTCGCTCTTCGCCCGCCCCCTCCCTATGTAAAAACTTCGTTTTTACATAATAGGCACGACCGCAGTGCTGAGAAGAACCTTATACTTTCATTATTGCAAAAATTGTAATACTTTATTTATCATTTTCATCATTAAAATAAACATAAATACATCTACAGTAAAGTTTAAATAAAAATTGTCCATTTACTTTTACACATTTATTTCTTCTATTTTGTAGAAGGTTTGCGTTTTAATTCTGCATGTATAAGTATATTTAGATAAATTTTTAAATATAGTCTATGATGTATATAAATTTAATATGTACTAAATGATGTGATTAAAGTGTACATAGAAATATTGAATATAAGTATCATGATTGCAGGTATATTTAAAATTAAAAAACATTATTTTCATAATTTATATCGAAATTATAAAATTCTTTTTATTTTTATTTATGAAAACGTTAAATAGAAAAAAAGTTTTTCAATGTTATCCCCAACTTATGCATTTGAAATTTTTGTGTATAGTCAAATCCTGTTGAATTATATGAGGAAAACTATTGTTTCATTGCTCTCGATTAATAAAAAAACATTAAAGTTGAATTTCATACAGTTCTAACAAAAGGCGAGAACTCTTATAGCTGCTCGCGGGTGTTCCTAATTGCATATACCTTTACAATCTCAATTACGAAAAAATAATCGCGGCACATCATGCACACATACACTAATACCGCGTAAAGGAGAAAAACAGAAGAAAAAAGCTAAACACTCATGCATTCGGCAACGGCAGCCTGGCATATAGCGCTGCGTGCATGAGTACTATTGCAGCAGCCGTAACGGCTACCACGACTATATAGGCTGCGGGACATTGGAAAAACGCATGCGACCCGCTTGACCGCGAGCGCTCCCTGGGTATATACCTAAGATATATATTGACATATTTATACCTATAGGTATAATGGATTGCGCGCGCTTTCTGCTACTGCTCTAGCCCTATAGTAAGTAGTGCGGACTGCGGCATGGCGCGTGCGTGCGTGTGTCCATGGTACGTGTGTGATGTCAACAATCGCGTGGTCTAGCTCCCGGCGTTCCCAGCGATGGCAGCGGCTGCTGTAGTATGCCGCCCTGGTGAATTTTGTCCCTTTCATCATGTTCGCCAATCGCCGGTTGGTGATAATTTGTCGGTGACAGGAATGCAGTGTGTCAACAGCCAGAGCAGATTTATTAGTAACCCTTATCTCGTTCCTAACCTCTCTGATGGGTGAGCTGATAGTACTTTCTCTTGTTGCAGGTATCTGGCAGCAGGAGGAGTATAAACAACGAACACTGCTACAGACTATTTCTTGGGTGTGGAAATGTTGTCTGGCTCATCTATTTATTAGCTATATGTGGTTTTTAGGTGCTCAACTTTCCATGTTTGGCTTTTATTCGGATGACTATGTGTACAGTGAATTTGCTGCTTGTGTCTTCAGCGACTCTCAGGCTGGAGCTATTTCCAGCAGGGAAACGAGTGAAGGTTTCCACTAGTCCTTCCCCTCTGTTTGTTACAGATAGCTGGTGCAGCGAGTGAACTACAACCATTTCCGCACACGTTTCTTTTTTATGGTAATGTTTTATGGTAATGTGTCATCTATTTACTAGTCATATGTGATTTTTAGGTACCAACTCTTCTCACTTGCCTTCCAGAGTAGTGGCTGATCTGCTATTAATGTGCTTCGTAGGCTGAGGCAGTCCCTGACATTGAGACGCAATTGACGGTCTCTGTCAGTACTTTTCTCCCAGATGGTGGAGTTACTGATATAGTGGATGGCTGTTAGTTAGATGATTCTCAGCAGACTGGCATCCGTGGAGTAGTGCCAGCCTAGACCGTCCAGCCATATTTTGCTACTTCTGCAACTCTATCAGTGACCTTCGAGTGTTAGTGCTCTAGAGTGTGAGGGGATAGGTATAGGTAATAAAGAACTGGGGGATATCATGAAAGTGCTGGGTGTGGTTAAATGTGATAAATGTGTTAAATGTGTTAAATGTGTGGTTAAATGTGATACGGGTAGGTAGTTATCGCTGGTACTATTAGCTCGTCTGATTAATTTCTAAGTTTGGTCAGGGTGTAAGAACTCGCCTCCGGGTGTCTGTTGTATTAAAATACATCATTATGTATTTCGCAGACTTCTCAGTGACACTTGCCTATTTAATAGTTTTCTACCACACTAAGACTGACAGAGTCAGCTAGATACATTGCATACTTTATACATTGAAATTTACCATATGTCACGGAGTGGATTTTCGGGCTAAGGCACGTTTCACCTGCGTACCTTAGCGGTTCAATTCCATATCTCTTGGTTGTAATAGCCAGATTATGCAACGGACGCTACAACGTCGTGCAATGTTCACCTAATCTGGTTACTTACGGTGTAACACGCAAGTCGAAGACTTGCGCTTTGTTTCTCACCAGTGACTCGAACTCTCCTCTCGTTCACTGGTTCGTGTGCCGGCTGCTCAGATGAAACGATACGTTTTCTCTTACGTAACGACCGCGGAGGCGGCGGGGAACGGGGAATGACTAGGTCGCGAAATAATAACTCGAGAGGTTAAATGTTAATAATAAAAGACTATTGTTTATTAAATAAAAGAAGTTGTGGTGTGATAATAGATCAGAAATATAAAAGAAATGAATTTAGGTTTGCGTATTCCCTATCTAAACGGTGCGCCAGCACGATACCTCTGAGGTCAGCTGCCTCGGAGACTGAAGTCACGCTCGCGGTAATTTACGCCGCGCACGTGAGGTATAATACGCCTCACTTGTGCGGTACTCTACGCGCGCGCTCACCGAGTAAAACGACGAAGTGTGAGAGCAGTCACGATCGCCGCGCGACGCACACACGTATCAGTGTGAGAGAGATGGTAGACGGCGGGTTTACACGTATGCGCACCTTGTTGTGCGCACTCACCGGCTTTGAAAAAGCCGGTGGTTTGACCTCGCGTTTAACCTTGATGAAGCGCGAGTCCGATGCCTACACTCTCTCCTCGCACTTGCTCTCACCGCACGAGAACGCCTACTCGAAGCCGATGTCAGGTACGACGAGCCTGGACAAGCGGTTACGCGGAGCTAATACGCGGCGCGGAAGACTTACCGCTATTGTAGGTTAGATTCATACGGTGTGGCCTAGGTTTCTCGCAAGCATCCTCGCTGCTAGGCTGGCTTCATTGTATCGCCTCTCGTGATACTCTCTGCTGCTTTCGTGCCAGGCGAACATGCTTACTGCACTAGGATGTTGCTGGTTCGGGAGTACGACAGGTAGTTCTAGCCTGTCATACTATGTCTGAGCTCTCCTCGTGTTTCCGTCGAAAGTACGGTATAACACATTTCGCGGATCACAATAGTGGCCTCAGAGTGTATCACGTATGCACTCCTGAGGTTACAACTATCAAACACTTCACAATTATCGCGGAAAACGCGATATCACCGCGAACTCACTATCGCGCGCGTCTGTGTCCGAACGATAACAACAACAACATTGATGCCGGTCACGTCTCCCCCGGCACCTTCGTTATGCTCTCAATACAGCTCCAATACTGCATCGAGGCGCCATCTAACGTTCGTTACCACGAACTTATTCATTGCCGATTTATTACCGACGTCGGTACGGCAGACCGTGACACCCCCCACCCAGACGTCGCTTATCTCCAGATGGCCGACTCTGTACAACAATCCGACGTCGGTTGTTCCTGACAACTCTAGAACAACTCTGTCGCTGACGTTTATATTCAGCAAGAACTTTTTCCTACAGTGTCTGGAGATTTAGCTTTAGTAAAAGCTTTCTCTTTCTCTAGCTCTACAGGCTGATTTACCTGTAAAACTAGCGGTATGTGATTCGCTATGCTGTCTTGGTTGTCTACCAAGAAAGTAACGTTCCTCTCTTCGCGTTGGTGGCTTCTCGTTGGCCACTACTTCATGTACAAACAGCTAATCGGCACCTGGTTCGTTCTAGCCAGGCGACGATGTTAAATGCTGTATCGTCTTCGCTAATTTTTGTTATAATGACCAGGAAGCAGGTGATGTAGTCTCTCCCTAGTTCGTCTTCACCTTGCATCCTGGTTATTACTCTCGATCTTATCGGGCCCAGTGCCAGCTGGCGGCTGGGTTCTCGCATCGGCGGGTCGCTCATCGCCGGATCTTCTAACTCCCTCTTTTCTTCTTCTCTTCTTCTATTCTTCAAGCCAAATGTTGCCCTCGGGGATTTTTTTTTTTTTTGGATTCTCGAAACGCAGAATCGAATTTCCATAGCCATAGTGCTGGACAGGCGAAACGACCTATCGAGCTATCCATTGCGTTTATCACGCCCGGCTGGTGTGAGTCAGCGCATTGCGAGGTGGCCTTCCCCTAGGGTATGCTAGACTTAGCTAGGTCACTTCTAAGGTCATCGCTTACGTTACCTGGAGTTAAACACATTCCAAACCAGGCATCGTTACCGTCGATTCGACAAATAAATCGGGAACGGGATGCCTGGCGGCAGAAAGCGGATGCGGAGCTAAGCTTCGACGCATTTACGGCACTTGGCGAAACCTCTGGTCACTTTTATCAGTCACTGGTGTGACCGGCCGGGAAATGACCTGTCATCGCGGCTTAATTTTGGGCAAAATTAGTTGGCCAACGATGCCACGTGAGAGGATCGCCTGAGCTGGCCCAGAGGCATTCGGCTTCCGGTCGAGGGGTCCTATCCCTCCGAGGATATTCTTCTCTCTTCTTTTTATCTGAAAGTTGACGGTTTGGTGGATTTTCCCGTGCCCTTTTCCACCATCCATCGAACTGTAACAGCGCTACGATGTTTCGTCACCGAAGTTTCTTATCTGCCGTCGCTGGAATTTACCGTTGACCTGTCCCGCTCGTCACTGGAAGTGAGGCTGTTTGGTCAAACGGTATGTCTCAACGTCTATTCTTCAGCGACTACAGGCTGTGGCTCTCTCGGCTTCTCAGTAGCCTATTTCGCCACAGCCATAGCAGCGAATGAGACCTGAAGGTTGTCTTTGACCTTGTCGACGGTCTTCCTTGCTCTTCAAGGTCCTCCAATGAGTCCTTAGGGCTATCTTTGACCTTTCTCCTCGGTCGTCCTTGCCCTTTAAGGTACTCGACCTTAGAGCTGTCCTTGACCTTGTCGGCGGTCTTCTTTGCCCTCGTAATGAGGTCTTCGTTTCTCCTTCCAACAATTCTTTGGAGCTTTTGCTTCGACTGCTATGGTAATACGAACTGTCATTGGTCATGCCAATTCCTCTTCTCTGACGTAGCAGCCTTGTTCGTATTCTTCGTCACTGAAAACAATCGTCGCTCTCTTCTTCGTCGTCACTGCTGAGTTCTATTCATCACTCATTCTTCTCTTAGCAGTGATTTTCCATCATCTGGTGTCATCTTCTTTCTTCGTCGTCCTCTTCATTGATTATTGCGACATATTCTCTCCCTTTCTTGTGCCGCACATCACCAAGGTTTCGACTTGCCTTGGTGAGTTCCCCCCTCCCAGGCTCTGCCGCGGCTTTTAGGCAGCGGTTGAGTCCTGCTTACCAGCGGCACCTGAGAAGGGAACTGTACCTTTCATGAAGGTTGCCCCTAAATTTTCTATTTTCACATCTAGGGCTTGTACTTCTTCTTCTGGTACAAATTCTTCCGCGTTTTGTACCAGTTATCTTGCTTGCTCGCTTGTCGTTTTCTTTCCACGCGCATTGGTGACTCAGAGCGTGCTTGTGTGTGCGATTTCTAAAGAAATGGGATCGTTTCCTAAGGCGCACCTTCTTTACATAAATAAATAATTTATAATATTGGTTTTGTCTACCTAACCTACACGCTCTGAATTGCACCTCGAGTTGCAGAAGGGTTGATACCAGTTGCTCGACTTCAAAATGCCCTGGCTGTTTTTTCTCTTAATTTACCAGTAATTGGTGCTTCGATCCCGATTTAGCACGAATTACTGGTTTGTCGCTGTTTTTCAGCTATTTTAAAATTTTTACTCTGTAAAAAAAAAAAAAAAAATTAAACGCCAGCCAGGTCACCGCGGGTTCGAATCTACCCCTCAGTTCGATTCTTTGTCTCTGGTTCGAATCCCCTGAGGGTATTGTCTATACTAGCCTTCACTAGGCTAGCAACTGGTATCGATTGAACGCTCGTCACAAATTTAGTCGAGTGTTCAATCCCCTGATGCTTCTCCTCACAAATTTTTATTATTGTTTAGACAAATTATTATTGTTGTTTAAACAAATAAAGATCACGCTCGCGCTTCTATTCCGCCTAGGCGCACCGTATCTAACTATTTGTCACGACGTTCTATAAAAAAAATAGCAACTTTGTAGCCTACAGCAATTTATCTTGATTTTTCTCAAAATTCTTCGAACTTCTACCCCCAGAGGGTTTGCTGTAGGTTGGTTGTTGTAGTTTAGTCACTTCCTTACTAAAAATCTAAAAAAAAAATCGGAAAAACGCAAAAAGAAATTTTTTGGGATTCGAACTTTGCTCCTTCAAAGTCAAAATTTCGCGATATTCCCAAGCACACACACGTTTAGGGCGCCAGTTGTCACGGGGTGGATTTTCGGGCTAAGGCACGTTTCACCTGCGTACCTTAGCGGTTCAATTCCATATCTCTCGGTTCAACTCCCGGAGATGTAATAGCCAGATTATGCAACGGACGCTACAACGTCGTGCAATGTTCACCTAATCTGGTTACTTACCGTGCAACACGCAAGTCGAAGACTTGCGCTTTGTTTCTCACCAGTGACTCGAACTGCTCAGATGAAACGATACGTTTTCTCTTACGTAACGACCGCGGAGGCGGCGGGGAACAGGGAATGACTAGGTCGCGAAATAATAACTCGAGAGGTTAAATGTTAATAATAAAAGACTATTGTTTATTAAATAAAAGAAGTTGGGGTGTGATAATAGATCAGAAATATAAAAGAAATGAATTTAGGTTTGCGTATTCCCTATCTAAACGGTGCGCCAGCACATTACCTCTGACGTCAGCTGCCTCGGAGACTGACGTCACGCTCGCGGTAATTTACGCCGCGCACGTGAGGTATAATACGCCTCACGTGTGCGGTACTCTACGCGCGCGCTCACCGAGTAAAACGATGAAGTGTGAGAGCAGTCACGATCGCCGCGCGACGCACACACGTATAAGTGTGAGAGAGAGGGTAGACGGCGGGTTTACACGTATGCGCACCTGTTGTGCGCACTCACCGGCTTTGAAAAAGTCGGTAGTTTGACCTCGCGTTTAACCTTGATGAAGCGCGAGCCCGATGCCTACACTCTCTCCTCGCACTTGCTCTCACCGCACGAGAACGCCTACTCGAAGCCGATGTCCAGGTACGACGAGCCTGGACAAGCGGTTACGCGGAGCTAATACGCGGCGCGGAAGAGTGCGTGCGCGCTTACCGCTATTGTAGGTTAGATTCATACGGTGAGGCCTAGGTTTCTCGCAAGCATCGTCGCTGCTAGGCTGGCTTCATTGTATCGCCTCTCATGATACTCTCTGCTGCTTTCGTGCCAGGCGAACATGCTTACTGCACTAGGATGTTGCTGGTTCGGGAGTACGACAGGTAGTTCTAGCCTGCCGTACTATCTCTGAGCTCTCCTCGTGTTTCCGTCGAAAGTACGGTATAACACATTTCGCGGATCACAATAGTGGCCTCAGGGTGTATCACGTATGCACTCCTGAGGTTACAACTATCAAACACTTCACAATTATCGCGGAAAACGCGATATCACCGCGAACTCACTATCGCGCGCGTCTGTGTCCGAACGATAACAACAACAACATTGATGCCGGTCACGTCTCCCCCGGCACCTTCGTTATGTTCTCAATACAGCTCCAATACTGCATCGAGGCGCCATCTAACGTTCGTTACCACGAACTTATTTATTGCCGATTTATTACCGACGTCGGTACGGCAGGCCGTGACACATATTACAATATCTATAGCACATACATTACACAAGTTTTTTTTGTAAATATGATATTACTTTAACATGTTCTTATATAATATTAGACAATTTTGATTCTTTTAGTTTAATCGCTTAGGTCCTGTGAACATAGTTAACAGGTTAAGCTGTGTAATCTTATATCAAATTTCTCAAATTGGTTATCAAAACAGTAAGATAACATAATTATATATATTTACTAACCCAATTTTTATACATTTTTCTAATGTTAATTCTACTACATACTAAGTTCTCTAAATCATTTGACAAGGAATTATAAGTTCTGACAGCTTCTATGTAGAAGTTTTTGTTAGTTACTGTTTTATTTTTTTTTATTGGTATCTGTATAATTTTATTTTTGATATTAATTATTAGTCTCTGATATCTTATACTTTTTATTTTTCATAATCATAGAAAACAGACTCATCGCAAAATAATTATTCAATATTAGAGCATTTTTCAATCACAAAAGTATTTTTTTTTTATTTAATTTTAAAGATTCTATTTTTGTAAATTTTGTAATGGTCTTAGACTATTCATGTATAAACCACCCTAAGCTATTGTCACATAATTTTTAATGTTATTCAAAAGAGTATAATATAGTATCAAAAACGTTTTAGTTTGCATAATATTTTCCTTTTTTGTAAAACAAGGAAAGTAAATCTTTCGTTTCTTCAATTATTCTTCCAATGTGTTGATCCATTGAATATTGTAATCAAATGAAATTTTGTATCTTATTATTATGTTTTTGTAATTATATTATCTTTGGAATGTCATGTCGATTTTTCCGATCTTATTTACAGCTATTGTGTCGAATATTTCCGTGTCAAATCGAATTCTGTTAAATAATAAGCAAAAATTCACTATACTAGTTGTATTGAGGCCTTAAAAATCGTGTTTATAGGTTTACATGATCCAGATATGACTGCGCATAAAAATATCAATTGAGAATAATTTTGTTTAAACGTTATCTATATCCTTCGTATTTAACAGTTTTATTGAAAGTCAAATCCTTGTTTATAATTATATCAACTTTCGAGTGTTTTATTGATTTTTTCCATCTTATTTACAGCTACTGTATTTAATATTTGTGTCAAATCGTATTCTGTTAAATAATAAGCGAAACTTGACTATATTAAGTGTATTGAAGCTTTAAAAAATCATGTTTATACGTTTAGATGATTCAGAAATAATTGTACATGAAAATGTTAACTGGAAAAAAGTTTTGTTTTACATTATAATTAACAATTTTTACATTTTTACATTACCATATTTCCGTTAAGTTACATCCTGAGATGCTATAGCCGAAAATACTTCATCATGTTGATTTTATGTACATTTAGGCGTTTAAAATTGATTTTATCGCATTATCTCATTAGGAATTGATTGTACATGAAATGTTAAACAGGAAAACGTTTTGTTTTGTTATAGTCTACAATTGTTACATTTATAATTTGTGTGAAGAAAGATTCTGTCAAGTTATAGCCGAAAATCGTCCATTTTATGTATATTTTAGCGTTTAAAATCGTTTTTATAAGTTTAACTCATCAGGAGTTGATTTTATAGGAAAATGTTAAATGGAAAAAAGTTTTGTTTTATTATAATCTACAACTTTTACATTCAATATTTTTGTGTAAAATCAAATTCTGTCAAGTTATAGCTGAAAATCGTCCACTTTTGACCTTTTTTATCGTTTTTCGCAGTTATCTTTGCAAATATTGCTCGTAGAAAAAAGTGTCCAACAGAAAAAAGGTGTATTTTAATTAGTTTTAGCAGATAGACCTATAGATATAAGCTTAAAATTAATTTTTCTAGTCATTAAGCTTAAAAATCGATATTTTGAAATATTTCTTTGTGCTCGCATTTTTTTAATTTTTCATCGATCTATCTCAATTGAGAACCAGCACCTAGGTATAATTAGAGGAGTATTTTCCCGCCATCCTGATGGAATCGGTTGAAAATTCATTGAGATAATCGAGGAACTTGCGTACATACGAGCGTACAGACATACATACATCACAGAAAACGCTTAAAACGCACTCAGTTTGACTGGAAAAGACTTTTCTTGTATCAAATTATTAGTTTTTGAAGTCAAACAATTTTCGCTCTGGTGAAATTATAAGGCTCTCCCGAGAAGCGGTCGTGCCTAAACACGTTTTTGTTAATAACAAAACAACCGTGATAGCTATTTGTTTTATTATAAAATATAGATATTTTACTTCTATTTCAAATGATAACTTTATTTATCAGCTCAAAATTTATATAAATTTGATATAAATAAATAATAAATAAATAAATAAATTTAAAAATTAACAATTTTTAATATTCATAAATGAATTTAATTATAATTATGCAATAATTTTTTTAAAAAATTATAAATTTTTTTATTAAAAATTAATTAAAGGAATCAACAAATTACGGTTGAGGAAGCAACGGGCCAATGAATTGGCAGCGGTTTTTTTCTACTGCTAGCAAAGCATACGCTGAATCATATTTTCGGTCATCACTTATGACTGCGAAACTTTGTGTCGAATCCCCTCTGCTCTGAAAAGATAAAATTATACTTCTTAAGAAGCGATACAGAACCTAAGAATGGTGTACCAAATTCATTATTAAATTCTTCGATGCATTCTGGAGTACTTGGTAAAAAATCTTCATCTTTATCGACGTTGTCGGTAACTTCATTATTCGTTGTAAATTCATTGTCAGTGCTACTCACCAATTCTAAAGCACGATTGTAACAAGGTTTACACAGGGTGTCAAAGGTAAATCAGGATAGAGGTGCTTCAATGGATGAGCAAGATCCTGAAGTTGTTTATAACTTACGGAAGTAGGTTCGAAACAGATTTTTTTGTGCCTATGTAAAAAATCTGCACATTTGATTCTCTTCGTTGAGTAATATTCAGACATCATCGTTGAGTTGATAAGGAGAAAATATATAACAATTTTCAAAAATGTGATAGTTTTCAAAAATACTAGAGGTGTAATATATAGCAGAAACCGAATTTTTTTGCTACATGTTAAGTCACACGATAGCCATCTAGCGGACAAATGTATAAGTACATAAAGTCATACAAGTAGGCGCATACGGCATGTACATGTGTATTACTTACGTACGCACAAAGATAAAAACCTTTATATTGGCTGTTATATCATTGACTATATATAAGCATAGAGCGTGAAAAATTTGTTTGTGTGTTACCTCATTAGTGATCGCTATCCCAGTGCAAACCCCGTGAATTTAACACAAGCGTCTAGATAAGTATTTACGCCCTCTATAAAAAAATTTGAGCAAAAAAATGGGTTTTTCGAGAAAACTACATTTTTCTAAGAAGTGCATTTTTCAGTAAAAAGCGCATAACTCGTGTATTTTTTATTTATTTTTTTTTTAAATAATATAAAGGACGTGAAAGAAGGGCTCAAAACTGAGTTAAACTATGTTACATGCTTAAAACTTTAAAAAACTGGTGAAACAGTAGCAGTTTGAAAATACCATAGAAAAATTTTTTTCTAAGTAAGAATTTTCTCGGAATTTTTGGGCATTAGTCTAGGAGCTGGGTACCGTCCCGTATGCAATAATATGTCCCCGGATAAAAACAGTTGTTTCTTATAGATTTTGATCCGTAGAATCCGAATATCGAGGTTAAAATTCGAAAAAAGTGGTAGAAATTGTTTAAAATGCAATTGTTTAAACAAATAATAATAAATATTTTTTTGCCCCGGAGTATTTTTTTGCTGAAAATTTAACTTATTTTAAAGAACACGTCTATTTGCAAAATCTCTATAACTTCAAAATTTGAAAAGTTATGAATTTTTGAAATTTGATTTTTACAATTTTTTTGCAACTTCGATTAACAATAACTTTGAAAAAAAAGAACTTTTTTTTAAAATGAAAGTCTCCGCTTATTCTTTAAGATAAAAGCTACCATATTCATTTGCATTATTTTAAGTTTTCCGTTATTAACCATGTTTGAGAATGCTATAATTTTACATGAGTAACATGCTGTGGGTGATGAAATAAGTTTGAGTCGAACACAGGTTTTATATAAACTTGATATTATATTAAATAAATCACTTTCGCTTCTTAAATTACAGACTATTTACATTGTGGCATAATAACATTAAACAAATCAGTATTAAACAAAAAAAAGGTGAGTTTATCGAAGCACTAGTGGTTAAAGTTAACATTAAATAACAGAGGCGAGTCTGGTCGAAGAACTATTGGTTGAGTTTAAATTACTTGATAATAAATGTTAGAGTTATGCTTGGAAGAAGGAGTAATGAAGATATAAAACACACACGCTTTATTTAATAAAGAATATTTATTAACACGGTTGTTGAACTGTCACTCGTACAAAAGATATTAAAAGTATAAAAGGATTTAGAATAACACAGGTGCTATCAGTAACAGCTCTATCAGAGCACTGACTGTCGCTGTCCGGCGGCAGGCGCCGCTCTCCTAGAACAAAAGAGGACTAGACGAGGGATAAAGGGGAGAGCGCTAAGCAACGTATGAAACAGTTGAGCCAGGCCCGTATTTCGAACAATAAATTACTGCTGCTAATTATAATAAAAGTCACAGATTGAGTGTGCACGCAGGTGTGTTTAATCTTGGTTGAGTAATACAGTGTGTCAGAAATCCCTCAGTAGAGATTACTAACCTGTTGAGCCTTTCACTGATGATATAAATTAGATGAGTGTGTCCGGTCTTTGTGTGAGTGTGTTCAATGAATTTATTCTCCTCGACTGAGCACTATGAACTGATGTAATAAAACAGCAACCAAATATAATTGATTTGTTGCCTTGAGTTTTCCATAAAATGTAAACGAGTTCACCAGTGCCAACACGTGGTCATTACCTAACCTCGTGTGGAGTGAGTGATGTTACCTGGCAGGAGCAGCGATTGTATTAATCGGAGATGCCTTTTGATGTGTGATGGTTGAGCGAGGATGAACAAAAGCGATGAGAATTCCGAAGTGAGTGATCCAGTGAATAGAGTTGAGAATTGCAGATAAAAGTAGCAGGTGCACAGCGGAGAGATGATCCTCGTGGTAAAGCTAATCTCAGATAGAGCGAGACCTTGATCCACTTCCGTCTTCTTCATTAAATTTGTATCACATGACCCTAATCAAATTGCTATCTCTCATATTTGCATATGAGAGTGTGAGAAAGATAGAAATATCGCGACTATACTGCATGAATCAATATAGAGTCTCAGCTGTTCCGCCGAGACGCCGCGAGGTGCTGCCGCGCCGTGGCTGCGCCGTGAGTCGAGCCGAGCTGAGCGTAACCGCGGGAATTCAAATTGCTGAATTCCCAAACAAACCATTTATTTCGTTATTTAATAAATGCTACTTTTTCGATATTTCCTAGTGCTATTTCAGTATACGGTTGGAGTAACGCGCGCATTTAGGGCTTTTCAAAATCATTATATTTGAAAGTTAAACTAACACTTGACAATTGGTGCAATGGCAAATCAATTTTAATGTTTACTAAATAAACAACTTATTGTTTAAACAAAAAAAATGCTCAATATATGACTTTTTAATACATAATAATATATACAGTTCGTTTACTTAAAAATATAAAATTAAGGTAATGTCACGAAATAATTAAAACGTTAATAAAACATTAATAATTAAATTAAAAACAAATATTTAATTTAAAATAAAAAATATAAATACATGTATAAAAATGAATAACTAAGTAAAATATAATATTATTATTGGTCAACTAATGAGAATTTTTCCATCGGTCTTACAGTCTTATAAATTAAATTAAAATAATTCATATTTATGGCAGTCAGATTGCCCTTGTTTATAATCACCCCCGCAGAATCTGAAATAAAAACTTAATTAAAACCTGGAAAAAAAACTTTATTAGCAAAGGACTATCTGACTCCCCCCCCCCCCCCCCCCCACCACCAAATTGTCCAATTGCCCAACGTTTCGAGCCCACTCCGACTCCTCCTCAGGGACTGAAATGAAACCTGCAATACACCTCCTTATATACCCATACCCACTTATTTCCTCTTACCCCACACCACCATCTACCTTCCCCTCTCCAACTTTCCATTCTCCCTTAAATTAATAAAGAATGATAAATGTTATCTAATTTACTTGACTCTACCATTAAATTTACATTATTCCGATTCCTTAGAATGTGAATACTTTCAAGGCTTCCCTTCTTATATTTGTTCTTAATCCCTTGTTCCAAAATATCCACACTCCTAAAATCGAAAGAATCATTTATCATTCTTTATTAATTTAAGGGAGTATGGAAAGTTGGAGAGGGGAAGGTGGATGGTGGTGGGGGTAAGAGGAAATAAGTGGGTATGGGTATATAAGGAGGTGTATCGAGGGTTTCATTTCAGTCCCTGAGGAGGAGCCGGAGCGGGCTCGAAACGTTGGGCAATTGGGCAATTTGGTGGTGGGGGGCAGTCAGATAGTCCTTTGCTAATAAAGTTTTTTTTCCAGGTTTTAATTAAGTTTTTATTTCAGATTCTGCGGGGGTGATTATAAACAAGGGCAATCTGACTGCCATAAATATTAATTATTTTAATTTAATTTACAAGACTGTAAGACCGATGGAAAAATTCTCATCAGTTGACCAATAATAATATTATATTTTACTTAGTTATTCATTTTTATACATGTATTTATATTTTTTATTTTAAATTAAATATTTGTTTTTAATTTAATTATTAATGTTTTATTAACGTTTTAATTATTTCATGACATTACCTTAATTTTATATTAAGTAAACGAACTGTATATATTATTATGTATTAAAAAGTCATGTATTGAGCATTTTTTTCTTGTTTAAACAAAAAGTTGTTTATTTAGTAAACATTAAATTGATTTGCCATCGCACCAATTGTCAAGTATTAGTTTAACTTTCAAATATAATGATTTTGAAAAGCCCTGAATGCGCGCGTTACTCCAACCGTATACTGAAATAGCACTAGGAAATATCGAAAAAGTAGCATTTGTTAAATAACGGAATAAATGGTTAATAACGGAAAACTTAAAATAATGCAAATGAATATGGTAGTTTTTATCTTAAAGAATAAGAGGAGACTTTCATTTTTAAAATAAGTTCTTTTTTTTCAAAGTTATTGTTAATCAAAGTTGCAAAAAAAAATGTAAAAATCAAATTTCAAAAATTCATAACTTTTCAAATTTTGAGGTTATAGAGATTTTGCAAATAGACGTGTTCTTTAAAATGAGCTAAATTTTCAGGAAAAAAATACTCCGGGGCAAAAAAATATTTATTATTATTTGTTTAAATAATTGCATTTTAAACAATTTCAACCACTTTTTTCGAATTTTAACCTCAATATTCGGATTCTATGGGTCAAAATCTATAAGTAACAACTGTTTTTATCCGGGGACATTTATTGCATACGGGACGGTACCCAGCTCCTAGACTACATCGCTGAACGCATGAAATTTTGATGCAAAAAAAAAAAACACGTGTCAAATAATTTTTGGAGAAGAACATAAATACTTTAATTTCAAAATGATCGGTAACATAGGCATACGCAGACCAACTGATTTGAGATGGATTCGGTCAAAGAATTTATTCATTTCCACTTTTCTGCATGGAACTCGCTTCCCCTGCCAAGGACCCCGCACAAAATCATAGGGATTTGGACCTCTGTAAGAACTTCTGAAAATTTGGTATATTACAGGTTATGACCGCCTGATCAAAAGTCCTCACGGGTGCAAGATCCAAAAATGGACAGATTTTGAGATGTAGAGGTTAGAATATCACCAAGTTCCTTTACGAGCGCAACTTGGTGCGCTTATTTTTATGAGTGTTTGCGCTTAGGTTTGTAGATGCTTAAGTATGTGTGCGCGTGTGTATCCGTATGAGTGTGTGTGTGTCCGTATGTGTGTGTGTTAGTGTGTATCTGTGTGTGCGCGTGTGTGTGTATCCGTATGTATGTGTGTGTGTGAGTGTGTTTGGGTGTGTGTGTCCGTATGTGTGTGTGTATCTGTGTGTGCGTGTGTGTATCCGTATGTGTGTGTGTGTGTGTGTGTGTGAGTGTATTTGTGTGTATCCGTATGTGTGCGTGAGTGTGTTTGTGTTTGTCTGTATCCGTATGTGTGCGTGAGTGTGTGTGTGTGTCTGTGTGTAACCGTATGTGTGCGTGAGTGTGTTTGTGTCCGTATGTGTGCGTGAGTGTGTTTGTATGTGTGTACACACTCACACACGGACACACACAGACACACACACACAGACATACACACAAACACACACACACATACGGACACACAGACACACACACAAACACACACACAAACACACTCTCACACACATACGGACACATACAGACACACACACGCACACACATACGGACACACACACACAGACACACACACTCACTTACACACACATGCGGACACAAACACACTCACAAGGAAAGTAACCGAACTGTCAAATTCAAAAAAATTCCAAACCCATATTAAAAAGTAGACCTCCATGCGAGATTCACGAAACCATTTTTTTTATCGGCTGAGAAGCGCTTTATAAGGGTTAAAATCACCCCTAAAGTTTACCCCCAAGAAACGTTTTTTTAATATATTTCGGCTTCTACTTAACTTTTTTTAACGAAACAAAATGGAAAGAGTTTCTTATTAAAAAGTCAAGAAATCCGTGGTAGTATGAACATTAAGGGTTGCATCCCTTATTTTTTAGAGGGTGAAATTGTGTTTTTTTAAGAATAATTTTTGTTGTGAGAATTCATAAAATAATTAAAAATAGGTCAAAACATTATTTTTTCCAACTACAATAAATAACAGTTGGTGCGTTTAGGCATTCTTGGCGAAACAACCCCTTAAGAGGTGGTAAACCACCCCTAACACAAATGAATTAGGTATATTTTTTTGGCAATTATTTTTTTCCTTAAAATGGGTTCTTGAAGTCGTTAATCGGAATCCACAGTTAGATCCACAATAAAAATTTGAAAATAGTGAATTCAATATGGCGAAAAATTTTTTAGAAATATTTTAAATTCTACGAAAAATAGTATGTAGACCCCCTAGCGGAAATTATATTATGTAAATAAGTGTATAATTATGTAACAATGTTTTGTTATGTTATTCTATTATTTATTATTTTCTTATCATACACTTGTTTATCGTACGATAAACAAGTGTATGATAATGTAGTTGTTTGTAAAAAAGTGTAAGAAAACGTAACAAATTGTACTTTTCTACTGGATTTCGGACGCTTTTACATTTTACCACAGTTTATACCATTTTTTAATAATTTCTTACTTTTCCTTACATTTGTCTACGTTTTATTACTTTTTAATTTGTACTCTTAATTCAAATTTTATAGGCATTCTTACACTTTCGTACATCTTTTTACATTTTATTATATATTTGTACTTTTAATTACATCTTTTTACATTTTATTATATATTTGTACTTTTAATTACATCTTTTTACGTTTATGTACAAATTTTGATACACATTTTACATCGTATCACATATTTGTACACTTTTTTCAAATAGTTCATAATTATACTTTTATAATAATTTATAATTGTACTTTTATTTAAATAAAGCTATAAATAAAATATTTTCTAAGATGTAAAGAAAAAATACTAAAACGTAATAAAATGTAAATTATTATGTATTAGAAATATAATTAATATATGTTACAAAATGTAAGTTACTGTATAAAAGTTTAAATTGTTACAAATTCTTACAGATTTTTCTAACAAATTAATTCTTACAGATTTTTCTAACAAATTAATTCTTACAGATTTTTCTAACAAATACTTCCTTATAATTTCATAAAAATAAGCTACACAAGGAAATATTTAGAAAACGTAATGAATTGAAAGAAAATGTAAGAAACTTTAACAACTTGTTAAATATGCCCGAAATCCAGTATCGTATGATTTCTTACATTTTTCGACAATTTATTCCATTTTATAAGTATTTTCTTATTTTCTTTCATATTTTATAATTTCAGCTAGGAGAGATTTTCATGCTTGTTGAAATTATGATAGGTTTTAATAAAAAAAGTTTATTTATGATTTATTAATATAAATTAATATGAACAAAATTTTTAATATAATGATAATTATAGCAATTCATAGTTATTGCGCAATATACAAGATTACGTACACTTGCATTGATATGGCTTATCTCCCGATTCCTCCTCTTTTATTCATAAATAAGTGAAACATCGGTCAGTCGAAAACAAATATACGTTACTGAACGTTTTTCTACGCTCGTGTTAAATTAATATTCAATGTCAACATTATTTTATGGGTATTAATTGAAAATATAAGTGTCTGGAGGTACTTGCATCATATTTTTTAATGGCAAGTAAACATTTTTCGAGTACGAAATCCTATTTGAATTGAATGATAACAACAATAATAATAGTCGTAAGTAACCATATAATTGAAATTTCTTTGACGATTTAATCAGTTAAGTTAAGTGTAAAAAAATATTCATACGAGTGAATAGAAGTAGTACTTTATTTCTAATAATAACGTTTAGCAACTATTTAATGCTAATAAAATAGTGTATCTTGTAGACAAAACATTGACAAACAATAACGAATTCCCATGCACTTACAAAGGAATTTAGTAAAATGTTTTCCTCAAAAGTTTTGGATGTCTGAATACTTTTTACACTTACTGTACATTCATACTATTGTAGATTCCTATACTATTATGGCTATAAAAAGACTATAATAACTAAAACTTTTACAGGTTTACACTGCGACTCAACGTATCTAAAAGAAGAAAATATTTTCCATAAATATGAATTTGGTAAATGCGATGAATGTTTTATTTATTTTAAACAGTATGTTTCAAGATCAAGAAAAGAAATTACCTGTTAATGACGCTGAAAGAAATGTTGCTAATATACTGTATAATATTATAATATCAAGTATAAATGATCGTAGTATTTACGAAGAAACGGAAGAATTTCTATATTATAATGATACCTACGACCTTACGATGACATACCTGCAGATGATTTACATGAAGATATCGATGCAGAAGATATGATAACACCCGAAACTGAAAATCAATGTAGGACCGAATCAGAGAGTATTAATTTTGACTACAAAAAGCAAGCTGTGGAGTATTGGTTAAGTAGTAAAAACAAGTTAAAATTTGAAACAGTCCAAAATCGATTCAAAAAATTAAAAACAGCACGTCAGCTGTATAGATGGAGAGATCAAGTGGCAATAGGAGGAAGTAGGATCGATAAATTGAAAAAAATTGAAGAATATTGTTTACAAAAATTTAACGTAGCCAGATCGAATAGAATACCCATTCATGACATTGATGTAAGACGTATGGCAAAAGAAAAAGCATTAGAGTCAAACTTCAATGAATTTAAAGCTTCTAGACACTGGTTAAATTAATTTAAATGGCCATTTAATATCGTTTCTCGAAAAATAACCAAAATTATTACTAAAAAATCTATAGATGATTCAGAAGAATGGTCAGCACAAAAACAGGAATTTCGCAATAGAGTAAAAAATGCCATCATAAAATATGATGCAAAACGTGTTTATAACTCCGACCAAAGTGGTTTTAATTACGAAATACACAGTGGTCGAACCCTCAATCTTAGAGGAGATAAAAGCGTAGAGAGTATAGTGCAATCAGTGCATTCGACAACTCATTCTTATACTATCCAACCTACTGTATCTGCTGAAGGAAAACTTCTATCACCCTTCTTTTTAGTCATGCAAGAACCAAAGGGAGAGTTTGGAACTGTAGTCAGAAAAAATTTATTTGCAGCAGAAAATGTTTATGTAATGGCATCGAAATCAGATAAATTGACTAAAGAACATGTTGAAACTTTGGCGCAAGATGTATATTTTCCATCAACTACCATAACAAGTACCCTATTGCTTGATTCATGGAGAGGTCACTGCCTAGATATAATTTATAAAGTAAAACCGGAACATAAAACCTTAACGATTCTACAAATTCCACAAAGAACAACAAGTGAACTTCAACCGCTTGATATTTACGGTTTTCGAATGTGGAAGAACTTCGTTCGAACGTTTTCGGATATGATATTTCTAACAAATGAGGATCTCAACTTACACGATAGAAATAATATAATCAAAATGCATTCATTAGTACATAATCAATTATCAAGTCCCAGGTTTAAAAATTTATTTAAATATGCTTGGTACGCCGCCGGTTACATTGATGAAAGGCCAGAAAAAATTGAAAACCCAAAAAAATTTTGCTTCAATTCTAATTTTATTACATGCGATATTTGTGGTAAACGAGCGATTATAACATGTTCATGGTGCAAAAAATCGCTATGTTTACAACATTTTTTTCATGAATATCATTATTGTAAAACATATAATCCATGATCGTCAGAATAATTAGCTAGCTTGCCGCCTGCTGTTGGCTAACCCGTATGATTTAACATTGGTCGTTGTGCTGCTTAGACATTGGTAGAATTGTATAAGAATTTGTATTAAAAGATAATAAATTGTAAAAATCTGTAAGAATTTGTAAAAATTTAAACTTTTATACAGTAACTTACATTTTGTAACATATATTAATTATATTTCTAATACATAATAATTTACATTTTATTATGTTTTAGTATTTTTTCTTTACATCTTTGAAAATATTTTATTTATAGCTTTATTTAAATAAAAGTACAATTATAAATTATTATAAAAGTATAATTATGAACTATTTGAAAAAGTGTACAAATATGTGATACGATGTAAAATGTATCAAAATTTGTATATAAACGTAAAAAGATGTAATTAAAAGTACAAATATATCATAAAATGTAAAAAGATGTACGAAAGTGTAAGAATGCCTATAAAATTTGAATTAAGAGTACAAATTAAAAAGTAATAAAACGTAGACAAATGTAAGGAAAAGTAAGAAATTATTAAAAAATGGTATAAACTGTGGTAAAATGTAAAAGCGTCCGAAATCCAGTAGAAAAGTACAATTTGTTACGTTTTCTTACACTTTTTTACAAACAACTACATTATCATACACTTGTTTATCGTACGATAAACAAGTGTATGATAAAAAAATAATAAATAATAGAATAACATAACAAAACATTGTTACATTATTATACACTTATTTACATAATATAATTTCCGCTAGGGGGTCTACATACTATTTTTCGTGGAATTTAAAATATTTCTAAAAAATTTTTCGCCATATTGAATTCACTATTTTCAAATTTTTATTGTGGATCTAACTGTGGATTCCGATTAACGACTTCAAGAACCCATTTTAAGGAAAAAAATAATTGCCAAAAAAATATACCTAATTCATTTGTGTTAGGGGTGGTTTACCACCTCTTAAGGGGTTGTTTCGCCAAGAATGCCTAAACGCACCAACTGTTATTTATTGTAGTTGGCAAAAATAATGTTTTGACCTATTTTTAATTATTTTATGAATTCTCACAACAAAAATTATTCTTAAAAAAACACAATTTCACCCTCTAAAAAATAAGGGATGCAACCCTTAATGTTCATACTACCACGGATTTCTTGGCTTTTTAATAAGAAACTCTTTCCATTTTGTTTCGTTAAAAAAAGTTAAGTAGAAGCCGAGATATATTAAAAAAACGTTTCTTGGAGGTAAACTTTAGGGGTGATTTTACCCCTTATAAAGCGCTTCTCAGCCGATAAAAAAAATGGTTTTGTGAATCTCGCATGGAGGTCTACTTTTTAATATGGGTTTGGAATTTTTTTGAATTTGACAGTTCGGGTACTTTCCTTGTCAGACACACAAACACATCCACACACACATGCGGATACACACACACGCGCGCGCACACACACAGATACACTCACATACATACGGTCACACACACACACGCGCGCGCACACATCCACACACACACATAGACACACACACACACTCACACACACATACGGATACACACGCGCACACACACAGATATACACACACACATACGGACACACACACACTCACACACGCATACGGACACACACACACGCGCGCGCGTATACACACAGACACACACACACAGATACACACACTTAAGCATCTACAAACCTAAGCGCAAACACTCAAAAATAAGCACACCAAGTTGCGCTCGTAAAGGAACTTGGTGATATTCTAACCCCTACATCTCAAAATCTGTCCATTTTTGGATCTTGCACCCATGAGGACTTTTGATCAGGAGGTCATAACCTGTAATATACCAAAGTTTCAGAAGTTTTCACAGAGGTCCAAATTCCTATGATTTTGTGCGGGGTCCTTTGGGTTTAGAAATTATTTTCTTGATAATATTGTCGGCAGCCCGGCTACGTGTCTCCACTTTGGTTTAGAATTCATTTGATGATAATTTTATAGGTAGCCTGTCTGCGTGCATCCATTTTCCTGTGTAGATCTCATTTCCCCCGCCTATTTGGGTTTAGAAATTATTTTATTGACAATCTCATCGGTAGCCCGCCTATGTATCTCCACTTTTCTGCGTGGAACACGCTCCCCTTCCTATTTGGGTATAGAAATTTTTAGATTGATAATTTTATAGGGTACCTTTCTGTGTTCCTCCCCTTTCCTGCGTAGATCTCGTTTCCCCCGCTGTTTAGGTATAAGATTAAATTTTCTACTTCTAAAAAGTAGAAATTTGAGTGTTAACTGTTTATGAAAAGAATAAAATCATTTAATTACGCTTTTTGTATAGAGAGGTTATATTTTCTAATTTTATCAAATAGAAACTCAAACATTTACTCATTCTAAAGAATGTAAAATCCATTTTTACCCTTTTCACTTGGCGAAATTACTTTTTCTACATTTCAAAAGTAGAATTTTCTAGTAGTAGTTTCTTTTTCGCAAAAGAGTAGCATTTGCCATTCATGCTTTACAACGATTAATCATGACATTTTACTGTTCAATAACATAGTAAACTTCTCGATTTCTATATTTATGCGTCAATTTTTACTCTTTGGCGTTTAGGATATACTATGAACTATTTTATTTGATAGTAAAACAGCTTGCAGAATACAAATTTTTTCATACAATCAACATTTATCGACAATTTAAAATTGAGAGTTTTATTTTTTGTCTAGATCTGAAATCATTTATAAACGCATTGTATATAATTAATCATAATAGAAATGATTTTTTTAAGACCTCGTACGATAAGAGCCTCTGCAAAAGTAAGTGTGCATAAAAGTCGTATTTTTAACCCCGCTTCGCTCGGGCGACAAACTCCCAGTCATGCAAGGATCATATTTATCTGGTATCGCAATATTTTATCAAGAAAGCCACGTGCCAATGAATTGAGAACGCCTTTAACTGATGCATTTACAAAAAATTATCGCTAGGAATGGTAACTTCAAAACAAAAATCTAATCGAATAATAAGGAAAGAGAAACTTTCCCCTCCCTTCTAATTTGTTTTAATACGCGCACTGAAAAAAATTCGGCGTGCCTCCTAACCTTTAAACGGAGTAGCAGCAGCGCCGCTATTCGGTGTAACCTGTGAACCGAAAATGCGCAACTGTTGTACTTTTCACACGTTTTCTGAGAGGTTAGGTAGCACGCCGATAGGCTGGCGCTGTGACTACACCGAAAAAATGTAGCTCCTACTCTTAAAAGAGTACCAGCTACGCTTTTCGGAGTAGCAGTTACTCCGATATAAAGTATAGCCACTAACCCCTGAAATTAGCACGCACGTACACCTGAAGAGTAGGTGGCGCGCCAAATTTTTTTTCAATGCGCGCTTCGGCGACTTCGCGTATCCCGACGGTTGGACACATTTCCTTCCCATCGATCGAGGTACGACACTTCGATCTCCGAGGCCCCACGCCTCGACGCTCTATCGACCTATTTCACCTCTATTATTGACGTATTTTCTGTCGATCTTGTACTTCTATCACCTCGATGGTTATATCGAATGCTTTTAGCTCAATCATCGACAAAAAGTACTACTATCATTGACATGAAATGCCACGACTATAGTTGAGGTTTTGTGATTCAAAAGGTCTCGACGTAATTCCCTTCAAATTTTATCTCCGTGTGGTCAACAGCACAAAACAAGAGGAATACATATCTTGAATATGTAGCAAACTGGTTGACTTTCAACAATCTATCCTTAGATTGTAACGTGGCTATCAAGCGCGGGGTTTCGTGCTGCCTAAACTTACTGTGGTTTCTCTAACCATGCATCTCTCCAGGTTGGAGTGCTGTGCGCTCGACGTACACATCGACAAGATGCAGGAGTCCGCTCGCGGGACTCGTGCTGAGACGATCGCCTGGCTGCTCAAGGCTGGGGCGTGAGTCCGTTATGGCAGCCGGTTATACCTGGACGGCTGCAGTCCGTTCGTTCGGACAGCGAATCGGCTCTGAAATGGTTCCGCGAAATACGCGAGATCTCGGGGCAGGAACACGCATGCAAATGAGCGTAGGCGAGGCGAATACGATATAGTGAATTTATTATCTCTAAAGGTACATTATCCGGGCAACTGCTGGTGCACCGGTGTTTGATTCGTGCTTGAGACAGACAAAGAGAGAGAGAGAGAGAGAGAGAGAGAGAGAGAGAGAGAGAGAGAGAGAGAGAGAGAGAGAGAGAGAGAGAATTTTTTTATTTGCGTACAATGTGTTGTACAATTTTACAATGATAGTTACATTGATAGTATAAAGAGAATAAAAATTTAGTAGTAACAATAACAATTTTGATCTAGATTTTAAATAAATAAAATGAATAAATGTAAGTCTAATAATAGTTAACAATAATTGCCGGTGTGCTTATGAAATTTTAAAATTTAGTAGTAACAATAATAATTTAGATCTAGATTTTAAATAAATAAAATGAATAAATGTGTCTAATACTAGTAACAATAATTGCCGCTGTGTTTATGAGTGATAGATGAACATGATTATGATTATGGGATGAATTGATGTATAAGTGATTACATGACTAGAATCCTTTTCGAAAATTGAACACATGTTGGTGGAATGATGATGTGGCTTCTAGGTTGAATATGAAATTGTAGAGCGAGGCTTTAAAAGATGCTATGGTGGGGCTATTGCGGATGGTTGATGGTAATGAGTTCCAGATGTATGCAGTTGTGATATGAAATGAGTTTCTTAGTGCTTCTCCGTCATGCTTAGGGATAATTAACGGCTGCGCCTCACCCCTGATAGGTCTGTTACTGACCTTCGGAGGATTTAGTTGGCCAGATAATTAGGCTGGCCACTCTGATTTATTTTGTAAAATATAATAGCAGCAAAATAGAGTCTCCGATCCACATGTGTGGTCCAGCCTAGTTGACGCCTATACTGAGTAATGTGCTCGTCCCTTCTATCACCATAAATATAGCGAATTCCCGTATTTACTATCCTCTGGAGTATGATATCCTGATCCTTAGAGATGTTACAATACGCTAGGGAGCAGTAGTCAATGATGGGCCCAAGAAGCGCTTGTATTAAGTGCTTCCTCAGGTTGAGTGTGGTGCTAGCTCTTAGACGAAGAAGTCGGTACATTAGAGTATTTGCTCTTTTGCAAACCTCATTGACATGCTCCTTCCAGCATAGTTTGTCGTCAATCAACAGCCCCAGATTTCGGATAGATGAGGAGAATTTTATCTTAGTATTGCCAATTAATATATCGGAAGCCACAGAAGGAAGATTGTTAATGTAATAGGAGCTGCCGCAAACCACAGCTTTGGTTTTCCCAACATTTAACCTAAGATGATTGGATGCGGCCCAACTAGATGTACGATCGGCATTATTTCTCATTTTTTCGATTAAGAGGTCCAGTTCATTCAGATGACATTGTGTATATATCTGCAGATTGTCCACATAAAGGATACGGGAGATTCCAGGGTCAAGGCAGAGAATTATGTTATTAACATATAGACAGAAAAAGAAGTGGGCCCAAAACGGAGCCTTGTGGTACCCCCGTGCTAAGGGAACGGTACGATGAAGTAGTCCCATCTTTTTTCCTAACCGTGCTGACGTCCCGACAGATATGATGCAATCCAACCTAGCGCAGATTTCGAAAAACCGTAGTTTTCCAATTTGCGAAGGAGTAACACATGACACAGAGTCAAATGCTTTACTGAAATCAAAGAGAAGCAAAAGAGTGACGTATTTTCGGTTGATCCCAGCTCTGATGTCGTCTGTGAGTTTGATAAGAGCTATCTGGGTACTATTGTTTTTCTTGAAGCCTGTCTGCATGCAGTCGAGAATGTTGTATGTGTCAATGTGTGCATTAATTTGTTTGTGTACTATGTATTCTATTGCTTTTGAGAGGCAGTTAAGTAACGATATGAGTCTGAAGTCGCTTGGGCTATTGGGTGTCTTTACCTTATTCAATGCAATTACAAGTGACTTTTTCCACTCAGAGGGGGAAAGACTGATTACCTAATCGATGCATTGAAAAGTTCCATGAGGTGGAAAGCTATTGACGACAGAGCAGCGGCGATGTAACACTGAGAGATGCCATGTGGACCCCTAGCTTGAGTACTGAAATGATTTATAGCTTCCACAACATCACCTTCATCTATTTCTTGAAGAAAAAAGAATTCCGCGTGTTCTTTAGACTGCAGTTCAGTCAGGTAGTCATTGATAGATGGAGCCAGGGGATCATGAAACACCGAGCAAAAGAACTCATTCAGCTGCTCAACCGTAAAGTCGTGAGGACTCTACTTTCAGAGGAACCACACCTAGATGCCTCAGTTCTTTCCATAGCATCTGTGGATCTCTGATGGATGATAGTCGAATATAGTAGTATTCTAGTCTGGATGATTCTATGGTCTTGTGGGCATGATCCCTAGCTTGGCGATAGAGTTGGAGATGGTAAGGTTGTCTTGTACGTCGGTATCTTCTGCAAAGTCTGTCTCGTTCTAAGATGAGGTTTCTGTGCGTTGAGGTGTACCAAGGATGATTATGTTTGCTGGGTTTAATGGTTTTGTTTGGGACCAACCGATCAATGGCAGATGTGAGATTGCCACAAAGTACTGACAACCTTGAATCTGATGAATCCGAGCTCACTGACCAATCACAGTTACGAAGGTAATCATTTAAGGAATTTTTATCAACAGCATTGAAGTCTAAGAAGGAGAAAGGTTTAGTGATTACTTTAGGGATTGAGATATCTATAGTGGCTGTGATAATGCTGTGTGAAGGTGTATCTGATTTTCAGTAGTCAAGTATTGTGTCCTGCTGGTCTATAATGCAAAGGTCTAGCCAGCTACCTGCATCTTTATGGTAAGTAGCTCCATGCGGTACAAGTTTTAAAAAGTTTTCATAGAGAAGATTTCGGATATAGAGTGCATCAAATGAATCAGAGTTGATTCGCGTTGAAGTCGCCCATTATGACTTTAGTACTGTAGTTTTGCATACTAACAGCGAGGTCGTCAATGAAATTACTTTTTTCAATAAATGGAGCATGAGGAGGCTGCAAATAGAGGAGGGATACCTTTGCCTTTGACCTCACATAGTATGTATTCTGGCGTGCCAGGCTGGCATGTCCACTCTTCTGTCGATGCGCAAAGAAATTTAGATGTGAGAGATTTGTGTATAAAGAGTGCTACACTACTATCCTGTCTATTTCTATCTTTACGGATCAGGACATAGTCCCCCAAGGATACCAGATGATCTTCCTACTGTGCAGTGAGCTAGGTCTCAGTTATTGCTATTATGTGATAGTATGGGGGAGAGGCTAGAAAGAGTCTTATTGTTTCAATGTGACCCAGGAGAGAATTAGCATTGAAACAACATACCCTTAGTCCATCGCCAAAACACTCCGTGGTGGCTACTAGACGATTAAGAGACGAGAAAGGGGAGGATGTACTATGAGTATGAGGCAGAGAATGGTTTACTGACGTTATGTTTGGAGTGTGAGATGAGGTGGAAATTATTGTTGATGAGAGTGATGATGCTGCTCGATTAAAGTGAGGATGCAATGTAGTTGAATTTACATTTTGCGCTATTTCTCTAGACTCTCTAAAAAATTGTTAAGATCTGTCTCAGAAGTGATAAGAGTATGCTTTTCACGCGTCTTTGGTCTTGCATAGATTTTTCTACGACGTACAAATGTGGAAAATACATTTTCTTTTTCTTTGGCTTTGACTCGCACCTGATTATGTAGCTTGAAAACATCAGTTGGGAGAAACTCATTGACGTTTATGAGTCCTGGAGCTAGTGGTGACGGATCACCAAGTGACTGTAACAGAGCATTATCTATGGCAGATGTATGGACTTTCTTTAATTTGATTTGACTGTGGATGATGGCATGAACTAGGGCTGGCGAGGAGAGACTTACTATTAGTTGCTGAGTAGAGAATGAAGTTGCTGTAGGTTCAGATGTCTGTGTTTCTATGGTAGTGTCCGTCGATTCAGTCAAGCTGGTAGCTGGCGTTGATAGCTCCTTTCGCCGGTCCTTCCCGCGCAAAGGACGGGCAGAGATAATTTCCCTGAACTCTAAGTCTGGATGAATTGTTTTGAGTATAACAAATGCAAGATCACGAAGATTAACACCGACCTTGTGTTTGAAGCCACCCAGTACAATGTCAGAAGAGAGACGTTGTTGTGTATCTGCTAGTTCTGATAGTCGAGAGGATAGAGGCGTTTATTTCTTCGAGATGATGAAGCCTATCACTAGTATCTGCAGCACCTTCCACAGAGACAGAAGAACACAGCTGACTATCTACTGTTTGGCGCAGAGAATTGTAGTCACTTTTAAGCTTGTCTATATCTTCTACTGCGGCATCAACTCGTTGTACTAGTGCAGGAATCAACTCGAGAACTTGAAGTTTTCCTGAGAAATCCGCTATTTTGTCATTGATATCTTGTAACGATGATTGAAAATTGGAGATTTGCGTTACGATGCCATCTAACTTATCCAATTTGTCCATTTTTTCCAGCAGTTTGCTAAGCAGTTCGTCACTGGAGGGCGTGATACAAGAGAAGGTAGATACAGAATCAGGTGCAGTTTTATATGTTGAGAAGAAGGTGGAGTTTTTGCAGATTTAGAAGCAGGTGCAGTTTGTGTAGTGACGTGAAGATTTTCAGTAATGCTTCCATTTATAGATGTAGTTTTTTGCTTATTAATATTTGCTACACTGATACAACTTCGAAATGCATTTATGAGTTTGTCAGCCTTGTTAAGCACTTGTATAAAATTAGTGCAGGAAGGATGGTAATTTTTGTGACAGTGGTCACATGTAGCAACCGTTGTTTTAATGGCTTTATTACAATCACGACATATGGTATCCATCGTAACAGATGTGAGAGAGAGAGAGAGAGAGAGAGAGAGAGAGAGAGAGAGAGAGAGAGAGAGAGAGAGAGAGAGAGAGAGAGAGAGAGAGAGAGAGAGAGAGAGAGAGAGAGAGAGAGAGAGAGAGAGAGAGAGAGAGAGAGAGAGAGAGAGAGAGAGAGAGAGAGAGAGAGAGAGAGAGAGAGAGAGAGAGAGAGAGAGAGAGAGAGAGAGAGAGAGAGAGATCTTTATTCGCCTTTAAGGCAAAACTTGATACATACAAACAACAAATGAAATACGTATACAATACTAAATCATATAATACAGAGTCAATTTAAAAACAATTTTTAAAATACACAATAAAATCAAGAAAGAGATATATAAAAATATAAAATGTAATAAGTCGCAAATACATAAATAAACTTCTTTTATAGTTCAACTAATAGTTTTGTCAATGTTATAGTATCACAGTTTATTATATATCCTAGATTTGTATCACAGTCTAATGCCACTTGGCAGAGTCATAAATTAGGTTAACATTAAACGGTTTCTTATTTCTAGTAGTTTCTAGAAAGCTCCTTTCCCACCAAGAGAGGCTAAGGATCGAGATCAATAAAATGTTGACACACCGCCCTCCTGAACGATGAAAATGAGGGTAGGTAACGTATGGAGGGAGGGAGGGAGTTCCAAAGGCGGACACCTTGGGCCAAAAACGCCTTATCACCCGTTTCGTAGTTTAAGGGCGAAAACTGAAGTTCCGGCTGCACTCCCCTGCTGGTCGGCCTAGGCTTATGCCTCGTGAAAAAAGCAGCTAAATGTGATGGCTCACGTATCCTTAATAGTTTGTACGAGGGGTGTTCAAAAAGTAAGTTTCCCTGCTCCGGGAAAAAAGCAAAACACAATTTTTAGGTTAAAGTAACATATGTATTTATTGTTTGACTTATAAACTATTTTTCTACATAGTCCCCTTGGACTTGAATACATTTTTTATATCTGTTCTCAAGCTTTGACAAACCTTGTTTATAAAAATCCGTGCCCTGTTTTTTAAAGAATAATTTAACGATGTCTTTCACTTCATCATTTGAATTGAAGTGATGGCCACCCAAACTTTCCTTTAATTTAGGAAAAAGAAAAAAGTCACTTGGTGCGAGATCTGGAGGGTAGGGTGGGTGATCAAAAATTTCCCATTTGAATTTTTCCAGTAAGGTTTGTTTTTTTTTGCTGAATGAGGCCGTGCATTGTCGTGAAAAAGCAACACTTTTCTCGATAATTTTCCAGGACGCTTTCGTTTAACGGCACTTTTAAGTTTATTTAGCACTTCACAGTAACGATCTGCATTTATCGTGGTACCGGATTCAAGAAAATCAATCAACGTTTCGTTGCCATTAAGCCCTTTTGCAGTTAAAAAGCGAATAACTGCACGCAACTCACAGGTGGATACGTTTTTCACAGGTAGCTCCATGGTTTCCGAGCCGGTACTGATGAAAAAAATTTTTTCGGCAGCTAAGACCGGCTCCGCTCTTATCGGTATATCCTAAACTAAAACTATGTTCGGTCCCAGCTCGCTAGATGGCGCTGGGGAAAAATGGCAGACTAGGAAAACTTACTTTTTGAACACCCCTCGTATAATAGTAGTGCTGCAAAGTAGAGCCTACGTGAGTCTATACGAAGCCAGCCCAGGCGTTTCCTATAGGGGGTGATGTGCTCATCCCTCTTAGCTCCGGTGACATATCTCACACAAGATTGCTTAATCGTTGCACTTTCTCGCGCTGCTCGTCTGATACGTCTAAATAGACTACTGTACAGTAATCAAGGTGCGGTTGAACAAGACACTCAACTAATCTTTTGCGGAGGGTCTCAGTGGTACATGCTCTAATAAACTTCAAACTATAAAGGGATTTATTAACCTTCTTTGCAATTTGTTCAATGTGAGGTTTCCATGTTAGTTCGCTATCAAGTGTAACACCGAGACTCGCAACTTCGCTACTAAATGGGATGAGTTCCCCGGATCGCAAACCAATGCCTGGCAAATCCAACGAATTCGTATAATTAACTCCAACTCTGGAGCCAAATACGATCGCTTTTGTTTTGCCAGTATTGAGTTTCAGGCCAGAGTTCTCCGCCGATCCAGCCACCATTTACGCCGCATTGGATAGTCGAGCAATGCCTTCCAAGATTTCGTCCTTGGTAGTGTGCAGGTAAATTTGCAAGTCGTCCGCATAGAAAATATGTTTAATAGTGTCATCGTCTAGTACGTCTCGTAAGTCATTAACGTAAAGACAAAAAAGCAGAGGGCCCAGAACAGAACCCTGTGGAACTCCCATGTTTGTATCTAGCCAATTAGAATTGCCACTTTTGTTAGAAATGATCATTTGGGTGCGTCCTTGTAAGTACGATTTGATCCACAGGAGAGCTGATCTAGAGAACCCTAGCCGACAGAGTTTACGTAATAGTTTTGTCGGTGAGATGGTATCAAAGGCTTTGCTAAAGTAAAAAAGTAACAGTAGCGTCAGTTTTCTGTTGTCAATGCCTAAACGAATGTCATCAGTCAGCTTGAGAAGTGCCGTCTGAGTGCTGTGGTGCTGTCGAAATCCGGCCTGGAGGGGATCTAGTAAATTATAATTGTTGAGATACTCCGTGATTTGGTTATGGGCAATCTTCTCAAGCACCTTGGAGAGGAAGCAAAGTAATGATATAGGACGAAAGTCCGAGACGGTAGATGGCGCTTGCTTCTTTTTAAGAGCAATTATCTGCACTTGCTTCCAAGAGCCCGGAAAAACTCCCTGCGCAAGAGGTATTGAAAATCCTGACTAAAAATTCGCCGATTACATGTAAAGCTTTCACGATCACACTCTGGGGAACTCAGTCCACCCCCTTTGCCTGCGAGGAGAAGTGTGATATGGCAAGGACTGCCTCACCAAAACAACTGGTTTAAAACAAAAACCCTCAGTCGAGGGCCAAATGACGTCCATTGCTTCGTCAATGTTTTCAAGAGAGGACACGGAGACCCCAGCAAAGTGAGCGTTCAGCTCCCCCGGCGTAAAGCCATGAAGATCATCCTCTCTACGCTTTGGTAGAAGGCCGAGATTAAGCATTTCCTTCCATTAGTCCTTGTTATCATCAAGAGCGTCTGTGAGATGTTTATGAAGGAACGAGTTACGCTCTTGCGAGTTGCGTAAGTCGACTTCATTGCTGAGTCTGAGGAACTCATTCAACACAGCTACGCGCCCGGTACGTTTGTAACGTCTATGGGCTGCATTACGTTTGTTGATCAGCTGCCTCAGCTCAGAACCAATCCAAGGAGCATGTTCTTTTTCAGGATTCATAGTTTTTAAAGGAGCTAAATTATTAATGGCAAGATTCAAATTAGAATTTAAAGAATGTAAAGCTCCCTCCAGATCGGATTCAACCGAACTCATGCTCGCCCAGTCACAGCTTGCCAGCAGTTCATTGAGTGTGTTCGGACAGATATTTTTGTAGTCTCTGTAGGAGAAGGAGTCTCTTACAGGCGCTGGCACGAAATAATTGATAGTAGCATCAATAATAGCGTGCTTACCGAAACTGGGCAAGCATTCATTCTTATAGTTAAGCACTTCGTCGTTTTCGTCTGTCAGAATCAAGTCAATCCAGGTATGAGATGTTGGAGAATTGTGATGTGTTGGGCCATGCTGAACAATTTGAAGAGACAGCTCTTTAGCTAGATTTTTGATGATATACGCATCAGCATCGGACGTCAACGACAAATCAGCATTCAGATCCCCCAAGATGAATTTGTGGCTATACTCTCCGCAAAGATCTCGCAAGACGTCAAAAAGGTCGGTGTCCTTTTGCATGGCAATGTGGGAGGGTCTATAAATGACACCGACTAGAATGGGTGCATTGGAGCCCTGTTGTACACTACAAAATAAATACTCAGGTATGGAAGGTCTTCCTATTCCCTGAGTTTTGGACGATGCTAATTTTGTGATTTTGAAATCACTTCGTACATACAGAGCAACTCCGCCCCCATTCGTATTACGATCCTGCCGCAGTACTGAGTAACCACCAATCTGAATGACGCTGTCATCGACGTCCGGGCCCAACCATGATTCTGCTATGCCAAAAAGGTGGTAAGAGGGATTTCCAGCAAGATACAGACGTAGATTATCAAGATGCGGCCTGACCGAGTTGATGTTGAGAAAGCCCGCCTTGAGGGAACCCCAACTCCCCGGCATACTTACAGCAGTCGATCCCAATCATGATGCCTGCTCTGACCCACCAACCTGTTCTACTTCCTGTCTTACATTAGTCATATTGGTGTTTCTAGTTACATTTACAGAGTTTGATCTTACTATTGGACAGATGTTGTTTGGAAGTAGACTGGCTCGCCGTTAGAATGACTTGCAGATCAGTAGCAGTGGTAAAGACATGGGCTCGCTCACCACCCTTTCACCTTGCCAAGAATCTGCTACCCGAGTGCCAAATATATTTATAGCCCAGCCCCTGGGCAATGGACCTTAGGCTTTTAAATGCCTGAAATTTGTCATGGGGCAATACCTCATTGATAAAAATTTTGTGGTTTGGCACACAAGCAGCCGAAACGAGGCTATACGATTCGGGGTCTATATCATTCGTGGTGAAATAATTATTATCTAGCGAGCGCTTGGCTCTCATTACACCTCTGACCAGGCTCGAACTGCCGAGCCTAACTATACAAGAGGGTAATGCGCCGGATCCCGATACCAAGCCCCCCTCTGCCTCACCCGCCCTTCTCGGGGACCGGTCCCGGGCCTGCACCACGCGTGCTCTTATGATGTTGTCTCTTTTTAGAGAAAGGAGGATTGTTCTGAGTACCGTGAAAGCAACCTCACTGGTTAGTTTAGTGTTATCAACATACTCTTTTTTTTAAACTCCATTCAGAATCACTTCACAGCACTCAGAACCCTCATTCCCAGAACCCATAGATGAAGCCCCGGGGCCAGGCTGCGAGGAGGGGTACAATTGCAGCAGATTGTCGCTAGCAGAGTGGGTGGAGCCATCAGAGTCACATACCTTGCGGTTGGTTTTTGACAATCCTAATTCTAAATCTAAATCTAATTCCGCAGTACCCCTATGAGCACACTGGACATATTCAGAGCTGTTAAGTGCTTTACCAAGTTTAGAGTTTAATATAGAATTATTCTCCAGAAGCAGATCACATTTAGCATTAACAGAATCAAATAAGATAGTTTGCTTTGTCACTTGCTCCTCAAGAGCGGAGATCCGTGTGAGCAGCTGCGCGTGGTTATTTAAATTTTCATTCAAAGAAGTAGTAATATCACCGCTCGATACGAATCTCCGATTCTCGGGGAGCTTTAGATCGTCTAGCTGCTTCTGAATCAAACCTTTGGAAAAAATGATCCAGAGTACTCATAGGGATATACACATACGTAGCACCCTCTAGGTTTATATCCCCCTGCGGTGGAGGTAATGAGTGAGACGTGACGGAGGATGTCTCTACCTCTGTCCTCGATTCGGCGGATAGCAAGGGCTGAGTTGCACTGATTGCATTCTGCGCCTGCGGGCAGTTATCCCGCTCGGCACCGCCCTCTGGTCCTCCTGGCCCCTGTACTCTGACAGCCCGCTCTGCAGACTTCGCGCTGGTACCACGCAGCAAGCGAGAGGCATTTGCGCTGCTGCTCTGCGCAGGTTTGGCAGCTGGCGTCGACGATCCGATAGGCGAGCGATAGTGGAGGGCGGCAGCAATAGATGTATTAGACGTATGTCATTGTGACAACGACGCACGTGTGCTCACCTGCGCGCTCTTTGGCATGGCGAAGTTCAACGCCCTCGCTGACTTTGACTGCTCCTCGGTACGGCATAAGTCGCATGGAGCACCTTTTCGCTTACCGAAGCATTTCGAGTGGCACGGCCGGCGACATAGCGGGCATAATCCCATCTACCTCGCTGATGTTTCACCACACACTGTGCACTTCTCATCCATGTTCCACAGCAAAACAAACACACGATCACCCCTGCTGATATTATTGACAGCTTTCTGTTTGCTGGCGGTTAGCTTGGAGAATTTGAAAGTTGCCGTTGTGTTCCTATGGTGAAGTGCAAATCGTGTGCTGACTTGCAGTGCGGTGCAGTGTTGGAGCGATGGTTAGTTGACTATGATGAGTGGGATCGATAAGCCTTCCGAGATTGACCAACGATGACAGCCAAGATCTGCGAATAATGGTTTAGTTTGCCGGCCTCGATGGTTAGGGTAAGCGTCGTTTGCAGAAAAGTAACTCCTGGCTCATAGAGGACCATGTAAAACATGGGCCCTTAGGCGGGGAGCTTGAGAGCCGGTGGAGCTACTTTCCTGTGAAAAAAGCACTCCGAAGAGTGAAATAGTTTTTCAGTAAAGCTTAAATAAAGCAGGAGCGAAAGCAAACGACACTTATCCGTCGAGAGAGAGAGAGAGAGAGAGAGAGAGAGAGAGAGAGAGAGAGAGAGAGAGAGCTCACGAGTGGTCGTACAGAACGGAGGACTCGCGATCCGTCGGCGTTTACAGGGACTCACGTATCGCTGGCGTGTCGTTGTTACGCAACGGTATCTGTTACAGGACTCACGTCCTCGTGTGCTTCGTTCAAGTCCCGCTGCTTCGATCGATGCCGCGGTTCGGTCGAGCTCGTGGTTCTCCGCGCTATGGCTGTCGACCGACGCTATCTGCTGCACCGGAACTGACTCTCGTCTCTTCACCCTTCGATCATGGTTCTGTCTGTTGTCACGGCCATGTCGGGTCCGTGGCTTCCAGTCTGGCCATGGTGGAGCTGCTCCGTTGGCTTCAGGTCTGGGCTTCGCCCCAGGTCAGGACGGTAGTACTCCTCGACATCGGCCGTCTGCGCGTCTAGTGTCTCCGCTGGTGCTCTCGAGAGGACGAGGTCGCCGAGTTAAGTCGGCGTCGCGGAGCGAGTGATTTTGGCCGGCGATGCTGTCGTAAGCCGTAGGCCTCAGTTGCGAAAAGCTCTCCGCTCCGAGCCTCGTTGTCAACTCCTCCCAAATTGCTTCATCAGTCCTTTCTCGCGTTCTCTCTCCTTCTCCTTCTCTCTCTCTCTCTCTCTCTCTCTCTCTCTCTCTCTCTCTCTCTCTCTCTCTCTCTCTCTCTCTCTTTCTCTCTGATTATTTACCTTTCCGATATGCTGCTCGCGCGCGGTTCCTGCCGCCTCACTCCTTGCTTCAGCTCGTCTCGCGGGCGATGTGTGTGCATGTGTGTTTGACCGCGCGTATGTGCGAAGACGTATCTTCACAAAGCCCCCCCCCCCTCTTGAGGCCCGAACCTGTGAAGAGCACGAGTGCACTTGCACGTCGGCGGATTGTCACCTTCTTTTTTTGTTTCTGAACTTGCGTAAATTATTGATTTTATTTATATTAGCTCTGCTAATTTTGACCTGTTATACGCATGTGGGTTGAAGTTGGGCGCGTTGTTGTTGTACGCTTGTAGATTGGGATTGGGCACGTTGTTGTTAAGTGTGTTGTAGTATTGTTCACCCTAATTGTTTGGTTGTTGGGGGTTTATATAATACATTCCATTCGCGTTAATGTTCGCGCCTCTATAATTACTTCGGCCTCTGCCGTTTGCGCCTCTATTGCCGCCTCTATAGTTATTATTAAAATTATTTCCTCGATAATTACTATTTGTTGATTGTGTGTACACCGGGGTTTGTTGTATATATTCCGGCGTACTGTTTAATTGTGACGCGATTTAACTGCTTATTGTTCCCTTGGTCGGTTCTTTTAGTTTTCCCATTTCGCGCGCTATAATTTTGGTTAATTCGTTCATTGTGGGTACTTCTACTGATGCAGCTTTTGTTAGATTTTGTTCTGATCGACTCGATGCATTTTGTTTACCGGCATCGTGGTTAAATACGGGCGCATTAAGGGTAAGTATTCCGGTCGCATATTTATACACGTTTGGCGCACTTGTTTATCCTCGATGGGTGGGCTTGGCATTTTATTGTAAAGTGCTTTCGATATTTTATCTGTTGCTCAAGTCGTTCCGCGTAAAATTCGTCTCTTTATCTATCTCTTACCGCGTTTTCTACTTCTAACCACGATTTTCATTTATTCTCGTTGTTTCTGTAATAGTTTAACGCGGGTAATTGTAATAACATTAATTCGCATTAATTCCGCATCGGCTAGCGCTGCTATTTTCCTATACTCTTTTACCTTCAAAATAAACTCTTCTATATTTTCTTTTTTATCGTCGCTAAACGTTAATTTCCACGCTGATATTATTTTCGATAAATCGCGTTCGTAAGGAGTTCTACATTGATGTATGGTTAGTCGGTTATGTTGCTGCGTGTTACCGTGTGTCCGATTTGCTCTGGCGTTCTCGATTATCCCCGCTCGTGGTTAATCTATTATACTCACTGTTTGACTTTGCAGGACCTCGTCTATAATACTGCACGACCTCTTCTGGTATCTTAATCTTTTGACCGGCCCCGATATCTACTTCGATCACTTTTATCATTCTCGTGGTGCTATTTGTTCGTCTGATATTCGCGTTTACTAGTTCATCTGCTATGCTTTGGTTATTGGTTTGGCCCGAATTTATACTGAGTAATTGTCTTTTATCCTCTGTTTTTGCATTATTACGTTGGCCGTGGCGCTTTTCGAATATGCGCCTAGGGGTGAAATATCACGGGTTCTTCTGTCGTTTCATAGTGAGCCAGTTGTTTACAGCTTTTTCGCGATTTTCTGTTATTTGCTCGACTGTCGGTGCATCCGTGTCTTCCTCGATTCTTGCGTCGCTCACGTATCTTCCTTCGCATTCTCGTTGTTTATTAAACGCCTTAATCGAGCTAATCTTTCCGCTTTCGATCCGTATCTGTCTAGCAGTAATTTATCTAGCGTTAAATCTAACTCGTCATCGTTTACCGCGTTTTACCAAATTTTAGATATTATATTGATTGTTGTTATCATGGACAAGTAACTATGTATACTTCTATAGGATTTACTAATGTAAATACTACTGGTTAATAAATAAAAAAACGACAAATTATAATTTATTCTAACAGAATAAAACCCGCTGCCAATTCATTGGCACGTAGCTTCCTAAAACTTAATTTACTGATTCCTTTAATTAATTTTTAATTCCAATATTTAAAATTTAATACTTTATTTTTTACGGTGAGACTATGTTAAATGGTTTGTGACTTTTTATTTTTACTTTTTCTATTTTTTATCATTACAAAGTAATTATTATTATACAATTTTATATTTTACAATGAGTTTAATGAGGGGTTAAAATTTTAAGTCGATAAATCAAATATTCTGAGTAACACGATTCGAAATTTTTTAAAAAAAATTTTTAACCTCAAATATGTGTGGTCGTAATGGACCGATTTTTTTGGGCAACGAACTCGATCTGACGATATATAAAAGCTACATCTGTGCTAAATTTTAGGATGTTTCGATGATTTTTACTCTCGTTATCGCCCGACAACGTAAACGAATTTTTTTTTCTAAAATAATAAAAAAACAAATAAATATAATCTCTTAAAATTATAACCAAATATAGTATTCAATGAGTGTAATAAGTGGTAAAAATTTCAAGTCGATAAATCAAGTATTCTCTGAGAAAATGCGATTCGAAATTTTTTTTTAAAAATTTTTAATCTCAAACATCTTTTTTTGTAATGGACCGATTTTTTTGGGCAACGAACTCGATCTGAAGATATATAAAAGCTACATCTGTGCCACTTTTCAGGACGATTGAATAATTTTTACTCTTCTTACCGTGCGACAACGAAAACGCAATTTTTTTCTAAAAAACAAATAAAGATAATCTCTTGAAATTTTAACCAAATATAGTCTTCAATGAGTACAAAAGTGGTTAAAATTTCAAGTCGATAAATAAAATATTTTTGGAGAAATTAATTTATGAAATATAAAAACGTTTTCCTTAATAACAAATGACAGAGTGAAGATAATTTAAATATTATAAAAAGAAAAAATAGGTAATTTTAATATTTTTCAAGAAAAGTTCATTATATTATGTAATAATGGCTGTAAGATATAAAAAACGACGAAAATCGGCCCTTGCACTGGCTGAGATTATTTTAAGGCATTAGCTAATCTGTTATAAATAATATCTTCTAATTTCATAATTTTCATATAATTGTCAGATTTCAATATTTTTGTAACAAAAGCATCACAAAATTTTTCCTTGGTAAAAAAAACATAAAGGACCCCGCACACAATGTATGGGAAAAAAATCATCCGATCAAATATAACGAAACTTTGGAAAAAAATAGATCTTGAGGTCCTGAAGAAATCTATCTTATTCCAAAGTTTCGTTCAATTTGACCAGATGATTTTTTCCTTTACATTGTGTGCGGGGTCCTCTATTATAATCAATTACAATTCATTAAAAATTGTTATAAACACATTTTGTATTATATAAAAGGATTTTATTAATCATAGTAGTGGAAATTATCAAATAAAACATAATATTTCAAGTGCTCACACATTGAATTTCAAACAAATAAAATTCTAAAACTATTCACATACAATACATCGTGTTAATTTTGTGAAAACTGTATAAATGCAAAAACATTAACTTAAAATTTAATACTATTATATGTAATAACCAGCTAATTGATTAGATTCCTAATAAAATTATCCATTTTAAAATTTTCATACTACAGATCGTATTTTAGTTTCCATTTAATGAAACATTTTTCAATGTATGTACATACCTGATTTTTACGAATTTTTCATTCTTTGGTTATAAATATACGCACGCACGCACGCACCCACGCACGCACGCACGCACGTACGCACGCACGCACACACACATATTTCATATATTCCCTTACAATATTGTTTCTTTTTCAAGTTCCATTGTAATGCATAATTATAAATACATTTTTTCATTAAAATACTTTTCACAATTTAAAAATACGTATAATGTAGGATACAATTCCCATAACTTAATGTAATGTAATACTAGAAATACTTTTTTATGCTATTTCAAATAAATTACTTATTAAGGATAAAATTTTCTATAGGTGAAAACATGTTGTGATCAAAAATCTTTACAAAATCAGGAAAATAAGTTTTTTTAATTTTATTATGAGTTAAAGCTACTATATATTGCAAAGTTTTTCTTAAATGTTGTTAATTTTATTAATAAGAAAATTCTTGCTTTTAGATCAAATTTTTTAAAGTTTTCAATAAATATTAAAAAGTTATAAACTTAAAAATAGGTATGACAGAAAAGTTGAATAAATAAATTAAATAAATAGCTTATGAGAGTTTCAAACTCAATTAAGAGATTCAAATTAATGCCTTAATGCAATTACTGACTGAATAGTAAAAAAACTTTATATAATTTCTTTTATATGCATAATTACGTAAAATAAAAATATCACTACTCTGAAGATTGTAATTATCTATCGCTGTAAAAAATTTTACCCAAACGTTTGAAATTTTCTTTGCGTAAAGTTTGAAAAGAATTCATAAGTTTAAGTCTCTGCTGTTTTACAATTTTAAACTTTTCAGAAAGAAGATTAGAAATATTTGGCTAAAATTTTATCTAGCGATAGAATTTTTCAAGATTTTGGTTGGTAAAGGCGCTTATGCTAGAGTGTGAATCATAATTTTGTATCTCGAGTCTAATGGCCAATTGTCTAGTTTAAATAAATGGACACCATTTATTTTTAACCGACGTTTCGGACACTTTTTTCGTGTCCCTCTTCAGGTGCTATTACAGCTTGACGTAATAGCACCTGAAGAGGGACACGAAAAAAGTGTCCGAAACGTCGGTTAAAAATAAATGGTGTCCATTTATTTAAACCTTTCCTGGTAGACAATTGGCCATTAGACTCAAGATACAAAATGTTTCAAGATGTATATAAAGTAGTATTCTTAATCCAGTGTGTGGTTAATCGTATTCACGGTTGTACTCCCCATTGCAGTAATTAAAGAAATAATTCAGTCAATTCTGACATCACTTGACTAATCGCTACGCGATAATAAAGCCTGAAGAGGTCGACAAACCCGTCGACGAAATGTCGCATTGGACTACACAACACCTTTGTAGTTTTGAATTTTTACGCTTGCTCCCAACGGATCTTGTCAGAATTGACTGAATTATTTCTTTAAAGTAGTATTCTCTTTATTTTATGTAATTATGTGTATAAAAAAATTATATTAAGTTTCTCGTTATACCATCAGTAATTTTCTAGGTGCAAAATTTGAATCTTTAAATCTAGTTTGGCACCTCCTTAACATATATGTAAAAATAGAAAAAAGATTGCTAGACAAAGACTACATATTAATGCAATCGAAAAAAATGGTATACTAAACAAGAAAAATAAAACATCAGATAAGACGTGATATTCGACGTAAATTTCTTTTGCATTGTTTAGTGCCAACAATTAGTTGATGCTGTCTATTTCTCTTTGTTGGTGTTGCAAGAAGTGTCATTTTACATGGTTCACCAGCATGTAATTTTGATGAACACGGTATACAGAATTCGCCCATTGCACAGCCTTGACGTGAACAAGTGCCAATATTGCGTTCATGTTTAACACGACACGCAAACTTGCATTGTGGACATGGCACTAACTGGTCACAAGGTGCTAGACTTCGACCAGCCTGAAACAAACAAAACAATAATATTGCTTAATTTAAGTTAATTTAAGGAGATAGTGGAATAGTTAAATTAATTTTTTAAAGTGGATGTAGTTTTTACGGTCACTCTGTCAAATTTAGTAGAAGGTCTAAAATAAAAATCCACTAAAAAAAATTATGTTGCGATGACCTTCCCCTGCTAAAAATACCGATGAAAGCCGATTAATTTATAAAAATCCATATCAGAAATAATTAGAACCGATTTAATATGATACAAAATGAATTAGTTTCAATCGGTTACAATGTGGAATTGTGTAAATTAATTAATTTTAGTCCGTTCGAATCGGCCATTTCTAGCAGGGTTTAAGGGGATGTGAGTACCGACGTTATTTTTCAAACGAGTACATCTTATGAAAATACCAATAGAATCATCCAAAAAAAAATTGTGAGTATAGTATTTACATGTACGGAGCGCTTGACAAACGTGTTTTTCCAAAAAAATGATAAGAATTTATTGAATTAAATAAAAACCGTACTGTCGGTAAGTAGGAATTTGCATTTGACCTACTTTTCAAACGAGCATAGCTAACGAAAATGCTAATAAAATCACTCAAAAAAATTGAATGTTGATTAAAAAAATATTGAAATTAGGGTTTCACATCACCTTAAACGTTTTATTACAACTCTTCTTCAGGTCTATTACATATAAAGGTTTTAAAAAACACAATTTAATAATCTGCAATACTACACAAATTTTAAAAATCAATTATAAAAAAAAAAAAAAACACTTACGGTGTCTCAAGCGATTTCTTATAAAATAGCAGATAAATCTTACATTTCGTCAGCTAAGAGGAATAAGGTACCAACTCGGGCGAGCGCGTAAGAAGGTACCAACTCGGGCGTGATCGTAAGAAGGTACAAACTCGCGCGGTTGGCTTTTAAATTTTTTAGCTGACTGTACTAATATCATTTAGTGCAAAGCTGAGGGTATATCCAGGGGTTTTTTGACCCGCTGAACTCGCTTTTTATATCTATTTCAGTGTAGGTCTGCACGCGCATGCCCACAAGACGATTTTCGCGCAAATCAAAGCTTTTATCGCGGATGTGAGTCTACCTAGAGAGTTTTTCGATCCGCTAAGCTCGTTTTCGAGGTCTATTCAAATGTATAATTGCACCTAAATGCTCATGAGCCGATTTTTGCGCAAATCAAAACTTTCATCGCAGATCTGAGGCTATTAGGGGGTTCTTCGATTATGTGATTTTTTACTATGCTGACTGTAAAAAATAGTTATATAACAGTATTGTTATAGTTGTCTAAAATAGCAGTATTGAATAATTATTGATATATCTTTGCCTACTTTTAAAATTTATTTATCTTGAATACACCTGCACGGTGAAAAATTTTTGCATAAAAATTACTATAATCTCTACTAATGCAGATACAAACTTGGCATATTATAGAGATTATTTAGTATATTTTCATCAATTATTAGTGACTTATATTAAAACTTGACAAAAGATATAACTATTTTTGACAGTCAGCATAGTAAAATATCACGCGATAGACAGCTGATGAAGGTGTTGCATATGTAAACGAGACGAAACTTCATATTAAACAGTGTGGCGTGGCATAGTGGTAAAACTGCAGCTTATGGACAGCGGGCCGGGGATTCCTAGTTGCCTCGACTTTTTTTTTCGGTTAAAAAATTATTCGATTTCATAGTGGAAATTAAATGTATGAGCATAATTAACAAGAAAATAAATGTGTCGATAATGTAGGGAGCAAAAAAAAATTTTTATCATGAATTTCTTTTACTAACTAGTACAGTAAAAAAACCGCTGCCAATTAATTGGCACGTAGCTTCCTCAAACTTAATTTACTAATTCTTTTAATTAATTTTTAATTCCAATATTTAAAATTTAATACTTTATTTTGTACGGTGAAACTATGTTAAATGGTTTGTGACTTTTTATTTTTACTCTTTCTATTTTTTATCATTAAAAAGCAATTATTATTATACAATTTTATATTTTACAAAAAAAAATTCATTGCCCACAAAAAACACAAAAAAATGATCATCACGACCAGATATCCGATATTAAAAATTTTTTTTAATGTGGTTGGTAAAGGCGCTTATGGTAGAGTGTGAATCATAATTTTGTATCTTGAATCTAATGGCCAATTGTCTACCAGGAAAGGTTTAAATAAATGGACACCATTTATTTTTAACCGACGTTTCGGACACTTTTTTCGTGTCCCTCTTCAGGTGCTCTACATTTAACAAAAACCATTTACATAATAAATATATACAGTATGTTGAACTTACAAATTTTACACGACAAAACGTAGTTTTTACAATCAATTCCAATTCAAAATAATTACATATTTATTAAAAACTAATCACTAAATATTAATAAATCACAATTCGTAACTCTAAACAAATTATGTATAACAAGGTACACTTACATTACGTCAAGATGTAATAATAACGGGAGACTGTCCGTTTCGTCAATGCTTTAAATTTCGGCAAACGGTCTATATATACTAATCGACTGTAATTGTGTGTGTATATTTTGTGTGTATAAAAGTATATAAAACGATGTGAGACAGGTGGGGATAGCGTTGAACGATTCGGAGCCGAGGCGAGGCATCAGGGGAGCACGTCATAGTGTAAGTCATCCTAATGACACGGTACTCAAAACATATACGAATATTGTGGTGGATATTATATGCTCACCCAACGTGATTTCCTAATATACCCGTTCGACTTTACAAAGTTTTAATACATAGTAAGAGTTATATTAAGCTAAATTTCGCAGTTATTAATTAATATATTATATTCTTTCGCTAGTTTATTGATTCCAAATTGTTTGTTTATATAATCTTTTTGTTGATGAATGAAGAATGCTTCTGAAAAAAGTCTTTTTCCGTTATTTATTTCTGTATCTAAGATTTTAATATTGTCAAAATCTATTGTATGATTGTTATTTTCAGTGTGCGCAAATAAGGAAGATTTATCATCTTTATCAAGATATTTTTTTCTATGCTCTTTTATTCGTACATTTAATCGTCTACCTGTTTGTCCCACATACGTTGCTTCGCAATTTTTACAATTGATTTTATACACCACATTGTTTTTAACGTATTTTTCTTCTTTATCTTTTCCTAATACTATTACATTATTTAGTTTATTTATGGTACTAAACATAACATTAATATTAAGTTTTTTAAAAAAATTTTTTGTAAAACATTCTAACTCATTAACAAACGGTAAACAAATAATCCCATCGTAGGTTTTTTGTTGTTTGGAGCTATTATCTGAACTTTGTAGCATTTTTAAGCGTTTCTTTATGTGAAAATCAACTAAATTATGTGGATAATTATTGTTTTTTAAAACATATTTGATAAATTCTGCATTTTCTTTGTGAAATCTATTGTGCGATAATTTTATTGCTCTATCAAGGAGACAGTATATGATAGCTATTTTGTTACTTGTCGGGTGATGCGAATTGAAATTGAAATATTTTTCTGAAAAGGTAGGTTTTCGATACCAATTAGTTATTATATTACTTTCATCGTTTATTATAATTTTTATATCCAAAAAACTAATGCTATTATTTTCAGAATGTTCAACAGTGAATTGTAAGTTTGTGTCATAAGAGTTGAAAATTTGTAACGTATCGCGTATATTATTTTTCGGTATACAAAGAACAATATCATCCACATAACGGTAATAAAATAGCGGCTTTTCTTGAAGTTTATTGATACATGAGTTTTTTAAATCTTCCATAACTATGTTAGATAATATAGGGCTTAACAGATTTCCCATAGCGGATCCGAATGTTTGTCTATAAAAATATCCATTAAATTGAAAATAATTATTGTTTAGGATGAGTTTAATTACTTTAAGAAATTCGCTACAGGTCATATTTATTCTATTGTGTATTTGATGCCACCTTCTTTCTATCGCTTCATATACTAGGTATTCAGGGACATTTGTAAAAAGGCTTACGACATTAAAACTCACTATTTCATAATTATATGGTATTTTGATATATTCAAGTTTTTCTTTTGGCTTTAAACTATTATCTATATGTGATGACGGGGTTTTTATAGTACATTTCGACACGGGCGGGGAAGTCGATTATTTCTCGCTTCGCTCGTGCAAAAAGTCACACCAGCTAAATAATCGACTTACGCACTAGTTTCGAATGGTATTTTATACCACGAGCGCCGAAAAATCATATCAAAGTTGTGATTTTGAGGTTAGAGTGGTATAAAATTATTTTGTAGGAATTGAGCAAAAAACTTTGAAACGTAGTAAGTAGGAGAGTTCACTGTGGATATTATGAGTCTGACTGGAAAACCTGCTTTATGTATTTTAATAAGACCATACGCTTTTGATAACTGAATTTTTGAAGGACCGGGAGTAGTTGTTTTTTAGTACCACTAAAATCCATTTTATTGAGCCATTTCACTATATCATTTGTTTTCCTTTCTAGGCTTGATAAAGGGTTTGATATTATTTTTTCATAATATTTTTGATCGTTAAATAGCATATCGGTTTTTTCTACGTAACATGATTTTTTAATTATCACTGTAGCATTCCCTTTATCAGCTCTAGTTATTAGAATGTCTGAGTTCTGTTTTAGAAATTTTCTTGTTTTTTTAAGATCTATTTTTAATTTTTTATTTTCGTATGAATTATTTGCTAGTTCTCTATTGTATGAATTTTTTATGGTGTTGAGGAAAGAGCTTCTTATTTTAGGAATATCAGCTTTATTCTTGTGTTTTTTAATAAAAGTTTCAAAATTCTTAATATATTGCAGTAGTAATTTGTTGTTGAATGTTTCATTAAAATTGAATTTCTCTCCAAGTTTTAATATATCAGTAACGTACGTTGGAAGTTCAATGCCCGAAACATTCACACACCAACTATCGACAGTTTTCGCCGGTTCGATAACCTGTGTGTTATTGCCTCGGACGTTAACCTCCGACACATCTTCCTTATATAAATGTTAAAAATAAATGGTGTCCATTTATTTAAACCTTTCCTGGTAGACAATTGACCATTGGATTCAAGATACAAAATTATGATTCACACTCTACCATAAGCGCCTTTACCAACCAAATTCTATACAACGTTTGGCCGAAATTACACGTTGTTAAAGAAACACCATCGACCACCATGGAGTTTTCATCGAATCCGGAACAACGAATGGAGATTCGCTTACGTATGTTGAACCAACACATGACACACAAAGAACTATTAAAAAATTTGTTAAAATACCGTAAAGATATTAATGTGAATTTAACTCTACATTTGATTTTCAAAATTTTCGGTTTCAAAGTGAAAAAACAATTCCAGTATTTAACAAAAATGTTATATAAGGAAAAACAAGCAAGAGAACAATGTAAATTTTTAATTAAATGTAGATTTTTTAATATTGTTCCAAAACATTTACAATGCATTACAAAGAATCTAAAAGATAACTACATGTTCTAAAAAAAAATGCGTAACTATACAAAACAAGTTGACGGAAAAAATCATGATTCAAGTTCTAAACATAGAAATTATAGATTTACACACAAAAATTGCATGGTTAAACAGAGAAATTATAAAAAGTAAAAAATCATTAGAGACGAATGTAGAAAATAACACTATTGAATTGTTTGCTGACTTTTATGCTACTAAACTTAACTTTATTATTGTTAAAGTAAAAGAAAAACTACAACGTAAACTCAAAACGATGTATTTCAGAAAATATAAGAAAGAAATTGAAAAAGTAGATATAAGGAAGATGTGTCGGAGGTTAACGTCCGAGGCAATAACACACAGGTTATCGAACCGGCGAAAACTGTCGATAGTTGGTGTGTGAATGCTTCGGGCATTGAACTTCCAACATACGTTACTGATATATTAAAACTTGGAGAGAAATTCAATTTTAATGAAATATTCAACAACAAATTACTACTGCAATATATTAAGAATTTTGAAACTTTTATTAAAAAACACAAGAATAAAGCTGATATTCCTAAAATAAGAAGCTCTTTCCTCAACACCATAAAAAATTCATACAATAGAGAACTAGCAAATAATTCATACGAAAATAAAAAATTAAAAATAGATCTTAAAAAAACAAGAAAATTTCTAAAACAGAACTCAGACATTCTAATAACTAGAGCTGATAAAGGGAATGCTACAGTGATAATTAAAAAATCATGTTACGTAGAAAAAACCGATATGCTATTTAACGATGAAAAATATTATGAAAAAATAAAATCAAACCCTTTATCAAGCCCAGAAAGGAAAACAAATGATATAGTGAAATGGCTCAATAAAATGGATTTTAGTGGTACTAAAAAACAACTACTCCCGGTCCTTCAAAAATTCAGTATATCAAAAGCGTATGGTCTTATTAAAATACATAAAGCAGGTTTTCCAGTCAGACCCATAATATCCACAGTGAACTCTCCTACTTACTACGTTTCAAAGTTTTTTGCTCAATTCCTACAAAATAATTTAAAAACCCCGTCATCACATATAGATAATAGTTTAAAGCCAAAAGAAAAACTTGAAAATATCATAATACCATATAATTATGAAATAGTGAGTTTTAATGTCGTAAGCCTTTTTACAAATGTTCCTGAATACCTAGTATACGAAGCGATAGAAAGAAGGTGGCATCAAATACACAATAGAATAAATATGACCTGTAGCGAATTTCTTAAAGTAATTAAATTCATCCTAAACAATAATTATTTTCAATTTAATGGATATTTTTATAGACAAACATTCGGATCCGCTATGGGAAATCCGTTAAGCCCTATATTATCTAACATAGTTATGGAAGATTTAGAAAACTCATGTATCAATAAACTTCAAGAAAAGCCGCTATTTTATTACCGTTACGTGGATGATATTGTTCTTTGTATACCGAAAAATAATATACGCAATACGTTACAAATTTTCAACTCTTATGACACAAAGTTACAATTCACTGTTGAACATTCTGAAAATAATAGCATTAGTTTTTTGGACATAAAAATTATAATAAACGATGAAAGTAATATAATAACTAATTGGTATCGAAAACCTACCTTTTCAGGAAAATATTTCAATTTCAATTCGCATCACCCGACAAGTAACAAAATAGCTATCATATACTGTCTCCTTGATAGAGCAATAAAATTATCGCACAATAGATTTCACAAAGAAAATGCAGAATTTATCAAATATGTTTTAAAAAACAATAATTATCCACATAATTTAGTTGATTTTCACATAAAGAAACGCTTAAAAATGCTACAAAGTTCAGATATCAGCTCCAAACAACAAAAAACCTACGATGGGATTATTTGTTTACCGTTTGTTAATGAGTTAGAATGTTTTACGAAAAATTTTTTTTAAAAAACTTAATATTAATGTTGTGTTTAGTACCATAAATAAACTAAATAATGTAATAGTATTAGGAAAAGATAAAGAAGAAAAATACAATAAAAACAATGTGGTGTATAAAATCAATTGTAAAAATTGCGAAGCAACGTATGTGGGACAAACAGGTAGACGATTAAATGTACGAATAAAAGAGCATAGAAAAAAATATCTTGATAAAGATGATAAATCTTCCTTATTTGCGCACACTGAAAATAACAATCATACAATAGATTTTAACAATATTAAAATCTTAGATACAGAAATAAATAACGGAAAAAGTAGATACAGAAATAAATAACGGAATAACTTTTTTTCAGAAGCATTCTTCATTCATCAACAAAAAGATTATATAAACAAACAATTTGAAATCAATAAACTAGCGAAAGAATATAATATATTAATTAATAACTGCGAAATTTAGCTTAATATAACTCTTACTATGTAATAAAACTTTGTAAAGTCGAACGGGTATATTAGGAGAGCACGTTGGGTGAGCATATAATATCCACCACAATATTCGTGTATGTTTTGAGTGCCGTGTCATTAGGATGACTTACACTATGACATGCTCCCCTGATGCCTCGCCTCGGCTCCGAATCGTTCAACGCTATCCCCACCTGTCTCACATCGTTTTATATACTTTTATACACACAAAATATACACACACAATTACAGTAGATTAGTATATATAGACCGTTTGCCGAAATTTAAAGCATTGACGAAACGGACAGTCTCCCGTTATTATTACATCTTGACGTAATGTAAGTGTACCTTATAAACATAATTTGTTTAGAGTTGCGAATTATGATTTATTAATATTTAAGTGATTAGTTTTTAATAAATATGTAATTATTTTGAATTGGAATTGATTGTAAAAACTACGTTTTATTGTGTAAAATTTGTAAGTTCAACATACTGTATATATTTATTATGTAAATGGTTTTTGTTAAATATAGAGCATCTGAAGAGGGACACGAAAAAAGTGTCCGAAACGTCGGTTAAAAATAAATGGTGTCCATTTATTTAAACCTTTCCTGGTAGACAATTGGCCATTAGATTCAAGATACAAAATTTTTTTTAATGTGTTTAATACTAATATCTCAGAGAATATTCGATCAATTTGAAATTTTAACCAATTATTACAATTATTTATTACAATATTTAGTTAAATTTTCAAGAGATTATCTTTATTTCTTTTGATAAAAAAGTTATTTAACAAGTACAAAAACTCAAAATCTACCTTTTTATAAAATAATTTTTTTCACAAAAACAATTGAAAATTCGTTGTTCTTTACTGTCCGTTCAATAGTTTGACTTTATACAAAAACCGCAGTCAATTCATTGGCACCTGGCTTCCTCAAAATTAATTTATTGATTTATTTAATTAATTTTTAAAGCAAAATTTGAAAATTTGGGATTACCGAATACAGTGTTATGGATAGAAGCTCCTAGAGCTTAAGCACGCGGCCAAAGGCGAGCTGCACATCAGCAGCTCGCAGGACATCGAACCTCGAATTATAGCTGATGCGAGTCAGCAGCGCAAGAAGTAGAAGCTCTCAGAACTCAGGTGCGTGGACGGGAACGAACGGCATGTCAGCAAATCGTAGGACGACGAACTTCAAACTGTCTGTGCAAGTCAGCAGCACGTCGGACTCAAGAACGAGATGACGAAATCCGGGCGCATCTAGCACAGCATCGAGAAGCTGACACGATGGCTCGATTGACAATCGAAAGGTTAGCGATCGACTCCCACCCACGGACACTTCGATGCCTATATAAATACAGTCAGACAGACAGACGAAAGAACAGTAAGAGAGAAGAAGAGCAGCCAGGAACGAGTAAAGAAGGACGATCGAGGAAGCTCTGCGCCACCGACCCACGAGAGGACGATTACGAGTCAACCGCGTCGCGATAGTAAAAACGTTAGACACCATCTCTCTGATTAATCCATAAATAAAGTACAAGTATAATTATAACCGCTATTAGTATTTCATTGCATCGTTTTAAGTGTGAACTTGGAGCGACCCGAGAACCTGAACCTATACACACAACTTCGAATAGGTCTCACACGTAACAACAGATAAAGTTTCATGTCACACTAATGCAACAATTCAATTACTTTTACATTGTTCAACTTAAAAAAATAATATTAATAATGATGTAACAGGAGATTGCTTAAAAACTATAATGGAACAATACACAAATAAAAATAAATAGATATATTTAATTTTAGAAAATTTATAGACGAAAAATATTCTGAAAAACGTCAACAAGATGTACCTGAATTTATGATGGATATATGTTTCAAATCTCCTGTATTAAAATATACAATAGAACACAAACTGATCGTGCAAACAAAATGTAAAAATTGCAATTATTTCCATGAACAATCAAATAATGATAATGTGATTATATTATATTTACCTACACTTAAAAATTAAAATATAAACATTGTAACTTACAACAATAATTAACTATAATTTTAATAAATTTACAGACATAGAAGGAAAATGCAAATGTAATTTGCAGCAACAAAATACAATACAACCACAAAATAATACAATTTTAATTCTACAATTGTCCTTATTTATAAGAAATGATTCATATGAATTAAAAAAAAAATTATAATATTGAAATTATACCACAAATAAATATAACAATAGGCAATAAAAATTATAAAATTGTAAGTTCATTTCTTCATCATGGTAATACATTTAATAACGGACATTATACTAATATATTAATGAAGAATGATAAATATATTTAAATAAATGATACAATAATCAACGATTTTAAATGGATAAATAATGTTACAGAATTTTATATTATATTTTTAGAAGAAATAGATAATACGTGGGCGGTTCAATAAGTCCGTGACTTTGAAATGAAAAACACTATTTATAACAAAAATTCCAATTTATTTTTCAACACAGTCCCCTTTTAACCGTAAACATTTATTACAGCGGTACTCGAGCATTTATGCCCTCTAAAAAGTAATTTTTATCAAACTCCTCAAAATACTCATTTGTCGCAGCAATGATCTCTTCGTTCGACGAAAATCTTTTACCTCTAAGCCAAGCTTTCATGTTAGGAAACAAAAAATAATCGAAAGAGGACAAATCTGGAGAATAAGGTGGATGAGGAAGTATTTCGTAGCGTAAACTAAATAATTTGGCCGTTGCAATGGCACTCGTGTGAGCTAGTGCATTGTCGTGGTCGAAAAGCACTTTTTTTTCGCCAGATGGGGCCGCTTTTCCTTCAGTATGGTATCAAAGCGATCTAATAATGTGGTATAATACTCTCCTGTAATAGTTTTTCCCTTCTGGAGGTAATCGATTAATATTACATTTACCACACGAGTCCCAAAAAATTGTGGCCATGACCTTACCGGCTTATGGAACCGTATTCGCTTTTTTCGGCGCAGATTCCCCAGGCCCAGTCTACATTTTCGACTGATTTTTTGTTTCTGGCGTATAATAATGAATCCGCGTTTCATCAACAGTTACATAACGTTGCAAAAATTCCTTTGAATTACGTTGAAATATGCCCAAACATTGCTCAGACGCAACCACACGAGCCCGCTTGTGATCAGCTGTGAGCAAACGCGGCCCCCATCTTGCAGACAGCTTCCTCATGCCCAAAAATTCATGTAAAATGTACCATGCGCGCTCTACTGAAATGTTTACAGCCTCACTAATCTCACGCACTTTCAATCGACGATCATTGAGTACAATGTCGTGGATTTTATCGATCATTTCTTGAGAAGTCACCTCTTTTGGACGGCCAGGACGCTCAGCGTCGCTTGTGTAATACGCCCGCAACGAAATTCAGTGAACCACTTATGAACCATGCCATGCGATGGAGCAGACCCCTTATAATATTTTGCGAGCTTTTCTTCAGTTTCTTTGATTGATTTTTCTCGTAGACAATAATGTTTAATAAACACGCGAAACTCGCTTTTTTCCATCGTTTTATTTTAACAATAAAACACTAAATTCAAATGACTGTAAAAAATTTTCTAACCAACGTACTGACTTGAAACTTTGTATACGCACTGATATTAGATGGTATTCTCTTAGAGTAGCAACATATTTACGATAACAGCACCATCTTTCTAGAAGTCACGGACTTATTGAACACCCCACGTAATTTATTTATTTATTTATTTATTTATTTATTAAACCAGAACAAAATTACATAGAGTAAAGTCCTCAGAGATAGATATTAACTACCTGTACGAGGGCTGGTACATGAATACTTAAGACTATACTTATACACTAAAGCTTATATACTAAGTATTAAATATTTAAACCTTAAACATTTAATATTGTCAATAGAATTCTCAAAACTTAACGCAAGTAAAACAATATGTATACATTTGTTTATTATATATATTTTTTAGTTTATTTTTTAGTTCATGTTTCCTATTAACACTTTTGCAATAGAGCTTTTTTAAAATTTTCAATCTCACTGCCAAAGTTTGTATCACTTAAATTAAAAGTTTGTTGATCCCTCTTGCGTATTTTTGGTAGGCGAACTGAGGCTGAGGTCTTGTTGTGAGTAGAATCTAGATCTTGTTGTTATCGATGTAAGTGAAGACGAACTTCCAAGCCTGGGTTTTGCCAGTATTAATTCAGTTCCGCCCACCTGAGTTTGTAATGTAGTTGGTGATTTAGTTAACTCTTGCGTCCGTTTCTTGAAGTTATCTACCTTGCCGAGGTATCTCGGTAAGTCAAGTTTTATTATATATTCAGTAGTGTTCATAGCCTTGTTTACCTTAGCATTCAAAATTTTGCATTCTTGTCTGTCAGTGGTAACATGATCAGTATTATAGTCGTTTCCAAAAGTCTTATTTGAGAAGCTACAGTTGACGCAGCACTGTTTCTCTGATGTGCACTTTTCTGTTAGATGCGTTCCTGCACATTTTAAACAGGTTGGGCTGTTCTTACACCTTTGGCCATTATGACCCAATCTACCACACTTATAACATGGTTTCACATTTATTATATCGTAAACTTTGCAATTCTGATAACCAACGAATAATCTGTCTTTATTTTCTTTAATATGTTTGTGCATTTCACCCGTTATTTGCATGATAACCGTTACTTTACTGCTTTTGTCATTGCCAGCTACATGTAATACGTTACCCTTTGTATCTAAATTTGAAAAATTTCTTTGGTTTATGTCATTTTCGATTGCTTTTATATCAGACTTGAATTCATTTTCGATGCCAGTTATTCTTATGACAGGCTTACTAAGCTGTTCTTCTTCGACCTTGTAGAGGTGGTTGAGCTTGGCGTCTAGTAATTTTTTTGCTGTCTTGGCACTTTCCTCGTTCATGCATGTTATTGAAATTACATCTTTACTTTTCATATCAATTTTTTTCGTTTGGATTGATTTTTCTTTAAGTAGATAGTAGAATACTTTTTCCTTTATCACCGATTTCTCTTCTTTGTCTTTTCTTGTCACTACAATTTTCGGCACTTTTTTGGATTGTGGTATGTGTATCTTTTTTGACATTATATCTGCATATGTTTCCTTGTATTTACTCGGTCGTTCTTTTTCTTTCGTTACAATTTCGTTTAAAAGCAGATTTTTATGTTTCAATTCAGTATTTAGTTCCCTAAGCAGCTGGTTTTCTGTTATTAGTGCACTTACTTTATCACTGTCCTTGTCTTCGCATGTAGTCTCATCTAGCTCATCAACTTGCATTCTGTTTTCTTGAAGGAGGCCTTCATAGTTGATTTTAAGTTTACTGTACTCTGATTCTATTTTCCTATAGTTTTTACTAAGATTCTCAATCGCTTTAGTTTTGGTTTGCAGATCTTCTTGCAGTTTTAGTAACACAGCACGTGTGGGATCTTGATTTGAGGTTATGTTCAAATCGTGTTCATCACAAACAACTAACACACTGTTTATGTATCTTACATTTCTTTTTCTATTAAAGTCACTTTTATGAAAAACATTGCAACACCATATACGAGGGTCATTTGACAAGTACCTAGCCTCACCGCCAGATGGTGCCACTATCGCACCAGAAATACACTACAGTGCAGTATCTTCCTGTAAACGGTTACAGACGAAATTTCAGCCGGATCGGAGTTGTAGTTTATTTTTGAGAGCGTGTGAAAGCAAATGTGTCCGTTGATTTTTTAAAAAATGGAGAAAGAACAATATCGGTCGGTGATTCGATTCTTGTTTTTGGAAGGGAAATCGCGCAGTGAAATTAAAGAACGCTTGGATGCAGTGTATGGGGATGCTTCTCCTTCGGTGGCGACCGTTAAATTTTGGTATAACGAGTTTCAACGTGGTCGTACGTCGGTTTTTGATGATCCACGCCCAGGTGCTCCGAAAACAGCCACTACGGAGGAGAACGTGACAAAAATACACGATATCGTTTTGTCAGACCGCCGATTAAAGGTGCACGAGATAGCTGCGATAGTAGGCATCTCAGAAGAACGCGTGTGGCATATCCTACATGAGATTTTAGGCATGAGGAAGCTGTCAGCAATGTGGGTGCCGCGTTTGCTGATTGCAGATAACAAGCGCATCCGTGTGACCAGTTCAGAGCAGTGTTTGGAGCTGTTTAATCGCAATCCAAAAGAGTTTTTGCGTCGTTACGTGACCGTCGACGAAACATGGATTCACTACTACACTCCAGAGACCAAGGAGCAGTCAAAACAGTGGACCTTACCCGGTGAACCTGCTCCGAAGAAGGCGAAGACGGTCCCGTCGGCCGGAAAGGTGATGGCCACTGTTTTCTGGGATTCTCAAGGTGTGATTTTTATTGACTATCTGGAGAAGGGCAAAACGGTCACAGGACAGTACTACACCGAACTATTGAGCCGATTTGACGCCGTGTTAGAAGAAAAACGGCCCCATTTGTCTAAAAAGAAAGTGCTTTTCCACCACGATAATGCACCGGCTCACACTTCTGCACTCGCCACGGTTAAATTGGTCGAATTACGCTACGAACTGCTGCCCCATCCACCGTATTCTCCAGATTTGGCTCCGTGCGACTTTTTTTTGTTTCCGAACCTAAAAAATTCGCTCGCCGGGAAGAGATTCCACTCCAATAATGAAATAATCGCCGCCACGGAGGCCTATTTTGCAAACCAAGAGAAAACATTTTTTTCAACGGGGTTAAAAAAATTGGAACACCGCTGGACCAAGTGTATTCAACTAAAAGGAGACTACATTGAAAAATAAATTTTATTTTTTGTAAAATTTTGGTGTTTTCATTTGTAGGCTAGGTACTTATCAAATGACCCTCGTACATACTACTGTTTTAACCGCTTGCGTATTGTGACATCGATAGTATATATCGGGAGGGACTGCCTCCGGTGGCAGTCCACTATCCTCCATCTTGGAATGCATAATAATCAAACTTTTTACTTCTAAAATTTGCCCAATATATAATTAGAATAAAATAATCCACACGTAAGAATAATTATTTAAATTACATATAAAAACAAATCGTTCTCAACAAATTGCAATTTTAAAAAACTATTCAAGAAATTTTGAAAATTTTCAATCTTAAATATCTTTGAAAACAATCGATCAATCATGATCAAAATTTTCACACATATTGCCTATCTCAAATGCAAATTCGTCTATAAATTTCAGGATAATCCATCGATCTTTGTTGGTTAGATGTAGCGAATGGTAGGTTGAATTATAGTTGTAAAAATTGAAGCTGATTATCTCCATGCATAAATAACTTGCATAGCGCGTGAAGAAATAACAGTAGCCAAGTGTAACAAATAATTGCTTCTCCTTTGACTGTTAGATAAACTCCTCTCACACCTCAATCTACTCCTGCCCTGCGCCGCTGCATAGAAAAGTCCTTAGACCAGTTGCCAACGACGGTCGATTCTTTTCCCTTTTCCTTGAGGCCAGTCGTCAACGACGGCCAATTTTTCCTTTTCCTTAGACCAGTTGCCAACGACGGTCGATTCTTTTTCTCTTTTCCTTGAGGCCAGTTGTCAATGACGGCCGACTTTTTCTTTTTCCCTCAGACCAGTTGTCATCGACGGTCGATTACTCTTTCCTTTAGACCAGTTGTCACCGACGGTCGACTTCCCTTTTCCTTAGACCAGTTGCCAACGACGGTCGATTTTTTCCCTTTTCCTTAGACCAGTTGCCAACGACGGTCGATTTTTTTCCCCTTTTCCTTGAGGCCAGTTGTCAACGACGGGCGATTTTTCCTTTTCCTTAGACCAGTTGCCAACGACGGTCGATCCTTTTTCTCTTTTCCTTGAGGCCAGTTGTCAACGACGGCCGATTTTCCCTTTTCCTTAGACCAACTGCCATCGGCGGCCAATCTCCTCAGAACTTTCTCAAAAAGAAATCAGTTCACTCCTTAACCAGTCATTCTACAAACACCTCACCATCATATTGGCCTAGGAGAATTGAGAGCGTATCTTGAATCCTAAGACAGCAGGGAGGACGCACGAAATAGTCGAGGTGGACAGAATTTACGCCTACGTAAGTTAACTAAGTTAACTAAAGAGAATAGCGTTGTAATAGAAATATTAATCAAAATGAATAGAATTCAAACAAACCTTTGTATGAGCGGGAGGCAAAGAAAAATATATTTAAGAAAATGGCTGAGCAACAAGGCAGATGCAAAATATTTGACGATCACAGAGTTAAAAACGTAAACTCAGATATACTTATCATAATGGTATAAAACAAAAAAAAAAAAAAAAAAAAAAAAATAAATAAATAAATAAATAAATTTATTAGACTATCTCGCGGATGTTCAATTTCAATTTTTCTAAAAATGGAGCCAGCTGTTGCGAATTCGGGAGAGTTTTACAAATATAACAAGGAGAATCCTTTTATTTAACAATTGAATGCAATCGATTATTTCAAATTTGTTAAACATAATTTGCGAGTGGTAAATTGCGATCGTCAATTCTACACATTATCATTTGACATATTAAAAATCAGACATTTGACTCATACAATAAATTGCGGAGACGCCTTCTCGAAACTTCAGAAATATGAGTACGCAATGCATGGTTCCCCTATACTCGCTGAGCGAAGCGCTAGATTCTATTCCGCAATTCGACGGAAATCCGCACATGACAGTTTTTTTCTGTAAAGTTGTACGGCAAATACTTGATGAATTTCCGTCAGCCGAAAGGCATATTTTTTTGACTTTAACATCAAAATTTTTCGGGCGCGCGGCAGCAAGATTCGGCTGGCCAAGTCTGACGAAATACGACGGTGATGTCGAATGGCTACTACGTGATCTTACGCTGTACCTTGGTTACCCTGAAAAACCAGAACAAATATATTCAGAATTTAAAACTGTGTGGCAGAAGCCAACCGAAAGAGTCATCGACTATGGACGAAGAGTTGAAGCTTTACTGTATCGACTGTTAGATTCACACCAAATTGACCGTATTCCCTTCAAGAATATAGAGATTATTTCCAATTGACGAGTGAGGAAGCAGCTTTGCGTCATTTTTTAGACAGTTTGCACGAAAATTTAGAACACCACGTGCGATTGAAGAATCCGAGAAATTTGAGAGAAGCAATCAATGAAGCTATAACTATCGAGTACAAGATACATACACGCCGCGTTCTAACCGAATCTCGCGCCAACGACCAGACGAACGATCTAAGAGAAACTATATATAAGAACATCGATTCAGAAATCCCTGCATCCAATGAGACTTTTATTCGCAAGGCAGCAGTCAGGGTAGTTCCCGCAAATGAATCTTGTAGTTATAGCCAATTAAATAATTATAAAGAAGAGCAATATCTAAAAAGCAATTATGATGAAAGATTTTGTGAGTATTGCAAAATTCACGGACATTTTCACAGCGAATGTGAGAATCTTAAGTTAGATCTAAAAAGTGGAAAAATAAGTAGGAAAAAATATGAATCGTCAGCAGAAAGTACACCGCCTTCTAGTATGCTACCGGTACAGTCGCTTGCACCAATTGTATACACAGCACTGCCACCTCACTCCAGTACGTCAGAAAATACGTGCAACACTCAACCACGACGTTCAGTTAAAACGGATCAAATTATTGGCGATCTCAAAAGGGTGTTGGTTAATTATAAAAAACACCTTTATTATAAATACCAGTATATTATAGAACATGGCAAAAATGATCAACAAAGCCCGCAATTACAGGGAGATAAAGCCCACTTTAACATGGAACCTAGAGCAAATTCGTTAAAAACAAAAGATAGTTGTGTCAGAGAAAAGATTTTGATTGATGCTAAACATTTAATAACAATAATGATTCCTTCTTACAAAATAACAATTAATTACGCACACAATGAGATGATAGAAGATACTGTTAATTTTGTTTCGATGCTGCCATTGAGCCAGGAAACGTTAGTTAATAATTTCGTAGTTGAACATGACAAGAGCAATAACCTTTGCTATATTACATGTAATAAACCGGTGGCATAATTACGCCTAAAACGGGCGACGTTTTTGATGCGCAAGGAAATAATGGCTACGATAACAGTAAATTAGAGTGTGCCAGTCCGTTAACGTCTTTCTCGAAGAAGGAAAGGAATAAAACGTCAGAAGAATTTAAACTATGGAATCTCAATATACGAGAAGATTTGAACACCGAAAAGATCGAACACATAAATGAGGTTATGAAAAAACGTCAAGCTAATAAACGATTATACATAACACATGCTAATAAAGGGGGCTGTCTCAAAAAGTTAAGAGATCGAAGGGCTGAAAATCAATTAATGTCAAATTCAAAGATCCAATATGTGAAATTAATACCGAAGAGACATATGTTAAAACTGCGTTACGATGATCGCCTAAATATTCCGATTTTTTCAGGATAAAGAAATGGAGTATTTAGTGAAAAAATCTAGATACGAGAAAAATGGTTATAAATATATCCATAATGTTAAATTACCCTTGACAAGTAGATCATTATAAATATAGAGCTTCCGTACTATAAATAAAAATATAAAAAATGGAGTTAAGAAATTTAATATAGAATGGTTTATTTAGAACTAATTTTAATTGCTATAACATTAAAAGTTCCGCATGAAAATATAGAAAAATACAGAAAACGATTTTTTTTATTTTTTCAGCAGCCCCTCAGACGCTGCGCAATATAAAATTATTTTTTCATAATACTAAAGTGACATAGAAGTCAGCCTCTTTAGACATTTTTCGTGATTTTTATTCGATTCATAACATTTGGATACCCGAAGAAAACATATTTTTATGAATTATTTCTTTTATTTTCTTTATTTTTTCGCGGCCCCTCAGGCGCTACACAACATAAAAAATTATTTTCTCGTAATAGCTAAGGTGACATAGAATCACACTATTATTAAAATAACTTTAAAATCGAAGAAATAGGAGTTTCAAGTTGTGTCTTAAAATTCAGTTTCTTGTCACGGAATAAGAACCCAAATAGGGTACCATGAAAATTTAACAAAAAAATTATAAGAAATTTAATAAACACGTACAAAGGGATATGAAATCGCATAAATAGGATATTATATTGAAGGGGTAGTTTAAGCAATTCTATTATTTACTAAATACCATTGCACTCATAATATTTCACGCAAGAAAATCCCGGTGAAAAATCGCTGCTGCCAGTGTGGACGTCATATCGTTGCTACGTCACACAGCGAGATAAGACGCACCACTACAACCATCGGCAGCCGCTCCAGTGTGCCCAGACGAAAGAAGTCGCGTGTCGCCACCTAGTGGAGTAAAATCGCCATTAATCGCCAATTCAAATATAAAATTTATTAAAGATCAACACCTAAATAAATGAGTCTTTTTTAAGTGATTCCAAAGAAAATATTAAATAAATGTCAACAAGTTATAAATTTTATAATTTAATTTATTTATTAAGTTAAAAATTTTTATACAAGTTTATTTAATATAATTATATTTTAAGAATAACTTAGACATCTAATATACTTTAGTTTTCAATAAAAGTGTGATTTCTAGATTCCATAACATGAAGTATTCTCCAGCGAATTTAGTATTTGGTTGATACTTTCTTCATTTTCATTTAACTCTGGATCTTTCAAATAATCATAATTATAAACAACTTTGGCATTGAAATCTTTGATCATAAAATCTGATGGTTCGAAATTTCTACAGCATATTTTATTTGCTAATAGGTGAAGTCGGATACGCATAAGTGAATTCAATAAAACGAAAAGCATTTGGTTCCTAATTTTAGTCTTAATCAAGTTCATTATTGAAAAGCCTCTTTCGACTACGGCATTGCTTGATGGTAAAGTAAGTATTTTAAGCATAAACAAAGCTAAATCTCTGAAAATATACTTATCACCTATGCTTTTATATGCATACAAAGCTGCCCAAAATTCATAGCTGCTGTTGAGGATTCTTTTTTCAAAAATGTTTGTCCAATTGATGTTTAATATTTTATTGTACTGGTTTTCAGCTTTTAACAGTTCTGTATCCGTTAGAAATTCTGTAATAAATGGCAAATTTTTGAAAGAGGCACGTTGAACTTGGTTAAGGCAAATTGATGGTGATACATATTTTAATTTTTTGTAATATTGTAAATTTAATGTTAATCTGGCACACAGTTCCTTGAGCAACTTAATCAGATATTGATGAAATCTTTTCTCAATATCAAACTTAGCCGATGGTGTGATTTTGATATTTTCTGAGAGCAATGCCAAACTATACTCTGTTCCATAATCAAGTTCTTTCACTGCTAAAAAAGCCAAATCATTATTTATATTTCTAATAATAGAATCTATGTTAGTCAAGAAGGAGTTTTTCATTATTTTTCTTGCAATGAATTGAATTAACGACTCTAACAACTCATAAGCCTCAGCTGGATCTATATTAGTTTTTTGGAAGGATAAATTCGCTTCGTTAATCTCATATAAAATGGGTTTTATAAGTAGTAGATATAAATAATTTCCATCATCTTGGTACATTTGAGCCAACTGTCTTGCTGAATAGACTTTTTCACTGTTTACTACTAAAGCAAAATGAACTTTCAACTCAACAAAATTATCTGTAATAATTTTGACAACATTATATTTTGCCAGCCATCGTGTTTTTGACGGTTGAACAAATTTATAAAATACTTTTTGAAAATCATTTTTATTATCTGCATCAACTTGATTCATGGTATCCCATGTTAGCTTATACTCGGCTTTCCTTAGCGTACTTTTGCTGAACCATGAATAGGTGCTCTCTAAAAGAAAATCTATGTGCGCTGGAAACTCCTCAGCTGCTGCTGAAGCGGCATTATTCAGAACGTGGCATACACATCTCATCAATTGCAAATTCGGTATGTCATTTTTCATGAGAGTAAAGAGTGAGTAGTTTTTTCCACACAAATTACTCCCTCCATCTGTTCCTAACGCAATGCATTTGGAAGTGTTTAAGCCAATTTTCTTGCAAAACTCTTTCATAGCTTCGTATAAACTATTAGCATCTGCTCGTACAATCTGTAATAAGCCTAAATAATCCGTGATCTCTTGACATTTAGATCGGCTGAAGTATTTCACAAATATAATTAAGTATTTACAATCAGTAACGTCAGTCGACTCATCAACCATCAGTGAAAATTCGATGTCTTCAATATCTTCAATCAATTCTTTTAAGAAATTTGGCGCTATAACATTAGTTATTAAATTACTGCACTTCGTACGATGCATTTGCATATCTTTTAAAGCTGGAGTAGAATTTGTTAAAACATCATTAAGATGATCCATTGCTCGAATGCTAGTATGACATGCTATAAATACAGCAATACTTAAATCTCTAGCTTTTTCTTGTTTTTTATATGTCATATTACATAGAGTATCCAGGGATTTTTGTTTGCTGGTATCTATACTATTCATCTCTTTTTCATGTGTAGAGTTTACAGCATGTTTTTTCAAATCCGCTAGCTGAGCTCGGAGGGTTTTACGACAAGCTTTGCAGTAAGCTTGATTTTGGTCTTTACTGGTAAATTCAGCTTTCTTCAGACAACCTATAAATATGTTTAAAAAAAATAAGTAATCATGCAAAAATATACATGGATTTTTTAACAACTTTATTATAGCACTCTAACCTCAAAATCACAACTTTCATATGATTTTTCGGCGCTCATGGTATGAAATACCGTTCGAAACTAGAGTGGAAGTCGATTATTTAGCTGATGTGGCTTTTTCGCACTCGCTTCGTTCCTTTGCCTTGTATACACATCTGACGCGCTCCCGTATACGTAACTCTCTTATATCCGTGGACCTCGTGTTCCCCACCTATTTGGGTTTAAAAATTATTTAAATAATCGTTTTGCTTATTTTTTCATGTCTATATGACTCCCTCATATTCGTGGGCCTCGCGTCCCCTGGCTACTTAAGTTTGACTTATTAATGGGCGTTATCCTGACACTAGCGACATGAGGGTAAATACATTATGTTTGTATATATCTATATGTATATACCCTTACACGCACAACTCCCATATATGTAGATATATTGAATATATGAGTTGCGCGTGCATGCATAATATAGATACACAAGCGTAATGTATTTGCCCCCATGTTGCTAGCGCCTCTAGTGTTTGAACATTTAACGCCCATTAAAATTTTCAGAATTTGTGGAAAAGAATAGAAAATCGCCAAAAAATCGCCAGGCAAATAAATTAATCGCCGCATAATCGCCAGTCGCCAATCAAGCTAGAAATTTCGCCAGCATTTACCAAAAATCGCCAAATTGGCGATAAATCGCCACACCTGGGCACACTGAGCCGCTCGTGTAAAAAGATAAGTATCTTGTACGGTTGAGCATATGCACGACAGTAGCGAACTAACACCTACGTTACACCACTACACCCAGCCGCAGCGAGACAGCCGGAGTGTAAAAGGATACCAGCCAGAGTCTTCTAAGGCAAACGGCATTGTATATTAGTTAAAATTTATTCGTACATTGTCACTATTAAACACGAAAACGCGTGCTAAAGACTATGAAAAATATTAAAATATCAAAATAATCAAAATATCACGAAATTTAGTCGCCAGGGATAATTAATATAAATATCTTTTTATTATTGGGTTAAACAAACTAAATGGTAAGAATCATATGGAGTGTAAGAAATAATTGTTAAGGTCGACGCTAAATAAATTTTTTAAATATAATCGCAAAGACTAGCTTGTTTATCGTAGTACTAAGAGCTACAAAAGGGAATAATAGTAATAAACGGCATCAACAAGTAAGTCAAGAGTAAAACCTAATAAAATTAGAAAATATAAATTACCGCTGCAACCATGTACGTCATATCAACACTACTTCACGGCAATATAAGATACCGAACTCACCACTACACCCAGACGCAGCGAGAGAGCAGGAGTGTAAAAGGATACTCCGCGACGATAGCAAAACCAGTACCAAGTGACGTGAGCATAACCCGTTGCGCTCACTGTAAACTTAATCGGTTGTATTTCCGTTATAAATAAATATAAAAATGGTAACATAAATTGCCCATGGAAACCCATAACAGAATTTCAAAAGGAAGGAAACCTAACTCCTTATATGCAACCCCTACCATACCGGCCTCCGACGGCACAGTAGTTGATCCATCGATGGGTTCGCTACTTGCCTGCTTTAAGACGACAGAGATAAGACGCACCTCTACAACCACCGGCAGCCGCTCTTGTAGATGAATATCCCCACGCTGTATAATGAAGAGTAAAATCTCTACCGACCTTATATACACTATAGCATTATCAGTATAAACGTTATAATAGAAAAAACCTGCCACTTATTAAAGTAATAATAATACGTATAAAACGAAGTTGTTGAAACGGTTCATCGAAATAAAAGTAACAATAATGCATTTTTGTACACCGACAGCGCGCTAACGTTGTAGCTGGCAAGATTTTATTACAATTACATCAAGTAGGCATATAGGCATATGAAAACCAAGTTAAAGAAGTTAATATAAAGTCACATTAAAACATTTTTGCAAAGACAATGTAAAATAGAGTCTCATGAAAAATTAGGCTTGAATAATATAAATAAAAACTTATTATCAAATCTTTTCAGTAAAGCGTTGAGTTTCTGAAATTTCGGAAAAAAAATTTTCACATACTTAAATTCTAAATTTTAGATACCGGATTTTCTCAAGTTTCATTATACGGATAGTTAATAACTTTTTCATGAAACTCACAAACGTTAATAAAATATAGTTATATACGAATTATAGAAACAATAACGTTAATGTATTGGCATTTGCGCTTATTAATTAACATTTTAAAGAAATTATATAAAATAATAATATATACAAATATTTGTACTATAAGATCAAAGATTGTTCGATAAATTTTGAATAACAATATTATATTAGTATACAAATTTAAGGGCCTTAATCTTTAAGAATCTTTAAATAATTTTGTGATTAATAAACATGTAAATGTAATGATGTTATTGTACACGATTTAGAGCTAAGTATAAAATATGTATATTTTATGTAATATTTTGGTGATACATGCATTTATGTAAATCACTATTAAGAAAAAATAAATTATTTAAAAATAAGGGAATTTCTAGTAAGAAAAAGATGGTTCTTGTTTAAATAATACCAAATACTAAAGAAAATTACTTTGTTTGGGTTAATACTGAAATATCCTGTTGCAAAAAAATAGATGCAAAAAGAAGAACAAAAATTATTAATAATAACATCAAAGAAGAACCAGGAAAAGCGATAACAACGAAACAGCTTATCACTCAACGGTGACGAGACTTGCGGAAGGAACTGGAATAGCGTTAACTATATCATCAAAATTAGAGCTGGAAGAATGCAAGCTGATTAAAAAGAGGATGACTTGGATGTGTCAAATATCAGCTGTGCACACTCACATGACAGTCTCTTGCGTTCATCGAGAAAGGGAAATATTCACCGAGGAGACAAGTCACACAGACACTCTTCTTGTAAGTAGCAGCGTGCATCCACACGCGAGGCTCGCACTCATATTCGCCGCTTTAACACAATCAAAACCACCTATGCTATAATACCTGCACAGACGCGTACATGTGTAAAATGCCAAGTGACTATCAATACGAGCTATACTGCAGTTTGACTCGGAATGTTTGTTTACCCAAACAAACCGGAATTGAACCCTGGGCTCGACTATTGGCTGGCACCTACGAGGGTCATTTGACAAGTACCTAGCCTCACCGCCAGATGGTGCCACTATCGCACCAGAAATACACTACAGTGCAGTATCTTCCTGTAAACGGTTACAGACGAAATTTCAGCCGGATCGGAGTTGTAGTTTATTTTTGAGAGCGTGTGAAAGCAAATGTGTCCGTTGATTTTTTAAAAAATGGAGAAAGAACAATATCGGTCGGTGATTCGATTCTTGTTTTTGGAAGGGAAATCGCGCAGTGAAATTAAAGAACGCTTGGATGCAGTGTATGGGGATGCTTCTCCTTCGGTGGCGACCGTTAAATTTTGGTATAACGAGTTTCAACGTGGTCGTACGTCGGTTTTTGATGATCCACGCCCAGGTGCTCCGAAAACAGCCACTACGGAGGAGAACGTGACAAAAATACACGATATCGTTTTGTCAGACCGCCGATTAAAGGTGCACGAGATAGCTGCGATAGTAGGCATCTCAGAAGAACGCGTGTGGCATATCCTACATGAGATTTTAGGCATGAGGAAGCTGTCAGCAATGTGGGTGCCGCGTTTGCTGACTGCAGATAACAAGCGCATCCGTGTGACCAGTTCAGAGCAGTGTTTGGAGCTGTTTAATCGCAATCCAAAAGAGTTTTTGCGTCGTTACGTGACCGTCGACGAAACATGGATTCACTACTACACTCCAGAGACCAAGGAGCAGTCAAAACAGTGGACCTTACCCGGTGAACCTGCTCCGAAGAAGGCGAAGACGGTCCCGTCGGCCGGAAAGGTGATGGCCACTGTTTTCTGGGATTCTCAAGGTGTGATTTTTATTGACTATCTGGAGAAGGGCAAAACGGTCACAGGACAGTACTACGCCGAACTATTGAGCCGATTTGACGCCGTGTTAGAAGAAAAACGGCCCCATTTGTCTAAAAAGAAAGTGCTTTTCCACCACGATAATGCACCGGCTCACACTTCTGCACTCGCCACGGCTAAATTGGTCGAATTACGCTACGAACTGCTGTCCCATCCACCGTATTCTCCAGATTTGGCTCCGTGCGACCTTTTTTTGTTTCCGAACCTAAAAAATTCGCTCGCCGGGAAGAGATTCCACTCCAATAACGAAATAATCGCCGCCACGGAGGCCTATTTTGCAAACCAAGAGAAAACATTTTTTTCAACGGGGTTAAAAAAATTGGAACACCGCTGGACCACGTGTATTCAACTAAAAGGAGACTACATTGAAAAATAAATTTTATTTTTTGTAAAATTTTGGTGTTTTCATTTGTAGGCTAGGTACTTATCAAATGACCCTCGTATGTGTTCGAAGTTTTCGAAATTCGGTTTTTCATTTGATCATTTCATTAAAAATGATTCAATAACACATTCAGCACAAGCGGTTAGCACGAGTAGAGCCACATTCATTCTCACCACTTAGCCTTGTGTGTAAGCAAAATAAACCAACTAACACTCACGGGAACACACATACAAACATGTAAGCCCAGAGATGTAGTCCAATTGCTAATGCTGCGTACCATAATCAATAATAATTATTGCAAATAATGATTCGTGATTTCAATTTAAACAATAACCTTCGGGGAAATGATACAAAAGATCTAAATTAAAAAAAAAATTTCAATATTCTCATATTTTTTTTATAATAAGTGCATTATCATTAAAACAATTATTAATAGTCCCTTTCATAAGACATTATTAATTAATAATTACTAAAATGATTGTAAAAACTAATTTTAAGAAAAAATTGTGTAAATCCTATCTTCATAGCGTTATTCTTACAAATAAATTATTAATTATAATTAAATTAATGAAAACGATGAACATTCAATATAACGTTTCAATCTCTCAAAAATAGATAGAAAAAAAAAACATTTTAGCAAAACTTGTACAGGAAATTTGTACAGGATAACCCGCCAAATTTAACTGAAATTTTTGCATGTCAATGCGTGATACACCACTACGATAAACTTAAATACATATACATATCAACAGTCCGTAGAACCAGAAATATAATTATGAAACCACCTAAGTGTTGAAAAGTTGTTGTTGATAAAAAAAAAATTATATGAGAGCGTTTCAAGTATTTAACTGTTTACCAAAAAGGGATCCAAACCTAAATGCTTTAGACAGTACAAAAAAAAAAAAAAAGGTAAATACTAATATATTGTAGTAAAATTTAAATATAGATAAATAAATTCGTAAGTTTTGGACTGGTTTTATATACTTGAATTGTCAAATTATATATTTATATTTATACCTGTTTTCTTTTCTCATTGGAGATATCTTAGTTTTAGGTTAGTTTAAATTAGTTTGTAAGTGATTACACCAGACCTATGTACAGGTAGCATTGACTACCTCTATAAGATTTTTTTGCTGCGCCAGACTTCTTATGTAAATCTGGTAGTCAGCAAATGATAATATGTATTACTATGTACTACTCTGGCTAAATAAATAAATAAATAAACATATGGAACTAAAATAAGGAAAAATTATATACCTAACGATGTTAAGATTTTAAGCAATTTGATTAAGAACAAAAATCAGTAAATATATAAGTATTTTAAGAATATAAATGCGATTAATATTATTCATAGTAAAAATGACCAAAATTAAAAAAAAAAAAGGAATATGTAAGATTAGAATTATAGATTTCTTGATGTATTAGTCATGTATATTTGTAAGGATAAAAAATCATTCCTATGTCTTATGTAAATTTAAATTTACTTATAAGTTACTTAATTGTAGAAAAATCTTTGAGAAAAAGAAGTGATGATCTATGCAAATAAAGAAATTATTAAATAATCACAAAAAATAAGCGCAAAGGCAGAGTAAAATTTTGAATTAATAATTCGTATATTAAATTATCCGTAGAATGGAAAGTTTAAAATGCTCTAGCCGAGGGAGGCCCCACTACTAATCAAAATAAGCTTGATTTCAGGAAATAAACACGTTACTGGAATTGGATTTTAATAATTATTCTAGCAAATCACACCCAACCATCCCGAAGAAGAACTTGAAACACCAGCCCGCTCTCGCCATAAGAAGATATCGATTTTAGGAGTAGCGCACTCAACCAGAGAAAATAAAATTACTAATTAAATTAAACATTATTATTGTCTATAATCATTTATAAAAAGAGAGAGGAGCGAGTAGGTAAAATTGTATGTATTAGGTACACGAACACAAACACGTCACGATACAGCACATATCTTTGTAACAGAATACACAAAAACCCCATCTTTTAGATGAATAATTTTGTTATTACTCCTATTTGCCGCTCAACTTCAAAGATAACGCCAACCTAAGTGATCTAGCAAGAAAAGCTACAATCTCCAACCGCTAGGGAGAACTACATCAGTCATCAACCTTCAAATTCCATAATGAGCAAAAATTTTGGATTTTTTTTGCTTCAACCACTGCCGTGTTTGTTTTTGGTCGCCCAGGAGTGCGACTCGCGGCCCTCAGACGTGTTACATGTGGAAGCATTCCACACGCGAGTTCGGTACAAATAAAGACGCGATTCAGCATTCGAAGCGTCGAGAACATCCGGCATTGCGCCGCGACTATGGCGCGAGGAAACCGGAGTCGGTCAAATCGGTCAAAGCGGCCGAAACTGCGAAATCGGCACTAGGGGAAGAACGAAGCTCCACGTTCAGCCGACTCCCACCTATGATTAATTAGGAAAGTGGGAGACACTGCACCGCAGATATAAAAAACGGCGCCCGGCTCTCTCTCTCTCTCTCTCTCTCTCTCTCTCTCTCTCTCTCGATTCTGCCCACGGGGAACCTCTGAGAGAGGTCTAGACGATACGACGACTCCAGAACGAGATAGGACGATAACGGAGTCTTCAGCCATCGATTCACGAGGAAGCCACGACCACGATGAATCATCCGCGCCGCGCACATATATACTTACACACGATTAGGACACCTCTCTCTCGCGCATTTGAGTATTGAATAAATACCAGTTTACTTATACTTCTTGCCCTCCGACTACTTATTTAACGTAAAATCAACCTCTACGGGTGCGTTACTCAGAGAGGCCGGAAACAAACGAATACCCTTCACACGTAACAATTCTTTTTAACCAAAAAAATATTCGTGTCAATATCTTTTTTTAGTTTCGAAATATATACTTTCAAAAATTGACGTTTTTATCAATAACTTATGACAAAATATAGCTATCGACTTTTTTATTTAATATATATATATATTATATATAACTATATATTAAATATAGTATTAATTAAAAATGTAAAAAACGGCATAGATTCTACATGAAATAGCGCTTCCAATAAGTTATAATAGTATCTAATTTGATGTGATTTATGTATTTATATTTTGAGTAGCAAAAAAAGTATCCAAAAAACGTTCCATAATAGGTGACTATACCTTATATCATATATAAATATTTCTCTATACTCAAAATGATAGCATTTATTTTTTAATAGTGTCTATTTACGTGTATTATTGTATGCTATATCTCTGCTAAATTTCAGAACGATTAGCCGATTTTTATATCTTTGGTCGTAATGTACAGATTTCTTTGGGAAACGAACTCGATCTGATGTTGTATAAAAGCTACATCTGTGGCAAATTTCAGGACGATTGGATAATTTTTATTCTTGTTATCGTGCGACAACGAAAACGCAAATTTTTTCTAAAATAATTTTTTTCTAAAAAACAAATGAAGATAATCTCTTGAAATTTTAAACAAATATAGTCTTCAATGAGTGTAATAAGTGGTTAAAATTTTAAATCGATAAATAAAATATTTTTTGGGAAATTAATTTAAAAACGTTTTCCTTAATAACAAATGACAGAGTGAAGATAATTTAAATATTAAAAAAAAATATAGGTAATTTAAATACCTTTCAAGAAAAGTTCATTATATTATGTAATAATGACTGTAAGAGATCAAAAAATCATAAAAACTAAAAATTCAAAATCGTTTTTTGGTTATAAAAAAAGAAAATCAATAAAAACTTAAATCCATCAGGGTACCGAGTTTTTTCGCGAGACGAAGAGAATAGTCTTTGTCCGACGAAAATCGGTTGATTCGTTTCCGAGATATAAAGAGTTTACTCACACACACACACACACACACACACACACACACACACACACACACACACACACACATGCACGCCCGCACGCACGCACACACACACACACACACAAATCCACGAAAAAAAATTTTCTCAAAATCAACAAATATCGACATATATCGCCTTAAAACATCTTTTTGAACATTTTTTGTCTCGAAATTTGTTTTCACCCTTACAAAGCTTTCTCTATGACGAAGCAATTGGTAAAGTTTATACTAAAATTAAGTAGAATCCAAATTTGTTTCACGATTGACTAACAGTAATGGTAACTGCAAGCGTTTTAATTAAGAATTAACATCACAATCTTTATAATTGAATACTCAATTAAGAATTAATTTTTAATCTTTAATGAAACCCTCGATTAATTCAGGATTAACTTCCAAATCTTAAATTAAACCCTCGTTTAATTTAGAATTACCTTTTTAATTATAATTAAAGGCATATAATATATTAAACTGAATAATTAATTCTTGATATATAATGATACGACGTATAATTAAACTCCCTGTTAAATATACGGTCTAAAAATACGTAATTAAACCTTTCACTGGTAATTATATAGATGCGAACATTAATTTAATTAAATCTGTGGGTAATAACCCAATGGGATATTCGACCTGTTGAGCTTGTTTTTCAGATCTATTTAAGTGTATGACTGCACGCACATGACCAGGAGATATTTCTTGCGCAATCATAACTTTCAGAAAGAATCTGGGAATACACGTAGAAAAATGTTATAATAAATTTTATTATAAAATGTGAGAAAAATTACTATATTTTATAGGAACGGTGTGACATATCGAAATTATAATAATTTTTGCTACACAACATAATAACTTTTATGGCTGACTTTAAATTTCAAAAAATTAATTTTTTTTTTCATTTTTTGAACTATTTTTGCATTTTAATAGAATACTTAATGTGAAAATAAATTTAAAATTAGAAATAAAATTTTTTTTTGACGACGGTTGGGATTGATCCTGGGACCCTCAGCATGGTAATCGGACGCGCTAACCACTTACCCAACTAGGATTCTTGAGTACAAAATTTTGGAACTGACATGTCAAACCCCTGATTACGAAATCTCTTAAATGATAATATTGAATAATGACAATAAATAACTACAATTACACAAAAAATACTCAACATTATTATTAAACTAGAATATACACTGAGAGAAAAAGGTTTGTAAAAATTACTATACTGTCTGATAAAGCTGTCACACGGAAAAAAATTTGGAATTAATATGGGTTAAAGGTTTGGGATTATAGAAGTTCAAATTATATTTCAACTAAATCAATACACAAATTGATTTTTTACAAGTTGAAAAAACGTACCATAAAAGTTCAAACATACTTGAACTGCATGATTTCAAACAATCGCACAACGCGGTCCGATGTTTTGTATAACTATAGTTCTGTGCGCGTTGAACTTCTATAGTCCGACGCTCGACGCGCCGCACTTCAATATTGGGAATTTGAGAGGTCCAAGCTTTGAACTACCAGAGTCCAGACGCTAATTGAACTCATACAGTTCAAAGCTTGGACCTCTCAGAGTCTCAATATCGAAGTGCGGCGCGTCGTGCGTCGGACTATAGAAGTTCAACGCGTCAAAAATATTTGAACTTATACATTCCCAAACTTTTTTTTCCGTGCACAGACTATGAAAACCCAAAAAATTACCATACTTTATAAGAAATTTTTCTAGAAATATAGGAAAATTTATTATAAGTATAGTACAATTTACTGTAAAGTACAGTAATTTTTTGGATTTTTACAGTCTGTGACAGCTTTATCAGACAGTATGATAATATTTACAAACCCAACGGAATCATCTAATAAATATGCATACTCAACTACTAATTCTATAAGTCATCTTCTGCTCCTCATAAAATTGTTTAAAAATTATGAATGCACAAAAAAAAATAGTTCAAAGTAGGTTTCAATCGATGCTATACGAGACGAAGCCATCCTCATGAATAAAAAAACTCGGAGAATATGATTTAGTGAAAAGCAATATTAAGTTGGTTTTTTGAATCGAAAAGCAATATTGTTACAACACAAAAGTAATATTCGCAGTTCACTCTTCATTCTCCAGGCGGCAAGGTCCTTAGAATTCAATGACTGTTATCAACCCTAAAGTAATTTGAAAAGTCGTAAGTTATAAATAATCGCACAACCGCTCACATCGGTGAGTCGGCTTTTTGGAGGTCTCGCATCATGAAGGTCTCTTAGGATCTCTGGGTGCTGAGGAAGACTCAGCTGGCGTTTTATCCGACCAGCAATTCAGTGGAGGGTGAACCTGTCTTTTGAAGGGCTCGTGGCTTCCTCTATCTTCGGATCGTGTTGAACATTGGTGAAGGAGGCGCCTATGGTGGAAAAGCTACGTTAGTGGAAGTAGTTAGCTAGGATTAATGAACTGCGGTGAAGGAGGTATGCAAGTGTTCAAGAAGGTAAGTGATAATAAGTCATATGGGGCAAATATACGACCATGACCCAGTAATTGACCGTAAGATTTTTCTTGCTTCCTTTCAATTTTCATAGAATGGCAGTGTATTACAGTAGATAATTGAGCCGTGAGTAGATTTTAACGGACTTTTTTTACTTTATCGGCAATATTCTTAAACTATTGTTACAAAGTTGAAATAACGTTGTCTTTATATTATAATACCCTTATTATTATGATTGTAATAATTATTTTATCTATTGCCGTAGTTCAATGCTGATCAATTTTAAGCTCATGGAACTAATTGTTACATGCACGGACGGATCAGGGGGAGGGGGGGGGGGGGCGCTTGAGGAGGCTTCAGCCCCAGGTCTTAGGCTAGGCAGGACCTTTTAGAGCTGAGGAGCATTAACTGTAAAGCCAACTATCCTAAATTTAGCAATTTACAATTTAAAAAATGAATTATTGAATAAAGTAAAACTAAACAATTTAGAAAAAAAAAATAATTCACCAATATTTCAAGCTCTCACTAGTCAACTCTGAAACCAGCTGTTTCTAATTTAGTAATTTACAAAACAGTTTTATAAGTTAAGTTAGTAATAAAAATGTCACTATTTATATACTGATTAGTTGTTGCACACAAAGAAAAATTATAAAATAATAAATATTGTACCTCGGTTTTTGTTAGCACGGTGGACCGCAGCTGACTTTAACCGTGAAGTGCCTGCACCTCTGATATTCTTGTTGGATATGATTACGAACCCTTTCAAAATCATATTCCAAAAAAAATTTTAAATTTAAAAATGAGCACTTCTTTTTATTAAAATTTTTTGATTTTTTATACGTAGTGTATGAAAAATATCTTTTTTGCGCCGGTAATTTGATATTTCTCATTAATAGTGAATGTAATTTGTCGTATTATAAAAATAATAGTGAAGTACTTTCGGAAGTTTAGGTTAGAACTCATTGTTTACACGCAAGTTACAAAATTTTGTCAAATTGTCATTTTCGTGGCATGTTTTTAAAATGAAATTAATTGGTCGAAATATTTTAATATTAAATATTTACTATTAAATATTTAAATATTTTAATATATTTTCCTTTAATTTTATTCTACTTTAGTATTCAGATGTGCATAACAAAGAAAACCTGTTAGCGAAAGCTATTGAAATAAAAATTTTTGCGTGGTATATTTTTCAGTTAAAAATCAGACTTTTCTGACAATTACCCATATAATACATGTATCGTAGCTACGAACATTTTTAATTATACGTTTTCACAGTATTCAATAAGAATAACCATTTGTAACGTGACAAGGAGCAGGCTCCAAAACACTCCCGATCAGAGCAAGACGCAAACATCGACACACAGACACATACACAAAGACAGACGCGCGACGTACCTCGCGTGGTACGTAACGAGCACGCTCGATAAATTACTTATAACTAACGTTAATTTGGCGCGCTACGCGCAGGCTCTCTTCGCTGTTTCTCGATTTCTTTCGAATTTCAAGATCGATTCGAGATACCTCGCAAAAACGCTCGAAAACCGAACGAATATCGATCGCTCAATTTATATTAAGGACTAACCTACTAATTCCTATCTATCGAGTCACGTGCGACGCCAGAGAGCAGGGCGATGATCGGCGAGCGGAAGCACTGATACCTAGACATGCGGTTGCAGGCGGTCGATCGGCGCGAGAGCGGCGATGACGGGGCGGCTTCTCCGCGAACTCGGCGGCTGCTGTCGGGCATAGACGAAACGTTGCCCATGGCCTTGGCGTTCCAGCTCCCAGATGCAGCTGGACGTGCGGTTGGCTGAGGCTGAACGAGCGCAGGTTGCAGCGGTTCCTCGCGTCTCTCTTGCGGCGTTGCCGTGGATCGGCAGGATCCTCAGCAGAGTTGCCAGATAGCGACTTTTTGTCTCACTCTCAAAGAATGTGACGTCACTTGCACGTGAGTGAAAAAGATAGAAGATCGCCATCTGGCAACCCTGGTCCTCAGCCCGATGCCAGGCCTGATGAAGGGATAGATAGATAACTTTTTATTAGGCCTAAGGGGTAGAAGCCCATATAGCACGACATAATAATACATGGTACAATACATATAATAAAAATATTATAAACAAAATGCAAAAGAAATATATGAACATTAACGGTACACGAGTGCACACGCAACAAAGTAAGCGCAAGGTGATCGTAAATATAAAATCGTATGTGAAAAGACGTACAGGGAAATAGTAGAACGTAGTATTAGATACAATAAAAAAGGGAGAAATACCAACTCGCTAGGTATAGGTACAAACACTAATGATAATATTTGAAATTAATACATTAAATTAGAATTAAATTCAAATTGATATTAAATTTAAAATTAAAATCTCGCTCTATAGTTTTAAAATTAAAACTAGAGCCGCAGGGCAGAATCGCCGTGTTAGTAAAGGTCTAGTTCATCGTTTAGTAAGGTTGTAGCCCAATCTTCTGCATCGTCTTCTAATAATTGTTTGAACAAAAATGATTTAAAGGCATTTTACCGGCGCGGATTAAAGATTATGGCAGAGAATCTATTTAAGAGTATTGTCGCAGAAACAGTGAATGACTCGCGTTGGGATTCGGTACGTGGTGTCTTATAGAATAATGCAGGTGCCTGGTAGCGGGACGAGGTACGTATGATGATGCTAAAAATTCCGAGCGATGTATGCAGGGCACTGGTGAGAAATTATATTATAGGCTAAGTTTCCTAGGAAATAATTTCGCCTGTTTTGAACGGAGGGCCATTTGAATTCAAGTCGATGGGGAGTAACGTGATCGCAAAGGCCGATGTTCCCGTACACAAATCTGACGCAGGCGTTGAGAGCGCGATGTAGCTTATTGTTGCGGGTATTATCCACACGGTTGTAGACTGCACAAGCGTAGTCGAAGTGCGGAAGGATCATGGTCTCGACGAGAGTCTTCTTGAGATCGCGTGACAAAGCTCGAGTGTAGAATTTGAGTGTGCGAAGAGATGCGAAGGTTTTCTGCAGGACTGTACGTATTTGTTTTTCCCGGTAGAGTCGAGGAGGGAGAGAGGAAGGCGTCCGCCTCCCTCACGTGCCACTCGTGAACTAATTCTACCGTATCTCTTCCGAATTCTCGCGGTACGCATACGCGACTCCTAGCACTTGCTATTCGCGTATTTACGTGTAAGACTTTGTGTTTGTATGTGTGTCTGTGTGTTTGTCTTCCTCGGATCGGAAGTGTTTGTAGCGTGCTACGTTGTTATGTTACACATTTAATGAAAATTACAACGTGCTGTTTGTTAATATTTTATACGTATATAGCACGAAAAAAATGTATTAGAACAATATAGCTTCAGTCAAAATCAAAATCGACGTGGGCTAAATATAAGATATCACAAAATAGTCCTGACTATGCAAACAAATTATTAAGGTGGCTCATGCGGGCTAGTAGACCTAAAGCTGTGAAAATTTTTTACAAAAATTCATTTACACATTCCAATCTGAAAACTGATATGCCAAGAAAAAGGGTTCTTAACATAACGGAAAAAATTTTTGTTAGAAAATTTCCAATGTTGCAAAAGTAGATTTTGTCCACTAAAAAGAAATTCAATAAGTATTTGCAAGGTCTCACTTTCTTCCTTGTTTAATTTCAGAGGGAGGTACCGATATCAAAATTGGAAAAATTTCAAAACCTGCAAAGTTATATGCACTTGTTTATAAAATTCAGTGATAAATAAAAAAACAATTGCATATAACTTTGCAGGATTTGAAAATTTTCCAATTTTGATATCGGTACCTCCCCCTGAAATTGAAAAAGGAAGAAAGTGAGATCATGCAAATTAAAATTGAATGAAAAACAAAAAAGATTATAAATACTTATTGAATTTCTTTTTAGTGGACATAATCTAGTTTTGCACCATTGAAAATTTTCTAACAAAAATTTTTTCCGTTATGTTAAGAACCCTTTTTCTTGTCATATCAGTTTTAAGATTGGAACTAGAACCACACCACTAGCGCGCTACACGCGCTTCTACTATGGCTGTATTCGCTTTAAAATTGTTTTAGTTTGGTTAGTTATTACAAGGTTTTTTAATGAGGATTTATTTTATCAGAGTATACACATTCTGATAAAATGCCTCAAATTATGCAGCTTCGGAATGGAAAAGGGCCGTTAATAGAATAATTGGAAATTCGTAGTACAGAAATTGGAAACGGCCGAGAAAGGAGTGCTTTGAAGCACGGATGCGGTGCATAATTTCATTCGCATTATGATTATACTAATATAACATTGGATCTCATTCCATCAATATGTGTTAAAATACGTAAATTTATTTTGACATATATTAGATTTTCAAAAATAATTTTTAACTTTATTATGAACTCGATTTGAACCTAAAACTAATTTCAATCCATTCGGAGTACGTACTCTTGAAATTACATTTGAAAATGTTTGTTCTTGTGCTTTGTTAATAGTCATAGCGAAAGCTAAATTAACAGGACACTGTCTCCTTTAGAAAGAAATGGATATTTGTTATCAGAATATAACGTGATACGATTTAAAAATACTATTCCTCTTACTAATCGCCTGTTACTACGGCCCAAATATTGCACATAGTATTAGCCAAGTATGGCCAAGATGTGGCCTATAAAAAACAATATATGGAGAAATATTGGGTTTATAATGCGACGGCGCCAGAGCCACACACGGTCAATCTTTAGATATATCTTGGGCAACTATTGCCCATATATTGCTTATAAAAATTCAATGTTTCGATTAACATTGCCAATAAATGAAATTTTTCGGTGTGTGTAGCAGTAAAAGAAGCAATATTTGGGCCAAATCTATCCACATTTTTATAAAAAGTTGCCAAGATGTGAGAAAAATATCCTTATTTGCAGAACTATGTCTACATATAAATAAAATGTGTCGATATCGTGGAAGTAATAAAAATAAAAAAGAAAAATTATATATTATAATATGAATAATAAAAAAAAAAACACATCAAAATATATTAAAACATGAAAAAATTTTCTCATGCCAAGCATTTCAAAAATATCGGTAAAATAAATTAATATCGTACAAGCTGATAAATGAAGTAATAAAAATTATACAGAAAAGAGGTACATTTAAAAGAATTGAAATAAAGAAATTTTTCATATAAAAAATTTTATTTATTAAATAACAATTTTCTTTATACATTCTTATCTGTACTTGTTTATTGTGTGTGCTCACACACAAAGATAAAAACCTTTATATTGACTGTTATATCATTGACTATATATAAGCGTTAAGCGTGAAAAATTTGTCTGTATGTTATCTCATTAGTGATCGTTATCGACGTGTTCTTGTTTATGCACATACTGATTGTGCACATATTAATTGTGCACACTTTAACATTGGTATATATCTATATATATAGATCTGTACCAATGCTATCTGTGCACAATAAATATGTGCACAATCCTTATGTGCACAAACAAGAACATGCCTCGCTATCCCAGCGCAAATCCCCTGAATCTCACAAATACATCTAGATAAGGTATTTACGTCCTCTATTATGACAACAAAAATTGAGCAAAAAAAAAAAAGGCTCTTTCGAGAAAAATGCATTTTTCTAAAAAGAGCATTTTTCAGTAAAAAGTGCATAACTCGTGCATTTTTTTATTATTTTTTTAAATAAAAGACGTGAAAGAGGGCTTAAAATTGAGTGAAATTATGTTACAGGATTAGAAGCTTAAAAACTGGTCAAACAGTAGCAGTTTGAAAATACATTGAAAATTTTTTTTCTAAGTAAGGATTTTCACGGAATGTTTCGGTATCGCTGAACGCATGAAATTTTGATAATACAAAAAAATAAAAAAATACGTGTCAAATAATTTTTAGAGAAGAACATAAATATTTTAATTTCAAAATTATCGGTGACAGGCATACGCGCGGACCACCTGATTTGAGATAGATTCGGCCATAACTACAGAGATCACACTCCCTATTTGACAAATTTTAGGGTAAATAGGGGAGACTTTTTGTGAAAATAGGGGAAAATTTTTATTTTTAAACCCAAGTAGGCGGGGGATATGCGGTCCACGCATGTAAGGGAGTCATGTAGACACGACCAAATAAGCGAAACGATTATTTAAATAAATTTTAAACCCAAGTAGGCGGGAGATACGAGGTCCACGTATGTAAGGGAGTCATGAAAAAATAAGCAAAACGATTATTTAAATAGCTTTTAAACTCAACCCAATAACCGTTTTACTTATTTTTTCATATCTAAATGACTCCCTTATATGCGTGGACCTCATATACCCCGTTACTTAGGTTTAAAAGCTATTTAAATAATCGTTTTGCTTATTTTTTCATGTCTACATGACTTCCTTATATGCGTGGACCTCATATCCCCCGCCTACTTGGGTTTAAAACTTATTTAAATAATCGTTATGCTTATTTTTCGTGTCTACATGACTCCCTTATATGCGTGGACCTCATATCCTCCGCCTACATGTCGCGGCGCTCTCTTCGGCAAGAAGAAGGAAGCCACGATATGGCGCCATGACACGGCCATCTTGGCCGCTACGCGCGAACCTGTTGCTCGCCTATACCGGTTCCGTGAAACTGACTAATTCTCTCTCGCGTTTCCTCGAAATTTTTGTCCGTTTCAACTCGCGTCTTTCTTGGAATTTTGCCCGTTTCAACTCGCGTCTTTTTCTTTTCACTTTTCGCGCGTCTTTCTTTCTGCCGAATCACTCTCACACTTTACTTATTTCGCGCACACTTTAAGTTTCATTTAAATACCTTTTTCGCCTCCATCGCCTGACCCTCCGGCCATTCTCGCCTCGACCGTCCGCCCTCGTGCACTCCTGCAACCGCGCAGAGCAGTCGCTGCCTCTCCTGAGGCCGCTTTGTGTAGTAAGATGCGAGCAGGGGGGTTACTCTCTCCCACCCTTCAGTCCTTTTCTGCCATCTCAATTCACAAAAACACGCGCAATCACCTCCCTCTGCCGTGAGATGCGAGCGGGGAGAAACTGTCTCTCCCGCTCTTGTTCCTCTTCCGTCTCACAACACAAAAACACGTCACTTAGCAAACCTTGCGCATTGGAAGCGTATTCCTACCGGCCCATAAGCTGTTAGGATTTTGGTAGGAAGTTCGCACAAATAAATACTCTCGTGAATAATGAATTGTACTTTATTGCTCGCTCTCTGTAACACGTCTTACTCTTACAACGGACGAAAGTCTACTGACTGCGCGCATGTAGCGCTCGGTCTAGCGCTTCGTACGCCCTCTACCTTTATTATCAAATACAGTATAATGCGATGTAGACTGTACACCTATAACCCAACATAGGTATTGTAACGGACGGCTCGTTTGCATGCGCGCATGTGTGTATCGGTGTGCGCTAAGGAGACATGAGGCGAGTCTCGGCACAGCGCGACGGCACGCGCTAATACCGAAGAGGTAAACATCTCTCAACCTTGCGCAAAGGGCAAGGCCAAGAGATACTTGCGCGTGCCGACGAGGAGACATGCGATTAGTATTGCTTCGGCCATCGCTTAGGCGACAGTCCGCGCCCGTGCTTGTATATTTCGGTTCCTCCAGTTGTGCCTCGAGAGAGAGAGAGAGAGTGAGAAAGAGAGAGAAGTGCATGGGAGTGCAGCAAGCGGAGCGCAGTGCCGTGCACGAGTGCGAGAAAATTCGAGATTGATTGAATCAAATTGGTTTTTCTACGGATCGTAGAACCGATAACTACGAGTGTAAGCGTGTGTGAGCGCGAGCAATAAATATTGCCATGTTCGGGGAAAGATCAGCATATGAGAGCTGAGAATAAAGTAAATATTGACGGTACGACGAGAGTTGAGCTTTCACTTTCCCTTCCTTTTGTCGCGTTAGTTAATAGAATAACTAGCGAATTAAGGGATTAATTAAATATTAATTAAATAATTAAATATTAATTAAAATTAATTAAATATTAATTAAATAATTAAGTATTAATTAAATAATTAAATATTAATTAAATAATTAAATATTAATTAAAATTAATTAAATATTAATTAAATATTAATTAAAATTAATTAAATATTAATTAAATATTAATTAAAATTAATTAAATATTAATTAAATAATCGAGATAAAGAACCAATAAATAAAATAAAATTAAAAAAGAAAAGATTTACTAATAACCTGTTTTTTTTCGCGTTACTTTACAATTAAAATTTTTATTTTTTTTTCCTTTTTTTTGTTTCTTTTTCGGGTTTCGGCGGTTTTTCGTTTTTTTAACTCCTTTTCGGCGATCTTTGCCGAAGAGAATAAAAGCGACAAAAGGAAGCGGTTCGTCGTCTCCCAGCGGTGGTAGAGAGATTGTGAGCCGCAGCTGAGAGTGGAACCGATATATACACACACACGCACTTAATCGGAGTATACCTGATAGGAGAAAAATTACTTTGTATATTTTTTTTTGTAGTATTTTTGGTGAACCCATTCGATACGCGAGCGTATTCATTTAGCCGCGCACAGGTATACTCCGGGAGAGGTTGTTGTAAACCAGCGCAACGATGGGAGAGTCTGCAGCCAAAGCAATTGATAATTGGTGCAGATGTCTCACCGAAGACGAGACATGGCGATACACCCAGGCCCTCGGACTAAAAGGGAACGGCGGAACGTTCCAGAAATTGGAACGGATTAGCAAATGGTTAGCCGGAGACTACGATCTAGAAGACTTTGAAGACGTAGCCACCGTTGACGAACATTCCGCGTGGGTGGAACGCTCAAATGCTCGCCGCACGTTCCTGGACCGAACGTCCGGCTCGGAACACGACATATCGTGGGCAAACTCCACGTCGGACGAGCAGCACCCGCTCGAGATTTTAAAAACGGACGGGGTAGTCCAGAAAAACCTCGAGCGCAGTCGCGAATGGGCAGCAAACGCAACCAGAGTCGACAGCGACGATGAAACGACGTTCCAAAACGGCACGAACAGCCAAGATGCTGAGGAGAGCGAACGAGTCACAGCCAAGAAAGGACCGGCAATGTTCTAAATGTCAATGGCGGACGGCACGACACTGCAAGTGCCAATTGATTGAGCCGTATACATGGCCGCGGTTGACAAGAAAATTCGGCAAATCGAAGAGCCGACGCGGATCCCAACAGCACTCGCCGGGAGAGCACCGAAACGATGCGGCGAGTGACGTTCACGGACATCACGCCCGCCGGCCGCAATGAAGAGAATCTGCGAGAAGAAACGCAGATGAGGAACTCGTCCTCTCAGCTAGACATTGGCGGACGGGGGCTGCCGACCCCGATACAGCAACCTACCTCAAGACTACGACAGCCCCCGGTGGATGACAGGCCGCCGCCACCTATTACCCCGCTGTCGCGCCGAACCGGGTTCGATAGCGTCTGGGAGGGGGGGGGGGGGTGGATCACAGAGCCAGCCAGTTGAATCGACTGACTCTGAGATACGGCGCGAACCAAGAGGAAGGTCGATGCTAGGATCTTTCGAAGGATCGAACCGCACAACAGGCGGCGGACTCCGAGATGTCGGCCAAGTAGTGCACCGATGGGGATTCAAGTCCGCCGGCGATCCTGGCGAAAGCATCGACACCTTCCTCGAACGAGTCGAGGAAAATTGGGAACTCGCCAAGCTTACGGAAGGGGAAATACTGAGTGCCCCTCCGGAGCTATTCGTCGGCGTAGCCGGTACCTGGGTGCGATCCAACAGGACGAGCTGGATCACCTGGGAGGAATTCTGTCGCCGAATACGGCGATGGTGCGGCATTACGGACCGTGTACAGCAACGGTTGGCGCACGAGGTTGCTTTGAGGACGCAAGGACCGGAAGAGTCCGTGCGTGATTATGTTACGTGCCTCGAAGCAATGATGCGGAAGATGGAGTCACTGCCGACGCTCGACTTCAAGCTGGGGACGCTGCACCGGAACATGAAACCGCGATTGCAGTAGCTCATTCGGCGAAATGATTTCGAGGACATCGAGACATTGCTTGACCTCGCAATGGAGGCAGAGCTTGCAGTGGACGCGGAAAATTCTTTTAAGCTTCCGCCGCCGCCGGAGTCGTGCGTGTACGCGCAGTGGGCGTACAAACCCCGCAAACCGGCTTCGCCTAAGGTAAAGGCCGCGGCGGTAGAGACAAAGCTGCCGCCGACTCCTCCGCCACCAAAAACGCCGACGATAGAAGAAACGATCGAGCGATTCGCGAAGGCAATCCTGGAGGGGATGCAACGAATCCAACCGAAGCAACCGCTCCCTTCTCCACCTGCACCCCCTTCGCCGCGGAACCGGAGCGGAGAGAAAGGGGCACGGAGAAAGAAGAGTAGCTCCAAACGCTCCAGCAGGAGGACGAGTAGAAGGAGCGAGAAATCCAACTCCAGCAGCGATTCGAGCGAAGAAGTCCGAGCCAAGAGGTCGCCAAGGAGGACAGGCGACCGAGCGCACCGGCACCGGGAGCATTCAACTGTCATGGATGCGGCGCTCCTGGCGTAATTCGCCGAAATTACCCGAAGTGCGCGGGAAACGTACCGCAGGCGAAGTAAGCGGGGTTTCCGCTTCGTCTGCCGAAGTCCTCGCACTAAAACCAGACGCCGCGGCCGCGCAATTAACGGCTGAGCCGGCAGCCGAGCACGAGCAGGAATCGAGGTGGTGGCTGCAGGTGGCGATAGGAAATTACAGACTCCGCGCTCTCTACGATACTGAAGCTTCAGGCACCGTATCATGGGAGCGGTAGGACTGCAGCTCGCCTCCGCGTTAGGGCGACCATTAATGCCGAGCTACGGTCGTCGCGCGAAAGTCGTCGGAGGACAGATGGCGACGATCGCCGGTTACGTCGAGCTGCTATTCGAGGTAGCTGGCGTAAAGCGAGACATTCGGGTAGCGGTGCTTCCGGATGACAAAGTGGATTGCTACTTAGGCGCAAACTTCGTCAGAACCTTCGGTACAATCCACGACCCCATCAACAACCAGTTGATCGTGAGCGCGGCGGATAAGCGCGTAGACTTGGAGGTCGCGGGGGTCTCATCCGTCGAGGCGCTCGAGGTATCGGCGATCGGCCCCGAAGACGTCTCGGAAGGACAGCGCCAGGAGATGGCAGAGATGGTCGACCGAATTCTCGGTGGAGAAGACCAAGCTCTCGGCCGTACTACGTGGGCGAGCCACCACATTGAAGTGGGGAGTGCACGCCCCGTGAAGCAGCGTTATTACCCGGTGTCCAAGAAGCTCGAAGAAGATATGCACCGCCAGGTGATCGAGATGCTCGAATCAGGTGTAATCGATCCTTCTACGAGCGCGTGGTCGAGCCCCGTCGTTATGATACGGAAAAGCAACGACAAGTATCGTTTCTGCATCGATTTCTGTAAACTGAACGTGGTGTCGAAGGCAGACGCGTACCCACTGCCGTACATGGACGCGATATTGCGCAAGCTGCAGAGCGCAAAATATATCTCGACGCTCGACCTAAGTTCGGCCTACCACCAAATCCCGCTGACGCCTGAATCGAAGGAGCTGACGGCATTCACAGTGCCCGGATTGGGCCTGTATCGCCCAATCATGTACAAAGACGTATGAGGAGCATTTGAAATGGCTCGAGCACGTGCTGAAGCGCGTTAAAGAGGCCGGATTGACGACCAGCCGTGAGAAGAGTTTGTTTGGCAAGACTGAAGTCAAATACCTCGGTGTGCTCGTCAACCGAGACGGATTCCGGCCGGATCTTGATAAGATCGAGCTGATGATAAACTTTCCGGTACCAAAGAACTTGAAGCAACTGCGCCGCTTCATGGGAATGGCATCTTGGTACCGAAAGTTCTTGAAAGACTTTGCCACGATAGCCGAACCGCTCACGGCGCTAACGAAGAAAGATCGACGATACGAATGGGGCGACGCGCAGCAAGAGGCTTTCGAGAAAATAAAAGCCCTAGTGTCCTCAGCTCCTGTCCTCGCCAGACCCTCGTTCGATGTTCAGTTCGTCGTGCAGATAGACGCGAGCGACACGGGCATCGGTGCGGTGCTGTTGCAAGTAATCGAGGGACAGGAACAGGTCCTCGAATTCGCCAGCCGAACACTTTCGCCAGCGGAACGCAACTACAATGTCACGGAGCGCGAATGCCTAGCGGTGATATGGGCGACCAAGAAGTTTCGCCCGTACATCGAAGGATATCACTTCTTGGTGGTGACAGACCATAGCAGCTTGCGATGGCTGCACAACCTGCACAGCCCAACCGGAAGACTGGCGAGGTGGGCTCTCGAGTTGCAAGGACACTCCGATGTGGAACACCGAAAGGGCGCGCTGAACCACGTGCCCGACGCGCTGTCGCGCATGTACGAAGAGGACGACGACCTCGAAGTGTACGCGAGCACGTAGTCCGACGGTACCAAAGATGAGTGGTACCGAACCTGGCTGAACGAAGTGACACGTGACCCCTCAACCCATCCCAGGTGGAAAGTGGTAGGTGGTTGATTATTCTACTTTCTCGCGGATGAGTTAGTAGAGGCGGCGGTCGCTGATGACGAGGCATGGAAACTCGTCGTACCCCAGGAGCATCATCGCGAAGTGCTCCGCGAATCACACGATGATCCGACCGCCGGGCACCAAGGTCGAGAAAAAACATACGAGCGCGCGGCCAGGTTATATTACTGGCCGAAGATGTATCATGCAGTGAGGATGTACGTGAAACAATGCCAAGTGTGCCAGCAGACGAAAGCGGAGCAAAGACCGCCAGCAGGTCTGATGGGACAGCGAGTTATCGACGGGCCGTGGCAAGTAGTTGCCGGGATATAACCGGGCCGTTCGTGAAGAGTAAGCTCGGGCCAAAGTCTATCAACCTTTGACCGCTACGATGGAGCGCTAGGTGTCTGATGACGGCTAGTAGATCATCACTGATGAGTCCAATGTAGTAGCTTGGACGAAACACCTGTGAGTTTTTTTAGACTGCAATAAGTGTCTGACTTATTGTTATAATCTCTTATTTTTGACAACTTTTTTCGATTTGGGCCTTTAATAAAAAGGACATGAGAGTGTTTTTTGCCTTTATGCACATTAGCGTCATAACAATTATTAAATATTACACTAGGCAATTAGCTTCACTTAAATTTATATTTAACGCGGTGCTTGTGTTAGTAACGCACCGACAGATGGAGCCTCTCTTTTCCACTAGTGAAAAGAGCGGCTCAGTCTATAAACCTTTGGCCGCTACGATGGAGCGCTAGGTGTCTGATGACGGCTACTAGATCATCACTGATGAGTCCAATGTAGTAGCTTGGACGAAACACCTGTGAGTTTTTTTAGACTGCAATAAGTGTCTGACTTATTGTTATAATCTCTTATTTTTGACAACTTTTTTCGATTTGGGCCTTTAATAAAAAGGACATGAGATTGTTTTTTGCCTTTATGCACATTAGCGTCATAACAATTATTAAATATTACACTAGGCAATTAGCTTCACTTAAATTTATATTTAACGCGGTGCTTGTGTTAGTAACGCACCGACAGATGGAGCCTCTCTTTTCCACTAGTGAAAAGAGCGGCTCAGTCTATAAACCTTTGGCCGCTACGATGGAGCGCTAGGTGTCTGATGACGGCTACTAGATCATCACTGATGAGTCCAATCTAGTAGCTTGGACGAAACACCTGTGAATTTTTTTAGACTGCAATAAGTGTCTGACTTATTGTTATAATCTTTTATTTTTGACAACTTTTTTCGATTTGGGCCTTTAATAAAAAGGACATGAGATTGTTTTTTGCCTTTATGCACATTAGCGTCATAACAATTATTAAATATTACACTAGGAATTAGCTTCACTTAAATTTATATTTAACGCGGTGCTTGTGTTAGTAACGCACTGACAGATGGAGCCTCTCTTTTCCACTAGTGAAAAGAGCGGCTCAGTCTATAAACCTTTGGCCGCTACGATGGAACGCTAGGTGTCTGATGACGGCTACTAGATCATCACTGATGAGTCCAATCTAGTAGCTTGGACGAAACACCTGTGAATTTTTTTAGACTGCAATAAGTGTCTGACTTATTGTTATAATCTCTTATTTTTGACAACTTTTTTCGATTTGGGCCTTTAATAAAAAGGACATGAGATTGTTTTTTGCCTTTATGCACATTAGCGTCATAACAATTATTAAATATATAAAAATATGCTAATATGCTAATATGTGTGTGTGTGTATGCGTGTGTGTGTGTGTGAGTGTTTGTGTGTGTGTCATACAGGTTCTATATACTCATAATTAATCATAAAATGTTGAAGAAATACATTCTATAGATATTATCTATATATCTATAGATATTTGTATATAATCTTATATATTGCAGTATATATGCTTGTAAAATGCATAAAATGCATATAGCTATCAGAGAAATTGTAAAAAATAATATATAAATCCAATTGTATATACATATACAATTTTTTTTGCTATTTTCCTAACGCGACCGCACTTTACATTATTTAATTATATTTATTTTCCCGACAGATCAGAAAAACCCACTCACAATCAGATTAAAAAATTATAATGCGATTCCGAGGGAAGCTGTGATTCTTAGACAATTTCAAAACGAAGAGAATCCTCTTTACCAGAACATTTTTTATGCAAAATTCGCGTGAAGCCGAATTTAATAGACTTTTCGGCTGTTTTGTCCCACTGTGCGCCGTTGAGCAATGCGCGTCCGGTCGAAAAACATCCTCGGGGACGTCCGTGTAAAACAGTTCGCGTCGTGGTTCGCGCGGTTCCCGGTAAAACGCGCGCGACGGCAAGGTGAACTCCGAGACGGGAAAACCCCGGGCCGACCGAAAGGTTCCGCGAAGCGACAGGAACCGAGGTTGCACCGAGATGGCTCACCGCGATCGACTCGCGCGCAGCGGCGTGCGAGAGCATTAAACAAGAGCAGGAGTTCGCGAGTTGTTAGCGACCCCGACTAATGCACCTTTTCGCTCGGTCTCTTTTGTTGCAGATGGCTGAGAAATCACTGGTGTCGAGTACCGAGGGCGGTGCCCTCGACACCGAAGCGATGGTGCGCGGTGTTCTGCGCGCCATCGAGCAGCTCGGGCTAGCTGAGTTTGGTCGCCCGTCGTCGGTGATGCTGGAGGAACTGCTCGAGGCAGCCGGAGCACTGGCGCTCCCCCCTCCACCCTCGGCCTCCACTTCGGCGCCGTTGCGCCGGCCGAAAGCCACCGACGGAGCCACGCCCCCCCGATAAAGGATAAATGTTCTGTGCAAAAAAATATCTTGAGAGATCTCGCTAGTGATCGAGTATTATCATGATAAAATTTTCTTAGCAACAGTACATTTCGATGTGCACAATTTGCCTTGTAAGCAAGTCGATGATGAGGACATAGCTGCTCCAACACATCAAACTTGAGTTTCTGCAGTGATGGAAAGCACATATCGCTCATATCATATACGTTAAGGTTGTATTATTCAAGCCACTGCTTTTTCTCAAGGCCCTTCACATATACGACACTTGCATTATGTAGACTGCTCCGAAACACATTTTCCAACTCTTCATAGGGCAGCTCACCCGAACTCCAAGATAAGCAGTGATAATGACGTTCCAACCAGCATTTTTGACTTTTATACTTTGCTGGAAATCTACACCACGGTGTGGGTGGCTTGAAGGTAAACACCGCTGGTTTCACGTTTCCATACTGAAAAAAATATTTCTTGAAATCAACTAAATTTTCTTAAAATCTAATAAATTATTTATTAGAATACTACTATTTAAATATTTCTTTAAGTTAACAAAATTTATTTACTTATGCTAAAGAAATATTTATCCCTCCCTCCCTCTCTCCCCCTCTCTCTCCCCCTGTCTCTTAGGCTCTCTCTCTCCCTCTCTTTCACTCCCCCCTCTCTCTCTCCCTCTCACCCTCCCTCTCAATATCCGTTCAAACTGAGTACCAAATTCTTTAAATGAGAGCTTAAATATTTTCTCAAAACAATCAACACGTTCTTTAAAAAACTATTTTTTTTAAGTATATTCTAACAACACAATTTGTCTATAGCCCTTTTATTTATTCTAATCTCATCTATTCAACAACCACTCTCTACAAATGGTAATATTTTTTTCATGACTGTATGAATAATAACATTGTTAATAAAACTTTCTACGAAAGTATAAAATAAGGCAAGTATAGAAGTTTTTTAGTCTATAAAATCAAATATTTATGATTTTTTAAAAGAAATCAAATAAATACTAGTGAAAAAGTCTTTTACTTCTTTGAGTCAATGTATGCTGATGCTGAACAAATTATATGTAACTAAATACATTCAAATTATTCACTGCTAATCAAACAAACGAAAGTTGTGGAATCAATTATCGATAGTCAAGTAATGCAAACAATTACTCTCCGAAACAACTGTATATGACTATTCTCAGAAATGTATTCAAATTTGTTCAAATTTCTGTACAAATTAAACACAAGAAAGTACTGAAATCAATTAATTGTAGTCAAGTACCGGCCATAAGAACTTTTCGTAGCTCGCGTGTAAAATTACATTTTACGCCCACGTTGTAACTTCAAAATTATTCAGCCATCGGGTATAAAGTACTACATAACGCCCAAGAGGCCCAATAGCTCACACACTCCTACAAAACTTTATAGTATCTACGTACTTTATGCCCGAAAATTATTTTAGATAGATTCCACAACTTTATAAGAGAAAATAATAAATAATTACATAGTATGTGAAAACTGCATTATGAGATTTGTTATAGAATATTATTAATAACATTATTAAATGGTAGTATAGTTATTCACAAAAGTTTTAAATTTGAATGTTTTTTAAGAAGCTTGATAAAATGATTACATTAGTAAAATTTTTTGAAATAATATCAAACGTGTATTTTTTTTTTAGGTATGATGATAAATTAACAATTAACAATACTATTAATTGTAAAGTCATATGAAAATATAAATTTTTTTATTTTTATAGATACACTTATTATACAGAGATAAATGTAGAATATGTTATGCATGCAATCCAAACTCCAGAATGCATGTTACCAAACCAGTATCACTATGGGAAAATGCTTCATAAAAATGCTTATAGCATAACTTTCTGACAGAAACAAAGGTTCTAATGTACATACTTCGATCTACATGTCAGCACATCTTTTGCTTTCTTTAAAAGTTGATTTGAATCTGAGCACTATGTGTTTTATGTGAAAGTGAGAATAGACTCAATTATATTTATATTATATTACAGATTTATTTATTTAAAGATATAAAGAAAATATGCTCCGGCCCACGAGTATTTAGAAAACTTGAAGCTCAAAGTTTGCCAAGAAGTTGAGTTCTTGTGTCACCTACCATTGTCATAACAGTAGCAGATACAAATTTTGTTCTTTAATTTTATCAAATTTGAAAAGCTCTGAACACAGTCATATAGTCAGTTCTTTACGAGTAACCATTGCTACTTGTTTTTTTGATGATTGACAAAATACTCCGTACCTCCTTAATACATACTGGGTTCTGAGCTGGGTGTATTTCTTGTCTATACACAATTTTATTTGGGTATACGCCAGCTGTCAATGCTGCTTTTACGACAGCCCAGTTTTCAAAATTTAATTTAAATTTCTGATATCACTTGATCCTCTAGCTTTTATAAAACTTGAAACTCAAAGTTGACAAAAAGTTTAGTTTTCATGCCAACTACAATTTCCGTAACAGCAGCTCATACAAAATATTTTCACAAAATACTCATCCATATTGTAATCAATAAAATAAAATTATAATTTCAAACTAATTCTTTCACTTTCTGTGCAATACCGTCTAAAATATCTTAGTTGTATCTCCCAATAGCTTTTGTCACATTTTGAAGATCTATTGAATGTATACGAATTGGAGAATGAAATCAGGATATTTCTACATTATTTTCTTGTAGGTCACGCTTGTAGATTTACATTTCTTCAGGCAGTTGTTTATAATATGCAAAAGTAGGTTTTTCTACCAACAACATATAGTCAAACAACATTAGCTTTGAAATGTATCAGGCAGATCACTACGTTATTTATTATTAGAGAATTTCCAACAATCCCTCGAGAAAAGCACAGGTTGAGCTTGTTCCATGAGTCTTCAAAAAACTTTACCAGCTCTAATATGATCTCCAACTAGATAGATGATTTCTCCTTCTAAAATCACAATTTACTTATTTTATTTTGAAGAACTAATTTTTAAAAACTTGTATTCTTTTAATTCATTCATTTTTATAATACTTTTTTCGCATTTTCTGTACAATACCGTCTAAAACATCTTAGTTGTAGCTCCCAACAGCTTTTGTCACATTTTGAAGATCTATTGAATGTATACGAATTGGAGAATGAAATCAGGATATTTCTACATTATTTTCTTATAGATGACACTTGTAGATTTCCATTTCCTCAGGCAGTTGTATAATATGCAAAAGTAGGTTTTTCTACCACCAACATATGGCCAAACAACATTAGCTTTGCAATGTATTGAGCATATCACTACGTTATTTGTTATTATAGAGTTTCCAACAATCCCTCCAAAAAAATCATAGGCTGAGCTTGTTATACGAATCTTCAAAAAACTTCACCAGCTCTAATATTATTTCCAAATAGGTAGATGATCCCTTCTATTAAAATCACAATTTTCTAATTTTATTTTGAAGAACTAATTTTTGAAAACTTGTATTCTAATAAAACTAATTTCTTTTATATTCATAATACTTTTTTTGCACTTCCTGTGCAATACCGTCAAAACATCTTAGTTGTAGGTTAATGTCACTACTTAATGTCACTATTATTAAAATTCATGGTTTTATCCATTCTTTGACGCATTGATATGCAATGAACTTCATCAATTTTTAGTGTGTTTTTATGTTAATATCTTTTTCAAGCAGTATTTGAACTTTAAGCAAAAAATTAAAAATGAGGCCTGAATCTGGAAGAATTAATGTACTGTAAATTAAAAAATACTTGAGCATGATGCACTTTTAATAATCTGAGAAAATCTTATATCTCACTATTTCCGGGTTTTAATAATGCTAGATTACCTTTAGAAATCATAGGGCCAGTTAAAGCATCCATGATTAAAACACCATAAAGTAGAACGAGGCTCTGCTAGATGAATATTATCTGCAATAGTATTTCTATTTTCTCTACTACAGGTTGCGTGCTTTGACAGACTTGTACATAATCTTTTGGTGGCCTTAATGCATAATAATAATGAGATTTTGATTAACACCATCAAACATGAAAAATTTGTAAAGAATGCTATAATAATATATGTTCAACTCCTGAACTCTTCTATAATGTTACAAACTATTTAATCATGATCTACTTGTCAATTGTCCTTGTTCTGATATAACTCTGTAATAAAAAAAAAAAAACGATTTCACAAAGAAACAATACTTATATTAGATTAATAACATTATTTTTTTATTTTATAATCAAAGTTTGCTACTTATCTGAATATATGTGAAACTTTAAGCAGAAAATGGAACGCAGCCTGAATCTGAAAGAATTTATGTAAAATGTAAAATTGAAGAGTACTTGAGCATGATGCACTTTTAATAATCTGAGAAAATCTTATATATCACTATTTCCGGATTTTAATAATGCTAGTTTACCTTTAGAAATCATAGGGCCAGTAAAGCATCCACAATTAAAACACCATAAAGTAGAACGAGGCTCTGCTAGAGGAATATTATCAGCAACAGTATTTATATTTTTTCTACTACAGAAGGTTGCGTGCTTTGACAGACTTGAATATAATCTTTTGGTGGCCTTAAAATGCATAATAATAATTTTGAACTCTTCTATGTTACATACTATTTAATCATGATCTACTTGTCAATTATCCTTGTTCTGATATCTCTGTAATAACAAAAAAAAAAAGATTTCACAAAGTAACAATACTTATATTAATAACATTATTTTTTTTATTTTATAATGATAGTTTGCTACTTATCTGAAAATATATCTGAGATATACCAAGTCCATTTAAAATATCTATCGAATTTCAAAAAAGTCTTGATTGAATATATAACCTGTAAATGATGGTTGTATACGGACTAATGCGTATATTAGAAAGTATGTGTGTGTGTGTGTGTGTGTGTGTGTGTGTGTGTGTGTGTGTGTGTGTGTGTGTGTGTGTGTGTGTGTGTGTGTGTGTGTGTGTGTGTGTGTGTGTGTGTGTGTGTGTGTGTGTGTGTGTGTGTGTGTGTGTGTGTGTGTGTGTGTGTGTGTGTGTGTGTGTGTGTGTGTGTGTGTGTGTGTGTGTGTGTGTGTGTGTGTGTGTGTGTGTGTGTGTGTGTGTGTGTGTGTGTGTGTGTGTGTGTGTGTGTGTGTGTGTGTGTGTGTGTGTGTGTGTGTGTGTGTGTGTGTGTGTGTGTGTGTGTGTGTGTGTGTGTGTGTGTGTGTGTGTGTGTGTGTGTGTGTGTGTGTGTGTGTGTGTGTGTGTGTGTGTGTGTGTGTGTGTAATACAACATTGAAACAGGAAACCGGAAGTGGGAAGAAAACTGCGATCGAATGGAGAATTGTGAAAATGAAACATGACATAAAATTTTTCACTATTTAATATCTCGCATACGAGAAAATCTTTTTACATGAAACTTTTTTTGCAACATGATATAACGAAATGGAATGTTGTTATTTAATTTGAGCGAATATAAAAGCCATTTAAAATTGCAATAAATACTTCAAATTCTCGGGGACTCATTTCAATGTATATGTAGCGCGGTCGTTCCTCAGGCCTGTTCTACAATACTTGCCTTCGGAGCGCTCCCGCGCTCCTTGATATATTAAATAAATATTTATTAAATAGTATTAATAGATTTAGTACAAATGAGTAATTATTTAATTTAACAATTTTTAATAATTGACTTAAGTAAAGATTTATTTTTACTAAGAAAATATTTACTTTTATGTATAATATATTTTGTGACTTTTAATATATGCAAGTATTAAATTAACTATCTATTTATTAGTATTAAAAAAACGTAATGTCACGGGGTGGTTATTTGGGCTAAGTCGCGTTTCTCCCGCGCGTCTTAGTTGTGAACCTCTGGATCCTCCGGTTCAATTCTCGGAGACCCAATAGCCAGGTTAGGCAGCGGACGCTACAACGTCGTACAATGCTAAACCTAAACTGGTTACTTACCCTGCAACACGCAAGTCAGAGACTCGCGCTTTATTTCTGCCAGAGACTCGAACTCCTCACCGGGTTCCTGGTTCGTGTGCCAGCTGCTCAGTTGTAAAACGATACATTTTCACTAACGTAAGGACCGCGGAGGCGGCGGAGAACGGGAAATGACTAGGTCGCGAAATAAAAACTCGAGCAGTTAAAGTTAATAATAAAAGACTATTGTTTATTAAATGAAAGGTTAAATGAGTTGAATGAATAATAATAAGTTAGACAGTTGTCGCGTTGAAATAGGTTAATTTCCCTACCTAACGGTGCGCCAGCACGTTATCTCAGACGTCAGCTGTCCCGGAGGCTGACGTCATGCTTGCGGTAATTTACGCCGCGCACGTGAGGTATAATACGCGAGTACGAGAGAGCGGTCGTGATCGCCTCGCGACGTACACATGTACAAGTGTGAGAGAGAGGGTAGATGGCGGGGCTACACGTGTGCGCATCTGTTGTGCGCACTCACCGGCTTTGAAATAGCCGGTGGTTCAACCTTGCGTCTCACCTTGATAGAGTACAAACCCCGAGACCACACTCTCCTCACACTCGCTCTCTCCGCACTAGAGCGCCTATTCGATGCCGTTGTCCAGGTACGACGAACCTGGACAAGCGGTTACGCGGAGCTAATTCGCGACGCGGTGGATGCGTGCACGCTTACCTTAACTGACGAAAACTACAGCGCAGTCTAACTGGACTCGCGACGATCGTCCTTCTCTCTTGGCTGCGGGGTTAACATTCTCGTAGACGTGGTTTCACGACGATGAAGATTGTGCGGCAGATTGATCTCGCCTGTCGCACGATTGCTCGATGTCTCCACGTCGCAGCGGCGCAAGTACCCGATGACGATGGCCGAAAATCCGCGCAATAGCTTCGGCAGACACGACATTATCACCCGGTGTATCTCGCGAGCCAGGAAATAATTTTTTTCTCTGAAGAAAATCAAAGAAACGTTGGAGCGAACTCGAAGCGCGTGCTGCTTTAACTCCAGCGAACTTTAAGATGGCCGCTTCCTCTCACTGAAGTCTGCTAGTCATCACGTCGATGCAGCTCCAATTCTGCATCGACGCGCCATCTCGCGTTCGCGCGCGTGAGTTGCTACGATCATAGTTTATACGCGACGTCAGTACGGCAGGCCGTGACAATAACCTTAATTAAAAAAATTACTTATTTGTTTTACATTTCCAATTATTAGATTTAAGAAACTATTAACTTACAATAAATATTTTATTATTTTTATGTAAAACAACCAGCAAAATTAATTTTTATTTATTAGTATTGAAGAAATCTTATTTGAATTCAAGAAATGAATTATTAAAGTCTAATTCCCCATTAATTAACTTTAATAAATATTTGTTAGTACTAACAAATACCTTATATGTTGTAGTGAACAAATTTTTGTTAATAACTTAAACAAAGTTATCACAATCAATAAATATTTATTACATTATGAATCTACTTATTGATTGCAAAATCGTATTAATTAAAATTATTATATATTTATTCATTTAAAATAGATGTGACTTGAAATCAACTAATTATTTAATTGCATACAAAATTTATTTTATTAAATTTAAGAAATGCGGAAGAGATCGAAATCTTTTTTTAAATATTAATAATTATACTTTATATTATACTATTCAAGAGTTTAAAACGAAACAAAGATTTACTTATTTTAAATAAATATTTCTTACAATTAATAAAATAATAAAAAAGTAAAATTAAAAATATTTACTGAATTCTATTTTACTTATTTAGTTGGTTTCTCCATGTCAATTACAGTATTTTAACTGATTATTTTTATTTGATCTGAAACAGACATATAATTTATTAAATACAAATATGTTACGTGAAGAGCCAAAAATAATTAATGGCGCTCACGTAAATGCGATACCTCTTGCGAAAACATCTTTATTCGGTCGCCGCTCTCGGGGCGTCTGTCATCCCCGGCACTCGGGTACCTTACCTGTGTCGTTACTTCAACCTTATGTTCCCATACGCATAAGGCTGTGTGAAGAATATTTATATGAATATAGGTGCAGGAAAATTGATCAAGGCGAATTGTCGTTACACGATTTTTAGATTAGAATTACTTCCCTTTTATTTTATTTACTTGTTGTTACAAATTCCGAATACATACACTGACAGAAAAAATCTGGTAAAAATTCTTATGTTGTAGTGTAAAAATTACCATGTTGGAATCGTAACTTGACCATATGTCGGATTTTTAGCAGAAATTGCAATACACGTAGGAAAAATTCCAAGTCTAACATGGGAATTTTTTTATAACTGATTTTAAAGAACGAACAAAATTATTTCATCTTTTTTTTTTAGGAGTGGGGTAGGAGCGAGTATCAGACACATAATTATTATATTTAGACAATACAGAAGTTATTTTTGAATTAAACATGATTAAAGAAAATTTATTAAATAAATTAAAAATTTTTGACGACATCGAGACTCGAACCTGGAACCCTCGGCACGGTAGTCGGGAGCGCTAACCACTTACCTATAAAGACATATGTCTTACAAAATTTTGGAACTTGTATATCCCCAAACGTAAGATATGCGCGCTAATTTTATAACAAATTATGCTTTAACTCGAATAATACTATTCTCTATTTTAGCGTAATTTATTACAAATGTTATATATTAAGAATATTGTTTAACATTTTATAAATATTACCAATACCTTAAATTAAACAAGCTCATTTATTTATTAATGAATTTGTATTTTTGATATAATGGTTTTTCACAACCTTCCTTAAAAATATTACAAATAAACAATTATTTTAAAAATTGTCTCATCATAAAAAATAAAAAAAAAAAAAAAATAAAAACAAGTATATTGGATTAGAACGGCACATTCAGTTGTTGCGTTTAGCGTTTGTGTTTTGTCTCGATGTTGCCAAGGTGGATTGAGTTTGTTGACATGTATCTGTCTGAATCTTTCCTATTTTGACATTGAAGAGGTCAACTTTTCGTGCACTCGCGGGCTGTTTACGATTGAACGTGTGAATTCTTACTCTAAAACTCTCTCAATTTTTACCATGCTAGCCTGGGAAAATGTACAAAAGATAAAGTTCCATTAGCCACGTGTTAATTTTTACTATGCTGGCATAGGAAGTTTTACTTGTGACATTGGACTTTTTCATATAAAAGATAGTAAATTTTTCGATTTTAAGCAGTTGTGGGCAACTTCCAAGAGCAACATAGGAATTTTTCCCCGGGTTTTTCTGTCAGTGTATATTTATGCCTATATGAATATGTGTGTATATGTAGATGTATATATGGTTATATTATATATAGCGTGTATTTGCATGTATTTGCATGTATGATACTCATAATATATATATATATATATATACACACACACACACACACACACACACACACACACACACACACACACACACACACACACACACACACACACACACACACACACACACACACACACACACACACACACACACACACACACACACACACACACACACACACACACACACACACTTATCGGGGTTTATGTAGCCCAAGACTGTATATTAGTACCTACAGCCCAGAGTTCCCTATGGCAAGTGACTAAAGAAATAATGGACCCTGGGGTTATAGACTCTAGGTCGGGCCGCATAAACCCCTATATTTAGAAATATTATGAAGCTCGGGCTGCATAATCAAAATCGGGCTCGATAAACCCCTATATATAAAAAAACAGGCTTATAAACCCCTTTCGAGAAATGTATAATATATATTCAATGTTGCATATCTTATTTATGCAAAATCTGCTAAATTCAAACTAACACACGCGCTAAATTTTCTTAACTTTTTTTAGCTCAAGCCCAGTGAAATAAAAAGGTTTTTTCACCCTCTTTCGATCGCACTTATATATATATATATATATATATATATTCAAAGTTGCATATCTTTTTTATTTATGCAAATATCGATCTAAAATTTCAGGAACATGTTTTTTTTCATAAAAAACTATAATTAAAAAAATTTTGAGCGATTTTAAAATATTGAGCTGCTATATATATTAAATTAATCATCTTTTCTGACCGATTCACTAACTATTGGCCAGACATTTAACCATAAGTTAGTTAATAATTAACCAGAAATCTGTTTAGAATCTGATGGGCAACAATTGGCAGCTGCAGTTCATAACCTCTAAATGCATTAATTTAAAAAAGTTTGATCTGCCATATACTGACTTAACCTCTTTTTATATATGTTTATTAATATATTTTATGTAATGTATCATTTACATAAATATAACGTACAATAAAATAGATGAAATAATGAATAAAATAAAAACTATTACTGTTCCGGATTCAGCGCAAGAACGCACGACTCCGAGAGCGTTCTCCTACTCCAGCTACATTACACTCGCACGCTAGAGCCGCACCGCTCAGCGCTCGCCACACGTCTCTCTTACCGCCCCTCCATCAACCAAGACACGCCGACGGCACTTCGCAGCGCCGGCCGGCTCAGTTCAGCTCGCGACGGCCAAGAGACAGCAACGACCGACGGCAGTAGAGACTGCACAACGGCATCCTCAATAAAACTCAGTTACCTCTACACGAAAGCCTCTTCATTTTTGAACCTCTCCAGTCCACGATCCTCCTTTTCACATCACACACAAAACAATTACATTTAACTAAAAAATTTTATTTTACGAATATAAAATATAAAATGTGTGATATACTATCACAAATCGAATCGTATGCTTATACGAAATGTTTTTTATTTGTATTTTAACGTAAGAGGGGAGGTGCATTGGACAAAAATAATTAAAAATATCTAAAAATTTTTGGTCATCAGTGTTACGAGTCAGATGTAAATATAATATATATTATTTATAATTGTTTAGCTTGATACTATTATTAAAGACTTTGTTTTGATTCTTAAAGAGTGTATTATATATTCACCTCACTCAGTAATGCAAACAAGTTAAAGGAATATAATAGCTTAGGATTTTACATCAAGTGTCCCCTGCATGAATAAAGAAAATATAATTAGAACTAGTTTCAAGTAATTTATCATAAAGACATTACCTCTCATTATATAATGTAAGGTAGAAGTTCTGAAACCCATTTTATGCATCGGATAAAGCATTTTCAATATTTTGATTGACAAAGCATAAATATGACCAAAATATGAAGGATATAAGATTATCTCATGAAAATCCATCACCCGATTAGTTATATCAGGGATGAATAGGGAGATTGCCAGCGCCCCGGAAAACCCGTTGCCAATTCATTGGCCCGTGGCTTCCTCAAACTTAAGGTGGCTCATGCGTTTGGTGCCGTATCAAGTCGGGGCCCTGCAAGGGGCTTCTTTATTATTGCCAAATTAAGTTAACGTATTTTACGCAAATTTATTGTAAATAACTTCTAAATGTTCAAACAAAAAAAAGATTTTATAAATAGGTAAAAACTTTGCTAATTTGTCGCTACATTTATATGACTGGCCGCAGTGCGCATGCGCAGTAGCACATTTGTAACGTTTATTGTTAATATCTTTTTTGTTTGGTCGTTAACCTATAATTCTGATGATATCATTAGATTCTTCACAAAAAAATTTTTAATTTAATATATTGTACATTAAAAACTGCTTTTTTACAAATTACTACGAAGCAATAAACTGTTCATTCCCATAAGGTTATGTGTTAAACGTACTTATTTATAAACTCAGTTTTTTCGATAATTTGGTCGTTGACCTACAATTTTCTTAGTACAGATCGAAAGTTTAATGTCTAAAGAACATATTTGTTAAGTTTAAGATGTATCTGCTTTTTTATAAGAAATCGCATGAGCCACCTTAATTTGCTCATTCCTTTAATAAATTCTTAATAACAAAATTTATAATTTTTGCAACAATTTATGACACAATTATAATTAAATTCATTTATGAAGATTAAAAAGCATTCATTTTTAAATTATGTATAAAATATGAATAAAATAATAGGTATGATTTTTTTTAAATTATGTGTGAAAAAAAAAGTGATTGTAATATTATCGTCAAAACCTTTTAAAATTCCTAAATAACCATTACTTCAAATTATATTTTCTTTGTAAAATTTCACACATAGGGTACTTGTCTCTAGTAGTATACCTGTCCGTATTTGTGTGCTCTTTCTGGAGTTTCCGCTGTAAGAAAAAGGTTCTAACCTTAAAAATAATAAATGGCTATTACAAAACAAAAGCAGGTATACAAGATGCGCGCATTGACGCATAGCGCATAGCGCATGTCATTTCCATTTTCTGGTATACATAAATGCGTTCCCGAATAATTACGATTTTAAAAGAGGGCTAAAATAGTTTTAACCTCAAATATCTCTGAAATTCATAAGCGAATTCTTTTACCCTAAGAACTCTTCTAATAAATAATACACAAACTCTACATCTCCACCAAATTTCAAAGAAATTAAAAAAATTTTAATGTAGTTATATTGTGCGACAACAAAGAAAGTCATATTCAAAAATACTAAAATGTTAAATATCAAACATCGCAAAAAATAACCATATAATCTGGATGAAACTTTACACAGGTATTGCTTATATCGCATACAAAATAGTCTATAAATTTCACGCTGATACATTAAGTCGTCATTGAGAAATTACGATTTTGAAAAAAAAAACCGTAAAAGAATTTTAACCTTAAACATCTCTAAAAGTCATGAGACAATTCTTTTACCTAAAGGACTTATACGATAGTATATAGACTCCACATCTCCACAAAATTTCAACATGATTAAACCAATTTTTGTTTTCTCTAGTTATTATGCGACAAAGAAACTGACTGTAAAATACGAAAATTTTCAAAATCAAATATCTCAAAAAGTAATTGTACGATCTTGATGAAAATTTACACACATATTATCTATATCACATACAAAATTGTTTATAAATTTGGAGCTGATACATGGAGCCGTTCTCGAGAAATTACGATTTGATAAAAAGGTTAAAAAAATTTAACCTCAAATATTTCTGAAATTTTTGGACTAATCATTTTGTCCAAAGAACTCGACCGAGAGCTATCCAAAATCTACCTCTACGAGGAATTTCGAAGCGATTAAGTCAATTTTACTCCCGTAATCGTTGGACATACAAAACTCATTTTTTCAAATTACAATTTTTTTCTCAATAACTAGTCGACAAAATGAATTCAAATGTTTACAGATTACAGTTATTTACATTCTGCATTATGATTTTTCTCAAAAAAATTAAATGTTTAGTTTAGGTGTTATAAGCTTTTTAAAAAGAAACACGTTTTTGTTAACAAATGAACCGTGATAGCTAGAGAATTTTTTTTTGTTTTAGAAAATATAGGTATTTTAATGCTCTTTCGACTGCTATCCATTCGATTCAAATATCTCGATCTTATCATTAAAAAAAAGCAAATATCAATTTTGAGGAAATCGAAAATTCGAAATAAAACAAAAACGCATCGGCGAATCAAAAAACGAATTTTTGACCCGCCATCACACAAAAAAAATGAAACCTGTCCAGTCAAAATCGATCGAGTAGAAGCTGAGATCCAGGCGTACACACATGCACGCGCGCACGCACGGACGCACGCACGCACGCAGTAAGCGCCGCGCGCTTGCTGGCTGTGATTACTTCTCCCGACAACCTGTCAATGGCTGAGTGGTCTGACAGTTACCGCTCGGTCGAACTTTTTTACTAATTAGATGCAAATGAACGGAATTTTAAACTGACAATTACAAAACCCAAATTCAAAGCCACAACTCGAGCCCGAAGGGGGGGGGGGAATAAACATAAACGATTTTACTTAAACACATGAGTATCGTAACGGTAGCCGCGGTGGCTAAGGCGCGCTGCTACTTTTGTTCTATTCTTTTGGATCCGAGTTCGATCCTGACTCGCAAATTTTTTTTTCTTTTTTTTTTATTTTTAACATATGTAAAATTTCTTTTATTATCAAGGAGCGCGGGAGCGCTCCGAAGTATCTGTCCAAATGTAGAAGAAGCCTGAGGGACGACCGCGCTACTATATACTTTGAAATGGGTGTGCGAGAATTTCACTTATTTTTTACGACTTTGCATTATGTTTTATCTTATATTTAAATATATCAATGGATAGCTTTTTTGATATACTACATGTATAATAAAATTTCAATTAAAAATATTGTGTCATTTTGATGTATATCGAGTTTATAATTTCCGATGGTTGTTTTCAGATCAGAAATTTTTCTTTTTCTTTTCTCTCGTCGATTAGCTGTTTTGTTCCGACCGCTGCTCTGTTATGATTGGTCAACAAACTCCTAGGAGTATCATATATTATACATAAATATAATGTATACTCGGAGAGAGAGAGAGAGAGAGAGAGAAAGAGAGAGAGAGAGAGAGAGAGAGAGAGAGAGAGAGAGAGAGAGAGAGAGAGAGAGAGAGAGAGAGAGAGAGAGAGAGAGAGAGAGAGAGAGAGAGAGAGAGAGAGAGAGAGAGAGAGAGAGAGAGAGAGAGAGAGAGAGAGAGTATATATAACAACATATATAACAACAACAAAACTGTGACTCTACAAAATATCCTATGTCGTGTATGGTATTTTTAAATATACGTATAATTAGGTAAAAAAAAGATATGAATTTCAATCAGCTGATGACATGAGCATACTTTTATACATAGATAAGTATTATAATATATATCATATGTAAAAAAATAAATATAACTTAATAAAATATAGAGAATAGAAACTTTGTGAAAATTTTTTTCATCATCAGGTTATAGAATTCTCATAGACTTTGAGCTCTGGAACAGATTCTTATCGAAGGAGCAGCACCAGTAGTAATGCCAGTAACTTCTCATAACATCAGTGGGGATAGTGTACTTGACAATGTTGCAACTGCCCGTGCATACAACTCTGACCACCAAACTCAGCTTTTGATAAAAGCCAGTGCTATGATGTCAGAATCTAGATATGGGCTACTGATAGTAGACAGTGCCACTGCATTATACAGGACAGATTTTGCTGGAAGAGGAGAATTGGCAGCTCGCCAAATGCATTTAGCCAGATTTCTTCGATTATTGCTTAGATTAGCTGATGAATTTGGCTGCGCAGTGGTTATAACTAATGAAGTAGTAGCTCAAGTGGATGGTGCAGCTAGTATGTTTCAAGGTGATCAAAAGAAACCTATTAGCGGCAATATTATTTTACTCATACAAGTACAACTAGACTTTATTTATGTAAAGGAAGAGGTGAAACAAGGATACGCAGAATTTACGATTCATGCTTACCTGAAAGTGAAGCTACATTTGCGATAAATGCTGATGGAATTGGTGATGTTAAAGAATATTATTATTATAGTATTATAAGTATTATTAATTTTTTGAATTACATTTATTATTTCAGACTCAGGGTTTACTCCGTTTTTTACTTAAAATGCAAATACAGCTTGAAGAAGATATTAAGATAAAAACAAACACACTAATATATTCTACTTATTTTTAGGTTGTGAATGTGGTTTTTTGGAAACATTTTTTCTTACTCGCCCACCCGAAAGTACGTACTTCCGGCCCGCATCTCCGGGCCGAAAGAGAAACTTTCGCATCCTATTTTAGACCAACCGCGCGCTCTCATTGGCTGCCGAAATTTCCTGACCCGCGGCGCTTGAGCGCCCGCGCGCATGTCCGAGGAAAGATGTTTGTGCGGTGTGAAGGTTAGACACGTACGAAGTAAACAGAGGAAAGTGCACGGGTGACGAGAAAAAAGAGTTAGTTGAAATAAAAAGTGGTGTTGTTTGATCGTGGTCATTGTTTTTTCCTCTTGTTTCCTACACGTACTTTCGAGTGGTGTAGAAACAAGTAAGTAAACGTACGGGCGGGAGCGTCCGAGGAAAATATTTTTGTGTGGTGTGAAAGTTAGACACGCACGAAATAGACAGAGGAAAGTGCACGTGTGACGAGAAAAAAGAGTTAGTTGAAATAAAAAGTGGTGTTGACTGTGACTGCTGTAGTATGCCGCCCTGGTGAATCGTGTTCGCCCTTTCATCGTCTTCGTCAATTGTCGATGATTCGTCGGAGATGGGAAGGCAGTGTGTTAGCGGCGAGAGCAGATTTAGTAAGCATTTTCTCGTTCCTAACCTCTCTAATGGGTGAGCTGATGGTACTTTCGCTTGTTGCAGGTATCTGTGGCAGCGAGAGTAGTGTAAACGACGAGCACTGCTGCAGACTGTTTCTTGGGTGCGGAAATGTTGTCCGAATCATCTATTTATTAATTATATGTGGTTTTTAGGTGCTCAACTTTCCTTGTTTGGCTCTTACACTAGTGACTATGTGTACAGTTAAGCTGCTGCTTGTGTCTTCAGCGTCTTCAGTGAAACAACGGTTTAAGGTCTCCACCAGTTCTTCCCCTCTAGTTGTTACAGGAAGCTGGTACAGTGAGCGAACAACAGCCATTGCTGCAGACTTTACTTTTGTATGGTATGTTTTTTTGAGTCATCTATTTATTAGTCATATGTGGTTTTTAGGTACTCAACTCTCCTCGCTTGTCCCCCAGAATAGGGACTGATCTGCTGTTCATGCGCTTTGCTGATCCCTAGGCTGAGGCAGTCCCTGACATTGAAACACAATTGACGGTCTCTGTCAGTACTTTCCTCCTAGGTGGTGTGGTTACTGACACAGTGGATCGCTGTTAGATGATTCTCAGCAGACTGGAATCCATGGAGTAGTGCCAGCCTAGACCGTCTAGCCCTATTTTGCAACTTCTGCAGCTCTAAGTGATCTTCGAGTGTTAGTGCTTTAAAGTGTGAGGGGATAGGTAATAGGAACTGAGAAATATTATATAAGTGCTGTGTGTGTTGTTAAATGCGATAAGGTTAGGTAGTTGTCCCTGGTAATATTAGCTCGTCTATTTAATTTCTAAGTTTAGTCAGGGTGTAAGAACTCGCTTCAGGGTATCTGTTGTATTAAAATACATCATTATGTATTTCGCAGACTTCTACCCATTGAGACTTGCCTATTTAATAGTTTTCTACATGCTGTAAGACTGAGTCAGCTAGAACATTGCATTCTTTATGCATTGAAATTTATCATATTACAACATTTATAGCTCATAGCTCATACATTACACAAAAGTTTTTTTTGTATATATGATATTCCTTTAACATGTACTTATATAATATTACACAATTTTGATTCTTTTAGTTCAATCGCTTAGGTCCTGGGAACATAGTAGGTTAAGCTGGGTAATCTTATATCAAATTTTTTAAATTTGTTATTAAAAATCTTTTTGTAGAAAACAGGGAAATAGATATTTTGTTTCTTTAATTATTCTTCCAATGTGTTTATCCCATTGAATATTGTAATCAAATGTAATTTTGTATCTTATTATTATGTTTTTGTAATTATATTATCTTTGGAATGTTATGTTGATTTTTTCCATCTTATTTAGAGCTATTGTATCGAATACTTCTGTGTAAATCTAATTCTGTGAAATAATAAGCGAAAATTCACTATACGTGTATTGGGGTATTAAAAATCATGTTTATACGTTTAGATGATCCAGTAATTATTGTACATAAAAATGTTAATTGGGAATAAGTTTTGTTTAAACTATATCTACATGCTTTGTATTTAACAGTTTTATTGAAAGTCAAATTCTTGTATGATAAGCGAAAATCGACTATTTCAGGTGTATTTAGGCATTAAAAATCGTTTTTATAAGTCTAAGCGGTCAGGAATCCCTTTTATATGAAAATGTTAAATGGGAAAAAGTTTTGATTAAATATTATGTAGAACTTTTGTATTGAACATGTTTGTATAAAATGAAATCCTATCAATTAGCCGAAAATCGTCCATTTTATGTATGTTTTGACGTTTAAAATCGTTTTTATAAGTCTAACTGACAGTAGTTGATTTTACACGAAAATGTTAATAGAAAAAAGTTTTGTTTAAATATTATCTACAACTTTTACATTTAACATTTTTGTATAAAATCAAATCTTGTCAAGTTGTAGCTGAAAATCGTCCATTTTATGTACATTTCGGCATTTAAAATCGTTTTTATAAGTCTAATTCGTCAGGAATTGGTTTTACACAAAAATGTTAAATGGGAAAAAGTTTTATTTCAATATTATCTACAACTTTTGTATTAAACATTTTTGTGAAAAATCAAATCCTGACAATTATAGCCGAAAATCATTCATTTTTGACCATTTTTGGCCGTTTTTCGCAGTTATCTTGGCAAATATTGCTCGTACAAAAAAGTGTTCAACATAAAAAAGCTGTATTTTAATTAGTTTTAGCAGATAGACCTGTACATATTAGCTTAAAATTAATTTTTCTAGACATTAGGCTTAAAAATCTATTTTTTGAGATATTTCTTTGTGCTCGCATTTGAAAAATTTGTCATCGATCTATCTCAATATAGAACCAGCACTTCGGTATAATTAGAGGAGTATTTTTCCGCAATCCTGATGGAATCGGTTAAAAATTCATTGAGATAATCGATAAACTTGATTACATACGGACGTACAGACATACATACATCGCAGAAAACGTTTAAAACACACTCATTTTCGCTGGAAACGACTTTTCACATTTTAAATTCTTAGTTTTTAAAGTAGCACAATTTTCGCTATGGTGAAATTATAAGGCTCTCCCGAGTGGCGGTTGTGCCTAATTAGTACAGAGAAATAAACATTTAGCATTTGTGAAATAACTTGTTTTTGTAATATAAAAACATGGTGCTTCCCAGTGAAATACATTTGTGGGTTCTTATATCAGTGAAATTTACGTTATTTTGTGTATTTTGATAAAAGTTTTGTAAAGTGGAAAGCTTAAATAAGTAAAATAGAAGAGTGAATAAATAGGTCAATTAAAAAAATGCATTTGGAAAAATGTTTACTGTGTGATTTATATGGATGTAGGGTCTATATGCAATTGAATCTGGGACACGAGTTTCTTATATATTAGCAGACTGTTTAGGCTGTATCTTCTATTCACACATAACTAACTCATTGTGCTTAAAGTTAGATTGTTATAATAAAATGCTGAACATATAGTACATATGAATTCGTTACAAATTTTTCTTGTTAAATGGTGTGAATCAAATCATCATGCATTAAGGCCACCAAAAGATTATGTTCAAGTCTGTCGAAGTACACAATCTCCTGTAGTAGAGACAAAGAGAAATACTGTTGTAGTTATTCCTTTAAAAGTAAGCTATAGCGACTCTACCAAAGAAAGTTGGCCCCGGACCTGTGAGTTTAGTTATGAAGGAGGTTTTATAAATCTATCGAATAATATAGAAGTGCAAGAATCTTAATAAAAATATTACAATGTAATACTAACCCACACCCACCAGGCGGAAATAAATTCTGCACACAATTGTTAATAACTAAATATAATGTTTATTTGCAGTTTATAAACGCATGATTTCGAACGCTAATAACACTTAATAATAGTTTTTAAGAATTATTTGCTGTCAGTAACAGTGCTTTACAGTTATTTGTAGTTGTTTGCATCTATTGGTCTTCTTTTATTCATCAAATGAAAGTCATGACAAAAAATAGTAATACCAGTGATTTGCATTTTTATTGAAAAAAAAAGTTTATAACAGATATGAATGATTATTATTTATAATTAAATATTAATATTGTTGTATAATTTATTTTCCAAAATCGTCAATCACTATATTACTCTCTCTCTCCCTATCTCTCAACATCCGTCAGAGTACCAAAAACTTTAATGCGAGTTTAAATATTATTTTAAATCAATCAACACGTTTTTTAAAAGCTAATTTTTTAAGTACGTTCTAACAACACAATTTGTTTAGTCCTTTCAATTCTTCTAGTCTCATCTATTCAATAAGCACTTTTTACGAATGGTAATAATTTTTTTCATGACTGTACAAATAATAATATTGTTAATATAAAACTTTCTACGAAAGTATAAAATAAGGCAAGTATAGACATTTTTTCTATAATCTATAAAAAACAACACAATCTGTTTAGTCCTTTTAATTTATTTCTTCGAATCTCATCTATTCAATAAGCACTCTCTACAAATGGTAATAATTTTTTTCATGACTGTACAAATAATAATATTGTTAATATAAAACTTTCTGCGAAAGTATAAAATAAGGCAAGTACAGACGGTTTTTCTGTATAATATCTATAAAATAATAATATTTATGATTTTGTAAAAGAAATCAAATAAATACCAGTGAAAAAGTCTTTTACTTTTTTCAGTCATTGTATGCTGTATAAATTATATGTAAGTAAGTACATTCAAATTGTTCACTGCAAATCAAACAAATGAAAGTTGTGAAATCAATTACTGATAGTCAAGTATAATGCAAACAACTCTCCGAAACAACTGTATAACTGTTCTCAAAAATGTATTCAAATGTGTTCATTCTTCTACATGAATTAAACACAAGAAAGTACTCAAATCAATTTATTGTAGTCAAGTACCTATAAGTTAACTTGACTAACATAATAGAACTTTTAGTACCTTGCGTGTAAAATTACATTTTACGCCCACGTTGTAACTTCAAAAATATTCAGCCAGCGAGCATAAAATACTACTTAACGCCTAACAGGCGCAATAGATCACATACTCCTACAAAACTTTATAGAACCTACGCACTTTACGCCCGTGTGGGCGAAAATTATTTTAATTATATAACTATTAAGCCTTCTTTTTATTTTTAAAATTCATAAGAATTTTTTCAGATATTTACGAAAAGTCAAAGCCTATATAAATAAATTACATAGTTACCACCACATCACCATTTTTCATTATTCTTTCTCAATTTTGAAATTTCTATAATATTACGCATCTTGGGAGGATAATAGAAGTCTATAGAGCTGCTCTAGTAGGGGTGGTCCTCTAATCTCCCATACATACTTGGCGGGCACGACGGTTTTCAGTTTACCCGTGGGCTTTGTAAATGTAGAAATCTAAATTTTTGCATAAATTCATTAACAATGTTTTTACGTATAAGTTCACTATAAATAATTACATTGGCTCTAATTTTTAATTGATACCATTTAAATATAATATCCCTGCATGTGCAGAATCTCATGATTTACTTTCATTACCCAAAATATTTGTCCTTGTGTCCGTCTTTTTTAAGCGGGGATGAGATAAAAAATGCATATAAATTTATAGTCTACTCAAAAGTGCTATAGATTTTACTAACCATTTTATAAGCCACCTATTTTTGATCGTTTTCCCACGTGTAGATATCATATGTGATCTCATATGAGATATCATATATGTGATGTCATCTGCAATTTTATATATTATGGGATCTCATATGAAATCTCATATGAGATCTCATGATATTTTCATGTGGGTTTGCACTTTCTATTTAAAAACAGAGTAATAGATTCAATACGGATTAGTATTTAATATGTAGAAGCAACCTATTTGTTCATTTTATCTGATCTTTAAACACATGAATATTTATATGAAAATGACCATGTCTACACCTTAAACTGAAAACCGTCGGGCCCGCCAAGTATGTATGGGAGATTAGAGGACTACCCCTACTAGAGCAGCTCTATAGACTTCTATTATCCTCCCAAGATGCGTAATATTATAGAAATTTCAAAATTGAGAAAGAATAATGAAAAATGGTGATGTGGTGGTAACTATGTAATTTATTTATATAGGCTTTGACTTTTTGTAAATATCTGAAAAAATTCTTATGAATTTTAAAAATAAAAAGAAGGCTTAATAGTTATATAATTAAAATAATTTTCGTCCACACGGGCGTAAAGTGCGTAGGTACTATAAAGTTTTGTAGGAGTGCGGGAGCTATTACGCCTCTTGGGCGTTAAGTAGTACTTTATGCCCGCGGGCTGAATATTTTTGAGTAGGTACGACAAGTTGTGTTATGTCAGTCAAGTTAATTTATGGGTACTTGACTACAATAAATTGATTTCAGTACTTCCTTGTGTTTAATTTGTATAGAAAGATGAACAAAGGCTCTAGCCGATGAAGATAGTCAAAAGTGCTCCCAACGATTTTGAAAAAGTGGATATGCTATCTTGTTCGGGATGAAAAATAACTAAGATCCCTAGATTTTTAGATCCCTAAACCTATATGGGGCCTCAAAAGGCCCAATTTTGTGATTTTCGGTTTTTTTTAACGATATCTCGGTCAATTTTTGAGCTAGAAAAAAAAATAAGCAAGTTGTAGCGTTTTTCAAGCCCTGGAAATCTATCGAGCCCAAATTTTTTTTGTCGTGAAATTCAAATTTTTAGAGCTGTTCGAAAATTTCAAAATTCAATATTTCGGAAACAAAGACAGACGCATCCCTGAAAACATGTTATGTATTTGCAACCTAGAAATGTCTGCAATTTTTTCAGATTTTTGAAAGTAGTGGAACGACCTCAAAAAAAAATAAAAACCTCTAAAAAAACAGTTTTTTTCTTCTAGCGCTTCGTAGAAAAATCCTACTCTAAAACCGATTGCGCCATCGTATTCTACGGAAAAAATACATCGAAAATGTAAATTACTTTTTTGAAAATAATTTTTGGGAGCTCTTCAAAAATTCAACAAACTTACCCCGATCGGCCCGGATCACGGTAAACATTCAAAATGTTGACTTCCTTCAAATTCAATGGCACCTCAGCACTATTTTGAAAATTTGTCATATATGTTTCCGATCTATTATTTCGCGTAGAATACGATGATGCTATTGATTTTATCGTAGGACCTACCTAAAAAACGCTAGAAGCGAAAACCCACCGAAAAACACGGTTTTTTGGTGCTACCACTTTCTAGATATGTCCTACGATAAAACCGATTGCGCCATCGTATTCTACGGGAAAAATACACCGAAAACATGTATTACATTTTTGGAAATAATTTAAGCCCTTCACTAAATCAGCAAATAAAACAATCTTCTATGCCGGTCGGCCCCGTCGACAGTGTAGACATTTATTCCTTTTGTATTCAAGGATAACCCAAAATTATTTTCGTACATGTAATACATGTGTTGGATATATTTTTTTTCCGTAGAACACGTTGGTGCTATTGATTTTGTCATATAATATGCCTAAGATGCGTTAGAAGCGAAAAACCACAAAAAATCCCAGTTTTCTGCTTCTAGCGCTTTGCATGCTTTCTACTTCTTATTCATAAGAATTTGAACAATTATTGTACACATTTTACATCTACTTTTTATTCGTAAAATTTGAATAATTATTGTACATATTTTACATAATTATTTTACGTATTATAATAAAAAGAGATTGTTTTTATTAAATGTACTGATGATCGTAAATATAAAAAAAATGTAATTGAATAAACAGAGTCAGTTTTGATTTTTTGATCTAGTAATTATTATCCATGAATTTGAAATTAATCTTCGTCACTGTCTTCTTGAATGACAGGAATTATTTGTTCTCTCTCGCAAATCTTTGTCAGTACTTCTGCAGGTCTCAAAATTTTCGACAGGTATCTTGCGTGCGATAGGTAGTAGATAACCGCAGCCACATGAGAGCAACAGCCAATAGTTCGCATGCCGTTGGAACACTCACAATAATGGCGTAAAATCCCAGCGCTGCCAATTGTATTTGATTTATAGTCAATGTAGCAATTATAAGTTCGTCGAGAAACATGCCTAGATCTCACTTGAATTTTAATAATATTCGTGGATGCTTTGCAAAAACTCAAATCTATCTCATTGTCATCGTTCATCATTTCTGCTAAATATGGTATTGTTTGTTGCAATTGATAAGTTCCTGTGAAAAACTTGATCAAATCTAATTCTGTCATTTCAGGAAAATCAAGTATATCAGAAGATGTCAATTTTTAAAATAAACATTTTCTTCGTGCCCAATGTGCTGTTTGTGCATCTATTGCCAAGCTGTTTACAATTTCATTCTTTGAAAGAACATAATTTATATTATGTCTTCATCTAAAGAAGCCCTTGATACTAATCGTTTTCCAAATTCATTAATCAAAAAGCAAACAATTTTATAGTATAAGCCATCTTTGGGTAGATATCGATTATCTAGCTGTTAATGAAAGAACTTATACTTTTGAGATACAGTGCCATGCACAGCTTCTACAACCCATCGAAGCATAGTAACACGTCGCGATGCATTTGCCTCTTTTGCTGTCAATTATATTTCATTTTTATTTTTCAATGGTGGCATCAGAACACGATATTTTTCAACTTCTTCCAACCTGTTTGCAATGTCACGAAATCCACGATCCAGCACAAAAACGCCATTGTCCTTGCACATAAGTTTTTTCCTTCAGCATCATCTAAAATAGTCCCCAATATTATAGCATCATTTTCTGTAGCATAAAAAGGCCCTAATACATCTACAATGAAACCGTCTGTAGTACAAATCGTGAACGGTTTACATAAAGGAACTTTTTTGTGCCCAGAATATGATTTTCATTGATACTCATTATTAGAGCTTTTTTGATGTCTAACGTAAGTTCCGTCAGCAACTAGTGCTAAGTTATTATCACTCACGTTGTAAAGTTTATTTAAAAGCGGTGTCGTATGATCAAGAATCAATTGATCGCGATTTGAGGCTTTCAAGCCGAAACGTGAAGGCAAGACATCTTTTTCAAAAGAATTGAGTACCGACCGTGAAAAATCAGAAACTTGTTGATGTCTCTCGAGCCCGAGAATAGCACAAATCATTTCATTTGAATTGCCAGAACGTAATCTAAATAAAAAAACAACAAGGGCTTGTGTTACGCTGTTCGAATGTCGTAAAGAGATTATCATTTCACGTAGTTTAATTATTTGTTCCCAATTTAGTCCAGTGAATGCATAAATTCGTTCTTCAGAGATTGAAAAATGAACAATTCTATCTGTCAGTTCTCTATATGAATCTATGCACAATTTTTTTAACAGCTTTGTCAAGTCCGATGCTTTTATAGAGGAAGAATGAGAGACAATTATTAAATCTCGTACCTCATCTGCATAAAGTCGATTTTTTATAAGGTGATTGTCACAGCATCGATTTCCTTGTGGGATAAAGACTCATTTTTTTGTAAAAATCTGCTGGCGCGCATCAAAAGGAATGTTAACAAGATTTGATACTTTATGACAGATGAAGCCGTATTTTTGAGTAGAAACTACTCTTCTGTAAGGTAGTTCGATCGACTCTTCCACGTCGGGTTCTCGAGTTTGTGGAGGATTATAAACTAGATCTTTTTTGACTGCTTGAGTTGGAGATTCCGAAGACGTTTCTGTTCCAATTGTTTCTTGACTATCCGATTGGGAAACTTCTGTCATTGTTTTGCGTATCTTTGACAATGAAAAACGAGCAGTACTCCAGCATTTGCTGCATAAAATATTCCCAATAACAGCTTGAATATCAAGTGCATCTCAAATTTTATCAGCATCATCAGAAGTTTCTATTGTATACTTGGGTCCAATTATTTATTTTTTTTTTTTTGAAGTAGAACAATTTGCACATTTTTCATCAATCGCCGACATATAATTGAGAATCTAAAAAAGAAAATTATATAAAAGTCTTAATATGATTTTTGCTGATTGTTATGAAAGTTAAATATACTTTATTAATACTAAGGATTTCAAATTGCGAAACTTTTATTTTTATTTTAAAATTAAAAAGCAAAAATCAGAAAAATAATTGGAAATTATCAATCGTTTAATTGAATTTAATTTTTCCTTAAGGAAAAAACTTTTTCCTAATATAACAGTTACGATTAAGAAAAAATTAGAGAATCGTTCTATGAAAAAAAGTTCGAACATATCTAGTTACTTAAAAATTTCTGGTGAGCACTCCTCCGAATGAAAATGCAACCCAAGTTAAAAAAAAAACAACTAGAAAGTCCTTTATGAGTATTATGTTCTTTCTATGATGGATAGGAATCCTGTATGCGAATGAACGTATACTAAAGTTTATATTGTTAGGGTTTGTCAGCGAGAAGAAATAAAATGGCAATTTTGACTCCAAGAATCTTTGCTCAAACCCACTCGAAAGTAAAGTTGCTAGCAAAATAATATGGTAAAGTGTCTTATTCGTAAATAAGACGAAGCATGCGTAGTAGGCAATAATATAGGCAAAATAAGCGTAAAAAATAAGTGTAGGTAAATGAGTAATGTATGTAAGGGAAGCTAGTTTGTGGTAAATGAATTAGACCGAGTGGGTGCTGCAGGCCCTTACTTATACACTCAAGGTGATGTTTTAGGTAGCGTGTTAGCGCTTGCCATCTATCGGGCATTTCGGGTACTGCAATCCCGAACAAATAGTAGTGGATAATAGTAGTGTATCTTTTAGTAGTGGACAAGCAGCTATCTACTGTATTAAATGAATACGGATGAAAAGACTTAATCATAAACAATCCAGTAATATAAAAAAAAAGTTGTGTACTCATTATCGATATATTTTCTCCGTAGAATACGATAGTGCCATTGGTTTCAACATAGAACATACCTACAAAGCGTTAGAAGCGGAAAACTGAGATTTTTGGTAGTTTTTCGCTTCTAACGCATCTTAGGCAGATTATATGACGAAATCAATAACACCATCGTGTTCTACGGAAAAAAATACATCCAACACATGTATCACATGTACGAAAATAATTTTGGGTTATCCCTGAATACAAAAGGAATAAATGTCTACACTGTCGACGGGGCCGACCGGCATAGGAGATTGTTTTATTTGCTGATTTAGTGAAGGGCTTAAATTATTTCCAAAAATGTAATACATGTTTTCGATGTATTTTTCCCGTAGAATACGATGGCGCAATCGGTTTTATCGTAGGACATATCTAGAAAGTGGTAGCACCAAAAAACCGTGTTTTTCGGTGGTTTTTCGCTTCTAGCGTTTTTTAGGTAGGGCCTACGATAAAATCAATTGCATCATCTGAGGTGCCATTGAATTTGAAGGAAGTCAACATTTTGAATGTTTACCGTGATCCGGGCCGATCGGGGTAAGTTTGTTGAATTTTTGAAGGGCTCCCAAAAATTATTTTCAAAAAAGTAACGTACATTTTCGATGTATTTTTTCCGTAGAATACGATGGCGCAATCGGTTTTATCGTAGTATTTTTCTACGAAGCGCTAGAGGCAAAAAACTGTTTTTTAGAGGTTTTTATTTTTTTTAAGGTCGTTCCACCAGTTCTAAAAATCTGAAAAAATTCACAGACATTTCTAGGTTGCAAATACATAACATGTTTTCAGGGATGCATCTGTCTTTGTTTCCGAAATATTGAATTTTGAAATTTTCGAACAGCTCTAAAAATTTGAATTTCGTGCCAAAAAAAATTTGGGCCCGATTTTTAGGGCTTGAAAAACGCTACAATATGCTTTTTTTTTTTTTTAGCTCAAAAATTGACCGAGATATCGTAAAATTGGGCCTTATGAGGCCCCATATGGGTTTAGGAGTCCGAAAATCTAGGGATCTTATTGTTAGTTATTTTTCATGCCGAACAAGATAGCGTATCCATTTTTTCAAAATCGTTGGGGGCACTTTTGACTATCTTCATCGGCTAGACCCTTTTAATACATTTCTGAAAACAGTCATACAGTAGTTTCCGAGAGTTGTTTGCATTACAATTGCATTGTTCTGGATCAACAGGTCACGACTTGAATTGATCCAGAACCGGCATAGCTTCTCTACTTACAAGGCAAAATAATTATTTATATAATACCTAACCCCAAGTAGGCGGGGGATGCGAGCTCCACGCATATACGGGAGCGCATCAGACGTTTATACAAGACAAAATAATTATTTATATAATTCCTAACATCAAGAAGGCGGGAGATGCGAGTTCCACGCGTATATGGGTGCGCGTTAGACGTGTATACATGGCAAAATAATTATTTAAATAATTCTTAACCCCAACTAGACGGGGGATGCGATTTCCACGCGTATACGGGAGCGCGTGAGACGTGTATACAAGGCAAAATAATTATTTATATAATTCCTAACCCCAAGAAGGCGGGGAATGCGAGTTCCACGCGTATACGGGAGCGCGTCAGACGTGTATACAAGACTAATTATTTATATAATCCCTAACCCCAAGTAGACGGGGGATGTGACTTCCACGCGTATACGGGAGCGCGTCAGGCGTGTATACAAGACAAAATACTTATTTATACAATTCCTAACCCCAAGTAGGCGGGGGATACGAATTACATGCGTATACGGATGCGCGTTAGACGTGTATACATGACAAAATAATTATTTATATAATTCTTAAACCCAAGTAGACGGGGGATGCGTTCCACGCGTATACGGGAGCGCGTTAGACGTGTATACAAGGCAAAATAATTATTTATATAATTCCTAACCCCAAGAAGGCGGGGAATGCGAGTTCCACGCGTATACGGGAGCGCGTCAGACGTGTATACAAGACAAAATAATTATTTATATAATTCCTAACATCTAGAAGGCTGGAGATGCGAGTTCCACGCGTATATGGGAGCGCATCAGATATGTATACAAGACAAAATAATTATTTATATAATTCCTAATCCCAAGTAGACGCGGGATCTGACTACCACGCATATACGGGTGCGCGTTAGACCTGTATACATGGCAAAATAATTATTTAAATAATTTTTAACCCCAAGTAGACGGGGGATGCGAGTTCCACGCGTATACGGGAGCGCGTTAGACGTGTATACAAGGCAAAATAATTATTTATATAATTCCTAACCCCAAGAAGGCAGGGAATACGAGTTCCACGCGTATACGGGAGCGTGTCAGACGTGTATACAAGACAAAATAATTATTTATATAATTCCTAACCCCAAGTAGACGGGGGATGACAATTCCACGTGTATACGGGAGCGCGTCAGGCGTGTATACAAAGCAAAATACTTATTTATACAATTCCTAACCCCAAGTAGGCGGGGGATACGAGTTACACGCGTATACGGATGCGCGTCAGACGTGCATACATGGCAAAATAATTATTTAAATAATTCTTAACCCCAAGTAGACGGGGGATACGAGTTACACGCGTATACGGGAGCGCGTCAGACGTATATACAAGGCAAAATAATTATTTATATAATTCCTAACATCAAGAAGGCGGGGGATGCGAGTTCCACGCGTATACGGGTGCGCGTCCAATGTGTTTACAAGGCAAAATTATTATTTATATAGTTCCTAACCCCAAGTAGGCGAGGGATACGAGATCCACGCGTATACGGGAGCGTGACAGTCGTGTATACAAGGCAAAATACTTATCTATATAATTGCTAACCCCAAGAAGACGGAGGATGCGAGATCCACGGATATACGCGAGCGCCTCAGATGTGTATACAAGGAAAAATAATTATTTATTAAAGCCTCACCCAAAGTAGGCGGGGAATGCCAGTATCACGCGTATACGGCAGCGCGTTAAACGTGTATACATGGCAAAATAATAATTTAAATAATTCTTAACCCCAAGTAGGCGGGGGATGTCAGTTTCACACGTATACGGGGGCGCATCCGACGTGTATACAAGACAAAATAATTATTTATATAATTCCTACCCCCAAGTAGGCGCGGGATGTGACTTCCACGCGTATACGGGTACGCGTTAGACGTGTATATATGTCAAAATACTTATTTATATATTTCCTAACCCCAAGAAGACGGGGGATGCAAGATCCACGGATATACGCGAGCGCCTCAGATGTGTATACAAGGAAAAATAATTATTTATTAAAGCCTCACCCAAAGTAGGCGGGGGATGCCAGTTTCACACGTATACGGCAGCGCGTTAAACGTGTATACATGGCAAAATAATTATTTAAATAATTCTTAACCCCAAGTAGGCGGGGGATGTCAGTTTCACACGTATGCGGGGGCGCATCCGATGTGTATACAAGACAAAATAATTATTTATATAATTCCAAACCCCAAGTAGGCGGCGGATGCGAGTTCCACGCGTAAACGGGACTGCGTTAGACGTGTATACATGGCAAAATAATTATTTAAATAATTCTTAATTCCAAGGTGCCTATTCCACGCGAATACGGAAGCATCCCCCGCCTACATGAGGCTACAAATTATTTGAATTTTTCGATATATACACGTCTGACGCGCTCGCATATACGCGTGGAACTCGCACCCCCGCCTTTTTGGGGTTAGGAATTATATAAATAATTATTTTGCCTTGTATACACGTCTAACGCGCTCCCGTATATGCGTGCAACTCGCATCCCCCGCCCACTTGGGGTTAGGAATTATATAAATAATTATTTTGCCTTGTTTACACGTCTGACGCGCTCCCGTATACGCGTGGAACGCGCATCCCCCGCCTATTTGGGGTTACGAATTATCTAAAGAATTATATTGCCTTGTATAGACGTCTTACGCGCTTCCGTATACGCGTGGAACTCGCATCCCCCGTCTACTTGGGGTTACCAATTATTTAAATAATTATTTTCTCTTGTATGCACGTTTGACTTACTCCCGTATACTAGTTGAACTCGCATCCCCCGTCTACTTGGGGTTAAGAATTATTTAAATAATTATTTTGCCATGTATACACGTCTAACGCATACCCGTATACGCGAGGATCTCGTATCCCCCACCTCCTTGGGGTTAGGAATTATATAAATAATTATTTTGCCTTCTATACACGTCTAACGCGCACCCGTGTACGCGTGGATCTCGTATCTCCCACCTACTTGGTGTTAGGAATTATATAAATAATTATTTTCTCTTGTATGCACGTTTGACTTACTCCCGTGTACTAGTTGAACTCGCATCCCCCACCTACTTGGGGTTAGGAATTATATAACTAATTATTTTGCCTTGTATACAGGTCTGACGCGCACCCGTATACGCTTGGAACTCGCACCCCTGGCTTTTTGGGGTTAGCAATTATATAAATAATTATTTTGCCTTATATATACGTCTAACGCGCTCCCGTATATGCGTGAAACTGTCATCACCCGCCTAGTTGTGGTACGGATTTATATAAATAATTATTTTGCCTTGTATACACGTCTAACGCGCTCCTGTATACGCGTGGAACGCGCATCCCCCGCCTATTTGGGGTTAAGAATTACGTAAAGAATTATTTTGCCTTGTATACACGTCTAACGCACTTCCGTATACGCGTGGAACTCGCACCCCCGTCTACTTGGGGTTAAGAATTATTTATATAATTATTTTGCCATGTATACACGTATAACGCGTACCCGTATACGCGAGGATCTCGTATCCCCCACCTCCTTGGGGTTAGGAATTATATAAATAATTATTTTGCCTTCTATACACGTCTAACGAGCACCCGTATACGCGTGAAACGCGCATCCCCCGCCTATTTGGGGTTAAGAATTACGTAAAGAATTATTTTGCCTTGTATACACGTCTAACGCACTTCCGTATACGCGTGGAACTCGCACCCCCGTCTACTTGGGGTTAAGAATTATTTATATAATTATTTTGCCATGTATACACGTATAACGCGTACCCGTATACGCGAGGATCTCGTATCCCCCACCTCCTTGGGGTTAGGAATTATATAAATAATTATTTTGCCTTCTATACACGTCTAACGCGCACCAGTGTACGCGTGGATCTCGTATCTCCCACCTACTTGGGGTTAGGAATTATATAAATAATTATTTTCTCTTGTATGCACGTTTCACTTACTCCCGTATACTAGTTGAACTCGCATCCCCCGCCTACTTGGTGTTAGGAATTATATAAATAATTATTTTCTCTTATATGCACGTTTGACTTACTCCCGTATACTAGTTGAACTCGCATCCCCCGCCTACTTGGGGTTAGGAATTATATAACTAATTATTTTGCCTTGTATACAGGTCTGACGCGCACCCGTATATGCGTGGTACTCGCATCCCCCGCCTTTTTGGGGTTAGGAATTATATAAATAATTATTTTGCCTTCTATACACGTCTAACGCGCTCCCGTATACGGATGAAACTGGCATCACCCGCCTACTTGTGGGAAGGATTTATATAAATAATTATTTTGTCTTGTACGACCAACGAGCTCCCGTATACGCGTGGAACTCGCATCCCCCGCCTCTTGGGGTTAGGAATTAAATAAATAATTATTTTTCCTTGTTTACACGTCTGACGCACTCCCGTATACGCGTGTAACTAGCATTCTCCGCCCTTTTGGGGTCCGGAATTATATAACTAATTATTTTGCCTTGTATACACATCTGACGCGCTCCAGTATACGCTTGGAACTCGCACCCCTGCCTTTTTGGGGTTAGCAATTATATAAATAATTATTTTGCCTTATATATACGTCTAACGCGCTCCCGTATACGCGTGAAACTGTCATTACCCGCCTAGTTGTGGTACGGATTTATATAAATAATTATTTTGCCTTGTATACACGTCTAACGCGCTCCCGTATACGCGTGGAACGCGCATCCCCCGCCTATTTGGGGTTAAGAATTACGTAAAGAATTATTTTGCCTTGTATACACGTCTAACGCACTTCCGTATACGCGTGGAACTCGCATCCCCCGTCTACTTGGGGTTAAGAATTATTTAAATAATTATTTTGCCATGTATACACGCCTAACGCGTACCCGTATACGCGAGCATCTCGTATCCCCCACCTCCTTGGGGTTAGGAATTATATAAATAATTATTTTGCCTTCTATACACGTCTAACGCGCACCCGTATATGCGTGGTACTCGCACCCCTGCCTTTTTGGGGTTAGCAATTATATAAATAATTATTTTGCCTTATATATACGTCTAACGCGCTCCCGTATACGCGTGAAACTGTCATTACCCGCCTAGTTGTGGTACGGATTTATATAAATAATTATTTTGCCTTGTATACACGTCTAACGCGCTCCCGTATACGCGTGGAACGCGCATCCCCCGCCTATTTGGGGTTAAGAATTACGTAAAGAATTATTTTGCCTTGTATACACGTCTAACGCACTTCCGTATACGCGTGGAACTCGCATCCCCCGTCTACTTGGGGTTAAGAATTATTTAAATAATTATTTTGCCATGTATACACGCCTAACGCGTACCCGTATACGCGAGCATCTCGTATCCCCCACCTCCTTGGGGTTAGGAATTATATAAATAATTATTTTGCCTTCTATACACGTCTAACGCGCACCGGTATACGCGTGAAACGCGCATCCCCCGCCTATTTGTGGCTAAGAATTATTTAAATAATTATTTTGCCTTGTATATACGTCTTACGCGCTCCCGTATACGCGTGGAACTCGCATCCCCCGTCTACTTGGCGTTAAGAATTATTTAAATAATTATTTTGTCATGTATACACGTCTTACGCGTACCCGTATACGCATGGATCTCGTATCTCCCACCTACTTGGGGTTAGGAATTATATAAATAATTATTTTCTCTTGTATGCAGGTTTGACTTACTCCCGTTTACTAGTTGAACTCGCATCCCCCGCCTACTTGGTGTTAGGAATTATATAACTAATTATTTTGCCTTGTATACGCGTCTGACGCGCTCCCGTATACGCGTGGAACTCGCATCCCCCGCCTTTTTGGGGTTAGGAATTACATAAATAATTATTTTGCCTTGTATACACGTCTAACGCGCTCCCGTATACGCGTGAAACTGGCATCACCCGCCTAGTTGTGGGAAGGATTTATATAAATAATTATTTTGCCTTGTATACACGTCTAACGCGCTCCCGTATACGCGTAGAACTCGCATCCCCCGCCTACTTGGGGTTAAGAATTATTTAAATAATTATTTTCCATATATACACGTCTAACGCGCACCCGTATATGCGTGGAAGTCACATCCCCCACCTTCTTGGATTTAAACTAAACTTTTTAACAAATAAAATAGAAAACGTAGATTGTATTACTCTTTCGCAAAAAAGTAAAAGAATCCATTTAATCTTTTGATCGGAAAATATAATTTGTTACTCTTTATAAAGAGGGAAACGGAGATTTTGCTCTTTAGCAATAGAGTAAAAGTATCAAATTAACGTTTTGAACGAAAAGTATAACTTTTTACTCTTTGGCAAACGAGTAAAAGTGTGAATTTAATCTTTTGAACGGAGAATCTAATTTTTTACTCTTTATAAAGAGGAAAACGTAGATTTTACTCTTTAGTAAAAGAGTAAAAGTATGAAATAATTCTTTTTACCAAAATGTATAACTTTCTACTCTTTTTAAAGAGCAAAGCGTAAACTTTACTCTTTCGCAAAAGAGTAAAGTATGAATTTAATCTTTATAAAGTGTAAAATGCACATTTTAACCCTCTTAACGGATAAAATCTGCATCTTGCTCTTTTATAAAGTAGAAAATTGGCGTTTTACACTTAAATTGTCCAATTTTTACTCTTTTGCGTTTAGAGTGCAGTTTCTTATAGTGTCAGCCAACTCGCTTTGAAAATAAGGTCCCAAACCATGAGATATCACGTATACTAATTTGTCCTTATGCATTCGAAATTTTTTCGCAATTTCACTATCTGGAAACATTATTGGAAACAATTCGCTCGAATCGCTAGAGGCACGTGCGGATACTTTTTTATAAACGAAATTCAATGCCCATATTAATTCCGCATTCATTACAGTTTCTTGAGAAACAAAATTGTCAATAGAACTTATATTTCTTAAGGTCATATTTTGTTCATTTTGACTCAGTACTTTAGAAACTTCTAAGTCACACACGTTTTTATCAGCCAGATTTGTTGTTTTACCCGGTGTTTGAATGTTTGCTTGGACAAAAGTTATTTTTTTATTTTGTTGTTCATCATTAACACGTTTGACATGTTTTTTTTCCTTTTGCGTGGGATTTTATCACCGAAATACCCATATTTGATATATCAACATTGGTTTTACAAACTGTACAATATGCTTCCGAAGTCGATGTTTTACTTTTTTGTACCCAAAAAAAATTAGGATGAATTGTCAAATCAAGCCATTCATTTTGAAAAGTACAATGTTTACTGAGCTGATTTTTCGGCATATTGATAGTTATAATCTGTAAAAATTTAACTATCAATAAAATATTATAAAAAAGTAAAATGATTAAAAAATATCTTACGTTCTGTCTTCTCTTAATAATTTTGTTTTAATTTACTACAAAAATACGGTTTGTCACTTTTCTTTCATTTTTTTTTTTTTTTTAATATCATAACTGAAATGTAATTAATATTTTTTAAAATACAAATTCCTTAAATTCGTACAGTGAAACTAACAGAAAATAGAAAAACTGATACCTTGTATATGAAAATTAAACTGTAGCGTCTATTCAAAGATTTAAATATTTCACTTGAAAAAGTCGATAATTGCTAGAAACGATCGCGTTTTAAAATAATAAACTCGATAACTGTATTTAGTTTTCAAATACTTAGATATAATACCTACAGAATCTCAAGACAAATGACGTAAAGTTGAAATGCTTCGCTCCGCCGATGCTGTCAGTCGAAGGGCCAGATCAATTCTGACACTGCCGCGTGTCATTACCGCCAATAAGCGATGTAGGTATCGGCCCGCGCGTCTTTTGTTTTTAGGTCGGATTTGTTTTGTAACGTACCCCGCGCGCGCCGCCGCTGCGAGTGCACTCGGTAGTACATGCTCAGCTCTCTCTCTCTCTCTCTCTCTCTCTCTTGCAGCGAACGTGACTGGCTACTCGACCGTCGAGTAGCCAATCGCGTTCGATGCAAGAGAGAGAGAGAGAGAGAGAGAGAGAGAGAGAGAGAGAGAGAGAGAGAGAGAGAGAGAGAGAGAGCTGAGCATGTACTGCCGACAATGTTTTCTCGCTCGTAACCTATCCACACTTTCCGCGAACACCATGCTTCGTCGTAAGTGTACTTCGTCGTAAGAAATAGGTTAGAAAAACAGCGATTTTCTGTTCTGAACAATAAATACCGTTTTAAAAAGGTCGGCGTGATACATTTTTTTTTTGTACTCATAAGAAAGTGCAGAATTTCTTATTTAATAACATACTTTTTTATTTTCGAAAAACAACTTTTAAAGTAACAAACTTTATTACTTTCCATCACAATTGATGTGATTCCTATAACTGTCGTGTAAAAATGACTAATTTCAATAATTTTTATCTCAAAGTAGGTTGGCAACATATTTAAAAAAATAGAGAACAAATCTTCAGATTTTAAAGAACTCGCTAGAATTTTATTACTTTCGAAACCAACTTTTTAATACATTACAGAACTACCTTAAGATTTAAATTGATGTTTAAATAAAACTATTTAAAATTATGATTATATTTTAAAGCGTCTATAATATAATATTTCCATATTTTCTTTGTTGGCAGTAGCAACATATAATTATCGTGTGATGTTTTCAATTTAAAATTTGATCTATTACAGGGTATACAAATTTATAATTTGACTATTATATCGTACAACGAAATGAAAAAAATTACAAAACGTAAATAACTTGTTGAAAAATTAAACTCTCACATCAAGGAATAGATAATTAAAACCGTAAATATCGACAATGTAATCAGTCTGTTAAAGAAAATAAATAAATAGGAATCACGGGCGTCATGTACTTAGCAACGCTCGGCAAATAGAAGCGTACATGTATTTTGCGTCGTCTTCCGATTACACTTGCCGAGCTGACGTTTCCCCCACTCTTCACCGGCCAGAGGCAGTGTCACACGTCATACTGATCGCGCATCATATAATACCTATAATGGGAGGCGCATATTTAGCGTAAAATACGCTCTGTTAAATTTGCATATAATCGTATGCTAAGTCTCTAAGAAGAAAAAAACGAAAGACATTTATCCATAGATTTTTTCCTCCTTTTTCCAATGTTGCTATTGCTTTTACTCTGAAACGGTTCCTTCTGGTCGGAAAGTCAAATTGAAAGTTCAGAGTCACTTTTCTCAAAGTATATCATGATTTCTTCGAAAATGCATTTTATCACTCGAAAGTACAATTCTTAAGTTACAAAACCCTAATTTTTTGAGTTCGAGAAATGAAGGGTTGAACAGTAACAAGATTAAAACCGCTGCTAACTGCTTTAGCAGAATGCTTTCTCAAAGAGAATTGATAAATTACATCAAATAATTTTTTTAAATGTACATTTTCATATAAAATTTCATTCTTTCTGCATATCTGATTTTCCATAAATACAATTATTCAAAATGATCAAGAAAATTATATTTAAAATAGTTATGTAGTAATTATTAAATTGCAAATTAAAATGTTTAAGGTATTATCACATGCTATTTATTGAATTTATAAATTAATTGCATTTCTTCCAAATTTCTTCGGCGTTTTCTTCGAAAATCTGCTAACTTGGTGTTTGCTTCAAAACCCCGCCAACTCAGCGAAGACTTCGAAAATCCACCAACTCATAGAGTGGTTTCAGAAACCATATAACTCGGCGAAGGTTTCTAATACCCTCTAACTCAAGCGTCTTTTTGCTTTCTTAAAGAGAAAGCTTGGTAAGGGTGAAATTTTTCGACCTCGAGATTTCGATGATTTTCGATATTTCTGAGCTCCCTGAGTCGAGATATGCATTTTCTAGAAAATGTCTATGTGTGTGTGTGTGTGTGTGTGCGTACGTGCATGCGTGCGTGCGTGCGTGCGTGCGTGCTTGCGCGTGTGTGTGTGCGTGCGTGCGTACGTGCGTGCGCGCGCGCGCGTGTGTGTGTGTGTGTGTGTGTGTGTGTGTGTGTGTGTGTGTGTGTGTGTGTGTGTGTGTGTGTGTGTGTGTGTGTGTGTGTGTGTGTGTGTGTGTGTGTGCATGCGCGTGTGTGTGTGTGTGTGTATGTGCATGCGTGCGTGCGTGCGTGCGTGCGTGCGTGCGTGTTATAAATTTGTCAGCAGCATAACTCGAAACTGGCCAGAGATATCAAGTTTATCTTTGACTGGTATTTAAAGCTTATTTTGAAGTTGTGCAAGATCAATTATATAGTTGATCGGATAATATTAAGTCCGTTAAAAAAAATAAAGCAAAATATCGAAAAATCGAAATTTTTTTTTTTCGTCGCCGAATTTGGATATCGGTGGGAAGTAGGCCCATTTTCTGAAAGGCCTTGAAATTACCAATCAATCTATAATTATTTTTGTTGGCCTGATCGAATAATATTAAGTCGTTTAAAAAAAATAAAGAAAAATATCGAAAAATCGAAAATAATTTTTTTTTGCTCTGGGTTTGGATATCGGTGGGAATTGGGCCTATTTTCTGAGAGGTCTTGAAATTACCTATCAATACATATTTTTCTTGGCCGAATCGGATGTTATTAAGCCCGTTAAAAAAATTAAAGAAAAATATGAAAAAATCAAAAATAATTTTTTTTGGCTCTGGGGGGCTCTGGGGGGGGGGGGGGGGAGTTGTATATCGGTCGGAAGTAGGCCCATTTTCTCAAAGGTCTTGAAATTTCCTATCTACCCATATTTTTTTCGGCCCGATCGGATATTATTAAGTCGATTTAAAAAATAAAGAAAAATTCGCCCGAGGCGAAGCCGAGGGCGTCAAAATGGCACCGACCAGGGCATCCAACATTCCGGCCAAGTGCCGTATACTATATTTCTTCATCCCCAGCCAAAAGTACGTCCATATAGTCAATATTAATTAATAAAATAGCGTTGTTAGCTGCTAACTACGGCTCGGCCATATGTATAAGAGGCCTGCTTCAGCGCCATTTTACATATCGCGGAAAATAAGGTCCGACTTCTGCTTTTTTTGATGCCCGCCCGACTTTTGCAAAACCGAGGCGAAGCCGAGGTTTTGCCGGTCGGGGCGGGCATCAAAAACACGACTAAAGATGTTTGAAAAACATGATGGGCCAAAAATATGTACATACTTAATCGCAGATGCTGATTTTAATTACCGCCCAACCTTTTAATGGTTCCTCTGTTTGACCTTTTCTATCCCATAGATTATAGAATGAAAGTCAAAAAGCTGTCACATATAAGTATATAGTTACACCATGTTTTGAAACTCAAAATGTAAACATCATGTCTATATATATGTACAGAAGCTTTTTGACAGTGTGTATGCAATATAAGAACATAATTGATTATGAGAGTTATAAATATATTGTTCAATATATTAATAATAACATAAAATTAATTTAATACACCTATATCTTTTCAATTTTCCGATTTTACAAATGATTTTCTTGTCATCACATTTGGAAGGTTTAGCTTAGTTTAGGTTACAACACGTGCGCTGTCGCGGACGTTGCCATGCAACGATCAACAACGAGCGGCCACAAAAGCCGCTCTTCCCGGCGCGAAATCGAACCGGGAAGACCGTACTTTCGGCTAGGGGATGAAGAAAATAATATTTTTTGACTCTGGGTTTGGATATCGGTCGGAAGTAGGCCCATTTTCTGAAAGGTCTTGAAATTTCTTATCTACCCATATTTTTTTTGGCCCGATCGAATATCATTAGTAGAGTAAAAGCCGGTATTCGAGCTACAGGTTTGTTCACATAATGGTTTGAAATGACGTATGTTGTACGCGAGTTCACGTTCGGTAAACAAATCACCAATTGAAACACAATTTATTAAGTCATTTAAAACTTTAAATGTAAAAACACAATGATGATAATAATGCAATGAACTGATAGTTTGAATGTTGACGGATAAGGCTATTTCAGTGTAATCATGATTGAATCTATGCATAGGCTTATTAATTTTGTAAGAGATGTAACGGAGAAATTTATGCTGAATTGATTCTAATTTATATGCTAAAACTGAAACATGTGGTGACCAGATTGGTGAACAGTATATTAAATTAGGTAAAACTAACATATTGTAAATATGAATAATCGCTTGTGTATCTTTAAAATTAAATGTTGTACGCTTAATAAAACCAACGAGGCTTAGCGACTTCGAGACAATCGTATCGATATGGTAAGAGAACAATAGTGTCGTATCTAAATAAACTCCAAGATCCTTAATAACATTCACTCTATCCACTTTTACAATATTTATGAAATAATCAGGTAGTAATAAGTTTTGACATTTGTAAAAAGAGTGTGACATTTTTTTATATTAAGGTCAAGCTTGTTTTCGATAGACCAGACATACAGCGCGTCAATGTCGCATTGGAGATTTATAATATCATTTGGTGAATTAATCGTACAAAAAAGTTTGACATCGTCAGCATACAACAAAATATTAACATTCTTAATTCTACTGACTAAATCATTTATAAATACACAAAACAATAAAGGACCTAAGTGTGATTCCTGCGGGACACCGGATGTAATAGGAATGGAACTCGATACACTATTTCCAATTTTTACAGCTTGTGACCTACCCGATAATAATATTAAAAATATTTTCTCTATTCCTCGGGCGAAAGTACGCGTTTTCGCCGTTTGTTTACACTAGAAGAAGAAGCACTTTTGCCCACTGCGTGCGTCACTTGTTTCACGCGAGACCGAAAGCTCTGTGAGCAATGTTTTGAATAGCCTAACCTCATATACGATACAGCGGATTGTGACTTTGCCGCGCAGAAGTCGCGAAAGTGTGCGAATTCGGCGCAGAACTGTCTCGCATCGGGAGCGTGGTGCTTTCAAGAAGTATGGTCTACTGTGAATTCATGTTTATTTATTTGGAAATATCCTATCTCTCTCCCCCTATGTCTCTTTACCTCTCTCTATTTTAGCCTATTTTAGCCTCTATTTTAGCGGAACATTATGATATTCGTATAAGTATTTTTACAAGTATTTTATTTACCACATGCTCTCTTATTTATTATTTCAAAGATTATCTTTTTAGTTTTTTTTTGCATTGTTATGTTTTTGATAAATCTTTTATATCTCTTATGTATTTTACGACGTAATGAACTAAATTGTTATTGTATTCTATTGTAATTGACTGAAATTTATAATTTTATATCTTTTAATGTATTTTCTAATTTTTGCCGAAAAGATAGAATAAAGATTTATCTATTTATCTATCTATCTTTCTATCCCTCTTTCTCTTGACTCACATGGGTATGTAACAATCTGCTTGTTCATGTATTTTCGATGCCCACCCAAACCAGCAGCACTCTCTACGCTCGTGCTGCAAATGTTGGGCGGGCATCGAACACACATAAACGCGCGCATCGGGAGAAACCAATTGCGACAGGTAAAATAAAATTGAAAAATATAACCTGCAAACTACAAGAACGGCGTGAAGTCGCTAACGCTATCAAAGCATAGGGCGAAAGTAAAAACATGGCTGCACAGAGTTGATGTCACCAGGAAAGACGATGATTTTCGACTTTTCTAGACTGATTAATTAACGTACTTTCGCCCGGGAATAGAGAAAAATACTATTTCTTACACGGGGGTTAAAGGGAACTCCTGCATGCACGTGATATGACGGCGTCGGCTTCGCTTCGGTCGAATCGTCATATCACGTGCCTGCGAAAGTTCCATTTTCCCCCCTTGTAAGAAAATCTACTATTCCTCGCACACCAACATTCCAATTTTTGGATAACAGATGATAAGGACCCACCTTATCAAAAGCCTTTGAGAAATCTGTATAAGTTGCGTCAATGCGGGATGAGTTACACAAAGCTTCAGATACAAAATCATTAAAAATTACTAAGTTAGTTATATGCAGAAGAATGAAATTTTATATTAAAATATACATTAAAAAAAATTATTTGATGTAATTTCTCAATTCTCTTTGAGAAAGCATTCTGCTAAAGCAGTTAGCAGCGGTTTTTCTTTAATTTTGTAGTGGTAGCTCTAGGATGTTAAAGAACAATTTCTGTATAAGCGATGAAAAAAATTATTTTCGATCTTTCCATATTGTTCTTTATTTTTTTTAACCGACTTCATATTATCCGATTGGGCTGGCAAAAATATGGGTTGGTAGGTAATTTCAAGACCTTTCAGAAAATGGGTCTACTTCCGACCGATATCCAAACCCCCCCAGAGCCAAAAAAATTGTTTTCGGCTTTTCCATATTTTTCTTTATTTTTTTAACCGACTTAAAGGGGTGTGGTACTCATGCACTCTGTTTTACCGGCAGAACTCGGTAAATTCTATATTATTAAAATAAACATATCGAATTACGTCTTATAAAGAGATAGTTGCCCTGTGCAATGTAATAATCTACTAGCTTGCGCAGTTTTGAGCCCAAATATCAACGGCACCTTAAAAAATTTTGCGAACGAAATTTCGGTTATTTTTGTTCGCAAAATTTTTTAGGATGCCGTTGATATTTGAGCTCAAAACTGCGTAGGCTGGTAGATTATTACATTGCGCAAAGCAATTATCAGTTAATTTCAAACACGCGAACGTTACGGTGCGCGCGCGGCGAAGCTGCTGTTCTCGCGCGCGTTGTTAAAGTACGGCGGGCTGACACACACCCGCACGTACCCAAGGTGCATGCGAAAGATCAGCTGATTCCCTCCATCCGTTCAAAAGTTATGACGGGGCCAAAATTTGGTTTCATACATACATACATATATACATACATATATACATACATATATATATACATACATACATACATACATATATACATACATATATACATACATATATATATACATACATACATACATACATACATACATACATACATGCCTGCATACATACATGCATACATACATGCTCGATCTGATGCCTTCAAAATAAGAAGGTGCGGTGAGACCACCTACGCCGACATCCTAGGAACTCTCAAAGGGGCACCTGAGTTGAAGGCACTGCAAGAAAGGGTCACGCGCATCAGGCGCACCAAGGCAGGAGAGTTGCTTTTGGAGCTAGACAAACCAAACATCGTGTCGCATGAACTGCAGACATTGGTCTCGTCTACCCTTGCAGGGCCAGCGATAGTACAAACGTTGTCCCATAAGGAGACAATCGAAATCAAAGATTTGGACGAGACAACAACAGCAGAAGAGGTAACACAGGCGATCACTTCAATTATCGGCCCCGAAATGATGACCGCTGGGGATGTTAGACTCCGGGCGTTTTACAGTGGCACTCAAGCAGCCAGCGTTATGCTACCTGTAGCAATGACAGAAAAGCTGCTGGAAACTAGAAAACTCAGAATAGGATGGGTCAATTGCCGGGTTCGGTTACGTGAAACAGTGACGCGTTGCTTCAAGTGCCATGAAATCGGACACCTGGCACGGAATTGTAAGAGTGTAATTGACCGGTCGTCCCTGTGCTTCAAGTGTAAAACCGAGGGTCACAAGGCAGTGAACTGCCCGACCAACAACGAGCAGGTAACGATGGAGGTCGTAACAACAAACAACGATGGCTAAAGTGCTTCAAATCAACATGAACCACTGTGCAGTAGCCCATGACTTGCTGCCCCAATTGATCCCAGAGGAGAAGGCGGACATAGTAATCATCAGTGAGCAGTACAGGGACAAAAATGAACCAAACTGGGTAAGGGATCGTGCCAGCACGGCGGCCATCTGGGTATGCGGAGAACTCCACATATCCAAAAAAATGGACGTCCTTCAGCCCAAATTCACCTGGGTTGAAGTATCCGGTATAAGATTATATAGCTGCTACCTACCACCCAGCGACTCAATAGAAGAGTTCGAAAGATCCCTAGATGCTATCGTCACTAGCGTTAGAACCTCCACACTGCCAGTCGTAATCGGGGGGGGGACTTTAACGCTTGGGCAATTGAGTGGGGAAGCAAGAAAACGAACAACCGCGGCCACGCACTGCTTGAGACCTTCGCGATACTAGAGCTAGAGATTGCTAACATAGGGACAAAGCCGACCTACACTAAAGGACGAAAGTCTTCCATAGTAGATCTGACCTTTGTCGACCCCAGATTAAGTCGGGAAGGCTCATACTGCCAAGTCAGTGATCGGTACACTGGCAGCGATCACCGAGCTCTCACATACCAGCTCCACCCGACAGGCAAAAGAGCGAATATGACCCGGATGCCGAAGAGAGAGAAATGGGCACCAGCTACTTTCGACAGGGAAGCTTTTCTCTGCTTTTTGGAAGGAGCATCTGTCGAAGGAACAGCTGAGGTTAGGGCTCAAAGCCTCTCGGAGACCATCACAGCGGCATGCGATGCCTCGATGTCCACAAGGACGAACCACCGGGGACGCTTACCAGTCTACTGGTGGAACAAGGAGATTGCGGTAATACGTAAAGAGTGTCTTCGTGCTAGGAGGCTGCACCAAAGAGCAGTCCGTGGACCGCTGTATGATCAATTAACAACTAGATATGAGCAAAAGAGGATAGAGCTGAAAATTGCCATCAAGACAGCCAAAAGAAAGTGTTGGCAGGACTTCTGCGAGGAAGTGGACAGTGACCCGTGGGGACGGCCGTACAAAACGGTCATAAATAAAATCAACTGGCACTGGTCTAACGGAAAGAATCGGTACAGCCGAGCCAAAAGCAGTCACCGAATCAGAAGTGAAGATAGCGGCCAAAAAGATTGCCATAAGAAAGGCCCCAGGACTGGACGGCGTTCCTGGTTTAGCTATAAAGACTGCAGCTCTAGAAGTTCCTTGCATATTCAAGGACACTTTCAATGCATGCCTAAGTGAAGGAATATTCCTGACACAGTGGAAGATACAGAGGTTGGTACTCCTTCCTAAGGGAAATAAACCCCCGGATGAACCATCCGCGTATCGACCACTCTGCATGTTGGATATAGTCGGAAAATTGTTTGAACGTATCATATCCGTCAGACTGGAGGCAGCTATACAAAAGATCGGCGGCTGGTCTGATAACCAATTCGGCTTTAAAAAGGGTCGATCAACGATCGATGCTATCGATAGGGTGGTGTCAGTAGCTGAGAACGCCGTTAGTGGTAGCCGGTGCACAAAACGCATGTGTGCTGTAATTGGTTTAGATGTACGGAACGCGTTTAACACGGCCAGGTGGGATAAAATCATGCTCGCATTGGAAGACCTAAGCGTGCCACTGTACCTTCGAAGAGTAATCTCGAGTTACATACTGACCGCACGCTTCTCTATGATACCGACGACGGTATGCATTCTTATAAGATCACAGGAGGCGTGCCACAGGGCTCTGTACTAGGATCCCCAATCTGGAATATCATGTACGACGGATTGCTTAGGCAACTGCTCCCACATGGGGTGTCGATAGTAGCTTACGCAGATGATATTGCTCTCATTATCGTTGGGAAAACCATCGAAGATGTGCAATACCTCGGAGATACGGCAATCGAGGTAGTAGGAGATTGGCTGAGCGACCATGGACTCAGTCTTGCTGCCGAACAGACCGAGGCAGTGCTCATTGCCAGAACAAAAAAGAGAGTCTACGCCACTTTCACGGTCAACGACGAGAAGATCAAGACAGGGGACACGATGAAGTACCTAGGAGTTACAATAGATGCGCAGATGTCGTTCAAAAACCACCTTAGGAACGCAGGATTAAAGGCATCAAAAGTGGCTCGAGCACTTGCAAGCATCATGCCAAACATAGGAGGGCCGAAGCAGCCACGACGGTTGCTTCTTTCATCGGTGGTTTATTCCGTGATTCTATACGGAGCCCCCATCTGGGCTAATGCTATACGTAGTAACCCAAGCTATGGTGCAGCTTGCCCAAGGGCCTGCAGGACAATCGTGCTGAGAGTGGCCTGCGCCTACCGTACCGTGTCAGACATCGCTCTCTCGGTAGTCACCGGACTGCCACCCTTGGACCTAATGGCATGTGAGAGAGCTGAGGTGTATCGTGGATGAGTGATAAGAGAGGAGGGCGAACTTGATCAGGGACCACGTCAAAACCGATGGTCCAGGAAGACTGTGGAAGAGTGGCAGCACCGATGGGATATAGCAGATAAAGGTCGGTGGACCCATCGCATTATTCCATGTGTCATGGAGTGGACGGAGAGGAGACACGGACTCGTGACCTTTCATCTCACCCAGGTACTAACTGGGCATGGCTGCTTTCGCAGCTACCTGAAGAGAATTGGAGTGTACGAAAGCGCGGAGTGCCCAACATGTCCTGAAATGATGAGGACGTTGGACACGCTTTGTTCGTATACCCCAGGTTTCGGGAAGAGAGAGAAAGGTTTCAGGCCTTATGGGAAGGCCCCCTAACTCCCGAGGGCATCGGGAGATGCTTACTCTCTTCACAGAGAGGATGGGATGCTGTGATTGGTCTCGTCACCGAGGTGGTGGACAGATTGAACTCCATAAGGCGAGAAGAAGGAAGAAGAAGAGAAAACCGTCTCACAGAGGACCAGGCGGGGTAGAGGGCCGTAGAGGCTGCGACTGCCCTCCGCGAAGTAATGCCTAACGGCGGTTTCCGCGGTGGGAATTACAGTCGGGGGGAGGCCCTGCTATAGAACAACAGCAGGGGGTTTTAGTAGGTATTGCCAGAAATGGTCGAGTCCTACATAACATCTCGTATGCGTAAATGCATTTTTCCTAACCTCCTCCTCCTCCTAAAAAAAAAAAAAAAAAAAAAAAAAAAAAACATGCATACATACATACATGCATACATACATGCATACATACATGCATACATGCATACATGCACCCCTGTCGGAGTTTGCTAGTCTCGCATCAGGCGCCTCCCCAAGTGGCGGATAGGGGAAAGCTCGTCAGATATGAAGGGCACCGGGGAAATAAAATACCCGGGGCGGACCAAAACTAGCTAGGGAAAGGCACCCCGAATAATAAACCCACTATAGAAGATGTGCTCGAAAATATAGTACCCCAAGCGGGTATCCTCAACAGTGAGGAGAATCTCGCCATCGATTCCGATCGAGTGAAAGCCTCGGTGGTCGATGCAGGCTCCACGGATTTTGAGGGGAGCCAGAAGCACGATATGGCCAATCAGGCTGGTGCAGAAAGGGTGGTTCACTTGGCCCTTACTGCATCTCAGAAGACGAACGACGAAGAAGAAGGAGGCAACCAGGCAAGCGCGGCACAAGGGGGATCATCTCTGTGAAGGCTGTGGCGACAAATAGCGGAGCACGATAAGTTGGAGCAACAATCCCTGGATGCCCTGGATCAGAGGATGATTTCCATAGAAGATATGGTGAGTAAAGCCAGGAATATGCACAACAAGGTGAAAAACGACCACGTAGCTGCCATGTCATATCTGAGAAGAATAATAAAAAGTAGGCAGAAAAACAAAGAGGCCAAAGCGGCCTTCCAAAGCGAATTGGAAAAGTCGACGAAGCAGGCAGAGGGAGCAGAAGGAAACGCCTCAAAGAAGAGGGTGGCAAATAGCCCACCTGACGACTCAATAGGGAGGGCCAGAAAACTGAGCGTCGGTGAGAATAGAAGGGCCATCATCCGGAAGGAACGGCTAAATTCTGCTCCTACATCTACATCCCAGAGGGACAGAATCCCGAGCCCTGAGAAGACGGGACACGTTCCGCAGGACCAGGCCGAAACTGACTGGGAAATAATCAGAAAGCAGAAGAGGAAAGGAAAAAACAAGAAAGAAAATCCTATCCCAACAAGAGGGAAGACGGCACCTGGAAAGGTAACATCGAGGAGAAAACTTCCGAGACCAAAGGCAGAAGCGGTACTCATAAAAGCGAGCGGGGACAACAAGATGTCCTACGCCGATATGCTAAAGGAGCTGAAGACTAAGGCGAGTCCGGATGAAGTCGGATCCAAGGTAGGCAAGATCCGTAAGACCAGGGATGGAAACCTGCTCATAGAGCTTCGGAAGGATTCAAAGCTAGAGGAGGTAAGCGGAGCTATCCGAGAAGCAGTAGGGGCCGAATTGCTAGTAAGACCGATGGTTCCAACGGTCACCATAGAGCTAAGAGACCTGGAGGAAACGACCACAGAAGAAGAGATCAGAGCTTTTATCGCTGCCCTAGTAGAGACGACTACAGATCAAGTCGAAGTAAAGGCACACCGCGCAGGACCAAGAGGAACCGAAGTGGCACTCGTAGTGGCACCAAGAGTCATAGCGACTGCAAAGATGTTAAAGCCGGGCAAAGTTAGAGTCGGATGGGTTTATGCAACAGCCCGCGAAAAGAAGCTAGTCATCAGATGTTTTAAGTGCCTGGAATTCGGACACGTCGCCGCAGTGTGTCCCAAGGATATCCTGGGAAAGCTGTGTTACAGATGCAGAGAGCCAGGCCACTTAGCTGCAAGGTGTGGCAAGCCATATAACTGCCTCGCTTGCGAAGCTACTGGAAAACCCCATGCCCACAGAACGGGGGATCTTACATGCACCGCGCTACGGATAGCTAGGGGGAAGCTGGACCACCGCCAAAACGGAAATGGCTAACTTCCCTAGCGTGAACATGCTGCAGATCAACCTTAACCGGTCTCAGGATGCACAAGACCTTGCCATACAGACCGTGAGGGAAAGAGAAGTAGGTATACTCGTTATCTCGGAGCAAAACCGAGATCTCCACGATGCGATGTGGTTTAAGGACAAGAGAGGCGATGCGGCAATATACGTCTGCAAGGACGAATACTACAGGGCCAGAGAAGTGATATCTGGTAATGGCTATGTAGGCGTAGCTCTAGGACAGCTGGCCATATTCAGTTGCTACTTCTCTCCGAATGTCGCGGACGCACTGGTAGAGATAGACCTGGCTGCGCTAGAGGAACACATCCGAAAGTGGAAGGGCCCACTTATCTTGGCGGGTGACTTTAATACCAAAGCAAGGGCATGGACAGGAGGGCCCCGGGACCCAAGAGGCGACCTACTTGAAGAAATGATGGTGGCCTATAATCTTGTAGTGGCAAACCAACCTGGCGTGCACACTTACGAGAAGAGTATTGCTAGATCGGTCTTAGATCTGGTATTTGCATCACCGGAAGTAACAAAAAACATCTCATCCTGGGAGGTGTTAGACGCAGAGTCCCTCAGCGATCACCGATATATATCGACGAAACTCCTAGGGAAGCAGAACCAACGAAGGAAGTACAAAACGAAAGGAGGATGGTCCCCTCAAAAGATGGACAGCGAAAAATTCCTACAGCGAATTAGCGCAGCTAATTTGGAACGTTCTGCTACAGCAGAGGAAGCAGTAGAAGCACTTATCAAGACCATAGCGGATGCGTGTGATGCGTCGATGCCTCGCAGGCCGCCAACCTACCACAGGAAACCAGCCTACTGGTGGAATGAGGAGCTTGCAAGACTAAGGAATGAGTGCAACAAACGTAGAAGGGACTTCCAGAGGGCTAGGAAAGCGAATAGGGCAAACGCGATAGAGGAACAAGAGGCATACAAAGAAGCCAGGGGGATGCTCAGAATAGCAATCCGTAAATCTAAAACTGAGAGCTGGAAAAACCTCATTGAGACGATCAACGGCGACCCATGGGGCCTACCCTATAAGATCGTGATGAATAAACTCCGGAGGTCGCAAGGATCAAGCGTGCCGGAAGACGAAGAAAGCCTGCGTAAAATTGTGGAAGTACTATTCCCAACGGGAGAGCCTAGGACTAGCTTCCCAAACCTAGAACACAGAGAAGCAGGAAAGCCCTTTAGCCCCCAAGAACTGAAGGCAGCAGCGAGAAGACTAACCTCTGGCAAAAGTCCGGGACTGGACGGGATTCCGAATGAAGCGGTGCGCCTGATAGCGAAAAAGAATCCCGAGATGCTAACGAGCGTCTTTAACAAATGCCTAGAGGAAGGAATTTTCCCCGACAGACGAAAAAGGCAAAAATTGGTCTTGATACCCAAGAGTACTCAGGCCACGGCCGCTGATCCTTCATCATTCAGACCATTGGGAATGATTGACTCAACGGGCAAACTGTTCGAGAGGCTTATTCTCAATAGAATGGAGAAGGTGTGCGAAGAAGAGTACAGCGAGCGAATTTCCGCAGCCCAGTTCGGCTTCCGCAAGGGGCTGTCAACAATCCACGCATTGAAAAAGGTAGAAGAGAGTCTCGGAGGCTCTTTACGAACTACCGAGCCCGGGAGGATTCTGCGCCATAATTGCGCTAGACGTTAAGAATGCGTTTAACTCCGCTAGTTGGGAGTGCATTTACCAGGCTTTGGCAGAAGAGAAGAAAATACCCCAATACCTTCTCAGGATTATGGACAGCTACCTAAAGGATAGAAAACTAACAATAATAACCGAAGAAGGCAGAATAGTTACAGATCTATCGGCAGGAGTACCGCAAGGATCGATAAAGGGCTCCTTCCTGTGGACCTGCATGTACGACGGGCTATTGAGGATGAAACTACCGAACGGGGCATCGCTGGTTGGGTTTGCCGACGACTTGACCCTACTAGTGGTGGCAGAAAAGGCATGGTTAGTGGAGATAATTGCTAATGAAGCCCTGGAGCTGATCGCTGAATGGCTGACCAGCAGATCTTTGCAACTAACGGTGCGCAAATGTGAGGCGATATTGGTAACACGTCGAAGAAAATACGATGCTCCCCGGTTTGAGATCAACGGGGAAGTAATCCCTCTCAAACAGGAGATAAAGTACTTGGGAGTGTGGCTAGACAGGAAATGGTCCTTCAAGCACCATGTCAAGCAAGCAGCAACGAAGGCGTCGGTTGCTTGCACATCACTGATGCGGCTTATGCCCGACGTAGGTGGGCCGTGGCAGGCACGCAGACACTTGCTGGCAACAGTGGTAGAGTCGATTCAGCTGTACGGGGCACCTACTTGGGCACATTGCACTCCTGCTTATCTAGTGGATAAGCACATGGGCGCAGTGCAGCGTAAGATGAATCTGCGGATAATCAGTGGATGGTGGACACTGTCAAAAGATGCGGCAAACGTACTTTCAGGGGTTCCTCCGATCAGATTACTAGCTCTTGAGAGGAAAGAAATATGGGTCGAACAGGAGGAGTACCGGCGTAGACAAGGACACTTACCCGAAAAAGAGAGGAACATCATACGGGGGAAAGCAAGAGAGACCCTTTTCAAGAGATGGCAAGAGGAATGGGACTCGTCGAAGGACGGAAGATGGACGCATGCGCTCATACCAAAGATCAAGGAGTGGGTACTCCGAGAACACGGCTCGATGGGATACCGCCTCACCCAAGGACTCAGCAGCCACGGGTGTTTTGGAGCGTATCTAGCCACGAGAGGGCATAGACCCAACAGCAACTGCCGACTATGCGGTGAACAAGAAGACGACGGGGAACACACGATATCCGCGTGCCCCGTGCATGAGCAGGACAGGAGGAAACTAGCAGCAGAAGTCGGTACGCTATTGTCGAAAGACAACATAATAGCGACCATGCTCAAGTCATCAGAGAGTTGGGACAGGATTGCTTCTTTTATCAAGAGGGCAATCAAGACTAAAGAAGAGAAGGAGAGAGAAATGAGAAGAAAAAACTGATAGGCTAAGAAATACAGCTTCCGAAGAGGGGTCCTCCGGGACCAGAACAAGCACCACCGAAGTAATACTGAAAAGGAGTTCCGGTGGATGCTAGATGTTGCAAGGGCTATCAAACGAGGGGGGATTTTAGTCGGTAGGAATCTCGACACTACCCACTTCATGGGTGTCTTATGAAAGATTTCCCCTCCTGAGGCAAAAAAAAAAAAACATACATACATACATACATACATACATACATACATACATACATGCATACATACATACATACATATACACATACATACATACATTTTCTAAAAACCTGTAATTCTGACTCATGGGCCTCAAAAACATCGAAATTCATCAAAATCTTTGATTCGAAAATTTTCACTGTTACAAAGCTTTCTCTTTGAGAAAGCAAAAATTTCGATTTTTCGATATTTTGCTTTATTTTTTTTTTAACTGACTTAATATTATCCGATCAACTATATAATTGAACTTGCACAACTTCAAAATAAGCTTTAAATACCTGTCAAAGATAAACTTGATATCTCTGGCCAGTTTCGAGTTCTGCTGCGGACAAATTTATAACACACACGCACGCACGCACGCACACGTCGAATACATACATACACACAGACATTTTCTAGAAAATGCATATCTCGACTCAGGGAGCTCAGAAATATCGAAAATCATCGAAATCTCGAGGTCGAAAAATTTCACCGTTACCAAGCTTTCTCTTTGAGAAAGCCAAAAGACAGCGACGAGCCGGACGTGCTCTTCGCGCTGCGCCCGAGCGTGCTCTTTCAATCCTGTTAATTTCTAGTTAAATTTCTAATTTTTTTTTATTTTTGTTGGAAGTTCTTGATGCTGGAAATCGTTTTAAATCTAACTTTTCGGTATCTGTTAATAATTTGATATAGTGAAATGATGGAGTTTCAGGCACTGTTTTTGCTGAATCTAACCATTGTTTTAGTTTACGTATAGTTTTTAAATATTCATCGTTTGATGAAAAAAAGCAAACAATATTTTCAAAATAATTTGTTACCCTCTCGTAAAGATCTTGTGGCGTTGGTATATAATTATCGGATACTTCTCGCTGACTTGCCCGCCTAGCATTACTTTTTACGAAAGCACCAATTCCATCACACCCATTTTCTCCGTGAGCAGTCCGATGACAATGCCACTTCAACAGAAAAATCTTCATAGTGATGAAGAAGATTCTAGAAGTTGTGTATTTTTTAAACATTTACTTCTTTAACGAAATCAAAAAATTTTTTAATGTAATTAATTATTATTTCTTGGATTAGGTAAAGTGCTATAGCATCATGAATTAAACTGTGTGAAAAAATTAGCATTCTTTTGTGTTCAATTTTAGAATCCGATCTTTTATGGTAAATTACTATTGTCGTCAAACTATACTGATTATTATTATTATAGTAAAATGATTGCGCCACATCTTATCCAATGAAAGCATAGTTTTCTGAAAAACCGAGAGAAATTAAAATATTAATAAAAATGATGTTTGAGAGCGCGCTGGGGCGCAGCGCAAAGAGCGGCCGCTCGCCTCTGCCTTTTTAATTTTATTACTTTTGAATCCTTAATTTCTTCAACTCGAAAAATTAGGGTCTTGAAGCTTAAGACTTGTAAATACTTTCCAATGGTAAAATGCATTTTGAAAAAAGAACATGATATACAGTAACAAAAATGGCTTTGAACTTTCAACTTGAATTTCCGACCAGAAGAAAGCGTTTCGGAGTAACAAGCATAGCACCATTGGAAAGAGCAAGACAAAATCTATATATGTCTTTTGTTTTTTTTTCTGAGAGACTCCGCAGACGATTATAAGCGAGGTAAACAGAGCGTATTTTACGCCCAAAAATGCGTCGCGCGCACCTGCTGGCTCGCTTCTGCGGCGGACACTCTCACATGTTCGGGGTTCGAGCGCAGCGGACTCACGCGAGCCAGCGCACAGTGTGGCAAAACCAAGAAAAAGTGGTCAAAATTCCGCTTCCACTCAATTTTGCATAAAAAAAATATTTGACAGCATGTTTTGCTTCGTTTTTTAGTTATCTTTGAGTCACCGTTTCTCCCGATATGTCCAGATTTGTTTATAAACATGTTCACTGAAAAAAATTTGGCACTCCAGCTGACCCGATGAGTACATACGCTATGCCAAAAGTAGGGTCGACTGTTGTACCGCGGTTCGGCACATCTCCTGCCCCGTACTGGCACAGCTCCTGTCCCGTTAGGGACAAACGCTGTGCCAAAAGTGGGTGGTCTGATACACGCAGCGAAGGGGGCGCTGACGAACTGTGATGGAAACAGACGCCGTGCCAAATTTTTTTCAGTGTTGTTAATGCATTTCCATGCGCGTATCATGAATTCGATTTAACTCGAAGACTGGACTTATTCTCAAATTTAAGAATCGTAATAACTATAACATCTAGAGCTATATTTTGCTTATTTTTATACAAATATATAATATATATAATCAACTCAATCACATATATGATCTTATAACCATATATATATATATATATATATATATATATATATATATATATATATGTTCGGGATTCGACCATCAAACGAGGCAGAGAGCGTTCCTCCTTCTCCGACTCTCTTCTACAGGCTCAGGAGAGCCGTGCCTACCAGCTCTCGCCACGCGTCTCTCGCTCTACCGCCCCTCCCAACTACCAAGGCACGCCGCCGACTCAACGACGACGCCGGGCGGCGTCAGTTCATCACGCGACGGCGGAGAGAGAGCAGCAGCACACTTGTACGCCACGAGGCACGACGGCACACCGAATAAATTAGTCTTTCTCCACACGAAACGCCTTCATTTTTATCAGCCCAGTCCACGATCCCATCATTTTCATTACAACACAAAACATTTGGTCCTTCGAGCCGGATCGTGGGAGGACATCGCCATGGCCACACCAGAAGAAGAAACTTCTATCTTCTACGTCCACTCTGGAGTGGCGTAGAGATAGCAACTCTTCTTTCAGGTACGCATCAAAGTGTCCGTGGTTGTGAGTGCCGTAACAGTCGCGTGCTCTAGCATGCCGACTTCGCGCGTACGTTGCTGTCTCTCTCTCTTTCGTTAATTCGCCGTCGTGTGTACTCGGAAGCCACCTTCTAAGGCTTCCTAGGGGAAATAGCACATTCAATTGCTATTTTTCCCATTTCTGAAAACGCCTGGGAGTGCGTCGCTATCGACTCAAAGACGTTGCCAAGAGCGTGCGCTGTAAAGCCAGCTCTAGAGTCATCGCGTTCGTACGTTGACCGGCAGCCATCTTGTCTTGTAGCCAAGAGCGTGCGCTGTAAAGCCAGCTCTCGAGCCAGCGCGTTCGTACGGTGACCGGCAGATATCAAGACCCGGACAACCAGCGTGCATTGTACACGCTCGGGGTCCACAGCATTTCTAAAACGGACAACCAGCGTGCATTGTACACGTACGGGGTCCACATCATACAAGAAACGGATCACCCGCGTGCAGCGTACACGCACGGGGTCCACACCAGCCAAATCAAGGAGTACCCGCGTGGAGCCTACGCGCTACGGGGCTCACGCAAGTCAAGCCAGGAGTCACCCACTTGTCGGCGCGCTACGGGGTCCACATCATTCAATACACGGGGTACCCGCGTGCAGCGTACACGCTACGGGGCCCACACACATCGAAACAAGGACTACCCACGTGGAGCTGACTCGCTTTCACTGCATCGAGCTCGTACTCGCCGTACATATAGTGTGCTTTCCACGAGGGAAGGAGGGGCGTCTACAAGAAGACGACAATCAGGACGCGCTACGTCCGGGAAATCGCATACGTCATCGTCAAGGATCAGGAGGCGGACGAGTCCAATATTCGCCATAGGGGGCGCGCATCAACGGATCGAAGCTGTACTCGGACGAGTCCATCTTCTTTGCACCCAACGCCGATCCGATTGCGCTCGGATGCCTCGTCCTAGTGCTTGAACACACGTATCGTTCCAATTTGTTTAAATTAAATTTAGCAACTATCGTCTAGTCAATCTAGTATATTTTTTCCATTTAATGAAAATTTAATGATCTCTATTTAGACAAGATTACTTTAATAAAAATTGAGTAAATTTAATGTGAGATTAGTACAAGTTAATTGTGTTTGAGTTTATTATAAATTTAATTGTAATATTTAGCTAGTCTTGAGAAAATTGATTACAATTTTCGCCTTAGCAAACACTTATGTTACTTGACCTTGCAGTTTTATTGCTGTCTGCTGTTACTTTGTCTTGACTGCAACTTCGACTGCTGGATCACATCTGGATGTATTCCTGATTCAGCTGCTGACTACGCTGCAAGGATAGCTGAATACAACGCCTGCAGTAACTTCATTTTTAAGCAGTCAACATTGTGGATCATCAGCTGATTCATCGCGGGAACGTTAGCAGTCGGACCCTTCGTTGCATCCTCAAGCGCATCGTCACGTTCACATACTAGCATAAGTATTATAACCTAAGTTAAGACTTAGATCTAATAACTCTCACTATTTCTTGCTCTACTCTCGAGTGGGCAAGAATAGTTAACTCAATACCAAAGTTAAAAAATCAAATTTGTCGTTAGTCTAATTAACTTGATCTCAAAATGGAGGGACTACATATTAGACAGTTGTTACTCCAAGCTAGAATTAATAGTTCCTTTCAAAATTTCAAATCTAAGGGTAAAGATAACATGACGGAAGGTTACGCGGAATCATGTCTCGCCGGCCTTGAAGCGAATTATGCGACTTTTCAGTTACATAATGAGTCCATTCTGAAGCTTGAGGTTCTTACTAAAGATCATGTCTATTTTACTTCTAATATCTGTGATATGGTTGAGGATAGTTTTTATGTCCGTCGAGGAGAATTTCTTGATTACTTAAAGGCTATTAGAACTAGAGATACCAATCAAGGCTCCTCCAATTCTAATGATGCCCCAGTTGCTACTAGTCCTGCTCATGTAACTAACGTTTCGTTTCAATCTTTACCGAAGGTAGATTTACCTAAGTTTTCGGGGAAATTCTCGGATTGGGAAAATTTCAGAGACGTCTATCGTTCAGTCATACATCGTCGCGAAGACTTAACGCCTGTTTTAAAATTGCATTATCTTCGCACTCACCTTACGGGTGAGGCACTGGAAAAAATCAAATCTCTTCCCATTTCTGGTGACAATTATGAACGTGCATGGACAACTCTAACCGAGTATTACGAAAATCAACGCCGTATTGTTAGTTCTCATATCTCGGAAATCTTCGCAGTCAAATCTATGAAGTCAGATATTTCATCAGAAATCAAACGGATTTATAGGGAAATTTTCAATCCCATCGCCAGTCTGACCTCTCTAAATAGAGCGGCTTCGTTAGGTAGTGATTTAATTGTTCATTTTACGTTGAATCGTCTTGATTTAAATACTCGTAAAGAGTGGGAAAGACACCTAGGTGACAGTGTTGATCCACCGACAATGGAACAACTTCAAGCCTTTCTTCGTAGTCAAACCCTCACTCTAGAGGCCATTGAAGCTGGTACTAGATCGTCCTCAACAAATAATTCAAAACCTCAGTCATCTAATTCAAAATCTCGAAAACCAGAGCATGGCAATGCTCAGTCGGTTTATTCTCATCAGACTTCTCCGACGAATCCCTCAAAAAAGAAATGTTCGATTTGCAATCAATCTCATTTTACAAATCGATGTGAACGATTTATCAATAAAACGGTTCCTGAGCGAAAGGAATTGATCAAATCCTCTAATCTTTGTTACAATTGTTTAGGGAAGCACAACGTTAAAAATTGCACTTCCAGCTTTCGATGCTTTCTTTGTAAAGCTAAGCATCACACCATGGTGCACTCTGACAACAATGAAGCAATCAGTTCGTTGCAGACTGATCAGATTGACTCAGCAACCAGCACCTCTAGCCCAAACTGTGGCAATTTCGTCATCACAAAAGTTGATGACAAACCTGCTTCTCAAGCAGTCTCCCTCAATAGTGGAGAAAGTACTAATTGTACAGGAGTACTTTTAGCTACCGCTAGGGTTAACGCCCTTGGTCCTAACGGAACCAAAATTCTAGTTCGTGCGCTCATTGACCCCAGATCTCAAATCTCGCTTGTTACACAAGCTATGTGTAACTTGCTATCTCTAAATTGTAGAACCAGTCACACGCACATCCAAGGTATAGGTGAAAAGACAGCTGCTGTTTCCTCTAAAGTAGCTCGTCTTACTATACAACCACATTTCAATTCGACTTTCTCATTGGAAGTTGATGGCATTGTTTTGCCAAAACTCTCGTCGTATAAGCCTCCCGTCGTAAGGGGTAATACAAATTTCGAATACTTAAGAGGGCTGCAACTAGCAGACCCCAAGTATCTCGAACCTTCACGCATCGATATTCTTCTCGGTGCAAGCGCTTATGCGCAAATCATTGAAAGCCAGATAGTTAAGGGTCAGAAGCTACAACCTATAGCTCTGAGTTCCAAATTCGGATGGCTCTTGACTGGTGATCTTCCTTCAACACCCCCAGAAACAGGGCTAGAATCAATTTCTCTTCATGGCTCAAATACCTGCGAGCAAGAAGCCAAACTATTGGAGCTCGTACAAGATTTTTGGAGGGCGGAGGAAATACCTGTCGAAAAAAAATCTTACTCGCCTGACGAACAAGTCTGCGAGGACTTCTATCAAAAAACTACTCGTCAAGATGAAACAGGGCAATATATAGTAAGTCTACCCTGGAAAAATCGAGACCAGTTGAGCTCTGCTCATCTCGAGAACTCTTACTCTGCCGTATTACGCGCACTCACTCGCCTTGAAGCAAACTTCGCTAAGGACGAGAAACTCAAATTAGCTTATACGGAATTCATGCAAGAGTACATTGACTTAGGTCATATGTCACTCTCTTCGAATGCTGACTCGTTAGCTAACTGTTCCCAAGCCTTCTTACCACATCACGGTGTGTGGAAAGAAACAAGTACGACAACCAAATTACGTACTGTGTTCAATGGCTCAAGTAAAACAAAATCAGGTGTTTCGCTCAATGATCTTCTTCACATAAGACCTAATCTTCTTCAGAATCCCGTTGCTTTGATCTGTGCTTGGCGTAGGTACAAGATCGCCCTTTCAGCTGACGTGGAGAAAATGTTCAGACAAATTGGTGTCGAACAATGTGATCAACCTTTTCAGTCGATTCTATGGCGTTTTGACAAGAGCGAACCCATACACATTTATCGATTAACTACAGTGACGTATGGTTTGGCCTGTTCACCCTTTCTCGCTATACGCATGCTTTTGAAACTAGCCGAAGACTATGGCAACACTTATCCAATTGGAGCTGAAGCTATTCGATCGGAAATGTATTCAGACAATGTGCTTTCAGGAGCACATTCGTTTGATGAAGCTTTGAAGAAACAAGAAGAGTTAATTCAACTCTTTAAACAAGGTAATCTCAACCTCCGAAAATGGACCTCAAATAATGCTGAAGTTCTTTCTTATTTACCCTCGAATATGTTAGCTTCAGATTCCATTTCATTATTTGCCTCAGAAACATCTGTACCAATTTTAGGCATAGATTGGCAACCTAATACAGACTATTTTAGTTTTCACATTGAGGATACCTCTCTTGAACTGCCATTTACCAAACGTGCAGTTCTGTCCAGAATTGCACGCATTTTTGATCCTATGGGATGGTTAGCTCCTGTTGTGATAACTGCAAAAATTATTATGCAAGCATTGTGGATTCTTAAGATAGGATGGGATGAAGATCTCCCTTGCGAGATTTCTAATCGCTGGAAAAACTGGTTGCTAGACCTTCCTTTTATTTCTGAGATTAAAATCCCTCGATGGAGTGGATACACTCAAAATCGTGAACTTATTGAAGTTCATGGGTTTGCGGATGCATCCAAATTCGCATATGGTGCGGTAATCTATCTGCGCCTAATCCAAAACAAAAAAGTTCTAGTCACACTTCAAGTGGCCAAAACGCGAGTAGCGCCACTTAAAACTCTAAGTATCCCTCGCTTAGAACTTTGCGCCGCGTTGCTACTTGCAAGATTGAGCCATACGTTCATCGAGTCTTTCCCATCAAAGATTGATAGTCTTCATCTATGGTCAGACTCAGCGGATGTACTTTTCTGGCTAAAAGACAATCCCTCTAGATGGGGAGTCTTTGTCGCTAATAGGTGTTCAGAGATTCACACCCTGCTACCTGACGCATATTGGCATCACGTGCGTTCAGCCGCTAACCCCGCCGATGTTATATCACGAGGCATTGAGCCATCAAAGTTAGCTTCGCATCGCTTATGGTGGCAGGGGCCCGTTTGGCTTTCTGATAGTGTCAAACCATGGTCGAGGACTCATGATGAGCTTAACTTTACAGTAAATAATCTTAATCTTCATCCTAGTCACGCTCTAGTCGCTAGTAAGGGCACGCCAAATTCTGTCGAGAATACTCCAGAAATTTGGGACCTTATTAACAAATCTTCTTCGTTAAACAAGTTATATCGGCTGGCCTCATACTGCTTTAGATTTGTTTACCGAATCTGCGCTAAAACTGAGCGAGACGCAACTGCGAGTTCAGTTGTTGGTTTTTGTACTGTTCTTCAATCCCTACTATGCCATCACACTACGTATTCTAAGGAGATTAGTGCTAGTGAGATTGAGAACACCAAACTTTGTTTGATTCACTTAATTCAGACAGCTTACTTTAAGTCTGAATTTCAGCAACTAACTAGAGCAGGAAAACTTTCGTCTAAAAGCACACTCTTATCGCTAAACCCCATGATACAAAATCATTTGATCAGGGTGGGCGGTCGTCTAGCTCACTCTCTTCTCGAGGAAGATGCCAAGCATCCTCTCATCCTTCCTGCTGATTGTCATTTTACGACCTTATTAATAAGAGATGCTCATCAGCGCACTCTTCATGGTGGTGTTCAATTAACCCTTGCAACACTCAGACGTCAGTACTGGATAGTGAAAGGTCGATCCGCAGTCAAGAAAGTCATCAGAACTTGCGTAGCATGCTCACGCCATGCCGCCCGTGTGCCAACTCAACTAATGGGTGAGTTGCCAAAGGCTCGAGTACGCCCTTCCCCGCCTTCGAGGGCTCTGGTGTCGATTACGCCGGCCCCATTCAGCTTCGTCTCACTAAGACTAGGGGAAAGGGAACCATGAAAGGTTATATTACGATTTTTGTCTGCATGGCTACACGAGCTGTACACATCGAGGTAGTTGAGGACTACACTAGTGAAGCGTTCATCGCTGCTTTCCACCGATTTACCGCTCGAAGGGGTCATTGCAAAGCTTTATATTCTGACCAAGGTACGAACTTCGTTGGTGCAGATGCTCAGTTACAACAGATGCTCGCAGCTTCTTCTTCATTCTCTTCGCAAGTTGTCGGGTCTCTCACAAAGGAAGGAACTTCATGGATCTTCAATCCTCCCGGTGCGCCTCATTTTGGTGGCGTTTGGGAGGCAGCAGTTAAATCGGCAAAGCATCACATGCGCCGAGTCATTGGAGAACAAGTTCTCACGTTTTCCGAACTGGCTACCCTTATGTGCCAAATTGAGGCGTGCCTAAACTCGAGACCTTTAACTGCTCTCACTGATGATCCTTCTGACCTAGATTTCCTGTCTCCCTCACACTTTCTCATACAACGCTCGTCATTTCTAGTGCCAGAGGAAGATGTCACCAAGGTCAACGTCCCTGCTGGAAAGCGCTGGCTTCTGATTAGTCAGCTGGCTCAACACTTCTGGTGAAGATGGTCTACGGACTATCTCACTTCGCTGCAGCCTCGCCAAAAATGGAGACAACAACTTCCACCAGTCAAAGTGGGTGAACTCGCGCTCATTCGCAATGAGCTCACACCTCCAGCCAAGTGTCCACTCGCCCGTGTCATCGCCATCCATCCAGGGAGTGATGGTCTCACACGCGTGGTCGACCTTCGCACGGCCACCACTACGCTGCGTCGCCCCATTTCCAAGGTTGTTCGCCTTCTACCCAAGGAGTAAGGATCGTTCGCCATTCTGGCGAAGGTGCGCGGAATGTTCGGGATTCGACCATCAAACGAGGCAGAGAGCGTTCCTCCTTCTCCGACTCTCTTCTACAGGCTCAGGAGAGCCGTGCCTACCAGCTCTCGCCATGCGTCTCTCGCTCTACCGTCCCTCCCAACTACCAAGGCACGCCGCCGACTCAACGACGACGCCGGGCGGCGTCAGTTCATCACGCGACGGCGGAGAGAGAGCAGCAGCACACTTGTACGCCACGAGGCACGACGGCACAGCGAATAAATCAGTCTTTCTCCACACGAAACGCCTTCATTTTTATCAGCCCAGTCCACGATCCCATCATTTTCATTATAACACAAAACAATATATATAATATTATACATACTGATGTCAGGTCAATGTAACACGGATACATTGAATTTGACCTTTTATAAGTATATATCATCATATATAGCAGTATATGGATATATTTTGACATACATTAACATACTGTCATATATGATAAGATATAACAATATATGTAAATTTTTGAATTGACAGTCGCTTTGATGTGAGCTATTTCGTTAAAAAATGTTGATCCCTTACAAAGTTGTAGCCTATTAAAGTAGAGTAAGAAGATGGCTTCAAATACCATCTGTAAAATGCTTTTAAAAAATGAGAAATTTTTACTCAGACATATATCGCATTATATGAACGTTGAATAGTATATAATATGCATGCATGTACTCACACTCACACACACACACACACAAATACACACACACACACACACGCACACACGCACGCACGCACGCACGCACGCATACAAAATCATATATGATGTTTATAACATCATATACGATTTTGTATATTTTATGTTTTATTTTATCGAGTGATAAGGTAACTCGGGGTAATTCGGCCATTACGCTAATTCGATCATTTTGTTATTTCGCCATCTTTACTTATTCGAAAGCTGAAATGAGCAATGAAGCCAGGTTTCGAATATGAAAAATTTACCTTATAAATCGTTTTTACTTGTTTGAGGATGATCACTACATTTTATGTAAGTTTTTATTATCAAATTTCAGCGAATCAAGCGTCTTATAAAGTCAAAAAAGCAAGTATTTCGTTTATAGTCGAACTATAAGCTAAAAACCGCAATTGAAAGTAATACGGACAGAAAGGTGAGGGTTTTTCCTTGAAATTAGTAGGGAAGTAATATTCAAAATAATTTTTTTTGTAATTTATAGAGACAAAATATTTTTGTGTCTATAATTCACTTAATTCTACCAAACTGTAAAGAAGATGTGATCCAATAAATACGAGATAGTTTGAAATTCGAATTACGTTCACCAAGTCATTATGTGTCTATTTTCTGAGAAGAAACTTTAAAAATATGATGAGCAATAATCAATTTCATTGGGCAATATGCATTTTTTATTTAATTTACGGCAAACTTCCGTATAGAATTCCAAAATCATTTCTAGAATGCATGATTCGTATTGCTAATTTTTTTGCAAGGGTATGGCAACATCTGGAAGAAATATCAGGCATAAAATTTGTCTTAAATGAATAACCTTACGAGACATGAATTTTCCTCTCTGTTTTGTAAATATTTTTGGCTATTTTAGTTCCTTTGCACCCCCCAAGCGAAAGATTCTGGATTGAATTTCATATCGCCAATTTTTCTGCAAGGCTATGGCAACATCTTGAAGTAATTTCAGCGATAAACTTTGTATTAAATGAATAACCTCACCAGACATGAATTTTTTCTCGGTGTTTTACGTGTATTTTCCGCTATTTCAGCCATAAAATTTGTCTTAAATTAATAAAACACCAAGAAAAGCTTTTTTTCCGTATTTTGTTTCCGCTATTTTGGCCCATTTGCACCCCCAAGCGAAAGGTTCCGAATCGATTTTCATGTCAGCAATTTTTTTACAAAGCTATGGCAACATTTTCAAGCAATTTCAGCTATAAAATTTGTCTTAAATTAATAAACTCACGGGACGTGATTTTTTTTGTGTTTTACGTGTATTATCGTCTATTTTAGCCCCTTTGCACCCCCCAAGCGAAAGGTTCTGGATCGATTTTCATATCACCAATTTTTTTACAAAGTAATGGCAACATCTTGAAGTAATTTCAGCCATAAAATTTGTCTTAAATTAATAAACTCACGAGACATGATGTTTTCTCGGTGTTTTGCGTGTATTTTCAGCTATTTTAACCCCTTTGCACCCTCCAAGCGAAATGTTCCGCATCGAATTTCATATCGCCAATTTTTTTACAAGGCTATGGCAACATCAGGAAAAAATATCAGCCATAAAATTAGTCTTAAATTAATAAACTCATGAGACATGATTTTTCCTATGTGTTTTGTAAATATTTTTGGCTATTTTAGCCCCATTGCGCCCGCCAAGCGAAAGATTCTGGATCGAATTTCATATCACCAATTTTTTTACAAAGCGATGGCAAGATCTTGAAGTAATATCAGCCATAAAATTTGTCTTAAATTGATAAACTCAGGAGACATGATTTTTTTTTCGCTCTTTTCGTGTATTTTCCGCTATTTTAGCACCTTTGCACTCCCCAAGCGAAAGGTTCCGGATTGAATTTCATATCGCCAATTTTTTTGCACGGCTATGGCAACATCTAGAAGAAATATCAGCCATAAAATTTGTCTGAAATGAATAAGCTCACGAGACATGAATTTTTTCTCGGTGTTGTACGTGTATTTTTCGCTATTTTAGCCCATTTGCACCCCCGAAGCGAAAGGTTTCGGATTGAATTTCATATCGCCAATTTTTTTGCAAGGCTATCGAAACATCTGGAAGAAATATCAGCGATAAGATTTGTCTTCAATTAATCAATCCACGAGAGATGATTTTTTCACGGCATTTTTCGTGTAATTTCCGCTATTTTAGCCCCTTTGCACCCCCCAAGCGAAAGATTCCGGATTGAATTTCATATCGCCAATTTTTCTGCAAGGCTATGGCAACATCTTGAAGTAATTTCAGCGATAAAATTTGTATTAAATGAATAACCTCACCAGACATGAATTTTTTCTCGGTGTTTTACGTGTATTTTCCGCTATTTTAGCACCTTTGCACCCCCCAAGCGAAAGATTCTGGATCGATTTTCATGTCGGCATTTTTTTTACAATGCTATGGCAACATGTTCAAACAATTTCAGCCATAAAATTTGTCTTAAATTAATAAAACACCTAGAAAAGCTTTTTTTCCGTATTTTTTTTCGCTATTTTGGCCCATTTGCACCCCCAAGCGAAAGGTTCCGAATTGATTTTCATGTCAGCAATTTTTTTACAAAGCTATGGCAACATTTTCAAGCAATTTCAGCTATAAAAATTGTCTTAAATTACTAAACTCACGGGACGTGATTTTTTTTTGTGTTTTACGTGTATTATCGTCTATTTTAGCCCCTTTGCACCCCCCAAGCGAAAGGTTCTGGATCGATTTTCATATCGCCAATTTTTTTACAAAGTAATGGCAACATCTTGAAGTAATTTCAGCCATAAAATTTGTCTTAAATTAATAAACTCACGAGACATGATGTTTTCTCGGTGTTTTACGTGTATTTTCAGCTATTTTAACCCATTTGCACCCTCCAAGCGAAATGTTCCGCATCGAATTTCATATCGCCAATTTTTTTACACGGCTATGGCAGCATCAGGAGGAAATATCACCCATAAAATTAGTCTTAAATTAATAAACTCATGAGACATGATTTTTCCTATGTGTTTTGTAAATATTTTTGGCTATTTTAGCCCCATTGCGCCCGCCAAGCGAAAGATTCTGGATCGAATTTCATATCACCAATTTTTTTACAAAGCGATGGCAAGATCTTGAAGTAATTTCAGCCATAAAATTTGTCTTAAATTGATAAACTCAGGAGACATGATTTTTTTTTCGCTCTTTTCGTGTATTTTCCGCTATTTTAGCACCTTTGCACCCCCCAAGCGAAAGGTTCCGGATTGAATTTCATATCGCCAATTCTTTTGCAAGGCTATCGAAACATCTGGAAGAAATATCAGCGATAAGATTTGTCTTCAATTAATAAATCCACGAGAGATGATTTTTCTCGGCATTTTTCGTGTAATTTCCACTATTTTAGCCCCTTTGCACCCCCCAAGTGAAAGCTATGAAAACATGTTGAAGTAATTTCAACCATAAAATTTGTTTTAAATTAATAAACTCACGAGAAACTATTTTTTCTCCGTATTTTTCGTATATTTTCCGCTATTTTGGCCCCTTTGCACCCACCAAGCGAAAGGTTCCGGATCATTTTCATATCGCCAACTTTTTTACAAAGCTATGGAAACATGTTAAAGTAATTTCAACCATAAAATTTGTTTTAAATTAATAAACTCACGGGAAACTATTTTTTCTCCGTATTTTTCGTGTATTTCCCGCTATTTTAGCCCCTTTGTACCCCCCAAGCGAAAGGTTTCGGATCGATTTTCATATCCCTAATTTCTTTGCAAGGGTATGGCAAAGTAATTTCAACCATAAAATTTGTCTTAAGTGAATAACCTCAAGAGACATGAATTTTTACTCGGTGTTTTACGTGTATTTTCCGCTATTTTAGCACCTTTGCAGCCCCCAAGCGAAAGGTTCGGGATCGATTTTCATGTCGGCAATTTTTTTACAAAGCTATGGCAACATTGTCAAGCAATTTCAGCTATAAAATTTGTCTTAAATTAATAAACTCACGGGACGTGATTTTTTTTTTGTGTTTTGCGTGTATTATCCGCTATTTATCCCCTTTGCACGCCCCAAGCGAAACGTTCTGGATCGATTTTCATATCGCCAATTTTTTTACAAAGCTATGGCAACATCAGGAAGAAATATCAGCCATAAAATTAGTCTTAAATTAATAAACTTATGAGACATGATTTTTCTTATGCGTTTTGTAAATATTTTTGGCTATTTTACTTCCTTTGCACCCCCCAAGCGAAAGGTTCCGGATCGATCTGCATATTGCCAACTTTTTTACAAAGCTATGGAAACATGTTGAAGTAATTTCAACCATAAAATTTGTTTTAAATTAATAAACTCACGGGAAACTATTTTTTCTCCGTATTTTTCGTGTAATTTCCGCTATTTTAGCCCCTTTGCACCCCCCAAGCGAAAGGTTTCGGATCGATTTTTATATCCCTAATATTTTTGCAAGGGTATGGCAACATCTGGAAGAAATATCAGCCATAAAGTTTGTCTCAAATTAATAAACTTATGAGACATGATTTTTCCTCTCTGTTTTGTAAATATTTTTGGCTATTTTAGTTCCTTTGCACCCCCCAAGCGAAAGATTCCGGATTGAATTTTATAACGTCAATATTTTGAAAGGCTAGAGCAACATCTTGAAATAACTGCAGCCATAAAATTTGTCTTAAATGAATAACCTCAAGAGACATGAATTTTTTCTCGGTGTTTTACGTGTATTTTCCGTTATTTTAGCACCTTTGCACCCCCCAAGCGAAAGATTCCGGATCGATTTTCATATCGCCAATTTGTTTACAAAGCTATGGAAACATCTTAAAGTAATTTCAGCCATAAAATTCGTCTTAAATTAATAAAACACCTAGAAAAGCTTTCTTTTCCATATTTTTTTTCCGCTATTTTGGCCCATTTGCACCCCCAAGCGAAAGGTTCCGGATCGATTTTCACGTCGGCCATTTCTTTTACAAAGCTATGGCAATATTTTCAAGCAATTTCAGCTATAAAATTTGTCTTAAATTAATAAACTCACGAGACATGATGTTTTCTCGGTGTTTTACGTGTATTTTCAGCTATTTTAACCCATTTGCACCCCCCAAGCGAAAGGTTCCGGATCCATTTGCATATCGCCAACTTTTTTACAAAGCTATGGAAACATGTTGAAGTAATTTCAACCATAAAATTTGTTTTAAATTAATAAACTCACGAGAAAATATTTTTTCTCCGTATTTCTCGTGTAATTTCCGCTATTTTAGCCCCTTTGCACCCCCCAAGCGAAAGGTTTCGGATCGATTTTCATATCCCTAATTTTTTTGCAAGGGTATGGCAACATCTGGAAGAAATATCAGCCATAAAGTTTGTCGCAAATTAATAAACTTATGAGACATGATTTTTCCTCTCTGTTTTGCAAATATTTTTGGCTATTTTAGTTCCTTTGCACCCCCCAAGCGAAAGATTCCGGATTGAATTTTATAACGTCAATTTTTTTGCAAGGCTACAGCAACATCTTGAAATAATTTGAGACATAAAATTTGTCTTAAATGAATAACCTCAAGAGACACGAATTTTTTCTCGGTATTTTCCGTTATTTTAGCACCTTTGCACCCCCCAAGCGAAAGATTCCGGATCGATTTTCATATCGCCAATTTGTTTACAAAGCTATGGAAACATCTTGAAGTAATTTTAGCCATAAAATTCGACAAATTAATAAAACACCTAGAAAAGCTTTTTTTTCCATATTTTTTTTTCCGCCATTTTGGCCCAATTGCACTCCCAAGCGAAAGGTTCCAGATCGATTTTCATGTCGGCAATTCTTTTACAAAGCTATGGCAATATTTTCAGGCAATTTCAGCTATAAAATTTGTATTAAATTAATAAACTCACGGGACGTAATTTTTTGTGTGTTTTGCGTATATTATCCGCTATTTATCCCCTTTGCACTCCCCAAGCGAAAGGTTCTGGATCGATTTTCATATCGCCATTTTTTTACAAAGCTATGGCAACATCATGAAGTAATTTGAGCCATAAAATTTGTCATAAATTGATAAACTTACGAGACATGATGTTTTCTCGGTGTTTTGCGTGTGGTTTCAGCTATTTTAGCCCCTTTGCACCCTCCAAGCGAAATGTTCCGCATTGAATTTCATATCGCCAATTTTTTTACAAGGCTATGACAACATCAGGAAGAAATATCAGCCATAAAATTAGTCTTAAATTAATAAACTTATGAAACATGATTTTTCCTATGTGTTTTGTAAATATTTTTGGCTATTTTACTTTCTTTGCACCCCCCAAGCGAAAGGTTCCGGATCGATCTGCATATTGCCAACTTTTTTACAAAGCTATGGAAACATGTTGAAGTAATTTCAACCATAAAATTTGTCAAAAATTAATAAACTCATGAGACATGATTTTTCCTATGTGTTTTGTAAATATTTTTGGCTATTTTACTTTCTTTGCACCCCCCAAGCGAAAGGTTCCGGATCCATTTGCATATCGCCAACTTTTTTACAAAGCTATGGAAACATGTTGAAGTAATTTCAACCATAAAATTTGTTTTAAATTAATAAACTCACGAGAAAATATTTTTTCTCCGTATTTCTCGTGTAATTTCCGCTATTTTAGCCCCTTTGCACCCCCCAAGCGAAAGGTTTCGGATCGATTTTCATATCCCTAATTTTTTTGCAAGGGTATGGCAACATCTGGAAGAAATATCAGCCATAAAGTTTGTCGCAAATTAATAAACTTATGAGACATGATTTTTTCTCTGTTTTGTAAATATTTTTGGCTATTTTAGTTCCTTTGCACCCCCCAAGCGAAAGATTCCGGATTGAATTTTATAACGTCAATTTTTTTGCAAGGCTACAGCAACATCTTGAAATAATTTGAGACATAAAATTTGTCTTAAATGAATAACCTCAAGAGACACGAATTTTTTCTCGGTATTTTCCGTTATTTTAGCACCTTTGCACCCCCCAAGCGAAAGATTCCGGATCGATTTTCATATCGCCAATTTGTTTACAAAGCTATGGAAACATCTTGAAGTAATTTTAGCCATAAAATTCGTCTTAAATTAATAAAACACCTAGAAAAGCTTTTTTTTCCATATTTTTTTTTCCGCCATTTTGGCCCAATTGCACTCCCAAGCGAAAGGTTCCAGATCGATTTTCATGTCGGCAATTCTTTTACAAAGCTATGGCAATATTTTCAGGCAATTTCAGCTATAAAATTTGTATTAAATTAATAAACTCACGGGACGTAATTTTTTGTGTGTTTTGCGTATATTATCCGCTATTTATCCCCTTTGCACTCCCCAAGCGAAAGGTTCTGGATCGATTTTCATATCGCCATTTTTTTACAAAGCTATGGCAACATCTTGAAGTAACTTGAGCCATAAAATTTGTCTTAAATTGATAAACTCACGAGACATGATGTTTTCTCGGTGTTTTGCGTGTGTTTTCAGCTATTTTAGCCCCTTTGCACCCTCCAAGCGAAATGTTCCGCATCGAATTTCATATCGCCAATTTTTTTACAAGGCTATGACAACATCAGGAAGAAATATCAGCCATAAAATTAGTCTTAAATTAAAAAACTCATGAGACATGATTTTTCCTATGTGTTTTGTAAATATTTTTGGCTATTTTACTTTCTTTGCACCGCCCAAGCGAAAGGTTCCGGATCGATTTTCATATCCCTAATTTTTTTGCAAGGGTATGGCAACATCTGGAAGAAATATCAGCCATAAATTTTGTCTTAAATTAATAAACTTATGACACATGATTTTTTCTCTGTTTTGTAAATATTTTTGGCTATTTTAATTCCTTTGCACCCCCCAAGCGAAAGGTTCCGGATCGAATTTCGTATTGCTAATTTTTTTGCAAGGGTATGGCAACATCTGGAAGAAATATCAGGCATAAAATTTGTCTTAAATGAATAACCTCACGAGACATGAATTTTCCTCTCTGTTTTGTAAATATTTTTGGCTATTTTAGTTCCTTTGCACCCCCCAAGCAAAAGATTTCGGATTGAATTTCATATCGCCAATTTTTCTGCAAGGCTATGGCAACATGTTGAAGTAATTTCAGCGATAAAATTTGTATTAAATGAATAACCTCACCAGACATGAATTTTTTCTCGGTGTTGTACATGTATTTTCCGCTATTTTAGCACCTTTGCACCCCCAAAGCGAAAGATTCTGGATCGATTTTCATATCGCCAATTTGTTTACAAAGCTATGGAAACATCTTGAAGTAATTTCAGCCATAAAATTCGTCTTAAATTAATAAAACAACTAAAAAAGCTTTTTTTTCCATATTTTTTCCGCTATTTTGGCCGATTTGCACCCCCAAGCGAAAGGTTCCGGATCGATTTTCATGTTGGTAATTTTTTTACAAAGCTATGGCAACATTTTCAAGCAATTTCAGCTATAAAATTTGTCTTAAATTAATAAACTCACGGGACCTGATTTTTTTTTGTGTTTTGCGTGTATTATCCGCTATTTATCCCCTTTGCACTCCCCAAGGGAAAGGTTCTGGATCGATTTTCATATCGCCAATCTTTTTACAAAGTAATGGCAACATCTTGAAATAATTTCAGCCATAAAATTTGTCTTAAATTGATAAATTCACGAGACATGATGTTTTCTAGGTGTTTTGCGTGTGTTTTCAGCTATTTTAGCCCAATTGCACCCTCCAAGCGAAATGTTCCGCATCGAATTTTATATCGCCAATTTTTTTACAAGGCTATGACAGCATCAGGAAGAAATATCAGCCATAAAATTAGTCTTAAATTAATAAACTCATGAGACATGATTTTTCCTATGTGTTTTGTAAATATTTTTGGCTATATTACTTTCTTTGCACCCCCCAAGCGAAAGGTTCCGGATCGATTTTCATATCGCCAACTTTTTTACAAAGCTATGGAAACATGTTGAAGTAATTTCAACCATAAAATTTGTTTTAAATTAATAAACTCACGGGAAACTATTTTTTCTACGTATTTTTCGTGTATTTTCCGCTATTTTAGCCCCTTTGCACCCACCACGCGAATGTTTCCGGATTGATTTTCATATCGGCAATTTTTGTACAAAGCTATCACAACATCTCAAAGTAATTTCAGCCATAAAATTTGTCTTAAATTATTAAACGGGACTTGATTTTTTCTCTGTGTTTTGCGAAAATTTTCCGCTGTTTTAGTCGCTTTGTACCCCCCAAGCGACAGGTTCCGGATCGAATTACATGTTGCCAATTTCTTTGCAAGGCTATGGCAACATCCGGAAGAAATCAACCATAAAATTTGTCTTCAATTAATAAATTTAGATGATATCAATTTTTTTGTCATGTATTTTCTAGTCGAGGTGGTGAGGGATGATTTGGGGGAATAATCACTTTGGAAATAACTTATTTTGTAGTTTGTACATGTTTTATGGATATCTCTAAGAGGTAATATAAAAAAAACCGAATTTCGAAATTTTCGATATTTCATTTACGATGAACGCTCAGAACTTCAAACACATAAATAAATATAAATTTTCCCAAATAAATCCACGAGTTGAAATAAGAAAATTATTCCAGTTAGAGTCAATATCTTTTCACTATACTACATTAAGAAATAATTATAATTAATAATTATAAAACAATGCGAGCAGATGTATTTGAAGTTTGCAACGTTGGGATCCAACGAAAAATCGATTTTTGTAAAAACGGTTTTTTTCACTTGGACTCGGTTTTTTACAACAAAACATGATTAAATACATATAAAAAACAAAAAAACATCAAATACCAAACTACCCCATCCCTAAGACGAAGATTATATAGGGGAGGAAGGCGAAAAAAATTTCTCACATCGTTGCTTTAGGTATTGCTATTAATTTTATGGCGCATTATCAAATCTAACGATAAAATAGACTTAGAAAAAAATTACGAACAAAATCGATTCCCCGGAACACCCCCAAATGTACGATTATAGGGGGGTTGAAGGCAAAAAAAAAATCTCAATTCGTTGCTTTAGGTATTGCTATTAATGTTATGGCGGATTATCAAATCTAACGATAAAATAGACCTAAAAACAAAATTACGAACAAAATCGATTCCCGGGAACACCCCCAAATGGACGATTATAGGGGGGTTGAAGCCGAAAAAAAATCTCACTTCGTTGCTTTAGGTATTACTATTAGTATTATAACGCATTATTGAATCTAACGATAAAACAAGCCTAGAAAAAAATTAGGAATGAAATCGATTCCCCGGATCACCTCCGTACAGTCGATTATAGGGGGGTTTACCCCTCCATTTGGGGGTGTTCCGGGGAATCGTTTTTTTCGTCATTTTTTCTGGGCTTTTCTTATCGTTAGATTTGATAATCCGTCATAAAATTAATAATAATACCTAAAGCAACGAAGTGAGATTTTTTTTTCGCCTCCAGCCCCCTTATAATCGTCCATTTGGGGGTGTTCCGGGGAATCGATTTTGTTCGTAATTTTTTTCTAGGTCTATTTTATAGTTAGATTTGATAATCCGTCATAAAATTAATAGCAATAACTAAAGCCACGAAGTGAGATTTTTTTTCCGCCTTCAACCCCTCTATAATTGTCCATTTGGGGTGTTCCGGGGAATCGATTTTGTTCGTAATTTTTCTCTAGGTCTATTTTATCGTTAGATTTTATAATTCGCCATAAAATTAATAGCAATACCTAAACCAACGAAGTGAGAGTTTTTTTTCGCCTTCAACCCCCCTATAATGATACATTTGGGGGTGTTCCGGGGAATCGATTTTGTTTGTAATTTTTTTCTAGGTCTATTTTATCGTTAGATTTGATAAGCCGCAATAAAATTAATAGCAATGCCTAAACCAACGAAGTGAGATTTTTTTTTCGCCTTCAACCCCCCTATAATCGACTATTCGGGGGGGATCCGGGGAGTCGATTTCGTTCCTAATTTTTTTCTGGGCTTGTTTTATCGTTAGATTTGATAATCCGTCATAAAATTAATAGCAATACCTAAAGCAACGAAGTGAGATTTTTTTTTTGCCTTCAACCCCCCTACAATCGTCCATTTGTGGGTGTTCCGGGGAATCGATTTTGTTCGTAATTTTTTTCTAGGCTTGTTTTATCGTTAATTTGATAATCCGCCATAAAATTAATAGCAATACCCGAAGAAACAAAGTGAGATTTTTTTTTGCCTTCAACCGGCGCGCGTGAAATACGTCCGAATGTATAGTCGACCCGCCGCTGAGGACTCCATCGGGCGGATCCCGACGGTAGGGGAGGGCGGGGCATGTGTGACACCCTAACTTTGATTAAAAATAACAACTAAACCGTGTATTATTTCAAAATGTACAAAAACGGAATAATTAGATGAGAAAAAAATAAAATAAAATAAACTATTAACTTTTTTTTTCATTTTCTTTTAATTATTGATAAAATACAGAAAAGAAATTCTGAAAAAAATGCTCTACGTGCCCCACCTGCAGGTGGATTGTGGCACCCGACGGGGCACGCATGGCACGGTCAAATTTAACATTTTACTATAGGTATTTTTCAATTCTTTTTTTCAGTAATTAATACTTTAATAATTATGCCATAATAAAATTTTCAAAAATCAAATAATTAATCAGTCTATTGAAAATTAAAAATTTTATTTTTATTAAGAAATATAACAATTTTTATTTTAAAATAAATTATTACATTTTAATAAATGATTTTATATTATAAATTCCTTCTTATAAAATATGATCACAACATAATACTTTTGTTTGATTAACAAATTATCATTATTATTACAATAAGTTTAAATTTAAAGATTTCGCATCATTTTCATCTATGTAGCATATTTGAACTACCTGACCATTGAAAAAGGCAGTTTGAGTATCTACAATTGATTCTTCAGGTATTACTTCTCTAAAGTAATTTTCATTATTTACGGAAGCTGAATTATTATTAACAATGGATAAATCAAGCTGATTTGTGTTTAAGTCTTCAAATGGCTTTTTTCTACTCTAAATATAACTTAATACGCAGTCGAAATAATCGTTATTTACTTATTAATGTAATAATTAAAACTAAAAACTACTTAAAACTAAATTATTGCACTGCGTAGTTGTTAACCCATCTTGCTCCGTTTTTGGTTTGTAGGTTACATCACTTCGCTCGGCGGCCGCCGCGGCGCACTGATACGCTCGAGTGTTCCACGCGTGCCCCGCCAGGGTGCCACGTCATGTCCCATTTTAATACCATTTTCATTTTTTAATTATATTATTTATAAAGATTTTCTGAAAATAACAAAAACAGGGCTTGAAAGATAAAAGTTGAAACTATCAAATAGGTTTGGTCTCATTTAGAAAAAAATCATTTTCTCGTTGCTCCAAGCGACTTAAAAATGAAGTCAACCTTGTTTCTAAGCACCGATTTTCAATCTTATTAAATTAAATGTTAAACATTATCTATAATCTCAAAAGTATAGAGGAAAATTCTAAAAGCATATCTAATTAGGTTTACGTAAAAATTACATTTTTTGCATTCATTAATATTAAAAATATGAGGGTGCCAAACTTACCTACCTGACACGCCATGCCCCGCCTTCCCCTACCGAAAATCTCGGAGTCCCCGCCATTCCAACATGGCATACACATAATCCCATTTTGAGATCCGTACACAACCGAAATTGTTGGAGTCCACGCAATTCAATTTGGAAGTGACTACATTCAATTTTGGACGCGTACAGATACGGTATTTTTTGGATTTCTGTTAATTCCATACCTCCGACATCCCAGGCTTCCAAATTTTTTTCCGTGTACATTTTTAGAAATTTTACACACGAGAACTCACGTCAGATTTCACGTGAGAAATTTGAAACATGAGATTCCACGTGAGATCTCACGTGAGATCTCATGTGTAAAATTTCTGAAAATGTAAAAAATGGCTAAAACGCTTCAAAACGTAGATTTTTGAACTTATGTAGGGGGTGGCGTAACCTAATAGGCGCATAGTGGTGCCGATCGATGCAAAAGTGATGAAAATTCGTGCTTTAGTACAATAAGGCTCAAAAATTTTTTATAAAATACGTTTTGGATTCGTGAAGTAATTTCCTACGATAAATCGTTTCCCTCATGGCTGTAGCATTGTTCTTTTTTTAGTAAGGAATACGTTAAATGCCGTTTTTTTGGAGTATATTTATTTTTTTTTTGTTTTTAAGTAGGATTAATTTTTTTTTTTTGTTTTATAATAAGCGCCCATTTTTTATAAATATAATTTTTTTCAAACAACTGCATAAGTCCTAGAATTTTGAAAAAAATTATATTTATAAAATATGGGCGCTTATTATAAAACAAAACAAAAATTAATCCTACTTAAAAACAAAAAGAAAAAAAATAAACTCCAAAAAATGGCATTTCACGTATTCATTACTAAAAAAATGAGCAATGCTACAGCCATGAGGGAAACGATTTATCGTAGGAAATTACTTCAGGAGTCCCAAACGTATTTTATAAAAATTTTTTGAGCCTTATTGTGCTAAAGCACGAATTTTCATCACTTTTGAGTAGATAGGCATCACTGTGAGGCAGCTCCTAATTCTCAGAAACTGATTTTTTATCATTGAAGGAATTTTAGCAGTTCATGGTTCAGAATTTCAGATGAGATTTTGGCGTGAGATCTCACGTGAGATCTCATGTGGGTTCTCACCTGATATCTCACATGAGATTTTTCAGTAGGGGTATACCTATAAGCATACCAAATTTTCTATCTTATTACATAGAATATTTTGTATACTTACAGGTAGTGCCTTTAGTTACAACTTTCATTACTCAATAACTCACTTATGGGCTGGGTAACAAAATGACTTGATTCATATTTGATATTATTTCTTCTGACTGTAAGAGTTATGTCATGTATGTATTACTTTTCCAAATAAAATTTATATTTAACATGATATTTTCATAAAAACATACATTTTATTTTATCTTACAATAATTTGTTTTCAAAAACATACTTATTATAACCATTATAGCCACAAAGAATCATATCAAATATGAAATCATTTGATCCATCGGATCCAAATATGTCTTGTGGTAAAGTCACCCAGCGCATATTAAGGTGAGCGATATTATATTTTACGGGTCTGAAGTTTGCAACGTTGGAGTGTAACGAAATGAAAAAAAAAATTTATTTTGCTTCATGGTTATACGAATTAATATTAATTTTGTGTGTAGATTTAATGTTTTATTGAATAAAATCACTTTATAACAAAGATTTAAATAAAATTTCCATTGTTAATAACTTTAATTAATTGTAAAAAATTATTTCGTTGCACTCCAACGATGCAAACTTCAGATCCATTATATTTTTACATGTCTTTCAAGCTTTTACGTGCCTGTAAGGTTTTACGTGTTTCTCTAAGCTTTTACGTGACCATAACATGAGAGCGATATTATACTTTTACATATCTTTAAGCTTTTACGTGACCGTACCAGACGATCGATGATGTATATGTGACATGTCTTTAAGCTCTAACGCATCTACAAACTTTCAGAAAAAATGTTGACATAAAGTGTCTGTAATTTATGTGTCTGAAGTTGGAAAATATTACGTGTCTATAATTGTGGCTGAAAAATTTACGTACCTCAACTTTACAAGTGAAAAGTTAGGTTAGTCACGTAAAGTTCTTACAGATATGTAATTAGGTGACTTTGGTGCGAATAGCCACAGCGTTTTTTATAGTAAATTATAGTATTCATTTACTTATATTATGACCAGTTCTATTTATAAATAAATAATGTGAAAGACTTGTAAATTTACTGTTTTATTATTTTAGAAAAGTAAAATAATTGTAACTTTTAGTTTCTAACCTCAATTATGTGTTCACATTTCACAACCTTTCGACAACTGGGTCACCTACATATCGAAAACTGCTCTGGCGCCGAAAATGGTTATTGAAAACTACTTTTGCACCATTATATTTTAAAAATTATTTTCTCCATTAATATTTATTAAATCTGAACTTTTTTTCTTTTTATTTTGAACTTGTTCTATAACTTTATAAAAAAAAAATAATTGCGTCTTGCACTATCGAAAATTAATTCCACTACCTTACAGTACACCCTTCCGTTTAAGATACACATGGGTCTGAAGTTCGCATCGTTGGAGTGCAACGAAATAATTTTTTATGATTGATTAAAGTTATTAAACAATGGAAATTTTATCTAAATCTTTGTTATAAAGTTATTTTATACTACAAAACATTAAATCTACACGTAAAATTAATATTAACTAGTATAAACTTGAAGTAAAATGAATTGTTTTTTTTATTTCGTTGCACTCCAACTTTGCAAACTTCAGACCCATAGATACACAGGCTTTAGAGTCCTTTTAACCATCCTCTCTATTTCTGTAAATACTGTAGCTATCAAATGCACAAATATAGTGAAGCAAAAATATAGTACACCACATACTGGGATCTCTTCTGGGCAAAGGGAATGATTATTCTGTCTTACCCTTTACCATATACTATGAATTGCATACAAAATAGATTAAAAATTAGTAATACCCTATATACTAGAAATATTTACCTTAACAAACGAATGAAATATCACTTTGCTGGGTGAAACTGGTGGACTACTTGGTGTTAAATGAATTTTTGGAGTTTGTAATAGGTTAGTTGGAACTGCTGTAAGCAAGCCACGTCGTTGATATCTAGATTTAGGACTTGTCTCGACATCTTCAAGTTTTGATTTATTAAATGATAAGAAATTTTCCTTAGAGCACTGTTTGAGTATTATATATTTCAGTCTTCTTTCTTGAGCCTTTACATCATTATTACAAATTCTTTGCCAAGACTTTGATACAATACTTGCTGCACACAGATCTTGAGGATTTAGATAACTTAAAATTTTAGAAACTATTCTTGGGTGATAGCTTTTTTCACCTAGTAGCTTTAATATATCTACACTTTCCTTGCCTGTGCAATCAGGAGTTGCTCTTTGTTTTTTAAAACTTGAAAAAATGGCATGTTTACTAAAATCTAGTCTTATAGGCTTATTGTGTTTAGAAATAGAAATACATTCTGAAATTGATAAATTTTTAAATTTCTTTTGATTTATAGATATTGTGGTAGGACTAATTTTATAACTAATAGGAGAAAGGGTAACATTACTAAAAGGAGTAGGTACTGTTTGAGAACTAAGAATGCAAGGGGTACTCTGGGATATGACTAGTTTGCTTTTTTTGTTATTGTTTGTATAATTATTGACAAATGGGGTTAATAGCACTGTTGATAAAGGTTGTGAAGATGGAACATCAAAGGTATAACTTTGTGTTGTTATATCGAGTGATGAAGTTGTGTGAAAATGTTTTTTTTTGTGGCTCCTCAATTCCATTTTATGGCTCCTTAAATAATGAATTTTAGAATCACCTTGCAATGAATGAGAGTTGTAATCAAATGATTTACAAATGTTCAGTTTTGGATTGACCTTATATGGATGTAGTTTGCTTTGAGATCTGCATAACCTTTTACCAGGGCTAAGAGATAATTTAAATCTGTAACTTGAACCATGGTTATCAGACTGCGGAGTGAAGCTTAAATACCCACTATCTAAACTGTCATAAGAGTTTACAAAGCTATGAGAGTTTCTACTTTCTGATGCCTCAGGCACATTGGTAATCTTTCGATGCTCAAGGGATTGTGACATTTTGAACTACTTTGAAATATGCAATGAATACAATTTCATTTACTTTCTATGAAGCCAATCCTTTTGTTTTTTCATTGCTAATCCTTCCGCCGATCACCTGCGGCGTCTCGAATTCACTTCAAAAGTGACCACTGGACTGGAGTTCCTAATGAGAGGATATAGGCATACCATTATTCAGGGTGATAAATATATTACTCAGTGCAAACTCCAGATTTGCAGACCAGAAAAAAATACCGCAGGAGATTGCTCAAAAACTTCGAGATCAGAAATCTGTAAATACCTTCCCCAATTACATATGCCACCACTGTAACAAGTGCTTAAAGAGGATGAAGCAAAGGCAAGAGCAACATAACAGCCACATGCTGGTCACAGCAATAGAAACACAAGAACATGGAGAGGCGCGAGAAGTGCGCGCACGCGGGAAACACTGCTCTCTCTCTCTCTCTCTCTCCTTTGCTCTTTCGCTGCGCAATGTCGGCTTCGCACTTTTTAGCGTTTGGTTACCGATGTAAAATCTGATATATCTGACAACAACGCGCAAAACTTGCAACTGCAAGAGCAAGATGGACAAACGGAATAAGTCTTTTAACGGATGTCACCATAAGAGCGAGTCCACAGGAATATCTACACTAGAGGCGCGTCTTGGCGCGAGTCAAGATGCGCGTCGAGATGCGCGTCCAAATTGTGCGTTCCAAGCGTGTTCCAATCCGTTTCACATCGTGGATATAGGGTGTTAGGGCCTTTGCACGCTAAAAGCATAACGCAAAGGAATAAGGAATAAGAGGGCATAAGGTGGGCATAAGGTACTTATGCTCCGCTTATTCCTCTTATGCCCGTGTTGTGTACGCAACGGATTGTGCATAACCCCTAAATTACTTGTTTTGGAGTAAGTTTTTTAATAATAAATTGCAAGTAAACATTTACCTCTTCACCCATTGTTCAAAAATGTCTACACTATAAATTATTATAAAAATAATCACTAAATGATTAAGAAGAAAACTTTTCTCACTTCTGCACGTTGAAATGATAAAATACAAAAGCCCCTCAAGTTTTATTATTTTGTCAACTTTTTAGATTGTAACCAATTAGAGTCAATTCATAATTACAGTAAGCCATTTCATTTCGAAAACTTTACTCCAAAAAAATCAAGAGGTTATGCACGTTTCGTTGCGTACACAACACGGGCATAAGAGGAATAAGCGGAGCATAAGTACCTTATGTCCACCTTATGCCCTCTTATTCCTTATTCCTTCGCGTTATGCTTTTAGCGTGCAAAGGCCCTTACGAGTTTACGACCCGAGTCGGGGTCTACGAGTTGGAAGGCACTTCTACAATGGTCGCCTAGTTGACCAATCAGAATGTGGGAACGTTTGCTCAATTAAGCGATGAAGCGCAAGGACTTGCGGGTAGTTTGAAATAAACACTCACGAGAAGATTAAAGTTAATGATGCAATTTATTGAATTAAAGCGACTTGAATTAATGTCTTTAACAATTATTCGATTAACCTATTCGCGACTCTATATAAACTTAATCTGACAATAAGATGGAGCCAGATTACGTGCACTGATGCTATAAACGTCTATAAATCGGATTGCGTGTACTGATGCAATACTTGTACTAAGCTTTAAGAGTACTTGGTAACCTTTTACTAAAGCTCAATGGCGCAACGTACACAGTGACAAGCACTAGATTAGTTGGCCTCGATCCCAACGTACACGGTAACGAAGACCAGACTAGTTGGCGACCGACTGTTAGAGCTTCTGGGCGCAACATGCACAAGTGCAGCAGAGTACCAAGCAAGTTGGTAACGACCCAGGTCTCGAGCTACAAAGCGTCTCATGTGCTCGGTAGCGACTGACTCTGGCGGCCCGGGGCTCTTCTTTTATATCCTTGACGCGGACCTAGAACCGTTGACGAGAGGGTATGGGAGGAGCCAGTTCCTCTGGTGGCGGAAAGCTAAAGTCGGTTCCGAGGCCTATAGGTGCTTAGAAGGGCCGAGTGCTTCCCTCTCTTCTCTCAATCACGAGCGAGCTTCGTGGTGGGGGAACACCTGTAGATGCTCAGATTCTGGCCGAAAATCCCCTCTCGACTTGCGGCGCTTGTGCCTGCCTCCTGATTGGTTCTCTGTAGACCGTTGCGCTCTATGACGTACTATCCCCAGGTTGGTAGTGGGGATAGTATGGTGTAGAGGCTGTAGGACGCCATGTTGCCTCGGAGGCCTCTCCCCACTCTGAAGGAGAGAGAGTGGCGGTGGAGGGGCTTCATACCTGAAAATAGGGTCGAGAGCGCCGAGCGAAGAATGACGGTTGATGGTGGAGAGGGGTTATTAGTCTCTGATTGGCTGCTACTCTACCAGCCGTTACGCTCGTAGCCCCTCGAGTTGGTTGCGTCATGGATCCACGAGCTGATGCAACGTTGCCCAACGAATTCCAAGAGTTGTTGACTGTTGATGACTCATAGCTCGTTCCTTGCCATGTTCAACCGTCGTGCATTCCAGAGGCCTTTCGCTAATGGCCCTTCTCCGAATTGCTTGTGCGCTGCTGAGCCGTTGGCTAATGGATTCCGGGAATTGATTGTCCGTTGATTGTCGCGCTGCTGACCCTCCTCCTATAAACAGAGCTTTACCCTACCTGAGCGAGCTTTTCCCTAATTATTATTATTATTATTATGGTTCGTCTAGAGTATTGATGATGTAATTATTATCTAGTATCGAAATAGTTATTAATTTAATCGCAGATTACTACTGTTTGTTTAATTGTTATTGCAAATCTCAATTTGTTCATTAACGCGTTGACCTTACTATTGATAGTTGAATTATACGGGCGTAATTACTATTTTTTAAAGGTAATTAATTCATTATCGCTTGTTTATCATCGATTCATATTCGAGTTATGATTTATAACTTGGTTAATTAACTAATTAATATATAGATTCTACTATTGGAGTTTTAGATCGAGATCAATTATTATTCTTTAATTTATTATTTTATTTAACATTTACTAGAGATCAATATTCACAGCCCCATTGTAGAATTGCCTTTATATGTTGCACGACTCGTTTACGCAAACGCAGTTCATAACAAGGGTCAGAGTCGATGTAATTAGAAAAGTGAAACGGTGTGAAACAGATTGGAACGCACAGTTTGGACGCGCAACTCGACGCGCATCTCGACGCGCGCCAAGACGCGCCCCTAGTGTAGATACTCCCTAAGAGGCACAGGCCTGTGCTTTTGTGCTTTTGTACCAAGCGAAAAAAACTAGTTGTCCGATATCTAGCATACTCATGACCCATGGCAGAAGTTCAATATATTAATCTTCAGCAATGGGTAACGAGTATGCTAGATGTCGGACAACTATTTTTTTTCGCTTGGCACAAAAGTATAAAAGCACAGGCCTGTGCCTCTTAGGGAGAATGTACATAAGCACTGCGCTACGCTGTCGCATTGATTACTTGTAGACCTCGTCGTTTATTGGCTAATATTTAAATGTTAGCCAATCAGCGACGTGGTCTACAAGTAATCAATGCGACAGCGTAGCGCAGCGCAGCGCACGGTAGCGTAGCTCAGCGTAGCACAGCGCTTGTGTACATTCTCCCTTATGCGGACTCCCTCTAAGTATGCCTGCACCAAGGCTCATGAACTCTGACTCAACTCTGAGCCAATCGGAGCCTTCAGGAGCTAGATCATGAGGAGCCTTTCTGCATATGTGTGTTCTGTGTGTTCTGTGTGTTTTGTGTATTCCCGACAAAGACATATAGATCTGTTCCGTTTATGTAAGACGGTAAGGGACGATTTTTTCAAATGAATGTTACCTTGGAACGTAGGAACGAGGAACCAGGGGTTTGATTCACTAAGGGCTTGGACACTTAAAAGGAACAGATAAAAAGAACAAGAATTACATGGGTTTCTATATCTATATATACGTCTTGTTCCTTCTGTATCTCGCTGTTCCTCATATATATAGATATAGAGACCTCTGTATCTCGCTGTTCCTCATATATATAGATATAGAGACCTCTGTATCTCGCTGTTCCTCATATATATAGATATAGAGATCTGTTCCTTTTTAAGTGTCCGAGCCATAAGCGCCTCGGCACGACACAACGCGACACAGAGCAATTCCGACATAAAGTATGTGTCAGTTGTTTCGCTGTGTCGGTAAATACATATAGAGATGAGCGCATGCGCGGACCAATGTTTTTAGATACTACTACTACTATTTTTTTTTTATTTTAACCCTTTCAGTCACAAATTAAACTCACAAAAATATGACTTTGTTGACATAAATTTATTTAGAACAATTATAAACAATTATAAATCCGAAAAGTATTATTATATTTCTCAAGCTTAAGTATTTATCTAACAGAAAATGCAAAAAAAAAAATGATAAGAAATGTAAAACAATTTTGGGTGCCTATATATAGACTTTTGTAACTGAAAGGGTTAATTTTGAAAGAATTTCAATTTAAGAATACTTAAAATGCTTTAAAAAATTTGCATTTAAAGTTTTGGCGCATGAGCGGGAATGCAGTTGCATCGGCGGTCGGTTAGTGCGGTTCTAATCAAGCTTTAATCAAGCATCTATTCTAAGCGTCGTCCTTAACTACAGAAAATTGAAGGTTAGGTTTTATATGCGCTCGCATGAAATCTGACAGTCGTTCAGCAAGAGCCTTATTATTACCTTGAAAGGAAAATAAAGCCAAAAAGTAGGTAAGCTAGGAGAGTTCTGCCCCACTCTTATACATGGGCAGTATATCTATATATAGTATTTCCCCTAGACACCACTGCGCATGCGCGTACTTTCCCGCGTTGGATTCAAATATCTGCGCACACTGATTTCTGTAATTTGAGACGGTCTTGTTGGGATAGTATATCTATAGTTTTCCCCTAGATACCACTGCACGTACCCCCTACCCGCGACACCCTCGTGTGATTCACATTATCTCGTTCTCTCGTGTAAGATATACATGAGCACTATGTGTGTGTGTGTGTGTGTGTGTGTCTGTGTGTGTGTATCCCCTAGACCAACCACAAATTTCCCTAGAACATTTTAGTCCTCGAAATTTCCCTAGGCTAACCCCCATTGGTGTACGCAAGGTACTATATACATAATAATTCCCATGAATTTTTGCACGATTTATGTATGCAGGTACTATATCTATATATATAATATTACCTCCTAAAGTATTCGCATAAAGAATAGCATACTACATTGAATTATTTGAGACGGTCTTGTTGGGATAGTATATCTATATATAGTTTCCCCCCCCAGATACTACTGCACGTACCCCCTACCCGCGACACCCTCGTGTGATTCACATTATCTCGTTCTCTCGTGTAAGATATACATGAGCACTATGTGTGTGTGTGTGTGTGTGCGTGTGTCTGTGTGTGTGTATCCCCTAGACCAACCACAAATTTCCCTAGAACATTTTAGTCCTCGAAATTTCCCTAGGCTAACCCCCATTGGTGTACGCAAGGTACTATATACATAATAATTCCCATGAATTTTTGCACGATTTATGTATGCAGGTACTATATCTATATATATAATATTACCTCCTAAAGTATTCGCATAAAGAATAGCATACTACATTGAATTATTTGAGACGGTCTTGTTGGGATAGTATATCTATATATAGTTTCCCCCCCAGATACTACTGCACGTACCCCCTACCCGCGACACCCTCGTGTGATTCACATTATCTCGTTCTCTCGTGTAAGATATACATGAGCACTGTGTGTGTGTGTGTGTGTGTGTGCGTGTGTCTGTGTGTGTGTATCCCCTAGACCAACCACAAATTTCCCTAGAACATTTTAGTCCTCGAAATTTCCCTAGGCTAACCCCCATTGGTGTACGCAAGGTACTATATACATAATAATTCCCATGAATTTTTGCACGATTTATGTATGCAGGTACTATATCTATATATATAATATTACCTCCTAAAGTATTCGCATAAAGAATAGCATACTACATTGAATTATTTGAGACGGTCTTGTTGGGATAATATATCTATATATAGTTTTCCCCAGATACTGCTGCAGGTACCCCGTACCCGCGAGACCCTCGTGTGATTGACATTGTCTCGTTGTGTCGTGTAAGATATACATGAGCACTGTGTGTGTGTGTGTGTGTGTGTGTGTGTGTGTGTGTGTGTGTGTGTGTGTGTGTGTGTGTGTGTGTGTGTGTGTGTGTGTGTGTAGTAATATAGAATTTATTTATCAATTGAAGGAAACAGTGATATAGAATATTCATGAAGTTTATTAAACATAATTTTTACAGTTTTTCATATTATATTAGCATTAGATTGAATATAAGTGATATATAAGATAACTTCTTTTATTTATAAACCAACATTTACAATCAATCTTCATTCATTTCAATAGTTTTATAGTGCCCCCAAGGTAAAGTATCTGTTTCCCCAGGTATTAAGTATCGCTTATCATCGTAGGGACTTAAAGCTAACTTTTTTTGTCTTACAGTTTGTACTACATGTGCTTTAGATTGTATTATACACTGCTCTCTGTGTTGTGTTGACAAATTTAATAAACAATCAACATAGTCATCAAAAGTAATGGTTCTATCAACAACTCCAGTTTTAACACCTTTAACTTTTTTAATATGATCTTGGCCATTTACACGAATACTATACATTTTACTACGTAACCCAACGAACTCTGTCATAATTTGGCCATTACATTCATCTTTCATTAGGCCTACAACTTTCTTATTGACTTGAGGAATTCCAAAAATGTTATCAACTGGGTAGTCAGAAGTATCAAAATTTGAAATGTCACGTTTTATCACTTTATATATATCTTCATCATTTATTTCATATATTAAACTATCAGTATCGGTATACAACAGTTTGCAGCGATCCTCGAATTGCTTCTTCATGTAGTTGTAGTGAAAATCATATACCAAAGTCTTTGATAAATCCAATACACAAAGACCTACATAAATTGGCTTATTCATGTATACTTCTGTCTTCTCTAATTCTATGAGAACAAGGTTTTCATCAATGATTGTACGGGTATGGAATTCTGGTCGTGCAATAAGAGCTTCTGCTCCATATCGACCTTCCCATTTGGTCAGTAATTTAACATTAACTCTTTTTCTTATATTTTCCATAGTCTTTCCGAAAACAGCATTGTTCATTAATTTGTAGAGATTTTTCTCAAAGTCATTTTTAGCTCCTTGTCTCATTTTACTATTTAGATCGATATATTCTTTTAGCCAGGGTCTTTGATTAAATTTCATTACTCTGTGAATTTTTGTTAGTTTTAATCCATTTGTAAGAGCTTGCTTTAAGTTACGATAATGAAGTACATATCGCAATTTTGTTTCAACAGTTGTAAGCAATTTAGCTTGTGAGGAGCCTGGTGGCTTCTTATGCTCTGCACAAAATGGTAAATCTTTGTGTACATCATGTAAATTTTCTGGATATTCCAAATCAACTTCAAGTATATAGCCTATTGGAGCATCATCTGGAATATTGAAATTTATATGCTCTATATCTTCAATCCATTGAAAGCCGCCATATGGTAAAGACTGTTGCATAGCCCAACCATAAAGATTGTTTACATCGAAATACATGAGGTGCTTAGAGTTTTTATCTACATCATAGTCACTACCCATGTATTTGTTATTAGCTCGGGCATAACGATTTGAACACTGACTTATTCCACCTCGTATTCCACGCTCAATAAACATAAGTTGATCAATATCAGTGAGCAACTCAAGCTGTATATTTGTATACTTCAACATGGCATCCCAAGTTAGGCCTGGAGTTGTATAATAGTGTGCTGGATCTAAGCCATAGGCTTTAAGACAGCTGTTGCGAAAATTTTCAAACACCTCTGCCAAGAGTAGTACATCGGTTTTTAAGTACAAGTCTGCATATTCACCTAAATTTGTTATATTAAATGCTATCCAAACATTTTTGGCATGTTCATAATCTTCATCAGATATGTGACTGCTATTTAATTTGCTATAAAAGTCATCTTTCGTTGGCAGTCTTGAAACTTCAAGTTTTTCTTTAGAGTCTAGATAATCATAAGGAAAGACACCCTTTCTTCTCAACAGTTGAAATTTTTCTTCAGTTAATACTTCATCTTTAGAGAACTCTTGCCGCAAAATTCTAAGTTCCTCGAGGTATGATGATAGTTTATCCAGCGATGATGCCATGAATCGGTAGGAGTCAATAAATCTAAAGTTTATGTCACTTCCTTCGATGTGCTTGGTAAATGAGATGAAACGTTCTTTATTTAACGGTAAAAGATTAACCCGACCAGGAAAACCTTGAGCAATAGCCTTGATGAGAAAGTGGGAGTCATAGCCAGTTAAATTGTGGAATATAACCGGAATACTGCATGACTCTTGGTAATTGAGGTTACATTTTTCATGCGCTGCTCCTCGATATCTGAAACATATAACAATAATAAATTAAAGTAATATGTTTAAGTAATAAGGATGCATATTTAACCTTACCTTCCAGTCAGATGACAGTGATCTCGAACACGCTCCTCGCCCAAGGGTTTCTCACAAATATGACAAGTTTTTGTGCATTGGAATGCTTGTTCTTGTTCCAATGTTAACATTTCCATAGGTATTGCACATTCTAAGGCAGTCTCTACATTCTCAGCTAAAACTTGCAATTCCCTTGCAAACCATTCAGCAGGGCTCGGTCCTCTGTAGCTACGGTAATATGATAGAGAGTTATCATAGCTACATTTTAAGTAGTACCCCACACTGAATGCCTCATGCTTTTGATAAGCGTTCCCAACTTGTATAGGTTTCAAGAGACACTCAAAATCTGCATAAATGACAAATGGTACTTTCTCTTTATTATTATAATTTTTAAATTGTAAAATTTGGTCTCTTGGTGTAGGTAAGTTCACTCTACACTTATTGATTTGCGCACAATCTTGTTCATGATATTCTAATTTAGAGATATCTCTAAAGTAATGTAGGCATCTATCACATAAATATTTTCGGCCATTACGTTTTGAAAGTTGTGAAGATACCAAGCGAGATAAGTCTTTGATCCAAACATAATGAGATATAACTGTAGTATCTTCCTCCAGCTCTTCTTCTTCATCCTCATCCTCATAATTATTTTGTATCAGAAGAAGGTTTACATGTGTTTCCTTCTTAAATGTTGTTATATATAGTGGCGCAACTTTAAATTTTCCACTACACTTTTTTAAAATGTAAATATTCGTCGAGAGATTATTTTGTTTTTCAAACTTTGGAATTTGTTTTGGTCTTACAGGAAATTCTATTCCTGTAAAATTTAATTCGTTCTCATATTGCTTATATTCTTTCACTCGATCTGAATGGTGCACAGAATGCAAGGCCGATAGTATTGCCCATTTGAAACATGCATTGTCTTCATTTTGCACATTAACACATGCTTTTTTCCTTTTTATAAAATCTGGTAAGTCAATGTAATAACTTCCATGAATTGGATTAAATTTATTTATATGTACACTCAAGTTAAGAATTGTATGAAGCGACCATCCTGAATCTCGCTCTTCAAATTCTTCCATATCTCTTAATATGGGCTGTTTAACGTTTGTTGTAAACCATTGTTTTAAATCTGTTGTTTGCGAAATCGATTCAGCTTTCGTATTAAAATATTTCATTTCAATTATTTCTTCATCAGCTTTCGTTATCACATATTCAGCTGCCAGCACTGTATATACTTTAAGATTATTTTCTTTCTTCAATGCATTTATAATTCGAATTTTAAACAATGTCTCAGCATCTTTCATAAATCCAGTAGCGTCTAAGTTCTTTAAGTTTGTAATAACACCTGATCTGATTCGTTCATTAAATGCACATTTAAGATCTTGCCATTTTACTTTGTCTAGTAATCTTTTGCGTAAACCCTCTCCTCCTTTTAGTAAACTTTTTAGTTTCAATTGATGAGATTTCAATAATCCAATCGTAGATAAGTATTTTTGTTTCTCTGGAACTGTAGCTTCAACTTTTCGCAATAATTTGCTCAAAAATTTGATATTTTGTGTTGTATATTTTATCAATTTTGGAATCTCGCTTTTATCAATTTTACCACTTTGTAGCAGTTGCACAACTTCTCGCGTACGCTCAACGATTTTTTTACACTCATAAGCAGACATGTTGATTTTTCTAAGAACAGTTGTCAACTATTCGAAAACGCGTTGTGTGCGCTCTTTTATACTTTTTACTAGTGTTAATTTGCCTCTCTTCGCTGCTTCTCGATTTCTGTTGGGTTTCGAGATAGATTCGAGATTTCGAGATACCTCGCAAAACCGAACGAATATCGATCGCTTAAGGAAATTCAATAATAATGATAATAACCCCTGAAAGAGATTCTCTTTTACACTGAAAGAATTGCAGTAGCTACGTCGTATTTATAGGGTCTGTATGACGCAAAAATTGATTGGAATCTCTGATAATCTCATTCTAGAACCTTACAGAAATAAACTGTTTACAAGACCCCCTTTTAATTTGATATCCTCTGCATACATCCAAGAGACACAACCTGCAAAATTCTAAGAAGTGCGTTATACCCTTTGATATACCGCAAACACCTGCAAATGCTTAAATACAGAAGAGTTGTTGACAGGAAACGGCTGTAATTTGATACCTCTTCAATATGCCACACTTATTTATCATATAGAATTCTTCGCAATATTTCTTTTAACTTGATACCCATACACTTGTTATCTACAAGTCAAAGCATTGGAACGTTTACCCTTTGATATACCGCAAAAATTCTTTAAGCAAAGACTTGTTGACAATAAAAGGTTGTTCCAAAATTCCAGGAACTATTAATAAAATTAATATAAATTTAGTAATATAATAAGAAGTTTGGATGTGGGGATTATAATTTCGAAGAATTAAGTTTATTATGTATTGTATGAATTTCATTGTAAATTAAAGTGTGTGTATGTGAAAAAGAATGTATCATCATCTTGATATATAAATCAAATTTAATAATTTGTGCATTTGTAAGAAGGCGCACTTTCATTGTAAATTAAAGTATTAAGTAGCTAATAAGAAAGTGCGCCTTCTTACAAATGCACAAATTATTAAATTTGATTTATATATCTCAAAATAGTATGCGAAATCTCAGCAATAAACTCGTGCTCAAATAAAATAAATCCTATACCTCGCGAACGGCTTGAGATATCGAAAAAATAAGCGAATTTTGATTCTCTCACGAGAAGCGATTATAAGGGCTGTCAATTCATTGGTATTGTCGTATAAAACTTTTATTAATAATTTAAACATTTTTAATTCTGTAAGTAAGCCGAAAGAGTGTGAATAAGGAGAGCGCAATTGAAATACTCCCGAGTTCCAAGAATCACGCCGTGCGAATATCGGAACAAAGAGGAGGTGCGATAGATAACGCATTGCATGTATGTGGACATCAATATACGTTCGTTAGAAGGAGAATTTTTAATAGGCAAAATATTACACCATGTGTGTGTGTGTGCGTTAGAAGTTATTGTGTATCAAGATGATGATACATTCTTTTTCACATACACACATTTTAATTTACAATGAAATTCATACAATACATAATAAACTTAATTCTTCGAAATTATAATCCCCTCATCCAAACTTCTTATTATATTACTAAATTTATATTAATTTTATTAATAGTTCCTGGAATTTTGGAACAATAACAATATACCGAAGAGGTATTACATTACAACCTTTTATTGTCAACAAGTCTTTGCTTAAAGAATTTTTGCGGTATATCAAAGGGTAAACGTTCCAATGCTTTGACTTGTAGATAACAAGTGTATGGGTATCAAGTTAAAAGAAATATTGCGAAGAATTCTATATGATAAATAAGTGTGGCATATTGAAGAGGTATCAAATTACAGCCGTTTCCTGTCAACAACTCTTCTGTATTTAAGCATTTGCACGTGTTTGCGGTATATCAAAGGGTATAACGCACTTCTTAGAATTTTGCAGGTTGTGTCTCTTGGATGTATGCAAAGGATATCAAATTAAAAGGGAGTCTTGTAAACAGTTTATTTCTGTAAGGTTCTAGAACGAGATTATCAGAGATTCCAATCAATTTTTGCGTCATACAGACCCTATAAATACGACGTAGCTGCTGCAATTCTTTCAGTGTAAAAGAGAATCTCTTTCAGGGGTTATTATCATTATTATTGAATTTCCTTAAGCGATCGAATAAATTTAATCCAATTCATGGAAGTTATTACATTGACTTACCAGATTTTATAAAAAGGAAAAAAGCATGTGTTAATGTGCAAAATGAAGACAATGCATGTTTCAAATGGGCAATACTATCGGCCTTGCATTCTGTGCACCATTCAGATCGAGTGAAAGAATATAAGCAATATGAGAACGAATTAAATTTTACAGGAATAGAATTTCCTGTAAGACCAAAACAAATTCCAAAGTTTGAAAAACAAAATAATCTCTCGACGAATATTTACATTTTAAAAAAGTGTAGTGGAAAATTTAAAGTTGCGCCACTGCATATAACAACATTTAAGAAGGAAACACATGTAAACCTTCTTCTGATACAAAATAATTATGAGGATGAGGATGAAGAAGAAGAGCTGGAGGAAGATACTACAGTTATATCTCATTATGTTTGGATCAAAGACTTATCTCGCTTGGTATCTTCACAACTTTCAAAACGTAATGGCCGAAAATATTTATGTGATAGATGCCTACATTACTTTAGAGATATCTCTAAATTAGAATATCATGAACAAGATTGTGCGCAAATCAATAAGTGTAGAGTGAACTTACCTACACCAAGAGACCAAATTTTACAATTTAAAAATTATAATAATAAAGAGAAAGTACCATTTGTCATTTATGCAGATTTTGAGTGTCTCTTGAAACCTATACAAGTTGGGAACGCTTATCAAAAGCATGAGGCATTCAGTGTGGGGTACTACTTAAAATGTAGCTATGATAACTCTCTATCATATTACCGTAGCTACAGAGGACCGAGCCCTGCTGAATGGTTTGCAAGGGAATTGCAAGTTTTAGCTGAGAATGTAGAGACTGCCTTAGAATGTGCAATACCTATGGAAATGTTAACATTGGAACAAGAACAAGCATTCCAATGCACAAAAACTTGTCATATTTGTGAGAAACCCTTGGGCGAGGAGCGTGTTCGAGATCACTGTCATCTGACTGGAAGGTAAGGTTAAATATGCATCCTTATTACTTAAACATATTACTTTAATTTATTATTGTTATATGTTTCAGATATCGAGGAGCAGCGCATGAAAAATGTAACCTCAATTACCAAGAGTCATGCAGTATTCCGGTTATATTCCACAATTTAACTGGCTATGACTCCCACTTTCTCATCAAGGCTATTGCTCAAGGTTTTCCTGGTCGGGTTAATCTTTTACCGTTAAATAAAGAACGTTTCATCTCATTTACCAAGCACATCGAAGGAAGTGACATAAACTTTAGATTTATTGACTCCTACCGATTCATGGCATCATCGCTGGATAAACTATCATCATACCTCGAGGAACTTAGAATTTTGCGGCAAGAGTTCTCTAAAGATGAAGTATTAACTGAAGAAAAATTTCAACTGTTGAGAAGAAAGGGTGTCTTTCCTTATGATTATCTAGACTCTAAAGAAAAACTTGAAGTTTCAAGACTGCCAACGAAAGATGACTTTTATAGCAAATTAAATAGCAGTCACATATCTGATGAAGATTATGAACATGCCAAAAATGTTTGGATAGCATTTAATATAACAAATTTAGGTGAATATGCAGACTTGTACTTAAAAACCGATGTACTACTCTTGGCAGAGGTGTTTGAAAATTTTCGCAACAGCTGTCTTAAAGCCTATGGCTTAGATCCAGCACACTATTATACAACTCCAGGCCTAACTTGGGATGCCATGTTGAAGTATACAAATATACAGCTTGAGTTGCTCACTGATATTGATCAACTTATGTTTATTGAGCGTGGAATACGAGGTGGAATAAGTCAGTGTTCAAATCGTTATGCCCGAGCTAATAACAAATACATGGGTAGTGACTATGATGTAGATAAAAACTCTAAGCACCTCATGTATTTCGATGTAAACAATCTTTATGGTTGGGCTATGCAACAGTCTTTACCATATGGCGGCTTTCAATGGATTGAAGATATAGAGCATATAAATTTCAATATTCCAGATGATGCTCCAATAGGCTATATACTTGAAGTTGATTTGGAATATCCAGAAAATTTACATGATGTACACAAAGATTTACCATTTTGTGCAGAGCATAAGAAGCCACCAGGCTCCTCACAAGCTAAATTGCTTACAACTGTTGAAACAAAATTGCGATATGTACTTCATTATCGTAACTTAAAAACAAGCTCTTACAAATGGATTAAAACTAACAAAAATTCACAGAGTAATGAAATTTAATCAAAGACCCTGGCTAAAAGAATATATCGATCTAAATAGTAAAATGAGACAAGGAGCTAAAAATGACTTTGAGAAAAATCTCTACAAATTAATGAACAATGCTGTTTTCGGAAAGACTATGGAAAATATAAGAAAAAGAGTTAATGTTAAATTACTGACCAAATGGGAAGGTCGATATGGAGCAGAAGCTCTTATTGCACGACCAGAATTCCATACCCGTACAATCATTGATGAAAACCTTGTTCTCATAGAATTAGAGAAGACAGAAGTATACATGAATAAGCCAATTTATGTAGGTCTTTGTGTATTGGATTTATCAAAGACTTTGGTATATGATTTTCACTACAACTACATGAAGAAGCAATTCGAGGATCGCTGCAAACTGTTGTATACCGATACTGATAGTTTAATATATGAAATAAATGATGAAGATATATATAAAGTGATAAAACGTGACATTTCAAATTTTGATACTTCTGACTACCCAGTTGATAACATTTTTGGAATTCCTCAAGTCAATAAGAAAGTTGTAGGCCTAATGAAAGATGAATGTAATGGCCAAATTATGACAGAGTTCGTTGGGTTACGTAGTAAAATGTATAGTATTCGTGTAAATGGCCAAGATCATATTAAAAAAGTTAAAGGTGTTAAAACTGGAGTTGTTGATAGAACCATTACTTTTGATGACTATGTTGATTGTTTATTAAATTTGTCAACACAACACAGAGAGCAGTGTATAATACAATCTAAAGCACATGTAGTACAAACTGTAAGACAAAAAAAGTTAGCTTTAAGTCCCTACGATGATAAGCGATACTTAATACCTGGGGAAACAGATACTTTACCTTGGGGGCACTATAAAACTATTGAAATGAATGAAGATTGATTGTAAATGTTGGTTTATAAATAAAAGAAGTTATCTTATATATCACTTATATTCAATCTAATGCTAATATAATATGAAAAACTGTAAAAATTATGTTTAATAAACTTCATGAATATTCTATATCACTGTTTCCTTCAATTGATAAATAAATTCTATATTACTACACACACACACACACACACACACACACACACACACACACACACACACACACACACACACACACACACACACACACACACAGTGCTCATGTATATCTTACACGAGAGAACGAGACAATGTGAATCACACGAGGGTGTCGCGGGTAGGGGGTACGTGCAGCAGTATCTGGGGGAAAACTATATATAGATATATTATCCCAACAAGACCGTCTCAAATAATTCAATGTAGTATGCTATTCTTTATGCGAATACTTTAGGAGGTAATATTATATATATAGATATAGTACCTGCATACATAAATCGTGCAAAAATTCATGGGAATTATTATGTATATAGTACCTTGCGTACACCAATGGGGGTTAGCCTAGGGAAATTTCGAGGACTAAAATGTTCTAGGGAAATTTGTGGTTGGTCTAGGGGATACACACACACAGACACACGCACACACACACACACACACACACAGTGCTCATGTATATCTTACACGAGAGAACGAGATAATGTGAATCACACGAGGGTGTCGCGGGTAGGGGGTACGTGCAGTAGTATCTGGGGGGGAAACTATATATAGATATACTATCCCAACAAGACCGTCTCAAATAATTCAATGTAGTATGCTATTCTTTATGCGAATACTTTAGGAGGTAATATTATATATATAGATATAGTACCTGCATACATAAATCGTGCAAAAATTCATGGGAATTATTATGTATATAGTACCTTGCGTACACCAATGTGGGTTAGCCTAGGGAAATTTCGAGGACTAAAATGTTCTAGGGAAATTTGTGGTTGGTCTAGGGGATACACACACACAGACACACGCACACACACACACACACACATAGTGCTCATGTATATCTTACACGAGAGAACGAGATAATGTGAATCACACGAGGGTGTCGCGGGTAGGGGGTACGTGCAGTGGTATCTAGGGGAAAACTATAGATATACTATCCCAACAAGACCGTCTCAAATTACAGAAATCAGTGTGCGCAGATATTTGAATCCAACGCGGGAAAGTACGCGCATGCGCAGTGGTGTCTAGGGGAAATACTATATATAGATATACTGCCCATGTATAAGAGTGGGGCAGAACTCTCCTAGCTTACCTACTCCAAAACTACAACTGTATTTAGATCAGTTTAATCTTCGGGTCACATTCGTCACTCGACACAATGTCAAGTCGTTCGACACAATCATTGTAAACTTATCTATATTACAGTTGCACAGTTGTAGTTTTGGCTTTATTTTCCTTTCAAGGTAATAATAAGGCTCTTGCTAAATGACCGTCAGATTTCATGAGAGCGCAGATAACCTTCAATTTTCTATAGTTAAAGACGACACTTCCCTGGCGCAAGAAAAAACTGTACCTTTCTGTACATTTCTGTACATTTCCGTACATTTTTGTACATTTTTGTACATTTTTGTACATTTTCATACATTTTCATACATTTTTGTTACTTAACAGACTTTTGTACAGATTTGTACAGTCATGTACGGAAATGTACAAATTAGTACATCAATGTACGGAAATGTACAGAAATGTACAGAAATGTACACGAATATACGGTAATGTTGATAAATAAAAATCAAAGTTTATTTATAATATTATAAAAAATGTGTTGTTAGTATTGAATTATTTGATATTAATTACATCCAAATATATATTTTGAGTCAGTACATATGGAAAGATGTGGTAAACGGATGAAATGATTTTTGCATACCCGTTTGACTTTAATTTTGAGTTACTTTATCGACATTAACTTAATAACATATCCTTCAATAATAGAATAACATAAAAACTTCACTGGCAACTCAATTATGGTAACATCAATCATATTTGTCGACTTTGGAATCATTATCATTTTTAAACTGAAAATGAATTTAATGCGTTAATTAGTAAAATGTACCATATAAGGGCGATTTGGATCATCACAGATAAGTATTCTTCAATTGCGCAGATGGTAAAGGGTCGGCTTAGTAATCTAAAGATTGTGGGTTTGATTCCCAATAACAATCGGATTTTTTTTTATTTTTTTATAATTTTATTTTTTTGTCCAACCCTTATCCAATTCAATTTCCAAATATAAATATATTATTTTATTAATTATTAAAAATTTTAAGGATTTTGAAGTATCTTATATATTATTCTTTAGAATTGTACATTCTTGTATAATTCTGTGTATTTGTGTACATTTCCGTACATTTCTGTACATTTCTGTACAAATCGGTACAAAAGTCTCTTAAGTAACAAAAATGTACAGTAATGTACAGAAATGTACGGGAATGTACGGAAATGTACAGAAATGTACAATAATGCACAGATAAGTATGAAAAAGTACCGGAATGTACAAGTATGTACGGAAATGTACAGAACTATACAGAAATGTACATTTTTTTCTTGCGCCAGGGTTAGAATTGACGCTTGATTAAAGCTTGATTAGAACCACACTAACCGACCGCCGATGCAACTGCACCCCCGCTTATGCGCCATAACTTTAAATGCAAATTTTTTAAAACATTTTAAGTATTCTTAAATTGAAATTCTTTCAAAATTACAGGCTCCTGGAGCCTGATTCCGTACTAAACATGTATCGTGCGACACAGTCACATATCCGACACAGCGACTCGTGCGACACACGCGCTCGCTTCTCTCATTGGCCGTCGGAGAGCCCTACCAAAAATAATCACGCCATAATCACGTGAATATCGTGTGAAAATTACGTGATATATAAAAAATTGCTCCAGTAAAATTATTATTTATTATTTTTATTTAACCAATATACACAATTAAGGTTTAAGTATTGCATATATATATATACAAGGAAAACATTAAATTTAGAAATTAAAAAATTTTTGCAGACGATGGGAATCGAACACGGGACCCTTGACACGGCAGTCGGACGCTCTAACCACTCACCTATAAAAGACTTACAGTGTGTTGTAGGACTAATCTAAAATAAATACAATCCAAGTTTCAGTAAAAAATATTGGATAAATTTGCGGTTGTTAAAAAGTAAAATAAATTTTAAATTTATAATATTCCAATATTAATTGTTTAAGTGAAGGTAAACCCTATAAAATAAATCAGCTGATAAATCAGCTGATTTGTCATTTGATTTATCATCTCAAAACGTCATCTTCAATTTTTTCAGTGTGCTGCAAAAAGCTTACGAAATTAAAAAATCAACTTCTTCAGCATTGAAAACAGCCTGTTAGGATGTTTTACCCCCCAAACGAGTTAAAAAATGGACGTTTAAAGGCATTTTAAACAATATTTCAAGTTTTACAAATTTTGTACATGAAATATCAGCTGATAAATCAGATGATTTATCAGCTGATTTATCAGCTGATATTTCATGTACAAAAGTTGTAAAAATTGAAATATTGTTTAAAGTGCCTTTAAACGTCCATTTTTGAACTCATTTGGTGGGCAAAACCTGGCAGGCTGTTTCCAATGCTGAAGAAACTGATTTTTAAATTTCGTAAGTTTTTAGCAACACTCTAAAAAAATTTTAGATGACGTTTTGAGATGATAAATCATCTGATAAATCAGATGACAAATCAGCTGATTTTTTTTATAGGGAAGGAAGAGAAATGGAATATATACACGAAACGCCCCCTAGACAGACACTTAAATAAAAAAAAAACTATAATATAATAAAAACAAATGTCCATACTAGATAAATAATATATAATAAAATTTTGTTATACAGAACCTAAAATACAGAAAGATTATTTATAGAAATATGATATTATGTCTATATAATGATAATGAAAAAAAATAATTCTTAAAACTACAAATTCTTTTCATAATTTTATTAAAAATGCTGAAAAAACCCTTCCAACTCTATAAAATTATTATAAAAATGGCGCTATTCAAATCGGTCCGCTATTCCTCTAATTTTGTTAATGTTCATCAATACGTGTTCCATGTTTCATAATTTGTTCTCGGCAGTGGATACAAAACTTGTCTATGTCACGACTTAAAAGTCAACATAAACTTGCATTTCAAATACTCGAGTCGGTGTGAAAAATGGTAAGTCGAGACGAAACAGTATCATAGACCTACTAAAAAAAACCAAAAATATTGGGCTTGCGCATAAGCGTGATTTCCGCCGAGACAGCTCTGTGTCGTCATTTGGTGTATGTCGCGCCGACACGCTCACCAGAATCAGGCACTAGAGTCAAAGTGGCCTCTAGTGAACGTTCCTACGTTCCAAAGTAACATCCATCTGAAAACATCAGCCCTTGCCAACACAGTTGCGTGTCACCAAACTCTGTATCGGCTCGAGACAGCCTCATAATCTAGTCCCCGCATATCGACCACGACACAACGCGACACAGAGCAATTCCGACATAGAGTATGTATCCCCTGTTTCGCTGTGTCGATAAATACATATAAAGATGAGCGCATGCGCGGGCCAATGTTTTTAGGTACTACTACTACTATTATTTGAATGGCCGTGAGAACCACGACCATTCAAATAATGCCAAATTAAAACTTAAATTGTTTTTAAGTAGTTTGCAGTCACTTATACTTATATACATAACTCAAAAATTTTAGATTTAAAAGGCTATAACTCAAGTTCTTTACGAAGCACATGACTGAACCAAAAAAGAAAATGTTCATTTTTTAATAGAGTAATAAAAAAAGTTCAACTTAATGGTAGAGAAAGACTTTTTTACGAAAAATTACTAAAAGAGCGAAAAATGCGTCCATTTCGAGGATTTCTATGTGTTTTTCGATGTAGAAAAAAAGTCACTTACTTCCACTGTCAAATTTTTAGAGCTTTTTCTTTATAACAAAAGCTTTAATTTAAAAGTTAAAATCTCTTGTATCTGGGCTATTTTTCAAGGCACATCGATCTACCAGGTCTTTAATTAAAGCTTTTGTTATAAAGAGAAAGCTGTAAAAATTTGACAATGATAGTAAGTGACTTTTTTTTCTACATCGAAAAACACATAAAAATACTTGAAATGGACGCATTTTTCGCTCTTTTAGTCATTTTTCGTAAAAAAGTCTTTCTCTACCATGAAGTTGAACTTTTTTTATTACTCTATTGAAAAATGAACATTTTCGTTTTTGGTTCAGTCACGAGCTTCATAAAGAACTTGAATTATAGCCTTGAATATAGCCTTTTAAATCTAAAATTTGTTAGTTACATAACATTTTAAAAGTTTCTGGGATTTGCTCATACTCTTAAATTAAATCTAAATAAAATTTGTAATAAAATTATTATTATATTCGCTAAGACTAATTTTTCGGGATTAAAAATAATACTAAACAAGTTTTTTGAAAAAAATTACAAACTTATTATGAACTTATTATTAAACTTATTATGAACTATAATTTCAGCAATCGCTGGAATAGTCATAGTAGACCCAAGACTAGATTTTTTCTCTTGATTATTATCTGCTAAACGACCGTCAGATCTGATGGACAAATAACCTATAACACATTTAAAAACACGTAAAAACCGCTGTTTTGAGAGTCTGACCTGAAAGTGACTATTACTTCTTTAGTCAAACCTCAATCCTTGTCTATTTTTTTCTTTAATCAAGCATCAATTCTTCAACTACAGAAAATTGAAGGTTAGGTTTTACCAATATATAGGTATATGCTCTCTCATGAAATCTGACGGTCATTTAGCAAGAGCCTTATTATTATCTTAAAAGGAAAATAAAGCCAAAACTACAACTGTAGTTTAGATAAGTTTAATCTTTGCATCACATTCGTTGTTCGACTCAATGTCAAGTCGTTCGACGCAAATAATAATTGCGTGTCTATAACATACCGTATGGAAATGATAATCGTACAACTATGTTATAATCTAGTACATTATTATAAATTCTCGCACCCTTTATGACGTTTCGGCACGTTTTGATTAAGATTCGAACATTTGTACGGGATCGTACCTAAACGTACCGAATCGTACAGAAAAGTATGTCAGGATACCCGAAGGTACAGCCTCGTACAGAAACCTACAAAAATTTACATATGCTGAGAAAAATTATTTTTTGTCTCAAAAAATTTCTTGCCTATGGGTATTGAAACTTACCGAAACGTACCAAAACATGCGGAAACGTACGCCAGCGTACAAAAATGTACGAAAATGTACGTCAATATACGTGAATATACGGTGTTTTAAAGAAAATTATGAGAACTTGAAATATACTAGAAAATATTTGTTACCCGAATGGAAAAAATAAACGTTACTACAATGTAAATTATCGTATGTTTCGACACGTTCCTTTACATGTTTCTGAACCTTTCCGTACAATTTGGTACGTTTCGGTACGTTTTGATTAAGATTCGGACATTTTATACGAATTTACTTACCAAAACGTACCAAATCCTATAGAATCGTACGTAAATTTGCAGAAAAGTACGGTGACGTACAGTGACATACATGTACGTACGAAAATGAACGGAAACATACTTGTATGTATCAAATGAATGTATCAATATGCAAATATTTTTGTAACGAAGTGCTTCGAATTGCACCGAAACGTACCAAAACTTACCGAAACGTACCGAAGCGGATCGAAACGTACTGACATATACCAAAACGTACGAAAACGTAAAGCAATGTACAACATACGTGACCTTACAGAAACGCGCGATAACATACGTAAACGTACGGAATTGTAAAGCAATGTACAACAACATACGTGACCTTACAGAAACATGCGATAACATACGTAAACGTACGGAATTGTAGTATGTAATATTTTACGAAAATTTTTTTGTAGAATAAATTTTTTTGTAGAATAAAAATTTTCGTAAAATATTACATTTTACAATCCCGTACGTTTACGTATGTTATCGCATGCTTCTGTAAGGTCACGTATGTTGTTGTACATTGCTTTACGTTTTCGTACGTTTTGGTACATGTCAGTACGTTTCGGTCCGTTTCGTTTCGTTTCGGTCCGTTTCGGTCCGTTTCGGTCCGTTTCAATCCGTTTCGGTCCGTTTCGGTACGTTTCAGTGCGTTTCGGTATAAAAATATTTGCATATTGATACATTCATTTGGTACATACAAGTATGTTTCTGTTCATTTTCATACGTACATGTGTTTTGATAGGTTTTCGTATAAAATGTCCGAATCTTAATCAAAGCGTACCGAAACGTACCGAATTATATGGAAAGGTACAGAAACATAGCGACACGTAAAGGAACGTGCCGAAACATACAATAATTTACATTATAGTACCGTTTTTCCATTCGGGACGACTTAAAATTGATCATAGACATACAATTAAAGTACGTATGTCGATGTAAGTCGAGACGAGACATTACAATCAACTGTGTCTCGCTCGACTCGGGCTTCCGAAACCTATTGAAAAACCCAAAATCATTAACTTTGCGCATGCGTGCCGTGCAATTTCAGCCGACACAGCAATGTGTCGTTGATTTGTGCGTATCGTGCCGACGTGCTTAGTGAATCAGGCCCGCCAGAGCCAAGCCTCCAGCTTGGAAGCTTGGCTCCGATTGGTTCAAAATTGAGTCAGAGTTTGTGAGCTTAGACCCTGGCCACATAAACGCTTACGACGGCATTCGACTGCGTTCGACCGCGGTCAGGCGCATGCGCTCGCTCCTCTCATTGGTTAGAAGCAGACTCAGCGCATACGACGACCAATGAGAGAAGCGAGCACGTGCGCCTTTATGTGGCCAGAGCCTTAGGTACAGACACAGTTGTGGAGACAATCCCTAAGGGAATTTCCACAAATGCGCTGTACTGTGCTGTGAGGCGCTGTGCTGCGCTGTTCTGCGAGGGGCTTTGCTTCTTGTAGACTTGATTTGGTGATTGGTTGATGGCTGAATTATGGATCAACTAGCGACACAGTCTGCAAGAAACAAACCACCTCGCAGCGCAGCAGAACGCCTCACAGCACAGCATAACGCATTGTGGAAAGTCCCTAACGTACATGAACGCCGTTCCACGCTGCTCCGCTCTCCTCTGTTCTGTCTCGTTTTCTCCAACTTGAATGTAACCGCGCTTGTGTGATTGGCTAATTCTGTTGTATTACCTACAGCCTATTGGAGAGAAAGGAGTGTTAAATTAATGACGGAGCAGATACGGAGCGGAACAGAACGTAGCAGCGCGGAAGGGCGCTTATGTGTTAGGGATCAGTCCTAGGTCCATTATTATTTACTCCATACATAAACGACTTACAGACTGTACTCGAGCCTGGTGATGTGCAGCATCTACTTTATGCAGATGATCTGCAAATTTACACTCAAATCGCTCGGGATCAGTTAGATGACGGCTTTGCTCGGCTTTGGCGGGCAGCAAAGACAGTATCGGAATGGGCTACCGGCGCCTCCCTAAGGCTTAAGGTGATGTTACATACCGACATAATTTTCAAACATGGATATCTCATGAAAATACCAATAGAGTCATCCAAAAAAAAATCTGAGTGTAGTATTAACATATACGGAGCGCTTGACAAACGTGTTTTTCCAAAAAAATGATGAGAATTTATTTAATTAAATAAAAACCGTACTGTCAGTAATTAGGAATCTGCAATTAACCTACTTTTTAAACGAGCATAACTAACGAAAGTACTAATAGAATCACTCAAAAAAATTCCTGCATATGGGGTTTATGTGTACGGAGCGCTTGACAAAATTCTTTTTCCGAATAGACGCTTGAATGTTGATTTAAAAAATATTGAAATTCACGGTTTCACATGGCCTTAATGCAGATAAATTTCATTCGGATAGTGAGCCCTGCATTGAGCTGGAGGGGAGAGCCGTCATCCAGTTCTCTAACTCCATGAACAGCTTCCGTGTTATTTTAGATCTATTATTATCGTGGAAGCCGCACCTTCTTCATCTCACTAAAAAATTTAACCATGCACTGTATAGCTTGCGAAGTTTTCGCAAATATACCACCGAGGTACTGTGCAGACGGCTTGCCTAGGCCTTGCTATTCCCTCATCTCGATTATTGTTCAATAGTGATGCTGGATGCCAGCCAGGAAATACGAAAAAGAAGACAGATCCTACAGAACTCCTGTGTGCGGTACGTAAGGGGTCTTAGGGGGGTTGATCATCGCATTTCTTTGGGCTGGCTGCGTACTGATTCTAGGAGACAGTATTTCATGGCTGTACTTTTGTACAAAATCGTACGCATGAATCCTCCGGACTATCTGGAGCGTCTCTTGCGAACTAGATTCTTGAGTGTTAATTTATAAGTTGTATCGTCCAATATACACTTAGTTTTAAGGGTATGATTATATTTAAGGGGCGACTGAGAGGAGTATGTGAGCTGCGTGTATGAACGGGTATTTTGCGTTTAGTTTTAATTTTGCTATTAATTTGTATAAGACTGATTTTTTTATTGCTTTTCTAATTAATATATTTTTTTTTGCTTTTATACTTTATTTGTATTTTATTCTTGCATATTATCTGTGATATCACTTTTATTTTTAGACTTACTTTTTTTTTGTATTATTAATAGTTTTAAGCACTGACTGTGATATCTCGATGTAATATTCAATTTGTGATTTATAATATGCTTTATGCATGATTTAACTTTATAAACATGGTACTACAAATAAACATTACATTATTATGTATATTGCCTCTTAGGCTGAGGCTGCGTCCACAATCACGCGGAAATCGCATCCGCACGCGCTAGCGCTCGTGCGCCGACCAGTAATAGCTTGAGTTGAACAAACCGAAAATTATCTCCGCAGACTATGATTGGTCGGCGCACGAGCACGAACGCACGCGGATGCGCTTGGCACATAGTTCTGGGCACATCTGTCGGGTCTACATAGATACGTCGAACGCGCGTTTGTACACGCGTGTTGGTGCACTGACCAATCGCAGCTCAACTCGAGAGAATCAAGTCCGGTCAAGTCTAACTGCGATAGGTCAGCGCACAACGTGCGTTTAACGCGTCTATGTAGACTCGGCCATCCTGAGTCCCCATAAGGCCCCCGCTACATGAGCGCGTATGCACGCGAATGCACGCGTATGCGCGCGTAAGATATCTAGTAATTGTCGATTCAGCCAATGTGAAAAATTTAGTGCCTCCAAAGAAAGCAGAGAACGAACAGCTTTTTTTGAAGGCACTAAATTTTTCACGTTGGCTGCATCGAAAATTACTAGATATTCCCTAGTTGCATATGCGTGCGTCCGCGAGCATACGCTCTTATGTAGCGGGGGCCTAAGCGCTTTGCGAAGTGCGACTGCGCGTTGCCCCTTGCCCGTTGCGCGGTTCACTATTCCACAACATTCTACTTCTACTTTTTGACTTTTAAATATTTATAAATAATTCATCAATAAACAAACTAAAGGAAAGCATAAACTACATTACTTTTGCCGTTATACTTATAATACTCTAAATTCTAATTGATTAGTGAAACGTGGAACGGTGAAGTATGGAACAATGAACAGCGCAACGGGCAAGGGGCAACGCGCACTCGCACTTCGCAAAGCACTTATAGGGACGATGCCTAAAGGCCAGGACACTTAAAAAAGGAATACACGAAAAACACAGGAATACGAAGCAATAACAAGGAATAGTGCGTTGTGTGTCCAGACTGTCCAGAGAATATAGAAGAATATTATCATTCAGTATAGAAGGCCAGATCGACCGTTTTCGTGAAACCGGTGAAGCCAAAAATAAGTGTTAATTCAGCCCCTCATGAGGCAGGCCACTTAATAATAATTAGTAACCGCTTATAAATAATTTTTACTGCTAAAAACCACAAGAAACATAAAAATTCATAAAATTCATGATTTAAAAGCTTCAGAAAATCTTATATTTCCAACTCTTAGATCCATAACTGCATAAATTTCAAGTATTTTAAGACTTGTCACATGAAAATCTATCGAATACTTTTTTCAAAAAGCTGTACCAAACAATGGGACATGCGCAAAATAACTCATGCAAATTCTCAAGATACGATATAATTTTTTCCTTTATTTCCTAACGCATTCTACTAATAATTTCATTTATTTAATTCCCTTCCCCTCACGACGCGCCATAATCAATCCCTCCCAAAATTCCCTTTGCACGACGCGAATTACTTCTCTCTCTCTCTCTCTCTCTCTCTCTCTCTCTCTCTCTCTCTCTCTCTCTCTCTCTCTCTCTCTCTCTCTCTCTCTCTCTCTCTCTCTCTCTCTCTCTCTCTCTCTCTCTCTCTCTCTCTCTCTCTCTCTCTCCCCTCTCTCTATCTCGGTGCGCTGCTGGAGCTGGTGGACGATGTCGTCCCTGCGGAGGCCGTCGGTCGCACTTCAGCACTCCCGGTCTCCCCTCCTAATATCCTTCACCACACACCGCTTTATCTTGCCCGAAACGCACGCGTGGACACGACTCGCGCAGCCACACGCGACACACGCTGTCAACAGTCTACGTCCACCGTCTTCACTCTCCTTTCTCTCAACATCAGCCGAAACACGCCTCAGACACACTGCTACACTATTTCTCTCACTCGCACACACGAACTTCGCGAACACTGCGATAAGACCCGGAGAAACTGGGTCACACGTGGCTGTCTACTCGGCAGTCGAAGAATGGCGCGCCCTCTCCCGCTCTCTAGCGCGGCGCCGCTGTTCGGGCACCTAATTCCCGGCATGCCCTACGCGCCCGACAATTCTCCCATCTTGCCCGTCTAGTGGCGCCGCTCGGCCACGCGTTCGCGCAACCTAGGCCAGGCGGTGGACATTTTGAGTGGACATTTCGACCCACAGGCTATTTTATTTTTGGTTTCGGTTCGTTTCAGCATTCTGAATAAGAACCTTGTTATCCGCAGTGTCAAAACCGTGTGCAATTTTTGTTATTTAACAAAAACGGAGCGATTTTAGCATTTTTTTTGGTTTTTTCACTCTAGCTCGGTTCTGGTTCATTTTAGCGAAAAATTGTCTGTATGAAAATTGTTCATTATTAAATTTGCTACAAAAGTAAACCTAAACGAAGTTTCTAACTTTAGTAGTTTATTTACAAATGACCGCTAAAGTTGAAAAATGCCATTATTTTCATTATTAAATAACTTTTGAAAAAAACAACGAGTGGACTTGAAAATTTATTTACGAAGAGCTTTTGTCAATGCAAAAGTGTACGCCAAAGGCCAGAACTATAAATTGAATATTGGCGATGTTATTGAAGGTCGAATTTTTTTGTTGTCCTTAATTGCAAATTGCGCCACGTCTACAAAAATCGTTTCTCATAGTGAGGAAAAATTGTTCGTATAAAGAAACTCTTCAACTTTAATATCCCTTTTGAAAAATTAAGAAATTTTGATTTTTATGGATTTTATCGACTTTTTTACGCGGTCACCTTTTTAGACGCGACGTCTAAAAGTCGAAAACACGTCCTTAATTTTGTTTTTTCGGAATCGCAAGTACACCGTTAGAAAGGGCTTATTTTTTGCTATTTTCTAAAAAAAAAAAAAGTTTATGATTCGATCATTAGACTCGGAGCTATCGATGAAAACGTGTTTGCAGCGATTCCAGACGTTCTATTCAAAATTGTGCTCCCGGCTTGCGCGTGTAGTATCTTTAATCCATACAATAACTTTTCCCAAAATTTGCATAAAAAATAATTGATAGATTTTCCGCAATCATCGTCGAGAGAGAAAAAAGTATTGCGCGCGCTCAGCGGGGACGCGCGCCGACGCGCCGCCGGAGAGAGACGAGCGGCGCTCTGTCTTTCACGCAACACTTTCTCTCTCTCTCTCTCTCTCTCTCTCTCACGGGCACTGCTTGAGCACGCGCTATTCAAAAAATACAATTTTTCAAATTGATTTTTCTCAGCAACTATTTCACTTAGAGACAAAAATTTTTTTTTAAATCAACATGCCGCGATCAGATCTACACGATTGTGCTAATGGCATTAATAAAAAATCTTTATTTTCAGAATTATTACGTTTAAAATTCATACTTTTTCTTTATTATTTAAATAAAAGATAGAAAGATGTAAGCAAAGGCTTTAAAGCAAAAACATAACTTTATCACATTTGTCCAACCTTTGTATATTAAAGCGCGAGAAATACTAATATGTCGCCGTGAAGAATTATCATCTATTATTGTAAGATCAGGTGGCTTTCACATGCTTTTATCGTTTATGGGTTCAATAAGGTATATTATGTTAGGAAGTGGGTTGAAGGAGGCTCTCTGCGAAATTTATGCGGAAAAATCTACCGATAAAATTTTAGATGGTCATGCGTATAAGAGAGCTGTCAGAGCCCACAGCCTTACTCAAGCAGCTCTAGCACAGATTATTATATCTAACACAAATTTTGACATACACGGAGAAAAATTTGATTTGGAAAATTACCATTAATCTTATCAAAGCGAAGATATACTCTGATTCTGACGCTTTTTGCTACTATTATAGGATTTTCTACCATTGTAATGTTTTCCTTTTACAACTTTCATTTTAAATACTACAAGTGTCGAGATAACTTTCTACTGTATTTATATAGCAAAAAATATACATATTGTAATATACTATTAAAAGTATCTTCTTTTTTTATAAAAAATATGAAACATTACTATATTTTATGGCAAAAACTGCGAAGACTTGATATTCGAATGCAGGAGTTACAAAAATTTTGATATTTAATTCTAAGTTTTACAATGATTTATGGTAAAAATTATGATGTGTGAAATGCGCATGCGCGCGGCGAACACGCGCAGTCTGCTGCTCTGTCTTACCGACGTCCCTAATTTTTAGGTTATCTAGATCTCATACAATATGTTTTGCAACACAAAACTGGTCGGATATAATAAATTCCTATTTATTTTTACTTTTGTAAATACATTATCAGTTGCTAATTTTCCTTTTCGTTAATTATAATGCCATATATTAATTGAAATTCAACAACGCATCTAACTCAAATCTGCCATACATCTAGCGATAGCTAATGTACAAGTTCCAAAAATTTGTAGTCTAATGTTGTTATGGGTAAGTGGTTAGAGCGTCCGACTGCCGTGCCAAGGGTCAAAGGATCGAATCCGGCCTCCGTTGAAAAAAAATTTTTAATTTTCTTTATTCTTTACTTTAATTTATTTTTTGTATTTCTTGTATTAATAATATATGTGTGAGCAACCTTGAAATATATAGAATATCACGAATAACCACGATAATGGAAATGAAAATTAAATTTTTAAAATTTTTAACTTGAAAAATATTTCCTATAAGAGTTGTTATAAAATTTACCATATTAAATTGGAAACATTAATAGGAAATTTGTCTGTCTTCATTTTACTATGAAAAATTGTAATTTTTCCTATAGAAATTTGTAAATTTTGCTACACGATTTTTCTCCGTGTAGAAGAAGAAGTTGAGTTAGCTGAAATCATTGAAAACTTAGGCAGTGAAACTTTAAACGCATTACAAACACCATCTTTTAAAAAAATTTTAAACAAATTCTCCTGCACTTTAAATGACCTTAAACAAAAAGGACCAGTACCTGAGTTGTGGGTACAATATTTCAATCTTGTCACTATTTTAAAGCAGTTTATATGTGCAGAAAGAAGCGGCAACTGGAATTTACATTTGGAAATGGCAAAAAATATGATGCCGTATTTTTATGCAACGGGACACAATTTTCATGCAAATTCTTGTCAGTTATATTTACAAGACATGTATGAATTTGAAAATATAATGGACCCTATTGAGTATAATAAATTTACAAAAGAGGGTCATTTTACTATAAGATTAACTGACAAATTTTGGTCCAGGATCTGGAGTGATATGTCCATCGAAATGGGTTTGATGCGAACAATGAAAGTTAGAGGAGGTTTAACTCACGGTAGAGGTTTAAGCGACAGCGTTGTTTCAAAATGGGTTTTATCAATGCCCGTTCTTATCGACATCAACAATTTCATTTTAGATTTTTGTAACGTGAACTTTGGCACGTCGGAATAGCACGTAGATGCCAGAACATCAAGAGTCGCTAGAGATGCTGGAGATTTACAAAAATTATTAAATTATTTCAATAATCATGAACCGTTTATGGCTTCGAGTACGATTATGAGCATAAGTACAGATGTTAAAGGAGATGCTAAAATTAATTCTCATAAAGCATTTTCGGTTGGAGTACATTTAATGAATAAATCCGTTGGTGTTCCTTTTGATAAATTGAAATTCGAAAAAAAAATAAAGTTTTGCCTCAACAAGCTGCAATATCAATCAAATTGGATAATGATATCGTGCTTGTAAATTCATTATTAATATTTCAAAGGATTTCGATAGCATTGAAATATAAAGAAGACTTAAAAAATTATTTAAGCTATGAGTTAGCTCCATACCCACTTTCAATTTTTGATAACGGACAAATGCGGAAAACCATAAAATCAAAATTATTTGACGCTTTTACACAATTGTCAGAAAATTTTTCAATACAAAACCCATCTCATGTAACTGATGGTGGATTTTTATTGCATACCGTTTTTTGACATCAAAAAGACAGCTTTCAAAATATTCTGGATAGGTATGTAAGTTATGTCACGAAACATTATTCGAAGAACAGCATTATAGTTTTCGACGGCTACCCGATGAACTCGAATTTGTTTACAAAAACAGCCGAACGATTGAGACGACAAACTAGAGAAATAAGTAGAGAAATTGAATTTAAATTAGACATGACAGTGACTACATCGCAGGATAAAGTTTTATCAAACGACAAAAATAAAAGTAGACTAATAAGTGCTTTACAAGAAAAATTATTAAGTGCTGGCTTTCGTACGAAAGCAGCGGTTGAAGATGCTGATACATTGATTGTTCAGAGAGCAATTGATGCATCAGCATTTGAAGAAAATGTTGTAATTGTTGGCGAAGATATTGATCTGCTGGTAATTTTGTGACAACTAGCGCCTACTATTCAAAACAGTGCCTCTCAATCAGTGCCCGTGAGAGCGAGAGAGAGAAAGTGTTGCGCGAGAGAGACAGTGCGCCGCTCGCCTCTCTCCGGCGGCGTCGGCGGCGCGTCGGCGGCACGTCGCGTCGGCGCGCGTCCCCGCTGAGCGCGCGCAATACTTTTTTCTCTCTCGACGATGATTGCGGAAAATCTATCAATTATTTTTTATGCAAATTTTGGGAAAAGTTATTGTATGGATTAAAGATACTACACGCGCAAGCCGGGAGCACAATTTTGAATAGAACGTCTGGAATCGCTGCTAACACGTTTTCATCGATAGCTCCGAGTCTAATGATCGAATCATAAACTTTCTTTTTTAGAAAATAGCAAAAAATAAGCCCTTTCCAACGGTGTACTTGCGATTCCGAAAAAACAAAATTAAGGACGTGTTTTCGACTTTTAGACGTCGCGTCTAAAAAGGTGACCGCGTAAAAAAGTCGATAAAATCCATAAAAATCAAAATTTCTTAATTTTTCTAAAGGGATATTAAAGTTAAAGAGTTTCTTTATACGAACAATTTTTCCTCACTATGAGAAACGATTTTTGTAGACGTGGCGCAATTTGCAATTAAGGACAACAAAAAAATTCGACCTTCAATAACATCGCCAATATTCAATTTATAGTTCTGGCCTTTGGCGTACACTTTTGCATTGACAAAAGCTCTTTGTAAATAAATTTTCAAGTCCATTCATTATTTTTTTCAAAAGTTATTTAATAATGAAAAAAATGGCATTTTTCAACTTTAGCGGTCATTTGTAAATAAACTACTAAAGTTAGAAACTTCGTTTAGGTTTACTTTTGTAGCAAATTTAATAACGAACAATTTTCATACAGACAATTTTTCGCTAAAATGAACCAGAACCGAGCTAGAGTGAAAAAACTAAAAAAAGTGCCAAAATCGCTCCGTTTTTGTTAAATAACAAAAATTGCACACGGTTTTGACACTGCGGATAACAAGGATCTTATTCAGAATGCTGAAACGAACCGAAACCAAAAATAAAATAGCCTGTGGGTCGAAATGTCCACTCAAAATGTCCACCGCCTGGCCTAGGTTGCGCGAACGCGTGGCCGAGCGGCGCCACTAGACGGGCAAGATGGGAGAATTGTCGGGCGCGTAGGGCATGCCGGGACTTAGGTGCCCGAACAGCGGCGCCGCGCTAGAGAGCGGGAGAGGGCGCGCCATTCTTCGACTGCCGAGTAGACAGCCACGTGTGACCCAGTTTCTCCGGGTCTTATCGCAGTGTTCGCGAAGTTCGTGTGTGCGAGTGAGAGAAATAGTGTAGCGGTGTGTCTGAGGCGTGTTTCGGCTGATGTTGAGAGAAAGGAGAGTGAAGACGGTGAACGTAGACTGTTGACAGCGTGTGTCGCGTGTGGCTGAGCGAGTCGTGTCCACGCGTGCGTTTCGGGCAAGATAAAGCGGTGTGTGCTGAAGGATATTAGGAGGGGAGAGCGGGAGTGTTGAAGTGCGACCGACGGCCTCCGCAGGGACGACATCGTCCACCAGCTCCAGCAGCGCACCGAGATAGAGAGAGGGGAGAGAGAGAGAGAGAGAGAGAGAGAGAGAGAGAGAGAGAGAGAGAGAGAGAGAGAGAGAGAGAGAGAGAGGAGTAATTAGCGTCGTGCAAAGGGAATTTTGGGAGGGATTGATTATCGCGCGTCGTGAGGGGAAGGGAATTAAATAAATGAAATTATTAGTAGAATGTATGCGTTAGGAAATAAAGGAAAGAATTATATCGTATCTTGAGATTTTGCATGAGTTATTTTGCTATAAACTATTAAAGTTAGAAACTTCGTTCTGGTCTACTTTTGTAGCAAATTTAATAACGAACAATTTTCATAGAGACAATTTTTCGCTAAAACGAACCAGAACCGAGCTAGAGTGAAAAAACAAAAAAAAAAGTGCAAAAATCGCTCCGTTTTTGTTAAATAACAAAAATTGCACACGGTTTTGACACTGCGGATAACAAGGATCTTATTCGGAATACCGGAACAAACCGAAACCAAAAATAAAATAGCCTGTGGGTCGAAATGTCCATTTTTGGCCTTTTTCCGTCCACCGCCTGGTCTAACCTGCCGTCGCTGTGCATGCCTGCTGGCTGCTATCGGTCCCGCTACTATCTCACTCTCTCTTTCTCTATTATACTCACTCTCTCTATATGGTGCGCAATACGTCTGGCACTCCTGCATACCGACGTACCTTTTCTTCCGTGCTCTCCTTGACTCTTGTGCATGTAACAAAAGCATATACCGAGTACTTAGTATGTAATATATGTACTTACTCGAGGGCGATCTCGGCGGCTTCTCTCTCTCTCTCTCTCTCTCTCTCTCTCCCTCTCTCTCTCTCTTCTCTCTCTCTCTCTCTCTCTCTCTCTCTCTCTCTCTATCTTTCATACTCTTATTCTACAGGGAAATGTACAACATCACAATCTCCCTACCCTAAGGCAGACTACTTCTCCGAAGTATCCGCTCTTACTAGCAAACACTGACACGCTCCCATTCAGCCAACCGAGATCCGCCACTTTCTTTCTCTCTCTACTCCTCATACTTACCGCGGGGTTGTGCACCCCTAGCAGCACTGCCTGGCGCCTTCCTCCTGCTATGGGAGCGACGGCGGTGAGAATAGACACTGGACAGCCTGCTCCACTTCCTCTCTCGATTGGTTCATCCTGCTTTTACTCTTCTCTTGACGCTGATCATTCTCTCTCCCTCTCTCTCTCTCTATCTCTATGCGGGTGTTAGTTCACCTTTCTTTATTCTCCTCGTAACATCACTCTCTCTCTCTCTATCTCTAAGCGTGTCCTCTCTCCACTCTCTCTACTCTCTATACCCTCCATCTTCTCTCACTCTCTCTATTAATTGTCCTTCACCCTTACTGGGAGGAGGGCGCGGGCGGCTCGCCGTTAGGGCCTCTTTTGGCCAGTTCTTCGGCAGCCGACAGGAGTTGTCGGAGGCCTTCGACCAGGCGCAGAGCTTCTCCGACCGAGATTTGGGCCAGCAGAGGGTCTGCGAGTGGGGCCCTCAATGGTGCTCCCATCATCCCCACTTGCTCGAATCCTGCTTGACGAGCTGATGGTGCGATGGCTTGGAGCACGGCTAACCTCGCAATCTCCCTTGTCTGATGCTCCCTCTCTGTATTTCTTCGAGCTAGTTGCTCCGCCTCGAAGAGCTCCCATTCTCTTCTCTCTCTCTATCACTTTGTTCCCATTCTCGTTGCTCCCGCTGCGCTCTGGCCATCCGCTCCTCCTCTTCTCTCCGTGCTCTCTCTCTTTGCTCTTCTTCCTCCCTTTCTTCTCTATCTCTTCGCTCTTCCTCTTCTCTTTCTTCCCTCTCTCTTCGCTCTTCTTCGCGCTGCTCTCGGGCGACTCTACTTTCCTGTCGCTCTCCTTCTCCCACAGTGGCCCTCTCCTTCTCCCGAGCCTGACGTTCCTTATACACGGTATGAGGTTCGCGGCAGCGAGGGCAGTTATAGAGGTCCACGCCACTGCGACCGCAGTTGTGGCAGAATCGTCTAACCGTGGTGCGGGGCCCGAATCGATCGGGATCGGTGTTAACCCACCAAACATGATCCCTCGAGTCTTCATACATGGCGTAGCGGGATGCTACGGGGAGATCGATTGGGGGTCGGCGTTCGCTGCGATTCGCGGCGCTGTCTCTCCTGCGACTGGCGTGACCCGCTCCTTTCTCTTGCTCTCTCTCTCTATTCGGCATCTTTCTGGGCTTGGCTCGCCTCTTCCCTCTCTAACTCTCTATTCCTCTCTCGCTGTTGCCGCGCCTTTCTCGCCCTTTCCTCTGACGTGAGGGTAGGCTCAGCTTCATCCGAGGTTGCCTCCCTTTCTCCGCCAAGGATCGCGACTTGACGACTGGTTGACGTCGGCGGGCGCCGAGACTGGTGGATCTGTCCGGTAGCGAGATCCTCCACCTCCCCTTGCAGCAACATCCTAGCCGCGTCGGAGGGGGGTCGAAACTCCTGATGTGGAGCATGTCCGCCCCGACGGATGCGGCCTGGAGCGCCTCTCGATGCACGCATCCTCTCTACGACTTAACTATCTGCAAAGAAAAAGAAAAATAATTAATTCTCAGGTTACCCTCTCCCCGCATCCCTACTCCCGCCTATATTCGCCTACTCTAATGCATTAGAGCTCGCTCTATTCTTTACGCACGCGCGGAGCGACGTATCGCTTTAGTTCGCTTATATGCGCCTTCGTTATACGTCGACTCAAGCCCTCTCCTGTTCCTAATACGGTTGGTGAGAGTACTTCCGTTATTTCGAACGGCCCCTCAAATTTAGGTGCCAACTTGGGATTAAACTTTTTCGCGGCGTCGGAGAGGAAGTGAGTTTTCCGCAGCACTGCATCACCTACTCCGAAACGCACATCTCGCCTGACTTTATTGTAATGTTTCTCCTGCGTACGCCTCACCTCATCCATGTGCTTACCCCTATAGCACCCAATATTGGAGCAACATTGCTCCAACATTGCTTTGTCATATTCCCCATATTCGCCAATATTCCCTCAACACTTTTATATATGGATGCTATATGGGAGCAATGTTGCTGCAATCCGTGATTTCCGTTTCACCATTGCTTTTTTAAAATGATGGATCAAGCTCTCTGTCATAGCAATATTGCAGCAATGTTTAGCCAATATTTATCGTCACGAAAGGAATATTAATTTTATAATTATATTTTTCTGCTGATTTTTCTGATGATTTAGCAATATTGCAAGAATATTTGTACAATACACAAGGTGTCTCATTTTAATCGCCCCAGGCAAATATCTTGAAAAGTAAGCGAGATGGAAAAAAACTTTAAATACAAAAGTTGTAGGGTTCAAAGGGGTCCGCTAATGGTAACAATGACCTTGACCTTGAACTTTATTTTCAAGGTTATTTCAAGGTCAAAGTGATTTTTTAAATAGGAACCCCTACTTTTAACCCCGGAAATGGAAAGAGCGGAAAATTTTACGTTCAGAAAGGTCTAATATGTTGGAGTTTCAAAGTCATTTTAAGGTCAACCAGCCAATTTAATGAGGTCGACCTGGGAATACCTCTCGGAAGGACAAAATTAACCTTGACGTTCAAGGTCAGTTTAAGGTAAGTCGATTTTATAAAATGAAACCCCTTATTTTTGACCCCGGAAATGGAAAGAGCGGTAGATTTTACATCCGAATATGACCTCGACCTCGACCTTGACCTCAACCGTGACCTTGAAGGTTATTTTAAGGTTAAGTCGATTTAAAAAAAAAAACCAAAGGACCAATTTTGATACCACAATACGATACATATCTGAACGTAAAATTTTCTTCTCTTTCCATTTCCGAGGTAAAAAATAAGGGGATTTTAAAAAAATCGGCTTGACCTTAAAGTAACCTTCCAGATCACGGTTAAAGTCGAGGTCAAGGTCATATTCGGACAGAAAATCTTCCACTCTTTCCATTTCCGGGGTCAAAAATAAGGGGTTCCATTTTATAAAATCGACTTAGCTTAAAATGACCTTGAACGTCAAGGTCAATTTTGTACTTCCTAGAGGTATTCCCAGATCGACCTCATTAAATTGGTTGGTTGACCTTAAAATGTCTTTGAAACCCCAACATATCAGACCTTATCTGAACGTAAAATTTTCCGCTTTTTCCATTTCTGGGGTCAAAAGTAGGGGTTCCCATTTTAAAAAATCACTTTGACCTTGAAATAACCTTGAAAATAGAGTTCTCGGTCAAGGTCGTTGTTACCATTAGCTGACTCCCTTTGAACCCTACAACTTTTGTATTTAAAGTTTTTTTCCATCTCCCTTACGTTTCAAGATATTTGCCTGGGGCGATTAAAATGAGACACCTTGTATATAAACACTGGAAGAATGTTCCCGTTTGGCCACTGATTGTTGGAGCAATATTACCTCAATTTCCAAAATACATTAGTAAATTTCCCCTTAAGGGGAATGACGTGAATATGTCAAAGCAACATTGAGGCAATATTGCTCCAACAATCAGTGGACAAACGGGAACATTCTTTCAGTGTTCATATATATTGTACAAATATTCTTGCAATATTGCAAAGTCATCAGAAAAACCAGCATAAAAATATAATTTTAAAAATAATATTCCTTTCCTGTTGAGAAATATTGACTCAATATTGCTGCAATATTGCTATAACAGAGAGGCTGACTCATCATTTTAAAAAAGCAATGGTGAAACGGAAATCACGGATTGCAGCAACATTGCTCCCACATAGCATCCATATATAAAAGTGTTGAGGGAATATTGGCGAATATGGGGAATATAACAAAGCAATATTGGAGCAATGTTGCTCCAATATTGGATGCTATAGGGGTACTTACTAGATCTCTCAACGCGTCTAGTCTCTTTAGTCTATCCTCCCACACGTCTGGTTCTAGTCTTTCGATTAATTTTCTTCCCTCCATCTCTCGTCTCAGACTCTTTACGGGCTGTGGATGCATGACGGAACTCGTGGATGTGAAAATCCCAGTTTCAGTGATCCGTATCCACAAAAGTGAATATCATCGGCTTTAGCGTGCGATTGCTCCTTTCTACCGGGTTTGCTTGGGTATGGCAAGGGAGGCGTGGTAATATGTCGCACTCCATACTCCGCGAGGGTCTCTTTAACCACTTTATTATCAAACTCCCTACCATTATCGCTGAGGAGATACATCGGTGTCTCCCATCGAAACAGAATCAGCTCCTCTATCGCTCGAGCCACCGCCTTACCCTCCACTTTACGCAACGGCTTCACCTCTATCCACCGCGTGAAGAGATCCTGAAAGACCAGTAAGTACTTATTTTGGCTTTTGCTAGGCGGAAAAGCCATCGTGTCGACAGCGACCACCGCCCACGGTCTCTCTATAACTCTATCGCCCATCAAGCTCTGCGGTCCAGTTTGTGCAACTTTATATCGCTGGCATGCATCACACTCTCGCACAAAGTAATGAACATCATGGTACACTCCTTTCCAATAGTATTCCCTCGCTACTCTTTCATATGTCTTCTCTACACCCAAATGCCCTACCGACGGAAGGCAATGAGCATCGCTCAACACTCTCTCTCTATATTCAGCAGGTACCACTAACCTCCACTTCTCCTCTCTATTTTGAATCGGGTCGAGTAACGGATCCATCCGATACCTGTATAGATTACCGTCCTCTATTCACCAATTCGAATATTTCTTGGGAAACTTTGGAACGTCCTCCAGCATCTTAAGGTACCAGGGGTCCGAAACTTCCTCAAAACCAGCGATTGCCACTTTCTCTTCCTCTTGAAGTCGCGACAGAGCGTCTGGCACGTGATGGAGCGCGCCCTTGCGATGGATGATTTCGAAATCCCACTGCTGCAACTGCAGCGCCCATCTCGCCAGTCACCCCGACGGCTCCTTTAATTTATACAACCACTTGAGGGCACTGTGATCCGTGATCACGGTAAATTGATAGCCCTCAAGATAAGGTCGTAGTTTTTTTATTGCCCACAACATCGCCAAACACTCCTTCTCTGTAGTACTATAATTCTTCTCCGCCAACACTCTATTTATATAAACAACACTCTATTTATATACACTATAGGATGCTCTCCGTCCTCTCCCTGCTGCGTTAGCACGGTTCCGATCGCGAAGTTGCTCGCATCGCATTGTACCACGAATGGTTTGCTGAAATCGGGCCGCGCGAGGACTGGAGCCATCACTAATGCTCGCTTCAAAGTCTCGAACGCCTCTTGCTGCGCCTCCTCCCACTTCCACTCTCTAGATTTATGCAGCAGTTTCACCAACGGAACCTTTATGGACGATTCGTTTTTTATGAATCGGGCATACTAGGAAACCATCCCCAGAAACCTCCGCAATTGTTTTATGTTACGGGGTGCCGGGTATTCTAGTACTGGTGCTATCTTCGCGGGATCGGGTCTCAGCCCCTCTTTATCCAGCAACAATCCCAAATACGCCACTCTTGAACAGCACACCTCACACTTCTCTTTATTCACCTTCATTCGCGCCTCCACTAATCTCTTTAACACTAGCTCGACCCAGCACTTATGCTCTTCAAATGTCTCGGTGGCGATGATTATATCGTCCTGATACCCAAAAACATTAGATTGGAACTCTGGCCCAAACAAGGAATCTATCAACCGCTGGAAAGTCATAGGCGCGTTAGTCAGCCCAAACGGCATGCGTTTGAATTGTCAAAGCCCCGACCCTGGTACTGCAAACGCGGTGTACTTTCGGCTGGCCGGTTCCATCGGAATCTGATAGTACGCCTGCTTGAGGACTATCGTCGTCAGATAGCGCGTTCGTCGCAGCTTATCTAGTATAGAATCCATGCTAGGGATCGGATATGCGTCCTTTCTCGTTACTTTATTTAAGTCTCTATAGTCTACGCAGAACCGAAATGATCCGTCGTCCTTACGAATCATCACCGGAGCGCTGCTGTAATCACTCGCCGATCGCTCTATTATTCCCTCACCAAACATTCTCTCTACTTCTTCGACGACAATCTGTTGCACCCTCGATGACATACAGCGCAGTCTATGTTTGATCGGAGTGTAATCGGTTAGCGCGATGGAGTGTTCGGTTAGGCTCGTCCATCAAACGCTCTAAACATTCTCTCTCCGCCTCTTTAAGCTCCGAAATTCCGGCGCACTCTCCAAAAATAGAACTTCTTGCTTCCTCCTCTGCTTTCACAAACGGTCGCCACTTGCCTTCCTCCACTCTCCAACGTCGTCTTCCCAATCGTACATCTACGTCGAGTAAACGGCAGAAATCCATCCCAAGTATGATGTCTTGGTCGAGGTTGGGTACCGCTTTCATCGACAGAGATCGCGCCATTCCATCTATCTCTAGCATGATTTTTAGTGTCCCCAACACCCGACTGATTCCATCCGTGACGGTTCGGATAGCTGCGTTGCTTTCCTCTAGTCGGTCTTCGAACTTTACTGCTACGGCGGGTGCTACTAGCGACAACATCGCTCCCGGATCGAACAAGGCCTTATAGGATTGTCCCCCGAGCTCCATACCAATAAAGTTTCGGTTTTCTTCCATCAGCCCGGCTATCTCTCCCTGTTCACTCTCCATTTCTTCACTCAGATCCAACTTACCCTCCTTTTTTTCGTGTTCTCTCACTCTCGATTCTCTTCTCGTTATCACTCGCCCCTCTTTCGTCGCTCTCTATATCATACGTCGCTCTTTTCTCGAACACTCTTTCTTCTTCTGCTCTCCCTCCTTCTTCTCTCTCTCTCCCTCCTCTCGGCTGTATCCCTCTCCACTTCTCTCTCTCTCTATTCTCTCCCTTCTCTCTCTCTCCTCTTTCTCGCCCTCTCTTATCTCTCTCTTGTCTTTCTCGCTCCCTCTTCTTCTCTCTTCTCTCGCTTTCTTCTATTTTCTTTCCCTCTCTCTTGTTTCTCTCTTCTCTTTCTCCTCTCTTTCTCGCTCACTCTTCTCCCTTTCTTCCCTTTCTCGCTCCCTCTCCTCTCCCTCTTCTCTCACTTTCTTCTCTTTCCTTTCTCTCTCTCTTCTCTCTCTCTTGTCTCTCTCTTCTCTCTCTCTTCTCTTTCTTGCTCACTCTTATCTCTCTCTGCCCTTTCTCTCATCTCTCTCCTCTCTCACTTTTTTCTCTTGTTCCCTCTTGTTCTCTCTCTCTCTCTCCTTGGGCCTCGTTTTTGCTCTGATTTCAGCCACCTTCGACCGTGCGTCGCCGAATTTTCCATGGTGGACTAGAAAAGGCTTCACCTCCCGAGTCCTCATCCTCTTCGCTGTCTTCGAAAGACGCGTCACCCGAATCGCCGGGATCGTACAACCCCACCACATCTTCTCTCGTCCTCTCGTTTTTCTCACCTCCTCTCCTATCTCTCTCTCTCTCTCTAGTCTGCGCGATTGTTGCTCTCTCTCTCTCTCTCTCTCTCTCTCTCTCTCTCTCTCTCTCTCTCTCTCAATATCTCTGCACTTTCTATTAGCTCGAGGGGTAAAGTTGCTCTATTATTCGGCTCGGCCCCTTGTAATTCGGGTATCGGGGGAGCAGACGGACTTATTGCCTCCGTCCCCCGTATTAAATTAAATTTAATTTCGTTCAAAGTTTTTGAAAAAACGGCTTGATATTTCGACTCCAAACTTTGACTGGATGATAGAACGTTAAAAAACACAGAAGAGTGTTCTCTTGATTTTTTGTGATTCGACGTATTTTATTTTTAATCAGCTTGAAACTGTGTGAATTGCTCGGTCGGTAATAGTACGAGTAAGGCATCCCCTTAAGGGGGTGCCATAGCCGTATCATTACCGACCGAACAATTGGCACAGTTTCAAGCTTATTAAAAATGAAATACATAAAATCACAAAAAATCAAGAGAACACTTCCCTGCAGTTTTGAACAATCTATCACCCAGTACAAGTGTGACGTCGAAATATATAGTGGTTTTTGCAAAAACTTTGAACAAAACAAAATTCGGTTTCTTTCAGAGTTTTTGCAAAAACCACTTGATATTTCGACTTCAAACTTGTACTGGGTGAGAGATCGTTCAAAAAGGTAGGGAAGTGTTCTCTTGATTTTTTGTGATTTTATGTATTTCATTTTTAATAAGCTTGAAACTGTCCCAATTGTTCGGTCGGTAATGGTACGACTATGGCACCACGTTAACTTAATTTAACTTAATTTTATCTTGTTTCTTTAAAAAATTCATTTTTCGTGATATAATAAGCAATAAAAAATAGAGCAAGAAGACTATTAATTTTTTTTTTACTTTTTCAATCATTTTATGGGTATTACTTTAAGCCTTCTTTATAACTCTATTTCTGACTGCTTATGACTTAAAAATGTATATATCTATAGAAAACATGCCAAGGATCATTTCCACACTTTGTCACTTTTGCCAATGCAGTAAGAGTCGCCGCACTATGAGAAACAGTTAACGGCACTGTAAAAAACACAGTACTGTTAAAACTAGGGATCTCAGCACTGTTGTTGCACTGATCCGGGATTTGGTGCAAAATTGTCGTTTAAACTGTTAAGTCTTGAATGTCGAGGAATCTACTCTTATATGTGTATTGAAATTTGTATGGTTTATCTTCAAATTATATTTGAATTATATTCAATTGATATATGGTTTATATTACCTTTCGTTCTTGAGGTGAACTCTCGTAAATAATTAGACTGATAGCTTTGTAGCTGAATATTCACTTTATTTGATATATGAAATTATAAGAAATCTGATGTGGCTCGTATTGGCCCGTATAATAATAATCGCTACTCCTATTGTCGGCTGGAGTTGTACGGAGCTTGCGACTTTTGCACGATTACTGGTTTGTGTGTTGAGAGTCGCCGTATTTATTAAGCGGTTAATTTGGGTTAAAGATGATTTTGACGCTGAGTCAAAATCATCTTTTTAAACAAATTTAGTAAACATTTCGATTTCACATTTAAAAGTGCTGATTCTAAACAAAGTTGCGATGAGCGGTTGGTTTCACAAGGTCAGTGGCTCGCTACGTCACGCTGGCTATTGCGTAGCCGAAATTGCTGTACTGTTAAAAGTCGCTCAGGCTATTTATACCGAACGCTTCGGCAATTCTAACCTTAATTTCAAACCTTCTGGCTGTGTTTTTCTCCCAGTGTTCTCTCACACTTATAATTATATATATACACACACAGTCTCCGCTCTGGTAGTTCGTTATATTACAGCTATTCGTATCACAGTCACAGAGGTATTATAGATAGAGTATAATAAGGGAAGTCAGGCCTCCGGCAGTCGCAGAGATAGAGAGAGAAGATTGCGGGACGTAGCTCTCTCTTATACTTGCGCGTGCGCAGTACGCGCAGATGTAAGGAACTAGCGTTCCTTGGAATACAAAATGGATGCAAACCGACCTTTAAGCCCCTTTTGCAATGGGAGCAATCGATCGAACCCTTTTACACTACTCATTCATGCGTATTGCTAACATGAGAATAAACCTTATGATTCGTGGAAATGATTGGAAATAATAATAATAGGTTAAAAATTATAACAAATACGGAGATTATTATTAATAATACTACAAATGCTATTAAAATCTTGGGAATAATTGATGTTCTGATAATCATTTAAATAACAGAAGCAACGCTGTCATAATTTCAGGTTAAGAAACAACCGTATAATAATTAACAAATCATGAGCATCACCGTCGCTGATAATTAACTGTTAAAATATAAAGCTTATAATTATTTAAGAATGCGCGATATTGTATAGCAAACGTTGCGCGACGTATAATCGGAGGATAATAACGTTGTGCAACGTTGTGTAAATAAACAAATATAATAACTAAAAATAGTTAAGGAGTTGATTAGTAACAATCATCATAACCGACCAGGAATTTAATAATATTAATAACAATAATTTATCACAAGAGCTAAAGATAAACAATAAAACGCAAGTATAGATAATTAACAACAAATTTAAAAACAATCTCGAGTTATCCGGATAATTGGCTATTCTTGGAGGTACTGACGTGTAATAACAACAATTGTTTATAATTAAGTAGTTTTCCGGGACAATAGTAACCAAACGTTGCTCAACGCAAATTGAAGGTTAATAATATCATGCAACGTTATAAAGTTAACGAACTACGACCAATCCGAGAATGATTAATATCAATTGCAATAAATAAATAAAGCCATTATTATGCAATTATCAACGGTATTTACTAGAAAATTAGGAGTTGTGTAATAAAACGTAATTTGAACATACAATTAATTAATAATATCATAACTATTGGTTTATTGATTAATAATGTTAATGGTACTGATAAATAATACTAAAAATAATTGCAATTTGATAGACAATTAAGACAACATGCAACAATGTTATGCAACATATAGTTAATAATGATAACATATAAACCTAACTTGAGAGGTTAATAAAGATTAATTAAAACAATTAAACTGAGTAATTAATAAAGTTATTAGCGATAGTTTATCAGTTAGTTAACAATTTATTGTTTTAAGCACTTTTCATTAATAAATTGAGATCATTATGATTAATAAGGAAGAGACCGGATAAATAAATAAAGTAACAATAAATTACCGGTGATACAAATTGCACAATATGTTGATTAATATTATTATTAATAATACGTCATTAAACGTAATCTAACATACATGACAATCTGTTGCAGAGTATTCTAACGGACATTTTATTCCAAGAACCCCTAGGTAGTAAACAATTCCATGAAATTACGTAATATGTAACCGGCCAAAAGGGGAACCAATAAGAGAAGCAGTATCTCCTACCACAGAAGAAGGGGGCGGAGCCTCCTTTCAGATTTTGACGTCCTACAGCACTTCCACAGGCTATAGATGTATTTCAAGTTTTTACCACCAGAGGGAGAGGGATCATCCTCAACGGCTTTCAGGTCCGCGCTCACCATATAAAAGGGAGCCCAGTACACCGACGGGCAGTCTCGCTTAGAGAAATAATCCGATCTTGTACCTATCAGCACCCACGTATCTTCAAGAATTACGCTGAATATATATAGTTATATCAAGATCAACGTATTTTCAACGATTTTATATCAAGTTTCAACGGTTTTCATCAAGTGTTAACTGTTAACAAGTATTAACAAGTTTCAACAATCTTCAACGAGTTTCAACAAGTTTGAACGAGCTTTAACCAGTTTCAACGAGTTTGGACGAGTTTCGAGAAGTTTCAACGAGTCATCAACCAGTTTCAATTACTTCGACGATCTTTCGACGAGTCAACTACATTAAACAACAACAAGTTAACAACAACGAAAGGATCAACAACCTCACCAATCGGAGGAGGGAGAGCTGTCCTGCCCAAGGTTTTTGAGGCTGTGGTTTTCCTTGGGACTTCAGGGTGAATACCAGGACAACGGGTGATTGAAGTTGGGTCCACGGCCGTCCATATCGAAGGAAGAGCCCCAATCAACACCGAATCCGACGGATAAATCAGATAACATATGAATATATATATATATTTGCAAATCGTCTCGTCATTAAGTCGATTAAGAGATTCGAGTCATAATAGCGAATTTAAAGATAGATAATTTACAAATTAATTCACTCTTTATATTTAACTCTATGTTTTAAAGAATAACGAATTAGATAAGATTTTAAGAAGTTAAGATTATTAAAATTATTAAGATCAATTAATGTAAATTAGACTTTGTTTTAAAATATTTCAAATCATAATATCTAAATTCAAGGATAAATAATTTACGATTTAAAGTATAAATCAATTAACTGTTTATAATTAATTCTGTATTTTAAAAGCATAATAAGGTAGATAAGCCTTTAAGAATTTAAGATATAAGATTAGTAAGATTACTTAATATAAATACGTAATAAATTCTCTTTATTGATTTCAATTAAGGATTTTGAATCGCAATAACAAATTCAATTCATTTAATTAACTTTTATATTAATTTTCGTACTTTTTACATAGCATCTAGTAAAAGATAGATAAGATTTTTAAGTTAACCAGTTAATAATTAATAATTTTATGTAATAACTAATACCATCCACGAATGTAACATCAATTATATCTTTGATTAATTTTATTTAAATTTATATTTGTGCATAAGACGATAGCGTAGCCTTTAAATCAAAATTCAACTATAAAATAACAATTTATGTCACTTAATTTATAATCTGAGAAAGTGTAATAAAATTATTTCTTGTGCTATTTGTACTTTTGTACTTAATTGACGACGATCCCACTACCTATATAAAACCCTAGGGCCATTCTAGAATTTCATTTGTCAAATATTACATTCGCTTGCCGCTCTATATTAAAGACTTTAGTTTATGGCCACTGGGTTCGTAACACAGAAAGTGAGCGTCAGCTTGCGTGACGAGAGAGATAGCTACGTCCCGCGATCTTCTCTCTGTTTCTAACGTTCGGACATTTTCATTTACGGGCAGCCTTATATCTTCCCTGCTCCTTCAGCATAATTATGCTCATAATTATGGTCATAATTATTTACTATAGTCCCTCTAATCTCGTTATCCCTTCAGTATAATTGTGGTCATAATTATCAGCATAACTATGGTCATAATTATGTCGCCAGGTGACATGATTTATGAGCATAATATGGGGCACAAAATGGTCATCCGTCATAAAATACGGCATATTATGGCTATATTATGCTTAACAGTTCTACCAGGGTAATATAGTTATTCAATAACAATTTATAGCTATCTTCATCATAATTTTCTTTGAATATATTGCTATCAAATGTAGTTGTAGCCAAAAGCAACCATATTTTATAGTGCTTTTATGTAAAAATATACTATATTTTTCTCAGTGTTAAAAAATCATATTAACTGAGTAAAAAATACTAAAAGTTTCCGTAAATATACTTATAATTTTATTTTATTTACAGATAATATTTTTAAAATAAAAGAAAAAGCCATTTTAGACGTACAAAGAGCCAAAAATAACATAAGGCCGACAGTGGAAGCAAAATTGAAGACGATACAAAGAGATGAGCAAATAAAAAATGCATGGATTGAGTTAAATGCCCCGACGCCATGGTCCGTAAATAAATTCATCAATGAATTATTTAGTCACGCAGTTTCCTTTTCAATTGAAGTTATAGGAGAAGGTATATCTACAGATATTAACAAATAGTCTATTATGCAACAAGTGCGTAATAATATATTACGTACCTAGGCCGGAAAGTAGAATATTACATTCGCGTGTAGGTTGCCGTCCGAGGCGAGGCCGTGGACCGCAAACTCGTGAATATGATATTCTATTTTCCGACCGAGGTGCGTATACTATTTTTCTACATACCCTGGCTTGAATGTTCGTTAAAACATGCACGTTTTGCGATCGGAAAATTGTAGGTTATAGTCACGTCTAAAAACACGTGTCACGTGTGACATGTGCGAAAAAACGTGCATGTTTCGGTGAACTTACGGGGTCGGGGTATGAGAAAAAATTCATTTTAGGTACGTGTCCCGTACGATACATTTATAAAGCATGCGAAACATAGGTAATTGTGTTTTTAATTTATTTTAAACATATTGTGCGTAAAATGAAGCAATTTAGACCTGTTGTACTGAAAAATAACATTTTACGCACTCAAAAGAGTTCGTAAAATACGAACGTCACGTACACTGTATAAAAAACGAAATATATACTAATCTAAATTAACTAATTTGACGTTCACTAATTTTCTTCCTTTTTTCAGCATGTGAAAAGATAGATTCTGTTCCAGATATTCCTGAATCTGACGAAGAAATCAAAGATTCTGATGTTGAAGACGATGAACTGGATTTTCAGGAGTTTAGTTTTATAGAAGAAGCATTAATGAATAAAAATGAGGCCCAGCCTGCTGCTGAAGAGAATGGTCGGGAAATCACGGAAGCTGCAGTTTTACCTAGTACTGTAGCTGATGCTATCTCAGATGCTGGTAACCAATCAGGTAGCTTCAAAATTTTATGTACTAAAATTTCTTTTTTTACAAAATGTTTCGATGGTAGTACTTTTATTCCCTTGTTACGATAAGTACTATTTTGCCCTTGTAGACGTAATAAGTTTGTCGTTAGGAACATAATTGGTGATCTTACGCCCACAAAAGCTGGTCGAATCGATGTACCTTTTACATCCACAAGGCCCACAGAGAAATTAATAATGACAATGGTTTTCGTCTATTATTTAATATAGGAAAAGAGAACATGGCGGAAATGAAAGAAAAACCTGGAAAAAGAAAAACTAATATAATAAACGAAAACACGGCAAAGATTCAACAAAAAACTGGAAAGAGAAAAATTAATATAATAAGAAATAAAAACTCAAAAGTAGCTAAAATTACTGATAATGGTAAAAACAAAAGGATTTCGCAAAAAAACGTTGATCAAAAAACTAATATAATAAAAGAGAACACGGCGAAGATTCGACAAAAAACTGGAAAGAGAAAAACTAATATAATAAGAAACAAAAACTCAAAAGTAGCTAAAATTACTGATAATGGTAAAAACAAATGGATTTCGAAAAAAAACATTGATCCAAATTATACTTATTTTTAAAGGTAATCCAATATAATAAATTCATAAATAAAGGAATTAAATCCCATTATATATACTTGCAAACGTTGAAAGATTATTTTATTTTGCAGGCACTGATAAGGAAGGCATGATTTGCAGAAAACCTTATTATTTAATTCACATTATTCTGTTGCATCGACCTCTCATCTCCGTTCTCTGATAGGGCCTCTACCTCGTTGTAAGGCAGCCAGGACTTCAATACGAACCTCTATGAGGCCGTCGACAGCGTACGCTCCTCCTGATCCGACAAGAGGTATAGAGGATGCGCGACCGCGATGGATACAACGACTGAACCCTCGATATCGATTCTCATTCTCTTCTCTCTAGAGTCCGCAATGGACATATAGAGTTCTGTGACCTGTCGCCTTAGTTGTTTATTATCTGTAGTAGTTCAACATGTATAGTTTTATAAGTAAAAATAAAATTATGATATGTTGCTCGTACAGCTTGTGTTAATTGATTTCTTAAATATTGATTTTGAATATGTACGTAATATATACGTAATAGATAAACAAACTAAATATAAAATATTTTGAAAAATTTTATTTGAAAGTTCTAAAAAAAATTTAAAGTATGAAACTTCATCTTGAAGTTAAATTATCAGTATGCTTTCTCTAAGTGTTTCTTCAATATTTTTATGATATTTTTCCTATTGAACATCTAAATTGAAGTTAAAGTTAAAAGTTATTTACACTTCATATAACTGTTATATTTTTCGAAAAAGTTGCTGCTTTTTCAAATTCTCAATTATGAGTCAAAAAAGTAGTGAGTAGTTTAAAATTCATAATATAGAAGGAAATAGAATTTACTTTAAAAATATCGGTCTACATTTAGCATATCATTAGAACAAATTAAAAAAAAAAATTATTTAAAAAAAAAAAAATTTTGTAAAATTGTTATTTTCTCAAAGTAAGAGCGTAAAATCATGCGTTTGATTCCAAAATTTAATCAGTTCTAAGTTAGGATATACCTAAGATACATGCAAAAGTTCAGCTCATTATGTCCATCCGTTCAAGAGTTATGCTGGGGACAAAATTTGGTTTCATACCTAAATACATACAGAAATTTTGTTGAAACCCATTATTCTGGCTCAGAATCCTCAAAAACATCAAAATCCATCAAAATCTTTGATTCGAAAGTTTTCACCATTACAAATCTTTTGCTTTGAGAAAGCAAAACATGACGATAATTTTTTAGTTTAGTTCTCTACATTGACTTTAAACATACACTGCTCTTTTTACATTATATCATAATGATGAATTCATTGGCATTAGTGGCGCCATCTTCAGGAATAAGATTATTTAAACATTAATAGCATTGCAATCTTTATTACCGACCTCCTTAATAATATAGTTCCAATTAAGTTATTCTTTTGTTTCATCGACGCATACGGTGCAGTAGCGGGAATTTTGTATCGGATTCGGTTCTCATTGGTGGGTCTTTTTTCGGTTAAGGAAAATTTCGGGAAAGTTATTCTTTTGTTTCATCGTCGCATTCGGTGTAGTAGCGGGAATTTTGGATCGAACGCGTTTGTCATTGGTGGGTCTTTCTTCGGATGAGCAAAATTTCGGGGATCCGAAAATAATCTTCATTACCAACAAAAATCTAATGATAAAGTCACTGACGATGAAGTTATACTATCGTCAACCAACACAAAAGATAAGGTCATTAATAAGAAAACCAATTTACCTACAAACGTAAATACAGCAGACCCACAAAATCAACAAGACTCTCAACTACAGTAATGGACTCAGAATGTGAATTTGATGATAAATTTGAAACAATCTTATTAAAGAGTGAATCTATAAACAAATGTATGAAGATTAATGATTTATCCATACTTATCGTTAACATAAGAGGCCTGCAAACTAATCATAAAAATCTTGAAATCTTTATGCAAAACTTTAAAATTAAGCAGAAACAGGCAATTTACCACACCATGACTTATATAACCTAAATGACTATAACTATGATATGTTTTACAATCACAGCTATATAAACAAATCGGATGGTGTAGTTGTGTACATTAATAAACACATTAACGCATAAAACCGAAGAAGTAGGTAGAGTAAATTTTCTCAATATTACTATAACTCTTAAAGAAGGAAAAAAATTAAAATTAACCTCATTATACAGATGTCACGACATAACAAAAAAAGAATTTGTTGAAAATTTACTAATATTTCTAAAAAGAAATAAGAATATCAAAAATCATTTTCTTATTGGAGATTTTAATATAAATTTGATGGACAATGATCAAATAACTACATGCTATAAAAACGATCTCTACGAATTTGGATACATACCTTCTTTTAATGGTATTACTAGACCAGATCCTCAAGATTCAAACTTGGGAACAAGTATTGACAATATTTTCTTAAAAACTGAAATAGAGAATATAAATTCCTATAAGTTTATTCCTACAATAACGGATCACTATCCACTGATGATCTCAATAAAAAGTATAAAAGGGAAAAAAGACCCTATAAAGTATTATAGTTTTGTTAATTATAATAAGTTAAGTTATGAAGCTAACAAATTGAATTGGAACATCATACTAGATCGTACTGATCCGAACATCGCGCTGGAACTTTTAATCAGCAATATAAAGGCAGCAATAAGAAATGCAACAGTATTCAAGAAAACTAAGAAGAACACTCCAAGAAGCAAATGGATAGCCAAAGGTATTATGAAATTTATCTTAACAAAAGAAAAACTTTATCTAAAATGGAAAAATAGTATGGATAATGAAAATCTAAAACAGCAATATAAAAACTATGAAAAATAGCTCAACAAAGGTATAACAGCAGCTAAATACAATTTTGAAAAAAAAGAATTTGAAAATGTTAGTAATAATAACAAGGAAATGTGGGATTTAGTTAAAAGAAAAATTAATAAATCAAAGAATAAAAATGATAAGAAGATAGAATATTTAACTAAAAATCAAAATCATTGTAGTGCGAACACTTTTAATAAATTTTTTAGTAGTATTGATTCTAAATTGACAAAAGAAATAAAAAAACCCAAAAAGATGTATAAACTACCTGGACCAAATAGATCTACTATATTTCTAGACCCTACAAACCGTATTGAAATACTGAAGCATATCACTGAAATGAAAGAGACGGCGGTAGGAGTAGATGGAATAAATACAAAAGTTCTAAAAAACATAAATAAGCATATTATAATATAATCCCACTTGAACATATCTTTAACTTATGCATTGAAAAGTCCATATGGCCTAAACAACAGAAAATGGCAGAAGTAGTACCAATTTTCAAATCAGGTGACATCTTCCAACTAACTATAAACCAATATCATTAATATCTAATATTGCCAAATTACTAGAAAAAAATACATTGTCGTTTGCTGAGCTTCCTAAACAAAAACAAAATATTATTAGATAATCAATTCGGTTTTCAAAAAAAGAAAGGTACTAAGTACGCGCTAGCCGTTATTACAAATATTATTTACAACAATTTGAACAACAGTATACCTACTATTGCAACTTTCTTGGACTTAGCTAAAGCTTTTGACACAGTTAATCATAATATCCTATTAGCAAAATTAGAAAATTATGGAGTACATTAAATCTTCTCAATGAATACCTTAAGGACAGAACACAAACAATTAAAATCAATGACCACGTAAGTGATGCACTACCCGTGAAGACAGGAGTTCCGCAAGGGACAATCTTAGTACTGCTGCTATTTTTAATCTATATTAATGATTTATTAACAATTGTGCTCATAGGAAATATCATTTCCTATGCAGATGATACAGTAATAGTAAGTATGGGACCTACATGGGAGCAGACACAGTATGAAACGAACAAGTTACTAAGCGACGTCAGTACTTGGATAGCTTTAAATGAACTATCGCTAAATGTGAAAAAAACAGTTTTCATGGCGCTTGGAATTTATAGTAATAGTGTACCTAATAACTTAAAAATTTTTATAGGCAACAAGGAAATTGAAAGAGTATACTACACCAAATATTTAGGTATATTAATAGATAGTAATATGAAATGGGATAAACATATAGCGTATATTGTTAAAAGGTCGAGATATTTACTTTTTGTAATTAATAAATTAAGATTAATTCTAGAAACTAAACACTTAATCACTTTATATTATGCATTTTTTAACAGTGTAGCTAGCTATGGTATAATTGCATGGAGAGGTGCTTATGTTAATGTACTCAAGGAACTTGAATCATTACAAAATAGAATCATCAAAGTAATTAATAAAGCAAAACATTCTACTTTTCAACCTTTACGAATAAAAGATAATTTTAAAATAGATTCACTTATGTATCATTACAATGATTTAAAAAAGAAGTTTATAGACTCAACAAGTACTACCAGAAATAAAAGCCTTAGTATACCTGAAATAAATAAGCCTGTAAATTTCAAGAATAATACAATTGTTGCTCTGAAAGTATTTAATGATTTACCTAATCAATTCAAAACACTTAATTTTAGTAATAAATGTATAAAGAATAAAACTAGGGGGGCTGCGCCCCCCTGAGTGCCTTCAGCACGCCAACCCCCCCTTTCACCTGCTCGTCGCTTCGCTCGTCGCCCGCCCCCTCCCTATGTAAAAACTTCGTTTTTACATAATAGGCACGACCGAAATGCTTATAAAACCTTATAATTTTATTATTGCATTAACCCATTAAGTCCTGATTGGACAAATTTTCACTAAAGTTTTCAACGCTTATATTTTATGTGAAAATGAATTGTAAAAAGTATATGGATAAGCGCATTCGATGTAAAATTTGATGAACTTTCAGAATCTTTTGTTAGATTTTTCAAAAAATTAAACTGTCGAACACTGTACATGATTTTTTCCAAAAAGCATGGTTTAAAAAAAAAAAAAAGATTATTCATTTCGATTTTTCAAATGGAATGCATTTAAGATTTAATGATCAAAATGCAGAAAACGTGGCCTCGAGACCTAAACTTGAAAATCTAACGATTTAGGTTTTGAAAAAAATTTTAAAACACATAAAATGGCGGCTGAGACGCAGAAAAATCATAAAAATCTTCTGGAATTATTTATTCGAAAAAGATGGACTTTAGAGAAAAACTTTACTGAAGAAAAAGTTCTTAGAATTGATCAGAGAACATGCTGGAATTTTTCCAGAACCTTTTGGCAAATTTCAGAATTTTTCAAAATTTTCAAATTTTGAAAAATTTAAAAACGCTTCTTATGTTTCTGAAAAAATTCCAGCGTGTTCTTTAATCAATTCTAAGAACTTTTTCTTCAGTAAAGTTTTTCTCTAAAGTCCATCTTTTTCGAGTAAATAATTTCAGAAGATTTTTATGATTTTTCTGCGTTTCAGCCGCCATTTTGTGTTTTAAAATTTTTTTTCAAAACCTAAATCGTTAGATTTTCAAGTTTAGGTCTCGAGGCCACGTTTTCTGCATTTTGATCATTAAATCTTAAATGCATTCCATTTGAAAAATCGAAATGAAAAATTTTTTTTTTTTTGAAAACCATCTTTTTTTGGAAAAAATCATGTACAGTGTTCGACAGTTTAATTTTTTGAAAAATCTAACGAAAGATTCTAAAAGTTCATCAAATTTTACATCGAATACGCTTATTCATATACTTTTTACAATTCATTTTCACATAAAATATAAACGTTGAAAACTTTAGTGAAAATTCGTCCATTCAGGACTTAATGGGTTAATTGTGTGACGGAGATACCTCTACGCACAAGATATCGCGAAGAATCGCGAATACACACACACACATTTACACACACCGATATAAACACAGCGAGTGCGACAGAAGCCACAAGCAAGGCGGCAGGAGCCACGCGCGAGTAAAGAGAGAGGTAAACAAGCAATCAGAGAGAGAGAGAGAGAGAGAGAGAGAGAGAGAGAGAGAGAGAGAGAGAGAGAGAGAGAGAGAGAGAGAGAGAGAGAGAGAGAGAGAGAGAGAGAGAGAGAGAGAGAGAGAGAGAGAGAGAGAGAGAGAGAGAGAGAGAGAGAGAGAGAGAGAGAGAGAGAGAGAGAAATTTTCGCGATTTTCAAATGCACCTAGCTTTGCGCTAAATTGACCGATTTTTCCGATTCTTATCTCAAATTAAAGCTCTTTTCTTCTACTTTAATCGCTTTTTTGTGAAATATTTGTTGTCATCTTTAAAAGCTTGCCATTGGTTAATCATCAGTGACTACTTTTCGTCCATTTTCCCCATGTTAAATTCCCATAAGAAAAATGGATTTTGTTCTAAAACGGTGTCACCAAGTCGTTTTTGATTGAACACGAGCGTTTTCGTATATGTTATGACCTATCAAATGAGAAAAACCTTGTCGCGAAAGTGTGCCTTCAAAAAAAATTTTTAACATTTTGGGATGGAGATAAGTGCTCCTTTTTTTCGATTTCCTCATATAGGTAGCAGCGTATCTCGCTCTACGGCGGGAAGATGGATGCTGTCGCAACGGTAGTGCCATCGAAATTTTCATTTTTTTAGCTGTAAGATACCTGTGCACTTCCCTGAGAGATTAGGAAATTAATTACGTCTTTTTAAACAATTATTTAGTTGAGCTATATTAACATAACAGGCTGGCCGTTATAATTTAATGAAAGAGGTCTCTTAATGAACTACACCTACATAGTAATATGCCATCTTTTTTATTGTGATACATCGATGCTCTTATAGCGATTTATTTTTGTCGCCACCGTAGCGCTCGTCTTTCTTCATTTTCAGTGAGGTTGCTTGCTGACTTTATATTATCGACGCTCCGTACGAAAACTAGCACATTTCAGAAAACTGCAACGAAAACTAGTACAATTCGCGACTTTGTAACGAGAACTCACATAACTCACGACTTTACCACGAATATTAGTACAATTCGCGACTTTGTAACGAAAACTAGCACGATTCGCGAGTTTCCCATAAAAAGTAAGACGATTTGCAAGCTTGCCGCGAAAAGTAGCACGATTCACGAGTTTGCCACGAAAAGTAACGCGATTCGCAAGCTTGCCGCGGAAACAAGCACTTTTCGCTTAACGGCGCTTTTTTCTATTATGAGTCCATAATTATTTCTCTTCTTACCTATATCTTTGAAAAGTTCATATTGAAAATAAAGAAAACTATCATTTTCTACATCCGGTCATCGTTTTGTTTAAGTGTGGATGAAGGGAATAAGACGCGTTATATTTCCTGTTTATTCTACGGTCTATAAATAATTCTAAACCAACCTCGAATGTATATTACAGGTCGATGCGCCTGCTGCTGCCACGCAGATATAGAGGCGACTTTCGCGTCATGCGACAGTAGACCGAAATCGATTTTCCTACTGGCAGTAGACCTCCAAGCAAACCGAATTTGTCCAGAACTAATAGAAAAAAGGAAAAATCCTCTGATATTTAGTGAATATTATCTGATTAACAGTTATAAGTATTCCACGGATTCGATATCGGTGCATATGCACTGAATTGACGTTTGAGGGTACGTAAGCTTCAGTTAACGCTAACATTGATTTTTTGTAACAGTTTTTCAATTTACACCATCATTTTATTTATACTTCTTAGTTACTGGATACGAACAAATAAATGCGATATTATATCAGCAGTAAAGTAATTGTTTAGCATTCTACACGTTGATGAATCCTCAATATTAACTATGGAAGTAAATTTTAATAATGCAGGTATATTTTGTTCTTAAGGATTGATCCATGCCGATAACGGACTTCGAGTCCGAGGATGAAAACGTCGGGGAAAAAGAAGAAGAACAATAACACGGCTGAATCGAAGAAATTCCTCGGAGGCATAGGGAGAGGAGGAGTATCAAGGGACTCCGAGGAGTTGACTGAAAATCAAAGCATTCCACATTCTTCACCGCTCGGAGTCACAGCTGCGGCAGCAGCAGCAACGTTCAAAAGAAAAACTACGGGAGCGCATACACATCTCTTTATAATAAATAATAATCGATGAAGGAGGGGGACGCGTCCGCGCGTGATATCAGCGCGGTGACTGTAGCCTCGTTAAATGTTAGCATTTCTATCGAAGCCATGAAAAGCCTATAAGCGGAGTGGAGGATACATGGAATTTTCTACTGCCGATGATGATGTAATGTGGATCGTAAATTATGTAGATGATTTGGTGCTAGCGCTCGTTGAAGAGAAGAGAAGGCGGTACACGTCCGCGTTCGGATGCAGTGTCGGCCCTCCAAAGTCTTCCACGTAAAGGAATTTGTTTCGGTCGCGAGCGCGAAACGTGTGTGTATGTAATTAGGTCCTATAATACCTCCGTTGTTTTAGGGCAATAGTACACTTTAACAATCTTAAGGAGACACAGAATACAAATTATTAATACATCTCAACGTCATATTTCTTTCTTTTAAACTATCAAGTAACAATAATTTCGTTAGCCTCTCTCTACTTTTTTTCTTTTTGTTTCAGTAAGTTTCGCGAGATAATAATCGTCTTATAATTTGTAAGATATAAGACCTTTTTTAATTTTTGAAAGGTCAGTTCTGAGTCGCCTTATTGTACGGAAAAGTAATTATGATGATGGAATGGAATCAATCGAATGGTGTAGAAGCACGGATATAAAGTACTACACTTTTTTTTGAACGAAGGCGCATGTTTAATGACGAGTAAGCGATAGGATATTGTCATTCCTATCAATCGGGATCGTTTAAAATGTTCGTGTTTATTTTATGTATAAAGGAATTATAAAGACTCTATGTTAGTTGTTCGATCGTCTTATATGGATACCTATGTAACTTATTGCTTTGTAAAATGCAGAACTTATTTAATTAAATTGACATTTTCATCTTGTGCTCAAATCCTTTTTTTTTGCATTGCCAACCCAGCTTCCCTTTATTCCTCGTGAATGATTCTGAATAAAAATATTAATTCATCATATAAAGTATGAAAATGTAAGAAATAAATTTTATCTCAATTTATTACATATTATTCAAATGAATGATGAAAACTACTTGAGTATATTAAAAAATTAACAGTTTTGAAAAATGCTACACGTCTTAATGTTATTAATATTATTAATATTAAGTAATATTAACTATGTGTATTAATATTGCGGCTTTTCGTTACGGTACCATTTGTCAATTTTGTACATGCATGTACCTAAACTACAATACTTTTAATGATGAAGTTATCGATTGAGACCTGATATTGGTAATTATTGGCCACTCTGAACCCCTAGAGCATACGCTAGATGCGCTATGACACCTATAGAAAACTACGAAGCGCACCACTTACATTCGATCATTGGCCTCATCGAAGACCTAGACCTCCCGTTGTATGCGTTACGAAAGCATTAAGCATACGGACACGTAAAACTAAGTGCGTAACAGCGTAAACTGGCGTAAGCTAGCCTGGCCTCAGATGACCTCAAGACGTCAGTAGCCCCGTAAAGACTTCGGCAAAAACTTGACTCAGTTAGCCTTAGACACATAGAAGCGCAATCTTCACGTATTTCTCAGATATCCTGGCCTCAGATGCTCTCAAGACGTTAATTAGCCTCGTAACTTAGACTTAGACAAGTATTTGGATAAAGGGTTGGTACATTCTGCCTTCTCGTCAAATAAAAAGAAAATCTAACAAAGTTGTGAAGAACGTACGAAATTATATAAATAACACGTTACCTGGAAGTTTAACAAATTTATATGAATTGTTAAGTCCGAAATAAATGAATTGGAAACAGTAATTGGTTACATAATATTATTTATTCAAATGGAATGTATTTATTTACCAACTCCTATGGCTGGTTACAATGTTGAGATATAATTATTGTTGTTACGCCTTGTAACTGCTTAATTGCGATTGTAATTAAATTATAAATTATGCTCGCTATTTTGACGAGGCTTACAAATAAAAACTTGACTCGAATGTCGTCTGAGTTTGACGGAGCTCTCCCGTTTCCTTGTACACTGTGACTGACGCGAGCGGCCCATGCGGAGGCTTTTTAATGCATAAGTAAATTAGGTTAAAGATGAGCCCGGTGACGTATCGAATTTATCTTTTGACAACTTATGTATTACAAGTTTTCTGGGTCGTCGTACTTGCCAAATGCTGAGCATTGCAAAGTGTGGCCTTTCGACTGCCGCGGAGTTCGATGGCTTGGATTCTAGCTCGACCGTATGTTAAAAATTGCATGCGTTGTCTTCCTGGGTCGGTGACTATACGTCACAAGGTCGCATAAGCAGAACGCTGAGTCGTATTAAGTTGCATTCTCGATTTTATGTGTCAGGAAATACCTGATACTAATAATGCTTTTTCTTTAAAATGAGAATACGTCTCCGGACGTAACAGAATGCAGGTATACAGCTTATTTTACATTGATAGAATGTTTCATTCCTGTTTTTCACAAACTACAATGTTATTCTATATGATGTGCGCAAAGCAAACATGTCGCTAAGTAACAATTTTTGCGTTTAAATTTCTAGATTAGATTAATATTATTTGTATATATATAAACGATTGATTATTTTTCAAAATACATTTGTAATTTGATATATTGTTTTGTAATCAAACCAATCTTTTATATTTGAATAAATACTTGAATTATAACATCTAGAATAAGGGTTATACGTATTTTTTATCATGTTTTGAAAACATGTCTTCACAAGCATGGCAAAACCATGGTTCATCCTCAGGTGGATCCGTAAGCAAGTCTTCGCATTTGTAGTGGAGCCACAGCATGCAACTATCGCATTGGACAGATTTATCCATTTTTTGGGTAAAACTGCTTTGGCATTTTCCACATTTATAAATATTTTTCTTCTTTAATTTGGTAATCATATTTTCAAAATGGTTATATGCTTCTTTCGAAAAACATTTCTTGATCACAAGATGATCCACGTCCTCATCTAAAAACCGTTGAAATACCATGTCAGATTTTAAATTCTCTTCTTTTAAAAGGTATTCGCCATCTAATACATTTGCAAATAGAGCATCCGTTATAGTCGGTCATCTTAACATTGAGTATTGTTTTTTACCATCATCTCTTTCTACAAATTTCTTAGGAAAAGTTTTATCCTCTAGGCCAATGACTTTATTGAAGTTGGTTCCTTTCGGACACCCAATTGTTTTCTTCTCTTGAGATACTATAACTTCAGATAAATCTGATTCAGTTTGTTTCTGGGAAATTTTTTCCACTTTATCCTTCATGTCAAAAATCACTTGAGTACCCACTTCAATGCTGATGTTCTCCTCCAAGGATAACAGAAGTTCCTTAAAATGATCTACTAGTCATTAATTTTTTCTGAAACATTGAAAAATATATTTATTTTCATTCGTTTTATTTTTTAACATTCGAAAAAACCGCTGCCAATTCATTGGCACGTAGCTTACTCAAACTTAATTTACTGATTCCTTTAATTAATTTTTAATTCCAATATTTAAAATTTAATATTTCAGAAAGACAGAAATAACAAAACTCCAACATAATTTATTCAAATTTTTATAGATTATACATTTCCACAAAATTTCACATACATAAAATATACATCACAATTACCTATAAATTTACAACTGATATTTAGAGCTCTATGTATTTGAATGTAATTTATAGCATTCGAAACATAATTAAATTACCTATATTTTCTAAAAGAAAGTAATTTTCTAGCTATCACGGTTCTTTTGTCATTAACAGAAATGTAAAAATTTGAAAATAAAAAAAAATCCTCAAGAAATAGATTTTAAAAATGTCTAGAAAAATTTTAACCTCAAATATCTCTGAAATTTATGAACCAATCACTTTGCCAAAAGAACTCATCAGAGAACTATCAATAATATACCTCTACAATGAATTTTGAAGCGAATAAGACAATTTTACTCTTGTAATAGTTGAACATATAAAACTCATTTTTTTTCATTTTTCAATTTTTACATTTTGTTAATAACAAAAGAACCGTGATAGCTAGAGAATTAATTTTTTTTAGAAAATATAGGTAATTTAATTCTCTTTCGAATAACACCCACCCCATTTAGATACATAGAGCCGTTCTCGAGAAATTACGATTAAAACAAAAAAATTGAAAAAAATTTTAACCTCAAATATCTTCGAAATTTATGGATCAATCCTTTTGCCCAAAGAACTCACTCGATTGGTATACAAAATCTATCCCTACAAAGAATTTCAAAGTGATTAAGCCAATTTTACTATAGTTATTGAATGACAAAAAAAATCACTTTTTTTTATAAATTATTTTTTTTCTCAAAAAATAATGAATAAAAAAACCTAAAAATTTTGTAAGTTATAGTACTTAATATCCTTTATAACCAAAAAAAATATGTATGTTAATATCTTTTTTAATCTCGAAATATAACCTATTTACAAAAAATTACGTTTTCATCAATAACTTATGACGAAATATAGCTACCGACTTTTTTTTTTTTTTAAATTGTAGATAATTTTATCCTACATACAGAGAATTCATGATATATAAACAATATTTATTCTAAATATTAAAAAAATCGAAAAAAAAAATTTTGAAAATTAAAAAATGGCTATAAAAAAAAAAATTAAGTTTTACAAAAATAGAATATTGACCCCAATTGTGGAAGCAAAATCTAAAAAAATGATCACTCTCCCGTTAAAATTGGTCGAGCAGATCATGAGATATCAGCGTATACGGACATACACACACACATCCATACGGACATTTTCTAAAAATAGTGTATTTCGATTTCAAATTTGCTAAATAACATTTCTAACACATTATCTCACAAACTTTTTTTTTTACTATCACAAAGCTTCCTCTATGAGGAAGCAAAATTATATATATTAATATCCCGGTCAAAAATATCCAGCTAGGAAATCCAGTTCGATCCATGTCACATAAGAAATCCAGCTGGATCCGGGTGGATTTACATAGATTTCAGTAGATATTTTAGCCAGATTCCTACTTCAATCCATGTCATATGGATTTCCTAGCTGGATTTCCCATGTGACATGGATTAAAGTAGGAATCTAGCTAAAAAATCTACTGAAATCCATATGAATCCACCCGGATCCAGCTGAATCCAGCTAGAAATAAATTGTTATTCATTGTTAAATATTCTTAAACTTATATACAAATTTTATAACCAATACTGAAAAGTGGGAATGGGCTCTGTTGAATATTTCTAGGAATATTGTAGCTGCAGCAACTCTCATAGCTACTACACAAATTGTAATTAATTAACTATAGGCAACTGTAATTATTAACCAAATTAATTCTATGTTAAGTTAGTTTTAGTATGCCGGACCAGCGAACAGGAATTTTTCCTCTGCTGGATTACTATATATTTACTGTGTAATGTAAGCTATGTATAATGGTTACAAACTGTAATTTATTGTACCTTACTCTGGTTTAAAATAAATAAATAAATCCAGCTGGATTTCCTAGCTGGATATTTTTGAGCGGGAAATAGTAATTAACATTTTATTTTTTGTAATAACTTACATATTTTTTCTGGTTGAAGCTTAAATCTTCTTCTTTTTCATAATCTTCAATACTCTCAGATCCACTTATAATATACTTTTTCTGACTGTTTTTGTCTTCAGCCGTTTCATTTCCAGTTAGGTGCTGTTCAGATAAATACTCACAATTATCCTTTTCTAGTATCACAGATAGGAATGAACTGTTTAACAAATTTTCTACTGGAACCTACAAAATATACGTAACAATATTACTATGAAGTACTAAAATTGTACTCGATGTAACACATAAAAGAAAATTTTAAAATATTACTAAACAAGAAGGATTGAAATACTCACATGATTTGTATCACCATCGTTGCTTTGAAAGCAGTTGTGTGTTGCACATCATGACTAGGAACGTCATTTATATCACTATCGTTACTATTCAAAGCAGTTGTGTGTTGCACATCATGACTAGGAACGTCATTGATATCACTATCATTACTATTCAAAATAGTTGTATGTTGTACATCATGACTAGGAACATTATATACTACATTTTCAGATATTACCTACAAAATATATCATATAAATCATTATGATCATGTAGATATTAATTTATATTCTTGTTATTATTATACCTTTTGTGGACCATGATTGTGTTCGTAGATTACTGCAGTAATCTTATATTTATTATTTTTCACACATCCTCTGATAATGGAAAGACATCCACATTTTTTACTTCTGTAAAAAAAATAATTTCAATTATAAGGTACTATAATATACTGCAGTATATTATATTAACACTTATCAAAAAATAAAAAAACCAGTACCTTATAATTGAAATTATTTTTTTTACAGAAGTAAAAAATGTGGATGTCTTTCCATTATCAGAGGATGTGTGAAAAATAATAAATATAAGATTACTGCAGTATATAACATTTTATATTAATATTTATCTTTAAAAAAATATAAAATATTTATTTTATATTAACATTTATCAAAAATAAGTATATATTACTTAGTTTGTCTTTTGCCAGTACCCCTGGGCTTAAAAATACCACCTCTCTCACATTTGAATGAAACACTAGAGCATTTCAGTGACTCCATTTCAACCTCTCCCCATGTCCAGAACTGTTGCTGGTTACGTATCTAACTCGCATACGTGATCCATAATTTTGCACTGCATCGCGAAACTCAGAGAATGATGAGAATTCCTTTCCTTCGTGTATTACTGGGTCCATGTTGCTCAAATAGTTTTGTACAGCCAAACACTTGTATCCACAATGAACGAAGAATTCGTATTGGAAAAGCCAGCCGTTAAGACTATTCACTTTTGACTTACACAGAATCGCACCCTACTAATACCCTAAGTACATTACCGCGTTCGATCATGTTCTTTTTTTTTCTTCCTTATAAAAATATCGACCACGTCCTCTGATTTTCTGAATTCGATCGCGTTCGACTGCGTTCGATCGGAGTTTCGGAGTCGCAGGCGCTCGTGCTCGCTTCTCTCACTGGGGCTTTTTCCGACGCTTGGAGGCGCTAGTAAGACTGTTACGAACTGCGTTAGTTATGTGGCAGGCCCCGGTGGATCACCAAGGAAAGGTAACACACACACAGGTAACAGTCGCCAAAGTAAGTAATCGAACAAAGAGTGTTGATTATAATAATGATTTATTAAAACGTCGTTACAGGTTGGATGCCCAACAGAGATTGGCGATCGTCGATGCGAAGTGCAGTAAGAGAGTATAAAGAGAGTATATGTATAAAGTATATATGAAAAGTATATATTGCATCTTCATTGTCTTCTGGCTTCTCTTTGTCCATGCAGATTCCATTCGGAGCGATAAGGAGGCTGGCTGGCCGATGCGTCTAAGTACCTATGTGGTGACTCATATAACTCCTCCATGGCCAAGTTCAATGACGTCCTCGTCTTTGATGTCCTTATCTTTGGACTTTTTGGTAAGTTGCGGCCGTTGTTTCTTGACTTTTATTTTGTATATTAAGTAAACCGATGTAATCGTTATGAACAGCAATACTAATATAATTGAACTTGTAGACATGACGAATTCGGTTCTAATTTGATTAGAAACTGGCATATTTAGTGTAGGTGATGTCAAAGGTTTTAGAGGTTCGAAATTCAACTGGTGGTCTTTGATAACTAAAGGTGAAATTAGGCTGGATTGTTCCATTTCACCAAGATTTTCGTCAAGTCGGTATCCCTGTATTTGTACATCATTTCCTTGTATTTCATATGTTCCTCGGATCATCATTTGATCATTATCATGTGTAATCTTGATAGCATAATTACTTGATATTAACGTTAAATTTTCAGATAATCTGTATGTCAGTATTAAAGATGGACTAATTGAAATGATAATCGGTTTGACGTTTTCCGTTATAATTTGTTGACATAAAAAATTCTTTTCATACATCTGTCGGCACTTATTAGCAAATAGTTTTATAGATGACCTGGTCAAACTCCATGGCGTGGTGATAACTTCCGTCTGATTGTTGTAATTGATTATAGCAAGTCTTTGATGGAGTGAAAATTCGATAGGATTAAGGATAGGGATTTTGATGGTGTATACAATAAAATTTTGTGTGAATGCAATTGATCCCTGAGCAAAGCGAAAATCTAGCAAATTATGGTAGTGTAATATTAACTCTTTCTGAGAGTAGATTGCCAATAAATGTACACGTATATCCGATATTTGGTCATATGTTAACAATTCCAAGTCGAATATTTGTTCATTGAAAATAAATGATCTTTTAATTTTATTAAGTAATCCGAGAAAATGTTGCTCCTGGGTTATGAGGGTCATGATCGCTTCAAATAGATTTGATTGCAAAGTTTGGTCATTTACAGTTTTCCACATGTCTTTTAAATTTTTATTAATTATATTATCGTATTTATTATGCTTATTGACTTATTTAAAGTAAATATATTTTCCTGTTGTTGATTTTGTAGAGAATTTAAGTAGTTGTTTATCTTTTCTAAATCGTTTGCATCTGGGTTCCCAAATAGTTATTTTCGATACAAGTGTGCGAAGTGGGTCATTCTCGCACGGGTGTAGTTTGTCGCCCGAGCGAAGCTAGGGTGACAAAAACACCCGTGCAATGATGACCCTTTTCGGTCACGTGTATCGAACTCTATTTTTTTTAACGGAGTGTGTGAAACTAGCCTTGTTGTTTGTTTTGCGTGCGCGAAGTAGCTGTTTCTCGCACGGCGTGTGCGAAAGTAAACTGATCTGCGCATGCGCGACTTTCGCGCACGCCGTGTGTAAAACAGCTACTTCGCGCACGCAAAACAAGCACGAGAAGGCAAGTTTCGCACACACCGTTAAAAAAAATGTATTTTATAGCTGTGCCTAATCCGTTTATTAACCCTCTCTTCGTTCTCATGTTTGATGGCATTATTATCTGTAGATTCTGGTGTATTTCATTACATAGAATTTCGGCTTGCTTTAATAAACTTGATTCTCTTAATTCACCATGGTTAGATAATATTGTATAGCTAGCTGTTATATGTTTAAAAATTTTCAAAAGCGTAGTAACATCGATGTTGAAATGTAGGTAATGATAATTTCCAACTATTCTCCCAGTTCCTTGTTGGTAATCGTAATGCGTCTTATTTTGGTTGATTTCGCTACTCTCCGCGAGCAGAGCTATTAGCATCAAGATTAGTGCCGTCTTCATTGTCCTGTAAAGAAGAAGTTTTTCTTATTCTTTTGGCACTTCTTAAATTGTATCGGCGTTCTTGACCATGAATATAGCAACCTAACGAGGGGCCTTGTTGTGTCTCTACAAGTAATTTTTGATATCGTGGTGCGGTTTTGTCGCGTTGTTGTTGATGGGTTTTCATGTAAATTTCTTTATTTTCTAACGATTTGTCAGGTCTATTAGGTAACTTTTGTTGCTCTTTTTGGATTCTATATAGCGTGTCATAAAAAGATAAAATTTCATTTTTTCTAATTTCATTATATCTTTCTATGGTATCGGCATCGGGCTCGATAATGTCTTTCTGTAGTTCGTCATAAGGTCCATATAACAGTGTAAAAGGCGTATAGTTAGTTGTAGAGTGTATATTTTGATTGTATATTAAGAGAGCGGTGATCATAAGATTTTTCACTGTTCCTTTTGGATTTTGATTGGATAAAATACTTAATTTTTCCTTTAGGGTTGAATGCAGTCTTTCTATGGGTCCATTCGATGTATGTCTGTTTATCGTTGTCTGATGATATTGAATTTTATGTACGCGGCAAAACTCCTTAAATACTGTTGAGTTGAATTCACTTCCGTTGTCTGTTGTAATTTTATCCGGAAAGTTATGGTGTGAGGCAAAGTGTCTCAATTTGTTTATCATGGTCGTGGCATTTCCATCTGGTAGATAATAGGCTTGAGCATATTTGGAAAAAATATCTATAATTGTGAAAAATTTATCCTTGTTGAAATGAAATACGTCAATGTATATATGTTCGAGCGGTCCTCTAGCTATAATAGGGCCGTATGTTTCTGTTTCATATGGGTTTCTCTCATACTTATGCTCTAGGCATATCTCACATTGATTTATAAAATTTTGAATAAGTCGATCCATATTAAGTGTATAGAGTTTTCTCTTAAAGTGTAATAAGGTCTCTCGAATACCGTTATGATTTTGATTATTATATGTCTCGAGTTCTTTTATGAAATTATTTTTATCAATCGTAGGCGTATACGTGGTTGTTTTGATTAGTTTTAATTTTTCATTGAAATGATCCTTCAATATTCTATACGTAATTCTTTCCAATTCTTCGGTCGTAAAGTAGAAACCATATTGCTTATCGGGTTTAATATTTTCCTTGAAAAACTAAAGTAAATGTGTTTCTGCGTTTGATTTATTAATTTTCACCGTGTATTGTACTTTAAGTTTATCTTTGTTTACTTTTAAGTTGTAATAATTTCCTCCTTTTATGATAATACTGTAATTAAAAGCGTGAACATTTTTGTCTGTTATAGGTAGTGAAAAGGTCGGATTTTCTTCAGCTGTGTGGACTGTTGCCATGTCTTCGTCAAATATTTCTTCTATTTCTTCTGGTGTGACAGGTGCATCGTCAGGAGTTGAGGCACCATTGAGAGTGAGTCTTCTTCTATTATTTTATTAGCATTAATTTCAATTCGACTCAGTGCGTCGGCGACATATTTTTCAGAGCCCTTTTTGTATTTTATTATGTAATCATATTCTTCTAATCTTAGTCTCCATCTAATCAGTCTAGCGTTAGGCGTTTTTAAAGAATAGAGCCAGGTTAATGGCTTATGATCTGTTTCAATCGTAAATTTCTTACCATAGATATATGGTCTAAATTGTCTGCATGCTTCCACTATTGCCAGTAATTCTTTCTCTGTCGCCGGATAGCTTTGTTCTGCTGAGTTTAATGTTCGTGAATAACACGAGATAAGATGTTGTTCTTGAGATAAAACTGCACCTATTGCTAAGTTTGAGGCGTCGGTTGTGATAGTAAATGGTTTGGTGAATTCTGGGTAAATGAGCACTGGTGCGTTAGTGATCAATTCTTTGAGTTTCTCGAACGCTTCTTTATAGTCTTTATCTTCTGGATCTATTTTTTCTTTTTTCTTGAGTGCTTTTGTCATTGGTTTCGCTATTTTTGCGTAGTTTTGTATGAACTTTCTGTAAAAGCCGGTTAGTCCTAAAAATATTCTAACTTCTTTTTGGGTTTTAGGTATCGGATATTTTAGAATTGCTTTGATTTTATCGGGATTTGGTTTGATTCCGTCTGCTGTTATTATATGGCCTAAAAATGGAACTTCTTTCCTTAGAAATTCACTCTTATCTAATTGAATTTTTAAACCATATTGCTCTAGTTCTTCAAATATTAGCTTCAGATGTTGTAAATTTTCTTGGAGTGATTTCGAAAATATTACTATATCATTCATGTAAACGAAGCAGAATTTATGTAGATATTTCATTAAAATTCTATCCATCAGACGTTGAAAAGTAGCCGGAGCGTTTTTTAAACCAAAAGGCATTCTGACATATTCATAGTGTCCGTTTTCTACGGTAAACTCTGTCTTTTCAATTGAATCTTTTTTGACGGGTATTTGGTGGAAACCTTGTGCCAAATCTAATGTACTAAAGTAAGAACATTTTCCCAGATTTTCTAGAATGTCGTCCATTCTAGGTAATGGATATTTGTCTTCGATGGTGTTGTCGTTTAATTTACGATAATCTATTACCATTCTCCATTTTTTTCTTCCACTTGCATCTTCTTTCTTCAGAACTATCCATACGGGGGATGAGTAGGGCGAGTTGCTTGGTTGAATAATTTCTTCGTCTAACAGTTTTCTGATTTGAGTTTGAATTTCTTCTTTTTAGATGGTATGGGTATCTAAAACTCTTTACATAGATAGGGTTATCGTCCTTTGTTCTTATATTGTGTGAAACCGCAGAAGTCGCTGATAACTGCTTCCTCATAGAGGAAGCTTTGTGATAGTAAAAAAAAAAGTTTAGGGTAGATGTCCGTATTAGTGTGGGTTTAAGAAACTCTTCAGTTTTGTCGCATAATAATAGACTATTTAAGCTGTATCAGAGATTCCGGGTGGTTTATATAGATAATAAAAGTAATAATCTAGACGAAATAATTTTTTTTATAGAAAAATATTTATATTTACGAAAGTTACAAGCAATATAAAAAAAAAAATTTTGTACGCATTTGTGTGCCCTAGCAGACATCAAAGTACATTTTTGTGTGCCCCGTATTAATGTGGATGTACACGTTTGGGTGCCCCACATTAGTGTGTCTTGATAATATTATCATTGCCAACAACATTATTTTGTTAACTGTAGTGCATTTATAATCAATTTCTAACCCTTGTTTACATTGAATGTTAATTAATTCCAATACGGTAAAAACTGCTGAAGGTCGTCAATGCGATATGAAACAACGTTTGTGCGCAGACAACCTAACCTAACTTTTCTGTTCAAGCACCGATACGAGCATGCTCGTATTGTATTTGTGCACACACAAATCTGGACAAGTCGTTTTTCACTGACCCTATTAGTAGACACCATTAATTTAATATTAAAATCAATTGAAAACCTTTATATTAAGGTTTATTATATAACATAATATTATTTTATGATATAATCAATTGTATCCCACATTAAAATCCTTCCGAAACATTATTTAATGTTACTTTTAAAAATGTCATTTCTTAGCAAGTTTGGACAAGGAAACACCGTGACACACCGCAAACCGTGAAACATATTTTTGAAAGTTCTTTTTTAATGTTATAGTAAATGAAAACAAATTAAGTAATTAATTCTATTTAAACTTAATTAACTATACTTTATGAAAAAAAATATTTTAGTGTTACGTTTTTACTCGTTCACTTCTAGGATATGTTTTAATAATAGGGCACACAAATATGGACAGGCACACTAATATGGACCACTACCCTATGAGATAATGTGTTAGAAATGTTATTTAGCAAATTTGGAATCGAAATACACTATTTTTAGAAAATGTCCGTATGGATGTGTGTGTGTGTGTGTGTGTGTATGTATGTGTGTGTGTGTGTGTGTGTGTGTGTGTGTGTGTGTATGTGTGTGTGTGTGTGTGTATGTATGTCCGTATACGCTGATATCTCATGATCTACTCGACCGATTTTAACGGGAGAGTGATCATTTTTTTAGATTTTGCTTCCACAATTGGGGTCAATATTCTATTTTTGTAAAATTTAATTTTTTTCTTTTTTATAGCCATTTTTTAATTTTCAAAATTTTTTTTTCGTTTTTTTTTAATATTTAGAACAAATATCGTTTATATATCATGAATTCTCTGTATGTAGAATAAAATTATTTACAATTTAAAAAAAAAAAAAGTCGGTAGCTATATTTCGTCATAAGTTACTGATGAAAACGTAATTTTTTGTAAATAGGTTATATTTCAAAATTAAAAAAAGATATTAACATGAATATTTTTTTGGTTATAAAGGATATTAAGTACTATAACTTACTAAATTTTTAGGTTTTTTTATTCATTATTTTTTGAGAAAAAAAATAATTTATAAAAAAAAGTGATTTTTTTGTCGTTCAATAACTATAGTAAAATTGGCTTAATCACTTTGAAATTCTTTGTAGGGATAGATTTTGTATACCAATCGAGTGAGTTCTTTGGGCAAAAGGATTGATCCATAAATTTCGAAGATATTTGAGGTTAAAATTTTTTTTATTTTTTTTTTAAATCGTAATTTCTCGAGAACGGCTCTATGTATCTAAATGGGGTGGGTGGTATTCGAAAGAGAATTAAATTACCTATATTTTCTAAAAAAAATTAATTCTCTAGCTATCACGGTTCTTATGTTATTAACAAAAACGTCAAAATTGAAAAATGAAAAAAAATGAGTTTTATATGTTCAACTATTACAAGAGTAAAATTGTCTTATTCGCTTCAAAATTCATTGTAGAGGTATATTATTGATAGTTCTCGGATGAGTTCTTTTGGCAAAGCGATTGGTTCATAAATTTCAGAGATATTTGAGGTTAAAATTTTTCTAGACATTTTTAAAATCTATTTCTTGAGGATGGCTTTGTGTATCTGAATGGGATGGGTAGCATTTGAAAGAGAATTAAAATATTTATATTTTCTAAAAAGAAAAATTTTTTAGTTATCGCGGTTTTTTATTATTAACAAAAATGTAAAACTTGAAAAATTGAAAAATGAAAACAAAAATCTGTCTTTATCAAATTTTTTAAAATACTTCCCCTCACATTATAACAGCCTTTCCATATAACGCATTCAATATAACACGTTCAATGTTCAACGTAACACGAAAATAAATTTGTTGTCCGACATCTACCAATTTCATACTCAGTGGTAGTGGTGCAGAATGGGTACATTTCTACGACTGAATATGAATTAGCCATGAAAAAATTACAAGTTAATATTTTCCATAAAATTTTTCCAATTTTTATCATGAAAAATTTATTTTTCGAATTTTAATTTTATATGAAAATGTATAATTTCATCTATCTCTTACGAGATGAAAATTACGTAAAAAGTTGTGCATTAATGTGGAATGATCGTTTGACAAAATTTTCTAACTTTAAAGTAATTTTGACAATAACTTTATCGTCATTGATAGTCATAATTTACAATACATAAATATAAAAATTACCGACATTGCTTACATGACGGTCATTTTTACAACAATTTGACAATAACTAAGAGATATAATTTACAATCCATGAATACAAAAATGACAGTCATTGAGCTTTGGTGATTGGTCAGAAATGATCATGGTGATTGGTCAGAATCTATATAATCTATAAAAATTTGAATAAATTATGTTAGAGTTTTGTTATTTCTGTCTTTCTGAAGTATTAAATTTTAAATATTGGAATTAAAAATTAATTAAAGGAATCAGTAAATTAAGTTTGAGGAAGCTACGTGCCAATGAATTGGCAGCGGTTTTTTTTATTTTCATTGTAGAAACAGTCTTTGTACTTCTGGCATAGTGATGTAATTTTATATCTTTCTTCTTCGTTCATGTGATCAGTTCTTATCGGTAATTCTACTCCTTGATGATGATTCACTTTAATATTTTTATGATCGTCCGGTATATTTTTAAAGTAATTTATTTCAAATTTAGATGTGCTAAAAATTTGAGTTTTGTAATTAATATTCGCTTCCAAATTCTGCAAATCCTTATGTCCGATTAAACAATCGTACATACAGTGCCATGTTGCTATTGAGAAAGTTATAGGCGTGTCGTCACCGTATTCACATAATATAGGAAAGGTAAGCGCATGTGTACCTTTCGTCGTTTTGTGCACCGATTTAATTTCGAATTCGAAATATGAATTTTGAAAATAGTTTATATGCAATTTCTGGATTGATAATGGATGATGAGGCTCCAGAATCGATGAGAATTTTAAGAGGTGGATTTGTCGTTATTATGTGTGGTAATTCGGGTGAATTGCTAATCGAATTTAAATTTACCACGTCGGTTCTGTCGTATCGGGAGCTTGTTGAAAATTTTGGCAGTTATCGCTCTCGTCGTTTTCTTGATTAAATTCTTCATGGTCTGGTACAGGTGAGTCATTTTGATAATTGATTGCTTCCTCTTCTCCTTGTTCTTGTTGATGATGCAACTCTTCAGCGATAAAGTTTGCTGATCCTGTGCTCTTAAAGAAGTTCGTTCTTGGTTTAAAGTTATTTTGTGCTGGTAAATTATTTGATCTATTTGTTGGATTAACGCCTTGTTTGTTAGTATTTCTTGTACTGACTGACATTGGTGTTGATTGGTAATTTTGTTGTCTTGGCAGATTATTATTATTTTGACCAAAATTGTTATTACGATAATTTGTGGGGATAAATCCAGGTTGTGTTTGTGCAAATGCGGGTGTCGGTTGCAAATAAAATGGATAAATATAAAAATATATACTTACTTTTAAATATATACGTTTGTACTTTTAGCGTTGATTGTACCGAATACGTTGGGCTTAGGTTTGTTATCACGTTGTCGTGCGAAATTGAGGAAAGCACTTTGTTGTTCATGGTTGTCGTATTTACGGCATTTTATTATACATGCCTCAACGTCGTCTAAATCAAAATGTAGCAATTAAGAATGGTAAGGCTCTTTAATACCATTTATAAAAGTACTTTTGGCTACGTTTTCATAAAATGTATTTTTAATACTTATAACATTAGCGTCTCGATTATTTAACTGTATGTGTTCCTTCAATTTATTTAGCCTGCTTTTGATTTCGTCCGCGTATTTTTCGTAAGACTGATTTGTCAATTGATAACATATACTTAGTCTGTTAAATAATAACTCCTCCGAACTTGGGTCACTGAATCTATTAACTAAGAGCGTTTTACATGCGGCATATGTGGCCGGGTTATTTGCCACTATTAGGTCTAGTGCTTCACCGCGAATCTTTGATTTGATTAATGCGAATAATAATGCCTCGTTTATTGCATTATCTGCAGTCGCCACATTTTCGACGAATTTGTCGCACGTTTGTATAAAGTGCGAAAGGAGTCTTGTACCTCCTTCATATATGGGGATCGCGTCGCGCCATATCGTAAGTCGCAATTTAAATTGTTCTAACGTAAGATTTTGCTGATTATCTCCGATATTTGCCATTTTGCTTTATCTTTGATTACGCTTCACGTAAAATCAATTGCACTTAAAAGGATAGGGTTGGGTAGGATATAGGAAATTTCAAAGACTTACTAGTTTGTCTTTAATAATTTCGGGTGAATCTCTGCTTGCAGGTGGACTCCAATCTTGACGTAGTAGGTTCCGTGATGATGGACGTTGAAACATCAACTGCTTCCTCGCTGAAGATTTCCGTCACCAGATTGAGGGAGAATCTGAGTTTTGCAGCTTCACGGTCCTGTCTCCGCAGCGCCAGTTATGTGGCAGGTCCCGGTGGATCACCAAGGAAAGGTAACACACACACAGGTAACACTTGCCAAAGTAATAATCGATCAAAGGGTGTTGATTAGAATAATGATTTATTAAAACGTCGTTACAGGTTGGATGCCCGACAGAGACTGGCGATCGTCGATGCGAAGTGCAGTAAGAGAGTATAAAGAGAGTATATGTATAAAGTATATACAACTTGTTCGGAAAATGTATGTGTCTGTAAACATAATCCTGTAGAGCGCAAAATTCTAAGAAAAAAGTTCCTTTACTATTTTTTAATATGACTAGTATTTTTTTAGTAACTGATGTGTTTAAATTCTTTGTTTTTAATAGAAAATGTATACCTATGTTTATAAGATGATATCTATAGATATACAATTCCTATTAAAAACAAACAATTTAAACACATCAGTTACTAGAAAAGTACTAGTCATATGAAAAAATGGTAAAGGAACTTTTTTCTTAGAATTTTGCGCTCTACAGGATTATGTTTACAGACGCATACATTTTCCGAACAAGTTGTATGAAAAGTATAATTAAAAAATATAAAGTATACATAAAAAGTATAAAGTATAATATATTGCATCTTCATTGTCTTCTGGCTTCTCTTTGTCCATGCAGATTCCATTCGGAGCGATAAGGAGGCTGGCTGGCCGATGCGTCTAAGTACCTATGTGGTGACTCATATAACTCGTTCGCGTGAACGAGCAGCGCAATATTTGGGCTCATTAAGTCTAGAAAAGTAATTGCGAATTAAAAACAACCAACTGAGTAATAAACGTACTTGAGCGTATTATCGTAAATCAATAAATTCGATATTTATGATCAATTAACTTCGACCGATTCATAAAACCAATAAATAAATAACTAATTAAACATTTTAACTATAACCCAATAAACGCGTAATAAATAATTTGATCATCCTAATAGTAAAATAAAATTTTGCGATCCGAACAAAAGAATAACAATTGATCTAGGCATTAATGATAATAAAGAATATAATAACATAAATATTAGATGAAACTCGCTCGGGGAAATGCTCTGGTATTCTAGGAAGTATTTACTACTTTGGACTCCGAGAAGTATTTATAACTCTGGGTTCCAGGGATTATTTTGCCATCATGGGTTTCAGGAAGAATTCGCGCACCGAGGAGTAAACAATTCGGAGAAAATTCTATTTTTAGAACTCAAGGACGAAGCTAAGGGAGAGCGAGGCCTCTTCCCCTCTTGGGAAAAAACCAGATTTTTCCAGCGAGGCTACTCCCACTCTCAAAGAGGAAATCAAACTAAGCCAAGAACCTAGACTTTTTTTAGCGAGGCCACTCCCACTCAGAAGAGGGAAACAGCCCTGATTGGCTTTTCCTCCCACTATTAAAATATCCTAAATACTATGCGATGGTGTAATTAGGCGATAGAACGCCGAGCCCGAACACTCGCAAATAAATATAGTTATATATTTCCTCCTTTTCTCTCTCTCTCTCTCGCTTTCGCCTCACTTACCGTCCAAAAGGAGATTCCGCTGTGACGTCGTATCTGGGCAGGCTACGAAGCTGAAAAAGGTTGGGAAGGGTACTATCGTCAAATAAATAATCAAACCACTAACGCCAGATAAACTCTCAATTTATTTAAATCAACAAAAGAAATCCCTATTACAAGTATCTAAATCCACTCACGCCTACACGCTCACACTCACTCCTCTCACTCCCGCGGGCCCCCCCGTCACCCCGAGAGTAAACTCGCAGGCAACCAAAAATCCGCCGCAGCGCGATTCCGAGAAGCACCGCGCACGCGAGTCCCTCTTTTTCTCTCACACTCGCAAACTCCCACTCTACCCGGAGAAAATTCCCCGCGGCGCGATTCCGAGAATCGCTGCGCACGCGAATCTCTCTCTCACTCTGCTCTCCACAACAAAATCCTTCAAGCGGGCGCGATTCCGAGAATCGCTGCCCCCACGGATCTCTCTCTCTCTCCACTGCTCTATCTCTCCCCGTACCAAAGACTCCCCGCAACGCGATTCCGCGAATCGCCACACGCGCGAATCACTCTCTCACTCACTCTCACTCTACGCGGACGAAATCCTCCCCGCGGCACGACTCCAAGAATCACCGCGCACGCGAATCTCTCTCTCTCTCCACGTACTCCCGCTCTCCACCGACCGAACACTCCTCCGCGGCGCGTTCCGAGAATCGCGGCGCTCGCGAATCTCTCTCTCTCTCTCTCTCCACTCTCACCACGCTCTACTATCCGCTCTCGGGCCCGCGGCCCACGTACCTTCCGTCGCAGCGAAGCCTTGACCTTCTGGTGGGGCTGGACCTCCGATTTCCCGGCTGCTCAATCTCGTGCTGCTACGATGCCCTCTCTCCCTCCAGTCGCCGCGGCTCCCTCGTCCTCTCGTACCAACTCTCTTCTCTCTCTCTCTCTCTCTCCCTCGATCCCGCTGTTCGTCGTCGCCGTCCCCCACGCTCACTCTCTCGAACTCTCCACTCGATAAAAACCGCCGAACTTCTCTCTTACACGCGCTCGTGGTCACCGCTCTCTTGGTACTGCCGATCTCTCCCGCGCGCGCCTTCTCGATGCCCCCGCACATGCGCCGGCGTCCCACGGGTTGCATCAGTAGATCGGCTCTACTACCGCTTCGCACGTGGCTCCTCTCTCGCTTCTCTCGGCCGTGCCCGTCAGCGGAGCGCCTCCCCGCTGTAGCAGCGCACGGCCGCGCATCCTCGCCCGCGAGGTGCTGCCATCGAGCTTCATGAAGTTAGCCCCCATACATAAAATATCCAAAAACAAAAAATATAAATCGATTGCGCATTAAAAAATATAAAAAAATGTTACTTAAAACTTTTTTGCGCGAGCTGTCGTTTTTGAGATAAAAAATAAAATTGTTTTGGGGGCTAGTGGTTTAGCCCCCAAAATAAAATTTTGTATTACTCATAATACAAAATTTTTGCAATTATTTACTACCGCATTCGATTGCGCGACGCGTGCGCGTATCACCCCCAAATTCCAAATTCGGAAAAACCTATTAATAATAATATAAAATTATAAAAAAAGAACAGTCTGTCTAGAGACCCCAAACGCGAAACGCGAAAAACTGTGTGTGTGCATAACGCAATATCCTGGGATTTCTTAGGGTTCGTCTGCAATAGAAGTTGTGCCGCAGTATAAGGAGGTAAGGGCGGCGCTACGCGCCGCCATTGTCTACAATACAAACATCCCTCAGGGTATTGACTAACACCACGACGCCTGCGGCGCCCGCTTTTAGTACCGAAATTGCGGAATAGACATTTAAATGCCATCTGCGCATGCGCGCCCTGCTCCAGAAACGTTTAATTTGATGTGATTTTTTTTTTATAATTTTATATTATTATTAATACGTTTTTCCGAATTTTGAATTTGGGGGCGATACGCGCACACGTCGCGCAATCGAATGCCATTGTAAATAATTGCAACAATTATTTTGTATTATGTGTAATACAAAATTTAATTTTGGGGGCTAAACCACTAGCCCCTAAACAATTTTATTTTTTATTTCAAAAACGACAGCTCGCGCAAAAAAGTTTTAATTAACGTTTTTTTATATTTTTTAATGCGCAATCGATTTATATTTTTTGTTTTTGGATATTCTATGTATGGGGGCTAACTTCATGAAGCACTGCCATCGCGCTCTCCAGCTCCGCGGCGCACGGAGGCGCGCGAAATTCGAACGCGCCCCGCGCGACTACCACTCCACTTGATCTACTTACATACCTGGGCAGGGGGGGGGGGAGCACAGGGATCTTGCCTCTCCTAATCCTTCTCGGCTTCACTCTCCTCCACTCGATACCCACCGGGATCAAGCACCGAAACAGAAAGAAACATCCCGACAAATAAATAAGGGAGTTTAGGACAACAGTGCCCCGGCCACGCAGCTCGAGAGAGAGAAAAAGAAAATGGTGACGACTTACCACGTCACAACTATAAAAGAAGGAATAATTAAACTCGAACTCTCAGTTGCACTAGTGCAAGAGCCTTGACCTCACCTTAGAGTCAATCGCCATTTTCTTAAAATTAAAGTCATTTTGAATTGTGCAGAGTTATGGTTGAAAAGTTATTTTATTTGTCAAAGTTTTAAAGTATTTATTTAACTGAATAAACTCCAAAGTTAAAGTTTAATTCTCTCATGTTCGTGTACTTATTTAAAAGTTCCCGCAATTCCTTGCGCTTTAGCGCTTAATCGAACAACGAATCCACAATCTAAATGGTCAACCCGGCGACAATTGCAGAAACGCCTTTCTGCTAACCAACCCCAACTTGGGTTGTAACAAGACATAGGAGTAAATACATTACTTTTGTATATCTATATTTATGCATGCGCGCGCAACTCCAATATTTAGATATACTGTTATGAACTGCGTTCGCATGGACGAGTAGCAGAATATTTAGGATCGTTCTACAATGATAATTTATTATTTAAATGATTAATTACAAAATTAATATTAAAAAAAATAACCGATTAAATAATAAACGTATTGGAACGTGTTCCTGTATCAAATTAAAGCCGATCAAGATTTTAGCAATAAAATAATTAATTTGTTTAATTAATCAGACATATAATTTTAATTTGTTCCTTAAATAAGTAGTAAATTAACAATTAACGATTTGAGGATAACACGAATAGAAATAAATGATTTATACGATAAATAATAATTATTTACATAATTAATAAATAATAATCCGATGATCGACAATTGATAATTAATAACGGAATGAACATAATAACGATAATTTATAATTAAATAAAGGGAGCTCGCTCAGGGTGAAAAGCTTTTCTGGGAACTATTTATTATTCAAGGATTCTAGGAAATCACGAGGTTACGGTTGGCTGCAACGGTCAAAGCATTCAAGAACGAAGAGAGCGAGGTATCCAGAGTCAACAATTCCGAGAAGCCAAATTCCAACGGTGAAAAGCACTTAAGAAAGGAAAACAATCCAAGGTCAAAACAGAGAGTACACAAACAAGCTTAGCCTGCCCTTGAAGGTCGAAAGGGTCGATGCGTAAATGTCTCGAGAACTCAACATCAAAACATTTCCAAAAATGCATTAGCGAGCGCGACCCACAGGAGTAAACACCTCCGAGAATCAATTAGCGAAGGAATGCATTAACGGTCGAGCTCGGTGCGCCAACACTGTTTACCCGAAGGTCGCCTCAAGGGCAAGTCAACGGACAACCAAAGAGAAACAATTCCCAGAACTATTGCGCAACAACCTAACGGCTGAGCCATCGTCAACAACCAATCACGGACCAGCGGCGCCCGACGCCGCTGGAGGGAGCAGTCCGTCACTCGCCGCTCAGCGCTCCCGACCCTATTTTCAGGTCTGAGGCCCCTCCACCGCTACTCTCCCTAGTTCGGAGTGAGGAAGGCCTCCGAGGAAACTAGGCGTCCTACAGCCTCTACATAGTACTGACTCCCACCATCGACCCAAGACCTCGGAGGGAAACCAATCAAGAGACAGGCGCACCCACTGCAAGCCAAGAGGGGACCCACAGAGTTGAGGAGTTGAGAGAATACTATACGCGAGCGCGCACGCATGCCAAAGACGGTAGTTACGCGCAGTTGTGTCACAATAAGTAAAACGATAATTTGCCAAAAAAAATAGGTGAGAAACGAAGTTATGCAGAAGTGCAAACGCAAGCGGGTTAACTACTCACAAAACGTCTTACACGCGTGTAGGAAAACAATGTGGGTCGCGCAGATAAGTTCGACAGTAAGCTAGATGATTATAATTAAAAGTCTTAAATCTATAAAGACGAGCGATGAGATGTCCATGAGCAGACGTGAAATGACGCAGACGTACGAATGCAACCGAGTACATTACTCAAAAAACGTTTTACCCTAAGCCATATTGCGTTTATGTCGAGGTCGCCGCGAAGTAAGCAATAGTCCTAAAATTGATTAGTCTGGGAACACGAGAACCACGTACATGAAGCAGAAACGCAGAGGTACGATAGTGAAACAAGACGTTAAATTAAAGATGTTCTAACTCCCTTTTTCGAGTGGACCTTGATTCACCTGACAATGTTGGTGTAAGACTTTTTTAAAGAAATCACTCTCTTACTTTCGCACGTTCGCATGACTCTTTTTTATTGTGTCAAGCCTGTGTCCCCCGGTTATTCGTAAATAAACACATAATTCGGCTTATTTTCAATTGTATCATGTCACCTTGACTCCCTGTTTGCCTACTATACCTTACCAGCTACTCACATGCAATATAATCTTTTTGATGCAGTGGGCGTGAAACTGTCAAAAAATGTTTGCAATTCGAACATAGGATTTGCGCTCTCGTTGCCAAAAGTACTATTTTGATGCAGTAGGCGTTAAATATCAGTTTTACGCCTCAATTTGCGGGCGTAAAATGCCAGCTTCACAACTTGGAGGCGTAATATTACGCAATTAGAGAAGTAAAGGGTTTTTGCGTATCTCCGTGTGGCGGTATACTATTTTTCACCACACCTGGTCCAAAAATACCACATTCGCGTTTCGGAGCCTGTATCGAAAGTGGTAATTTCGCTTCCTGCTCCGAAACGCGAATGTGGTGTTTTCGTCCCGGGTATAATGAAAAATCGTATACGCAACATGGAGATAAATAGGGCCACCCCAGAGCACATGTTTACCAGCCTCGCCTTTGGCTCGGGTATCAATTTATACGTGCTCTGGATTGGCCAACTCTTTACCTTCCTTTTTGTGTAATATACTATTACGTCTGAAGGTACGTGAAGCTGGTTGTACACCTGCAAATCGATCCGTAAAACTGGCATTTTACACCTACTGCATGAAAAAATATTGTTTTTTGTAACAAATGCACGATTTTCCTCATTTTTCGACCTAAAAAGAGGTCCTAAAGTGACTTTTTTTTGAGCGATTGGATCACAAAAATACCTACTATATTTACGCTCGCTACTCTAAAATTCCGTAAAATAGCAAAAATTCAACTTAATCCACTCCAAATTTGTGAGTGCATTTTTTTTATGACTTTTTTAATTCAGAGATAAATCCAGAATACTATTTTTAATGGAAAATGAACATCTTCACATTCGCAAAAATTTGTGGCGGATTTTTGATTATTGTTAACAAGTTTTTTTATTATTTATTACTTCAAGTATATCGTTGTCGTATAAAGCAAAAATCAATTTAGCCGTGCTTTTTAGGCACAAAAACCCCGAAAATCAATACATCCCGCGCAAAAAAAAAATTTGTGGGCCATATATTGCCCACAGTGTTGGACAAGTATGGGCAATATATGGGCAATTGCAAGCCACATTAGAGCAATATATGGGAGATACTCGGCCCCGGCGCCTGAGCCGAATTCGGGCTGGAATCGGGCCATAGTATTCCCACCAGTATCCCATATAGTTCCCATATTAGTCCCATATTTTTAATTGCATGAGAACCATTAACAAAAAACAAGGACAAAAAATAAATAAATAAGCGTAAAAAACAATCCTATTGTGCATGTACTGTGACTGTAAAATTATTATAAAAAAAAAAAAAAAAAAAAAAAATCTTTGAGTGGATTCGAACCTTGAACCTTTGAATTACTAGACTTGCTCGCTACCGACTGAGCTATTTAGTTATGTTTATATCAAAGGATCAAATGGAGGTCAATACTTGAACGACATCATCATTCGTTTCAGATTACAGGCTAAATAATCTCCATTTGATCCTGTGATATAAACATAACTAAATAGCTCAGTCGGTAGCGAGCAAGTCTAGTAATTCAAAGGTTCGAGGTTCGAATCCACTCAAAGAATTTTTTTTATATATTTTACAGTCCCACTACATGCACAATAGGATTGTTTTTTACGCTTATTTATTTATTTATGTTGTTTTTTTTGTTAATGGTTCTCATGAAAATAAATATGGGACTAATATTGCAACTATATGGGAACTATATGGGATACTGGTAGGAATACTATGGCACGATTCCAGCCCGAATTCGGCTAAGGCGCCGGGGCCGAGTATCTTCCATATATTGCTCTAATGTGGCTTGCAATGGCCCATATGTTGCCCATACTGTGTAAAATATGGTGTGCACCTAGGACTTAGTGGACCTTTTGACCTCGTGTGTTTGCAGTACTCGTCTTCGGTTCGCAAAACGCACTTGCCTTCGACTCGTGCTAGCTCACCTACGACTCGTACTGCAAACTCCGCACTCGGTCTAAAAAGGCCCACTTTGCACCCTAGGTACACAATATACTATTTGTAACACAGGCACGATTTTCGCGTTTTTCAAACGTAAAAATAAAGCCTAAAGTGATCGATTTTAGACCAGCGGGCACAAAGAAATCGGAGTAGGCGCAAAAGTAGCTGCAGCGGCCGCAAAAGCAGCTGGAGCTAGAACATGAAAATCCAAACCTGTGTCACAAAAAATATCGTGTGCACCAAGGGCTAAGTAGGCTTTTTGACCTCGTGTGATTACACAGAAAAGAACCACTTGACGCCCTTGGTACACAATATACTATTGTATCTCGACCGTAAGTTTTACGCCTTGAGTGATGATAGCGTGACACTCGGGCCGGCGGAGTCATTTCGCAAAATTCAATTTACGCTCTTGATACAAAACTACAATTTACTATGTGACGTTGTAACCCGACGGCTTACGAGAATTACTGAAGAGCAATACGCATCTATGATGAAACTTTCCTCCAGGCCGAGAGGGACTGCGTCTGGGTGCAGTGCACACAAAACACGCGAAAACTATCGACCTCTCGGGTAGCTCGGCTAGCTCCCGCGGGTACAGCGTCGTGGATCCCTTGCTGTAATGTGCATGCAAAAGGTCGAGGATGCGGAGTATCGGTTTATCTCGCAAATAAACAACTAGCGTGGCTAAAATGAGATGTGTTTATTAAACTTCAATAGATACTTATGCATGATTGCAGTCGTGCTCTGCTCACCCGACGCGTTCGTACGTTGCGCGCGCGCGCGTGTGTGTGTAATTGTGAACGGCGCTTGGGAGGATGTAGCACAATTGTATGCGTATATCGGTCGCGCTGGTCTCTAAGAGAGAGAGAGAGAGAGAGAGAGAGAGAGAGAGAGAGAGAGAGAGAGAGAGAGAGAGAGAGAGAGAGAGAGAGAGAGAGAGAGAGAGAGAGAGAGAGAGAGAGAGAGAGAGAGAGAGAGCCGTGCCGTGCATTCAGCGAATCGCCTTATGTTCCGGGCGACTCGCTTTACGCCGGCGTTAACAATTATGTAAGTCACTCGATGCAGTCTTTCCTCACGGCTCCGAATGTCGCGTGACCGCGTTTGTTCCTTAGCTTCGTCGTCTTGAGGGAGCTTCGGAGACGGTTGTTTTCGCTCGCGCTGCAAGGCGTTTGGTGTTGCTTGGAAGTATCGCTCGGTCGCGCTGCGGCTTCGTGCATGCGCCGATCGCTCGGCCCCGAAGCGGGGATCTTGAAGTCTACAGTCCTGCACAGTCCCGGCGATGACCCGTGAAGTTTCACAGACGGCCCGGTCGCGTTGATCTCTCTTCTTACGTCGACGGAACGCTTTCCTCGCTCTCGAGGTGACGACGCAGAATCTCTCGATCAGCCCGCTTCCAGTCGCGAGCTTGCGCCCTTTCCTTAGGCGCCTCGGTTTACACTGCCCTCGTTAGATCATTGCTTCTCTCTCGCTCTCTCTCTCTCTCTCTCTCTCTCTCTCTCTCTCTCTCTGTGTCTCTCTCAGTTGTGAGTCTCGGTGTTACTCTTGATAGCAACCCTGGCGAAAAAATCACGTGATTAATCATATGATTTATCACTTGATTTCTCACTGGATTTCTCACGTGATTTTCCACGTGATTTCTCACGTGACGATTTGGCGCGATTTCTCACGTGATTAATCACGTAAAAAATCACGTGACAATGCAAACATAATAACTTTTTCAAAAGTAATAACAATTTTTAAAAACGTAATGTTCATTATTTACAATTTTATATAAATAACATTTTATAAAAATAACTCGGTATTTTGTTTAAAAAAAAAAATTAATTTTGTACTTACCTGATTTCTACTTTACCGGCCCTACATTCTTAAGTTATTCGAATTAAATTAATTAATGTTTTAATATAAGTTACGCATTTTATTAAAATAGTGTATAAATAAATAATTTTTACCAATCATTGCTATTTTACATAAATAATCAAATTGAAATAGCAATAAATATGGAGAATGCAGCTCATGTAGGTGAAAATGACCACAATCTTTCAGGCGAGTGATAGCGTAATGGATAGCGTGTCTACGCAGGAACCCAAAGTTCGTGAGTTCGATTTTCGGTTGGGTCGGAAATTTTATGTATCTTTTTTCTGCGATAATGTATTTGCTATCCATTGAGGAAACAAGATTCATTAACGAATAAGCGTTATATATTATTTTTTTATATTTGTATTTTCACATGATTTTTCACGTGATTAATCACGTGAGAAATCGCGCCAAATCATTACGTGAGAAATCACGTGAAAAATCACGTGAGAAATCCGGTGAGAAATCAAGTGATAAATCATATGATTAATCACGTGATTTTTTTCGCCAGGGAAATTAACATGGAAACCGCACATTGAACAACTTGCAAAGAAAGTCAATAAAGCCCTATATAGTTTATGATTTATTAGGGCATGTACCACCGAGACCCTCCGCAAAAGATTAGTTGAGTTGTTAGTGCAGCCATACTTGGACTACTGCACGGTGGTATACATGGACGCATCGAAAGAACAGTGTGAGAAAGTGCAACGATTAAGCAATGCATGTGTGAGGTATATCACTGGGGCTAGGAAGGATGAGCACATAACCCCCGACAGGAAACGCCTGGGCTGGCTCCATACGGACTCACGCAGATCTTACTTCGGAGCACTATTAATGTATAAAATACTACGACTGCGTGAGCCCAGTTATTTGGCTGCTTTGTTTACGGAGCACAAGCCTAAGCCTACCAGCAGGGGTGTGCAGCCAGAACTTAAGACTCCCGCCTTGAACTACAAAACGAGTGATAGGGCGTTTCAAGCTCAGAGTGTAAAACTCTGGAATTCTCGCCCCCCCTCCCCCTCCCTGCGCCATTTACCATCTTTCGCGTCATTCAAGAGGGCGGTGCGCCGGCACCTATTTGAGCTTGACGCCTAGCCTCTCTATGTGGGCTGGGAGCTACCAGCACGGGGACCTTCTTTTATTTAGATCTGCGACTTCCGACAAAGCAGAACTTAGATCTGCGATTCTGACTAAGCAGATGTGATACTTGTACTGTGATACTTTAAAATGTGTTATAATAACTGTGATATTCTCTTTAGACTGTACCAGCTGTGACATTTTTATTTTTATTTTATTATTTTTTATTTTTACACTATTTTTTCTTTTTTTTTTCTCTCTTAATTGAAGGTTGGCGTATCGTTATTTTGTATTTTATTTAGCTTATTGTCAGTATTTTATTTACTTTATAACATTGTATTTTAAAAATATTTTCAACGTATTATTTTGTTTCTTTTTCCTACGGTATTTCATTGTTAAACATACACTACATGTAATTTTGTATTAATTTTTTTGCCGTGAAGGCAAATAAAGCTCTCTCTCTCTCTCTCTCTCTCTCTCTCTCTCTCTCTCTCTCTCTCTCTCTCTCTCTCTCTCTCTCTCTCTCTCTCTCTCTCTCTCTCTCTCTCTCTCTCTCTCTCTCTCTCTCTCTCTCTCTCTCTCTCTCTCTCTCTCTCTCTCTCTCTCTCTCTCTCTCTCTCTCTCTCTCTCTCTCTCTCTCTCTCTCTCTCTCTCTCTCTCTCTCTCTCTCTCTCTCTCTCTCTCTCTCTCTCTCTCTCTCTCTCTCTCTCTCTCTCTCTCTCTCTCTCTCTCTCTCTCTCTCTCTCTCTCTCTCTCTCTCTCTCTCTCTCTCTCTCTCTCTCTCTCTCTCTCTCGCTCTCTCTCTCGCTCTCTCTCTCGCTCTCTCTCTCTCTCTCTCTCTCTCTCTCTCTCTCTCTCTCTCTCTCTCTCTCTCTGTTTAGCTATTCCCATCTCTCTCATAATTGTCCCCCATTGCTTGTCGCGTGTCGCTCGCGCGAGGCTCTGCTGCCTTGCTTGCAACTTTGCCAGTTTGCCTTGCCGTTTTCGTATGTGTATAGGTGTTGATGCCCGCGAGCGCGCATTTGTGTGTGTGTGTGTATGTGTGAGTGTGTGTGTGTTTGTGTATGTGTGTGTGATGTGTGTGTGTGTGCGTGCGTGTGTGCGTGCGTGCGTGCGTGCGTGCTTTTTATGAGAATACTTTCTATTAATTATAATTATGGGTAATTATTATATAAAAAAAATGATTAAATAATTAGCATAGTTTTTATTTTAAGGGGTACATACCATTCCAAGCAAAATAGACATTGACAAGTTTAAGGGGGCTAGACACCTTTTTTCTTGAGAAAAATCGATTTTTTTTTTTTGCTTTTTCTTATAGGAAAACATCCATAGAATATGCTCCTTTTTACCCGAAAACGATATCTATTTTTTTTTTTTAAGATATTGATAAAATACTGATTAAACTATTTATCGATTTTTCACTGTAATTTCATTTTTTTTTCAATATACAGTTTTTTCGACATATATACTTTTATTTTTTGGTAGAATTCTATTTTCTTTTAATTGTTAATATATTTTATACTTTTTAATAAATCTACATTAATATATTTATAAATATAAATAAATACGCCGTAGAAATAAATCAATTTTATTAGAAAAAAATAACAGAAAAAACTGACAAAAATCAATCCGTGTATATAATTACGTGTAATTCATACTTATCATGGACGAAATATTTCTAATAATATAAAACAATTGAATATAAACCATACATATATAAGAAAATTGAATACATAGAATAATTATTATATCTATCAAATAATATACCACAGTTTTATTGTATAAAACGAATTGGAGTAATCGGGCATGAACAACAGTAAGGCCCGTTACACTCAAAAAAATATAAGGAACAGATGCAGAAATAACATGGGTTAGTATATCTGTATATACGAGGAACAGCGAGGAATAAGCGCTGTTCCACATATATATAGATATAGTAACCCATGGTATTTCTGCATCTGTTCCTTATATCGTGTTCTGTGTTCCTTTGGCTGTAAAAGGCCTAATGTTGAACTATAGATAATTGGACTAAGGTATACCATGAACTATGTTGAACTATAGATAATTGGACAGTTGGACTATGATACACCATGAACTAAGAAACACACACATATCATACGTATGTTCCATGTAAGCATTTGACACGGTCACCTACTTTTAGCTCTTTAATTTTTGTAAACACAAGTGTCAGCTGAATCGAATACTCGGATGGTTTAGATTCGTTTTACGTCGCTTTTTACGTAAAAAGTGTTCTTTTTGTGTAATTTGAGGTTCGTGTGTTTTGTTGCACAGTATAATTATTGTGTTTATATAGTTGTAAACTTTGTGAAATATAAAAATAGTGATTAAAAAAAAAATTTAAAGTGACTTCTAACAAAGCTTAAAAATGGCAGGAGATGCCAGAGGACGATTTACCAGCACTCATCCTGACGCCAAATACTCAAGAGGAAGAGTGAAGAAGAGACCAAAAATTTTTGGAGGGAATATCCACAAAGAAGAAAATGAGAGAAAGGAGCAGAAGAACATCAACTTCAGCTAGAAAAATGAGAAATACATCAACATCTTCTCACTGCAATACGAGGAATAGAATTATCAATATCAGCATTCTGTTTCCTGAACTGGAAAAAGTGTTATGTTGCAGTGAGTGCCATGGACCTGTTTGGTATAAGCGAATCCAGCCTTCAAGGGTTTGGATTCAAAATTGATATAGTGTGTGACAGATGTGGTCAAATTGCAGGAATAAATTCTTCCAAGAAAGTTGGCCCCATGAGTAATGCATGGGAAATAAATAGAAGTGTGCTAGCCACGCGTACACTTGGCCACGGTCACACAGGACTATCAACTTTCTCTGGAATCATGGATTTATCACAACCAGTGGCTCATTCTGCTTATGATAAAATTAATGAGCAGCTTGGTAATATTTGTGCAGAAGCGGCTCAAGAGTCCATGGACACAGCAGTGAAAGAAGGAAAAGAGGCTTTTCTTCTTTACAAGGTGTTGCCAGCATTATTGGCAACAGATCTGGCAAGGTTTTAGATGTTACTATTAAAAATAGTTTCTGTAAACCTTGCTCAGTTTGGGAGAAAAAAAAGGAACAGTGGAATATGAAGAATGGTATGAAGAGCACGAACCAAATTGCACGGCCAACCATCAGGGCTGTGCTGGAAAAATGGAAGTAGATGGTATAAAGGAAATGTTCTCACGATCTGAAGAAAAATATGCAGTTAAGTATGAGTATTATATCGGTGATGGTGACTCTACAGTGTTCAAGTCTGTGTCAGAAGCGGATCCCTATGGTGACAAACTACAAGTAAAGAAGATAGAGTGCATTGGGCATGTCCAGAAGAGGATGGGCACTCGTTTAGGAAACATAAAGAAGGCATCAGGAATGAAGCTTCTATCGGATGGAAAACCAATGGGTGGGAAAGGTCGCTTGACAGGGCAGGTGATCGGAACCTTATCTTCCTATTATGGAAAGGCGATCAGAGACCATTCAGATTCTGTCACTGGTATGAGAAATGCTATTTGGGCTACATATTATCATCAGTTGTCTACCGATCAGAGCCCTCAACATCAATTCTGCCAATCAGGACTTATCAGCTGGTGTAAATGGCAAAAAGCAAAGGCCAACAAAAAACTCAAGACTTCTAAACATAAAGTAACCATTCCACTGGCCATCATGGATCAGGTGAGACCAACTTATGAAGACTTATCAAGTTCAGATCTTCTCCAGAAGTGTCTTGGAGGTTTTACGCAAAACTCTAATGAGAGTTTAAACAACTGCGTGTGGAAAATAGTTCCAAAAACCTCATTCAGTGGCTTGAAAGTTTTGGAAATAGGTACTCACATTACTGTAACCTGCTTCAACCAAGGAAAAACAGGTATTCTAAATATCATGGAAAAGTTTTAATGCACTCCTGGATCGACTGCAGTACAATGGATGGAATCAAGCGACGAATTCAGACTTAGATCTGCAGAAAAGAAGACTGAAGCCAACACCAAGGATGCTCGTATTATGAGAAGACAAGCTAGAGAGCAGCTCCAGGATGATTCGTATGCAGCAGGTGCATTTTAAATTATGTAAGTATATTATATAATATATATGTTTTTGTGCATTAGACATGCGTATATTATGCATATTGTATATGTATATGTATACATAAACATACATATCTTACAAACATGCACACACATTAATTTTCACACACGAGGTACATAAAACTAAATTATATTTTTACACTTTTGTATGGAAATGTCATAAGCCAAGAAGTAATTGTATAATTAAAATTTACTTGTTTATAGCATTTCCATGCAAAAAATGTAAAAATATAATTTTGTTTTATATGCCTGGTGTGTGCAAGTTAGTTTACGTGTTTGTATGTGTGTGTGTGTATGTGTGTGTGTGTGTGTGTATATATATATATTGTTTTAAATAATTAAATAAAATAATAAATATATATATATAAGCTTTAGTGTATAAGTATAGTCTTAAGTATTCATGTACCAGCCCTCGTACAGGTAGTTAATATCTATCTCTGAGGACTTTACTCTATGTAATTTTGTTCTGGTTTAATAAATAAATAAATAAATAAATAAATATATATTATACGTGTTTCAGTGATTTTGAAAGAAAATACATCATCAAGCGACTACCATGGGACCTTGCAGGACTTGACAGATGAGGTTAAGACAACACATTAACAACAAGACTTAAAAAAGGTTTTTAACCTAAGGCGAAAAAAACGATAAGTATTTAAGATAAATAAATTGAAGCACGTATAGTCAAAATGTTATAAAATGGCTAAAAGTTGATTTTGTTTTCTAGGTCAAAAAATACCAAGGAAAATAAAATTCTACGCAAGGAAGTCAATGCCAAATTGTTTTTCATAACCAGTATATGCATAAATATCAATATCAACTACCCAAGCAGCAAGAATTGTTTCCAAAATGTTGCTGCAACATGTTTTTTGCAACATCTCAACTTTTCCTGCAACCGAAAAAAATGTTGCAGAAATGTTGCAACAACGTGCAAAATGTCCGCCTTTGTTTGAGGCAAAATGTTGCCAAAACGTTGTATCAATTAGTTGGTTGAGCGTTGTCAAAACGTTGACACAACTCATCTTTGAGAACTATTTGGCAACCTTTACACAATGTTCCTGCAACGTTACAGAAAATTTACATCGGAAAATCAAATTGTTGCTGAAACGTTCACACAGCTTTTTCTTAACGAATAAACGAAACGTTGTCGCAACGAGGCTATAACAAGCTTGCAAAATTCTCCAGCAACATTATAAAAACGTCTCTTCAATGTTTTCTCACTGACAGGCTGTCGTGCGAAATGTTGCTGCAACATTATAAAAACGTCTTTTCAATATTTTCCCTCTGCCAGACTACTGTGCGAAATGTTGCTGCAATGTTTTTCAAAGGTTGTAATTACCAATCGCAAACTCTGTAGGAACAATTAACGAGCAGTAATATTTTAATTTACAAAATTTCGGCAACATTATGGAAACGTTTTTCCAACGTTTCAATCTATAGGGCTGGAGTGCCAAATATGGCTGCAACATTTTTAATGGTTTCAGCAACCATTAAAAACTTTGCAGAAACAGTAACGAAAAAATGAGGAAAAAACCAATGTAACGTCTGATGGTCTTCTCGACCACCTACGTTGAATCCTCTTAACATCTGCTTTAAAAAAAAAAAGGGGGGAAAATATACCTTTCTTCCAAACAGTCCAAAAGAATTCTCGTATTCGAAACATTGGTCCGCACAAAGTAACGGTCAGATTTTATGTCATGCAGATGCAAGACACTGCATTCCGATCCTTTCCCACGAAATAAGATACAAAAAAAACAGAATACCATGCAAGTGGAAACTTTCATCAAGAGCGAAAGCATTTCCTCCTATGTGAAAAAAAGGGAAAGATTTTACGACCTTACCCCGAAAGGCAGGCCACCCGAGCTGTGCACATGCACGCCTACGCGTCGCCGAAAAGCCATAAAATTTCGACCGTTACAACTTCCTTCGACTTTACATATAGCTAATTTTATTTTTACATTTTAACTTGTAGTTATTAACTTATGTTAATTTAAATTTTTCTGATTACGCTGATCTAAATTTTACGAAAATAGGCCTGGTAGAAGTAAAGATAATTAAATAAAACACCTCACAACAACTTCATTTTAGTAATAAATAATAAACAAACTCATAAATAAAATGAAAAATAAGAATATAATGATATTTGTGTACTTTAATTAAAATCTTTATAAAACCACGTCCCACATAGCACGAAATATTGCTGAAATGTTTCTGCAAGGTTTCATGAAATGTTTGCAACCTTGCAGAAATATTTCACAGAAAGATTGCAGAAATATTTTTATGTCCGCATCTTTTTTCGTTCAGCAATATTTCATGAAATATTTCTGAAAAGTTTCGTGAAAACTTGTAAGAAACGGTTCTGAAATATTGCAGAAAACTTTCATGAATAGTTTGAATAATCTGAAAACCTGACATGAAATATTTCAGAAATGTTGTGGTATTATTTTTCGTAATATTACTGTAAACCCTACAGAAATATTTCACAGAAAGATTGCAGAAATGTTTTTATGTCCGCATCTTTTTTCGTTCAGCAATATTTCATGAAATATTTCTGCAAAGTTTCGTGAAAACTTATAAGAAATGTTTCTGAAATATTGCAGAAAAGTTTCACGAATAGTTTGAATAATCTGTAAACCTGGCATGAAATATTTCAACAATCTTTCATGAAATATTTGTACAAAATTTCGTGAAAACTTGTAAGAAATGTTTCTGAAATATTGCAGAAAAGTTTCACGAATAGTTTGAATAATCTACAAACCTGACATGAAATATTCCAGAAATGTTGTGGTATTATTTTTCGTAATATTACTGTAAACCTTTCAGAAATATTTCACAGAAAGATTCCAGAAATGTTTTTATGTCCGTACCTTTTTTCGTTCAGCAATATTTCATGAAATATTTCTGTAAAGTTTCGTGAAAACTTGTAAGAAATATTTCTGAAATATTGCAGAAAACTTTCATGAATAGTTTGAATAATCTGTAAACCTGGCTTGAAATATTTCAACAATCTTTCATGAAATATTTGTACAAAGTTTCGTGAAAACTTGTAAGAAATGTTTCTGAAATATTGCAGAAAAGTTTCACGAATAGTTTGAATAATCTACAAACCTGACATGAAATATTTCAGAAATGTTGCGATTTTATTTTTCGTAATATTACTGTAAACCTTTCAGAAACATTTCACAGAAAGATTTTAGTAATATTTTTATGTCCGAATTATTTTCGTTCACCAATATTTCATGAAATATTTCTGTAAAGTTTCGTGAAAACTTGTACGAAATGTTTCTGAAATATTGCAGGAATCTTTCACAAAGTATTTGTATAATCCGTAAACTTGTCATGAAATATTTCCGCAATATTTCATGAAGTATTTGTGCAACGTTTCTTGAAACCTTTTACGAAATGTTTCTGAAATATTTCAGAAAAATTACAAAAAGAATAGTAAGTACATCTTCTACTTTTTAGAAAGTTTGTAGAAACCTTTCATGAAAGTTTTCTGGAAGATCGATAAATTGTTGGCAGAAAGCTTTCAGAAAAGATTTTAAGTAATTATTCAAGAAACCTTTCTGAAATCTTTCAGAAACCTTTTTTCAAGTTCTTGAAAGAAGTAACTTTGAAGCTATGATATATTAGAATTCTCTATAAGTATTTACAATTTTCGCATATTTTTCACAACTTAATTTCTACATTTAATCGCATTGTTATAATTGCATAAAATATTTTACATAAAAATTTTTCGACCTCACCGGGAATCGAACCCACGATCTTTGGGTTACTACGCACGCACGCTATCCGTTACGCTATCGCTCGCTTGAAGGACTTCGGACATTTTAATCTATATAAGTTGCACTTTCCACGATTATTTAACTGTTATAATTTTGATTCTTTTTATTTAAAATAATTATGGATTTAATAAATTATTTATTTAATTCGTTAAATTGAAACAATATAGTGTCGGTAAGGTAGAAATCAAACCTGTATACTGAATAGATTTTTCTAAATAACGAAAATATTAACTTGAATTATTACTCTGAATAAACATGTTTTAGTATTTAAATATATTCTGAGTATAGTATTTAAATATATGGTGAGCGTCAAAATTGTGTTTCACCAAAAAACTGTTTAAAAATTATTCGAATAAAAGAAAAATTGCAATGTCGATAAGTAGGGATCTGCGTTTTCGTAATTTTTCAATAAATATTGCAGCAAACTTGCTAAAACATTTCGTGAAATTTTGTGTCCTCTATTTAGTGCATACACAAAATATTTCATAAAAGTCTCAGAAACCTTTCCCGTAATGATAGTGGGAACTTTTAACGCAACATTTCTTGTGATTACAAGAAATAATTTTTTTTAATTTAAATTTATTTTTAAAAAAATAAAAATTGTTAATTTTTAATTTTAAATTGATTTAAAAAAATATTGAAATCTCTTTTTTATTATAAAATTTATTTAAAAAATTCTTTAAATTTTAAATAAAAATTAAGATTTTACGTAAAATATTTCTGCAAGGTGGTGGAAATATTGGTCCAAAAAGTTTATGACGGAGATATGAATATTTCGAGAAACTTTGCAGAAAAGGTTCTGCAAGATTTTGTGGAAAGTTTCGAGTATCATTCCGAAAAAGGTTTCTGAAACATTTCTGCAATATTTTATGTAAAGATTGAGCAGAGGTCATGAATATTGCACGAAATATTATGGCAAGTTTTCTTCAAAATTTCATGAAATATTTCATGCAGGCTTCTTGTTAAGAAACTAGAAACATTACAGAAAATCTTACAGAAAGATTTCGGTAGTTTCTTGAAATTATTCATAATCTAGCCTGGAAATTTTTCACTGAATATTTCTGCAGCCTTGCAGAAATATTTCTTGAAAGTTTACAAGAAAATTTGTGGAAATCTTCCCACTATCATTCCGAAAAAGGTTTCTGCAACATTTCTACAATATTTCGTATAAGGATTGAACAGAGATCATGAATATTTCACGACATATTGTGGCAAGTTTTCTGAAATATGTCGTAAAATATTTCTCGCAAATTTCTTGTTAAGAAACTACAAACATTACAGGAAATCTTGCATAAAGGTTTCAGCAAAGTTTCACCAAAGATTCATAACTTAGTCTGGAAGTTTTTAAAGCAATATTTCTGAAATAAACAAAACCTATGAAGTTATATTTAAATAAGTGTTCTCGACGACACAAAATATTTCAGAAAAGTTTGAGAAACGATCTCCGAATGATAGTATACTACCTATAGGAATGTTCACTTAACTTTTCATGTAAACTTTCGATAAATGATTTTGCACGGTTGCAGAAACATTCGTTGAAACATTTCCAGGCCAAGTTATGAATATTTAAAGAAACTTTACCGAAATCTTCGTCCAAGATTTTATATAAGATTTCTAGTTTCTTATCAAGAAGCTTCCATGAAATATTTCATGAAATGTTTCAGCAATCTTGCCACAATATTTCGTGAAATATCCATCATGAGTGCCCTTTGAATCTTTCAGGAATGGCTCATGAAAGTTTTCTACAATGTTTCTTGAAATATAAGAGGAAATGTTTCAGCAATGTTTCTGTATTATTGCCGCAATGTTGTGTCAATCTTCTTGAAATATTTCTTGAAATATTTCATGGGAATATGTCGTGCTATGTGTGCGAGAATACTCTGCGCGGAAAAGTTCTAAAAACTTCCCTTGAAAAAATGCTTGAAAATTTTCTAATAGAAATATATCTATTCCAAGTGCAATCATTTTCCAAACTAATATAAAAAATATTCGAATAAATCCTAGTTATTTAAAAGAAAATTACGGGCAAAAGTTCCAGAGAACATTTCACGGAATATTGTGGCAAGTTTTCTGAAAACTTTCATGAAATATTTCATGCAAGCTTCTTGATAAGAAACTAGAAATGTTACAGGAAATCTTGCAGAAATATTTCGGCAAAGTTTTTCGAAAATATTGATAATCTAGCCTAGAAAATTTTCAACGAATATTTCTGCAACCTTGTCGAAATATTTCTCGAAAGATTACACGAAAAGTTGTGGAAACATTTCTTCTTTTATTCCGAAGAAGGTTTCAGAAACATTTCTGCAATATTTTGTGTAATGGTTGAACAGAGGTTATGAATATTCCACAAAATATTGTGTCAAGTTTTCTGAAACATTTCATGAAATATTTCATGCAATCTTCTTGTTAAGAAACTAGAAATCTAACATGAAATCTTGCAGAAATATTCCGGCAACGTTTTCATAACTTGACTTGAAAATATTTCAACGAATATTTCTGCAACCTTGCAAAAATGTTCGAAAAAGGTTTCTAAAACGTTCTAGAAATATTTTAGAAAGTATTTATATCTTTCCTTCAATAGAAATCGACAATATTGTAAAAATTTCGTTTTAGAACAGGAAGCCGGCATAAAATAATTCCATAAATGTTTCACAAAACTTGCCAAAATAATTCGGGAAATATTTATGTCCATAAATATTTCTGAAAAGTTTTAGAGGTATTGGTTGAAAAAGTTCGTTGTATCTACGTGGTATCTAAATATTTCGAGAAACTTTACAATTAGAGACTTTCTTCAATATTTCAGTAAATGTTTAAGAAAACTTGCCAAAACATTCCCGGTCAGAAATATCCAGCTCGGAAATCCAGCTGGATTTCCATTGGGAATCCAGCTGGATCAGGGTGGATTCACATGGAGTCACATGGATTTCAGTAGATTTTTTAGCTAGATTCCTACTTCAATTCATGTCACATGGGAAATCCAGCAGGGAAATCCATATGACATCAAAGTAGGAATCTAGCTAAAAAATCTACTGAAATCTATGTAAATTCACCCGGATACAGCTGGATTTCCCATGTGACATGGATCCAACTGGATTTCCTAGCTGAATATTGTTTCGTAAAATGTTTATATACTCTGTCCTATCCAGACACATAATGTTTGAGACAAGTTTTAGAAACCATCTCCGTAATAAAAGTGGGAATGTTTGCACAATTTTCTTGTACGTTTATGGAAAATATTTCAGCAAGGTTTCAGAAATATTGGTTGAAAAAGTTGCAGACCAAATTACGAATATTTCGAGAAACTTTGCCTAAAACAAGATTTTCTGTAATCAAGGAGCTCGCGTGAAATATTTCAATAAATGTTTCAGAAAATTTTCCAAAATATTTCATGAAATGTTAATGTCTTCCGTCCAATCCAGACAAAAAATATTCCGGAAAAGTTTCAGAAACCTTCCATGAAATGATAGTCGGAAGGTTTCGCAACATTTCTTGAAATTTTACGTAAAATATTCCTGCAAGGTTGTAGAAATATTGGTTCAAAAAGTTTGTGATCGTGATATGAATATTTCGAGAAACTTTTCTGAAATGTTTCAGTAAATGTTGCTGCAAACTTGTCAAAACATTTTCCATTTCGTGAAATGTTTGTGTCCCCTGTCCAGATCATACACAAAATATTTCAGGAAAGTTTCTGAAACCTTTCGTGTATAATAGCCGGAATGTTTACGGAACCTTTCAAGTTTCAAGTATTCTTACAGAAAATATTTCTGCAAGTCTGTGGGAATATGAATACAAAAATTTTTGTACCACCAAAGGAAAATTATAAGATACTTTTGCAGACAACTTTCTACAAGATTTTGTGTAATGTCTGAAGTATCTTAACAAAAAGCTTGTGTAAGATATTTCAATAAATGTTGCTGCAAACTTGTCCTAACATTTCGTAAAATGATTGCGTACCCTGTCCAAACCATACACGAAATATTGCAAAAATGTTTCAGAAACCTTCCGTGTAATGATAGTATCAAGGTTCACGCAACATTTCTTGGAATCTTACGAAAAAATTTCTGCAAGGTTGTGGAAATATTGGTTCAAAGAGTTTGTAATCGTGATATGAATATTTCGAGAAACTTCTCAGAAAAGTTTCTGCAAGATTTCGTGAAATGATTCAGTAAACGTTGTCACAAACTTGCCAAAACATTTCGTGAAAGGTTTGTCTCCTCTGTCCAATCCATACATGAAATATTTCAGAAAAGTTTCAGAAACGTTCCGTGAAATGATATTCGGAAGGTTTACGCAACATTTCTTGGAATCATACGCAAAATATTTCTGCAAGGTTGAGAAAATATTGGTTCAGAGTTTGTGATCGTGATATGAATATTTCAAGAAACTTTTCAGAAAAGTTTCTGCAAGGTTTCGTGTAATATTTCAAGTATCTTAACAGAAAGTTTGTGCGAAATTTTTCAGTAAATGTTGCCACAAACTTGTCAAAACATTTCGTGAAAGGTTTGTGTCCTGTCCAATCGATACACAAAATATTTCAGAAAAGTTTCAGAAACGTTCCGAGGAATGATAATCAGAAGGTTTACGCAACATTTCCTGGAATCTTACGCAAAATATTTCTGCAAGGTTGTGGAAATATTGGTTCAAAAAGTTTGCGATCTCGATATGAATATTTCGAGAAAATTTTCAGAAAAGTTTCTGCAAGATTTCTTGTAATATTTCAAGTATCTTAACCGAAAGCTTGCATGAAATGTATCGGTAAATGTTGCCGCAAACTTGCCAAAACATTTCGTGAATGGTTTGTGTCCTCTGTCAAATCCATACATAAAATCTTTCAGAAAAGTTTCAGAAACGTTCCGTGAAATGATAGTCGGAATGTTTACGCAACATTTCTTGGAATCTTACGCAAAATATCTCTGCAAAGTTGTGGAAATATTGATTCAAACAGTTTGTTATCGTGATATGAATATTTCGAGAAACTTTTCAGAAAAATTTCTGCAAGATTTCGTGTAATTTTTCAAACATCCGATCAGAAAGTTTGCGTGAAATGTTTCAGTAAACGTTGTCGCAAACTTGCCAAAACATTTCGTGAATAGTTTGTACCGTCTGTCCAAACCATACATAAAATATTTCAGAAAAGTTTCAGAAACGTTCCGTGAAATGATAGTCGGAAGGTTTACGCAAGATTTCTTGGAATCTTACGCAAAATATTTCTGCAGAATTGTGGAAATATAGGTTCAAACTGTTTGTGATCGTGATATGAATATTTCGAGCAACTTTTCAGAAAAGTTACTGCAAGATTTCGTGTAGTATTTCAAGTATCTTAACAGAAAGCTTGCGTGAAATGTTTCAGTAAATGTTGCCACAAACTTGCCAAAACATTTCGTGAAAGGTTTGTATGCTCTGTCCAATCCATACACAAAATATTTCAGAAAAGTTTCAGAAACGTTCCAAGGAATGATAGTCGGAAGGTTTACGCAACATTTCTTGTAATCTTACGTAAAATATTTCTGCAAGGTTGTAAAAATATTGGTTCAAAAAGTTTGTGATCTCGGTATGAATATTTCAAGAAACTTTTCAGAAAAGTTTCAGCAAGGTTTCGTGTAATATTTCAAGTATCTTAACAGAAAGCTTGCGTGAAATGTGTCAGTAAATGTTGCCACAAACTTGCCAAAACATTTCGTGAAAGGTTTGAGTCCTCTGTCCTATCCACACACAAAATATTTCAGAAAAGTTTCAGAGACGTTACGAGGAATGATAGTCAGAAGGTTTACGCAACATTTCTTGGAATCCTACGCAAAATATTTCTGCAAGGTTGTGGTAATATAGGTTCAAAAAGTTTGAGATCTCGATATCAATATTTCGAGAAACTTTTCAGAAAAGTTTCTGCAAAATTTCTTGTAATATTTCAAGTATACTTACCGAAAGCTTGCATGAAATGTATCAGTATATGTTGCCGCCAACTTGCCCAAACATTTCGTGAATGGTTTGTGTCCTTTGTCTAATCCATACATAACATCTTTCAGAAAAGTTTCAGAAACGTTCCGTGAAATGATAGTCGGAATGTTTACGCAACATTTCTTGGAATCTTACGCAAAATATCTCTGCAAAGTTGTGGAAATATTGATTCAAACAGTTTGTTATCGTGATATGAATATTTCGAGAAACTTTTCAGAAAAATTTCTGCAAGATTTCGTGTAATTTTTCTAACATCCGACCAGAAAGCTTGCGTGAAATGTTTCAATCAACGTTGCCGCAAACTTGCCAAAACATTTCGTGAAAGGTTTGTCTCCTCTGTCCAATCCATACACGAAATATTTTAGAAATGTTTCAGAAACGTTGCGTGAAATGATAGTCGGAATGTTTATGCAACATTTCTTGGAATCATACGCAAAATATTTCTGCAAGGTTGTGGAAATATTGGTTCAAAGAGTTTGTGATCGTGATATGAATATTTCGAGAAACTTTTCAGAAAAGTTTCTGCAAGATTTCGTGTAATATTTCAAGTATCTTAACAGAAAGCTTGCGTGAAATGTTTTAGAACACGTTGCCGCAAGCTTGCCAACACATTTCGTGAAAGGTTTGTCTCCTCTATCCAATCCATACATGAAATATTTCAGAAACGTTTCAGAAACGATCCGTGCAATGATAGTCGGAAGGTTTACGCAACATTTCTTGGAATTTTACGCAAAATATTTCTGCAAGATTGTGGAAATATTGGTTCAAACAGTTTGTGATCGTGATATGAATATTTCGAGAAAGTTTTCAGAAAAATTTCTGCAAGATATCGTGTAATTTTTCAAACATCCGATCAGAAAGTTTGCGTGAAATGTTTCAGTAAACGTTGTCGCAAACTTGCCAAAACATTTCGTGAATAGTTTGTACCGTCTGTCCAAACCATACATAAAATATTTCAGAAAAGTTTCAGAAACGTTCCGTGAAATGATAGTCGGAAGGTTTACGCAAGATTTCTTGGAATCTTACGCAAAATATTTCTGCAGAATTGTGGAAATATAGGTTCAAACTGTTTGTGATCGTGATATGAATATTTCGAGCAACTTTTCAGAAAAGTTACTGCAAGATTTCGTGTAGTATTTCAAGTATCTTAACAGAAAGCTTGCGTGAAATGTTTCAGTAAATGTTGCCACAAACTTGCCAAAACATTTCGTGAAAGGTTTGTATGCTCTGTCCAATCCATACACAAAATATTTCAGAAAAGTTTCAGAAACGTTCCAAGGAATGATAGTCGGAAGGTTTACGCAACATTTCTTGTAATCTTACGTAAAATATTTCTGCAAGGTTGTAGAAATATTGGTTCAAAAAGTTTGTGATCTCGGTATGAATATTTCAAGAAACTTTTCAGAAAAGTTTCAGCAAGGTTTCGTGTAATATTTCAAGTATCTTAACAGAAAGCTTGCGTGAAATGTGTCAGTAAATGTTGCCACAAACTTGCCAAAACATTTCGTGAAAGGTTTGAGTCCTCTGTCCTATCCACACACAAAATATTTCAGAAAAGTTTCAGAGACGTTACGAGGAATGATAGTCAGAAGGTTTACGCAACATTTCTTGGAATCCTACGCAAAATATTTCTGCAAGGTTGTGGTAATATAGGTTCAAAAAGTTTGAGATCTCGATATGAATATTTCGAGAAACTTTTCAGAAAAGTTTCTGCAAAATTTCTTGTAATATTTCAAGTATACTTACCGAAAGCTTGCATGAAATGTATCAGTATATGTTGCCGCCAACTTGCCCAAACATTTCGTGAATGGTTTGTGTCCTTTGTCTAATCCATACATAACATCTTTCAGAAAAGTTTCAGAAACGTTCCGTGAAATGATAGTCGGAAGGTTTACGCAACATTTCTTGGAATCTTACGCAAAATATCTCTGCAAGGTTGTGGAAATATTGGTTCAAACAGTTTGTGATCGTGATATGAATATTTCGAGAAATTTCTCAGAAAAATTTCTGGGAGATTTCGTATAATTTTTCAAACATCCGACCAGAAAGCTTACGTGAAATGTTTCAGTGAACGTTACCGCAGACTTGCCAAAACATTTCGTGAAAGGTTTGTCTCCTCTGTCCAATCCATACACGAAATATTTCAGAAACGTTTCAGAAACGTTCCGTGAAATGATAGTCGGAAGGTTTACGCAACATTTCTTGGAATCATACGCAAAATATTTCTGCCAGGTTGTGGAAATATTGGTTCAAAGTGTTTGTGATCGTGATATGAATATTTCGAGAAACTTTTCTGAAAAGTTTCTGCAAGATTTCGTGTAATATTTGAACTATCTTAACAGAAAGCTTGCATGAAATGTTTCAGTAAATGTTACCGCAAACTTGCCAAAACATTTCGTGAATGGTTTGTGTCCTCTGTCTAATCTATACACGAAATATTTCAGAATAGTTGCAGAAACGTTCCGTGAAATGATAGTCGGAATGTTTACGCAACATTTCTTGGAATCTTACGCAAAATATTTGTGCAAGGTTGTGGAAATATTGGTACAAAAAGTTTGTGATCACGATATGAATATTTCAAGAAATTTTTCAGAAGAATTTCTGCAAGATTTCGTGTAATTTTTAACATCCGACCAGAAAGGTTGCATGAAATGTTTCAGTAAACGTTGCCGCAAACTTGCCAAAATATTTCGTGAAAGGTTTGTCTCCTCTGTCCAATCCATACACGAATTATTTCAGAAAAGTTACAGAAACGTTTCGTGAAATGATAGTCGGAAGGTTTACGCAACATTTCTTGGAATCATACGCAAAATATTTCCGCAAGGTTGTGGAAATATTGGTTCAAAGAGTTTGTGATCGTGATATGAATATTTCCAGAAACTTCTCTGAAAAGTTTCTGCAAGATTTCGTGTAATATTTCAAGTATCTTAACAGAAAGCTTGCATGAAATGTTTCAGTATATGTTCCCGCAAACTTGCCAAAACATTTCGTGAATGGTTTGTGTCCTCTGTCTAATCCATACACAAAATCTTTCAGAAAAGTTTCAGAAACGTTCCGTGAAATGAAATTCGGAAGGTTTACGCAACATTTCTTGTTTTTTTATGCAAAATATTTCTGCAAGGTTGTGGAAATATTGGTTCAAACAGTTTGTGATTGTGATATGAATACTTCGAGAAAATTTTCAGAAGAATTTCTGCAAGATTTCGTGTAATTTTTCAAACATCTGACCGGAAAGCTTGCGTGAAATGTTTCAGTAAACGTTGCTGCAAACTTGCCAAAACATTTCGTGAAAGGTTTGTCTCCTCTGTCCAATCCATACACGAATTATTTCAGAAAAGTTTCAGAAACGTTTCGTGAAATGATAGTTGGAAGGTTTACGCAACATTTCTTGGAATCATACGCAAAATATTTCTGCAAGGTTGTGGAAATATTGGTTCAAAGAGTTTGTGATCGTGATATGAATATTTCGAGAAACTTTTCTGAAAAGTTTCTGCAAGATTTCGTGTAATATTTCAAGTATCTTAACAGAAAGCTTGCATGAAATGTTTCAGTAAATGTTGCCGCAAACTTACGAAAACATTTCGTGAATGGTTTGTGTCCTCTGTCTAATCCATGCACGAAATATTTCAGAAAAGTTTCAGAAACGTTCCGTGAAATGATAGTCGGAAGGTTTACGCAACATTTCTTGGAATCTTACGCAAAATATTTGTGCAAGGTTGTGGAAATACTGGTTCAAAAAGTTTGTGATCACGATATGAATATTTCAAGAAACTTTTCAGAAATGTTTCTGCAAGATTTCGTGTTTTTTTTCAAGCATCCGAACAGAAATCTTCCGTGAAATATTTCAGTAAACGTTGCCGCAAACTAGCCAAAACATTTCGTGAAATTTTCCCATTGGATGCTTCATGAATCTTTCACGAAAGGTTTCTGAAAGTTTTCTACAATTTTTCTTGTAATATTACAGGAAATATTTTAGCATCCTTTCGTTATTATTGGTACAATATTGTGGCAAGTTTTCTTTCAAATATTTCATGAAATATTTCAGTGCAATATTTCATGCTATGTGGGGTTACACACTCTTTTACATATACTATTTATAAAAGTTTACTAAAATATATGCATATATATATATATATATATATATATATATATATATATATATATATATATATTGTAATGCAAGATGTATTCGCGAATTTATTCTGATACATATGTATTAACTGCATCTCTTACATATATATAAACACATAGAGTATTGCAAAAATGAAGCAGGTTCTTTACTTTCTTTTACTATACAACGAGGATAACTGACAACAATAATAAATAATAGGTTCTGTAACTCGTAAAGTGTAATATATTGCAACGGTACATAAAAATTTAGTTATAAATAACAATTCTTATACAAGCGTCTTGCCAGAATAATTTAGTTTAATTTATAAAATCTGTTCCTATATAAAGGAATAAATCAAAATTGTCACTTCCTTATATTTTTGACACTATTATTAATTTTTAAGTTAGTTTTAAGCTTATAAATGTACAAATAATATGTATTTTCTACTCAATAGTTAATTAGATTTTAAACCACGTATTTTGGAAATATTAAAATATTAAGTGTGTGCAAATTTGTACAACAAAATTAGATTTAATTAGAAAATAAGTCATTTGTTAAGTTCTTATACAATAATTAACATTATATAATAAATAGTTGACCAAATTTTTATGTAAACGATGTATTTAACATTAATGAAAATAGGCGCAGAAACACCACATGTAACGTCATCTCTGTGAAACGGTCGAAACTATAGCCGAAAGCTGGGGGATGCTCCATTCCCCCACGCAGCCAATTAGCCGCGTCAAAGGGCCTTAGGCCCACCCTTATTTTTCCACCCATACTTGTGCGACCAGTCAACTGTCCCCAAAAATCTTTGTAAACTCCCCCACGGAGAGTACCCCCAAACCGTACTTGGTGTGGGAGGGAAGAGGGAGAAAACCGAACTAAGCTTTTCCCTCGTCCCTCCGCCGTCAGTCAGTTCCTCGCCACCATCGGACTCGACCAGCCACCAGCACGCCACTTGTAACCCAGGGAGGGAAACTCTGAATAAACCTAAGTGTAAGTCAAAAAATTGTCTTCGAATTTCATTTCTTCTCTTCAATCTTTTCTCAACTTAGTCTTTCACATATACCCACTTCCGAGTAGCGTTCAGATCGTACTGTGCCGAATGGGCAGAGCTGGAATCGCTTGTCTCCTCAAACATATTAACCTTTTTTTGTGCCTCCCTCCTTCAGTGATAAGTTCAAATAAAACGCTTGTAAGACTTGGCCATCCTTAGCTTTTGGTTTACTCCAGGCTAAAGAGGGCAAAGTGGTTAATAGTATTGACGGCCTTGACTGGACGTCACATACTTAATTTTTGGGGGCTCGTCGGGGATCATAAGTCACCACAACAAACGTTTTATAAAAACTTTATCTCTCTTTCTCTATTTCTTTTTATAACATATCTATTCTAAAGAAAAAGAAAAGAAATAGTGAGTGCGCGAATAATTGTATTTCAAAAAAAAAAAAAAAAAAAATTAATTAATTTTTCAAAGTTTAAGTCTACGCCCCAAAGCCTCTGTGTCACAAAAGGATGACCACGCGCAACGGCCTCTCGACTAATCTAAAACTAACAAAAGAAACTAAAAATTGTAACTAAAATTTATTAATTCAAATTTATGAATCCTCTACAAAGTTAGGGAAGAGAAGCATTATTATACTTCTATTTTTATTAAACCAAACTTTATAAATCCTCTACAAAGTTAGGGAAGAGAAGTTTTTTTTATACTTCTATTTTTATTAAATCAAAACGGGTGCTGCAAGCTTAGTAAAACCAAAAAAATAATAAATGAAATAAAACATAAATTTATAACTATTTAAAAAAGAAAAAAAATTTTAATTAATTTTTCAAAGTTTAAGTCTACGCCCCAAAGCCTCTGTGTCACAAAAGGTTGACCCCGCGCAACGGCCTCTCGACTAATCTAAAACTAACAAAAGAAACTAAAAATTGTAACTAAAATTTATTAATTCAAATTTATGAATCCTCTACAAAGTTAGGGAAGAGAAGCATTATTATACTTCTATTTTTATTAAACCAAAATTTATAAATCCTCTACAAAGTTAGGGAAGAGAAGTTTTTTTTATACTTCTATTTTTATTAAATCAAAACGGGTGCTGCAAGCTTAGTAAAACCAAAATAATAATAAATGAAATAAAACATAAATTTATAACTATTTAGAAAAGAAAAAAAATTTTAATTAATTTTTCAAAGTTTAAGTCTACGCCCCAAAGCCTCTGTGTCACAAAAGGTTGACCACGCGCAACGGCCTCTCGACTAATCTAAAACTAACAAAAGAAACTAAAAATTGTAACTAAAATTTATTAATTCAAAATTTATGAATCCTCTACAAAGTTAGGGAAGAGAAGTTTTTTTTACACTTCTATTTTTACTAAAACAACGGGTGCTGGAAGCTTAGTAAAACCAAAAAAATAATAAATGAAATAAAACATAAATTTATAACTATATAAATCGATTTAAAAACTAAAATAAAATAAAGTGGTGGTGGTAAAGAAAAGGAACTCGAACTAAAAACAAAAGGAACAAAAACGGCGAATGCGGTCAAATACTGTAGATGAAAATAAATAAATAATTAGACAAACGAATAATTATTATTAATAAATAAATAAATAAACAATTATTATTATTAATAAATAAATAAATAAACAATTATTATTATTAATAAATAAATAATAAATAAATGAACAATTATTTCGAAGTGATACAAATTGATAAACAATGCCGTTGGTACCCGGATTTTAAACAACTACTTCCGATCTAGCTAACATCCTATAGTGGTGCAAAATACCTTTACATATAGGTTAAGTTTATTGATAATAATTGCTAATAAATAATAAAAATAAAAATAATAAAATAACTATTAATAAATAATTATAAATAAATAAATAATAAATAAATTAATTAATAATAAATAGTTAATTATAAATAAATTAATTAATTAATAATAAATAATTAATTATAAATACATTAATAATAAATAATTAATTATAAATAAATTGATTAATCAATAAATCTGAAAGTAATTTGTTGATATTAAAAATGAAGTAAGTAATTACCCTCGTGAATAATTAATAAAATTAAGCAAGTCATTTTTATTTTAATTAATAATTGGTCGTTAAAGTTTTATAGTAAGTTTCATTAAAAATAAAGTCGAATAAGTTTTATGTAAGAAGTTATCTTAATATAACATTGTACGTTTACGAAATTATTGTGGCGTAATTAAGGACCAATGATTCCCCAGTACACAGAAGGATTAAATTCCTTCTATACTGCGGCGAGGATTCAAAATCTAGAAGAATCCCTTGCAAGGGTTCATTTGGAAAATTTAGATAAAACATTAACTATAAATAAAATTATTTATTCGCGATAATCGCGAAATTACACGAAATAACGAATGCAATTTTAGATGCCGGTCAGGATAATAAGGGAAGATTCTTGCAATTGGAAAAGAGAGTGAACAAGTATCACGGATTAGAGATTAGTCTAACCAAATCAGTTCATACGAGTTTTCAGCAAATAAATAAGCAACACTTTGTTGAAGATACTGAAGTTCTTAAATTGGAAAAGGTTTTGAGGAATTTAAAATTAGAATAATAAATAATAATATTAAAATAAACATTAATAATTATTAATAAATAATTAATAATAAATAGATACATAACAATTGTTAATAAATAAATAATAATAACTAAATAATAATTATTAATAAATAATTAAATAAATAATAAATAATGCAGAAATAAATTAATAATACATAAAAACCGTAGCTGATGTTCCGTATTTGGAGAATCATGATCAGTTTAAGCGGTATAAAAACCATAATTGATTGTCTTTCTCTCTTGAGGGAGAGAGGAAGAAGAACAAATAATTAATTCAGCACGTATGGACGAATGTTCATATGTAGAAGCTCAAGCTGAACAAAAAAATTTTTCTAAAATGGGTTTTGTGTGCCAATTGTGTCATGAACGCGGACACATTGCACTCCAATGTCATAAAAATAAAAAGTGCCAATTGTGCTATAAGTTTGGACATATAGCTTTACAATGTCACAAATTGGTCAGATGCCAACTTTGCTCTGGAGTAAATCATACCGCGGCTACTTGTCATAGTCGTCCGACTCAATCTAAAACTACGTCATCAAATACCTTAAATAATAACAATAAACCTTTAAATAAATTAGATTCTGATTTATTTCAATTAGTTTCAGAAAACAACTTATTAACTCAATTAAATAAATCTCTACAGTACATTTATCAACTTCCTAACGAAGGTACAATTCAGTATTCGAATAAATTTATAACTACAGCTAATGAAGTAATGAAAGAATGTAATATAGAAATTATATTAACCAATAATATTAAATTTAATAAAACAATTCAGACTTTTCTTATTAAACATTTTCTAAAAGGATTAGAATTTAATTTATTGCCGCATGTTAGTCCATGTGCAACCTTGTGCGAAACAATTCGGAATGTTGTTTCCATTGAAAAAATCCAATCATATAGTAATGCAAATTCAAGATCTAATATAATAAAAGATCAATGCATATCTTCAGAACTAAGATCAGTTGCTTTAGGAAAATCGGCAAAAGTTTCAGATTTAAATATTGAAAATCAATTGCCGAATGAAATTGAATATAAAAATGATAGAAAAATAGGTTATATAAATATATCCACAAATCGAACAATTAATCATACATTAATTCATAAAATTGCAGATAATTCGAAAGCTAACTATAATAAAGATAACTATGAAACAAATGAAAAATCTGAAGATATTCATAAAATTCTTACAAAAAGCGTATCAAAACGTATTATTAAGGAACTCAAACCTAATTATGAAAAATCAAATAATTTAAATGATTTACCAGAAGTAAATTATTTATCAAATAATTTACCAGACGAAATTATTTTACTTCCAGAAGATAAAAAGACTATAAATAATGATCCATTGGAATTACCCGAAGATTTAAGTATTAACAAAAATCAAGAATTTGTTAACCCCATCATTCCTAAACTAAAATCTACATCGGTTGAAGTCTCTAATTTATGTAAAGGGAGTAGAAAGAAAGCAGATGCTACTTCATTGAAAACGAAAAATTCTAAAAACTTAAATTCTGATTTAATTACTGATCATATTACAAAGGATATTGATAGACTTCCTAAGTTTGACGTTATTCTAAAACAAAGTTTCGATGAACCTAAGTTTCAATCAAATTGCATATTACCAAATTACCTTAAAACTAGAATCAAAGATTTAAACAATGATAATATTTCTAAAATTTTTGAATCATCATCTTCAAATATTAAATCCGAACCCTCGGAGGTCGAATTAAAATCCAATAATTCAAATCATAAATGTCAAATGACAGAAAGTTCAAATCATCCTGGAAAAGACAATATAATACTTTATGTAGAAAATAACGGTAACTCAGACAATGATAATACTTTAAAACTAATTAAATGTAATAAAATAGAACTTAAACAAAATTTAAATATAGCTGATAATTTAATTGTAAAACCACAAATTAAGAGTAATACTAATAAGAAATTATATTCCAAATCAACTATTCTAATTCAAGCTCTAAACTATTTCAAAAATTTCAAAACCCAAAATAGATTTTCGGTTAATTTAAAATTTAGAAATCTCAAATCGCAGTTCAATATTTATTCTAATATTAAGATATTCATTTCCAAATTTATGTTTGATTTTAATCTAAAAAACCCTAATGTCAAGTTAATTAATCATAATTCTACCAAATTAAACCATTGTCAAAATAGAAATTTTATACATTGCAATGTTATAATTAATGACATATTACAAAATTTATTAAAGCATGAGTTCAATACAGAGATCAACTTTAATTTAAAACTATTATCAATTTAATGCAAGAAATTGTTTTTCTTCTTCGAATTGTCCAATGAATATAAGAATCAGCAAGTAATACAGACTAAGGTGAAACAGCCAATAGTGGGCCAATTTAGGATTCTAGTAGATACACTGTTTTCACAGAGATATGTTTATTATTTTTTTAGTTCTTCCAAATTCATAACTTTTTAAATCAAAACAAATCATGTAATTGAATAACTTAGATTTTAAAAATTATTTTAGAATTTTTACTTTTATGATTTAAGTTCATATATATTAAATTATTATTAATATTTGTTACTGCCCCGGTATAGAGCGCACTTTTTACGTTGTCCCAGTAATGGCTATTTAACCCTATAATTTTCTTTTCAAAATTATTTTCAATTTTATTTTTATTTGTTTTTATTTTCAAAACAAGTCCATCAAAATTTTAATAGTATTTTCTCTGTTCACAGATTAATAAAGAAAAGAAATATTTATGTATACTTATCAAATTTAACAGCAACTTTTAATTAACATCATCAATCTACCACGCAAAGACTCCGAAGAATGTTAGAATTTCGACCAACAGCTCAAAGTTACTCAACCATACATACAATTTCTGCAAGTTCTACAAAATAAAAATGTGTTTACATAAAATCATCTAATATTGTACATAGCTCTTAAAAATTGCGTGCGATATTTATATAAATCTATATACATAAATGTAGGTTAAAATAAATGCAGTTACTTGTTCAAGTTAAAAGGAAAAAAAAATCACTTCTAGTGCACTTTAAATATATATTTATATTTTATTATTTTTGAGTAATTTAAAAATAATATATTTATGAACATTTAATTACAAATTTGTTTAACGAAATACTTCCCAGTTAAGTAAGTCACAACGAAAATAAATAGAATTGTTTTATTTTTTTTTCCAAATTGAACTTAAAGGCATTTTCTAATTTACTATTCATATGACAACTAATGTTTGTGGTTACGAGTTAACAAAAACAGAACACCCAAAATTATTAGTTTTTGAAACAGGGAAAGGGATATTCTTCGTTAGAAAAAGTAAGGTATCAGTCGAAAACCTAGACATATTCGCGTATGTAAATTCGAAGTTCGTATTTGTAGAAAAACATATAAAAACTCAAATTAAACGTCTGTATGAAGACATTTTGACCCAAAGATGCAAAGAGGAACACTGTATCCTAGAGAACGCTCTAACAATTGCATCTCAGTCACCTGATCAATTTGCATACAATTTAATGCAAGGACCAGGTTATATGCCAATAACTGCTGGGGAAGTAGTGCATGTAATCAAGTGCCTCCCCGTAGAAGTGAAAGTTGACCACGGAGAAAAATGTTATGAAGAATTAGCAATTACGTCGAATAATAAAACTATGTTCCTCACTCCGAAAACCCATATCCTAAAATCAAGAGGAACCCAAATAGAATGCAATGGGCTATTATCAACCTATTATCAAATAAATGAGAACTGGTATAAGGTTTTGCCCAAATTAACGGAAGCAAAGAACCCAACAGTTTTACGCCCCATCACCCAAGCTACCTGGAAGTACAATGACCCAGCATCTCTAGCAACTAGTGGGATTTATACAGAAAGAGATTTAGATCAACTTAGGGATCGAATAATATTCCCTATGGATCAGCCAGCCTTGCTCAACGATGTGGCTCGAGAAATACATGGATATGTCATCACTGACAATGAAGGAGTTATCTCTAGATTAATTAACGAGAACACAATGGAGAAGATAATCTCAAACACATGGAACAGCCTGTTCACGAAATTCACAACTTTCGGATCCATAAGCGCTGGAATCTTCACCGTCATAATAGCCATCCAAGGAATTAAAATGATTTTTGCAGTTTTCCTAAAGGGATATGCACTTCACCGCATTTATGGATGGTCAGCCCATCTGTTGTCTGCCCTCTGGGAATCCCTCGCTACATTGTTCATATCTCTCGGACAAGAGAGGTATCAACAGGCACAAGCAAACAACCACGACGAAGAGGTGCCTCCAACATATCAGGAAGAGAGATACGTCCATGCTCCAACACCATCTTTTCCAGTTAGACCATCGCATACTCCCAGTGCACCACATCCTAAAGTAGTACCCAAAGCTACTTACGTGGTGGTTAATGAAAATTCACATGCTGTGGGGATACAAAACAACAGAGAACCTGTCCGATTTGCATTTTAAATTCACTGCAGTATTGATCAGGAGTCGGAGAGCAATTCGAGAGTGTAGATTACTAGAGTTGCTTTTTACAACTCCTAGTAATCCTTTTAGGGTGGGGATGTAACGTCTGATGGTCTTCTCGACCACCTACGTTGAATCCTCTTAACATCTGCTTTAAAAAAAAAAAAAAAGGGGGGGAAAATATACCTTTCTTCCAAACAGTCCAAAAGAATTCTCGTATTCGAAACATTGGTCCGCACAAACCCACACAGCATGTATTAATTCTGAAAGGATTCTGAAAGAATGCATGAAATAATTTTATTCTTTCAGAAATCATTCAGTGAAAGGATTCTGTAATAATGCTATGTCCGGGGTATTTTCCTTTCAGAATTAATTCAATGGAATAATTCAAAAATAATTTATAATATCATTGCAAAATTTATTAAATAGAAGATTTCTGAAAGGATTCATGGATTATTACCAAAAGGTTATTAAAAGATATTTCAAAATTATTTCCTGAAATAATTCTGAAAGGAAAATACCCCGGACATAGCATCATTACAGAATCCTTTCACTGAATGATTTCTGAAAGAATCTTTCAGAATCCTTTCAGAATTAATATCACATATTATTGCAGAATCCTTTCAATGAAAGATGTCTGAAAGGATTCAGGAATTAATTTTGTGAATTAATTCGAAAATATTATGAAAATATTACTAACAAGAAATTTGGAAGACGGATAAATCCCGTATTATTACAGAATCCTTCCAATGAAAGATGTCTCAAAGGATTCAGGAATTAATTTGTGAATTAATTCCTGAATCCTTTCAGACATCTTTCATTGAAAGGATTCTGTAATAATACGTGATTTATACTGTTCGAAATTTCTTTTTAGTAATATTTCCATAATATTTTCGAATTAATTCACAAAATTAATTCTGAATCCTTTCAGACATCTTTCATTGGAAGGATTCTGCAATAATACGTTATTTATACTCTTTGAAATTTCTTTTTAGTAATATTTCCATAATATTTTCGAATTAATTCACAAAATTAATTCCTGAATCCTTTCAATGAAAGATGTATGAAAGGATTCAGGAATTAATATTGTGAATTAATTAGAAAATATTATGGAAATATTACTAACAAGAAATTTGAAGAGGATAAATCCCGTATTACTACAGAATCCTTCCAATGAAGGATGTCTGAAAGGATTCAGGAATTAATTTTGTGAATTAATTCGAAAATATAATGGAAATATTACTAACAAAAAATTTCGAAGGTTATAAAATCATGTATTATTGCAGAATCCTTTCAATGAAAGATTTTTGGAAGGATTCAGGAATAAATATTGTGAATTAATTAGAAAATATTTAGTAAATATTACTAACAATAAATTTCGAAGGGTATATATAATCCCGTATTTAAAGGTACATTTTTATAATTTAGAATATTATTTAAATAATATTCTAACTATTTTTACATATATTTACATTGTTAATAATTTTACACTATTTTATCGCAGAAAAAAACGCAGAAAAATTTTTTACATGATGGAGATTCGAACCCGGGTCGCTTGGGTACTACGCAAATACGCTATCCATTACGCTATCGCTCGCTTGTTAGATCATTTCATTTTTTCATTATATACTGCAATATGAGTGATACGATACATTAGAAAATTTATTCTTAATATTACTTTATTTTTGAATATTAACTTTGATCAATTAATTCATAGTTATTTAATACTTTTAGTTTATTAAATATTGTATTAAGTCGATGTGAAATGTGTGTGTATAAAGGGAGCTCTTCCTTACCGACGTTATGAGTTTTTACATTTTTTGTTCTTAGCTTCATCTTTTGATGAATGAAGCTCTTCACTGCACTCCGTAATTGCATAAATAATACACCTATAAATTTTTCAGAAATTCTGTTCATTATTTTTCATAAAAAACTGGTAGAAAATTTTTCAACCCGTTTCCTGTAAAATCTATAACGAGCAATAACTTGAAAATTTACACATAGTGTATTTTTGTCATTACGAAGGGCAATAAAGACTCTTTTCCCGAAATTCGATAAAAATAAAAAAATGATAATTGCATATAATGCAGAGATGAATAGAATGAGCTCTACCTTACCGACGTTATTATTATTTGTAGTGTTTTCAATTTAGAATCAACTTTTAGAGTCAAAGGCTCTTTACTCTTGGCAAACGTATAAATAATATTTCTGTCGATTTTGAGGGGACTTCTAAACATTGTCATACTGAAAGAATACTATTATGAATAATAATAAAAAATATTGCTTATTTTAAGTACCTATATTATTCATCTTTAAATGTTTTTTTCCTTTTATTTTAAGTTTTTATATTCTTACATTAACTTTTCAAATTAATATTTTTCGCAATTAGTAAATGTTTCAATCTATCTTAGTTCACAAAAACGAAAAATTATATACCCCCCACAGATTTTAATACGTTCTTTAATAGGATCATACGAATGTAGAAAACAATGGACGACTAAATCCGATCATTATCCAATCATTTCATTTTTTTCATTATATAGTGCAAAATGACTGACAAAATAAATTAGAATATTTATTTCTAATATTTCTTTATTTTTTAATATTAACTTTGTTTAATTAGTATATACTTATTTAGTAAGTTTTGTTTATTAAATATTGTATTAATTAGGACTTATTTGATTGAAACAAATTCGAATTAAAAACAAAATAAATACATTATACGATGCCTCTTATATACGGACGCTGCCCTTTTCGTGTTGAATACTTGCAATAATTTCTGAACTATTTTATGTTTTCTTTCAAAAAATCTTTTCAAGGTTCTTTCAGGAAGAATTCGTGTAAATATCTTTTTTGCTATTGTGTTTTAAAAAATTTTATTGTAACAATCTTTTTCAAACGAATTCTAAATTATTTCTTGTATTAATTCACGTGAGTTTCCCGCAACATTTCATGAAATAATTCATGAAATTATTTTCAATAGATATTGAATTATCTTTGTGAATGATTAATTTTTATCATTCTGAAATTATTTCTGAATTATTTCGTGATATAATTCTTGACATGATTGCTGAATTGTTATGTTTTCTTTAAAAAAATCTATTAATTCACACGAGTTTCCCAGAAGATTTCATCAAATAATTCATGTAAGATTTTTGAATAGATACTGAATTATTTTTGTGAATGATTAATTTGTATCTTTCTAACATTATTTCTGAATTATTGCATGAAAGAATACTTGCAATAATTTCGAAATTATTTTATGTATTCTTTCAAAAAATCTTTTCAAAGTCCTTTCAGAATTAATTCGTGTAATTATTTTTTTTGCTATTTTTTATTTATTTATTTATTTATTTAACCAGAAAAGTTACAATGCAGTTTACAAAGTAAAATCTATTAGAGGTAAACATTGTTACTTGTACAATAGTCTGGTTGCATACAACTAATACTATATCTATAACTTAAAACTAACAGATTACTCATTCGAGTAACATAAACATTTTCAAAAACTTTATTTCATTTAACAATTTATATATTCTATAAATAAAATCCGCCAAAACGTAATATTATAATCTTCATTTTTCCAAAAGTAAACAGTGAAAATGATATGAAGTTGTGCGTAATGTTACAATTAAATGTTATTATCGAAAGAGCTTTTGTTTTAATTTGTACTTAATTGTACTCTTCTTATAATTTAAAATTTTGAGATCATTAGGCAATTCGTTAAATACCCTCATAGCTTCTACCAGACTATCTTTATCACTAATAGCTTTGGTCATTTTAGGTAGTTGTAGTGATTTTTTTCTAGTATTGCGTTTTATTGTAAGAAAAGCATCTTTTAGATTATTATAATGATAGCATAAGGATTCTAGAGTGAACATTTGTTCTATTTTTAGCGGAGTTTTGTGCACCTGGAATTTATTTTTGGCAATGATTTTGAGCAATTTATTTTGGATTTGTTGTATTATTTTAATTTCTGTTCTACAAGCACCCCCCAAGCAATGATGCCATAGTTTATAACATTATGAAAGAAGGAGTAATAAATAATCATCAATGTGTTTGTATCCATAATTTTTCTTAGCTTTGCGAGTATAAATATTAAATATTTTGTTCTGTTAATTAAATATTTAATGTGACTATCCCATTTCATATTAAAGTCGAAAATTAATCCCAAGTACTTGTAACATTCTGTTCTAGTTATTTGCTGATTTTGTATATTTATATTTACATTAATTGGGACACTATCACGATAGTTACCGAAAGTTATAAACTTAGTTTTTGTATATTTAGGGATAGCTTATTTAAAGCAAGCCATTCCGCCGCTTGATCTAGTAGTTTGTTTATTCTATCCTGCGCCATTGACCACGTGTCTTCACTAGAAATGATGACAGTGTCATCAGCGTAGGACAAAATAGACCCTTCCGGCATATCTCTAATAGATCGTTTACATATAATATAAAAAGTATCGGTCCTAATATTGTTCCCTGTGGCACCCCACAAGATACGTATTTGTATTCACTTATTTGGTTTTGTATTCGAACTTTTTGTTGTCTATCGGAGAGATAGCTTTTGAACAAAAGTAAGACCTTTCCTCTTATTCCATAACGTTCTAATTTGCTAAGTAATATGTCATGGTTAACAGTATCGAACGCTTTTGCCAGATCTAAAAAAGTAGCAATAATACGTTTGCTTTTATCTAGATTTTGATAGATTTTATGTGTTATGTAGTTAAGTGCATCCGCCGTACCTTTGTTTTTAACAAAGCCATATTGGTGTTCAGAAAGTATTTGATGTTTTTCCAAAAAAGTATAAAGTCTGTTATAAAGTATTTTTTCAAAAATTTTGGCAATATTGGATATTAGAGATATTGGTCTGTAGTTAGAAATGCATGATTTGCTTCCAGCTTTGTGGATAGGGACAACTTCGGCACTTTTGAGATTATCTGGCCAGATAGACTTTTCAATACTCAAGTTGTATATATGTTCTAAAGGAATAATTATGTAGTTTGCTAACATCTTTAAAATTTTTGTATTTATATTATCTACACCTCCAGCTTTGTTTTTCATGTTACGTATAATTGTATTTATTTCAAGTGCATCAGCGGGTTCTAAAAACATTGATTTGTTATTTGGTTTAGGCATATTCAATCTTTTATTTGTAGGTTGTATAATTTTTTTACTTACTTCAGATCCTACTTCACAAAAATACTTATTCATAACATTAGCGATTTCCCTTTGATCTTCTATTTTTTTATTGTCTTGATCGTAAATATTAGTTATATTATTTGATTGCACTTTGTTTATTCCTAATTTCTTATTTATTAAGTTCCACAGTTGTCTAGGATTGTTGTCACATTTTTTAAACGTTTCGAAGTCAAATTTGTGTTTGGCATCTTTAATAATCTTATCTAATATTTTACAATAGTCCCTGTATTCTTTTTTTGCGGATTCACTAGTTGGGTTTCTTTTAAAAATGTTATATAAAGTTTCTTTAGTTTTACATGATATTATGATTGCGTTTGTGATCCATATCTTTCTAGGGATCATATTTTTTTGTTTATTTTGTTTTTGTGAAAAAGTTGCCTTCTCAACACATCCATTCACTAGTTCAACTAATAACTCTGAGGCAGAGTTAGGATTTTGTATAGTCAAAATCGAATTCCAGTCTATGCTTCTAGCTACGTTAATTAGTTTTTTATAATTTATGGTTTTATTGTTCTGCTTTCTTGAGTCGCTATGTATTATATGATCGAAAGTTAAAAACAAAGGGTAGTGATCAGTAAATGGAGTAGTTATTTTGTAGGCTTTTGTTGTTAGATTTTTACTTTTTAGATACATATTATCGATACATGAACCCCCGAAGATATTTTCTGGGTCTGGTCGTGTGACTCCAAGGAAACATGGGGTATACTCATGTTCTAAAAGATGATTCAAAAAATCTTGGCTTAAAGTCATGTCATATGCACTATCAAGAGATTTGCTCATTCCCACACAGCATGTATTAATTCTGAAAGGATTCTGAAAGAATGCATGAAATAATTTTATTCTTTCAGAAATCATTCAGTGAAAGGATTCTGTAATAATGCTATGTCCGGGGTATTTTCCTTTCAGAATTAATTCAATGGAATAATTCAAAAATAATTTATAATATCATTGCAAAATTTATTCAATAGAAGATTTCTGAAAGGATTCATGGATTATTACCAAAAGGTTACTAAAAGATATTTCAAAATTATTTCCTGAAATAATTCTGAAAGGAAAATACCCCGGACATAGCATCATTACAGAATCCTTTCACTGAATGATTTCTGAAAGAATCTTTCAGAATCCTTTCAGAATTAATATCACATATTATTGCAGAATCCTTTCAGTGAAAGATGTCTGAAAGGATTCAGGAATTAATTTTGTGAATTAATTCGAAAATATTATGAAAATATTACTAACAAGAAATTTGGAAGACGGATAAATCCCGTATTATTACAGCATCCTTCCAATGAAAGATGTCTCAAAGGATTCAGGAATTAATTTGTGAATTAATTCCTGAATCCTTTCAGACATCTTTCATTGAAAGGATTCTGTAATAATACGTGATTTATACTGTTCGAAATTTCTTTTTAGTAATATTTCCATAATATTTTCGAATTAATTCACAAAATTAATTCCTGAATCCTTTCAGACATCTTTCATTGGAAGGATTCTGCAATAATACGTTATTTATACTCTTTGAAATTTCTTTTTAGTAATATTTCCATAATATTTTCGAATTAATTCACAAAATTAATTCCTGAATCCTTTCAATGAAAGATGTATGAAAGGATTCAGGAATTAATATTGTGAATTAATTAGAAAATATTATGGAAATATTACTAACAAGAAATTTGAAGAGGATAAATCCCGTATTATTACAGAATCCTTCCAATGAAGGATGTCTGAAAGGATTCAGGAATTAATTTTGTGAATTAATTCGAAAATATAATGGAAATATTACTAACAAAAAATTTCGAAGGTTATAAAATCATGTATTATTGCAGAATCCTTTCAATGAAAGATTTTGGAAGGATTCATGAATATATATTGTGAATTAATTAGAAAATATTTAGTAAATATTACTAACAATAAATTTGGAAGGGTATATATAATCCCGTATTTGAAGGTACATTTTTATAATTTAGAATATTATTTAAATAATATTCTAACTATTTTTACATATATTTACATTGTTAATAATTTTACACTATTTTATCGCAGAAAAAAACGCAGAAAAATTTTTTACATGATGGAGATTCGAACCCGGGTCGCTTGGGTACTACGCAAATACGCTATCGCTCGCTTGTTAGATCATTTCATTTTTTCATTATATACTGCAATATGAGTGATACGATACATTAGAAAATTTATTCTTAATATTACTTTATTTTTTAATATTAACTTTGATCAATTAATTCATAGTTATTTAATACTTTTAGTTTATTAAATATGGTATTAAGTCGATGTGAAATGTGTGTGTATAAAGGAGCTCTTCCTTACCGACGTTATGAGTTTTTACATTTTTTGATCTTAGATTCAACTTTTGATGAATGAAGCTCTTCACTGCACTCCGTAATTGCATAAATAATACACCTATAAATTTTTCAGAAATTCTGTTCATTATTTTTCATAAAAAACTGGTAGAAAATTTTTCAACCCGTTTCCTGTAAAATCTATAACGAGCAATAACTTGAAAATTTACACATAGTGTATTTTTGTCATTACGAAGGGCAATAAAGAGCTCTTTTCCCGAAATCGATAAAAATAAAAAAATGATAATTGCATATAATGCAGAGATGAATAGAATGAGCTCTACCTTACCGACGTTATTATTATTTGTAGTGTTTTCAATTTAGAATCAACTTTTAGAGTTAAAGGCTCTTTACTCTTGGCAGACGTATAAATAATATTTCTGTCGATTTTGAGGGGACTTCTAAACATTGTCATACTGAAAGAATACTATTATGAATAATAATAAAAAATATTGCTTATTTTAAGTACCTATATTATTCATCTTTAAATGTTTTTTTTCCTTTTATTTTAAGTTTTTATATTCTTACATTAACTTTTCAAATTAATATTTTTCGCAATTAGTAAATGTTTCAATCTATCTTAGTTCACAAAAACGAAAAATTATATACCCCCACACATTTTAATACGTTCTTTAATAGGATCATACGAATGTAGAAAACAATGGACGACTAAATCCGATCATTATCCAATCATTTCATTTTTTTCATTATATAGTGCAAAATGACTGACAAAATAAATTAGAATATTTATTTCTAATATTTCTTTATTTTTTAATATTAACTTTGTTTAATTAGTATATACTTATTTAGTAAGTTTTGTTAATTAAATATTGTATTAATTAGGACTTATTTGATTGAAACAAATTCGAATTAAAAACAAAATAAATACATTATACGATGCCTCTTATATACGGACGCTGCCCTTTTCGTGTTGAATACTTGCAATAATTTCTGAACTATTTTATGTTTTCTTTCAAAAAATCTTTTCAAGGTTCTTTCAGGAAGAATTCGTGTAAATATCTTTTTTGCTATTGTGTTTTTAAAAATTTTATTGTAACAATCTTTTTCAAACGAATTCTAAATTATTTCTTGTATTAATTCACGTGAGTTTCCCGCAACATTTCATGAAATAATTCATGAAATTATTTTCAATAGATATTGAATTATCTTTGTGAATGATTAATTTTTATCATTCTGAAATTATTTCTGAATTATTTCGTGATATAATTCTTGACATGATTGCTGAATTGTTATGTTTTCTTTAAAAAAATCTATTAATTCACACGAGTTTCCCGGAAGATTTCATGAAATAATTCATGTAAGATTTTTGAATAGATATTGAATTATTTTTGTGAATGATTAATTTGTATCTTTCTGAAATTATTTCTGAATTATTGCATGAAAGAATACTTGCAATAATTTCGAAATCATTTTATGTATTCTTTCAAAAAATCTTTTCAAAGTCCTTTCAGAATTAATTCGTGTAATTATTTTTTTTGGTAGTTTGTTTTAAAAAATTTTATTTTAAAAATCTTTTTCAAAAGAATTCAAAATTATTTCTTGTATTAATTCACACGAGTTTCCCAGAAGATTTCATCAAATAATTCATGTAAGATTTTTGAATAGATACTGAATTATTTTTGTGAATGATTAATTTGTATCTTTCTAAAATTATTTCTGAATTATTGCATGAAAGAATACTTGCAATAATTTTGAAATTATTTTATGTATTCTTTCAAAAAATCTTTTCAAAGTCCTTTCAGAATTAATTCGTGTAATTATTTTTTTGCTATTTTGTTTTAAAAAATTTTATTCTAAAAATCTTTTTCAAAAGAATTCAAAATTATTTCTTGTATTAATTCACACGAGTTTCCCAGAAGATTTCATGAAATAATTCATGTAAGATTTTTGAATAGATACTGAATTATTTTTGTGAATGATTAATTTGTATCTTTCTGAAATTATTTCTGAATTATTGCATGAAAGAATACTTGCAATAATTTCGAAATTATTTTATGTATTCTTTCAAAAAATCTTTTCAAAGTCCTTTCAGAATTAATTCGTGTAATTATTTTTTTTGCTATTTTGTTTTAAAAAATTTTATTCTAAAAATCTTTTCAAAGTCCTTTCAGAATTAATTCGTGTAATTATTTTTTTTTGCTATTTTGTTTTCAAAAATTTTATTCTAAAAATCTTTTTCAAAAGAATTCGAAATTATTTCTTGTATTAATTCACACGAGTTTCCCAGAAGATTTCATGAAATAATTCATGTAAGATTTTTGAATAGATATGAGTTATTTTTGTGAATGATTAATTTGTATCTTTCTGAAATTATTTCTGAATTATTGCATGAAAGAATACTTGCAATAATTTCGAAATCATTTTATGTATTCTTTCAAAAAATCTTTTCAAAGTCCTTTCAGAATTAATTCGTGTAATTATTTTTTTTGGTATTTTGTTTTAAAAAATTTTATTTTAAAAATCTTTTTCAAAAGAATTCAAAATTATTTCTTGTATTAATTCACACGAGTTTCCCAGAAGATTTCATCAAATAATTCATGTAAGATTTTTGAATAGATACTGAATTATTTTTGTGAATGATTAATTTGTATCTTTCTAAAATTATTTCTGAATTATTGCATGAAAGAATACTTGCAATAATTTTGAAATTATTTTATGTATTCTTTCAAAAAATCTTTTCAAAGTCCTTTCAGAATTAATTCGTGTAATTATTTTTTTTGCTATTTTGTTTTAAAAAATTTTATTCTAAAAATCTTTTTCAAAAGAATTCAAAATTATTTCTTGTATTAATTCACACGAGTTTCCCAGAAGATTTCATGAAATAATTCATGTAAGATTTTTGAATAGATACTGAATTATTTTTGTGAATGATTAATTTGTATCTTTCTGAAATTATTTCTGAATTATTGCATGAAAGAATACTTGCAATAATTTCGAAATTATTTTATGTATTCTTTCAAAAAATCTTTTCAAAGTCCTTTCAGAATTAATTCGTGTAATTATTTTTTTTGCTATTTTGTTTTAAAAAATTTTATTCTAAAAATCTTTTTCAAAAGAATTCAAAATTATTTCTTGTATTAATTAACACGAGTTTCCCAGAAGATTTCATGAAATAATTCATGTAAGATTTTTGAATAGATATTGAATTATTTTTGTGAATGATTATTTTGTATCTTTCTGAAATTATTTCTGAATTATTGCATGAAAGAATACTTGCAATAATTTCGAAATTATTTTATGTATTCTTTCAAAAAATCTTTTCAAAGTCCTTTCAGAATTAATTCGTGTAATTATTTTTTTTGCTATTTTGTTTTAAAAAATTTTATTTTAAAAATCTTTTTCAAAAGAATTCAAAATTATTTCTTGTATTAATTCAGACGAGTTTCCCAGAAGATTTCATGAAATAATTCATGTAAGATTTTTGAATAGATACTGAATTATTTTTGTGAATGATTAATTTGTATCTTTCTGAAATTATTTCTGAATTATTGCATGAAAGAATACTTGCAATAATTTCGAAATTATTTTATGTATTCTTTCAAAAAATCTTTTCAAAGTCCTTTCAGAATTAATTCGTGTAATTATTTTTTTTGGTATTTTGTTTTAAAAAATTTTATTTTAAAAATCTTTTTCAAAACAATTCAAAATTATTTCTTGTATTAATTCACACGAGTTTCCCAGAAGATTTCATCAAATAATTCATGTAAGATTTTTGAATAGATACTGAATTATTTTTGTGAATGATTAATTTGTATCTTTCTAAAATTATTTCTGAATTATTGCATGAAAGAATACTTGCAATAATTTCGAAATTATTTTATGTATTCTTTCAAAAAATCTTTTCAAAGTCATTTCAGAATTAATTCGTGTAATTATTTTTTTTGCTATTTTGTTTTAAAAAATTTTATTTTAAAAATCTTTTTCAAAAGAATTCAAAATTATTTCTTGTATTAATTCACACGAGTTTCCCAGAAGATTTCATGAAATAATTCATGTAAGATTTTTGAATAGATACTGAATTATCTTTGTGAATGATTAATTTGTATCTTTCTAAAATTATTTCTGAATTATTGCATGAAAGAATACTTGCAATAATTTCGAAATTATTTTATGTATTCTTTCAAAAAATCTTTTCAAAGTCCTTTCAGAATTAATTCGTGTAATTATTTTTTTTTCCTATTTTGTTTTAAAAAATTTTATTCTAAAAATCTTTTCAAAGTCCTTTCAGAATTAATTCGTGTAATTATTTTTTTTTGCTATTTTGTTTTCAAAAATTTTATTCTAAAAATCTTTTTCAAAAGAATTCAAAATTATTTCTTGTATTAATTCACACGAGTTTCCCAGAAGATTTCATGAAATAATTCATGTAAGATTTTTGAATAGATATGAGTTATTTTTGTGAATGATTAATTTGTATCTTTCTGAAATTATTTCTGAATTATTGCATGAAAGAATGCTTGCAATAATTTCGAAATTATTTTATGTATTCTTTCAAAAAATCTTTTCAAAGTCCTTTCAGAATTAATTCGTGTAATTATTTTTTTTGCTATTTTGTTTTAAAAAATTTTATTTTAAAAATCTTTTTCAAAAGAATTCAAAATTATTTCTTGTATTAATTCAGACGAGTTCCCCAGAAGATTTCATGAAATAATTCATGTAAGATTTTTGAATAGATACTGAATTATTTTTGTGAATGATTAATTTGTATCTTTCTGAAATTATTTCTGAATTATTGCATGAAAGAATACTTGCAATAATTTCGAAATTATTTTATGTATTCTTCAAAAAATCTTTTCAAAGTCCTTTCAGAATTAATTCGTGTAATTATTTTTTTTTGCTATTTTGTTTTAAAAAATTTTATTCTAAAAATCTTTTTCAAAACAATTCAAAATTATTTCTTGTATTAATTCACACGAGTTTCCCAGAAGATTTCATCAAATAATTCATGTAAGATTTTTGAATAGATACTGAATTATTTTTGTGAATGATTAATTTGTATCTTTCTAAAATTATTTCTGAATTATTGCATGAAAGAATACTTGCAATAATTTCGAAATTATTTTATGTATTCTTTCAAAAAATCTTTTCAAAGTCATTTCAGAATTAATTCGTGAAATTATTTTTTTTGCTATTTTGTTTTAAAAAATTTTATTTTAAAAATCTTTTTCAAAAGAATTCAAAATTATTTCTTGTATTAATTCACACGAGTTTCCCAGAAGATTTCATGAAATAATTCATGTAAGATTTTTGAATAGATACTGAATTATCTTTGTGAATGATTAATTTGTATCTTTCTAAAATTATTTCTGAATTATTGCATGAAAGAATACTTGCAATAATTTCGAAATTATTTTATGTATTCTTTCAAAAAATCTTTTCAAAGTCCTTTCAGAATTAATTCGTGTAATTATTTTTTTGCTATTTTGTTTTAAAAAATTTATTCTAAAAATCTTTTTCAAAAGAATTCAAAATTATTTCTTGTATTAATTCACACGAGTTTCCCAGAAGATTTCATGAAATAATTCATGTAAGATTTTTGAATAGATATTGAATTATTTTTGTGAATGATTAATTTGTATCTTTCTGAAATTATTTCTGAATTATTGCATGAAAGAATACTTGCAATAATTTCGAAATTATTTTATGTATTCTTTCAAAAAATCTTTTCAAAGTCCTTTCAGAATTAATTCGTGTAATTATTTTTTTTGCTATTTTGTTTTAAAAAATTTTATTCTAAAAATCTTTTTCAAAAGAATTCAAAATTATTTCTTGTATTAATTAACACGAGTTTCCCAGAAGATTTCATGAAATAATTCATGTAAGATTTTTGAATAGATATTGAATTATTTTTGTGAATGATTATTTTGTATCTTTCTGAAATTATTTCTGAATTATTGCATGAAAGAATACTTGCAATAATTTCGAAATTATTTTATGTATTCTTTCAAAAAATCTTTTCGAAGTCCTTTCAGAATTAATTCGTGTAATTATTTTTAGGTAACACTTTTTTTATTTTTTTGGAAGATTTTTGAAAGTATTTTGTAAGGATTCCATATATTATTTTAAAAATTAATTTAAAATTAATTTTTTTTCCTTTTAAAATTCTTTCTAAATCATTTCAATGTATTAATTCATGAATTATTTCATGTAATTATTTCAGTTTTCTTTCATGCTGTATGGGTAATGCCGCCACGTTGCAAGTGAAAGCTTCGGCTAGCTCATGCGTCGGGATTGGATCGGATTAGGGTCCGGTACTACTTTGTAGAAGTAGTATGCTAATAAATGCAAGTAACAACACCAGAACAATTCAAATTCTATAAGTATATTGTGGCATCTCTATCCAACTTAACTATATTGTGGCATTTTAATTATAACAGAAAGACGCTCGCGTGCGTCCCCGTGTTCTCACACGACTTCACTCTCGATCTCGCTAATTCTATTATTTTCGCGTATTACAAATTATACGTCGCTCACGCAATATCTCAAATACGAGTCTTACAATCATTATAACTTCGCTCGCGCTATGTTTAAATCCGCGTCTTATAATCTTTATGTTGCTCGCGCTATTTTTAATTTCACGGCAGCCAGAGAGGAGATATAGAGAGTATGGCTTACAGGTCCCTGGTAGTAAATCTTTTGCAATTCTGACGTAATTCTGCTGCAATTCTTCTGCTTGCATGGAAAATTACATCAGACCATTTGCATTCTACTTCCCACTTCAACTATATTTCTGCTCAAAGACGATTGCGTCAGGTGCTTCGCAGCAGAATTACAATAAACTTGCAGCATGTAAATTGCAGTGTGAGAACCATTACTAAGCGCACGTGTGCATTCAGCAGAATTGCAACAGAAGTGCAATGGTTAGCGTACGTCAGATGCTGCGCAGCAGAAATAAATAGTCTTACGATCTCGCAAGTGCTACTGAGTAATTCTTATACCACGCTCGAGTGCGTCAGAATTGCGAAAGATTCGCGCAAGTCATTTGCAGCAGGTGTCTTGCAATATAATTGCGGCAGACTTGCTATTGCTTCAGTGCAGTCTACAAAAGATCACTGACTGCACTTGGGCATTCAGCAGAATTGCAACAGAAGTGTAGTGGTTAGCGTACGTCAGATGCTGCGCAGCAGAAACAAGTAGTCTTACGATATCGCAAGTGCTACTGAGGAATTCTTATAACACGCTCGGGTGCGTCAGAATTGCGAAAGATTCGCGCAAGTCATTTGCAGCAGGTGTCTTGCAATATAATTGCGGCAGACTTGCTATTGCTTCAGTGCAGTCTACAAAAGATCACTGACTTCACTTGGGCATTCAGCAGAATTGCAACAGAAGTGCAATGGTTAGCGTACGTCAGATGCTGCGCAGCAGAAACAAGTAGTCTTACGAAATCGCAAGTGCTACTGAGGAATTCTTATAACACGCTCGAGTGCGTCAGAATTGCGAAAGATTCGCGCAAGTCATTTGCAGCAGGTGTCTTGCAATATAATTGCGGCAGACTTGCTATCGCTTCAGTGCAGTCTACAAAAGATCACTGACTGCACTTGGGCATTCAGCAGAATTGCAACAGAAGTGCAATGGTTAGCGTACGTCAGATGCTGCGCAGCAGAAACAAGTAGTCTTACGATATCGCAAGTGCTACTGAGGAATTCTTATAACACGCTCGAGTGCGTCAGAATTGCGAAAGATTCGCGCAAGTCATTTGCAGCAGGTGTCTTGCAATATAATTGCGGCAGACTTGCTATTGCTTCAGTGCAGTCTACAAAAGATCACTGACTGCACTTGGGCATTCAGCAGAATTGCAACAGAAGTGTAGTGGTTAGCGTACGTCAGATGCTGCGCAGCAGAAACAAGTAGTCTTACGATATCGCAAGTGCTACTGAGGAATTCTTATAACACGCTCGGGTGCGTCAGAATTGCGAAAGATTCGCGCAAGTCATTTGCAGCAGGTGTCTTGCAATATAATTGCGGCAGACTTGCTATTGCTTCAGTGCAGTCTACAAAAGATCACTGACTTCACTTGGGCATTCAGCAGAATTGCAACAGAAGTGCAATGGTTAGCGTACGTCAGATGCTGCGCAGCAGAAACAAGTAGTTTTACGATATCGCAAGTGCTACTCAGGAATTCTTATACCACACTCGAGTGCGTCAGAATTGCGAAAGAATCGCGCATGTCATTTGCAGCAGATGTTTTGTAATATAATTGCGGCAGATTTTCTATTTCTTCAATGCAGTTTACAAAAGATCACTGACTGCACTTGTGCGTTCAGCAGAATTGCAACACAAGTACAATGGGTAACGTATGTCAGATTCTGTGCAGCAGAAACAAATAGTCTTTAAATTATTCACAAGCTGCCAAAATATGTTTTAAATTAACTGTGATAATTTACAAATAAAACATTAAAAATAAATTTTGGATTAATAGTTATAAATGAAAAATAAATTAATAATAAATAAAAATATCACGATTTTCAGGTGAATATCATCAGTTGATAGTTATCGTGTTGATATTTTCATTTATTATAAATTATTATTATTTAGTTTTATTATTCATTTTTTTATATTTTATGTTTCATTCATACATAATACATTGTGGCAATTAATTGAAAACTTCGTTATCAATGTGTACATTATTTAAAAAAATTAATAAATCGCTGATTTAAATTAATTAATAATGATAATTAATTATAATAAATAACAATTACTCATTTGAGCTAAAAATATCTAAATGATTTTTTAATACGAAGAACGCACAAAGGCAAATTTGAACACGGCTCGCAGAGCTCATGTGAGCATTTCTGAATAAGTTTCGGAACACACCGGACAGTGCGTATGTGTGTAACGGTGTTACGAACCCAGTGGCCATAAACTAAAGTCTTTAATATAGAGCGGCAAGGGAATATAATGTTTGACAATTGAAATTCTAGAATGGCCCTAGGGTTTTATATAGGTAGTGGGATCGTCGTCCAATTAAGTACAAAAGTACAAATAGCACAAGAAATAAATTTATTACACTTTATCAAATTATAAATTAAGTGATATAAATTGTTACTTTATAGTTTGAATTTTGATTTAAAGGCTACGCTATCGTCTTATGCACAAATATAAATTTAAATAAAATTAATCAAAGATATAATTGATGTTACATTCGTGGATGGTATTAGTTATTACATAAAATTATTAATTATTAACTGGTTAACTTAAAAATCTTATCTATCTTTTACTAGATGCTATGTAAAAAGTACGAAAATTAATATAAAAGTTAATTGAATGAATTGAATTTGTTATTGCGATTGAAGATCCTTAATTGAAATTAATAAAGAGAATTTATTACGTATTTATATTAAGTAATCTTACTAATCTTATATCTTAAATTCTCAAAGACTTATCTACCTTATTATGCTATCAAAATACAGAGTTAATTGATTTATACTTTAAATTATTTATCCTTGAATTTAGATATTATGATTTGAAATATTTAAAAATAAAGTCTAATTTATATTAATTGATCTTAATAATTTTAATAATCTTAACTTCTTAAGATCGTATCTAATTCGTTATTCTTTAGAACACAGAGTTAAATATAAAGAGTGAATTAATTTGTAAATTATCTATCTTTAAATTCGCTATTATGACTCGAATCTCTTAATCGACTTAATGACGAGACGATTTGCAAATATATATATATATATATATATATATATTTATATGTTATCTGATTTATCCGTCGGATTCGGTGTTGATTGGGGCTCTTCCTTCGATATGGACGGCCGTGGACCCAACTTCAATCACCCGTTGTCCTGGTATTCACCCTGAAGTCCCAAGGAAAACCACAGCCTCAAAAACCTTGGGCAGGACAGCTCTCCCTCCTCTGATTGGTGAGGTTGTTGATCCTTTCGTTGGTGTTAACTTGTTGTTGTTTCATGCAGTTGACTCGTCGAAAGATCGTCGAAGTAATTGAAACTGGTTGATGACTCGTTGAAACTTCTCGAAACTCGTCCAAACTCGTTGAAACTGGTTAAAGCTCGTTCAAACTTGTTGAAACTCGTTGAAGATTGTTGAAACTTGTTAATACTTGTTAACAGTTAACACTTGATGAAAACCGTTGAAACTTGATATAAAATCGTTGAAAATACGTTAATCTTGATATAACTATATATATTCAGCGTAATTCTTGAAGATACGTGGGTGCTGATAGGTACAAGATCGGATTATTTCTCTAAGCGAGACTGCCTGTCGGTGTGCTGGGCTCCCTTTTATATGGTGAGCGCGGACCTGAAAGCCGTTGAGGATGATCCCTCTCCCCCTGGTGGCGAAAACTTGAATACATCTATCGCCTGTGGAAGTGGACCTCAAAATCTGAAAGGAGGCTCCGCCCCCTTCTTCTGTGGTAGGAGATACTGCTTCTCTCATTGGTTCCCCTATTGGCCGGTTACCTATTACGTAATTTCATGGAATTGTTTACTACCTAGGGGTTCTTGGAATAAAATGTCCGTTAGAATACTCTGCAACAGATTGTCATGTATGTTAGATTACGTTTAATGACGTATTATTAATAATAATATTAATCAACATATTATGCAACTTGTATCACCGGTAATTTATTGTTACTTTATTTATTTATCCGGTCTCTTCCTTATTAATCATACTGATCTCAATTTATTAGTGAAAAGTGCTCAAAACAATAAATTGTTAACTAACTGATAAACTATCGCTAATAACTTTATTAATTACTCAGTTTAATTGTTTTAATTAATCTTTATTAACCTCTCAAGTTAGGTTTATATGTTATCATTATTAACTATACGTTGCATAACATTGTTGCATATTGTCTTAATTGTCTATCCAATTGCAATTATTTTTAGTATTATTTATCAGTACCATTAACATTATTAATCAATAAACCAATAGTTATGATATTATTAATTAATTGTATGTTCAAATTACGTTTTATTACACAATTCCTAATTTTCTAGTAAATACCGTTGATAATTGCATAATAATGGCTTTATTTATTTATTGCAATTGATATTAATCATTCTCGGATTGGTCGTAGTTCGTTAACTTTATAACGTTGCATGATATTATTAACCTTCAATTTGCGTTGAGCAACGTTTGGTTAATATTGTCCCGGAAAACTACTTAATTATAAACAATTGTTGTTATTACACGTCAGTACCTCCAAGAATAGCCAATTATCCGGATAACTCGAGATTGTTCTTAAATTTGTTGTTAATTATCTATAATTGCGTTTTATTGTTTATCTTTAGCTCTTGTGATAAATTATTGTTATTAATATTATTAATATCCTTAGTCGGTTATGATGATTGTTGCTAATCAACTCCTTAACTATTTTTAGTTATTATATTTGTTTATTTACACAACGTTGCACAACGTTATTATCCTCCGATTATACGTCGCGCAACGTTTGCTATACAATACCGCGCGCATTCTTAAATAATTATAAGCTTTATATTTTAATAGTTAATTATCAGCGACGGTGATGCTCATGATTTGTTAATTATTATTATATGGTTGTTTCTTAACCTGAAATTATGACAGCGTTGCTTCTGTTATTTAAATGATTATCAGAACATCAATTATTCCCAAGATTTTAATAGCATTTGTAGTATTATTAATAATAATCTCCGTATTTGTTATAATTTTTAACCTATTATTATTATTTCCAATCATTTCCACGAATCATAAGGTTTATTCTCATGTTAGCAATACGCATGAATGAGTAGTGTAAAAGGGTTCGATCGATTGCACTCATTGTCAAAGGGGCCAAGAATTTGGGTCTATGTCGGTTATGTAGTCCAAGGAACGTCAGTTCCTTACAGCCCCCCCTTATAAAAAACGCGATCCCATGGTTCGCGTTTTAGTTTTCGTGCTATACTTATACGAATTCAAATTTCCGCGCCTTCTTTTATATTTAGATGGGTCAGCAGCGTTATCATAGCTGCCACAGCTATAACTATATGTATGGAAATGTAATGGTTTTTTATTTTTATTTTATTCCATATTACTATAAATTTTATTTTCGAAATTTGTATGCAAAGTACAGTTCATCTCCGCGTGCGTTTGTTCTAGTTATTAATTAAAAATTAATAGTATATTTTTATGGAAATCATATTATTAATAATTATTTATTTTAATTAATGATGCATTTGGTGGAATCTAAATAATTAAAAATTATTTATTTTTTTTATTAACAAGCAAAATTCATACGCGCCTTGCGCGCCCTATTTTTTTTTATAACAATATTCAACAACAAATACTTTCCACTTCATGATTGTATTTTTCTTTAAAATAACAGATTATGATGCTTCCTCATTTTTGAGTTTAGAAAATAATTGAAAACAGTGTTTATTTTATAAAGAAATAATCTAACACGAACCTTGAATCAATTCAATAACTTAATGATTATTTTATCAATCTATTCCAACGCATATTCAAAAATCCTTTCCAATTTAAATCCAAATATTCATTTTATACTAGAGAAAATTTCAAATTTCGGCGTCATTCGAACCGGATATTTTACTCATTAGCCAATCACTTCTTTAAATGCTTCACAACATCCTACTATTGTTTTTTTTTAGAGTTGATGGCGTATATAAAAAAAATTTATTTATTTATTTTTAATTAGTTGTGGAATTTTATTATTTAATTAAGGGTGTATCCTTTTATGGAATTTTAAATCATTTATGGTATGAAAAAAAATTATTTTTTTTTATTTATGTGTGTATTTTTATTAAATTAATTATTTATTTTAATTAAGGATGTATGAAGCCCCTGCCTTCGCTCTGTACAGTGAGATACGACCGTAAAAATTTCGCTGGGACATTCTACAGAAATTAATTACTTTTAAAGTTCTTATTGCTGTGAATGCCTCCAACTCTTTCATCTCTCCTGGGTACCCTTTTTATTTTATTTTATCTTTTTTCTGCCTCCCCTTTTTTTTTTTTTTTTTTAGAATATTTTACATGTTTTATCGCAGAAACGCACGCTTTAATTTATTTACATGCACACTTTTAGTTCGTCCATTACCTAAATCTATTTTAGCATTTACGTCGTTATATAATTCAATTATTTTGTATCGCTCTGCGTATTGTTCATCCATTTTATCGTGTCGGGGTTCTTTTAACAAATACACCTCATCTCCCTCTTGAAATGTCTGAGAATTTAATTTTTGGTCATATAATCGTTTAGACTTTTCTTTAGCTAGCAACAACCGATCCTTAGCTTCTGTCTGCGTTTTGTTTAATTTTAAAATTAGTTCATCTAAATACATTGTATATGTTTTTTCTATATTTTTGTTTTCAAATTCTGACGGAAGTCTAGCCTTTCTACCGAAAACTAATTCATGGGGGGTAAATTCATGAGCTGCGTGTGTCGAAGTATTATATGAAAATATGGCGCATTTCACCCATTCATCTCAATCAAACTTATCTTGATACATTTTTAAATATTCTACTAGCGATGCGTGGCTCCTTTCCAATGATCCCATAGTTTCGGGCCTAAAAGCGGTTGATTTGTATTGTTTTATTTTGAAGATTTTCGCGAAATTTTTAAACAACTTACTTTGAAAGTTACTTCCTTGATCCGTCTTTATAATTTGGGGGCAACCGAATCTACAAATAAATTCGCGAGCGAAAGCTACTGCAACCGTTTCGGAGGTTATATCTGATAGGGGAATTGCGTCCGAGTATTTTGTTAAATTACATTGCATTGTAAGTAAATATTTGTTACCGTTATTTGTCACCGGTAAAGGACCTACAATGTCCATTTCTAATACCTCAAAAGCCTCCGAAGGAGTTGTTGTAATTTTCATAGGCTGCTTTGTTTTTATTCTTACTAGCTTTTTCCTCTGACAATTTTCGCAGGTTTTTTACGTAATTAATAATATCCTCTTTCATTCCCGGCCAGAAATATTGATCGCGAATTCGCTTATAAGTTTTGTAAATACGCTTATGCCCTCCTACGGCGGAGTCATGGGCTTCAGATAAAATTTTTGAACGGTCCTCAATTGGGGGTTCAATGACTTCTCCGGTACAAATTGTGATTTGTTGGTCTCCCTCATCCCAATGAGCTCGTATGTTATGTTCGATGGGTAACCAATGTAACCTTTCTAAACCGTCCCCGTTTTTAGCAATACTAACCGATTTTGTATTTTCCCCCATCATACTATTTCGTAATAACTCTAATCCGTTTATTACATTTTCTATTTTTAGTAATTCGTCATATCGTTCTTTTGCTATTATCGAATATACCAATTTCCCATTAGATAAACCGGTTTGCACTACATATCCCATTTCTAAATTTTCGTTTTTTATAAGTTCTAAATTTATGTAACCTTCGTCCAGCAATTGTCGGCATACTTCTGAATAAATTTTGCAATCAATTGATATAAAATGCGCTATATTATCTTTTCTCATAGTTAATTGATCTCTCGAAAATAAAACGTGATCTATTGTAAATAAATAACATCTTTCTTCAATTGTTAAATTTGACTCTACCGGTTTATTATTACAAGTTATCATATTTATTATTTTAATTTCATCGAGTTCTCGATCGCTCTCGTCAGACGCATTATCGGATTCATCATCATTATCAATCTCATCGTTCATTTGGTCATCCTTAAAATCATTATTGCTTGTTAACTCAATGTTATCGTTACATATATCATCATCAATTATCATTTCTGTCAAACTAACATTACCATTTTTTACTTCAAAATTGTTGTTATTTGAATTGTCAGACTCGTTATTCATCATTTTGTTTGTTAAACTGTTTGTTGCTTTATCAGATTCGTTATCAATTATTATATTCGTTAAACCGTTATTAGCTTTATCAAAATCATTATCAATTATCATATTTGTTAGATCATTCTTGACTTTGTCAGAATTATTTTCATTTTTGTTTGTTATGGTTGTGCAATCGTTATTTGTTTCTTTGAGATTAGAATCTTTTGCAATTGTCTTGATTTCCGATTCGTTTGTTTCATTCGTCTCTTTGTCAATTCTCTGTCTATTATTTTGTTTTGCTTTTGTTATTTGTTTGTTAGGCCCCTTGCCAGCACTCACTCCTGCTGGGGTTTCTTGATACCATTCAAGGTGTTGGCCGCCAGCTTTTTTGCTCGTTGCGCCCGTCGGGGTTTCTTGATACCATTCAAGGTGTTGGCCGCCGACAGGCGTTTTCATTCGATCTCCCGGGGTATGGCAGCCCCGGTGGGAAGCACAATGCTGTCCCGTGAGACGGGTTAGTGCGCCCTGGAGGCGTCTTTGCGGGTTTGTTGGGGTTTCTTGATACCATTCAAGGTGTTGGCCCACAACTGAATTGGTTGTTTCGCTCGTCGGGGTTTCTTGATACCATTCAAGGTGTTGGCCACCGCACGAGGTTTTTTGCGTTGACTCTGCCAAGGTTACCCCCTGGTGGGAAGCACAATGCTGTCCCGCGAGCTCAACTCTGCTGGCAAGAGTACTTCGCCTCTTCAGATACCTCTGACACAACTCCCGGGGTATGGCGGCCCCGGTGGGAAGCTCAATGCTGTCCCGTGAGGGAACCGTCAGAGGCTCTGGCTCTTTTTCACTTTCGGCAGTCATCGCTGATGTGTCTGCAGGGGTAACCCCCTGGTGAGAAGCACAATGCTGTCCCACGACAGCATCATGCGTGCTGGGTCTGTTATTTTCATCTCTTTCGCATTCTCTTTCCTGTTCAATCATGCCATGCAAGCCATTATTCATGCGTGTTAGTTCATGAGATCCTGATGGCTCGACATCCGCAGGCCGATCCACACCGTCCTCCGGTACCTGAGGACCGCGGGCCGGTTCTATCGAATCCCGATCCAAACAGTTTCCCTTTTTATCGGTAATCAAGAATACCTTTTCTATAAGTGCTTCTGATATTACATGTTCTGAGTCTGTCAATTCATTTAAATTCAATTCATCGATAATTAGAGCTGAAACAGGATTTCGCGATAATGCATCTGCGTTTGCGTTTACTCTTCCGGGTCTATATTCCACGTTAAAATCATACTCCCTTAATTTAAGTTCCCATCGTCCAATTCGTGCAATAGGGTCTTTTAGATTACGAAGCCAAACTAGAGCGCGGTGATCAGTTACTAGCGTAAACTTTCTTCCGAATAAATAAGGTCTAAAGTGATAAATGGCGAATACTACAGCCAATAACTCCTTTTCAGTGGTTGTGTATTTTATTTCCGTATCGTTTAATGTTCGCGAAGCATAAGCAATTAGTGGGTCTTTTCCTATCTTTCCTTGACTAAGCATAGCCCCCGAGGCATAATCTGTGGCATCAGTTGTTAATATAAATGGCTCATTGAAATCAGGGTATCGCAACAAAGGCTCAGTACATAAAATTTGTTTTAACTTTTCAAACGCCCTCTCCTGATTATCACCCCAAATGAAAGGTATTCCCCCTTTTAATAAGTTTGTTAAAGGTTTCGCAATTTTTGAAAAATCAGGAATAAAGTGTCTATAGAAGCCTACTAATCCCAAGAATTGTTTTATGTTTTCGCGTTTTTAAGTCTAGGGAATTTCATGACAGCCTCGATTTTCTTGGAATCTGGTTTAACTCCCTTCTTTGAAATTATGTGCCCTAAGTACGTTACTTTCTTTCTTAGAAAAAGATATTTCTCGGGCTGCAAGGTTAATCCCGCTGTTTTTAAACGACCAAATAATTTTCTCATTTTTCTAGTATGCTCTACAATCGATACTGCATAAACTACTGTATCATCCATGTATACGAATAGTTCTACGTTGGGAAATGTCTTAAATTGTAAATAGGCTTAGGCGTCTCCGGTTACCCTGGATTTTACTACAATTTAACGAAAAATTCCCTATCATTTGGATTTATAAAACGTTCGGCGTCTCTGCATTCCCTGATAAACTGATTTACTGAAATATTTTTACCATTAAATTCAGAAATTACTTTTACTATCCCCGAAGTCTTTTTATAACTATTTGAATTATTATCACTATTATTTAAATTTACTTCACAAATATTAAATTGGTCTTGGGAAGGCAATGACTACGGACTCCTACCAAAGATAGAAAGCCTATGTTAGACCGGTGCAACTACGTGATTAACAGAATAAATTATGAAATGAATTTATTATTTTGAAAATTTTATATTAAATATAATATATTAAAACAAATTGATTCCAATATAACATTCTTTCCGTATTAAAACAGATTACATTATAAATGATTTAATTAAACGAATACCCAAAATTGAATGTTAATTAAAAATGTATTTGACTCAAGAAAGTATGCTAATTTTCACCCTCAGATTTTTATATTTGAATGTATGTATTCCAATGTATTCATTCTTGTTAGCTTTTTAGTATTAAATCAGATTAAAAATGTCCAGATTATAATCTAATTTATGTTGTATTAAATAGTATTAGATTAAAAGGATTTCTTTCAAGTATGTATTAAAACAGATTAAAGTTTACGATACAAAAATAATTGTTGGTATTAAAGTTGATTGAATAGTATCAAAACCCATTAAATAAACCGTATTAAATTGGATTAAGACTATTCCCGATTAAAAAAGGATCGATAGCTAATCCCGCAGAGAGATTACACGTATTAAAACCGATTACATCAGTATTAAAATCCATTAAGTTTAGTACATCTTAATAGGCTCCCCCCACCGCGGTCCTCGCGACCTCGGGATGAAGCGGGTTTTGTTGTTCGGTATCTGAATCAATTCTATTAGTGATTCTAGAGAGTGATTTAGACAATTCTAAAGAGTTGTTATTATCGTGGGTAGGTTGAGTGCTTGGTCCCGGATGGATAGCAACGGTTGAGTTAATATTTCCACTATTCTCAATCATTTTTATAACTAAATCGCAACTTAAATCTTAAATCTATGAATGCAATCGATCAACCGTAAAGAAAAATATACCGAGTTATTGCAGTTAACCCTATGTACTTATATCTATTCCAATTAATAATTATTTATTATTTCCAATGCTATCTTGGACAATCCCACCGCTGTCACCAAAATGTTACGAACCCAGTGGCCATAAACTAAAGTCTTTAATATAGAGCGGCAAGGGAATATAATGTTTGACAATTGAAATTCTAGAATGGCCCTAGGGTTTTATATAGGTAGTGGGATCGTCGTCCAATTAAGTACAAAAGTACAAATAGCACAAGAAATAAATTTATTACACTTTCTCAAATTATAAATTAAGTGATATAAATTGTTACTTTATAGTTTGAATTTTGATTTAAAGGCTACGCTATCGTCTTATGCACAAATATAAATTTAAATAAAATTAATCAAAGATATAATTGATGTTACATTCGTGGATGGTATTAGTTATTACATAAAATTATTAATTATTAACTGGTTAACTTAAAAATCTTATCTATCTTTTACTAGATGCTATGTAAAAAGTACGAAAATTAATATAAAAGTTAATTGAATGAATTGAATTTGTTATTGCGATTCAAGATCCTTAATTGAAATTAATAAAGAGAATTTATTACGTATTTATATTAAGTAATCTTACTAATCTTATATCTTAAATTCTCAAAGACTTATCTACCTTATTATGCTATCAAAATACAGAGTTAATTGATTTATACTTTAAATTATTTATCCTTGAATTTAGATATTATGATTTGAAATATTTAAAAATAAAGTCTAATTTATATTAATTGATCTTAATAATTTTAATAATCTTAACTTCTTAAGATCGTATCTAATTCGTTATTCTTTAGAACACAAAGTTAAATATAAAGAGTGAATTAATTTGTAAATTATCTATCTTTAAATTCGCTATTATGACTCGAATCTCTTAATCGACTTAATGACGAGACGATTTGCAAATATATATATATATATATATATATATATATATATATATATATATATATATATATATATATATATATTTATATGTTATCTGATTTATCCGTCGGATTCGGTGTTGATTGGGGCTCTTCCTTCGATATGGACGGCCGTGGACCCAACTTCAATCACCCGTTGTCCTGGTATTCACCCTGAAGTCCCAAGGAAAACCACAGCCTCAAAAACCTTGGGCAGGACAGCTCTCCCTCCTCTGATTGGTGAGGTTGTTGATCCTTTCGTTGTTGTTAACTTGCTGTTGTTTAATGCAGTTGACTCGTCGAAAGATCGTCGAAGTAATTGAAACTGGTTGATGACTCGTTGAAACTTCTCGAAACTCGTCCAAACTCGTTGAAACTGGTTAAAGCTCGTTCAAACTTGTTGAAACTCGTTGAAGATTGTTGAAACTTGTTAATACTTGTTAACAGTTAACACTTGATGAAAACCGTTGAAACTTGATATAAAATCGTTGAAAATACGTTGATCTTGATATAACTATATATATTCAGCGTAATTCTTGAAGATACGTGGGTGCTGATAGGTACAAGATCGGATTATTTCTCTAAGCGAGACTGCCTGTCGGTGTGCTGGGCTCCCTTTATATGGTGAGCGCGGACCTGAAAGCCGTTGAGGATGATCCCTCTCCCCCTGGTGGCGAAAACTTGAATACATCTATCGCCTGTGGAAGTGGACCTCAAAATCTGAAAGGAGGCTCCGCCCCCTTCTTCTGTGGTAGGAGATACTGCTTCTCTCATTGGTTCCCCTATTGGCCGGTTACCTATTACGTAATTTCATGGAATTGTTTACTACCTAGGGGTTCTTGGAATAAAATGTCCGTTAGAATACTCTGCAACAGATTGTCATGTATGTTAGATTACGTTTAATGACGTATTATTAATAATAATATTAATCAACATATTATGCAACTTGTATCACCGGTAATTTATTGTTACTTTATTTATTTATCCGGTCTCTTCCTTATTAATCATACTGATCTCAATTTATTAGTGAAAAGTGCTCAAAACAATAAATTGTTAACTAACTGATAAACTATCGCTAATAACTTTATTAATTACTCAGTTTAATTGTTTTAATTAATCTTTATTAACCTCTCAAGTTAGGTTTATATGTTATCATTATTAACTATACGTTGCATAACATTGTTGCATATTGTCTTAATTGTCTATCCAATTGCAATTATTTTTAGTATTATTTATCAGTACCATTAACATTATTAATCAATAAACCAATAGTTATGATATTATTAATTAATTGTATGTTCAAATTACGTTTTATTACACAATTCCTAATTTTCTAGTAAATACCGTTGATAATTGCATAATAATGGCTTTATTTATTTATTGCAATTGATATTAATCATTCTCGGATTGGTCGTAGTTCGTTAACTTTATAACGTTGCATGATATTATTAACCTTCAATTTGCGTTGAGCAACGTTTGGTTAATATTGTCCCGGAAAACTACTTAATTATAAACAATTGTTGTTATTACACGTCAGTACCTCCAAGAATAGCCAATTATCCGGATAACTCGAGATTGTTCTTAAATTTGTTGTTAATTATCTATAATTGCGTTTTATTGTTTATCTTTAGCTCTTGTGATAAATTATTGTTATTAATATTATTAATATCCTTAGTCGGTTATGATGATTGTTGCTAATCAACTCCTTAACTATTTTTAGTTATTATATTTGTTTATTTACACAACGTTGCACAACGTTATTATCCTCCGATTATACGTCGCGCAACGTTTGCTATACAATACCGCGCATTCTTAAATAATTATAAGCTTTATATTTTAATAGTTAATTATCAGCGACGGTGATGCTCATGATTTGTTAATTATTATTATATGGTTGTTTCTTAACCTGAAATTATGACAGCGTTGCTTCTGTTATTTAAATGATTATCAGAACATCAATTATTCCCAAGATTTTAATAGCATTTGTAGTATTATTAATAATAATCTCCGTATTTGTTATAATTTTTAACCTATTATTATTATTTCCAATCATTTCCACGAATCATAAGGTTTATTCTCATGTTAGCAATACGCATGAATGAGTAGTGTAAAAGGGTTCGATCGATTGCACTCATTGTCAAAGGGGCCAAGAATTTGGGTCTATGTCGGTTATGTAGTCCAAGGAACGTCAGTTCCTTACAACGGCTTATCTACTTTACATGATATACCTATTCATTTATATATTGTAGGTAGACCGGCTGCCACACCACGCTTTCCATGGAAACGGCTGCTTATCTAGACTTTTCCATTGGAATCTTTTCTACCGCAATGTCCGCATCTCGTTCATGTGGATCGTGTACTTAATTTTAATATAAAAAAGTGTGCTCTTTTAAATATTATATGTATCTGCAAAAATACTGCCTGCATTATACAATTAATTGGTAAGTTTTTAATATTTTTATGGAAAATATTTCTTTTATTCTTTGCTCAAGTCGATGTTCATAGATATTATGTTTTACGTTTTAGGTTATAACTAGATACACGTTTATATACATGGTATACGCCAAAAACCGCATGGTTTTTTATATTGTCTGATAACTACTTATCAAATATTGCTAGCAAGTAGCATTGGATAAATTCTTTTGTAGGTTATCATAATTATTTTAAAACTATATAAATTTTATTATTGTATGATATTTATGAATTTATTTTTGTTACAGGTTTCCAGTTATTATTTTTAAAAATTGATTTTGGTAATAAACGAAATTCAAAACGTTAGAAATCCTTCTATAACTAAGAATTATAGAAATTAAATCTATAAGAATATTTGACATACTGCAATGCAGGTTAGCATAGTAAGTTCTTCATTATTTGAATAAAACTATTTCTTTCCTTTACTTTTCTGATTCTTTCTCTCATTCATTATATCTATCTCCTATCTCCTTTGGCTTTTATTATGAAATATTTTTTTCAAATCTTTGTCGGCATTTATAAAGTATTATTCCTTGCTAAAAATATTCAACTCGAATTCAGTGTTCCAGCTATACATATTTTTAAATGGGTTTTTTCCAAGTGTCCTGGGGTATTTATAATCAGTTTTAGAACTAAAGTTTGGCTTTATTTAGTTAGAACATTCAATTTGTAAGTGAAAGTTAGTGAAGTGTAAGTATGCAGATAGTGTGTGTCATGAATACATTGTTTTTTGCCAGGTATGTTACATTATGCTGTGTTGTGATGCTGCATTTTTCTACGCGTTAATTATTTATAGAACTATGTCACTGATTAGTTAATTTTTATAAGTGTTGCCGTGCACAGCTTAACACATAATATTACAGCCCGTGTAAGATACAGATTGTGTATGCTATGTATACATTGTTTTTTGCCAGGTGATTTATGTGGTGTTGTGTTCTGCTATGTATGAATTATTTATACAGCTTTATAAATTCTTTTTTGCCTGGTATTTTACATTATGCTGTGTTCTTGTGATGCTGCATTTTGCTATGTATTAATTATTTATAAAACTGTCGCTGATTAGTGAATTTTTATAAGTATTGACTCGTTGTTTCATAAATACCACAGCTTAACACAGCATAATAGTATAGCTCGTGTAAGATGCAGATTGTGTACGCTATGTATACATTGTTTTTTTGCCAGATGCTTTATATGGTGTTGTGTTCTGCTATATGATTTATATGGTGTGCGATGGTGTAATTAGGCGATAGAACGCCGAGCCCGAACACTCGCAAATAAATATAGTTATATATTTCCTCCTTTTCTCTCTCTCTCTCGCTTCCGCCTCACTTACCGTCCAAAAGGAGATTCCGCTGTGACGTCGTATCTGGGCAGGCTACGAAGCTGAAAAAAGTTGGGAAGGGTAATATCGTCAAATAAATAATCAAACCACTAACGCCAGATAAACTCTCAATTTATTCAAATCGACAAAAGAAATCCCTATTACAAGTATCTAAATCCATTCACGCCTACACGCTCACACTCACTCCTCTCACTCCCGCGGGCCCCGCCGACACCCCGAGAGTAAACTCGCAGGCAACCCAAAAGCCGCCGCAGCGCGATTCCGAGGAGCACCGCGCACGCGAGTCCCTCTTTCTCTCTCACACTCGCAAACTCCCGCTCTACACGGAGAAAATCCCCCGCGGCGCGATTCCGAGAATCGCTGCGCACGCGAATCTCTCTCACTCACTCTGCTCTCCACAACAAAATTCTTCAAGCGGCGCGATTCCGAGAATCGCTGCCCCCACGGATCTCTCTCTCTCACTCTCCACTGCTCTATCTCTCCCCGTACCAAAAGCTCCCCGCAACGCGATTCCGAGAATCGCCACACGCGCGAATCACTCTCTCACTCACTCTCACTCTACACGGACGACAAACGCCCGAACTCGAGGAATCGCCGCAGTGTGATTCCCGGAAACACCACACCCGAACTCTCTCTCTCTCTCTCTCTCTCACTCTCTCTCACAACGGTAATTAGCGCGCGGATACGAAAACCCAGTCGCGCGCTTCCCGAATGTCGAGCTTCTCTCTCTCTCTCTCTCTCTCTCTCTCTCTCTCTCTCTCTCTTCTCTCTCTCTCTCTCTCACAACGGTAGTCAGCGCGCGGATACGAAAACCCCGTCGCGCGCCTCCCGAATGTCGAGCTCCTCGCTCTCTCTCTACTCTCTTTCTTTTTCTCTCGCAACGCGCTCCCTCTCGCTCTACCCTCCCGTGACTCTCTCCACTCTCGATCCGCGTCCTCCTTACCTCGGCGATGAGCTGCTCCTCGGCGCCGACTCTCGATCCTTAGCCTCGTATCCCGTCTCTCTCTCCGTCTCTCTCCCCCTCGCCTCTCCGTAACCACCGCTCTCCGCCTTCGGCTGGCCGACACCACCTCCTCGCTCGCCTTCGTCGTCGTCTTCCTCTCGCCCTCTCTCGTTCTGCTCTCTCTTTTCTTCACCCTTCCGAGCTTTTTCTTCTTCCTTCTTCTTTTCCTCTTTTTTTAAGCGCACTCAACACCGGCTCGTTCGACACTGCCGATCTCTCCCGCGCGCGCCTTCTCGATGCCCCGCACATGCGCCGGCGTCCCACGGGTTGCATCAGTAGATCGGCTCTACTACTGCTTCGCACGTGGCTCCTCTCTCGCTTCTCTCGGCCGTGCCCGTCAGCGGAGCGCCTCCCCGCTGTAGCAGCGCACGGCCGCGCATCCTCGCCCGCGAGGTGCTGCCACCGCGCTCTCCAGCTCCGCGGCGCACGGAGGCGCGCGAAATTCGAACGCGCCCCGCGTGACTACCACTCCACTTGATCTACTTACATACCTGGGCGGGGGGGGAGCACAGGGATCTTGCCTCTCCTAATCCTTCTCGGCTTCACTCTCCTCCACTCGATACCCACCGGGATCAAGCACCGAAACAGAAAGAAACATCCCGAAAAATAAATAAGGGAGCTTAGGACAACAGTGCCCCGGCCACGCAGCTCGAGAGAGAGAAAAAGAAAATGGTGACGACTTACCACGTCACAGGTGTTGTGTTCAGCTTAACACAGGATAATAGTACAGCCTGTATACGAATATTTCTTTCTTTTACTTTTCTGCTTCTTTTTCTCTTTAATTATATCTATTTCCTTTCGCTTTTGTTATAAAATATTTTTTTCAAATCTCTGTCCACATTTCTGAAGTCTATTATATTGCCCGAGTGTCCTGGGGTATTTACACTCAGGATAACAACTAAAGTTCGGCTTGGCTTTTTAAGAAGTATTTGAATATGAAATATTGATTCTCAGAATCTTATTTAGTGAGTAGATTTAATTTCTAAGTGAATGTCAGTGAACTGTAAGAATGCAGATTGTGTGTCATATATACATTGTTTTTTGCCAGGTGTTTTACGTTATGCTGTGTTCTTGTGTTTTGCTATGTATGAATTATTTATACAATTGTGTCGCTGATAGTTAATTTTTCTAAGTATTGACCAAAGACTTTTTCTAAGTACCATAGCTCCACACAGCATAAGTCGTACATCCTGCGTAAGATTAAGTCCTACATTCTGCTATAGATGAATTATTTCTACAACTATATCGCTGATAACTAATTTTTATAAGTATTGGCCAGAGATGTTCCATAAGTACCACAGCTCAACACAACATAATAGTACAGCTTGTGTGAAAATAATATATATTATGGGGTCTCATGCGATATTTTCATACAGAAGCCCAGCAAAAATCCTTATAAATATAAAAGACGGCTTGTATTGAGTAATTGGAAACAATTTGTTAAGATTCAATTATTATTTAATTTTCAAACTTGAGAAAAATGCAATTTGTAAGATTTTGTGTGTTTTTATATTTGAACAGAAAATTTGTAAAAATCTCTTGAATTGCAGGTTTACAAAAATGGAAATATTTTATAATTTGTAAAATTTGGAAAAAATATAATTAGGATTTAAAAATTACTGAGATTAAAGCTTAAACTTTAAATGAATACAAGATTTAAGCTCTACAGATTTGTTTATCGGTGTGACTGACAGAAATAGGAATACCACTATATGTGTCTTTACATTTGAAGTTTGAAAACAAAGTGTCAAAAACAACAAATTATGGATTTCTTTACAGAAATAATATATTTGGTACGAGCTCTACAAGTAGTATTAAAAAAATATTTCAGTTTATTAAATCTTGAAAAATTGAAAATATGTAATTTATATTTATTAGTAATGAAAAAACATTATCTTTGGCCAAAATTTGATTAGAAGGGATATAAGTTTTTATAAATATGTAATATTTTATCTTGTTCTAAACAAACAGAACTTGTGTGTGTATGTGTATGCGTGTTTATGTAATTTTTAGTAATACAATTACATTTATATTTTTATATCAATAGTCAGGTTAATAATTAATAATAATAATTAATAATAAATAATAATTCAATAATTAATCATTTTAATAATAATAATAATAATAATAATAATAATTCTAATTTCATTCTTGGAAAAAAGTAAAATTATTTATTATATGAAAAACATTTTGAAGTGAATTATATTAAATTTTTCATATAAAATATTTTAGATATATGGGGAATTCTCAGGAACTTGGACTTTTTATGTGATCTTTATTTTGAGTAATTTATTGCTATTATTAGGGGTGCATGGGAACGGTTTTTCGACCTCTTTAGACAGTTTTTTACATGCTCTGAATTAGACATGCATGGCACACTAATATGGTTTACAGAACTGGGTTTCTACGTAAAAATTAAATTAGAAAATGTCTGTATGGATGTGTGTATGCGTGCGTGCGAGCGTGCGTGTACCGCTTTATCTCCGGATCTACACGGTCCATTTTAAGCGGATGGTAATCATTTTTTTGTTTTTTTAATGATTGAATTGAAATTTTTTAATCTTCTGGGTGGCATTCAAAAGAGCATTAAAAGGCTATATTTAAAAAATTCTAGTTTTACGGTTCTTTTGTTATTAACAAAAACATGTTTTTTTAAGTTTATAACTCCTAAACTATAATTGCTCGACGTCACACTTCGCACCCTGCTTGCCTTAGTTACACAAGCTCGCATTTAATTACTGGTGCTAAGCAAGTGTAACCACCCTGCCCAAAATTTTCAGCTGCACTTATTTTGCCTAGAATGCGCTTGAGTTTTCTCTCACGTTGCTTGCTATTAGTTTAGACTTGGATTTGAGTAATTAACTAGACATACTCTTTTATTTTATTTAACTATTTAAACCTTTTGTATTGAAATTCAACTTTTAAAGCTTTTCAGTTGCTTTTTTTTGTATTAGAGTTTTTTTATTTTTTTTAGTAAACATTTTTGTAAATTGAGCTTCACGTAAATTTGTTTTCTTCTATTATAAGCAAGCATAAATGAGCTATACAGCACCACCGGCCAAAAACCTGAACCCTCCAACAAACGAATATTATTTTAAATTTAGCGCTCAGTTTCCCTCTAGAATAGTGTCACTCTAGGAGTGTCTTGACAAGCCCCTCACTTTTTACTGATTGGCTGCGCCATATTCTGCCAAACTCTGTGCTTAACCAATCATCGAGAGGCGCGTCCACGCGTAAGTTTGAAAACAATTTGTGTAGCCATAACCTCAAAATATGTATACAGACTTAAATACAGAATTTACATTTACAGAATTTAAAGTCACACTCACACAATGCCTGGTTGCGCAGTTATTGGTTGCAAAAATAGTTCTGCAAAAAAAGTGAAAATGTGCACTTTTCCTAATAATCCAGAAATGCGAGCTGCATGGATTAAACAAATACAAAGACAGAACTGGAGTCCAACACAAAACTCAATGATATGCCAAGTATATAATTTACTTCAAATAATTTCCTTAATAAACTTCAAAAATGATTTTTCTAAATTTTAGAATTATTTTAGTAAATTTTCATACAGATGTTTTACAAATTTATACAATAAGTGATATGTTTTTAATTCTTTTTTAGTATCATTTTACAAATGATATGTGGGAAAAACCTAGGCAAGATGGTAAAATTAAATTAAAATGGAATGCAATTCCAACATTATTTGGAAAGGTGGCTACGCAAGCAAATTGCAACATGAAAAAAGGTACATATAATTCTTTGATGTTTGTTTTTATGTATTATATTATTACAATATAAAATATATGCCTTAATTTTAGATGTAAAGAAGGTATTAGAAACCCATATTCAACCATTAGAATATTCGCATCCATCAGTTAAAGATGTTGGAAAGAGTACATCAAATGAAAACAGTGAACGTATGGATATAAATGTCAATACCTTAGATGATAACAAGGTACCAGAAACGCATACTCAGCCATCTGATTGTACATACCAATCTGTTGACAAAGTTTGTGTATTAAACGAGTCCTGTAGTACAAATTCAGATGTTGATGTACAAAATTTGGATGTGAGCGAAGAAAATGAAAAGGTTGAAAATATGCAGGTGGATGCGAATAATCAAAAATTTGTAAATAATGATGAAGCGTTACAAGGTGAAGTATTTACAGATCATAGAAATGTAGAAGTGTCATTAGCAACAAACATTTCTGTGGAGAGTGATCTTATGGACTTAAGTAATAAAATTAACGATAAAGCTTTTGAGCAACTAGATAGTGATATATCTGTTTTGGCTAAAGATTATTACAGTACAAATGTGGTTAAAGGTGGATACATAGAGAAATTGAAAAAACTTGAAAAAGTATATGAAAAATCAAGAAGAATGAATCAAATATTAAAAAATAGACTGCACAACCAAAGAAAAAATTTCAGAAAAAAAATTCAAGAGCTTGAAAATCAAGTACGTATTTATAAAGAACATTCTAAATATTTAAATAATTTTTTAAATGAGGATCAATTAAAACTCTTATCGAAGACATTATAAAAATGCCAGCATGGTGTGATGCTACTTTAATACGTGCTTATCATCTTAAATTCGCATGTGGATATTCTGGTTATACTGAATTGATTCGACAAGGCTTTCCTTTACCATCGCTAAGAACATTGAGTCGTAAATTAGAAGGATGGAAATTTGAAAGTGGACCGTCCGAAGAACTATTTGAATTTATAAAAATTAAAGTTTCTCAATTTCAAAAAAATATTGATAGAGATTGTATTTTAGTATTAGATGAAATAAGTATAACACCAGGTGAAAAATTTAATGTTTCCACTGGCAAATTTATTGGTAAAGTTACTCTACCTGGGCATGATGGAAATCAATTAGCAACACACGCATTAGTTTTCATGCTTGCTGGAATTGCTCAACGCTGGAAGCAAACTGTAGAATACTATTTTACAAGCGACAGTACAAATGGCAAATGCTTTAAACCTATTATAGATAGTATAATTACCAGATCAGAAGCAGTAGGTTTAAAAGTGCATGCAGTAGTTTCTGATATGGGTTCTACGAATCAAGCAATGTGAAAATCCTATGGGATTAATGCTGGTAGATATTCTACTACCATTAACAAATGTGAGCATCCAGTTGATTCTACAAGAAAACTTTTCTTTTTTCATGATTGTATTCACGCTTTTAAAAATTTGAAAGAAGCAATCATTTCAAATAAATTTGTAATTATTCCTGAAAGTTACGTTGAAAATTATGATTTACCATCTAATAGAGTAGACTTAAAACATTTTGAAGAACTATGGGAAATTCAAAAGGATTCTGATCTTAAATTAGCTCCAAAATTGCAAGAAGATTATTTAAATGGAAAAAATCATTTTTTAAAAATGAGAGTTAAAAATTCAGCTCATGTCTTAAGTCTTGATGTGGCAACAAGTTTGGAATTTTTGTCCGATGAATTAGCTAAAAATGAATATAAAACTACTGCATGGTTTACTTATGTCATTTCTCAATGGTTTAAAATTATGTCATCAAGGACAATATATAATAGTTTACAAAAAAGTAATCCAAATAAATTAAAATATATTATAAATTTTTTAGAAAAATTTAAAGATTTTTTTTCTCAGTTAAAATTTGGACAAAGTGGTCACTGGAAACCATTTCAAACTGGTGTGCTTATTTCAACTACATCAATTATTGATCTCTCTCAATATTTATTAAATTATCAAGAATATAGTTTTATTCTACCTGGAAGGTTTACTCAAGATTGTATTGAAAATTTATTTTCTGTACTGCGTAGTAAACAATCTATTCTCAATGCTCTGCAATTTTTCATAAATTTAAAATTAATAACAGTATCACAGTACATGCGAAAAGTATCAAAATCTAGTTATAGCGAAGATGATAGAATTTTTTTGCCCGATTTTTTATCTTCTTTACGCCAATACAGACTTAATAATCAAAATCAGACCAAAGAAAAATATGATGTAAATTGTCATTATTATCAAGAAGAAAATGAAGTACAAGATATTCTTCTAGATACAATTCAAATGAACATTTTGTACCATGTAGGCGGTTATATTATAACTAGTATTAGAAAAACTCATAAAGTATGTCAACAATGCATTGCATTTGTGGGAGATAATAACGGTCACTCGTTTTATTATAACAAGTTAACCCATATAAGATGTGATAGTCGCAATAAGTTATTTTATCTAAATATGAAGACATTCAATTTTTTTATCAAAATGGAAATTATATTTAGAAAAAATATTAATTTAGCTAAAGAAAAAAACATAAATTTAAGAGAATTCTTTATTACAAAATTTCTTGACATTCCATTTGTTTTAACGAATTGCCATGATTTAAAATTTAAAATTTGTTCAAGATTTGCCATTTTCAGATTAAAAATCTCTTCTAGAAAGGGTCGTGCAAAAAATGTTAGTGCTTATGCCAGCAAAACAATGGCAATGCATACTTTTGTACGCTAATAATTAAAAAAGCATTTATTTATTATTTATTTATTTTTATATCTAAAAATACAATTCTATTATTGATTACTGTGATCAATGTAATGATTAGACTGATTACCTGGCAAAATAATTTTTCAAATAATTCTTAACGTCAGGTAGGCGGGGGATGCAAGTTTCACGTGTATACAAGAGCGCGTCAGGCGTGTATACCTGGCAAAATAATTATTTAAAAAATTGTTAACCCCAAGCAGGCGGGGTATGTGAATTCCACTTGTATAAGGGAGCGCATCCGACATGTATACCTGGCAAAATAATTATTTAAAAAATTGTGAACCCCAAGCAGGCGGGGGATGCGAGTTCCACGTGTATACGGGAGCGCGTCAGTCGTGCATACAGGGCAAAATAATTATTTAAATAATTTTTAACCCTGAGCAGTCAGGGGATGCGAGTTCCAAGTGTTTACGGAAGCTCGTTAGACGTGTATACCTGGCAAAATAAATATTTAAATAGGTCTAAACCCCAAGCAGACGGTGGATGCGAGTTCCACGTGTATACAAGAGCGCGTTAGACGTATATACCTGGCAAATAAATATTTAAATAAGTCTTAACTCCAAGCAGGCGGGGGATGCGAGTTTCAAGTGTATACGGGGGCGCGTCAGACATGCATACATGGCAAAATAATTTTTCAAATAATTCTTAACGCCAGGTAGGCGGGGGATGCAAGTTTCACGTGTATACGAGAGCGCGTCAGACGTGTATACCTGGCAAAATAATTATTTAAAAAATTGTTAAACACAAGCAGGCGGGATATGTGTATTCCACTTGCATAAGGGAGCGAATCAGACGTGCGTACATGGCAAAATAATTATTTAGATAGGTCTTAATCCCAAACAGGCGGGGGCTGCGAGTTCTACGTGTATACGGGGGCGCATCAGACATGCATACATGGCAAAATAATTTTTCAAATAATTCTTAACGCCAGGTAGGCGGGGGATGCAAGTTTCACGTGTATACGACAGCGCGTCAGACGTGTATACCTGGCAAAATAATTATTTAAAAAATTGTTAACCCCAAGCAGGCGGGTATGTGAATTCCACTTGTATAAGGGAGCGCATCAGACGTGCATACATGGCAAAACAATTATTTAGATAGGTCTTAATCCCAAACAGGCGGAGGATGCGAGTTCCACGTGTATACGTCTGCGCGTCAGATGTGTATACAAGGCCAAATAATTATTTTAATAATTCCTAACTCCAAGTAGGCGGGGAATGCGAGTGCCACGCGTATACGGGAGGGCGTCAGACGTGTATACCTGGCAAAATGATTATTTAAATAATTTTTAATCCTGAGCAGTCGGGGGATGCGAGTTCCACGCGTATACGGGAGCGCGTCAGTCGTGCATACAGGGCACAATAATTATTTAAATAATTTTTAACCCTGAGCAGTCAGGGGATGCGAGTTCCAAGTGTGTACGGGAGCTCGTCAGACGTGTATACCTGGCAAAATAAATATTTAAATAGGTCTAAACCCCAAGCAGACGGTGGATGCGAGTTCCACGTGTATACAAGAGCGCGTTAGACGTATATACCTGGCAAATAAATATTTAAATAGGTCTTAACTCCAAGCAGGCGGGGGATGCGGGTTCCAAGTGTTTACGGGAGCTCGTCAGACGTGTATACCTGGCAAAATAAATATTTAAATAGGTCTAAACCCCAAGCAGGCGGGGGATGCAAGTTTCACGTGTATACGAGAGAGCGTCAGACGTGTATACCTGGCAAAATAATTATGTAAAAAATTGTTAAACACAAGCAGGCGGGGTATGTGAATTCCACTTGCATAAGGGAGCGCATCAGACGTGCATACATGGCAAAATAATTATTTAGATAGGTCTTAATCCCAAACAGGCGGGGGCTGCGAGTTCCACGTGTATACGGGGGCGCGTCAGACATGCATACATGGCAAAATAATTTTTCAAATAATTCTTAACGCCAGGTAGGCGGGAGATGCAAGTTTCACGTGTATACGAGAGCGCGTCAGACGTGTATACCTGGGAAAATAATTATTTAAAAAATTGTTAAACCCAAGCAGGCGGGGTATGTGAATTCCACTTGCATAAGGGAACGCATCAGACGTGCATACATGGCAAAATAATTATTTAGATAGGTCTTAATCCAAAACCGACGGAGGATGCGAGTTCCACGTGTATACGTCTGCGCGTCAGATGTGTATACAAGGCCAAATAATTATTTTAATAATTCCTAACTCCAAGTAGGCGGGGAATGCGAGTGCCACGCGTATACGGGAGGGCGTCAGACGTGTATACCTGGCAAAATGATTATTTAAATAATTTTTAATCCTGAGCAGTCGGGGGATGCGAGTTCCACGCGTATACGGGAGCGCGCCAGACGTCTATACCTGGCAAAATAATTTTTCAAATAATTCTTAACGTCAGGTAGGCGGGGGATGCAAGTTTGACGTGTATACGAGAGCGCGTCAGTCGTGTATACCTGGCAAAATAATTATTTAAAAAATTGTTAACCCCAAGCAGGCGGGGGATGCGACTTCCACGTGTATACGGGAGCGCGTCAGTCGTGCATACAGGGCAAAATAATTATTTAAATAATTTTTAACCCTGAGCAGTCAGGGGATGCGAGTTCCAAGTGTTTACGGGAGCTCGTCAGACGTGTATACCTGGCAAAATAAATATTTAAATAGTTCTAAACCCCAAGCAGACGGGGGATGCGAGTTCCACGTGTATACAAGAGCGCGTTAAACGTATATACCTGGCAAATAAATATTTAAATAGGTCTTAACCCCAAGCAGGCGGGGGATGCGAGTTCCAAGTGTATACGGGGGCGCGTCAGACATGCATACATGGCAAAATAATTTTTCAAATAATTCTTAACGCCAGGTAGGCGGGGGATGCAAGTTTCACGTGTATACGGAAGCGCGTCAGTCGTGCATACAGGGCAAAATAATTATTTAAATAATTTTTAACCCTGAGCACTCAGGGGATGCGGGTTCCAAATGTTTACGGGAGCTCGTCAGACGTGTATACCTGGCAAAATAAATATTTAAATAGGTCTAAACCCCAAGCAGGCGGGGGTTGCGAGTTCCACGTGTATACAAGAGCGCGTCAGACGTGTATACCTGGCAAAATAATTATTTAAAAAATTGTTAACCCCAAACAGGCGGGGTATGTGAATTTCACTTGTATGCGGGAGCGCGTCAGACGTGTAAACGTGGCAAAATAATTATTTAAAAAATTGTTAACCCCAAGCAGGCGGGGGATGCGAGTTCCACGTGTATACGGAAGTGCGTCAGACGTATATACCTGGCAAATAAATATTTAAATAGGTCTTAACCCCAAGGAGGCGGGGGACGCGAGTTCCAAGTGTATATGGGAGTGCGTCAAATGTGCATACAAGGCAAAATAATTTTTCAAATAATTTTTAACCCTGTGCAGTCGGGAGATGCGAGTTCCACGCGTATACGGGAGCGCATCAGACGTGTATACCTGGCAAAATACTTATTTTAATAATTCCTAACCCCAAGCAGGCGGGGAATGCGTGTTCCACACATCTGACGTGCTCCCGTATACAAGTGTAACTCGTATCCTCAGCCTACTCGGCATTATGTATTATTTAAATATTTATTTTGGCATGTATATACGTCCGACGCGCTCCCGTATACGCAAACGTATTTTCATACGTGATTCCGGGCGATTTGATATTAATGCTGCACAGATAATTTTCCTTCAAAACTACTTTTGATATTTCTTCCCTCTGTTTCCCCTTTATGCAGCACAAAATCCATTTAGATCTAGGGGGAAACCCTTTAATCTGGCAACACAATTATATGGTTTATGGTAAAAGGTTATCAGGTTTTGGAGTTTGGAGTTATGAGTTTGTGTAGTTTTACTTTAAAAGTTATGCTTTAAGGTTATAGGGTTATGTGATTTGGGATTATGGATGTTGGGGTTATGAGGTTATGGAGTTTGAGTTTATGAGGTTTCTAGTGACGTGCATTAAGCTTATGATGGAGTTTCGGATTATAGGAGAATGGGTCTTGGAGTTATGAGGTTATGAAGTTATGGTATCTGTTCACAAAGTTTTAAGTTATGTATGGGTAGGTTATAGAATTTCGAGTTATGTTGAAATTTAAGAGCTGTGGCGAATTTTGGAACACATTTTTCTGATTATCCGCAGTGTGCGGTGGGCAAATGTGTGGGCAGTTAATTACTTCGGCAAAATATTACCGATCCTAAAAATTTTAAGAATTTTATTATTAATTTATAATCGTTGGCTTGTAAGTAATAAATATTGTATAATTCATAGAACTTTTCATTATTAAAGGTTCACATAAGCAGCCCCACGCCTTGGGTGCTATGACCATCGATGCAAGACATCTCGCGCCTATGAGATTTTAGCTTGATTTTATTTTTTTTTAAGATTAAGATAATAGAGAATGTTCTGCGACGCGGGAAAACGCGTCGAGTATGGATGTCTGAGTGTGAGCGCGTGAAGGGATTTTGAAACGACTTCGATGGTGATTCGAGCGCCGCGAGCGCCATAGGAGGGCAGGGGAGAGAGAGAGCGCCGCTCACTAATCACTCTACCCCGGACCTCCGAGCGAGAGAGACCAAGTGTACGCGCGCATGAGACTTGGTGATTTTTCGAGAGTGCAAGTGAGGAACAGAGACGGTGACTTCCGAGAGCCAGGTGCAGAGAGCGAGCGCCGGGGACGTGCCAGCACGAGTCAAGTGTGTACGAGGGAGGAGATCGTCAAGGTAGGAAAGAGTGCGTGTGTGCGTGTCGTTCGCGAGCATTTACTCGGGGCCAGTATTGGTGCCCTTCCTTCCCAGCGGAGAAGGAAGAACGCATAGAAAGGAGAGCTTTGGCCCTCACGGCACGCCGTGTAGAGGACGAGCGTTAGCGTGCGTGTGCGAGCCCTGCTGCCCGAGCAGGTGAACGCGGACCACCCCGACGGGAGTGAGTCTCGAGCCGGCATCGCGAGAGTGTGCGTGAGTGTGAACTCCTCGTCTGGCGCCTTACAAATTCGGCGAGGAGAGTATTTGAGCGAGAGGTAAGTTTGAACGTGAGAGTGATTGAGGACGCGGTTAATTCGGGACGCGCGGGTTCTTATAGTTCGCGTGAAATACCGTGTCATAAAATGGCGCAGCCAACGTGGGGCATCGTTCAAGGAAAAGAGTGAAAAGTGTTACGCGAGTGATTAGTTAGGCAGTGCGCGGCAAGCAATACAAGTCATTTTCTCTGTGCCGCGTGGAACAGCGCGCAACGCGCTCGCGCGCGTCGAGAATCGGCCGGCTTCGCTGAGCCGGGCGCGCTTCTCGAAATCGCGACGCGGCTCGCTTGTCTTTGCGCGGCAGCGAGAACGTAAACAATTCCGGGAATAGGCGTAGCGCGCGCAGTATTTACTAGAAAGGATTAGAGGAGAGTGTGAATATTGAGTATTACGAATGCGTGCCGGGTAACTGCGAGGTTAATTACGTTTGGGAAATTCTAGTGCGACCGTGTTTATTAGAATTGTCAGGACATTATGGTGAAACCCAAAACCGAGATGCAGCGGCATCAAGCGACGATGCGGGAGTTATTGCGCTTGCGTGAACGGAGAGAGTGAAGTGCGCGCCGAATTAAGTTTTAATGGTTGCTCGTGCGTCGGGCCGGAAGCTACCTTGCGAGAGCGACTATTGAGGGCAGGGTTGAGGGCAGCGGAGCCAGGGAATCTGGAAATTCCCTGGTACCCATGGGATAACGCGGAAGAAGTTACGTCCGCGGAGGAGGCCGCGGTGACAGCGAATAGAGAGGAGATTGAGCGAGAGCAGATTACCGCGCGTAGTAGTGGTGACAGAAAGAGAGAACAACGCGCGGCAACGGCGTCGTCGAGCGGTGAGGACGAACAAGCGCGAGTGGATGCGGTGGGCACCGAGCAGGTGCTAGTGCATGCGCCGCCTACGTCCACCATAACTGTGACTGCGCCGATAACAACGGTGGCGAGCACGTCAATGTCCACGGCGACAATGGTTACGCCTTCGTGCGGCACGAGGCCGACAATCGGAGTAACTCGTTCGCTTTTCGCGTTACAGCACGTGCCGAACGTGGTGCTCTCGCCGGAAATACGCGCGCAGATGAACGGACAGGGTCAGTGGGAGTATTACTCGGAGGGTTACGTGCGAGGCGTGGGAGGCGAGAGGGGTGGATTGATTTTACAGAGAGGAGCTCCGCGACCGTTGCCGATTCCGCAAGCGCCGCGGAGAGACGAGCGTCAGCAATGGTATACGCCTGTACAGAATTATGGTGAAATTCTCGAAGCGAGCGAGACTCCGGAGAGTGAGGGATCGGATGAAGGTAGCGAGGATGAGGGCGACATTCTCGCGGAATTAGATAGACAAGGTCGTCAGTGGCAAGTCGACGAGAGAGCGCGCGCGAGCGAGAGCGCGCGCGAGCGAGAGCGCGCGCGAGCGAGAGCGAGCGTAGGGCTAGAGAGTTGGCGGATGCGACCGCAAAGCGAGCGGAGTTGGAGAAAAAGAAAGGTACGCGCAAGACCTCGGAGAGGGTGCGCGTAAATCGAACCCCCCGAAGTAACTTGCGCGTCGAGCGTGAGAGCGTAGCAGAACGAAAGAAGAGTAGTGACAGCGAATCGGAATGGGAGTTAGTGCGTAAGAGTAAGCGCAGTGAGAGAAAGGATAGGGCGCGAGCGCGTAAGTATGAAGATACGGAGGAAGAGTCTTCGTCGAGCTCGAGCGACGATTCCGTGAGGATGCGTAAGCGCCGGCATGGTTCGCGCCGTAGAAGTGATAGGAAGCTGAGGATGCGGGGGCGCGATAGGCTGCAGGCGTCGTCGTCGGAGAGCGATTCGGAGCGCGACGTGCGAGGGTCGCGCAGACACCGCGCCGATGATGATGGGATTCGCGCGGGGAAAACATTACGCAGCTGGAATCTAAAGTTTAATGGTAAGGGGACTAAGAGAGCGGCGGAGGAGATTCTGCATCAATTGAGTGATTGCAAAGCGGGTAATCAGCTCAGTGATGCCGGCATGCTAGGCGCGCTACCGTGCGTTTTTACGGGTGAGGCGGCGACTTGGTTTAGGTTAGAAAAGGCGCGCATTAACTCGTGGAAGTCGTTTGAGAAGGCGTTTAAGCGAAGATTTATCGGAGAATACGACAGGCAGGATCTTCTTGACGATCTGCGCCGGCGAACGCAGGGAAAAGGGGAATCGGTTGAGACTTATATTGAAAATTTTCGATTGATAGTTTCGCATTTTAAGCGGCCGCCGAGCGAGGACAATCAGGTTGATCGTGCTTACCGAAATCTCTTGCCGGAGTATCGTCGCGCGATGGTGGATGAAGTGGTCGAAACGTTAGACGACATCGTTAAGTACGGTCGGCGTTTTGAGCGGCGTAAGGAGATTGACGGCCGTTATGCGCCTCCTCCGCCCGCGGAGAAGATGCACATACAAAGCGCTGCTTTCACAGGCCCGTCAAGTGCGATTAAAGCAAAAGTAGCTGCCGCGGGAGAAGAGAGCGCGCCGGTTGAATTGTCGAAGCCAAAGCGTAAGAGCAAGAAGCGAGATGAGAAGGGAAGTGCGAGCGACGCCAGCGCTAGTACAGCTGAAGTGATGGGGGTGCAGCAAGGGCCTGCGAGAACGAACCCGGTCCGCGGCGGACAAGGCGCGACGTATGCGGAGGCAACGCGAGGAAATCAGCGAGGCGGAAACAACGCATACGTTCCGAGACAGAACGCGCAGCCTGTTCGTCAGCCTGGAGTTACGCCGAGCGGAGATAGGCAAACGTATGAGCCGCGTGCGCAGGCTAATCAGACGAGCGGACAGCAGGGTGGACAGGGGCCTCGCGATAAGCCTGATTCTAAGCGCGACGAGGGGAAGTCGAAGAAGCCGTTCGTGGGTCCGTGCTTTACGTGCCAGGGAGTGGGGCACCGCGCCTCCGAGTGCCCGTATGTTGTGTGTTATTGGTGTAGGCAGCGAGGGCACGTAGCACGTGAGTGTCCGCAGCGAGCGAATTTAGCGTGCAACAAGTGCGGAGCGCCAGGAGTGACGGTGCTAACGTGCGCGCGCTGTGCGCCCTTAACGCCGGCGCCGGGAAACACGCAGGGCGCGGGGTCAAAGTAAACCTCGCTCCCCGCGCTGGTAAATTCCCGTTAGCGAGAAACGATAGTTTAGTATTAGATTTAGTAGGTTTATTACGCACCTTAGAGAAGAATAAGGCCCCGGAACTTGCGAATAAAGGGGTAGAGCATGCTAGTGAGAGCGAGGTTACTAGAAATGCTGAGAGCGTGTGTGAGAATAAGAATGAGAATCAAGAGGGAGACTTAGGCGAAAATCAGCAGCTGTGCGAGAAAGCTGATGCGATAGTGATAGGAGAAGTGAGTATAGAGAGTAAAATCAAAACGAGCGGAGAATCGATAATTGCTAACGCGTGTCAGTCTGAGGGCGCAGCGCGCGCGCTGCAAGTACACGAGGCTGTACTGTCGGAAACGCACGGCGCGAGCGGGGCGGAGCGAGCGGCCCCGTGCTTAGCGAATAATGATTTCGACCCCGAATTAGATGAACAGCTTAAACTCGCCGCCGAGGAGATGATGCGCGAGCTGCACGAGGAGTGTGATCGTAAAGAGCGCGCGAGAGCAGGCAATATTGAAGCATCGATTAGTAGCGAAAATCAGAGCGAAAACGTAGAAAGCGAGCAAGCGGATGATAGTGGCGTCGCGGGCATGAGGATAGATAACCGGTATTATTTGACAGTAATGCTAGGCGGGCAGGAGTATAAAGCATTGTTTGATCCGGGAGCAACGTTATCCCTCGCTGGACCGTGTGTTACCGAGTTAGTTAAAAGCCGATTAAAAGAATACGATTCGGTGATTAGATCGGTTAATGGAAAGGTAACGCCGGTAGTGGGTGTGCTCGACTTGATGCTCGAAGTCGACGGGGATTCGAAGTTGATTAGCGTGAAGGCCGTACCCGAATTAGATCACGATTTAATTTTAGGTATGGATTTCTGCAAGGAGTTTGACATCGACGCGCGGCTAGCGAGAGGTGAGTGGCGGTCAAGCGACGGAGGTTGGAGGACTTTTGCAGGAAGAGAAGCGAGCGAAGAAGCGCCGATTTATGCCGAATGCGCGGGCATAAGCGAAGTTGCGACTAGCGAGCGTGAGCTAGTGGAGCAACTTGTAGGTAGACTCTTGCCTCCCGAGAGCGATGTACCGGGTGTAACGGATCTAGGCGAGCATCATATAAACATGCAGGGTGCAGCGCCGGTGCGACAGAAGTCCCGGAGAATGTCACCGAAAATGTTCGAGTTTGCAAACGGTGAGGTAGAGAAATTACTTAAAGCGGGTATAATAGAGCCTTCAGCGAGCGACTGGCGAAGCGCGCCAGTGATTTCGTGGCGGGATGACAAGGGTCGCATGTGTTTTGACTATCGTGATGTCAATAAGGCGATGAAGAAAGACGCGTACCTAATTCCGAACATGGATGCGATTTTAGACCGTTTGCGTAACGCTAGGTATATTTCAAAAGTAGACCTGCGCCAAGCGTACTATCAGGTGCCGCTAGAGCGTTCGAGTAGAAAGTACACGGCTTTTGCTTTGCCAGGATCGGGGTTATGGCAGTTCACGCGAATGCCATTCGGCTTAGCAAATGCGCCGGCGACCTTTCAGCGACTAATCGATGCGCTTTTCGGACCGGAGTGCGAGCCGTACGTATTCTGCTATTTAGATGATATAATAGTGGTAACAGAGACGTTCGACGAGCATTTAAAGTGGTTAGAAATAGTATTGCGTAGGATTACGGATGCGGGGTTAGTAGTACAGCGGAGGAAGTGCGAGTTTTGCTGCGAGCGTATCACATATCTTGGCTATTTGTTGGATCACGAGGGGTTGCGGCCAGATCCAGAGAGAATAGCGCCGGTATTGAACTATCCAGCACCGCGAAATGTGACCGAGGTCAGGACGTTTTTAGGGATGGCAGGTTGGTACGCGCGTTTTATTGAGAATTACGCGGAGATGAAATTTCCTATCAATAGACTCACGTTTAAAGGGCAGAAATGGGAGTGGGGAGAAGAGCAGGAGACAGCGTTTAAAAATATTAAAGACGCTCTGACGCGAGCCCCTGTTCTTGCGCGGCCGGATTTTACAAAGCCGTTTATTATTCAGTGCGATGCGAGCAATTCCGCGTTACGCGCGCTTCTCGCGCAATTTTTTAAAGACGGAGAGCACCCGATTATCTATGCGAGCCGAACATTGACGTCAGCAGAGCGTAACTATTCAACGACAGAGAAAGAGTGTCTCGCGTTGTTATGGGCGATCAAAAAGTTTAGGCCGTATTTAGAGGGATATAAATTCACGGCGATTACAGACCACAGCGCGCTGAAGTGGTTAAGGAATCTGAAGGAACCGTCGGGACGATTGGCGCGATGGGCGTTGGAGATGCAGCAATGGGACTTTGAAGTCCAGCATCGCAAGGGTTCATTGCATCAGTTTCCCGACGCGCTCTCGCGAATGTACGATCAAGTAGCGGTAGAAGCAGCTGCGTTTGAAGAAATTCGCGATCCGTGGTATCTGCGTATGTTGAGCGAGGTACGAGAGACGCCGCTTAAGTACAAAGATTGGATAGTGGAAGAGGGAAAACTCTATAAGTATCGTGAGGATCCGTTTTTAGGGGAAATTATAGATGGCGAAGAGAAGTTAAAATTAGTATTGCCGGTCGAAGTAAGAGAACGAGTTATCTCCGACGCGCATAGCACACCTTCGTCAGGGCACCTCGGTGTAGAGAAGACTATTGGAAGGGTATGTATCATGACGTAAATAATTTTGTGCGAGCGTGCGAGCAATGTCAAAAATATAAGGTGGTGCAGACAGGAGCGCAGGGCTTGATGGGTAGTAGAATAGTAGAGAGGCCATGGGTAGTAGTAGCCGCGGATTTAATGGAGTTTCCGCCGAGTAAGAGTCAGATGAAGTACTTAATTGTGTTTCAGGATTTGTTCACGCGGTGGGTGGAGTTGAAGCCGATTAGGAAAGCAGATGGAAAGTCAGTAGCGCGCGCATTAGAAGAATTAATTTTATTCCGATGGGAGACACCGGAGTATTTATTGACTGATAATGGACGCGAGTTCGATAATCAGACGCTGCGTAAAGTCCTAGAGGAGTACGGAGTAAAACACGTGACGACGCCGCCGTATCATCCTCAAGCGAACCCAGTAGAGAGGAGTAATAGAACACTGAAAACGATGATTGCCGCGTTTGTAGGAGCAGATCATCGTACCTGGGACGCGCATATTCACGAATTGCGCCACGCGATTAATACTGCAATTCAAGCAACGACGCGCGTGTCGCCAGCGTTCTTAAATTTTGGTAGGCATCCGCGTCCAGTAAAGAGTCTGCGCAGGGAAATCGAGGGGGCGCGCCCGATTTTAAGAGTACCGCCGGAGGTTTGGGTGGATAGAGTTAAACGATTAGATGCATTGCGAGATTTGGTGGCGCGACACATTGATCAGGCGCGAGGAAAACAGACGCGAGAATACAATAAAAACAAGCGAGATGTCCAGTTTAGCGAGGGGGATTTAGTTATGCGGCGGACGCACCCGTTATCTAGTGGGATTAATAAGTTTTCTGCGAAATTAGCACCGAAGTACGAGGGGCCGCTTAAGATTGTAGAACTTAAATCGCCGACGGTTTACGTTCTCGAGAGTGTAGGTGGGGGCACGCGGCGTATCGCGAAAGCGCACGTATCGGAACTTAAGCGATATATTCCCCCTAGGGTCGCGAAGATTATATCTTGAGCGAATTCTAATTCAGTTGTGTTTCTAGGAATCATGGAGGGCGAGGCGCATCCAGCCGCTGAGGGAGAAGAGGCGAGGCCGCCTTCCCCATTAGGAATGGAGGGGCCACCAACTCCCTGCGGCGAGCCAGTATTGGAGCCGAGCGTGGAGGGAAGTCGCCCGCAGTCGGAGCTCAGCTGGTATGAGCAGGACCAGCTGGAGAGGGAGGCCGAGAGGGCCACGAGCGACTTCCTGGAGGAGGTGTTCGTCCGGGTAGCAGGACGGATTGCGGCCATGGAGGCTGAGCGTGGGCTCGTTATGAGGCGGGAGCTAGTGGCCGAGGCTGTGTTGCGCCGCCTTCATGACCCGATACTCATCATCGAGGACGACGAACAGCCGAGGAGTGGTGCCGAGAGAGAGAGTGTGGAGGAGAGCAGACGCGCCGAGGACGAGCTCGAGCGTTACTTGCTCGATGGCAGTGACGCGGAGCCGATGGAGCTCGAAGCTTGCGCCGCGGCCAGTCCGACGCCACCCGAGGCGTGTGTCGCAAGAGGCAGCCCCTTGCTGCCTGTGGAAGCAGCCGCCGGTCCGGCGTCGTCGAGCGACCGAGCCCCGGAGCGCGGAGCGGAGCGCTATGATCCGCCGGCTAACATCCGGGTGTGGCCGTATGCGGATGAGAATTGGGACTCAGACGCGGAACTAGACGAGCCCCATGCGAGGCAGCAGGAGCGGATCGTGCCACAGGAGGAACGGCGAGGAGTAGCGCCACCGCGCATGAGCCGCACCCAGCGACGTCGCCCGCGTCGGTACAATCCGAATCGCCAGCCGACGGAGGATTATGTCTCGCGACGCCCCTCTCCGCCTCCGGAGGAGCACCCTGGCGCGCCGTGCGGAAGAGGACGCTCGCCCTCCCGGCGAAGGGAAGGTCCGCGCCGATGCTTGGCCGTCGACGCGCGACCCCTATCGCCGGCTGGCGAACGGCAAAGAAGGCGAGCGCGAGAGACGGAAGGAAGAAGGGAGGACGTCCGAGCGCAGAGGGGTGAAGCGCCAGCCGTTCGACGGAGCGGCGTAATGTTTGGTGGGCTGAGGGCCATCCCCACCGACCCTGCGGTGGACCCACCACCTTACCACTGCTATAATTGTTGGCAGCACGGCCATGACCTGGCTCAATGCCCCCGTCCGCGAGTGAGGGCATTCTGCAATAATTGCGGGAGGCATGGTTCGACCTCCGGGATTGCCCCAGGTGTAGCGTGGCGCATGAGGAGTTCGTGCGGGCGAACTTCGCCAACGAACGGGAGAGGGTGGAGGAGATAGAGCGCCGGAATAGGGAGGCCCTGCGTGTGGAGGAGGAGCAGCGCGCGGCCATCCAGCGCGAGCAGCTGAGAGCCGAGCGGGAATGGAGGGCGCGTTTGGAGCAAGAGATGGGAGCGCGCCACCACCATCATTATCAGGCCATGGCAGTTGGGCAGCTGCATGTCCATTCGGTGCCGGCGCAGCGGCAGCTCCAAGCCCAGGATCGCCCTCGGGACGCTCTGGCTCAGGCGGCGAGCCTCGTGGAAGGATTGCGCGCGCTGCCGCAAAACGCGCGCGATGCGGTCGTAAGAGCTCTCGAGGACTCTCTGCGAAGGCAGTAAGTCCTCGGGAGAGCGCGAAAGGAGCCGGTATTGACGCCTGAGTGAGGAGGCCACCGCCGGAAGGTGTGAGGGCCTGGCGCGAGGAGGAGCGCGAATAAAAGTCGGTATTGGTGCCTTGAGGGGGGGGAAACCCCCGACGTATGGAGTCGGCCGATTTCGCGAGAGTTCGCGAAGGCCTAGCGAGGGGGAGTGCGATGCGGGAAAACGCGTCGAGTATGGATGTCTGAGTGTGAGCGCGCGAAGGGATTTTGAAACGACTTCGATGGTGATTCGAGCGCCGCGAGCGCCATAGGAGGGTAGGGGAGAGAGAGAGCGCCGCTCACTAATCACTCTACCCCGGACCTCCGAGCGAGAGAGACTAAGTGTACGCACGCGTGAGACTTGGTGATTTTTCGAGAGTGCAAGTGAGGAACAGAGACGGTGACTTCCGAGAGCCAGGTGCAGAGAGCGAGCGCCGGGGACGTGCCAGCACGAGTCAAGCGTGTACGAGGGAGGAGATCGTCAAGGTAGGAAAGAGTGCGTGTGTGCGTGTCGTTCGCGAGCATTTACTCGGGGCCAGTATTGGTGCCCTTCCTTCCCAGCGGGGAAGGAAGAACGCATAGAAAGGAGAGCTTTGGCCCTCACGGCACGCCGTGTAGAGGACGAGCGTTAGCGTGCGTGTGCGAGCCCTGCTGCCCGAGCAGGTGAACGCGGACCACCCCGACGGGAGTGAGTCTCGAGCCGGCATCGCGAGAGTGTGCGTGAGTGTGAACTCCTCGTCTGGCGCCTTACAAATTCGGCGAGGAGAGTATTTGAGCGAGAGGTAAGTTTGAACGTGAGAGTGATTGAGGACGCGGTTAATTCGGGACGCGCGGGTTCTTATAGTTCGCGCGAAATACCGTGTCATAGTTCCTATTGCTTAAACCTCATCTGGTTGCGATATTTTATTTTAAAAAGTCTGCTTTCCATCCTCGATACACAATACATTTTTATTCCTCCACTTTTTACTGCATTAGTTGTCTACTTCATACCACTTCCTTTTCAATAAAGAAGAAACTTTTGACGTCTTAACATTCTCTCTGCATCTTCTGCATAAAGCTGCAGTACATTGGCATTTTAAGGTATTATTTTTTTTTTAGAAAAATTTTGACAATTAAAGAAAAATGGACTGGATCGTTCGTAAACGATTTACACAGCTAACAAGACGACAGAAACTCAATCGAATTTTAAAGATTAAGAGACTTAAGCAATTGCAAACGAGAAAACGATTGCAAAAGAGTACACAACATCCACCGCAGAACAGAAATAATAGAATCGAACATAATTCTGAAGTATCTGTAGAATTTCCTAGTGAAACCAATGTAGAATTTTCACAGCATGAAAATAGTATATCAGTTAATTCCTTTCCTAATAGATTTGATAGCAATGAACATTTTCAGGAAGGTACTTGCAAAATACCGTCAAACTTATCCACTGAAGTTTATGATACCTATACAGAACAAAATACACCCAATGTAGTTAACGACGTAAATGCAAATAACAACTTTGAAGACGATATCGATACGTTTACCAATTTCGAAAACTTGTTGCGACAATGCTGTTTAGATTATAATATTAACACAGTCCAAACGACTGCTTTATTAAGAGTTATGCGCGTTCATAGATGCTTTCGAGATTTACCCAAAAATCATCGAACTTTTTTAAAAACAGGACATACGAAAATTAATTTATTACCTCTTGGCAAAGGAGTATATTGGCATATTGGCTTTGTTAGAACATGTCAAAGACATCTGTTATTGTACGAAAATTTGCCTCCTATACTTGAATTGGAATTAAGTACTGATGGTTTATCGTTAAGTCGTAGCCACCCATGTCAGTTTTGGCCAATTCAATATAGAATTCTTAATATTCAGAATTTTAAGCCTGTGATTGCTGGAATTTATAAAGGACCCGATAAACCTTCAGACGTAAATGCCTTCTTCAAATGTTTCATAGATGAAGTAGAAATAGCCAAACAAAAAGGAGGCATACTTGTAAGGAATCGACGAATTCCTTTCATCTTCAAAAATTTTATCGGTGATGCTCCTGCAAGAGCTATGGTATTAAACCATTATGGACATAATTCAACTTACCCATGCTCTAAATGTAGGGTTGACGGGTATCGTTATGAAAATAGAGTCATGGTATATTTAGGTATCGATCACGAAAAACGCACAGACAAAGAATATTCGTGTGAAATTGATGAAGATCATCAAAGAGGTAAAAGTCCTCTAGCTAAACTTTCAATAGCACCTGTAAGTAGAGTTCCGTTTGAAATTATGTATCTTGTTTACTTAGGAGTAACAGTTAGATTGTTGGACGGTTGGTTCTCAGGAAAGTTTGGATTGAATGCCAAGTTGGATAGTCATTCTACTAAGGAACTGTCTTTTCGATATTCAGAATTAGATACAACATGTCCAAATGACTTTGCACGTCGTCCCAAGCCATTAACAAAATACGGTCACTTTAAAGCAACTGAGTTAAGACACTTTGTTAATTATGCTTCGCCAGTGGTTTTGTTTGGTGTTCTATCAGAAGAATATTATTTTCATTTTTTGAATCTTCATATTGCGATGCGAATACTAACTTCGCCTAATCTTACGGCAGACCGTTTAAATATTGCTAGAAGAGCTCTTCAACTATTTGTACAATTTGCACCCGATTTATATACTCCCGCTTTTGTTAGTTTTAATGTTCATGCACTCATCCATTTAGTTGATGATGCGGAAATTTTAGGACCATTGGAAAACTGCTCAGCTTTCATTTATGAAAATAATATGCCACTTTTTAAAAAAACTATTCGGAATCATCCTAAACCTTTACAACAATTTGCTAACCGTTTGAAAGAAAAAAATGATATTCAACATCACCCGAAAAAAGGTCGGATACTCAATAGCGAAAAGGTGTCGGTAAAACACAGCAGTGGACAAGTACCTGATGATATTCAACAAATGAACTATGAACAATGTAAAGTATATGAGTCCGCAAAATTCAAGTTCAAGCTAGATGATTCAAATTGCCTTTGCCAATTGGAAGATGGATCTATGTGTAAAATTGAAAATATTGTAAAAATCGACAAAAAAATATTTATAGTAATCAGAAAATTTAAAGATGTTGGAGATTTCTATACACAACCAATAAAATCTTCAATGGTATCGATTTACTTATGCAAAAATTTGCGTCATCGTGTCCAATTAATTTGTGTAAACAACATTTTAGCAAAATGCTATGCAATGCCAAGTTGGACTGGCACATTTTCTGATACTCGTATTTCAGAAAAAAATGAAAATGAATATATCATTAGCATATTACTTCATTTTTCTCAATAGTATTTCTGCAAAATGAGATATGCAGTATGTAAAAGTTTTATGATTGCTATTTAAATTAAAAATATTCAGATTAAAATATAATCTTTTTTCCCTCAGCCCGCAAAATGAATATTTTGCACCCCGTATAGAGGGTTGCAAAATACTAAATGTAAGGCAATGTAATATATTTTGTTTTTCGCGACTACTATATGGGTTGCGAAAATTCGTTTTGCGACCTTTGAACAAACAAATAGTATACTTATACTACCACAGACGCATATGTATCATTCTCGCGACCGAAGCTCGGCCCCAAAGCTCGCACTCGCTGAGGATGGTACATTTTGCGTTCTTGGTGCATAATGTACTAAGGTAAAAGTACCAATAAATGGCCACTTAGTGAAGCTAGAATTTTGATGTCATATTTTAAGTGCGAAATATTATTAAAAATGCATAGAATTAGTAGCCAATAAAATTATTATTACTTTTTACTTGCGAAAAAAGTATTTAATTTGGGAAAATAAACTTTTATGATAGAAACATTAATTAAATTATGAATACACTGCTTGTACTAGTAGTTGGACCGCGTTAAAAAGTCATATACTAGTGATTGTAATTGTTAGTCCCAATACTTGGACCATAAATTTGTACTCTATATTTATTTTGATTTCCTATCTTAAAAAAATGATGGATTTGTTGTGAAATCATTTTATTCGTGATTTGCTTGGCGGGAGTAATGGGTTGCTAGGTTGCAAAAACAAAAGTAGCGCGGGAAGTGCGCTTAGAGATGACTAGTTTATGTAAAACTAATAAAATTACTAAATTTTGGACTGGAAATACTTTTTAACACTTAATCAATCGTTAATAATATGAAATTATAGCAAATCAATGTATAATGCGTAGTAACCCTAACATCAAAACATCGGTGATACATAGGGCCAAGTATTGGAACATGACGTTTAGACTGTACTAGTATATAACCTTCGATTATTTTTATTAAAAACAATAATTATTGGGCTCCTAATGAATATAATTGAATTCGATGCATCGTTGAAGTGTCTTGAAACTACGAGTCATGAATCCTTACGAAAACATTAAGGACCTCCCATAGAAAGCCGTGATCCTGGCGAGTAGCATTTTTAAATCTTCTTTTTAAGTATTAAATTTTCACTAAGAGTAATAATACTATTTAAACAATAAGCATTAATTATTCTAGAATCATCTTATAGAATAAAATATTATCCAACTACTATACATTCTTTACAGTAATTGAATATTATCCTAGATGGCCACGTACTAGGCACTAGCCGCGCATTGGTACTTTTACCTTATTCAATATTCGAAACTTGAAACAAATATTCCGTTTCTATCTAAATCCAATTACAGTTTTATTACATACCGGCACTAGTATTTTTCGTTAATTATTTAATTAATTATTTATTTTTATTTATTTTTAATTATTTTGACTAGCACTGTTGCGCTGTTAAGGACGTTCTCCGACGCAAATTCATAAATATCGCAAAAATTGTGATTTAAAAATATTATTTATGGTGGAAACCCTTTATGAGTCTCTATACACTACTCCAAAAATAAAAAAAAATGTCAGTGTAAGATAAAAGGTGTCAATACGATATTTAAATAAATGGCACTTACACGGTGTGACTATATGGGTGATTTTATGTCAACCGTGAGGACCAAAATTTTCAATGTTCTCAAACCTGGTCTAATATTTTGGAAATAACAAAAAAGCACAGAAAAAAATTTTTGGCCCGAAATATTATTATGGTCAAAAGTTATTCTAACCTCAAAATTTGAAAATTTTGATTTTTTTCATTAAAAGCCAATTTTCATGATTTTTTTTACTAAAAAATTAGAAATTTTTTGTATAACACATTATATGGGAAAAAGTTTACAAATGACGTGTAGAAACAGTATGAATTTTTGTAGATGTGTTGCAAATAGTCTTAACATTTGGAGTTTACGGTGTATGACATAAAATCATGAATCTCAGAGACGGTCATCTCAAAAAATTTGGGCAAGGTCTTAAAAATTTCCTTTTTTTATTACCTAAAACTCCCTCTTTTGTAAATTGTGGGTGTTATAAACTGGAAAATCTGGTAAATGAATAAAGTACTGGAAAAAGTAAAAAAAACACATAAATAACTGTCATATGCAGTTCTATCAAAGTTAATTCATACAAATAATTGTATCCGCATGTTCTATAAGATGTTTATGTTTCACTCTATTTTTTTACAAGAAATATTTACATTTGGGAATAAGAAATATTCCCACTTAAGTTGACAGCTTACAGTAATAGAAAATTAATTAAATAACAATATAAAGCATATCCGTAAACTTGACTTTGGGGCTCGTCAAAACTTTCTTGCTAAAATATTTTGCTTCAGCTTTGTCTACCAGCTGTAATATTTTAAATTTTAACACCTAAAATGTACAGCTGGTAGACAAAGCTGAAGCAAAAAATTTTAGCAAGAAAGTTTTGACGAGCCCCAAAGTCAAGTTTACGGATATGCTTTATATTGTTATTTAATTAATTTTCTATTACTGTAAGCTGTCAACTTAAGTGGGATTATTTCTTATTCCTAAATGTAAATATTTCTTGTAAAAAAATAAAGTGAAACATAAACATCTTATAGAACATGCGGATACAATTATTTGTATGAATTAACTTTGATAGAACTTCATATGACAGTTATTTATGTGATTTTTTTTACTTTTTCCAGTACTTTATTCATTTGCCACATTTTCCGGTTTATAACACCCACAATTTGCAAAAGAGGGATTTTTAGGTAATAAAAAAAGGAAATTTTTAAGACCTTGCCCAAATTTTTTGAGATGACCATCTCTGAGATTCATGATTTTATGTCATACACCGTAAACTCCAAATGTTAAGACTACTTGCAACACATCCACAAAAATTCATACTGTTTCTACACGTCATTTGTAAACTTTTTCCCATATAATGTGCTATACAAAAAATTTCAAATTTTTTAGTAAAAAAATCATGAAAATTGGCTTTTAATGAAAAAAATCAAAATTTTCAAATTTTGAGGTTAGAATAACTTTGGACCATAATAATATTTCAGGCCAAAAATTTTTTTCTGTGGTTTTTTTGTTATTTCCAAAATATTAGACCAGGTTTCAGAACATTGAAAATTTTGGTCCTCACGGTTGACATAAAATCACCCATATATAGATATATAAATAAAATGGAGTTTTCTTTATGTTGCTATGTCTCTGAAATTAATATCGCACGCCATATTGAAAATTATACTATATTATTCCTCTAGATTTCTAGTTTTATGCCTTACGATTGAAAAAAAAACACAAAGAAAACTTTTTTTAGAGCAAATTAAAATGTATTTTTTAAACGGGTTTAGATAGGGATCCTGTGTTCACTCTAAAACTTTAAAGTCAAATATTTTTATTTTGAATACCGCTATGGACATGGGACTTTGAAACATGTACTAAGGACATTAAATCAAACGTTCTCTGCAAGTTTCAGAAAAATCACAAGAAAATTGTTTTCTCGGAGAACGTCCTTAGTTCTATTAAAAATGTTGATCGACTTTTTAATGCTTTTTCACAGCTAAATAATAATGAGTCAAAACGCTGATGTAAACCAAAAGAAAACTCGTACGCGTAAGAGACCTAAAAGATATGAAACTACAGAAAGCGATCCAACATTAAAAAGAAAAAGGAAAAAATCAAATTTAGAAGATATGAAGGCATTTTTCAATGAAGGTACAGAAAAGGATATGGAGGATAAAAATAAGGATAATAATGGCAGTGACGACAGTTATGAATCTAGTGGTAGTAATGACTCAGGTTCTGAAACTTCGGAGAAAGTAGTAATAGACAATAGTGCTGAAAATCGTAAACATGAAAAATCAAAGAAAGATCTTTCGAAGTCTAGTACAGGAGAGAAATCTTCAAATTCTGGAAAAGGTATTTATTTTAATTATTATATAAACTAAGACTTTTTCATTTTTATCATTGAAATTGAGTGGTAAAACACTCATACTCTTAATAAATATGGCAATTTTGAACAATAATTTCTTTACGTATTACTGTCTTAAAAACCGCAGCTAACTGAATTAGCAGAATACTTTCTCAGAGTATTTTTAGTTAGTCTCTATTCACTCTTTTCATCTGCATTTTCACTATAAAACTAAAAAATCGTTAAAAAGAAATATCAAAAGATTATGAAAACTATGTTTTACTGCTGTTACAGAAGTAGATGATACCTATTCAGACGACGAAGTTACAGAAGATACATCTTCGCGAATAATAAACAAATTTAATAATATTATTTGTAGATCATTACAAAATATTATGTCGAATCAAATGACAGAAATGAAAAATTTTGTTGATTCGAAAATAAATGAAATGAAAGAGTTTGTAACTACAAAGTTGCAGGACGTGAAATCGTAAATATAAATTTTTAGTCTTTTTAAAACACTCTTTAAATAGTGCACGGAAAAAATGTTCATATTACAATTACCATACTAGTTAGTAATGGAGGGACAGACTTATATTCTAAGTGTATTCAGTATACTTTCAATAATTATCAATATACGATTTCCGAAAAGTTAATATAAATAGCTAAAAAATTTACTACACCTACTGTACGTAAAAATTTGGATTTATATTAGAAACTTGCTATAAAATAAAAAGTTCACTTGTATGCTTTTTAACTTCTGGTGACACGCTTTCTTCCATATTACTCGAACATTAAATACATTAGAAAATGTAAATGAAGAAATGTTTTTTTTACGATTGACACGAGCTTGGTCTTGATTATCAGAAAGATCTGCAGAAATTTGCTAAAGAAACTTATTATTATGATAAGGGGTGAGAGAAATAGAATAATCCGACAATAAATAAATTTTATTTAATATCCCCGGAAAGAAATCTACAATTTTGTTACGTCTACAACTTGAAAGTAAAATTTATAAATTAGGTTATATTACTCCCAATTTATTAAATGTCCGAATAATATAAGACAAATCCCCACCAGAGAAATAACAGTAAGAGTACAATAAGTCTGTTCCTATAAGTATAGTAAATGTTAATAGAGAATATAATAATTTTCCATCGAACATTTTTTCTGCGTATGAAAAAAAAAATTAAACAGTAACTGGTTAAAGTCATCGCAGTGAAAGATAAAATACATAGAGCCATCCTCAATACATTTAAAAAAAATTGGGAAAATTTTATGGAAAATATTAACTTGAAATTTTTTTAAATATCTTTGAAATTTAAGGACCAATCATTTTGCCCGAATAACTCGACCGAAAACTATCCAAAATCCACCTCTACGAGGAATTTTGAAGCGCTTAAGTCAATTTTTACTCCCGCAATAGTTGGACATACCAAACTCATTTTTTTCATTTTTCAATGTTTACGTTTTTATTAATAACAAAAGAACCGTAATAGCTAGACAAATAATTTTTTTTAGAAAATATAGGTCTTGAAATTCTCTTTCGAATGCCGCCCACCCGATTCAAATACATAAAGCCGTTCTCGAGAAATTACGATTTAAAAAAAAAGTGAAAAAAATTTTAACCTCAAATATCTCCGAAATTTATGGATCAATCCTTTTGCCCAAAGAACTCAATCGATTGTGATACAAAATGTACCACTAAAAAAATTTCAAACTGGTTAAGCCAATTTTACTTTAGTTATTAAACGAAAAAAAAAAACACTTTTTTTATAAATTATTTTTTTCTCCAAAAATAATGAATAAAAAAACCTAAAAATTTAGTAAGTTATAGTACTCAGTATTCTTTATAACCAAAAAAATATTCATGTTAATATCTTTTTTTAATTTTGAAATATAACCTATTTGCTAAAAATGACGTTTTCATGAATAACTTATGACGAAATATAGCTAACGGCTTTTTTTTTTTTTTAAATTGTAGAAAATTTTATTCTGCATACAGAGAATTTATCGTATATAAATAATATTTGTTCTAAATATAAAAAAAATTGAAAATAAAAATTTTGAAAATTTAAAAATGGTGATAAAAAACAAAAAAATCGATTTTGACAAAAATAAAATATTGACCCCAATTGTTGAAGCAAAATCTGAAAAAATGATCACTCTCTCGTTAAAATCGGTTGAGTAGATCATGAGATATCAGAGTATACGGACATACATACACACACACACACACATCCATACGGACATTTTCTAAAAATGGTGTATTTCGATTCCAAATTTTCTATACAACATTCCTAAAACATTATCTCACAAACTTTTTTTTTTACTATCACAAAGCTTCCTCTAGGAGGAAGCAAAAACTACTGTGCTAGGTATATATAGCCCAGTAAAATTCTTGTAATAAACAATTTTGTCTTCGAAAAAGTGATTTTTCGCGTTTGAATATACATTTCAAAGCGCGGGAACAGGCCTCTATGTATCAGCAATCAGGCTGAAGAATATAATAACTCAGAACAACAGTTTGATCAAGCGAAAGAGTAATAAACGTAAACAATCCATAAGAAATTCGGCGTGGATTAGCATATTATATAACTTAACTTAACTTAGCTTTTAAACAGGTTTTTTTTTTCAAAAGACTTTTTATTTTTGATCTTTGTTTAAAATTGTTATGATACTAGAATATGAAGTTTGTACAAAATTAATATGCATAACCTATGGTATTATAAACCGAAGAGGTTAAAATGTTATTTCAATTTTTATTAGACATAGAGCTGACCTGCAGAGAGGTGTCACTTTATAACTCATGCTTGCTACCGCCTTTTGATATCGTATATTCAATTTAAAATGTTACATTGTGTACCAAGGGTGTAAAATGGGCTTTTTCAGACCGAGAGTGAAGTGTGCAGTACGAGTTGCGTCGCGAGCTGAGATTAAAAAACCCTACTAGTCCTTGATGCACACGATATTTTCGCGGTATCTGTTTGAATATTCGCGTTTTGAAAATCGAGATTAGTTACTTTTTTTTTATATAGTAGACGATAACAAGTAGAGACGCAATATAAAAAATGCATTATGTACTTATTTTCTAGTATGTTAAATAACGTGAAAACTATGGAGGAATACAGACTTACATTTCCTGATGGGTTTCCCATGAAAACAATGGAGGATTTTGATGCCTTCGCGAATGACGTCAAAAAACAAAACGATGCTGTAAGTTAATTATATTTCACTGTTATAGGAAATTGATTTTTATTCTCATTCAATTTTTCACGTAATTACTGTTGCGTTAATTTCTTTTTTACTATTGATAAGTACATAAATATATATTTTATGGCAGTTTATTGAACTTTGAAGGTGTCTGGTATAACGAAAATTCCTTGTTTCTTAAATCTAACTCTGAAAAAGGGTATCTTCCATTATAATAGTCAAAATGCCCTTCTTCGGCTTTGGAAAATAAGCAGAAGCTTCATAGATTTGATTAGACACTAAAACAAAGGATGTTTCCTCCCCCCAAATGCCTTCTAAACCACTTCCCGTTCTGAAATACCTCAAGAAAGACGTGTTTTTACATAATAATTTTTTTGGACATTTTGAAGGTCATTCTGAACATTAAAAAAATTCGAAAAAATTAAAATCGTTATAATTTAAAAAGAAAGATAAGGACATCTGATTTTTTATTTTACTTATTTTAGGTTTTTCTAAATATTCCGAAAGTTTATTTAACGATTTTAAAAATATGCCATCTTAAAAAATGTAAAAAATCCTATTTTTTAGGTTATTTTCACGTGTTACTCAAAGAGGATGTTGTTAAAGTTCCTTAAATAACTTAGGTATATAGAAGACACAAATACATGTATCTGTATTTTTTTTCGATTTCTTTTAGTGTTAAAAAAGTTATAAATTGCTAAACCAATCGGAAAAAACGTTTACCTTTAAAAATCATTTCAGGTTATTGTTGGTTTGAATTACTTGTTATAGGTTTCTCTAAATATTCCAATAGTTTCTTTAACGATTTTAAAGATGTGCCATCTTGAAAAATGCGAAAAACGCGGTTTTTTAGGTTATTTTCACGTATTACTCAAAGAGGATGTCGTTAAAGTTCCTTAAATAATTTTGGTACATAGAAGACACCCAAACATATGTACCTGTAATTTATTTCGGATTTTTTAGGTTATTTTTAGTGTTAAAAAAAGTTCTAATTGCTAATCCAATCGAAAAAATTGCTTTTACCGCTAAAAATCATTTTTTAAGGTTATTTTTCGTTTTAAATTGTTCAATTTAGTTATTTCGAAATATTCCAATAGTTACTTTAACGATTAGGAAGCTGTGCCATCTTGAAAATTGCGAAATACCCTATTTTTTAGGTTATTTTCACGTGTTACTCGAAGAGGATGTTCTTAAAGTTCCTTAAATAATTTAGGTATATAGAAGACACAAACATATGTACCTGTAATTTATTTCGGATTTTTTTAGGTTATTTTTAGTGTTAAAAAAAGTTCTAAATTGCTAATCCAATCGAAAAAATTGCTTTTACCGCTAAAAATCATTTTTTAAGGTTATTTTTTATTTTAAATTACTTATTCAAGGTTATAAATATTCCAATAGTTTCTTTAACGATATTAAAGATGTGCCACCTTAAAAATTGCGAAAAACCTTACTTTTTAGGTTATTTTCACGTGATACTCGAAGAAGATGTTCTTAAAGTTTCTTAAATGATTTTGGTATATAGAAGAGACACAAACATATGTACCTGTAATTTATTTCGGATTTTTTTAGGTTATTTTTATTGTTAAAAAAAGTTCTAAATTACGAATCCAATCGAAAAAATCGTGCTTTTACCGCTAAAAAGCATTTTTTAAGGTTATTTTTCATTTTAAATTGTTCAATTTAGTTATTTCGAAAAATTCCAATAGTTTCTTTAACGATTTTGAAGCTGTGCCATTTTGAAAAATGCGGGAAACGCGTTTTTTTTTAGGTTATTCTCACGTGTTACTCAAGAAGCATGTATTTAAAGTTTCTTAATTAATTTAAGTATATAGAAGATACACAAATATATGTATCTGTGATCTTTTGTCGATTTTTTGTAGCTCATTTTCAGTGTTAAAAGAAGTTCTAAATTGCTAAACTAATCGAAGAAACGTGCTTTTACTGCTTAAAATCACGTTTTTAACATGATTTTTTGTTTCAAATTACATATTTGAGTTTTTTCTAAATATTCCAATAGTTTATCTAACATTTTTAAAGATGTGCCATCTTGAAAAATGCGAAAAACGCGGTTTTTTAGGTTATTTTCACGTGTTACTCAAGAAGCATGTTCTTAAAGTTCCTTAATATATTAGGTATATAGAAGACACACAAATACATGCACCTGTAATTTTATTCCAATTTTTTTTAGGTTATTTTCAGTGTTAAAAAAAGTTCTAAATTGCTAATCCAATCGAAAAAAACGTGATTTTACTCCTAAAAATACATTTATAACATTTTTTTGTAATCATTCATCCATTTATTATTTTTGCAGCAACAATATTTTAAGTTATGGGGTGGATCAGATGTTCAGAAAACTACGAATCACTTTTTAAAAAACTCAATTAGCGACGATCTTGCCATGCAGTTTTATTGGCAGAAAAAAGGAAATAAGGATACTGAAAATAGTAGACCTAATGAAAGAATTTTGTCCACATCAATATTAATTAAAATAATATACTGTAAGTAGCTATGAAGAAATTTGGTCTATGAAGGAATTGATGAAGATTTTTATATATTTTTTTTTTTTAGTTGCTACAAGGACAACATTTCAAGATCTGTCTATCGAAGACTTTTCTTCTGCCATGCAAAGTGCCCTCAGGGCTGCTAAGCAGCGCTATCGTGATCGGAAAAACCGTAATGCTAGAAGACCCAGTGATCAGTCTGAAGGTAGATTACAGACACTGCGAGAATTAGAGCAACAATACGAGAATTCGGTTTCAAATGAAACTTAGTATTTAATTCATTCCTTTTATTTATTAAACTTCCTTATTTTATTTAATTCGATTATGTAATCATTCTTAATGAGATTTAGGATTCGGTTCCAAAAGTATTATTTGAAAAAATAATTTTGTTCTAAATGTTTATAAACATACAACAGTTTATAATAAAATCTTCTGTTATTAACAGTTATATAAATTGTTTTGTAGTCCATTCTTATTTTTCAAAACATAATATAATTTTGATGAGGATCCTTCGAGGGCTAATTTTCAGTCAATAAATTACGCTATTGTTTAAGGGACGTTTCGTCAGGATGTTCCCTGACCTCTTCAGGCAAAATAACGTGGTCTCAGCTGGTACGATGTACACAGCGGCGTCAAGCTAGTGAGTGTAGGCGTCAAGCTAGTGGATGTACACAGCGGCTTGACGCCGCTGTGTACATCGTACCAGCTGAGACCACGTTATTTTGCCTGAAGAGGTCAGGGAACATCCTGACGAAACGTCGCTTTAGCAATAACGTAATTTATTGACTGAAAATTGGCCCTCGAATGATCCTCATCAAAATTATCACAACATGGAGGGTGCAACACAAAACTATATAAAACATAATATAATTTCCACTCTTCAAAAAATTATATAGCGGAAGTAGTGGCTCATTAATAGATTCGATGTGATAGGTTATTTGAAAAAAGCGGGAATATTCGATTTTTCTTAGATTGAAAATGAGGTAGATTTTAATTTTCAAACTCATGCAAGTATCTATAGAACTACTAAATAATTAAAATATAATACGAACATTTGACATTTTGCTTGAAACAGGTATTAAACGGGTATCTACTTATCTTATCATTTAAGCTAATCAAAACCAAATCATAGTGTGAAAAAGTATTCATAACCTCAAAAAAAAAATAGCCTAGTGTAAATGTGCTGTAAAGCATCTGTTGCACGCAATCTTTCAGATTCGATCGTAATTCTGTTGCACGTGACGTGCATCATGCGTCTCTTATCCATTCTCCAGCTGCTGCAAGTCTGCTGCGAAGTACCTGCTGCACACGCCATTTTAGAATCTGTTGTAATTCTGTTGCACGTGCACGTGTATTACGTGCCTCTTAACCGCCCTCGAGCTGCCGTAATCTGCTGTCAGTCTGCTGCGAAGTAACTGCAACACGAGACATTTCAGAATCTGTTGCAATTCTACTGCACGTGCACGTGCATCATCCGCCTCAATCGCACTCTAGCTGTCATAAGTCTGCTGTAAGTCTGCTGCGAATTACCTCCTGCACGCGCCGTTTCAAAATCTGACGCAATTCTACTACACGTGCACGTGCATCACGCGTCTCTTATCCGTTCTCCAGCTGCCGTAAGTCTGCTGAAAGTCTGCTGCGAAGTACCTGCTGCACACGCCATTTTAGAATCTGCCGTAATCCTACTGCATGTGCAAGTGCATTACGCGTCTCTTAACCGCCCTCAAGCTCCCGTATTCTGCTGTAAGTCTGCTGCGAAGTACCTGCGACATGCGACAATCCAGAATCTGTTGCAATTCTACTGCACGTGCACGTGCATCACGCGTCTCAATCGCACTCTAGCTGTCGTAAGTCTGCTGTAAGTCTGCTGCGAATTACCTGCTGCACGCGCCGTTTCAAAATCTGACGCAATTCTACTGCACGTGCACATGCATCACCCGTCTCTTATCCATTCTCCAGATGCCGTAAGTCTGCTGCAAGTCTGCTGCGAAGTACCTGCTGCACACGCTATTTTAGAATCTGTCGTAATTCTGCTGCACGTGCACGTGTAATACGTGCCTCTTAACCGCCCTCGAGCTGCCGTAGTCTGCTGTCAGTCTGCTGCGAAGTACCTGCAACACGCAACATTTCGGAATCTGTTGCAATTCTACTGCACGTGCATTACATCGCGCGTCTCTCATAACTGCACTCGAACTGCCGCAAGTCTGCTGTAATTATGCAGCGAAGTACCTGCTGCACGCATACTTTGAGAATCTGTCGCAATTTTGTAGCAAGTGCCCGTGCATCCCGTGTCTCTCTTAACTGCACTCGAACTGACGCAAGTCTGCTGTAATTATGCATCGAAGTACCTCCTGCACGCATACTTTGAGAATCTGTCGCAATTCTGTAGCAAGTGCCCGTGCATCCCGTGTCTCTCTTAACTGTACTCGAACTGACACAAGTCTGCTGTAATTATGCAGCGAAGTACATGCTGCACGCATACTTTGAGAATCTGTCGCAATTCTGTAGCAAGTGCCCGTGCATCCCGCGTCTCTCTTAACTGCACTCGAACTGACGCAAGTCTGCTGTAATTATGCAGCGAAGTATCTACTGGACGCATACTTTGAGAATCTCTCGCAATTCTGTAGGAAGTGCCCGTGCATCCCGCGTCTCTCTTAACTGCACTCAAACTGACGCAAGTGTGCTGTAATTATGCGGCGAAGGATCTGCTTGCACGCGCACTTTGAGAATCTGTCGCAATTCTACTGCACATGCACGTACATCACGCATCTCTCTTAACTGCACTCCAGCTACCGTAAGTCTGCTGTAAGTCTGCTGCGAAGGATCTGCTGATAGTTCTGACTGCAGAACTATATGAGAGTGCAGAAGTAGACAACGCATGTTCTACGCACTAACGCGTGCGTCAGATTGTACTACAAGGGCGTAGCAAGCAGGAGTCTGGTCGGCTCTGAATTGTCGTAGCCGACAACGGAGCTCGTCTCGGAGAGCGGCAGCGAAGGGCGCCTTCAGTGCAGACGTCCTCGGCTAGTGGACCAGGTCCGGCTTTTTCGTAGCTGTGAGTTCTCGAGTGTCGCAAGGGGCGGGGGGAGGGGGCGGATAGCCTCGCCCGCGGTTTCGCAAGGCGCGAGAGACACTTTTCCCCACGCGCATCTATCTAGGACCAAGTTATCTCTCGTATCTCTTGCGGTGCGCGTACGCGTTTCCTGCAGCTCGTCCCTTTCCTCTTATCTTTCCTCTCCTCTCTCCCGCTCTGCGCTCGCTCGTACTTCGCGATAACGTGTGTGCGATTTGAACGTGCCAAATTCACGTTTCATTATGTTTATTTACTATCATTACTATTATCTATATATCTCCCTATATTATATAGGCGTTACTGCTATATTTGAACGCAGTCCCTCCACCGTCCCCTCCACCGCCCTCCACCGTCCCCTCCACCGCCCTCCTCCGTCCCTTCCACGCCCTCCACCGCCTCCTCCAATGCCCTCCACCGTCCCCTCCACAGCCCTCCACCACCCCCTCCACCGTCCCCTCCACTTACCTATTTGCTGCCCCTTCACCGTCCCCTCCACTTTTTAACGTTAAATTCGTTCAAAAATCACGTTATTTTTTAATCTCAGTCAGACCACCGTCTCCTCTACCGCCCTCCACCGTCCCCTCCACCTCTGGACTACTACCGGACTATATATATATATATATATATATATATATATATATATATAATATAATAACTTATTGCCACTTTATATCTTTGTGAATAGATGTTTTATGATTAGCTCCCTGAAAATCGACTGAAATTACCCGAAGACGTAATTCTAAATGTAAGAGAAAAATTACAAGTCAGAGGAAATAAAAAAATTATACAAGCTGAATTACTTGAAAAGAATATTTTGTTAACGCTACGAGACCTGAGTAATATCAAACAGAAGCTGAAAATTAATGATGGGGACAATCTGAAAAACGCTGTGGATTATTTAATCAACGAAAAAAGTGAGAAAAAATAATTTTTATAAATCCCTGGTACAAAATGAACCATTATTTATAGCTAACGTGTTAATTAAATCGAAGCATTTTTAACGAAAATCGTAATAAAAAATAATATAATTCGACTTTTACAATAAGTTCTACTATTACTTAAAATACATATTTTATGAAGTGTAAGTACCATAATTTATTTCGGATTAGTACATAATTATTAAATAAAAGCAATGTTTGTTTTTAGCCATAAAGTTAACAAAAACATAGCGAGCTCTCTCTGATTCTGCTTAACAAGTGTTCTGGTTAACATTTCTACCAGGGATATTCTTTTTTTTAACAAAATCAATTATTTTATATAACTCACTTTTTATTATTTTAGATGCCCATACTGAGCTTCTTGTAGAAGAAAAATTTTTTAAGGCATTGTTTTTTTGTACGGAAGTAATGAAGAAATCATTTCAATCATACCCGGAAATAATATTTATAGATAGTACATACAATTTATTAATGATGCCTTTAACAGTGGTTATCACATTAGTCGAAGACTCGAATGGATCTAGTGAAGTGGCAGCTGTTGGATTATTATCATCAGAGGAAAACCCCTGAAGCTTGCAAGAAAATAAAATGCGCAATAAGCGATAAAGACATTAAAGAGAGAGGTGTAGTTTCGGACGTTTTTGGGGGTGTTGCTCTTCACATTTGCCGGTTTCACACTTTGCAAATTTTTAGAAGGTACATTTTCGGGAAAAGCTTGGGATCTTCATTACGTCAAGAATGCTTGAAATTATTGGAAAAATTAGTTTATAGCCATTCTGAAGAAAACTATGTGTTCATATACGAACAGTTGCGCAACACAGCTCCACAAGATATCAACACATATTTTGATAAAAATTGGCATTCTATTCGTGCAGAATGGGCTGATTATGGCATGGTAGATGGGAATTTGGCAAATTTGACAAATAATAGGTTGGAAAGTATGAATAGACAATTAAAAGATGTTATAAAAAAACAAAATTCCTTGATCGACTTTCTAAAATTCTTTTTTACTTGGTCATCTTCACATAACTTTGAAAATGATATGAAAATGGCCAAGGGATTTTTTAGTAAAAAGATTATTAGAGATACATCCGAGACAAATAAAAAATCAACTATGATTATGTATGTTCATGATCAATATGAAACATTATTAACTCCTTGTGCATATGAGCAGATGAAAATGAACATTGAGTGACACGAGCCAATGGATTTTGTAAGCGTTGACGAGGAAAAACAAACGTGCAATATTAATTCTAAAGGCAGAATTTTAGTAATAACACCGAATTCATGCGAATGTGAGTTTTGGCTGAGGTTTAGCTTGCCGTGCCGGCACATTCTTGCAACGAGGAAGCAAATGAGAATACCCCTTTTTGCAGAAGAACTATGTGCCGAAAGATGGACTAAAAAATACGTGCGTACTACGCATAGAACTTTTACAATGACTCAGAATGTTGACTCAGCTTCTTCTCCTCTCAAAACACCTACTATAAGTATTCAGAGAAAAAACAAAAACCCGAAAACGGTGCCACAGAAAAGGAAAATGATCGGTTCAATCGCAAAAGATATTGTGGACGTTGTGAGTACGTCGTGTGGTGAGTCTTTTGACGTTAAAGTTCACGTTTTGAAAGTAATCTTTAATTGTGAGATGATGACTCGTACGTTCCAAAGTGTAAATTTTGAAGGAGGTTGCAATAAAACGATCAACGAGAAACCAAGAAAAATTCATTTAAAACTTAGTTTATTGGCCAATAGACATTCCGTATATGAGGCGTTTCACGTCAAATGTCCCAGCGCGGCGCGCGAGCGCCAAATCGTGCTATATCTAGCTCATGTTTACGATACTAAAATGTACTTAAAAAAATTTTATGATAAGCATTTCCGACGTATTTTTTCCTCGGCTTTCCAATGGTGTAGGCAGTTTTCCCGAAATTTTCCATTTTCACCTTCAAAAAGTACAAAACGTGTTATATCTTAAAAAGTGTATTTTTAATATTTTGACCCTCTAGATCGAAAGCTGAGCATTTTTTACGTAGGAAAGGATAGTTTCCAAAGAGTGCCCGAAAGGTTTTCTGCGAGAAATAGAATGCGAAAGAGTAGACGCATCTCCTTTCCGGCGCGCGGGACTACGCGGTACAGCGCGCGGGCTGCGCTCGCCTCGTTGCCTAATAATAATCTTTTATAATCTTTAATTCTTTACCTGTTTTTTTTTTAATTCTTGAATAACGCATGGAGTAATATTTTATTAATTATTTCATAAAAAAATAAAATTTCAAAATTAACAGCAATATGTGTAAACTCTTGTACTAACGTTTGTTTTTCAGTGTAGATAATTTTTTTGTTTTTTTTACGTGCTATATCTCGAAAAGTATATTTTTAGTATTTTTTTTACCCATAATATTGAAAGCTATCCTTTTTTTAGGTAGGAAAGGATATTTCCCAAAAAGTGTCCAAGATGTTTTATGCTATGCAAATAAAACGCGAAAGATTATATGCACGGCAGGGCGAAAGCATATTCTACGCTACGCGCGGTACAGCGCGGTTTGCCGTGCGACACGGAATCATTTATTTTTCATTCGGTAGGTGGCGTCCACACTTTTTACTCTGTATGCAAATTGTCACGTCAAAAGTATATAATTACCATAACTTTTTATCTTTTTCCTCCTCGAATTTTTTCGAATTTGTCGTTGATAGCAAAGAAAAAGCTTGCCATTTCTGTTATAAACGATTAAAATGGATTCACATTGGAAATTGAAATGTATAAATCCTTTAAATAAAAATGACCACTCTGCATCTAAGAATTTGACTGATTTTTCAACACTTTTAAGAAGTGCATTTCCTTTAGTACCTGAAAATGCTAAAATATGTTTAACCTGTCGACGCCAAATTTATAATCAGAAATCAAATTTACCTCAAACTGATGCTAAAAAAGCTAAAATAGTGTGCGATGATGAATATCATAAAGCTGGTGTTGCAGTTCTCCAACAAATAAGCAAGAAAGAATTCAGCTATTAACTCTTGCACCGAAGTTTTGGTCTCGTAAGAACTTGATGAGAGAATTCAATTGCAGTGAACGGGAGGCTCGTGAAGCGAAAGATTTGGTAGCAAATAGCGGAATATTTTCAATACCTGCTAAGAAACGTGGCAAACTACTTCCAGCTGATACTGTAAAATCTGTCAAATCTTTTTATGAGAGAGATGATGTAAGTCGAATCATGCCGGGTTCAAAAGATTATCTATCTATTAAACAGAGTAATGGCAAAAGAGAACATATTCAAAAAAGATTACTGCTTGGTAATTTAAATGAATTGTATAATTTATATAAAAAAAGAAAATGAGTACGTTAACATTGGTTTTACGAAATTTACAGAATTGAGGCCACCATATTGTGTTTTAGCTGGGAGTAGCGGTACACATAATGTATGCGTGTGTGGGCATCACGAAAATGTGAAGCTCATGCTAAGTGCTATGGACATAGAAAATTTAACTAAAGACACCCAATGGCTCCTGAAAAACTATCACGATTGCATCCAAGCAATTGTGTGTAATGATTCACACGATAGATGTTATTTGGATGACTGTTTCATAATACGTCTATATTATGAAAACATTTACTTAAATGTTTTGATGAAAATGATATTTTTCAAATCGAGTATCAATCGTGGTTTCAAGCAGATAGGTGTACAATAGCTTCCAAAACTGTAAATGTGCACGAATTTATGGATATACTGGGGGAGAAATTAATGAAATTAAAAACTCACGATTTTTTTGCTAAGAAACAATCACTTTTTGTAAATAACGTAAAAAGCAATCTTCAAGAAGGAGAATTTCTCGTGTGTTGCGATTTTGCAGAAAATTATGCTTTCGTTATACAAAATTCTACACAATCCTTCCACTGGAATAACAACCAAGCAACAGTTTTTACAGTTGTAGTGTACTATAAACAAAACGATGAACTCAAACATGTAAGCATTGCTGTGATTTCCGACAACTTAAATCATGATACCATAGCCGTTTATGAATATCAAAAAATAGTAATATCTTATCTTAAAACTAATTTTGCAGTCAAGAAAGTTTATTATTTGACTGATGGAGCAGGTCAGCATTTTAAAAATAAATTCAATTTTCAAAATCTTCTTTTTCACGAGAAAGATTTTGGAGTTATAGCTGAGTGGCATTTTCATTCCACAGCACATGGCAAAGGTGCGTGCGATGGTATAGGCGCGAACCTAAAAAGAGGTGCAAAACGAGCGAGTTTACAAGTTTCTTCTAGTAATCATATTTTAACGCCAGAAGAGCTGTATAACTGGGCTAAAGATTACTGCAAAGAAACGAAAGTTTTTTATAGCAGCAAAGAATCGTATGAAGAAACGGTTTTGAAAATAAAACCAAGACTGAACAAGGCTAAATCTATACCAGGCACGTTACTGTATCATGCTATTATTCCAATAGATGAAAGTACATTGAAGCTCAAAAAAACCTCTCTTAGTTCTGAGTATAAAATCTTCCCTAAGAAAGCTGTGAAACCAAAAACAAAAAAATGATCTACACTGAAAAACAAATGTTAATTTAAAAATTTTATTTTTTTATGAAATAATTAATAAAATATTATTCCATGCGTTATTCAAGAATAAAAAAAAAAACAGGTAAAGAATTACAGATTATAAAAGATTATTATTAGGCAACGAGGCAAGCGCAGCCGGCGCGCTATACCGCGTAGACCCGCGCGCTGGAAAGGCGATGCGTCTACTCTTTCGCATTCTATTTCTCGCAGAAAATCTTTCGGGCACTCTTTGGAAACTATCCTTTCCTACGTAAAAAATGCTCAGCTTTCGATCTAGAGGGTAAAAAAAATATTAAAAATACACTTTTTAAGATATAACACGTTTTGTACTTTTTGAAGGTGAAAATGGAAAATTTCGGGAAAACTGCCTACACCATTGGAAAGGTGAGGAAAAAATACGTCGGAAATGCTTATCATAAAATTTTTTTAAGGACGTTTTAGTATCGTAAACATGAGCTAGATATAGCACGATTTGGCGCTCACGCGTCGCGCTGGGACAGATGACGTGAAACGCCTCATATACTACTAAAAAATTATGCGTTATAATAATGTCAGTTATCGACGATAATTACAAGCATAATAAATAAAGCAGTAAAACGTACTCCAAAAGAAGTTAACATTAAACTGATATCCTTAAAGCAAATGGGGAAACAATTTATATATTACATCTATGCTGTTCACATACGTAGATGACGTTAGTCCTGTGGATAACGTTCTCGGCTACGAATCTTTTTGATTCGAGTTCGAATCTCCTCTACAGTAATTTTTTTTTATTATAATATATAGAAAAATCTTTGAAAATTGAAAACCATTTATTTGCTTTTTATTTAGGAAGATTATTATAAATGTTGTTCTTAATATTTTTAATAAAAATGATTTTTTTTACAAAAAATAAATCTATTTTTAAACTGTTAACTTTATTTAATTACAAAAGTAAAAACTTATAGGCAAGAATAAGTTTGGTTACTATTCCATGTAGTTTTATACTTAATACACATTATTTATAATGTACTTTTACTCTTAATTAAAAAGTTGTGAAATCTCGATCTCTAAAAAATTTTTTTACAAAAGCAAAAACTAATTTAAAACTTTTGTGAATAACAATACTACCATTTGATAATGATATTAAAAATATAACTTAATGAACTCTCATAACGTTATCACACAATCTAATTATTATTTTCTCTTAAAAAGTTGTGAAATCTATCTCAAAAAACATTTTAAAAAAGTTTAAACTAAGGCAAGTATTAGTCTCTCGCTCATCCTCCCTCTCTCTCGCTCCCTCTTTTTCTCTCCGTCTCTCTCGCCCTCTCTATCTCTTCCTCTCTTTCCCTCCCCTCTCTATCACCCTCTCTCCCTCTCTCTCTCAACATCCGTCAAACTGAGTACCAAAAACTTTAATGAGGGCTTCAATATTTTTTTAAAACAATCAACACGTTTTTTAAAAGCTAATTTTTTAAGTACGTTCTAACAACACAATTTCTCTAGTCCTTTTAATTCTTCTAGTCTCGTCTATTCAATAAGCACTCTTTACAAATGGGAATAATTTTTTTCATGACTGTACAAATAATAATATTGTTAATATAAAATTTTCTACGAAAGTATAAAATAAGGCAAGTATAGACGTTTTTTCTACATAATCTATAAAAAAAACAACCCAATCTGTCTAGATCTTTTATTTATTCGAATCTCATCTATTCAATAAGCACTCTCTACAAATGGTAATCATTTTTTTCATGATTGTACAAATAATAATAATATTGTTAATATAAAACTTTCTGCGAAAGTATAAAATAAGGCAAGTATAGACGTTTTTTCTGTATAATATCTATAAAATAAAATATAAAACTTTCTACGAAAGTATAAAATAAGGCAAGTATAGACGTTTTTTCTGCATGTTGAATGCCGATTTTTCCTAGCGTTCAAATGGCCGTGCGGATTACTATGGAATAAACGGGTATTCTTACTTCGTTATGTGATAATTCAGCACATAATGTATTATTATCAAACTTACACTAAATCTATGATTTAATATCATTCACTTTTAAGAAAACACTTTTACAATAAATTCTTAATTAAATTATAAATAAATTACAAAAACCTTCGGTGTAAAAATAACATGAATTAATAAAACGTTACGTAATAAATATAGCATACGTTATGCATTAGAATTTGTATAGAGATATATAATATCTTGTTTGAACATCACATTTCGACAATTAAATTATTTTATTACGCTAATGTATAATAAATTTTGTTTTGCTGGTTTTACATAAATTAAAGTCATTGATTAACTGAGTTTAGAAATAATGTGTGTATTAAATAATTTTGTAGTAAATAAAATGTGTGAGGAGAAATATGTAGGGAATGATTCAAGTGATCATTCACTTCCCTCCCTGCTGAGATATTTGGCAAAAGATATATTTTTTTCTTTCTTTAAGTAGAATAATATTAAAGGGATTTTGATATTATTATAACAGAATTATTTTAACAATCATATTATAATTATTTCCAAAAGAAAAATACAATTTGTGTGGGTTTTTTTTTCGCAAAAAAGGAATGGAAATAACTCGAAATGATTTTGATAAATTTTGACTTGTTATAGCTTTTATGCATCATTGTATTTTACCTTCGTTTGAAAATTTTCAGCCATATCAAAAGTTCATTTTAGAACTTAATCTTTTTCTGGCATAGGTAGCATTCACGTGTTTGCTTTAAAGAATACGCAATCTGTTAGAGTAGAAAAATATTTTACATACTCAATTCGATGCAGAATAGTGTACCTTATAGGATGATCATGTTAAGATATGTCTGAACTGATCACTTCCAATACATATATTCTATTTAATCTTAGCAATGTGAACATAGCTACCTAGACAATTTTTCCTGTTCTTAAACTCTTTAAAAAATGTTATGAGTGCGAACAATTGTTTTGTTTTTTAGGCAAATACAGTTTAATTTTGCATAAAATTATAGTCAAATTATTTTTTTTTTCTTATGTGAAAAGGTTTGGGAATGTTTTTATATCTTTTCCTTTTGGATTAGTTCTATATTTTCATATAAAATAATAAGTTATTAAATTGATCCCTCTATAATTTTTCTACTTTGTGACTAAAATTTCTGTTCAATAATTTTTTTATTATTTAATAACACATCATTTTTACAAATAAAATTTTTGCTTGTTTCATTATTGCAGAACGAAAATTGAGATATTTTAATATGTAATCATAATTATTTTGTTTGCTGTTCTATATATTTCAAATTATCAACGATATTATTATTAGTTGTAGTATTATTTCTAAAATTTATCATGTATGAAAATATTCTTATAATTTCCTTATTTAAACTTATCTTATTTCGATCACGTCTTTCTAAAATTATTATCTTACTTAGGGAATATAGTTGCTTTTCACAAAATACTGATAAGTTGATACGAACAATGAATGATAAGTGATTCTAATTTTAAATTGTATATTTGATAAAATCTAGATCACCTTACGTTTATATACTAGTTGACCAAGAAGTAGGATGATTTTGCTTCATATGAAAAATTAGGCTGCAATGATGCTATTTATGCAATGATGCTATTCCCTGTTGCTGTATTAAAAATTTTGAAAAATTAGTAGAGGTTATAATAAATTTTGAGTATGCTGTCCATATCCTAAAACAAAAATGTTGTATTATTATTTGTTATCTTTGCTTGTTGATATTATTTTGTTCCAATAGCATTGCGAATTCTTGTGTTCATCCCTTTCAACTTGTTCATATTTGGTTTTTTAATTGGCCATGTTTTGTCCCCTCTTTTGAAAATTTTCATGATTTTGAATTTATTGTAGCAATCTTTAGATTTCAATTTTAATCTTGTATTTTTTACAAATTCATTAAAATATTCTATATAATTAGATATCCATTTTAGTTTTCTGCCGTTTTTATTAGATTTTACTTTGATAGGATAGTTAAAAACTAACTGCAATTGGTGTACTTTATTAGGATTTGTATTTAGATTGATTATTACGTTATGATCTTGATTATCCAAGCTTTCTTTAAGTTGACTTTTATTTTCTAGATGTTTTTGAAGTTCTTGATTTTCAAACATATATTTTGATTGATTTTCATTTTCAAAAACTACCTTATTATTATTTAATAAGTTATTCACATTTTTTGTATCATTTAATAAAGAATCTTCGGAATATATTAATCCTACATTCTCTTTTAACAGATTTTCAAATGGCTTTTGTTCAAATTTAGTTTTAATTTGAACATATTCGGAATCAGATGACTCGGCTAAACCAGAAATTTCGAATAAAATGTCCTTAAGATCATCATAAAAAGGTAATGTTTCCAATGAATTATTATTTTTTTCATTATTCTCATTTGAATTTTCATTCTTTTGGTTATTTATATCACATTCAATTAAGTTAATTTCATCATCATCCTCATAAGTTTCCATATTAGATTCATTGAAATTCATTTTATTATTAGTCTCATAATCTTTTACAGATTCCATAAATTCAATTAAATTTGTTTCCATAATTTTTTCAATTTCATGATTATTTTTGTTAAAGTCTATAAAATTAATTTCATTAATATTTTCATGATTTTTTATAATTATATTATTAACTTTTGATTCATCAGTGATTTCATTCATTTTTATAAAAGGTTCGACAATTAAATTAATTTCTTCATCATTATTAATTATTTTAATTTCTTGTTTATTTTCTGTAATTAGTTTATTTTCATCGTAAATTTTAATATTAGTTGCATTAATTTTATTTTTCTGTATTTTGAAATCGTTAATTGATTCTTTTATTATATTATTATGCGATTCAACAGTATTATTATTCGGGTATTGTTTGAGTGACTCACATTCTTCAATTTTACCCAAATCTTTAAAAACCTTTGAAAATAAAGTTTTCGCCTCTTCACAATTCGATGCGTCGTGATCTTTTCCTGAGCAAATTTCACACCAAATTATTTTTTCCGTAGGTCTGCAGTAAGGCGATGAACATTTTTTGCTGAGTGATTCGTGAGTACCCAATGATAACAGCCATGTTCAAATTTGATTCTAAGAGAACATTGCATAATTGTATGTCCTGTGCTTTGACAATACTGGCAATGAGTTAAATTACTTTTATTGAATTTACATACGTTTATAGTGTGTCCCTGTTTATTACACAGATTACATTCAAGTTTCATTTTAATGTTGACTGAATCACAGTAGTGTGATATGTGATTTCTACTTTTGCAATAAATACATCTTGTATATGGGCAAAGTAAAGCTTCATGACCTTGATTTTTACAAATTTGACAAAGGACTATTTCGGATGGTATTGAAATTTCCCAAAAAGAAATACTGGTTTGATTGTTTCTGAACATATTTAGTTTGTTCTATTTGAACTGCTTGTTTTATTTTTGCTATGCATTTGTTATTCTTTTATAGTTTAGAGTTTTCTCTTCTTTATCTTTTTCTTTTATGTGATTCTTATTTATCTTTTATGCTTATACATTATTTTCTTATTTTATTATATTTCTCTTTATAATATCGTATTATATTTTTTTCCTTTGTAATATTCTCGTTTGTATTGTAATGTATATTTCCGTTGGTAATTACTTATTTGATAATATAGTTTATTTATTTATTTGTCACTTTTATATCTCTATGGATTTTTTTTTCCGTTTACTTAGTATTTTAACGTTATTTATTTGGTGACTATTCTTAATTTTTTGTAATTATAATTTGTTATTATAATATTTTTTTTATATATTGTAATATTTTCTTTTTGTTTCGTTATTTTCTCTTTTAAATCTTTTATTATTGATTTTTTTTTCTTTTTCTTATTTGGCATTTGGTCGCTATTATTTTTCGCGTAAGTAATATATTTTGACTTCACTATGTAATTTTATTTTGTCACTTGCTATTTCAATTATAATTTGTTACATAATTGTGGTTAATAATTGTTTTCTTACTTTCTTGTTTTATTACTCCTTGTAGTGTCCTATTTTGTTTTTCGATTGTAATATTTTTATTTGTATTGTAATATGTATTACGATTTCAATTTTCTAATCTGTGTTAGACTGTATTTGTATTTTGCGTAATGTATAAAATGTCATTTGTTTTGTAGAAAATTATTCTCCTTTCTTGTATTTATCATTTGTTAGATATTTTGTTAATAACTCGACGAGCCGTACGCATTTATTTTCAGTAGTTTTGGTAATTCATGCTATAATGAATGGCCCCAACTACTTACTGCAAAATGTGAAGCTCGGACTTATTCTATATTAGTTATATTAGTATTTTATAAGAATATTTCCCTCGTCTTTCAAGAGCTTATTTGATCTATTTTAAAACGTTTAAAGTTTGATTTAGCTGATCTAACGAACTTTCGTTCGACTGTATACCGGAACCACTGTTACGTTCCGAAAAATAGTTATTTTATTTCTTTTATTTTAAATAGTCTAGTGAACTAATGTTCGATCGGTACCGGAACCACTGTAAAGTTCCGGAGAAAAGTTATTTTTATTCTTTAATTTGAAATAGTCTAGTGAACGATTGTTCGATCGGTACCGGAACCACTGTTAAGTCTTGGAGAAAAGTTATTTTTATTCTTTAATTTGAAATAGTCTAGTGAACGATTCTTCGATCGGTACCGGAACCACTGTTAAGTCTTGAGTGTCGAGGAATCTACTCTTATATGTGTATTGAAATTTGTATGGTTTATCTTTAAATTATATTTGAATTATATTCAATTGATATATGGTTTATATTACCTTTATTCTGGGCGTAGGCTCTCGTAAATAATAAACAGCTGATTAGTTAGATGCACTATTTATTGAATGATATAAGTTTTATAAATAAGACTATGCGATTTACAACTTATTGACTTTGTTAAACAATATATAATACCGATAGATTATTGATTTTATAGATATAAGAAATTCTTTTCGTAATTGAATGTAGGGTATTTACCCGTATAAAATATTCGCTACTCCTTTTGTCGACTGGAGTTGTACGGAGTTCGCGATCTGTTCACGATGACTTTATCAATTTATTGTAGTCAAGTACCCATAAGATAACTTGACTGACATAATAGAACTTTTCGTACCTTGCGTGTAAAATTACATTTTATGTCCACGTTGTAACTTCAAAGATATTCAGCCAGTGGGCATAAAGTATTACTTAACGCCTAAGAGGCGCAATAGCTCACATACTCCTATACAAAACCTTATAGAACCTACGCACTTTACGCCCGTATAGGTGAAAATTATTTTATAACTATTATACTTTCTTTTCATTTCTAAAATTCATAAGAATTTTTTCAGATATTTACGAAAAGTCAAAGTTTTGAACTTTCTATAATATTACGCATCTTGGGAGGACAAGAGAAGTCTAGAGCTGCTCTAGCAGGGGTGGTTCTCCAATCTCTCACACATACTTGGCGGGCCCGACGGTTTGCAGTTTACCGGTGGGCTTTGTAAATGTAGAATTCTAAATTTTTGCATAAATTCATTAAAAATGTTTATACCTATAAATCCACTATAATTAATAAATAATTACAATGACTCTAATTTTTAATTGATACTTTTCAAATATATCATCCATACATATGTGCAGAATCTCATGATTTACTTACATTACCCAAAATATTTTTCCTTGTGTCCGTCGTTTTTAAACAGGAATGAAATAAAAATGCATATAAAGTGTACTAAAAAATCTACTCAAAAGTGCTTTAGATTTTACTAACCATTTTATAAGCCACCTATTTTTTATCCTTTTCCCGCGTGTAAATATCATATAATATCTCATGTGAGTATTTCAGCCATCAGATCTCATATGAGATCATATGTATATATAAAATGTTATCTGCAATTATATATTATGGGATCTCAAATGAAATCTCATATGAGATCTGATGTCCGATATTCACATATATTTTCACGCCGGTTTGCAAATTTCTATTTAAAAACAGAGTGATACATTCATGGATCAGTATTTAATATGTAAATGCAACCCATTTATACATTTTATCTGATCTTTATATTATATGCAAATGACCATGTCTACACCTTGAATTGCAAACCGTCGCACACTGGGGCCATACGGATTTTTTGGTTCAAAACCACCTAGAGGTCGCAATTCTCAACGGAATCTCAAAATTTTTGCTTAGGAACATTCGTTATCAAATATCGAAGAGCCCTACGAAGCCTGATTTTCCAAAAAAATTAACCTATAAATCTAAGGAGTCATATAATCCTATCACATCAACCAATCAATTCAATTTTTGACCTGCAAATCCCAAAAATACGATAAACCTTTAATTTGTAAGCCCTTTACTCGTGAACTCTTGACCTTTGATCCAGTAAGCCATCCACTCATAAACTCTAAACCTATAAGCCCTAACCTCATAAGTCTTAAGGGGGTCTTACACCTAGTCGCTTCTGAGGCCAAAATCAGCTATAAAAAAGAGAAAAATGTTATTTAAACCACATACAATGTATATCCTAAAAATATACACTATTTCTGACGGAATGGCCCAAGACTTAATCTGTAGACCAATTTTATGAATCAAGGTTAAGAGAGCATGTGTCAAGGACTAATAAATTGAAGTTTTATAGCATTTTTGGGAATCACAAGTGTAAATTTTGGGGTTATAGGTTATAAATTAGGTTTATAGGTTCATATTTTCAAAATTAGGCTTCGTAGCGGTCTTTGGTATTTTGTCACAAAAGTTCCTGTTTTTGAATTTTCAAATTCGGTTGAGAATTATGACCTCTAGGTGGTTTTGAACCTTTCGGCCCCAGTGTGCGTCGGGCCCGCCAAGTATGTGTGGGAGATTGGAGAACCACCCCTGCTAGAGCAGCTCTAGACTTCTCTTGTCCTCCCAAGATGCGTAATATTATAGAAAGTTCAAAACTTTGACTTTTCGTAAATATCTGAAAAAATTCTTATGAATTTTAGAAATGAAAAGAAAGCATAATAGTTATAAAATAATTTTCACCTATACGGGCGTAAAGTGCATAGGTTCTATAAGGTTTTGTATAGGAGTATGTGAGCTATTGCGCCTCTTAGGCGTTAAGTAATACTTTATGCCCACTGGCTGAATATCTTTGAAGTTACAATGTGGACATAAAATGTAATTTTACACGCAAGGTACGAAAAGTTCTATTATGTCAGTCAAGTTATCTTATGGGTACTTGACTACAATAAATTGATTTCAGTACTTTCTTGTGTTTAATTTGTATATAAGGATGAACAAATTTGAATACATTTCTGAAAACAGTCATACAGTTGTTTCCGAGAGATGTTTGCATTACTTGACTATCGATAATTGATTTCACAACTTTCGTTTGTTTGATTTGCAGTAAACAATTTGAATGCTTACATATAATTTGTTCAGCATACAATGACTCAAAGAAGTGAAAGACTTTTTGACTGGTATTTATTTGATTTCTTTTAAAAAATCATAAATATTATTATTTTATAGATTATACAGAAAAAACGTCTATACTTGCCTTATTTTATACTTTCGTAGAAAGTTTTATATTTTATTTTATAGATATTATACAGAAAAAACGTCTATACTTGCCTTATTTTATACTTTCGCAGAAAGTTTTATATTAACAATATTATTATTATTTGTACAATCATGAAAAAAATGATTACCATTTGTAGAGAGTGCTTATTGAATAGATGAGATTCGAATAAATAAAAGGTCTAGACAGATTGGGTTGTTTTTTTATAGATTATGTAGAAAAAACGTCTATACTTGCCTTATTTTATACTTTCGTAGAAAATTTTATATTAACAATATTATTATTTGTACATTCATGAAAAAAATTAGTCCCATTTGTAAAGAGTGCTTATTGAACAGACGAGACTAGAAGAATTAAAAGGACTAGAGAAATTGTGTTGTTAGAACGTACTTAAAAAATTAGCTTTAAAAAACGTGTTGATTGTTTTAAAAAAATATTGAAGCCCTCATTAAAGTTTTTGGTACTCAGTTTGACGGATGTTGAGAGAGAGAGGGAGAGAGGTTGATAGAGAGGGGAGGGAAAGATAGGAAGAGATAGAGAGGGCGAGAGAGACGGAGAGAAAGAGAGGGAGCGAGAGAGAGGGAGGATGAGCGAGAGACTAATACTTGCCTTAGTTTAAACTTTTGTAAAATGTTTTTTGAGATAGATTTCACAACTTTTTAAGAGAAAATAATAATTAGATTGTGTGATAACGTTATGAGAGTTCATTAAGGTATATTTTTAATATCATTATCAAATGGTAGTATTGTTATTCACAAAAGTTTTAAATTAGTTTTTGCTTTTGTAAAAAAATTTTTTAGAGATCGAGATTTCACAGCTTTTTAATTAAGAGTAAAAGTACATTATAAATAATGTGTATTAAGTATAAAACTACATGGAATAGTAACCAAACTTATTCTTGCCTATAAGTTTTTACTTTTGTAAACAAATTTTTTAGAGAGATTTCACAACTTTTTAAGAGTAAAAGTGCATTATAAATAATGTTTGTTAAATATAGAACTATACTTTAATTGATTTTACAACTTTTTTGGGTTTGACTTTCAGTATCCGCGTGAAAGAAATTTAGTTCGACTTTAGAACGCAAAAATTTATTATTGATTTGTAGAATTTCTTTTCATAAAATAAAACGTAAATAATTTTTTAGGATATTGTATAGGTTTCGGAAAATAATTCCTATGGTTTCCGAAAAAATTCTTATCGTTTGTAAAAGTTTTTGTAAAGTGATTGTAAAGGTTTTGGAAAAGAATTTCTCGTTGCTTGCAAAAGTTTTTTTTGCCTAGCGGGCCGAAAGTACCACTTTCGCTCCCGGCGCCCGATCGCGAAGGTTGTATTTTCAACCTCGCTAGACAAAAAAATAGGATACGCTCCACGGGAGTAAAATTGGCCAGCCCACAGCTCGTGTTTGTTTTCGGCTCGCCTTCGGCTCGGGTGGCAATTTACACGAGCTGTGGACTGTCCAAGTTTTTTCCTCCCTTGGTGCGTAATATACTATATCAGAAAACCTTATTTTACTTAGGCGCTTTTCAGATGTAGGATTAGGCATTTATTTGGATGATGAAACATTAAAAATTTTTGATAAAGATACAGGAGTAGAATATTTAACAGGGAAATATGAGAAGCCTAATTAGTTAATAACTCTAGATACTGATAAACAAAGTAACATTGCTATTGAAAATTTAGAACGCGAAAAATATTCATGCATGGCTAGATTAGTTTCTTTGGACGAGTTTTTACAACAATCTCAGACGGATGTTTTGAACTTAGAGTTAAATATAAATACAGAAAAGAATTTAGAATAAATTAATAATAACACGTCTGAGATTGGGAGGGAGAACATAGAAAAACTCGTTCAAACATCTGAAAATGGTGACAACTCCCAAAATATTAGCGATTTCGACTTAGATGAAAATAAATTAAATAGAAAAATTCATAATTTAGATAGTATGAATATTACAGAATCCTTAGAAATTGCAAACTAGAATTTAAGAACCAAAGAAGATAACATAAATAAACTAGACGACGGCATGCTATGGCATATAAAATTAGGCCACGCATCTCTTGATTATCTTAAGCAATTACAAAAAGTAGAGGAAAAATTAAAAGAAATTAAATTTAATAAATTAATAATGGATTGTGAGGTGTGTATCATGGCAAAGATGGAGAAAATGCCTTTCTCTCAAAATACAACTAAAGCATCTAAGCCTTTAGAAATGATACACACAGACACAATGGGATCTATAAAGCCAGCTTCATTCCCTGGAGGTAACAGATTCATAATTGTGTTTTTAGATGACCATACAAGATTTGCAAAAGCTTATTCTGTAAAACACAAAAATAAGGCTGGAGAATGTCTAGAAAGATTCCTTATAACAACCAGAAATTTATTAGGTAAAAATGAAAAAGTCTGTTATATCAGAGCTGACAATGGAACAGAGTTCACAGGAGAAAAATTTCTAGAAGTTATGAAAAGAGAAAAGGTAGAATTTAAAGCAGCACCTCCACATACACCTGAACTCAATGGTACAGCTGAAAGATTTAACAAGACGATACAGGGAAAGATAAGATCATTGATGTTTGATTCTGATTTGCCGGAGAGCATGTGGATATTGGCACTATAAGCTGCGGTTCATGTTTACAACAGAACCCCGCATTAATTGTTAAATTTTGAAATGCCAATACATTTGTAGCATTTGCTGACTCCGAAAACAAAATGCCATTTAGATAGAATCAGAAGTTTGGATGTATAGCTTATGCTAAAATACCAAGCAATGAAGGAAAGTTTTCAGAAACAGCAATCAAAGCCATAATGGTTAGATACCCGACGACTGGTTATGTACTGTGGCAAGAGGAGGGGGTGAGCCAGAAACCGCAAGGGGAAGGGGCGTATTAGTAAAGATTGATCGTCAAATTGTAATTTGAGCATAGAGAATTCATTAGCGATTATTATTGTCATTATTGTAGGTTTAATCAGATTTAGAACAATGATAATTTAGTCACTTCATTAAATTTATCTTATTATTATTTAAACATTAAACACATTGCACCCCGATGTAAATATGAACGTTCAGATGTGGGTAGGAAGCTATGAGAGGATTTTGGCTAATGCTTATTGAACTGTGCAGGTCTTTTCTCTACTGGAGAGTGAATTTAAGGTCTGTGATCACAAAACACGCATCTCAACTTTTTAACACCATTTATAATTTCTCATTCTTCCTATCTGTTATGGCTGCCCAAATCTGTAAATTCCCCCGTCTTCCAAGGGGGTAAAGCCCCGTTTACCGGCGCCCAATCGGCCCTTCCCTACTGAAAAAGTGCAGCTAATTATCAGCTGATAATAAGCTGATAATCTTGCCAAAACACCACCTGATTATCAGCTGATTTTCACATGAAAATGTATCGTTTAAAATTTATTTATTATTAATTATTGTTATTTATTATTATAAAGTACTATAATGGTTCATTTACTTGAATCTACGATTAATTAATGTGTTCGAAAAAATGTCGAAAAATGTAGATGCTGAAAAAAAATTTTTCAATTATTTGTTACAAGTTAGGAATGTAACATTACTAACAATAATTAATAATAATAATTATTAATAATAAATGAAAATATCAATATGATTTTCAAGTGCATATCAGTTGATAATCATCTGAGAATCGGGTAACTACACGGAGAGAAATTTTGTAGTGAAAATTACAAATATTCGAGACAAAATTACCAGTTTCTATGGTAATGGATGGACAGACTGATAATTTCAAACTTTTTACCAAAGTGCCTTCGTAAAATTTTTTTAGTTAATTTAAATTAAAAAAATTAACTTTTTTTATCCATATTGATGGATATATAGTATTTTAATATAGAAATAGAAACAGAAACAAGGATGAAAAAACATTAAACTGAAAAAAAATTTTTACGGAAGCGGGATTCGATCCGACGATCTTTGGGTTGAGAGTCCGACGTTCTACCGACTGCGCCATGGAAGCTGTTACCAACAGTCATTTGAATCGCCGTTATTACTTACTGAAAATATGTGTATTGTTTTCATTTTAACGTCGCGCACGCCTCTAGTATCAATCTTCTGAAACACAATAATGCGCAGTGCGCATGCGCGAGTACACAAATACCAGGTTATTTGGTAAAATTTATCAGTTTTCTTAGTAAAAATTCTTAGGTTACCTTGTAAAAATGACTAGACCTCAATTTTTACCAGTGTGTTTGGTAATTTTTATTCAGGTAATTTGGTATTTTTTTTAAGTGGTTATGGTAGTTTTTCCTGGGAAACTTATAAATTGTATTAGAAACCTGGGAATATCACGGCTTTTGACAGTCTATCCATGCGCTACCAAGGCACCTTGGTAATTTTTACTCTAAAATTTCTCTCCGTGTATAAGGTGACTGTCAGGTGATTATCATCTGATTATCAGCTGATTTTGACCTCAAAATCCTGTTGATATTTTCATTTATTATTGTTAATTTTAATTTTACATTCCTAAATTATGACAAATAATTCAAAACTTCTTTGCCACAGTGTACATTATTTTAAATACATTAGCTAAACGTATAAATTTAAGTAAATCAATGATAATAATAAATTATAATAATGTTACGTCTGTGACGTATCCTTAAATTTAAATTTTATCCCATCACTTTCATCAGTAATTTTCTGACACACAAAACGATGTGTCTGCGAAATTCTAAAATGTTGCATCTTCAAATACGAGGCATCGTGCGTAGCAGGTCATCAAACTTGCGAAAGACAACGTATTATATTTTTTTTAGAATCAGCATTTCTCAATGCTACTACCGAATTGCATACGACTGACGACGATTACATTACCAAATAAGAAAATCTCGATTTACTGTTCACGATCATCTTTGACCTAATTATTTTGTATTATAAATGAAGCAATGTACGCCACACACGTTAGCAATCGCGCACAGATCGCGGGCTCCGTACCCTCCAGCCGACAATAGGAGAAACGAATATTTTTGTACAGGCCAATACGAGCCTATAGCAGTTTATGTGAAAATACTTACATCAATATAATTAATAAAACCATCGGTACTAATCACCCGCGTATATATAATTAAGTCAACGAATAAATTATACACATTAATCGAATAAATCGAATAGAGTTATTGTAAAGGCAATTACTAGCCAGGTCATTTTATAGAAGAAATTTTATAGCAATAAACAAATCCTAATTAATTTCAAAAGTGTGATTGATTCATTTCGAGAACCTACGCCAATAATCCAGGCGAATTACTGAAAATTGGGCTTCAAAGTGGATGTAAGAGGTAGAACTTTGAAAACAATTTGATTCGGTCGGGAAAGTGGTCAAGAGAAAATGGTTTTCATGCTGGTTCGCGCGAGGGTCGGCTTCAATAATTATTAACAAAAATGTCAAAAAATTCGCGAAAAAGTCAATTTTATTTTCGAAACTTGTCGTTTATCTCGAAATCCAATGGTTTTTAGAAAAAATGTTGCTAGGTAAAATTTGTTCTCCATGAAATTTTCTATAAAGTTCAACAAGTCCGATTAGTGAAATTGCAAAATTGCACCTGCAAATAGCGAGAATGTAAAAAAAAAAGTAAAAAAAACAGCGTATTTTTTTACCGAATTTTTTCCAATAATTTTAATTGTTCAATCTTAATGAAATTTCACAGAAAGTAACTTTAGGTTATTAACAATAAGAGTGCACAACCCGATTCCTGTACGTCTAATAGTTTTTGTTTAATTAAAAAGTTAATTAAAAAGAGGTTTTAACTTTGAACAATTGCACAGAAAAACACAGCGATTCAAAATCATCCGCGATTTTTTTATGCATAGCAGGAAACGTCAACAAAAATATCCCGCAAGAATTTTTTAATAATTTTTATTTTTGCGGTCTCCAGAATTTTTTAAAGAGAAATCGAATTTTACCATTTGTTAATGAAGGCCGCCAGAAAGCGAATTATTAACTTATTCAAATTTTTGAAGTCATCAAAAAAAAGTTCTCGGGAAAACGAATGTTTTAAGACTAAATTCATTGAAATCCAATGTATAGATTATGAGCTACGGTGCCTCAAAGTCTGCAATCGATTACGACGGTAATATTCTAGGTAGAGACATGTTTTTTAAGGGAATCGGTAGGGTTTATGAAGTACTTTAGTGGTGCCAAATGTTGTTGAAATTAATCAAGAGCTTCTTATAGAATATTATAATGAAAGTCTCCGTAGCCGAGCGAAAACTGAGGCTTGATCGGTCGGGCGCGGTGGTGGGGGTAGCGGATCGCAGTCGAGCAAAACACGACCGCGCGACTTCAAAATCAAAGCGCGCAAAAAAAAATACGATATCTCGGCTTCTAAACAACGTAGAAAGATGATTTTTTTTTTAATTTTGTATGCCGAAACGAAAAAAACGCATTCGCGGGCTCCGTTTTTCTCTATTTCGAGATATTCTTGCGATACAAGATGCATTTAACAATATATGATTTTTGTATTGTTATAAACTTTATTACAACGACGTTTTATAAACTATTCTAGGAATTCTCCATTCAAATGATTATCCATACCCATGATAGGGCCTGAACCGATAATATCAGGTAAACAGAGCAATAATAAATATACTTATGGTTTTATAGGAAGCCATCAGGAAATTATGAATTCGACGCCTCCTGTTCATATAATTCTAACTCACGGAAGAGTGCAACATAATTCTAACTCAAAATTCTATGGAAGATAATTCCAACTCGAAATTTCGTGCAATATAATTCTAACCCGCAACTCCGTGCATTAAAATTCCAATTCGGGCCAATACAATATGATTCCTATTCAAACTCACAGTGCAATATGATGCTAACTCGTGCGGCAAAACAATATAAATCTAATTCAAATAATCCTGGACATTATTTCTTATGACAAACAATTCTGTACTCAAGCCCTTCTAATAACACGGGAGAGAATAGTAGTACCTTATTTATCAATTAATCTGATGTTTTACATATATTGATATCCATACATAATCATGAAACAGAGGCATAAACGCAAAAAACACGATTTTTCACAGAAAATAAGGGTTACTAATTAAACAAGCTTTACTCAAACATAAATAAACCACCTTTAAAAGTTGAAATAGATTGGGTGCACGAGGAAACGGGCTCTCGAAAACAAGCTTCTTACGCGTGCTTATATTCAAAGCGAAATTACTGGTCAAATTAAAAGTAGTTTAAGCCTACCAAATTTTTTTATCAAATGACTAGTAAATTTTTATATATAGTAGTACAATATCATGTACTATATATGAACCTATTATATGTTATGATACATAAAAATAACCACAATACATGCGATATATATGCGTGTAAAAAAGCACGATTTGCGGTTTTTATGAAATTAAATTTTTATTTTTCTGGTGATTTGATATTTTCTTTACAGAAAAAGATTTCGCAGCTCAAATGCTATACTCTCCAGGTGGAACAAATGGATAATTTTTATCGATTTTCATTAAATGACGAGGAAAAAAGGAAAAATGCTTTTTTGTCCATAAGAGCCTATCGAGGGGGCATATTAAGCACTTCAATGTGCACAAAAAATACTCTTAAAATAATCTCTTGTACTCTAATGTACTCTCTTATACTCTCTTGTGCTCTCGTTACTCCCTTAAAAGAAGAAAATATAGAGAGTATAAAGATCACATATAAAAATACAAAGAGTACATACGAGAGTACAAAGAGTATTAAGAGTACATACGAGAGTACAAAGAGTATTAAGAGTACATACGAGAGTACAAAGAGTACATATAAGAGTAAAGAGTATATTACGTAAAAGTGCAACACGATTATTTAAATAATTTTAAACCAAAGCAGCCGGGGGATACGAGGTCCACGCATTTTAGGAAATTACGTCGAATTCCAGCAATCAGCAATACGATCATTTAAATAAGTTTTAAACCTAAGTAGCCGGGGGATAAGAGGTCCACACATATGAGGGAATAGTGTAGAAGTGCAACAATAAGCTAAACTATTATATAAATAATTTTTAAACCCAAGCAGACGGTGGATAAGAGGTCCACGGATATTAGGGAATTACATAGTAGTGCAACAATCAGCAATACGATTATTTAAATAATTTTTAAACCCAAGTAGGCGAGGGATACGAGGTCCACTTATGTAAGGGAATTACATAGACGTACAACAATAAGTAAAACAATTATTTGAATAATTTTGAAACCCAAGTAGACGGGGGATACGAGGTCCACGCGTATATGCGAATTACTTAGACATGTAATGCGATTATTTAAATAATTTTTAAACGCAAGTAGCCGGGGGATAGGAGATCGTTTTTGTACGTTTTTGTAATTCCCTTTCATGCGTGGACCTCGTATACCCCAGGTGTTTGGGTTTAAACATTATTTAAATAATCGTTTTTTTACATTTCTACGTTGTTCCCTAATATGCGTGGACCTCGTATCCCCCGGCTACTTAGGTTTAAATATTATATTGTGTACCTAGGACGTACTCTTTGTACTCTTCGCACTCTCGTATGTACTCTTGGTACTCTTTGTACTCTCGTATGTACTCTTTGCACTGCTCCCTCGATAGGCTGTTATGGAGAGAAAAGCATTTTTCCTCGTCATTTAATGAAAATCGATAATTTGTTCAAAAAACCTCCTAGAGAGTATAGCATTTGAGCTGCGAAATCTTTTTCTGTAAAGAAAATATCAAGTCACCAGAAATATTAAAATTTAATTTTATAAAAACCGCAAATCGTGCTTTTTTACACGCATATGTATCGCATGTATTGTGGTTATTTTTATGTATCATAACATATAATATGTTCATATATAGTACATGATATTGTACTACTATATATAAAAATTTACTAGTCATTTGATAAAAAAATTTGGTAGGTTTAATCTACTTTTAATTTGACCAGTAATTTCGCTTTGAATATAAGCACGCGTAAGAAGCTTGTTTTCGAGAGCCCGTTTCCTCGTGCACCCAATCTATTTCAACTTTTAAAGGTGGTTTATTTATGTTTGAGTAAAGCTTGTTTAATTAGTAATCCTTATTTTCTGTGAAAAATCGTGTTTTTTGCGTTTATGCCTCCGTTTCATGATTATGTATGGATATCAATATATGTAAAACATCAGATTAATTGATAAATAAGGTACTACTATTTCTCTCCCGTGTTATTAGAAGTGCTTGAGTACAGAATTGTTTGTCATAAGAAATAATGTCCAGGATTATTTGAATTAGATTTATATTGTTTTGCCGCACGAGTTAGCATCATATTGCACTGTGAGTTTGAATAGGAATCATATTGCATTGGCCCGAATTGGAATTTTAATGCACGGAGTTGCGGGTTAGAATTATATTGCACGAAATTTCGAGTTGGAATTATCTTGCATAGAATTTTGAGTTAGAATTATGTTGCACTCTTCCGTGAGTTAGAATTATATGAACAGGAGGCGTCGAATTGTACTTATCCGCACAAAGACGAATGTTGCCTTACTTTCATGCAAGCGGATACTATTTGTATGCAAAATCAGTACATTTATATTTACAGGATATGTATAATTTAGAATCAAGTATGAATAAAAATGAATTTGATAAGTTTACAAAAGAAAGCTTTTTTACAGTTAGACGAACAGATAAATTTTGGTCAGGAATTTCGACAGATATGACAATTGAACAAGTTTTGATGCGAAGTATGAAGACAAGAGGAGGTCTCACTCGTGGAAGAGGGCTTATAGATGCAGTACTTGCTAAATGGGTATCAACAATGCCAGCTCTCACAGAAATTAGTGATTGTATGCAATCGTTTTGCAACGTGTCGTAACATCTGAGCAACATGTCGACTCAAGAAGCTCCAGAATCGATCGCGACATAGTTGATCTTAAAAAATTGATAGAATTTTTCGATAAATTCGATCCTTTTTTAAGTAGCGATAAAGTCGTCTGCATTTCTTCTGGCGTGCAACGAAATAGTCATGTTAACTGTCACAACGCTTTTGAAATTGGCACACAATTAGTGCAAAACGTTATCGGAAAAAATTTTGGCGAACTCAAATATTCAAGAAAAAATAAAGTTATAAATTTGCAAAGTATGAATTCAGTAAAAATCAGAAATGAAATAGTTATAAATTCAGTATTAATTTTTCAGAGAATCGCTGTAGCTATGGAAGGCATGACAGGTCTAAAACAATATTTCGCATACGAATTGGCACCGTATCCGCTCTCTACTTTTGATAATAGTATAATGCGAAACACGCAAAAATCAAAATTGTATGATAATTTTAAGCCACTAACTAATATTCCAAACCTTTCTGAATGTCGATATGTTGTGGATGGCGGTTTCTTATTGCATAAAGTTGTTTGGCCGAAGGGTGAGATGTTTGATACGGTATTGAACTGCTATGTAGATTTTGTTAAACGGCATTATTCCGCAAATTCTATTATCGTTTTCGATGGCTATCCCGAAAATCGTTCTACTTCCACAAAAAATGCAGAACGGAAACGTAGACAAGCTAAGCAACAGTGCTCCGATATAGTGTTTACTCCTTCTATGATAGCAACTGTAAATCAAGAAAAATTTCTTTCGAATGAAGTAGATGAGCTATGGGGATTCGAGATCACGTGGGGATTCGGGATCAGTGGGGATTCGAGATCACGTGGGGATTCGGGATCAGGGAGGATATGAGACCGCGGACTCCTAGGGACCTGGAAAGCATTTAAAAAAAATATTGAGAACATTTGTTCTATCGTTTAAATATTTGGTCGCCCTGAAAAGGGCGGATTAATAAAAACAAAAAATTAAAAAGTTTGCGCGCAACTTTAGCAGACTGGAGCCTATAGTAGCCCACGCAAATTATTTCCGGCGATGAAAAGGGTGATTTCAAGTCAATCACCTTGGGCGTCCGCTGCTGCTGTTGTTGTTGCTACGAGTGCTGCGGATGCTGCGGGTGCTGCGGCTGCGGTTGCTGCGGTTGCTGCTGCTGCCGCTGCGCGGGCCGTGCAGCCCGAGGTTTCTCAATATACAGCCCAGCCTCCACGTCATATACCAACACATGGTCCGGAGAATCTGGGCCACACGTTGATGTATGACGCGGAGGTTGTAGCGGCGATTGAGAAGGCTCGGACTCAGCCATTTCTTCGAACGCGGCTGTAGCAACTACACAGAGTGCATCCAAACTCATCTTGACGAGTGTACCGAACTCACGAAAGCGCTCCAGTTTTATACACGAAGCGCGGACCTGCTCGCCGCTGCGCGAGAGCCGCCACCACCGCCACCGCCACCGCCACCGCTCGAGCAAACGCTGTGATTGGTGCGGAGCAGCTCTTCGCCGCCACCGCCGCTCGAGCAAACGCTGTGATTGGTACGGAGCAGCTCTTCGCCGCCGCCGCTCGGCATTGGCGCGGAGAAGATGCGGTCGCGCGCCGATTGATGCCGAATAGCTCTACGCCGCGACCGCCGCCGCCGCCGCTCATTGATTCGCGGCGGAGCAGCTTCGACGATCCTTATAAATGAGACGCGCCCGGCTGCAACAACACTTCTCTCGCGCGAGTGCCCGAGTGCGGGTCGCTGCGCGAGCCCTCGCTACTCTTCAAATAGCAGTTAGGTGTTTTAACCGACTGCATATTTGGGAATGCGAGGGAAAACGAGGCTCTTCTCGCACGCGTCTTTTACTCGCGTAAATCCTCTCCGCATGCTATTTCAATGTTTTCAAACAGCAGTTAGGTGTTCTAACCGACTGCATATTTGTGAACGCAAAACTCTTTTCGCGCGCGTCTTCATAACCTTCGCGTGCATGTTATTTAGACGTTTTCTCACACGCGTTTTCAAATCGCAGTTAGGTGTATTAACCGACTGCATATTTGAGAATGTGATAGAAAGCGAGACTTTTCGCGCGCGTCTTCGTAACCTTCGCGTGTATGCTATTTTAATGTTTACAAATAGCAGTTAGGTGTTCTAACCGACTGCATATTTGTGAACGCGAGATTCTTTTCGCGCGCGTCTTTACAACCTTTGCGTACATGTAGTTTCGACGTTTTCAAATCGCAGTTAGGTGTAGTAACCGACTGCATGTTTTCAGAATGCGAGACTCTTTCGCGCGCGTTTTCGTAACTTTCGCGTACATGTAATTTCGACGTTTCCAAATAACAGTTTGGTGTATTAACCGACTGCATATTTGAGAATTGCATGCGTCAAAACGCTGGAAGACTCAAACTTTTTCATGAATCTTTACAATCTCTCTCGTTTTACTCACAAATGTTTATACCTTTCTCAGGACCAACTCAATCGGTTCTTGTCAGGACCTACAAATCTCAACAAACAAACTTATTCATTATTTCAAGGACCCTGTTATTTTCGATAAAATTTATTATATGAAATGGTTTTATGTATATCGGTCCTTTTCAGGACCTGCAAATTTCAACAACAAACTTATTATTTCAAGCGTAAAGAGCCTTACGATTTTCGACAAATTTATTATATGAAATCGTTTATATAGAAAGAAATAGTGATGAAAGTCTTATTATGAAACGCTATTTTCTTACACTCTCCCATAACACGCTTCCCTATTATGAAACATTTTTTCTTTATTAGCGGTAATTTCAGTATAAATTTAGTTGAAAACTATGAAGAAAATCTGAAAAGGACATGAATTCTTTTATAAGTACTTACAACATGCGTGGTTGTAATGTGCGTCGATTGCGTCTAACTATTTTAATTCAGAAACGTCATGAATAAACCTATTTTATATTTATTTCTATGCAAATATAGCCGTTTAATCTATATTAGTAGCTCTGATGTACAGTATTGTAAATGAGATTCGAAATAAAAGCTCTTTTATACTGTTTCGTAATAGAGACCTGCAGTTCGTTGCATATATATAGTGAAACAGCTAATAAAAAGTAGTAATGAAATCAGTGAATTAGTATATAATATTAGATGTATATAAACATTTAAAAAAATGACTATAAATGCAAACAGAAACAGTTTCGGTTCAAAGGGCAATCGATTTGTATGTCAATAGGTTTCTGGCCCGTGGAGGACCCAGTTGGTGGTCAGCTGGGAAGTGTCTTTACTATAATTAAAAATAGTTTGCTCAGCGTATTTATATTTGGTCGCCCTGAAAAGGGCGGATTGTTACTCTAAATATATATTATCTGGTGGAAACGCGACAGCGCACCACGTTTAGGCTCTTTGAAGGTTCTTTATCATCAATAATCAGCACATTGATTTTATCACTTTTCATCTCAGCGATCGGTATCTCATAATAAAGTTCTTCTTCCGAATTGTAGAACATCACATAGCCTGGTGAAACTGGCGGCGGCTGAGTTGATGATGTAGGAGGCTCAACACTACTCTCACGCTCTGGAGATGAACATACCGGCGGTGAGAGTAGTGGAGGTTGTGGCGGCGGAGAAGACTCGTGAGCCAACTCCTGCAATGGTGAGGGCGGCGGTGACTCCGAAAATAATGAAGAAGTTTCATCAGCCTCTTCCACATTTGCGAGATTAGCTACGAATTCTTTGTAGAGTTGCTTCCAACGCTCCTCGCACATCTTGACGAGTGTGCCGATGTCGTGAAAGCACGTTTCTTTTATACTCTTTCAAGCCGCTCTACCTCTTGCAGTGCTGTTCGCTGATTGGTCCGGATTGATGCATGAAAACGTATAAAATAACTGGTATACATTTGAAAAGCATCACCTTCCAACTGCACGATGAAGGCGAAGGAGCCAAAACTTTTAAGGGAATGCCAAGTTATACTCCAGTGAGAACCTTTGAACAAGCAATTTTTAGCAAAAATATTATCTCAACTCTTCTAAAGCGATAGTTGTAACTAACGCAAATTAGCATTTTTCAGAGCTACCACATGAGTTGAACGTAGAACAAAAATTATTCAAATTTCATCAAACATTAAATATAAAAGTAATATAATAGTTATAGTATATTGTAATGTACTGCATTGTTATTTAAGTTATAAACATAAATATATTAGCTATAAAGTAAAATTTGGAAATAAAACAATAGGATAATATTTAATTAACTGGAGTAAAAAACTTATTCAGCATGCTTTGTCAAAGCGATACATTAAAAATAACTTAACTTATTTTAATATAAACCTTTGAAATGTAAAGTTTAAATGTGACCGTTCATTTAAACAGACTAATTATTTACTAGAATATTTCTAAGATTTTCTTTGATATTATTGTTTAAGGGGTTATATCTGGTTGGAGCTCAAAAAAAAAAAGGCCTTTTTTCATATTTTTTTGAGCTCGTTTTTAAATTAGCATAAATAAATAATATATGAATCGGTTAAGCAACTCTTTTTTGGGAATATAAAAAAATTTTTTTATTGGTGAAAATTTACAAAATGGCGGCTATTTGTCAATAAATGTAAAGCGGTATTTGAAAAAGTATCTCTGCGGCACGCAGTAGAAGTCCTCTGGATCACCATCTGGAACAATAAAAAAATTTATTTCATATATACATGAGTTTTGCGGTTGAAGTACACACGATTATATTTTTAGGAATTTTTTTCGCAAAATGGCGGTTGTTCAAACAAAAAGTTGCGTTTTCGACGAAAAAAATCGACTTAAATTGTTTATAACTTTTTTAATTGTTTATCGATCGTTGAAATCGTGTGTACTTAAACAGATAATCTAATGAAGAAGCTACAGTTAAAATTTCAAATCAATCGGATGAAAACTCATCGAGTTTTACTGCGTGCCGATTTTGAAAACTTGGTTTTGAGATAAACGCACTTGAAATTTGAAAACTTTATAATTTTGTGAAATCGTAATGAGGGCCGTAATAATTTTTTTACCTTTACTCTGCTATCCCAGCACCATATAATTGTCCTTCTAAGGTCGTATTTTCGTCCTCCAGCTTTTTTCTCGCCGAAATATATATAAGCATATATATGACCGCGAGATTCAAAAATGCACCGTCAACGAAATAGACGAAATTTCTTCATTTTTCACCTCAGAATTGCTTTGGAAAAATTGATTTTTAAAATTTGTCTGAGTTTCTTTCATGTTTGGACATTATTGATCATAAATCTAGGGATGTTTTACCATACTTTAAGCCAATAAAAAAAAAATGGAAAAAAAAAAATTCCAACCAGATATAACCCCTTAATTATAATCATTCAATGGGCAGCGAAAATTTGAAATAATTTTATTTTTAAACAAATAGGACTGATGGCAGTTATACTTATGATTACTAGTAATAATAAACATGTGTATATATATTCATTTAGGTAAAAAAAAACTTTACGCATTTATTCTGCGTTGGTTAAATGTTGAGTATTGATTTTTACATAGTCGGTTTATAGCCCTCCAATGAATACACCAATAAATTTTAGTTCGAATATGCATTTACACTCTCTTCTCTCTTTTCTCTACAAAAAAAAAAAAGAAACATATACGAGAAAAAACTATTAAAAAGTAAGCTTTCTCTTGAGAAAATAGTTTTTAATACGTTTAAAAATATGATCGCCCTGAAAAGGGCGGATTGATAAAAGACCGAAAAACTAAAATAGATGACGATGACGACGACGAGTTTCATTCAAATTCTGACAGCGACGACGCTGTTGATACCTTCTGCATGGAGTTATTTCAGCATCCTCTGAGCTTGAAGACGAATGCCTCTGTGGAGATAAACGCGGAAGCGATGGCGACGGTTGAGACAGCGGATGCAAGAGCAGATGCGATCGCATTCTGATTGAAGCAGATATTCACGGCCCACTGCTACCCCACCGCTTACGCAGCATATAAATATAACGTCGTGTCGTAATTTTAACACATTCAGCAGAATAATGGAGTCGATGTCTCATCACTCAATTCTCGAAATTATTGAGAGAGAGGCTTCTAATCTGCACCAGCTAGTACTCAATTGTATCATGGAGCTGGAGAAGAGGGCCAGCATCTCACCTACGATGGTTTTTCCCGAGGAAATGGAGCTGCCTCAGTTGAGGCCCGATTTACCACCATACCTAACGCCACCTTTCGGAGCCTATTCACCATCATCATCAACACCCACGCTTCTACAGATGGAACAATCGTTGTCGCTTGAGTCGTCCTACACATCACCATCAATGACGACTTCGACTCCATCAACAACTATAAATAAAGTTTATGATGTTGCGGAGAAACGATACATACAGATACCGAAGAGGACCCTCTCACCTCCAGAGTACATCACAGTGTATGATGCTGCGGATAAAAAGTATTATAAAATACTAAAATTTGCTGCTGAAGAGGAGACACCTCGAAAGAGAGTATGTCTCGATAGCGCGCGCCATCGTTTATTTTAATTTTAAGTTGATTATGATTTGAATTTTTATACTTTATAATTTTCAATATTTTGTATTTTATGTATTGTATTTTTATAATTAAATATTAATCGGCTCTTTTAAGGGCCAAAAAAAAATATATTTAAACGTTGAAACCAATTTTACATTATATTAAACCGTCCTTTTAAGGATGAATAATATTTGATCGAGGAATAAACATTGTTTTAATAATTTTTACAGAATGAAAACGGAGCATATGCACATCAGCGTATACTTATATTTATAGCACACGTTGTATTTATATAGATATATTTTTATACGAGCATATCAGTGCATGTTTTGGAGGTATATATTCTTTTTTTTGCACGTGCACACTGGTTATATTATTTTTATTTTTTAACTTTTTAAACATTTATCAGACATCTTTTTATGTCATAGAGTGACACCTTTTATAGAGTGATCTGTTTTTTTTATGTCATAGAGTGACAGGTTTTTTATGTCATAGAGTGACGTATTTTTTATGTCATAGAGTAACACCTTTTTTTGTCATAGAGTGATGTGTTTTTTATGTCATAGAGTGACGTGTTTTTTATGTCATAGAGTGACACCTTTTTATAGAGTAACACCTTTTTTATGTCATAGAGTGACATCTTTTTATAGAGTAACACCTTTTTTATATTATTTTAATAATTTTACTGATAAAAAGGTTATCATATCATACATCAACTATATTGAATTAGAAAGTCTACACTTTTACTCATTTATGAAATATTAATTTTTAACCTCACTATACAATGTATTAGAATACTTAGACTATTTTCTATTAATCCTTAGCACATATTTCACAAGTAATAGCCTATACTTATTTATATATTTCTTAAAGCAATACAACGTTATGTTAATAGATTTAAACATTCATTAACTACCATTAATTAGAATAGCTCACTTATTAGTTCTATACATTATTTCTTAATATGTGGTCCGTAAAGTAATACGTAAGACTTGTTTAAGTTATTAACTTTAGTCTTTATTTATTCATTATATATACATTGGAATATAATAACTTATACTTTCACTAATTTCTTAATAGTTCTTAACAAATAATACATATAGCTATCCAAATGATGCGTTCGTAACTAAATATAAGTTCTAATACTCCACTTATTTCTATATACATTTGTTCTTGATGCGCATTTCATTAGTATTACATGAGAATATGATTGAGATATTCAATTTTCATTATACATTAACTATATAATAGTTGCACTTTATTAATCTCTAAAACTTTAACTTATATAAATATACCTCCCTTAAAGCTGTATACTTAAAATATTCGTTAACTATAGTTGAATGTAGGTGCTTGTCCCAATCCAGGAAATCATGCGATAGGAAGAGATCCGCAAGTAGTAATTTTCATTCGTACTCTAGGAGCTTTTAAATTTCTTGTTGGGTGAATTGCTGTTTGTTTCGGAAGTTCTTTTAAGCGATTCATCATCTTCGAACAGCTGTATAAGAGTAATCAGTTGTTGTTGCATATCACTGATATACTTCTGTGTTGTTGACTGTTTGACTGCTGCAGCCGTCAGTTGGTTATTGTCTTCAGGCTTAACGTCGAACTTATCCTCTTCATGTAAAGATGATGCTGCAATATGCGGAAGCTCAACTACTTCATCAGCTGCCACTTTGTAATGACCCCATGGGAGAGTGACTGTTTGGTCAGGCAGCAGATGGCGTTTGTCATCACGGGCACTGAGAGCGATCTTTCTTTCCTTTTCAGTGTGCAACACATGATGATGTGATCTAATGTTTCGCTGCTCTCGAGTTATTATTATATTTTTCCGCAAGCATTGCATGTAGTCGTCGAAGCTAATGGTAGCCTTGACCACAGAACTTTTAACGCCCTTAGCTTTTTTAATTGGTTTTTGACCTTGAATCCGAACACTATACATTTTACTTCTTAAACCTACAAATTCCAACATTATTTCACCATTACATTCATCCTTCATTAGACCTACAATCTTTTTATTTACACGAGGCATATTGAAGGGATTGGTCTCTGGATAATCAGATGTATCAAATTCGTGAATGTCCTGGTGCATGATCTCATAAATGTTGACGTTCGTGATTTCATAGATCAAGCTGTCTGTATCGATACATAGAATTTTATAGTTGTCACCCACACGGGTTTTCATGTATTCAGTATGGAATCTATACACAAGTGTTTTTGATAAATCCAAAACACTGAGTCCTACATAAATAGGTTTTCTGATAGATATTTCAGTGCGTAGAAGTTGTATAGCCACAAGGTTCTTGTCAAACACGTCGCAGCTATGAAAATTAGGTTTTGCGATGTATGATTCAGCTCCATAGCGACCTTCCCATTTGTTTACTAACTTCACGTCAACTCGTTTTCTCTCGTTTTCCATAGTTTTTCCGTAAACAGCATTGTTAAAAAGTTTGAATAACATTTTTTCAAACTCATTCTTTGCTTCTTTTCTTTTAGCACTGTTTAAATCTATATACTTTTTAAGCCATGGACGTTGATTAAACTTTATGGCCCGATGAACTTTAGTCAATATTAAACCATGCTTCAACGCCTGCTTCAGTGCTCTATAGTGAAGTACATAACGTTCTTTGTCGTCAAGCGTCGTCATAAGTTTCTTCTGCTTAGAACCAGGAGGCGCCATGTGCTTAGCGCAGAATGGCAGGTCTTTGTGAGCATCGTGTAGTGTTTCGGGATACTTCAGATCCACTTCAATAAAGTATCCAAAGTCACAGTCGTCGGGGATGTCGAAGAAGTTTGACTCGTTGACATTCTCCACCCACTTAAAGCCGCTATAAGGCAAGGATTCAATCATTGCCCAACCGTACAAATTGTTGACATCATAATACATGAGATATTTTTCTTCCTCGTCAACATTATAACCTTCGCTCATGTATGGATTATTCTCTTTGGCGTAGCGATTACAGCATTGACTAATTCCTCCCCGTATACCACGTTCGATGAACATCAGCATGTCAATATCTGTGAGAAGCTCTAGTTGTACCTATTAAAATATACAAATATATAAATTAATAAAACATATGAGTATACGTATATATTCAATCCATACCTCAGTGTACTTTAGCATTGCGTTCCACGTTAATCCAGGTGTCGTATAGTAATGAGCAGGATCCAAACCATAAGCCTGAAGACAGTTCTTTCTGAAATTTTCGAAAACTTCAGCCAATAGTATTACATCGGTCTTCATATATAAGTCAGAATATTGTCCAAGATCTTCAATGTTGAACATCTGCCATACTTTTTCGGCATGTTTATAATCATCGTCGCTGACGTGACTTTGATACAAGCTACTGAAAAAATCGTCTTTTGAAGGAATATTGGTTTCTTTGAGTTTTTCGAATGATGAAACGTAATCATATGGGAAAACTCCTTTCCTCTTCAGTAGCATAATCTGTTCAATAGAGAATCCGTCATCTTGTTGAAAAGATTTTTCAAGAATAGGAAGATTCTCTAAATATGACGCTAATTTGTCCAAGGAAGAAGCCATAAACCTGAATGAATCGATGAACCGCAGGTTTATGTCTGTACCTTCCACAAACTTAGTAAAAGATATATATCTTTCTTTAGTTTGCGGTAACAAATAAACTCGACCAGCAAAACAGGTTGCGACCTCTTTAATAAAGAGATGTGAGTCATAACTACTTAAATTGTGGAAAACTATGGGAATAGTTCTTGAATCTTGATAGCTAATATTGCATGAGCTATGTGCAGGACCTCGGTATCTGTAAATCATATAATTTATCAATATTTCATTTATAACATTTTAGTAAAAAAAAATTAAATACTCACTTTCCCGTGAAGTGGCAATGATCACGAACTTTCTGGTCCATTTCAGAAAATGATTTCTGACAAATATGACATAGTTGAGCAGTACTAAACTGGATTTTCTCCTCAAGCGTCATATCATTCATAGGCTTTGGATACTTGTACATTTCTTCTAATTTTAGAGCTAGAGAGTGAAGGCTCATCACGAACCACTTAGCCGGAGATTCGTCTTCTTCTTTTTCTCGCCTATAGCATTTATATTCCGACAAGCTGTCATCATAGCTACATTTTACAAAGAAGCCTACACTAAACGGTTCATGATGCTGATAAGCACGTTCGTGATCATGGGCTTCCTTCAGCAAACACTCAAAATCTGCGTAAATAATCATTGGTACTTGACTCTTATTGGAAAAGTTCTTAAACTGTAATATATTATCCTTTTTTGTAGGAAGTAAAATTTTACATTCATTCATTTCTGAACAGTCAATAGCATGCTTTGTTAGCTTTTCATTTGACCAGAAAAAATGCAAGCATCGGTCACAGATATAGGCTTTACTTTTATGAGAAGATATCTGACTTCGTACGAGTCTTGATAAATCTTTTATCCATATATAATGATTTTTAAATACTATGTCAGTGTCGTCAACAGGCTCGTCATCTTCCTCCTCGTCTACATAATGACTTTCCACAAGAAGTAAATTAACATGCTTTTTCTTCTTACAAGATGACAGGTGCCGCGGTAAGACGTCAAAAATTTTTCCCTTTTCTTCAAATAATAGACATTTACCGAAACATGATTCTGTTTTTCAAACTTGTTAATTTGTTTAGGATCTACAGGAAATTCGATTCCTTGAAAGTCGAGTTCATCTTTATATGAGACATATGTCATTACTCGATTTGAATTTATACTAACAGGATGTAATGCTGATAGAACAGCCCATTTAAAACATTCATCATCATCGTTTTTAACGTTAATGCAAGCCTCTTTTTTCTTGATAAATGGAGGCAAATCTATATATGTGCTTCCTCGCATCGGATTAAACTTACAAATGTTTATAACTAAGTTTAAAATAGATTTAAGTGACCAGCCTGATTTTCGCTCTTGGAATTCTTCCATTTGCGTGTCGATAGGGTGCTGTACATTCACAACAAACCATTTATTTAAGTCAGTTGTTAAATATATCGCCGTTGTTTTTGTATTAAAGTACATGATATCGGTAGTTTCTTCGTCATTTTTAATCAATCCATATTCAGCTGCCAAAACTGTGTTAACTTTCAGAGCAGAATGTTTCTCAAGAGCTTCATTTACTTTAAGAATAACCAGTTGTTTTACTTCTAGCATGAAAGTTAATAAGTCAAGATGCCTTAAGTTGGTTATCACACCTATTCTTATTCTATTTTCAAAAACTGACTGAATATCATCCCACACAACATTATTTTCTTGTAACTCGCGGTCTACTCGACGTTCACATAACAAGTGTCGAACAGGGTTAATGAGAGCAATAGCGGCTTGAAGTTTTTGCTTATCTGATATTTTTAAATTACTTAATGAATATTGAGTTGATTGTATAGCATTATAACAGTACTCCAACCAAGTATCAATGTCGGTTTCATCGACGTCACCAGTCAAAGATGCTTGATATAACTTCCATAGCTTATTAGCAGTCTCTCTTAAGTGCTCAGCCATTTTCAACTGCTTCGGATCACTCCAAGACACGAAATGAGTTTTGCAAGTCTCAGTACCTCCTTTTAAAGAGAAGATATCAATGTTGGTGAGAGGTGGCGTCACACGATATGTTTTTGAACTAGAATATTCGAGTGTTGTGAGCAGTAAACTAATTCTTTTTTCTTTCAAGTACAACTTCTTTATTTGTAAGTAATAACGTGACGTCTGCTAATATGGTGAGAAAAACCACTCATGCAAACTTTACGATGCTGCTTCAACTGCTCGGAGCAGCAAACTGACTTTTCCTCTCAAATGCACCTCCTTTTATATTAAAATTATTGGAAGAAATCAATCATGATTGGTTGTGAGCAGCATGGTGGGGATAACTTAACTGAATATAAAAAAGGTGAATGAAGCTCCAAGCCTCATTCGCTTCTCCGGTCTTTAGAGAACAGACACAGCAGTTACAGCAGTTGCAGCGGTTGCAGCGGTCGCACCAGCAATCTTTGAACCTCAAAGGCTTAACAAATCATTGTTGAAAGACGCAGCGCAGAATGGTTTATGCAAAATATGTTTGATTGAGCACAGATAATGAGTTACATAACGCGTGTAAACCTTAACATAGATAGTATAGAAAGCGTTCATAATCAACCAACGGGAAAGATTTGCTGAGAAAGCAAACATATACAAACAGTTAAATGTATGTAACATTGCTCAGAAATTCTTTTATTCATGCTTACATATAGACATATGAGAATAAAATATTTGATGATCTTATTCAAAATCAGTAAGTATTACAAAGAGAGTATAAACAATAAAATTAAAAAGAGCATAAAACATATATTACACACAAATAGCTTCTCTCAATCAAATAATTTATTTGTCTATGAATTTAACACAAGTTATACAACATATTAGTATATTGAGAAAATAGTAATGGTTCCTAAGCCCACTGAATATTATTAATTACTATAAACTTCAATGATTAACAAATCAAAGTTAGAAAGCTTTATATGTTAGTAAGAGAAATATTGTTTAGACGTGTGCGGAAGCATAATACATATGCACTCCAAAGCATAATACATTTGTATGTATTCAAGCGTATTACATATATATGCATATTTTAACTGCTCCAAAAGAGAGAGAGAGAGAGAGAGAGAGAGAGAGAGAGAGAGAGAGAGAGAGAGAGATTTTTCTTTTTTTTTATTGACAGCGATGACGTGATACGAGTGATAGCGGGGAGGCACTCTCGTGAAATGATGAACGCTATCGCACGCTCGTTATATTTATAACTTCAGTCGCTGTACCCCCTCCCCGTATTTTCGTCCAATCAGTGCGCGAGCGGCGGCGTCGGCACGCGAGTCGATTGTATAAAACACGGCACGTTTGCGAATTTGGCACAGTCTGCAAAGACAATTACTCCAGTATGGAAAAGACTTTCATAAGCAATGAGGAGATGATCCAACGTCATTTGGCGGCGTTGGAGGATTGGGATGTTGCGGAGGAGATTGACCTTAGTGGTTGGTCTCCTTCCTATTCCTCAGGACCAACACCACCAACACCTGAGCTTGTACCGGCTCCACCATCGGCATGGTTGGGTGCAGGGACGTTGTCACCGGAGCCATCGCAAACACCATCGAGCTCCCCGCTCAAATTTGATGCGTGGCTCAAAGTTGGAATCGCCTAACAGCGTGACATCAACGTTCGCCCGCTCATCACCGCAGCCGTTGCCAACACCATCACCTCTTTCTTCGCCCAAGGCATCGCCACCTCCACCACCAGCCTCACCTGACTTTATACTGATCTACGACCCTGTAGAGCAGTTTTATTATGAAGTACCGGCGATAGATCTTCGGTTGGCTGATGGCGTAGTACCAGTGGACATCAATGTTGGCGAAATCGAGGTGATGGACGCTGAGGCTATTGTGCTAGAGTCATCGCCTGACATATAAATGGAGACGTCTATTTAAAAAAACAATCAGCCCTTTTCAGGGCCACAAATATTTCCAACGTTCGAATAATTATTTTCTTTGATTGATGTTAGTTTCATCAACATAAACCTAATACATGAACTTGATATAGTTAAATGAAAGGAATATAAATTTTAAAAAATTGTTTCTTTAATAGCGTTTAAAATAATTTTATTTAATACTACCTGAAACAGATTTCTTTCGATTACTTTGATGATTGCGCATTTTAGTTAACTAGTGAGAGCATATTTTTTTTTTAGAATATGACTAAAGGATGCACTCGTTTATAGTTAATAAAATACAAGTACTATATACTATATTTAATGTGACAAAACGCGAAATTAGTAAAAAAAAAAAAAAAAAGATTTCATCGGTTATAAACTCGCTATTTTTTCGTATTAATTTAAACTAATATCCCTTTGATTCTAAAGTAAAATCCCAGAAATATCGTTCAGTATTTTGCAATGTATAAAATAATTTTTGGACAGTTGCGATTGCTGGTCAACAAAGCGAGTTCGTTTTGTCAAGTAGATGTAAGAACTCGACTTCGTATCTGAAAACAATCAAGCGCCGTCAACAATGAGAGAGACGTGCGCACCATTAGTATGAGCCTCATGTAAACACGCGCGGTGAGAGAGGCACGCGCCAGCGAGGAGAGAGGGATACGCGCACCAGCGGCGAGAGAAGGGCACGCGTGCCAGCAGTGAGAGGCGCATGTATACGAGTGACTAGAGAGGGGCGCAGGCGTCCGCGGCGGGAGGGGAGGGGGTATTCGCCAGCAACGAGAGGGGCGCGCGCGAAAAACGCGACGTATGAAAGAAATAGAGAGAGAGAGAGAGAATTTGATTGTTTATGTTAGCCCTGAAAAGGGCTGATTTGACGGTAGCTTACTACCTTTCGCTGGACCTCTCCGCTCGCCACTCGCGAAGCCGTTCCTTCACCTTCATGTCCACCACCTGCCTCAGCGCTATCCGGGCCATGCGTACCCGCTCCTCTGGCCTTATAGGGACGAGGAAGGCCCGAAGCTCAGCGCTTAGTCGTGATGGTGGCTGAGGTGGTGGAGAAGGTTGAGGTGGTGGAGAAGGTTGAGGTTGAGGTGAAGCAGGAAGAGGAGGTGAGGGAGGAAGAGGTGAAAGAAGAGGAGGTACTGAAGGAAATGTAGGTGGAGGGGTGGAGAAGCGTAAGGGTTACAGGGGAGGTGCAAGAGGCGGTTGAGGAAGAGTAGGCTGAGGATTAGCAGGAGGAGAAGGAGGTCGGCTCGCCTCAGACATCATGTGGCGCATCTCGCGCTGACTGATGCCTGGGATTCACGGCCAAGTCTTTCGACGACGATTGCGGCGAAGACGACTCGTCTTTGACATGCGGTTACGTTTTTTCGGGTCCATTCTGCTAAAGAGAATGATCGCGAGTCGAGAGCGTGAGCGTTTTTATAACCTAAAGCGCGCACGCAGCGCCACAATCATGCAGCGCCGCAGCTCGTACCCCGAGTAGGGAGGGGGGGGGGTCTACACAGCGGTCTAGAGCGAGAGAAAGAAAAAGTAAACAGTGGCTCGATGGGCTCATGTTTTGAATGGATACGTCGTGTCGACGAAAACAAAATATGACCTAATACAACCACTGAATGCGTGTAAAGAAAAAAACATGTGTATTATATACGTGTTTATTATGTACCGCGTACTGGCGTGGAATTTTCGGACTAAGCTATAAAGACATAAGTGATTTGAAACGTTTAAACTTTAAATAAAAAAAAATATATTTACATTCATGTGCTACTTTTTTTTTTTTACATATGCATTAATAAATAAATGATTTTTTTGTGTATAAAATGCTAAAAAATTTGTTTTGTCTCGCCGTTTCGAAGCTCTTATAATACATCGATTGCCCTTTGAACCGAAACTGTTTCTGTTTGCATTTATAGTCATTTTTTCAAATGTTTATATACATCTAATATTATATACTAATTCACTGATTTCATTACTACTTTTTATTAGCTGTTTCACTATATGTATGCAACGAACTGCTGGTCTCTATTACGAAACAGTATAAAAGAGCTTTTATTTCGAATCTCATTTACAATACAGTTTAAATATATAAATTTTTAAATTATTTGTGCTTCTAAACTTTACATCATTTGTACATAAACCTGTAAATCGTGTCTAAACCTACCAATACTGTACATCAGAGCTACTAATATAGATTAAACGGCTATATTTGCATAGAAATAAATATAAAATAGGTTTATTCATGATGTTTTTGAATTAAAATAGTTAGACGCAATCGACGCACATTACAACCACGCATGTTGTAAGTACTTATGAAAGAATTCATATCCTTTTCAGATTTTCTTCATAGTTTTCAACTAAATTTATACTGAAATTACCGCTAATAAAGAAAAAATGTTTCATAATAGGGAAGCGTGTTATGGGAGAGTGTAAGAAAATAGCGTTTCATAATAAGACTTTCATCACTATTTCTTTCTATATAAACGATTTCATATAATAAATTTGTCGAAAATCGTAAGGCTCTTTACGCTTGAAATAATAAGTTTGTTGTTGAAATTTGCAGGTCCTGAAAAGGACCGATATACATAAAACCATTTCATATAATAAATTTTGTCGGAAATAACAGGGTCCTTGAAATAATGAATAAGTTTGTTTGTTGAGATTTGTAGGTCCTGACAAGAACCGATTGAGTTGGTCCTGAGAAAGGTATAAACATTTGTGAGTAAAACGAGAGAGATTGTAAAGATTCATGAAAAAGTTTGAGTCTTCCAGCGTTTTGACGCACGCAATTCTCAAATATGCAGTCGGTTAATACACCAAACTGTTATTTGGAAACGTCGAAATTACATGTATACGAAAGTTACGAAAACGCGCGCGAAAGAGTCTCGCATTCTCAAAACATGCAGTCGGTTACTACACCTAACTGCGATTTGAAAACGTCGAAACTACATGTACGCAAAGGTTGTAAAGACGCGCGCGAAAAGAATCTCGCGTTCACAAATATGCAGTCGGTTAGAACACCTAACTGCTATTTGTAAACATTAAAATAGCATACACGCGAAGGTAACGAAGACGCGCGCGAAAAGTCTCGCTTTCTATCACATTCTCAAATATGCAGTCGGTTAATACACCTAACTGCGATTTGAAAACGCGTGTGAGAAAACGTCTAAATAATATGCACGCGAAGGTTATGAAGACGCGCGCGAAAAGAGTTTTGCGTTCGCAAATATGCAGTCGATTAGAACACCTAACTGCTGTTTGAAAACATTGAAATAGCATACGGAGAGGATTTACGCGAGTAAAAGACGCGCGTGAGAAGAGCCTCGTTTTCCCTTGCATTCCCAAATATGCAGTCGGTTAAAACACCTAACTGCTATTTGAAGAGTAGCGAGGGTTCGCGCAGCGACCCGCACTCGGGCACTCGCACGAGAGAAGTGTTGTTGCAGCCGGGTGCGTCTCATTTATAAGGATCGTCGTAGCTGCTCCGCCGCGAATCAATGAGCGGCGGCGGCGGTTGCGGCGTAGAGCTATTCGGCATGAATCGGCGCGCGACCGCATCTTCTCCGCGCCAATGCCGAGCGGCGGCGGCGAAGACCTGCTCCGTACCAATCACAACGTTTGCTCGAGCGGCGGTGGCGGCGAAGAGCTGCTCCGCACCCGCAGCAACAACAACAGCAGCAGCGGACGCCCGAGGTGATTGACTTGAAATCACCCGATTCATCGCCGGAAATAATTTGCGTGGGCTACTATAGGCTCCAATCCGCTAAAGTTGCGCGCAAACTTTTTTAGTTTTTTGTTTTTATTAATCCGCCCTTTTCAGGGCGACTAAATATTTAAACGATGGAACAAATGTTCTCAATATTTTTTTTAAATGCTTTCCAGGTCCCTAGGAGTCCGCGGTCTTATATCCTCCCTGATCCCGAATCCCCACGTGATCTCGAATCCCCACTGATCCCGAATCCCCATGTGATCTCGAATCCCCACTGATCTCGAATCCCCACGTGATCTCGAATCCCCACGTGATCTCGAATCCCCATAGCTCATCTACTGAATGATCATAATAAGAATTTATTTATTCAAGCGTTGCGTAAAAAATTAGATGAAGCTGTATTTGAAACGGTTCAAGCTATCGAAAACGCTGATTACTTAATAGTTCAAACTGCAGTACGAATTTCAACAAATGATAAACCTGTCATTGTTGTTGCTCAAGATATTGATGTTTTAGTTATTTTAATGCAACATTTACAACAATCGAAAAAAAATATTTATTTTATGGTTCCAAGCAAAGGTAATATTGCCGAAAAAATTTATGACAGTGATTCTTTTCTTCACCCGACGGTCAAGCATTTAATCGCATTTATTCATGCATTTAGCGGGTGCGATTGTACTTCAGCCTTTTTCAATAAAGGCAAATCAAAGAAACAATCCAGCTTTAGTTTTACATGCAGCTACTTTCTATACGAGTAATATTTTTCCTAACGTAATAGAAGACGCTGGAAAAAACATTCTAAGTTTGTATGCGGGGAAAAAATGTACAGATACAGATCTAAATACGCTACGGTATAGTATGTTCAAGGGCGAATCCAGAAAAAAAAATTTTAACTTAGCGTCGTTACCTCCTACTGAATCTGCGGCTAATTTTCATTGTAGACGCATTTATTATCAACTGCAGCAGTGGTTAGGTAATGAAATCGATGTAACTAGATGGGGTTGGAAATTAGTTAATGATGCGTTGCAACCGATTCAGACAAATAACGCTTTAGTACCTGAAACTCTACTTATATAGATATAAGTTGCAAATGTACTGTAAAATGCGGAAAAATTTGTAGTTGCGTAAAACACGGTCTTAAATGCTCTGAATATTGCTTGAAGTGTAATGGTCAAAATTGTAATAATGCTGCTACTATAAATTATGACGATATTGATTTTAGTTTAGACGATGAATTAATTAATGAATCTGAAGATTGTTTTGAACTTCAGCAATCGCCAGTATGTGTTGATGATAGCGATTATGAATGTGACAGAGTCCTTGTAAAAAACCTCGATTAAATAATGCATAAAAATTCTGTTCAATAAAAATAAATATAGAATAAATATTTTCCAATGAAATATGAGTCTATCATTCATTTTGAAAAGCCCTATTCCTTTCTATAAAGTCACACTGAAAAAAATTTGGCACTCCAGCTGACCCGAAAAATACATACGCTATGCCGAAAGTAGGGTCGAATGTTGTACCACGGTTCGGCACATCTCCTGCCCCGTACTAGCACAGCTCCTATCCCGTAAAAGCATCGCGCGCCCCGTACTGGCACAGCTCCTCTCTCGTTAGGGACAAACGCTGTGCCAAGAGTGGGTGGTCTGACACACGCAGCGAAGGGGGCGCTGACGAACTGTGATGGAAACAGACGCCGTGCCAAATTTTTTTCAGTGCATAAATATATTTATTATTGCTCTGTATACCTTATATTATCGGTTCGGGCCCTATCATGGGTATGGATAATCATTTGAATGGAGAATTCCTAGAATAGTTTATAAAACGTCGTTGTAATAAAGTTTATAACAATACAAAAATCATATATTGTTAAACGCATCTTGTATCGCAAGAATATCTCGAAATAGAGAAAAACGGAGCCCGCGAATGCGTTTTTTTCGTTTCGGCATACAAAATTAAAAAAAAAATCATCTTTCTACGTTGTTTAGAAGCCGAGATATCGTATTTTCTTTGCGCGCTTTGATTTTGAAGTCGCGCGGTCGTATTTTGCTCGACTGCGATCCGCTACCCCCACCACCGCGCCCGACCGACCAAGCCTCAGTTTTCGCTCGGCAGCGGAGACTTTCATTATAATATTTGTGACGATGTATTTTCGCCCCAATGCCTCTTCTTCTCGCTGGACTCGCGGCGCACCGATTCAGATGGCCGAATGTTAATTGAATAATTCGAAAGCTAACGGGGGGAAATATTCTTTATTTGTTCCCGGGTTTTAACAACTTGCGAGACCATGAGAGATGACAACGATAGCGGAATGCTCCATGGTGCAGAAGAAGGTAAGTGGAGAGTGACAGAGAGAGAGAGAGAGAGAGAGAGAGAGAGAGAGAGAGAGAGAGAGAGAGAGAGAGAGAGAGAGAGAGAGAGAGAGAGAGAGAGAGAGAGAAAGTGTAGAGAGGTAGAGTGGAGCATGAGGCGAGTTTGAATCTCGCGCGCGCGTGAGCGGTGCAGCGGCGAGGTGCGAGATGGCAGTACCTCGCGGGCGGCAGTGGCGTAGTCGCAATCAGGCCCCTCGTGCCGGGCTGATGCAACCCGCCGTTCTGCTGCGCGTGCGCGGAGGGAGGCTGCACTGCGCGAGCGGAAAAATCGGCAGTGTCAAGACGGCAGCGTACGCGACAAGAGTGGAACGAGCCGTGATTGCGAGTGTGTGCCAGAGGAAGAGGAAGAAGAGCGGTGAGGGAGGTCGAGAGCCGGACGACGACGAGCAGCGGTGGCGAGGAGAGAGTTGGAGAGAGAGAGTATCTGGGGAGCGAGGAGAAGCAGCTGGGAGATCGGCGGTCCAACCTCGTAACCAGGGCAAGGCTTCGTGCGATGGAAGGTACGTGGGCAGCGGGCCCGAGAGCGGATAGTGGAGCGTGGCGAGAGTGGAGGGAGAGAGAGAGAGGTTCGCGGACGCGGCGATTCTCGGGATCGCGCCGCGAGAATTTTCGATTTCTCGTGGAGAAAGAGAGTAGAGAGAGAGAGAGAGGGAAAGAGAGTCGCGGTTAACAATTGAGCATCGCACAGCGATGCTTTTTGAGAGTGCGCGTGTCTAACGCCGTTGGAGAGAGAGAGAGAGAGATAGATAGATAGAGAGAGAGAGAGAGAGAGAGAGAGAGAGAGAGAGAGAGAGAGAGAGAGAGAGAGAGAGAGGGATAGTCGTGTGTAATAGTCGAACTAGTCGAACATCGCGCGGCGATGTCTTTTGTTGAGACATGCGTCTAACACCGGTGGAGAGAGAGAGATAGCGTGAGTCGGTTGGGGGCTCGCCTCGCGGCGATCCGGATGAGTGTGCGTGTAGAAAATTCGTGGAGAGAGCAGGAGAGAAAGAAATTCGCGAGTGGCGTTTTCGGGAATCGCATTGCGGCGATCCCTTAAGTTCGTGTACACGATTTTCGCGGCGATTTAGAGCGTGGAGAGTGGAGAGAGAGAGAGAGAGAGATTCGGGTGCACATCAATTCTCCGAATCGCGTCGCGGCAGGTTTCAGTTTATCAGCGAGTTTCCGAGCGGTGTCGACGAGTTTCACGAGAGTGAGAAGAGTGAGTGTGTGCGTGAGAGTGAAGTTAGCTACTTGTAGTAGGGATTTTCGATTTTAATAAAATAAGAGTTTACTTGAAGTTGGTGTTTGGAATATTTATTTAGCGTAATACCCTTCCCAACCTTTTTCAGCATCGTAGCTCGCCCAGGCGTACGACATCACAGCAGAATCTCCTTTTGGACGGTAAGTGTCGCGAGAAAGCGAGAGAAAGAGGGAGGAGGTTAACAATTATTTTTATTTGCGGGTGTTCGGGCTCGGCGATTCGTCGCTTAAGTACACCATCGCATATTCTATAAAAAGTTCTTAATTAATTTCAACAACATTTGGCACCATTAAAGTACTCCATAAACCCTACCGATTCCCTTAAAAAACATGTTTCTACCTAGAATATTACCGCCGTAATCGATTGAAGACTTTGAGGCAACGTAGCTCATAATCTATACATTGGATTTCAATGAATTTAGTCTTAAAACATTCGTTTTCTCGAGAACTGTTTTTTGATGACCTCAAAAATTTGAATAAGTTAATAATTCACTTTCTGGCGGCCTTAATTAACAAATGGAAAAATTCGATTTCTCTTTAAAAAATTCTGGAGACCGCAAAAATAAAAATTATTAAAATATTCTTGTGGGATATTTTTGTTCACGTTTCCTGCTATGCATAAAAAAATCGCGGATGATTTTGAATCGCTGTGTTTTTCTGTGCAATTGTTCAAAGTTAAAACCTCTTTTTAATTAACTTTTTAATTAAACAAAAACTATTAGACGTACAGGAATCGGGTTTTGCACACTTATTGTTAATAACCTAAAGTTACTTTCTGTGAAATTTCATTAAGATTGAACAATTAAAATTATTGGAAAAAATTCGTTAAAAAATACGCTGTTTTTTTTTACTTTTTTTTTTACATTCTCGCTATTTGCAGGTACAATTTTGCAATTTCACTAATCGGACCTGTTGAACTTTATAGGAAATTTCATGGAGAACAAATTTTACCTAGCAACATTTTTTCTACAAACCTTTAGATTTCGAGATAAACGCCAAGTTTCGAAAATAAAATTGGCTTTTTCACGAATTTTTTCACATTTTTGTTAATAATTATTGAAGCCGACCTCCACGCGAACCAGCATGAAAACCATTTTCTCTTGACCACTTTCCCGACCGAATCCAATTGTTTTCGAAGTTCTACCTCTTACATCCGGTCGAAAGTGTAATTCGTCTGGACTACAAGGGGAAAAGGTAATATATTTCAACTATTGATCATGAATTTAATTATAAAAGTATATTCCTCGATTTTTCGGGACTTAACAATAATAAATAATAATTAATAATAAATAAATTTTAAACGATAAATTTTCATGTGAAAATCAGCTGATAATCAGGTGCCGTTTTAGCACGATTATCACCTCCTGATTATCAGCTGATAATTAGCTGCACTTTTTCAGTAGGGTCTACTTGCACCCCCCAGGAAGCACGGGAGGGTTGGGGGGCGTCTTCTATGTTTGAGGCAGACAGAGATGGGAGCATTGGGGAATTCAAAATTATTAATTCTACCCGCCTTCACAGACCCCTACACAGCGCCATTAAGGGACTCGCCACAAATGGACCGTGCCGCCCCGTGCCATAGCGTGCCGAGCGCTTTTCGAATCGGAGTGCTCCATCTATCAAGAGTATTACTTCCGTGCTCCAAGCCCTTTTGGACATATGAGCTTGCCATCTGCAATCTTTGTTTATGACGAAAAAAATCAAGCATAGCCTGGATTTCTCTGAAATATTCTGCAAGTAAAATCATTGTTAAATCATTGTAAATTTTGCTAATGTCAACATTATGTTAATTTTAGGGTGTTATAATACTTTTTTTTTTGTTTAATACTGTTTAATAATTAATTTACAGAATGGACCAAAGTAAAATGGAAAAAATGTTAACGTGTTGTAAACTACATGTGACAGCAGTATCGTTATTCATAATAGCTAGAATATTAAAAAAAAAAAAGAAAAAACTCAGGAGATGGTGGGTTTTTGTGTATCTACTAAAACATGAACAATAATATATTTTATTACAAATTCATTCCTCTGCTTTTAATGTGAAATAGGTCATACGCTTTACAAAATTACCATTACATGGGAAGTTACGACTAACGAGGACACAACAGTTCCATGTGACATACAGTAGGTTGAGAGTTGTTTTTTTATTTTAATCTATGCTATTCCATGCTATTAAACAAAAAAAAAGGTATTATAACACCGTACAACTAACATAATCTTGACATTAGCAAAATTTACAATGATTTAACAACGATTTTACCTGCAGAATATTTCGGAGCAATCCAGGCTATGCTTGATTTTTTTCGTCATAAACAAAGATTGCAGATGGCAAACTTATATGTCCAAAAGGGCTTGGGGCACGGAAGCAATACTCTTGATAGACGGCGCACTCCGATTCGAAAAGCGCTCGGCACGCTATAGCACGGGGCGGCCCGGGCGGCGACGGCACGGCAAGGGACGGTCCATTTATGGTGAGTTCCTAAGGGAGAGGCCACAAATGCACCTCGCTCTCCGAATCTGCCCAGATATAAGAGTGAATGTACATAAGCGCCGCCCCGCGCTGCGCAGCGCAGCGCTTATGTAGATTCACTCTAACAACTCAAGCCGGGCAGATTCGGAGAGCGAGGTGCATTTGTGGCCTCTCCCTAAGTAGCGCCCACGACTGTTGAATAGCCGTATAGAGACATTAGAGAGTTATAGAGACATTTGTTACCAATATAATACAAGAAGAAGAAGAATTTGGGGACATAAACGATTGCAGTCTTTGCAGATACCCCGAAAAAGGTGTAAAAAAAAGAAGAATAATTGCGGAAAGATTCTCCGACGTACTTCGTCAGTAAACCCCCTCTACTGACGCCGTAACTGCCTTCCTTCTTTCTTTTAGGAGTAAACAAATTTTTAGTTTTTTTTACTAAAAACGTTTGACAAAAATTACTAGAAAGCATGAAAATATCTTATTATTGATTTACAGTGCAAAGCATTACAATATATAATATCAAATCGTTTACTAATTTTTAACAGGGAAGTTTCACAAATAGTGTAAGTAAATAACTTTAATAGTAATTATAAATGAATAAAGAATAGATTAGCAATTAATCATAAATTGAATGCAATCTTGTATTAACTGAAGATTCAGTGTGAATCTATAACAGTGTCTACTGCAGATATTGTCATCCACGCTAGGGTGGATACACAAAAAAAACTGTCAGAAAAAAATGATAAGATTGAAGCACTACATAAAGCTATTGAGAAACCTAAAATAGCTAAGATTGATTGTCACGAACCACAACACTTGCATAATAACCAAGAAATGAGCACAGTCAAATCCTCAAATCCTAGTAAGAAGCTGTTCCCTGTTTTCAGTCACCTTAAATATGAGTACCTTATAGCTGGTGTTGCAGGAGGCACAGTTTCAACTTTAGTTTTACATCCACTTGATCTTATTAAAGTCCGCTTTGCTGGTAAGTCATTGGAAAACATCAAATCTTAATATTTTTTGCAATGTACTCTTTAATTATTGAATTTCAGAAATAATAATTGAATTTTAATGTAACATAAGAAAAATTCGTAAAAGAATTATTTATGTTTTACCGTACTGTGGACTATGGATATAAAAAATTACCAATAAATGGTTAATTTTTATGATGAGATTTTGTAAAAATACAGATTTCTTATACTTCATAATCAAATCTATAATATTGAGATTTTATTTTGTATTTAAATAAAAATCTCATTTCAATACAAATATGATGGCACAGGTATATCGTTGCCTCCCTCTACTAAAGTACCAATGACCAATAATTATAACATTACTAAAATTATGATTATAAGTTTATTATAATGTAATTTGATACATATATACATTAGTACATCTCTGACAATTTGCTCATGATTATTAAAAAGTGCTTGCTTATGTTTTAAACTATGAACATGCTGAGGTAAACTAATAGATTTAAAGATTTAGCAATAAAGTCTGCCTGATACAGTATTGTTCTGACTTGTGGTCTGTACCCACATTCTATGACTTCACAACTAATGACACGCATGGAATTTCCCATAAACCTCAGATTTAATTGACATTAATACATAATATATTTGTGTAATACATCATAATAATCCCATTACATTTTTACTAATAGTAGATAATAATAATGCTTTGTTACTAATAGTATCATTAAAAATATTACTTATGTCGACTGCAACTTACTATCAACTGATGAGAATTTTTCCATCGGTCTTATAGTCTTATAAATTAAATTAAAATAATTAATATTTATGGCAGTCAGATTGCCCTTGTTTATAATCACCCCCGTAGAATCTGAAATAAATTGCCCAATTGTCCAATGTTTCAAGTCCGCTCCGGCTCCTCCTCAGGGACTGAAATGAAACCCGCGATACACCTCCTTATATACCCATACCCACTTATTTCCTCTTAACCCCACCACCATCCACCTTCCCCTCTCCAACTTTCCATTCTCACTTAAATTAATAAAGAATGATAAATGTTATCTAATTTACTTGACTCTACTATTAAATTTACATTATTCCGATTCCTTAGAATGTGAATACTTTCAAGGCTTTTCCTCTTATATTTAGGTGTTTGAAATTTCGAACGTTCATAGTGAACGAAAGATTTTTGCCATTTACAAATTTCGTCGAATTTGGCTACTTAATAATTTAATATCGGATAATAACTGTATTTCTTCACTTCTCATTCTTGCAGTCACCAGTAAACCACACTCCGGAGAATTCTAACCAGAATTAGAAACTTTAAGTTAATATTTTGTTCATTATGAACGTTCGTAATTTCAAACACGTTTATATTTATTCTTAATCCCTTGTTCCAAAATATCCACACTCCTAAAATCAAAAGAATGCAAACTATTTAAACAATGTTCTTTCAACAATATTCTTACAGATCTATATAAAAAACTATAAGATTTACATTGCCTTATAAAATTTTCTTTGGCCATAATTCATTTCATCTCCAATTGTTTGGGTCAGTTTTAACGTTTATGTGTAGTGTGCAATTTTATAAACAGAAATTCAAATTAAAATCTGATTATATCATTGTTTAGCATCTAATAGTATGTATTTGCATTAATTTCCTTAATCCATTATACAGACTGTGAACATAGACGGCAAGTCAGAACAACGTTGGCCTGATATGACCACAAAGTAGTAAGCTAGTCACCTAGTAACATTTAGCTATAACAAAAATATTTACTCTTACTGTGTACTTATTGGATTATTTAAAAATAATTGGTACACTATGCATGTCAATAGCACTTTGACGTTGGCTTTACTGTACCAATCAATGGTATACGTGGAACTTGCTTCGCCAGCCTATTTGGATTTAGAAATTATTTGATTGAAACTTTATTTGTAGCCCGTCTACGTGTCTCCACTTCTCTGCCTGAAACTCGGTTCCCTTGCCTATTTAAGTTTAGAAATTATTTTGATTGATAGTTTTATATGTAGCGTCTTCGCATGCCTCCAGTTTTGCAAAAATGAGCAATCTTCCCAAAAACATTTTTAACCCTCTAAGAGTGGATAATCTGTAGAATTCCTTATATGGGTTTAAGACTTTTACAAATATTCTTTTCGACGGTTTCTTATAGATAACGTATCCAAATGCTTAGAAAAAAATTATATACGAAAGAGCTTTTCCGGAAAAGCCCCTCTAGGGCGATATACTGTGTCTTAAACATGAAAAAAAATTCCCAGAGCCGCAATTAAGACGTTCGGAAAAATGTTTCGATGGTTTCTTATAGATCAAGTCCCCAAATGCTTAGAAAAAAATTATGAACGAAATAGCTTTTCCGGAAAAGCCCCTCCAGGGCGATATACTGTGTTTTAAACATGAAAAAAAATTCCCAGAGCCGCAATTAAGACTTTCGGAAAAATGTTTCGATGGTTTCTTGTAGATAACGTATCCAAATGCTTAGATAAAAATTATATACGAAATAGCTTTTCCGGAAAGGCCCCGCCAGAGCGATATACTATCTCTTACACATGAAAAAAAATTCCAAATCGGCAATTACGTCGTTCGGAAAAATATTTCAACGATTTCTTGTAGATCAAGTCCCCAAATTCTTAGAAAAAAATTATGAACGAAATAGCTTTTCCGAAAAAGCCCCCCCAGGGCGATATACTGTATCTTAAACACGAAAAAAAATCACCTGAGCCGCTATTATATAGTTCGGAAAAATGTTTCGATGGTTTCTTGTAGATCAAGTCCCCAAATGCTTAGAAAAAAATTATCAACGATATTGCTTTTCCGGAGTAGCCACCCCAGGGCAATATACTGTGTCTTAAACATGCAAAAAAAATTCCCAAAGCTGCAATTACGTCGTTCGGAAAAATGTTTCGACGGTTTCTTGTAGATCAAGTCGCCAAATGCTTAGAAAAAAATTATGAACGAAATAGCTTTTCCGGAAAAGCCCCGCCAGAGCCATATACTGTGTCTTAAACATGAAAAAAAAATCCCAGAGCCGCAACTACAACGTTCGGAAAAATGTTTCGACGGTTTTTTGTAGATAACGTATCCAAATGCTTAGAAAAAAATTATATACGAAATAGCTTTTCCGGAAAAGCCCCGCCAGGGCGGTGTACTGTGTCTTAAACACGAAAAAAATTCCCAGAGCCGCAATTAAGACGTTCGGAAAAATGTTTCGACGGTTTCTTGTAGATAACGTATCCAAATGATTAGAAAAAAAATTATATACGAAATAGCTTTTCCGGAAAAGCCCCTCCACGGCTATATACTGTGTCTTAAACATGAACAAAAATTCGCAGAGCTGCAATTAAGACGTTCGGAAAAATGTTTCGACGGTTTCTTGTAGATAACGTATCCAAATGCTTAATAAGAAATTATATACGAAATAGCTTTTCCGGAAGAGCCCTCCCAGGGCGATATACTGTGTCTTAAACATGAAAAAAAATTCCCAAAGCCGCAATTACGTCGTTTGGGAAAATGTTTCGATGGTTTCTTGTAGATAACGTTTCCAAATGCTTACAAAAATTATGAACCAAATAGCTTTTCCGGAAAGGCCCCGCCAGAGCGATATACTCTGTCTTAAACATGGAAAAACATTCCCAGAGCCACAATTACGTCGTCCGGAAAAATGTTTCGACGGTTTCTTGTAGATCAAGTCCCCAAATGCTTAGAGAAAAATTATGAACGAAATAGCTTTTCCGGAAAAGCCCCCCCAGGGCGATATATTGTATCTTAAACAAGAAAAAAAATTCCCAGAGCCACAATTACGTCGTTCGGAAAAATGTTTCCACGGTTTCTTGTAGATCAAGTAGCCAAATGCTTAGAAAAAAATTATGAACGAAAAAGCTTTTCCGGGAAAGCCCTCCCAGTGCGATATACTCTGTCCTAAACATGAAAGAAAAAGTCCCAGAGCCGCAATTAAGTCGTTCGGAAAAATGTTTCGACGGTTTCTTGTAGATAACGTATCCAAATGCTTAGAAAAAAAATTATATACGAAATAGCTTTTCGGGAGAAGCCCTCCCAGGGCGATATACTGTGTCTTAAACACAAAAAATAATTCCCAGAGCCGCAATTACATCGTCCGGAAAAATGTTTCGATGTTTTCTTGTAGATAACGTATCCAAATGCTTAGAAAAAAATTATATACGAAATAGCTTTTCCGGAAAGGCCCCGCCAGAGCGATATACTGGTCTTACAATGAAAAAAAAATTCCCAAATCGGCAATTACGTCGTTCGGAAAAATGTTTCAACGGTTTCATGTAGATCAAGTCCCCAATGCTTAGAAAAAAATTATGAACGAAATAGCATTTTCGGAAAAGCCCCCCCAGGGCGATATATTGTCTTAAGCACAATAAAAATTCCCAGTGACACAATTACGTCGTTCGGAAAAATGTTTCGACTGTTTCTTGTAGATCAAGTCGCCAAATGCTTAGAAAAAAATTATGAACGAAATAGCTTTTCTGGTAAAGCCCCCCAGGGCGATATACTGTGTCCTAAACATGAAAAAAAAGTCCCGGAGCCGCAATTAAGTCGTTCAGAAAAATGTTAAGACGGTTTCTTGTAGATCAAGTCTCCAAATGCTTAGAAAAAAATTATGAACGAAATAGCTCTTCAGGAAAAGCCCCCCCGGCGTAATATACTGTGTCTTAAACATGAAAAAAAAAATCCGCAATTACGTCGTTCGGAAAAATGTTTGGTCGGGTTCTTGTAGATAACATTTCCAAATGCTTAGAAAAAAATTATGAATAAATAGCATTCCCAAAGCCACAATTACGTCGTTGGGAAAAATTTTTCGACGGTTTCTTGTAGATCAAGTCCCCAAATGCTTAGAAAAAAATTATGAACGAAATAGCTTTTCCGGAAAACCCCACCCCCAGGGCAATATACTGTGTCTTAATCATGGAAAAAATTCCCAGAGCCGCAATTACGTCGTTCGGAAAAATGTTTCGACGGTTTCTTGTAGATCAAGTCTCGAAATGCTTAGAAAAAAATTATGAACGAAATAGCTTTTCCGGAAAACCCCTCCAGGGCGATATACTGTGTCCTAAATATGAAAAAAAATTCCCAGAGCCGCAATTAAGACGTTCGGAAAAAGGTTTCGACGGTTTCATGTAGATCAAGTCCCCAATGCTTAGAAAAAAATTATGAACGAAATAGCTTTTTCGGAAAAGCCCCCCCAGGGCGATATACTGTCTTAAGCACGAAAAAAAATTCCCAGAGCCACAATTACGTCGTTCGGAAAAATGTTTCGACTGTTTCTTGTAGATCAAGTCTCCAAATGCTTGGAAAAAAATTCTGAACGAAATAGCTTTTCCAGAAAAGCCCCGCCAGAGTGATATACTGTGTCTTAAACACGAAAAAAAATTCCCAGAGCCGCAATTACATCGTTCGGAAAAATGTTTCGACGGTTTCTTGTAGATAACGTATCCAAATGCTTAGAAAAAACTTATATACGAAATAACTTTTCCGGAAAACCCCACCCCCAGGGCAATATACTGTGTCTTAAGCACGAAAAAAAATTCCCAGAGCCGCAATTACATCGTTCGGAAAAATGTTTCGACGGTTTCTTGGAGATAATGTATCCAAATGCTTAGAAAAAAATTATATACGAAATAGCTTTTCCGGAAAAGCCCCGCCAGGGCGATATTCTGTGTCCTAAACACGAAAAATAATTCTCAAATCCGCAATTACGTCGTTCGGAAAAATGTTTTCACGGCTTCTTGTAGATCAAGTCCCCAATGCTTAGAAACAAATTATGCACGAAATAGCTTTTCCGGAAAAGATCCCCCAGGGCGATATACTGTCTTAAGCACGAAAGAAAATTCCCAGAGCCGCAATTACATCGTTCGGAAAAATGTTTCAACGGTTTCTTGTAGATCAAGTCCCCAAATGCTTAGAAGAAAATTATGAACGAAATAGCTTTTCCGGAAAATCTCCCCCAGGGCGATATACTGTCTTAAGCACGAAAAAAAATTCCCAGAGCCACAATTACGTCGTTCGGAAAAATGTTTCCACGGTTTCTAGTAGATCAAGTCCCCGAATACTTAGAAAAAAATTATAAACGAAATAGCTTTTCCGGCAAGGCCCCGCCGGAGCGATACACTGTGTCTTACACATGAAAAGAAATTCCCAAAGCGGCAATTACGTCGTTCGAAAAAATGTTTCAACGGTTTCATGTAGATCAGGTCTCCAAATGCTTAGAAGAAAATTATGAACGAAATAGCTTTTCCGGAATAGCCCCTCCAGGGCGATATACTGTGTCTTAAACATGAAAAAAATTCCCGGAGCCGCAATTAAGATGTTCGGAAAAATGTTTCGACGGTTTCTTGTAGATAACGTATCCAAATGCTTAGAAAAAAATTATATACGAAATAGCTTTTCCGGAAAGGCCCCGCCAGAGCGATATACTGTGTCTTACAAATTAAAAAAAAATTCCCAAATCGGTAATTACGTCGTTCGGAAAAATGTTTCAACGATTTCATGTAGATCAAGTCCCTTATGCTTAGAAAAAAATTATGAACGAAATAGCATTTTCGGAAAAGCCCCCCCAGGGCGATATATTGTCTTAAGTACAAAAAAAATTCCCAGAGCCACAATTACGTCGTTCGGAAAAATGTTTCCACGGTTTCTACTAGAGCAAGTCCCCGAATGCTTAGAAAAAAATTATATACAAAATAGCTTTTCCGGAAAGGCCCCGCCAGAGCGATATACTGTCTCTTACAAATGAAAAAAAAATTCCCAAATCGGCAATTACGTCGTTCGGAAAAATGTTTCAACGGTTTCATGTAGATCAAGTCCCTTATGCTTAGAAAAAAAATTATATACGAAATAGCTTTTCCGGAAAAGCCCTCCCAGGGCGATATACTGTGTCTTAAACACCAAAAAAAATTCCCAGAGCCGCAATTACATCGTTCGGAAAAATGTTTCTATGTTTTCTTGTAGATAACGTATCCAGATGTTTAGAAAAAAATTTTATACGAAATAGCTTTTCCGGAAAGGCCCCGCCAGAGCGATATACTGTGTCTTACAAATGAAAAAAAATCCCAAATCGGCAATTACGTCGTTCGGAAAAATGTTTCAACGGTTTCATGTAGATCAAGTCCCTTATGCTTAGAAAAAAATTATGAACGAAATAGCATTTTCGGAAAAGCCCCCCCAGGGCGATATATTGTCTTAAGTACAAAAAAAATTCCCAGAGCCACAATTACGTTGTTCGGAAAAATGTTTCCACGGTTTCTAGTAGATCAAGTCCCCGAATGCTTAGAAAAAAATTATAAACGAAATAGCTTTTCCGGAAAAGCCCCTCCAGGGCGTTATACTGTGTCTTAAACATGAAAAAAAATTCCCTAAGCGGCAATTACGTCGATCGGAAAAATGTTTCAACGGTTTCTTGTAGATCAAGTCGCCAAATGCATAGAGAAAAATTATGAACGAATTAGCTTCTCCGGAAAAGCCCAGCCAGAGCGATATACTGTGTCTTAAATATGAAAAAAAATTCCCAGAGCCGCAATTACATCGTTCGGAAAAATGTTTCAACGGTTTCTTGTAGATCAAGTCCCCAGATTCTTAGAAAAAAGTTATAAGCGAAATAGCTTTTCCGGAAATGCCCCCCCCCCCCCAGGGCAATATACTGTGTCTTAAACACGAAAAAAAATTGCCAGAGCCGCAATTACATCGTTCGGAAAAATGTTTCGATGGTTTCTTGTAGATAACGTATTCAAATGCTTGGAAAAAAATTCCGAACGAAATAGCTTTTCCGGAAAAACCCGCCCAGGGCGATATACTGTGTCCTAAACATGAAAAAAAATTCCCAAAGCTGCAATTACGTCGTTCGGAAAAATGTTTCGACGGTTTCTTGTAGATCAAGTCCCCAAATGCTTAGAAAAAAATTATGAACGAAATAGCTTTTCCGGAAAACCCCACCCCCAGGGCAATATACTGTATCTTAAACATGGAAAAAATTCCCAGAGCCACAATTACGTCGTTCGGAAAAATGTTTCGACGGTTTCTTGTAGATCATGTCGCCAAATTCTTAGAAAAAAATTATGAACGAAATATCTTTTCCGGAAAAGCCTCGCCAGAGTGATATACTGTGTCTTAAACACGAAAAAAAATTCCCAGAGCCGCAATTACATCGTTCGGAAAAATGTTTCGACGGTTTCTTGTAGATAACGTATCCTAATGCTTAGAAAAAAATTATATACGAAATAGCTTTTCCGGAAAAGCCCCGCCAGGGCGATATTCTGTGTCCTAAACACGAAAAAGAATTCTCAAATCCGCAATTACGTCGTTCGGAAAAATGTTTCCACGGTTTCTTGTAGATCAAGTCCCCAATGCTTACAAAAAAATTATGCACGAAATAGCTTTTCCGGAAAAGCTCCCCCAGGGCGATATACTGTCTTAAGCACGAAAGAAAATTCCCAGAGACGCAATTACATCGTTCGGAAAAATGTTTCAACGGTTTCTCGTAGATCAAGTCCCCAAATGCTTAGAAGAAAATTATGAACGAAATAGCTTTTCCGGAAAATGTCCCCCAGGGCGATATACTGTCTTAAGCACGAAAAAAAATTCCCAGAGCCACAATTACGTCGTTCGGAAAAATGCTTAGACGGTTTCTTGTAGATCAAGTCGCCAAATGCATAGAAAAAAATTTTGAACGAATTAGCTTCTCCGGAAAAGCCCCGCCAGAGCGATATACTGTGTCCTAAACATGAAAAAAAATTCCCAGAGCCGCAATTACATCGTTCGGAAAAATGTTTCAACGGTTTCTTGTAGATCAAGTCCCCAAATGCTTAGAAAAAAATTATGAACGAAATAGCTTTTCCAGAAAACCCCACCCCCAGGGCAATATACTGTCTTAAACATGGAAAAAATTCCCAGAGCCACAATTACGTCGTTCGGAAAAATTTTTCGACGGTTTCTTGTAGATCAAGTCTCCAAATGCTTAGAAAAAAATTCCGAACGAAATAGCTTTTCCGGAAAAGCCCCCCCCCCGAGGGCGATATACTGTGTCCTAAACATGAATAAAAATTCCCAAAGCCGCAATTACATCGTTCGGAAAAATGTTTCAACGGTTTCTTGTAGATCAGGTCCCTAAATTCTTAGAAAAAAATTATGAACGAAGTAGCTTTTCCGGAAAAGCCCTCTCAGGGCGATATACTGTATCTTAAACCCGAAAAAAAATTCTCAGAGCCGCTATTATATAGTTCGGAAAAATGTTTCGATGGTTTCTTGTAGATCAAGTCCCCAAATGCTTAGAAAAAAATTATGAACGAAATCGCTTTTCCGGAAAACCCCCCCAGGGCAATATACTGTGTCTTAAACATAGAACAAATTCCCAGAATCACAATTACGTTGTTCGGAAAAATGTTTCGATGGTTTCTTGTAGATCAAGTCTCCAAATCCTTAGAAAAAAATTCCGTACGAAATAGCTTTTCCGGAAAAGCCCCCCCTAGGGCGATATACTGCGTCCTAAACATGAAAGAAAATTCCCAGAGCCGCTATTATATAGTTCGGAAAAATGTTTCGACGGTTTCTTGTATACAACTCCCCAAATGCTTAGAAAAAAATTATGAACGAAATCGCTTTTCCGGAAAACCCCTCCTAGGGCAATATACTGTGTCTTAAACATGGAACAAATTCCCGGAATCACAATTCCTTCGTTCGGAAAAATATTTCCACGGTTTCTCGTAGATCAATCCCCGGATGCTTACAAAAAAATTATAAACGAAATAGCTTTTCCGGAAAAGCCCCTCCAGGGCGTTATACTGTGTCTTAAACATAAAAAAAAATTGCCAGAGCCGCAATTAAGACATTCGGAAAAATGTTTCGATGGTTTCTTGTAGATAACGTATCCAAATGCTTAGAAAAAAATTATATACGAAATAGCTTTTCCGGCAAGGCCCCGCCAGAGCGATATACTGTGTCTTAAACATGAAAAAAAATTCCCAGAGCCGCAACTAAGGCGTTCGGAAAAAGGTTTCGACGGTTTCTTGTAGATCAGGTCCCCAAATGCTTAGAAAAAAAATATGAACGAAATAGCTTTTCCGGAAAAGCCCCCCCAGGGCGATATACTGTGTCTTAAGCATGACAAAAATTGCCGGAGCCACAATTACGTCGTTCGGAAAAATGTTTCCACGGTTTCTAGTAGATCAAGTTCCCGAATGCTTAGAAAAAAATTATAAACGAAATACCTTTTCCGGAAAAGCCCCTCCAGGGCGTTATACTGTATCTTAAACACGAAAAAAAAATTCCCAGAGCCGCAATTACATCGTTCGGAAAAATATTTCCACGGTATCTTGTAGATCAAGTCGCCAAATGCTTAGAAAAAATTATGAACGAAATAGATTTTTTGTAAAAGCCCCCCAGGGCGATATACTGTGTCCTAAACATGACAAAAATTCCCAGAGCCGCAATTACATCGTTCGGAAAAATGTTTCGACGGTTTCTTGTAGATAACGTATCCAAATGCTTAGAAAAAAATTATATACGAAATAGGTTTTCCGGAAAAGCCCCCTCAGGGCGATATACTGTATCTTAAACACGAAAGAAAATTCCCAGAGCCGCTATTATATAGTTCGGAAAAATGTTTCGACGGTTTCTGATCAAGTCCCCAAATGTTAGAAAAAAATTATGAACGAAATCGCTTTTCCGGAGAACCCCCCCCAGGGCAATATACTGTGTCTTAAACATGGAACAAATTCCCAGAGTCACAATTACGTCGTTCGTAAAAATGTTTTGACGGTTTCTTGTCGATGAAGTCGCCAAATGCTTAGAAAAAAATTTTGAACGAAATAGTTTTTCCGGGCAAGCCCCGCCAGAGCGATATACTGTGTCTTAAACACGAAAAAAATTCCCAGAGCCACAATTACGTCGTTCGGAATAATGTTTCCACGGTATCTTGTAGATCAAGTCCCCAATGCTTAGAAAAAAATTATAAACGAAATAGCTTTTCCGGAAAAGCCCCTCCAGGGCGTTATACTGTGTCTTAAACATGAAAAAAAATTGCCTGAGCCGCAATTACGTCGTTCGGAAAAATGTTTCAACGGTTTCTTGTAGATCAGGTCCCCAAATGCTTAGAATAAAATTATGAACGAAATAGCTTTTCCGGAAAAGCCCCGCCAGAGCGATATACTGCTTCTTAAACACGAAAAAAAATTGTCAGTGCCGCAATTACATCGTTCGGAAGAATGTTTCGACGGTTCCTTGTAGATAACGTATCCAAATGCTTCGAAAAAAATTATATACGAGATAGCTTTTCCGGAAAAGCCCCGCCAGGGCGATATACTGTGTATTAAACACGAAAAAAAATTCCAAAATCCGCAATTACGTCGTTCGGAAAAATGTTTCAACGGTTTCTTGTAGATCAAGTCCCCAAATGCTTATAAACAAATTATGAACGAACTAGTTTTTCCGGAAAAGCCCCGCCAGAGCGATATAATGTGTCTTAAACACGAAAAAAAATTCCCAGAGCCGCAATTACATCTTTCGGAAAAATGTTTCGATGGTTTCTCGTAGATCAAGTCCCCGGATGCTTAGAAAAAAATTATAATCGAAATAGCTTTTCCGGAAAAGCCCCTCCAGGGCGTTATACTGTGTCTTAAACATAAAAAAAAATTGCCAGAGCCGCAATTAAGACATTTGGAAAAATGTTTCGATGGTTTCTTGTAGATAACGGATCCAAATGCTTAGAAAAAAAATATGAACGAAATAGCTTTTCCGGAAAATCCCCCCCAGGGCGATATACTGTGTCTTAAGCATGACAAAAATTGCCGGAGCCACAATTCCGTCGTTCGGAAAAATGTTTCCACGGTTTCTAGTAGATCAAGTCCCCGAATGCTTAGACAAAAATTATAAACGAAATAGCTTTTCCGGAAAAGCCCTTCCAGGGCGTTATACTGTGTCTTAAACACGAAAAAAAAATTCCCAGAGCCGCAATTACATCGTTCGGAAAAATATTTCCACGGTATCTTGTAGATCAAGTCGCCAAATGCTTAGAAAAAATTATGAACCAAATAGCTTTTCTGTAAAAGCCCCCCAGGGCGATATACTGTTTCCTAGACATGAAAAAAAAATCCCAGAGCCGCAATGAAGTCGTTCGGAAAAATGTTAAGACGGTATCTTGTAGATCAAGTCTCCAAATGCTTAGAAAAAAATTATGAACGAAATAGATGTTCCGGAAAAGCCCCCCCACGGCAATATACTGTGTCTTAAACATGTAAAAAAATCCGCAATTACGTCGTTCGGAAAAATGTTTCGTTGGGTTCTTGTAGATAACGTTTCCAAATGCTTAGAAAAAAATTATGAATAAATAGCTTTTCTGGAAAAGCCCCCCACGGCGATATACTGTGTCCTAAACATGAAAAAAAATTCCCAGAGCCGCAATTAAGACGGTCGGGAAAAGGTTTCGACGGTTTCTTGTAGATCAAGTCCCCAAATGCTTAGAAAAAAATATTAACGAAATAGCTTTTCTGGAAAAGCCCCCCCCCAGGTTGATATACTGTGTCTTAATGCATTAAAAAATATTTCCGGAGCCACAATTACGTCGTTCGGAAAAATGTTTCCACGGTTTCTGGTAGATCAAGTCGCCAAATGCTTAGAAAAAAATTATGAACGAATTAGCTTTTCCGGAGAAGCCATCCCAGTGTGATATACTGTGTCTTAAACCCGAAAAAAAATTCCTTGAGCCGCAATTACATCGTTCGGAAACATTTTTTGACGGTTTCTTGTAGCTCAAGTCCCCAAATGCTTAGAAAAAAATTCTGAACGAAATAGCTTTTCCGGATAAGCCCCACCATGGCAATATACTGGTTCTTAAACATGAAAAAAATTCCCACAGCAGCAATTACGTCGTTCGGAAAAAGGTTTCGATGGTTTCTTGTAGGTCAAGTCTCCAAATGCTTAGAAAAAAATTATGAATGAAATAGATTTTCCGGTAAACCCCCGCCAGGGCGATATACTGTCTTAACCATGAAAAAAAAATTCCCAGAGCCACAATTACGTCGTTCGGAAAAATTTTTCGACTGTTTCTTGTAGATCATGTCGCTAAAATCTTAGAAAAAAAATTATGAACGAAATAGCTTTTCCGGAAAAGCCCCTCCCAGGGCGATATACTGTGTCTTATGCATGGAAAAAATTCCCAGAGCCACAATTTCTTCCACGGTTTCTTGTACATCAAGTCGCCAAATGCTTAGAAAAAAATTATGAACGAAATAGCTTTTCTGGAAAAGCCCCCTCAGGGCGATATACTGTATCTTAAACACGAAAAAATTTTCCCAGAGCCGCTATTATATAGTTCGGAAAAATCTTTCGACGGTTTCTTGTAGATCAAGTCCCCAAATGCTTAGAAAAAAAATATGAACGAAATAGCTTTTCTGGAAAAGCCCCCTAGGGCGATATACTGTGTCTTAAGCGTGAAAAAATCCCCGGAGCCACAATTTCTCCCACGGTTTCTTGTACATCAAGTTGTGAAATGCTTCGAAAAAAATTATGAACGGAACAGCTTTTCTGGAAATGCCCCCCAGGGCGATATGCTGTCTCCTAAATATGAAAAAAAAGTCCCAGAGCCGCAATTAAGTCGTTCGGAAAAATGTTAAGACGGTTTCTTGTAGATCAAGTCGCCAAATGCTTAGAAGAAAATGATGAACGATATAGCTTTTCCGGAAAAGCCCCGCCTAAGCGATATACTGTGTCTTAAACACGAAAAAAAATTCCCAAATCTGCAATTACGTGTTTTGGAAAAATGTTTCCACGGTTTCTTGTAGATCAAGTCGCCAAATGCTTAGAAAAAAATTATGAACGAATTAGCTTTTCCGGAAAGGCCCCGCCAGAGCGATATACTGTGTCTTACATATGAAAAAAAATGTCCCAGAGCCGCAATTAAGTCGTTCGAAAAAATTTTTCGACGGTTTCTTGTAGATAACGTATCCATATGCTTAGAAAAAAAATTATATACGAAATAGCTTTTCCGGAAAATCCCTCCCAGGGCGATATACTGTGTCTTAAACATGAAAAAAAATTCCCAGAGCCACAATTACGTCGTTCGGAAAAATGTTTCGACTGTTTCTTGTAGATCAAGTTGCTAAATGCTTAGAAAAAATATTATGAACGAAATAGCTTTTCTGGAAAAGCCCCCCGAGGGCGATATATTGTGTCTTAAGCATGAAAAAAATTCCCGGAGCCACAATTTCTCCCACGGTTTCTTGTACATCAAGTTGTGAAATGCTTAGAAAAAAATTATGAACGAAATCGCTTTTCTGGAAATGCCCCCCAGGGCGATATGCTGTCTCCTAAATATGAAAAAAAAGTCCCAGAGCCGCAATTAAGTCGTTCGGAAAAATGTTAAAACGGTTTCTTGTAGATCAAGTCGCCAAATGCTTAGAAGAAAATGATGAACGATATAGCTTTTCCGGAAAAGCCCCGCCTAAGCGATATACTGTGTCTTAAACACGAAAAAAAATTCCCAAATCTGCAATTACGTGTTTTGGAAAAATGTTTCCACGGTTTCTTGTAGATCAAGTCGCCAAATGCTTAGAAAAAAATTATGAACGAATTAGCTTTTCCGGAAAAGCCCCGCCAGAGCGATATACTGTGTCGTAAACATGAAAAAAAATTCCCAGAGCCGCAATTAAGACGTTCGGAAAAAGGTTTCGACGATTTCTTGTAGATCAAGTCCCCAAATGCTTAGAAAAAAATTATATACGAAATAGCTTTTCCGGCAAGGCCCCGCTAGCGCGATATACTGTGTCTTACACATGAACAAAAATTCCCAAAGCGGCAATGACGTCGTTCGGAAAAATGTTTCAACAGTTTCTTGTAGATCAAGTTCCCAATGCTTAGAAAAAAATTATGCACGAAATAGCTTTTTCGGAAAAGCCCCCCAGGGCGATATACTGTCTTAAGCATGAAAAAAAATTCTCAGAGCCGCAATTACGTCGCTCGGAAAAATGTTTCGACGATTTCTTGTAGATCAAGTCCCCAAATGCTTAGAAAAAAATTATATACGAAATAGCTTTTCCGGCAAGGCCCCGCTAGCGCGATATACTGTGTCTTACACATGAACAAAAATTCCCAAAGCGGCAATTACGTCGCTCGGAAAAATGTTGCGACGGTTTCTTGTAGATAACGTCGACAAATGCTTAGAAAAATATTATCAACGAAATCGCTTTTCCGGAAAAGCCCCCGCAGGACGATATACTGTGTCTTAAACACGAAAAAAAATTCTCAGAGCCGCAATTACGTCGCTCGGAAAAATGTTTTGACGGTTTCTTGTAGATACAGTCCTCAAATGCTTAAAAAAAAATTATGAACGAAATCGCTTTTCCGGAAAATCCCCCCCAGGGCGATGTGCTGTGTCTTAAACCCACTTTTGAATCTCTGAATAACATGTATTTTATAGAGAACTTTGAGATGAACTGTCCCAATGAGATATCGCAAGAAAGAAAATGACTGCATATCGTTTTTTAACCTCAAAGTCTCTATCAGCTGGAGTAGGTACAAGATGGTTCGGCTAGCACAGCTTGCGAGATTCGGCTGGGCCTCAATATACGAGTTCTGCTAGAAACCATCCAGCGAGCCCCGATTTGTGTACCTGTCCCTATTTGTGTGCTCTGTTATTTAAACGCGTCCGAGAACGCGCCATACAAATATGCTGATATGAAGACAGCATTGAAATAATTTTCTTTCAAAAATTAATCTATTTAGCTTTTATAAGATTTAAGTGTCAAATTTTTTTAGTCAGTACTAATATTGCAATAATGCTTTAAAAAGTACAACATGTGATTTGGAAAGATTCATTACTTTTTCTTATTAGAAGGTGCTAAGAAACAACAATATTTTTATAAGAAAAGATAATGTATAATAGTAATTTGAAGTATAAAAAGTAAAAAGTGGTTATATGTTATAAGACTACTTTCAAACTTACACAATAACCATTTCTAAAAAAATTTCAAGATATTTCTCGTATTTTAAATGACTTTGTCCAGTAATACCGCAGGCAATCAGCATTTGTGCGTGCCGATAGAGCGTAAACATAACGTTTCTTAGGTTATACGTCGCTCAAAAGTGATTGTACAAACTACGTTTTTTCTGTAGAAATATTTCATCGCGTTATAGAAAAGTGTGTTATAACCTTCTTTTTATTAAATTATACTTTTACTGGCAATAGATTTTGGAAGTAAGTTCAAAATTAACGCCAAAAAGAAGAAAATTGCGTAAGAAGCCGATGCAAAATATATCAATGAACTTCCAAATCGTAGCACCGGTAAATTAATATATTTTGGTAATAAATATGTGAAACGCTAATATATTATCATAATTTGTATATTTATAGGTTTGATTATATTGAAAATGATATTTCTTATTATGACAAAGTACACTAATCGGGAGTACACAAACGTGCACAAGCAAATTAATTGGGGGAATACAATTGCGTTCATCGCCGTCTCTTGGGGCACACAAATGTAGGCAAAAATGATTTTTTTTACTTTTAATATAAGTTTCGATAGAGTTGATATTTTGTAGAGAAAAATATTTCCGTATTTAGATTAAAATTAAACTATCAATATGTATTAATTTCACATTCGTGCATTGTTAAATGAGTTCAACAAATCGCGACAAACCGGGAAGTTTCCTTAAACGCTAATCGGATCAACTACCCTTTGCGCTTTTTTCAACTCTCTCATAATCATATGCTGAGTCTCTTGGAAAAAAAAAACAAAGAGCATATATCGATAGATTTTCCCCCTCTTTCCAGTGGTGCTATTGTTTATTCTCTGAAATGCTTTTATGTGGTCAGAAACTTGAGTTGAAAGTTCTGGCCGATTTTTCTAAAAGAATACTATTTTTTTTTTAAATAAATTTTTTTATTCGAAAGTACAAGTTTTCATCTTCGAAACCCAAAAATTTCAAGTTGGAGAAATGAAGGGTTCATAAGTAATAACATTTAAAAGACGGCGGCGAGTCGCCGCGTGTGCTTTGTGCGCTACGCCGGAGCGCGCTGTTGCCGACGTATTTCACTATTTCGTTGTTTCGTACTTAATAAATCATATAATAAATTTTTTAATCTTTTTTTATTATAAGTCAATACTTTGTGTTCCATCTTTTGCAATTTTTTGTTAATTTACTAATATTCTGTATCTGAATTTAATTCAATAGGTCTTGTCTCAAATTTAGATTTCTTTCCTTTTTGGATAGGTGAGTATACTTCTAAAGTTTCCGACCCTGAGAATTGTTATAGTTTAAGCCTCTTAACGTGTACTAACAGTTTAATAGAATTAAATAATAGAGTTACAGGAACTCTTTTTGCTGATTTTAACCTTTGTTTTATTTTTAATTCATCGTTTCTAATTCATTATTTGAAGACATCTTTTTTCTCTTTTATATGAACTTAAAACTCATACTTTTATTTTCAAACAGTGAAGTTCATATTTATAAACCTTGAGGGAGGAGTACTCATGCAGAGAAGAATTTTTAAATTCTCTTTTAGGTTTTTTGGAAAAGTACGTGTTTTTTTACCAAGAAGCGGCAAAATCATTCACTGCAACACTAATCAGTGTAGTTTGGCAGCATTGGTCCTTTATTATAGAGAATTAAATTTTTAAACTTAAAAAAGCATCATACTTTTTCAGACAATTAATCTCGTGCTGCCGTAGCAGTTTATCTAAAAAATTATAGTCAATTACTCTAATAAAAAACTCTCTTGATTTCGCCAAAAAAGGCATTTGTTTCACTGATGGAACTGGGCAATATTATAAAAACAAATACGACTTTCATAATCTTTTTCATCATTTTGAAGATTTTTCTGTTGAAGCAGAGCAGCGCTTTCACGCAACCGCGTACGGAAAAATGCATGAGAATTGATTGTGCCGCTTCTTGGTCAATATGGACGAACTTTTCCAAGAAACCCAGAGAAATTAAAAATTTTCTTTTGGATAAAAACTCCCTCAAGGTTTGTGAATATGAAGATCGCTGTTTGAAAATAAAAGAATTAGTTTTAAATTTATATAAAAGAGAAAAAAGATGTATATGATCAAAACTAAAACAAAGGTTAAAATCAGCAAAAAAAGTTCCTGTAACTCTATCATTTCATTTTATTAACCTTTAGACTGCCGACCTGACTCATATATGAGCCAGCTGTGACCTTGAAAACTCGTTTCGACATTAATATAGATATTTATATAAATAAATTGTACCTTTTAAAAATATTCATTTTTAAGGTAAAAATGCCGGCAGTCTAAAGGTTAAACTGTTGCGACGCGCCGCCGTCTTTTTAATTTAATTACTTCTGAACCCTTCATTTCTCCAACTTGAAATTTTGGGGTTTTGAAACCGAAGACTTGTACTTTCGAATGAAAAAAGTTAAAAAAAAAAAAACATGTTATTCTTTTAGAAAAATCGATCCGACCTTTCAACTCAAGTTTTTGACCTAAAAAAAGCATTTCGGAGAATAAACAATAGCATAACTGGGAAGAGGAAGAAAAAATGTATCAATATATGTTCACTGTTTTTTTCCGAGAGATTTATCATAAATGATTGCGAGCGAGTTGAACAGAGCGCATTTTACGCGAAAAAGGCTCGGCTTGCGCCCGCTGGCTGGTTTCTGGCGGACGCTTCGATATGCACTATAAGTGTACTGATCAGCACGAAGTGCTTCGCAGTTCGCGAGTCGTCTGCGCCTGAATACGCGCTATGAGTGTACTGATCGGCGCGGAGTGGGGGAATTGGAAGAAAGACGGGCTCGGCCAGCGCAGCACGCGAGTACGGAAGCCCGGTTGGTTCACGTCCGACCATGCGAATAAGACCGAGCGAGCGAGCGAGCGAGCGAGCGTGCGCTATCTTGCTATGTGCTAAACTGCTAATATAATTTTTGGAGTATGCGCAGCCGCGCAGTGCTGCCACTTTTCTGAAAGCTTGAGTTTTGACAAATTCAAATCATAACCTTAATCGTAACCCGGTTGGTTCACGTCCGACGATGCGAATAAGACCGAGCGAGCGAGCGTGCGCTATCTTGCTATGTGCTAATATAATTTTTTGAGTATGCGCAGCCGAGCAGTGCTGCCACTTCTCTAAAAGCTTGATTTTGACTGCGAGAAAAGATAAAGCAAGCACATCTGCGCGTATCTTGATGAGTTTTTCTTCTCTATATCTACAACAAAATTGCATAATTATTACAGGCAAGATAATTTTTAATAGTTAATTTTGTATCATTTAGTAAGTGTATCATTTAGTACATGTGCAATTTGATATTGTAGAGAAATAGAAATTAAATGTACCTGTATAGCTTAGAATTTAAGGTTATGATTTGAATTTGTCAAAACTCAAGCTTTCAGAAAAGTGGCAGCACTGCGCGGCTGAGCATATTCCAAAAATTATATTAGCACATAGCAAGATAGCGCACGCTCGCTCGCTCGGTCTTATTCGCATGGTCGGACGTGAACCGACCGGGCTTCCGTACGCGAGAGCTAGCTGCCCTCGAATATATATATACAAACAGCAAGCTGCCGGAGAGGAAAAGGGAGCGGAGCCTGGGGCCGCGTGCTGCGGCCTCGGCGGAAATGTTGTCATATGAGCGTGCGCGTGCTGACTGTTGCTTTGACACTCGGGAGGCGTTTTTCAGTTTCTAGCGATTCTATCTGGCCCAGGAGTTGGAAATTTTTTCGCTTCTGTCTCCCCATTTATGCAATTGGATAAAATAACCATCGCTTTTTATAGAGTTTGATTTGTAGACCCTAAATTTCGAGGTTACAATTTAACAAAATTGCTTTTTAAAAACCTTGATTTTAATGCATTTCTTTAAGCCAAAACTTAATTTAAACAAATAGAAACAATCTATTGCGATCAGAATAATTGTTTCTTCAAAATTCAGTCAATTATAAGATTTAAATGTTGCATTCGACATCTACGAAGAACCAGTATTCAAAGAGTTATAAATTTTTCAAATATTAATTTTCAGTATTTAAGAAATTTTTTATTATAGTCAAAAAATTAAACATCGAGTAGAAATTATTTATTACAGTTGCTTACCGTTTACCATCTAAAAAGAGATGTGCATAGTTAATATTATTTTGTATTATAAATAATTCACATTAATATGAACTAAAGCTCAAAATTTTTGCCTTTCAATAAAAAATAAAGAAACAATTATAAATAATGGTAAAGAATCAGCTGGGTACACAAAATTTTAAAAAGGTCGAAAAATTAGTAATTTTTTATGTTATTAATGTGCTTTGCCAATTGATATATTACCTATATAGGAACAGGAACACACTTACGATCGTTGCACAATTTGTTTAGCTTTTCTGTGTACCAAAATCTTTAATTTGAGCCCTGATACGTCGATGTACTATGAAAATTAGCCCATATAAAAGATTTATTCATCATACCCTGTCCGAAAGTCCATTTTCGCTCCCGACTCAAAAACGCGAGTATGATATTTTGGCCAGGGTATGGTGTGGTAATAGTATATCTACTATTTTCAAAATTATTTTCCTCTTACGTCTCTAAAAAAATGAAAAAAAATTTAGAGGTACGCTCATGGGTCAAGTTTTAATTGTTCTTTTAGCTTTTCTGAACATAAAAAGAAATATGTACAAGCTCAATTTAACGGTATTATTTTTTGGCGATACTTTTAAGTCAATTTTGGATTGAAAAAAAATTCAGGAAGAAAATGTCTTTTTTTTTTTAAACGACGAAACTTGAAAAAGTGATTTAATTTTGAAGACACATCTACAGGACAAAGTTTTTCTTGTTCTTTAAGGGGGCCAGCCTGGATTAAAATGATGAAAAAATCGAAATTTTTTTATTGCATATTTAGTTTCAAAATTTCTTTGAAAATATGCTCCCGCAACCCCGTTTTTCGAAATTCGATTTCGATTTTTATTGTGAATAAAAAATGTAAAACGGAAAAATCGAATTTTCGTGAAAATTTCGTTTTTATATCCAAAAGTTGTCGAACTCTTTTCAATGTGGAAAATAATCATTAACATTCTGATAAATTTTTAATTTAAGGGTAGAGTACCTTTGAGAAAGATTAAAATCTAATTTTAAGAAAAAAACATGTCCATACATAAATTTAATAATAAAGAATTTTCTTTAATATTTTTCGAAAATTTATTTATTAATTTTTTTGTCCATAGCTTACACAATTTTTTGCATGAATTCAAAATCAAAGACGCTTTACCGGTAATTTTTTGAAACTGTTTTATATTTTTACGAGTAATACTTTATAAAGTATACTACCCAATAAATAAATTCCCCATTTACCAGTACGACGCAATATCAATTTGTTTTAGCAAAAGCAGTCAAATTTTGATATATCAAATTTTAATTTTAAGTTGTGTGGTGTTAATGTGAAATACTGTAGAAAAGCCTAAAAGTATGTTACATAGTTTTTTTTTCATACAGTATGTTACATAGTTTTTTACGTGTAGAAAATTTATGTTTTTGACAGTCAGTTTTAAAATACCTATCCCTGCTATACAGTAAACAATCGAGCAGACAAAAGTCAGGTGTTTGAAATTTCGAACGTTCATAATGAACGAAAAATTTTTGCCATTTTCAAATTTAGCCGAATTTGGCTACTTAATACATTTAAAATCGGATAATAACTGTATTTCTTCACTTCTCACTCTTGCAGTCACCAGTAAACTACACTCCGGGGAATTCTAACCAGAATTAGAAACTTTAAGTTAATATTTCGTTCATTATGAACGTTCAGAATTTCAAACACGTCAAAAGTCTATATATCTGTTTATTGTGCTTTGGTGTATGGTTATTACTGTTTGAAGAGTCAAAAATGCATTAATAGACGTTGGCGTTTATGCAACTGTATGTTAAAACTTTAAACTCATTTTTCACATATATTTAATTTTTTTGATTTCTAGAGCACTTGCCGCAGGTTTACTTTTTTTTGGACCGTAGTATCAATTCCCAGTTGCGCATGGAGCTTCCTTCAACTTTCCTCTAGAGACAATACGGATTGGATTATTCATAAAAATGCATAAAGATAAGTTAAAGTGAATGTTACGTAGGTAACATTCACTATAATCTGTAAAAAATACTAATATTATCAACTTTAATGTTATTAATAATTAAAATTTTTTTTTCAGAAAAGTAGTCCGTATTGTCTGTAGTATTCACAAAAATAATACAGTTTGAACTCTCGAAGACTCTCAATAATAATCTGTTGCTGATAAAACCTGCGGCAAAGGCATAAACAGACTATAATTTAGGTTTTTCAAGAATTAACTGTAACAAAGGAGTTTTTCAGTAAAATGGACCAGATCAATGTGGCAAAATGTACTATAATATATGCTACTTTATGTATAAAAAGTGAAATTTAATAAAAATGAATTTATCTATTTTTACTAACAATAATTAATTTATTGTTTTTTTACAGCTTTTAACTCAGGCTGGCCCCCTTAAGCCTTTCTGAATTATTTACAAGCCCGGTGATTGAATGGTATATTTTTTTGGCGCTACTTTTAAATCTAAAAATTAAGGAAAATTTGGTCTTTTTTCTAAACTACAACTCTTATAAATACTGGCATCTGCGTATTTGATCTTTGAATAAGTAAGAATCTACACTAAAATTATTACTTTAAAAGTTTCTGTTTTCTAAGAAATAATCGTTATTACAATTATATGTGAAAATATAAAATATCAATCTTCTTTCAAACATCAATCAGTTTTACGTATTCCTTATGATTGCTAAATAAAAAATTAAATGGAATGAATAATGTTCTTTATTGACTTAGTTATTTCAATTATAATATGCATATCTCCATAACCACAGACCCAAACAATGCACTAAGATCAGCTGATACTCAAAATTAAAAAATGTATCTATGAATCTGAATCAACTAATAACAATAAAAAAATAAAATCTACACCCAGAAAATGCTGGATAACCAAAGCCATAATTACATCATGTGAAACGAAAGAAAAATTATACAACATATGGAAAAAAGACTCACAAAATACATCAAAAAAAGATACTTACAAGAATTATGTAAAAATATTAAACCAAACCATAAACGAAGCAAAAAATGGTTACGATAAAAAACAAATAGAAAAGAACCAAAATAACCAAAAGAATCTCTGGAAGATAATTAATAAAAAACTTGGAAAAGAAACCAATACTAATAATAACATAAACTACCTAAAAAATAACAATATAAAAATCACTGACTCAACTCAAATAGCAGAAAAGATGAATGAATACTTTTGTAATATAGGAAGAAAAATGAGTGAGAAGATAGTAACTACTCAAAATGAAAATTTACAAATGCCACCCATGAATCCCAAAACCATGTATCTATTCCCAACTAACCAAATTGAAATGAATGACATTATCACAAGTTTAAAGAATAAAAACGGAAGTATAGATGAAATAGATGCACAAGTTATAAAAACACTAAAACAACACATCAGCAAACCACTTCTAGACATCTACAACACATGCATAGAACATGGTGTCTGGCCACATGCACTAAAAATAGCTGAAGTCATTCCGATATACAAAGGAAAAGAAAAACATTTACCAAACAACTATAGACCATATCGCTTATCTCCAATATCGCAAATATATTTGAAAAATTATTACACAAACGGTTACTAAGCTTTCTAGATAAAAACAAAATTATATCACAGAAACAATTCGGCTTCAGAAAAAATAAAAGCACTAAAGATGCACCAAATGCTCTAACAAGCTTAATATACAATCAAATAGATCAAAGTGAACCTATAGCAGCCACCTTTCTTGATCTTGCCAAGGCTTTTGACACAGTGGATCATAAGACACTTCTCAATAAACTATACAACTATGGAATAAGAGGTAAAGTTTATAAACTACTAAAAAGCTACTTAGATAACAGAAAACAAAGAGTAAAAGTAAATAATTCAAATAGCACATTCGATACAATGCAAATGGGAGTCCCTCAAGGAACAATATTAGGACCATTATTATTTATTATCTACATAAATGACATGTTCCAAACTATACCAGAACTTTCAATATTGGCTTTTGCTGATGACACTGCAATAATTGTAAAAGGAAAATCATGGCTAGAAATAGAAATAAAAATGAACCTATACCTCAATAAAGTATCTAACTGGTTGGCTCTAAACAAACTATCCTTAAACATTGATAAAACAGTCTACATGGAATTTGGAAGTACACGAAACAGCACTCCGGAAAATTTAAATATCTGTATACAAGGAAATCAAATAACAAGAGTTGACAGTACGAAATACCTAGGAATAACCATTGATAGTAACATGAGATGGGAAAACCACATCACAAATATTTACAATAAATCGAAATATTTAATCTTTATTTTTTATAAACTAACTAAAATACTATCGCAACAAAATCTAAGGATGCTTTATTACGCTCTTTTTCATAGTATCATGTCTTATGGCATAATTGCATGGGGAGGAGCATACATAAACATAACTAGAACACTTCAAACTCTACAGTACAGAATTCTCAAAATAATAAACAAAAATAACTTTATAAATGAAAAACAGCCACTAAATTTAGATCAACAATTCACTTACGAATCTCTATTATATCATTACGAAGATTTAAAAGAAAACTTTATAAATTTAAATAGCATCAGGAGAAAGAAATACATCATAGTTCCAAAACAAAACAAAAGAATAAGTAACAAGATCAGTTATTTAAGGGCCATTACTTGTTATAATAGTCTGCCTAACAATCTCAAAACACTAACAAACAAAAACAACAGAAAAATTAAACTAAGAGAATGGATAAAAATAAACTAAGATCAACAAGTTATGAATACACAGCAACAGAAGAAATTAGAATAGACTGCAATAAAATCAGAACAATCTTACATGAAGTAAAATACACTAGAAATGGCTATGCCCTAATATTACAATATAAAGGAAGGAAAACAACCGTCAAGTATGACTGTCTAACATCGGAAGTCCATGTGGATAAGACTATGCTTGACGCATTATTATTAGATACTAGAACATACATCTGTTCGATAACCAAATTCATACGACACCAATTTCACTCACACCAACGAATGACAAATTATAACTTCACCAAATTAAAAAAATTCAATAATGATAGATACTTGCAAAATATAAACATAATCGCAGACCGCATAATCCAGTTATTTACTACAGAGACGGAAGAAAAAATTAAACAACCAAAAAAAGTATATTCTTTTATAAGGAAATTTACTAAGTGGCCCAATTCGTACAGTAATCCACAAACAATAATATATAATAAAAATTGTCCTTATTTCCATGATCCTAAAACACGTGGAATTAAGCATACCCATTTCTTAAAAAGCACTGATACAACTGAAAATCAAGGAAAAAATAAAAAACCCGCCAAAATTGAACACAATGGAATAGAAGAAATATATGATATGATTGACAATATCGCCAATGAAAATAGCATTAAATTACTACAAAAACCAGTAACAACAGAACCAGGAAACAAAACAACTACAAACAACATCCGTATGCCATATGGTGATATTAACTACCTAGGATCTAACAAAGCACGTTTTTATTTTGATAGAGGAATCAGAGGCAAGCAAACTTTTACTAATTCAATGTACCCACTAGATGCACAACCAAAACACAAGGATATAGTAGTAATAGATGAAATAGATTTCACATCAAACTGTAAATGCGATTCGAGTAACCAACACAGGGACATGTTCCCTCATTATAGGGTCACTTGTGCAGTTGGGCTTACATGCCCAGCTCGACTTAACAAACATGAAAGGATAATTTATACAAGAAACAAGAATGCAACAACAGAAACACCTACAACGGCGAGATCTATACTAATAAGATATTGGTGAGAGTGCTAGTGACATAGTTTTATTTATAGTTAAAATTTGTTTCTCCCTGAAGCCAAGTTACAGGAGAGTAAACAAATACGCTCTAAAAGAAATGTATTAGATTGTAAGTTTAGATTGTAAGTTTATTATATACCAGACCAGCATACAGGAAGTGACTTCCTCTGCTGGACTACTTTTGTAATGTAATTTTGTATTACTCTGGTTAATAAATAAATAAAATTGAATTTGTTGTGTAATTATAATTAAATCGATTGGCAAAGCACATTAATAACATAAAAAATGACTGATTTTTCGACCTTTTTTTAATTTTGTGTACGCAGCTGATTCTTTACCATTATTTATAATTGTTTTTTTATTTTTTATTTTTTATTTTTTATTAAAAGGCAAAAATTTTGAGCTTTAGTTCATTTTCTGCTTAAACTTTGGAGTTCCCAATAGGTTAAGAGTTCCTGAGATTTACTCGCATATTAATGTAAATTATTTATAATACAAAGTAATATTAATGTTTGAGTAAGCCTTAATTATATGTGAGTAAACATGCTGCGGGTGTTAAAATAAATTTAAGTCACACACAGAAGTAAATTGAAAATAGAAACTATATTCACAAAAGTCACTTCTTAAATAAATTACAAATTTTGTTTATAAATACATTACAAATTCGTTGAAAATTAACATAAATTGAAAAAGGAGTTTAAATTACACTGAGGTTAATGATTTGTATTTGAGTAGTGTGTCCGCAATTCCAAACTATGAGTGCACATTAATAATGGAGTAGTAATCTCTTACTAGAGACAACCAACCTGTGAGTTTTGAGTCTGTCTGCAACTGAAATGAGATTGTCCGTTGATAGTCGCTTGAGTATTTCCTGACACTCCCTCCTGGGCTCACACACAATGAAGCTGTTAAAATGAGCAATGGCAAACAATTATAATTGAATTGCTGCCTTGAGTTTTTCTAATTCACACATGTTCACTTTTACACTGGCCGCCGGTGCCAACACGTGGTTGGCAACATAACCTCTAGTATTGTGAGAGATTTTACCTTGCAATAGAGTCGATTGTACTAATCGTCCTTGCACCTTGAGTATTGCGTGAGTGAAGGGTGATGCGAGTTTCCAGTGAGAGATTGAGTAGAGCCTGTTGTGAGTTGATCCAGTGTCGATTTGAGCCAGTGAAATCCGTTGAGAGATACCGATGAGATTTTCAGGTGCGCAGTGGAGAGAGATGCTCCTCGTGGCACGGCTGAAGAAAAAGAGAGAGCGAGGCCTTGAACGCTTCCGTCTTCTTGGCCTTCACGATTCACTTCGCGAATCAAATCACAATCTCTCTCACATTTGTATGTGAGAGAGCGAGAGAGACCGAAACAGCGCGAATTCACCTTGTGAATCAGTGTAGTGTCTCGGCTGTTCCGCCGAGAGGCCGCGAGGTGCTGCCGCGCCGTGGCAGCGCCGTGAGTCGTACCGAGCTGAGCATAACCGCGGGAATTCAAATTACTGAATTCCCAAACAATTAACTATGCACATCTCTTTTTAGATGGTAAACGGTAAGCAACTGTAATAATTTCTACTCGATGCTTAATTTTTTGACTATAATAAAAAATCTCTTAAATACTGAAAATTAATATTTGAAAAATTTATAAATCTTTGAATATTGGTTCTTCGTAGATCTCGAATGTAACATTTTAATCTTAAAATTGCCTGAATTTTCAAGAAAAAATTATTCTGATCGCAATAGATTGTTTCTATTTGAAGTTTTGGTTTAAAGAAATGCATTAAAATCAAGGTTTTTAAAAAGCAATTTTGTTAAATTGTAATCTCGAAATTTAGGATCTACGAATCAAACTCTATAAAAAGCGATGGTTATTTTATCCAATTGCATAAATGGGGAGACAGAAGCAAAAAAATTTCGACTCCGGGGCCAGGTAGAATCGCTAGAAACTGAAAAATGGCTCCCGAGTGTCAAAGCGACAGTCAGCACGCGCACGCTCATATGACAATATTATCGCCGAGGCCGCAGCACGAGGCCCCAGGCTCCGCTCCCCTTTCCTCTCCGGTAGCTTGCTGTTTGTACATATATATATATATATATTCGAGCGCAGCTAGCTCTCGCGTGCTGCGCTGGCCGAGCCCGTCTTTCTCCCAATTTCCCCACTCCGCGCCGACCAGTACACTCATAGCGCGTATTCGGGCGCAGACGACTCGCCAGCTGCGAGGCACTTCGTGCTGATCGGTACACTTATAGTGCATATCGAAGCGTCCGCCAGAAACCAGCCAGCGGGCGCGAGCTGAGCTTTTTTCGCGTAAAATGCGCTCTGTTCAACTCGCTCGTAATCATATGATGAGTCTCTCGGAAAAACAATGAACATATATCGATACCTTTTTTACCACTTTTTCCAGTAATGCTATTGTTTATTCTCCAAAATGCTTATGTCAAAAACTTGACTTGAAAGTTCGGACCGGTTTTTCTAAAAGAATAACATGTTTATTTTTGTAATTAAATATTTCATTCGAAAGTACAAGTCTTCAGTTTCAAAACCCCTCAAAATTTCAAGTTTGAGAACTGAAGGGTTCATAAGTAATAAAATTTAAAAGACAGCGGCGCATCGCATTTTTTGCTGATTTTAACCTTTGTTTTAGTTTTAATTCATCGTTTCTAATTTATCATTTGAAGACTTTTTTTTCTCTTTTATATAAACTTTAAAACTTATTCTTTTATTTTCAAACAGTGATCTTCTTATTTACAAACCTTGAGGAAGTTCTTATCCAAAGGAAAATTTTTAACTTCTCTAGGTTTCTTGGAAAAGTTCGTCTCTATTGACCAAGAAACGGCACAATCAATTCTTGTACATTTTTCCATACGCGGTTGCGTGAAAGCGCTGCTCTGCTTCAACAGAAAAATCTTCATAATGGTGAAAAAGATTATGGAAGTCGTATTTGTTTTTATTGTATTACCCAGTTCCATCAGTGAAACAACTATCTTTTTTGGCGAAATCAAAAGAATTTTTTATTAGGGTAATTGATTATAATTTCTTAGATAAACTGCTACGGCAGCACGAGATTAATTGTCTGAAAAAGTATGATGTTTTTTTAAGTTTTAAAATTTAATTCTCTATAATAAAGGACCAATGCTGCCAAATTACACTGATTAGTGTTGCAGTAAAATGATTGTGCCGCTTCTTGGTAAAAAAGACATACTTTTCCAAGAAACCTAAAAGAGAATTTAAAAATTCTTCTCTGGATGAGGACTCCATTAAGGTTTGTAAATATGAAGTTCACTGTTTGAAAATAAAAGAATGAGTTTTAAGTTTATATAAAAGAGAAAAAAGATGTCTTCAAATGATGAATTAGAAACGATGAATTAAAACTAAAACAAAGGTTAAAATCAGCAAAAAGAGTTCCTGCAACTCTATCATTTCATTCTATTAAACTGTTCTCAGGATCAGAAATTTTAGAATTATACTCACCTATCTAAAAAGTGAAGAAATCCAAATTTGAGACAAGACCTATTCAATTAAATTCAGATACAAGAAATTAGTAAATTAACAAAAAATTGCAAAAGATGGATCGGAAAGTATTGACTTTTAATAAAAAATTACTTTGAAAAATTTATTATATGATATTTATTAAGTACGAAACAACGGAATAGTGAAATACGTCGGCAACAGCGCGCTTCGGCGTAGCGCACAAAGTACGCGCGGCAACTCGCCGCCGTCTTTTACATTTTATTACTTATGAACCCTTGATTTCTCCTACGTGAAATTTTGAAGTTTCGAAGCTGAAGAAGTGTATTTTCGAATGAAAAAAATTTATTTAAAAAAAAAAAAATGGTATTCTTTAAGAATAATCGGCCCGAACTTTCAACTCAAGTTTTTACCGTTAAAAATCATTTCAGAGAATAAATAATAGCACCACTGGAAAGAGGGGGAAAAATCTATCGATATATGTTCTGTGCTTTTTCCAAGAGACTCAGCATATGATTATGAGCTAGTTAAAAAAAAGCGAATAGTATTACGCAATAAAGGCACCGCGCGCGCCCTCGTGCTGGTTTCTAGCGTCGACACACATATATTGAGGCCCAACCGACTCTCGCAACTAGCTGTGCTGGTCAAGCCGCCTTGCGGTAGAGACTTTGAGGTTGAAAAATGATATGCGTATATCCAACTTGAATATCCATTTTGAAATTTCAAAAATTTTAATTTAGACCGACGTTATAGGGTCATAAGAAAAATCAATTTCTTTTTAAATCGTCAGTACACTTCTGGACAGGTATTGAAAATGCAATAACTTTACAACAATAATGAAATTCTTTTAATAGTTTGAAAGGTAATGATGAAAACAAAATTGCAACGATGGCGGTCGTTGTAATTTAAATAGCACTCTGCATCCTAAATTTGTTCCTTTTGCATACTATAGAGATGGTTTATACTATATAACAATTCAACAAAATGTACAGATTTCGGAAAATCATAGTCGAAAATAAAAAAAACCGCGCGGCTGCTGGAGCTCTCGAAAACTGTCCGGTAATTGCCGTGGGGAGGGAATAGCGACTTATGTTAGAGACAGTGTCTCGCACACTGTCTCTCACGCGTACTCTTTCACTATTCTCTCTCTCTCGCTCACTCTCTCTCGTTTCATGGACGCATTCCTTCTCTTGCAACCAGCATCATTTCCATAATCTTTTTATATTTTCAATTCGTTATTTCCAAACACAGTATATCGCCCTGGGGGGCTTTTCCGGAAAAGCGATTTCGGTCATAATTTTTTTCTAAGCATTTGGGGATTTTATCTACATGAAACCGTCGAAACATCTTTCTGAGCGACGTAGTTGCGGCTCTGGGAATTTTTTTTTTCGCTTTTCCGACACTGTATATCGCCGTGCAAGGGTTTTCCGGAAAAGAGATTTCCTTCATAATTTTTTTTAGACCATGTGGGACCTTTCCTTCAAGTTCCAGTCGCAAAATTTTTCCTAACGATGTTATTGCGACTCTGGGAATTTTAGTTTTCGTGTGAATGGCTATGGGAAAATTTATTTGTCTGTGAGGGTGGTTTTGGGGGTGGTTTATGGGGGTGCCGAAGTGATAAATTGGTATTCACACTGTTTTTGGTCCATTCCTACCCTGTTTTATGGTTTTAAACCGGTTTTAATGTAAATCGCAAATTTTAGTTTTTTCGTTCACTGTGAACGTTCGGCATTTCAAACGCATTCCGTAACTCCGTTTTTTTTTGCTTGAACCTCGCGTCCGCCGGTTATAAGTGTTTAAGAGTTTTTCAAATAATATACTGGTTTACGTTTGCACGTCTACGTAATTCCCTTTTTTTAGCGTGGGCCTCGCGTCCCTCGATTATTTAGTTTAAAGACCTTTGTAAAACAATAGTCCAGTTTACCTTCGCACTTCTACGTAACTTCCTTTTTTGCATGGACCTTTCGCCCCCCGGCAATATTGGTATAAGACTTTGTTACATAAACGACCCGCATACTGTCGCAAGTCGGCGTAACTCCCTTTTTTTATGGACCTCGCGTCCTCCGGCTATATTGGTTTAAGACTTTTTTAAATAATCGTCCCGTATACTGTCGCACGGGCGCATAACTCCCTTTTATTGGATGAACCTTGCATCCACCGCTTATATTCGTTCAAGACTTTTTTAAATAATTGACTCGATTACTCATGTTGCACGTCTGCGAAACTTTTTTTTTTCTTGCGTGGACCTCGCATCTTTCGGCTATTCGGGTTGATGATTTTTTTTAAATAATCGACTCTTCATAAGTACTGTCGCACGTCTGCGTGCCTTCCTCTTCTACGCGGAACTCGCTCTTCTCGGTTATTATCTTTTTTTGTTTAATTACTCTAATTGGGTGATAAAAATCAATTTCCTAATTTTATAAAATAGAAATTTTCAGTTCAACTCTTTTGCCAAAGAGTATAATCATTTAATTACTCTTTTTGGTTGGCGAGGTTAAATTTTCTACTTTTACACGCAGTAGAAATCGTGAGGGCTACTCTTTCGGAAATGAATAAAATGCATTTTTCACTCGTTCTAGCTAGTGAAATCATGTTTTCTGCTTTTTGAAAGTATAATTTGAAATGTTTCTCATTTATAAAAGAGTAAAGTTCGACATTTATTGTTTAGAAAGAGTAATAATGATAGTTTGCTATTTTGTAGAAAAGTAAACTTCCTGATTTCTATATTTTTTGCGACAATTCTAACTCTTTTAGGTGTACAGTGACATGTTTAGGTTTACAGTGACAGTTATATGTTTATGTGCGAATCTCGCTGCTCGGGTGTTGGAGTTTGTTTTGTTTTTGCTTCCTCAAAGAGGAAGCTTTCAAACGGTGAAAAAAATTTTTGTAACAAAAAATGTTCAAAAACATGTTTTAAGACTTTTGGCGCTAAAATCCGTTGTTTAAAAAAAAAATTGTCTGTGTGTGCGTGCGTGTGTGCGTGCGTGCACGTGTGCGTGTGTGTACAGGCGATAACTTTTGGACCGATCAACCGATTTACATCGGAAAAGGCTTATTCTCTTCGTTTCGGAGGAGAATAGAGAGAGCATAACCTACTTTTTGATTTTACCGATTTTTTTTTTTTTAACCAAAAAACGATTTTGAATTTTTCGTTTTTTCGATTTTTTAATTTGTTTCAGCCAGTATTACTTAATAAACTAAATTTTTATTAAAAGGTCTTTAAATTACCTACAGTTTCTTTTTTTTTTAATTTAAATTATCTCTAGCCTGTCATTTGTTATTAATGAAAATAGGGTTAATATTTCTTTAATTAATATCTCAAAAACTTTTTCATTTTTCCACTCAAAATTTTTACCACTTATTACACTTATCGAGTACAACATTGTGTTAAAATTTGAAGAGGTTATGTTGATTTGTTTCCGAGAAAAAAATTATTTTTGAATACAAGTGCGTTTTCTTTCCTTTACGATAACAGGAGTAAAAGTCAATGAATCATTTGAAATTTGGCAGAGAATTAACTTTTTTATGTCTAAGGAATCAGTTCTTTGCCCAAAAAAATCTGACCGTTGTGACCAAAAATATTTGAGGTTAAAATTTTTTTATAAATTTCTTATATTTGCATTTTTAAAAAGAATATTCGATTGATTGATTCAAAATTTTTACCACTTAATACACTTATCGAGTACAAAATTATGTTAAAATTTCAAGAGGTTATGTTGATTTGTTCCCGAGAAAAAAATTATTTTTGAAAACAAGTGCTTTTTCTTTCGTTAACGATATCAGGAGTAAAAGTCAATGAATCGTTTTGAAATTTGGCAAATAATTAGCTTTTTTATATCTAAGGATTCAGTTCTTTGCCGAAAAAAATCTGACCGTTGTGACCAAATATATTTGAGGTTAAAATTTTTTTATAAATTTTTTATATTTGCATTTTTAAAAAGAATATTCGATTGATTGACTCAAAATTTTTTTACCACTTATTACACTTATCGAGTACAACATTGTGTTAAAATTTCAAGAGGTTATGTTGGTCAAAATTTTTGTATTCATTCCAAATTAGCCCCAAAACACAAATATAAAGTTTTAGAGCAAAATATGCAATAGTTCTATTTAATTTGTATATCATATATAAATAAAATAATTATTGTGTACTGGGGCATATCCCCGAGAAAGTAATTTCAGATTGAGTCCCGCGGCAACGTGTACTAGGGCAACAATAATAATTGACTTTCAAAATATGAATTTCGTAAAAATTTCATAAAAATATTTCATAAAAATATCGATTCTTAAGTATGAAAAAAACTACCTCTCTGTTAAATTTCAAAAAGATTCATTGTCTTTTGCTAAGAAGTATAACTTAGTTATTATATTTGTATGATTGTTACAATGATGGATTAACTTTAAACCACTAAGTCGAGCAGGATAGTAGTTAAATACCTTTTTCAAAACAAATATTTATTAGATTATTGCCAATACATACTTTTCTTTCTCAAACTAATATAGTTCTTTAAAATTTTTTATAACAATAATTAATTGTTTGTATAGGATACATAAATGGAAAAACATAGAAGATACTTTTTATATTCAGTCAAATTGTTTAACAAACAACAAAGAACCATAAATAAAACAGTTTTATTTATTAATAAAGTTTTGTTGTGAAAAATTTACTTCTGTTTTTTAAATTTAAAAAATGGAGTCGATAAATTAGTTTGAGGAAGCATCTTGCCAATGAATTGGTAGCGGTTTTTTTTTTTTTTAAATATCCTGTGTTTGTACCTACAATAGCTGAGTTGATAGTGAAGCGCGCCTGCGACAATGTCATAATAGATTTTGAAAGTCCAACTACTGTTGTGCCTGGTTTATTACTTGCTGATATAAGCAGTTATGTGAGGCGATCAACGCGAAAATGAATTATTGTCTGTTGATGGAGGAACGTATCAACGTACCGTCAGGAATAAACTCAGGCGTAAGAATAAAGTTTATAATTTGGTAATGCATCCATATAGTTTCAATTAGTCACATAACATTTCTTCCTTTGGTGCTGACAATTTAAATTAAACTGATGTATAGTCCAATGATAAGAAACGATGGTCAGGATCAACCCAGATAAAATAAAATAAATACTTTAAATTTGCATTTTCAAAAAAGCCACAACGTTTCGCTAGTCAGTTTTCTAGCCTCATCAGGTGAACATTTATTTCACTACAATAACAAAGAACCATAGAATCTTAAACATGGTTATTTTTCGTTGTACTCACAAAGAGAAAATAATAAAAAACACATACAATATAGTTATTATCGTCGTAGGTATTTTAAGAGCCAGAAGCCCTACGTCCGATTACAAGGCTACATCGCCACCGACAAACTCACGTTTTACAGAGTGGTATATATAAATATATTGCTCTCACATTTTCATAGGTAATCAAAACACACCAATACGTAAATGCAAATCAACAAACATTATAACTATATAAAACGATGAGATGGGTCTGAAGTTTGCATCGTTGTAGTGCAACGAAATAATTTTTTACAATTAATTAAAGTTTTAAAGCATTGGAAATTTTATCTAAATCTTTGTTACAAAGTTATTTGATACTATAAAACAATAAATCTATACACAAAAGTAATATTAATTATTATAAACTTGAAGTAAAATAAAAAATTTTGTTATTTCGTTGCACTACAACGTTGCAAACTTCAGACCCATACGATGAGAATAACTGACGTATTTATCACTGCTATAATGTAGCTGGACAATTTTTAACACATTCAAATCAAATTTATTAAAATTTCTATTCAATCTTTTGTAATGACTATTTAAAAATTGTGTGTCTTCCTGTCTGTTGATTGTGTTATCAATAAAATTAATATGCAGCATTTCAGATATACATCATTTTTCTCTATTACGCTCCCTATCTAATATTAATGTGTTAGTCCAATCAAAATTATATGTAGGATTATCTTTGATATGTTGTGGATCAGGAATCAATTTTTGGTGATCTTGTTTTAATCCATCTATTACAGATTTTTTATGTTCAGTAATCCTTATTTTTAAGCATCTTTTTGTTTCGCCTACATACACACTACTACATTTATCACAGTTAAATTTATATATCACGCTAATCTCGTTCCATTTTTCTGTTCTATCTTTGCCTAACTTAAGAATACTATTCATTTTGAGGTTCATCAGATGATGATGTATAGTCCTACTTCTTCGACAAAATGTCCAGATAAACTCTTGTAATCCAAGCTAATAGTTGTAAACGAGTCTCCTTTATCATTAATAAGTTTTAATTAACTAAATGAGCCAGTTAATTGGACTCGAATAAACAAACATAATTGAATAAGCATATTTCTTTTTTATTTATAGGATTCCAGAGGACCTTTAAAAGCAAATACACATTCACAAGTTTGATAGATTCAAGATATTAAATACGATTAAAATAGCTTTTTCTGGTATTTGGTTTTAGTTAGTCTCTTATTGTTTGAGTAAAATTTATTTTTTAAACTTACTTAAGAAATATAATGCAAGAAATTTATTATCCGTTTACATACCTTTGTATTATATTTACTATATATTGTTAATGCTATTCTTCTAATTTAAAATAAATAAGCTATTTTATTTGGTCTATTCAAAATACATCAAATATTAAGGTGGTTTTATACCTAATGGCTCCTAAAGCCAAAATTACCTGAAAAAATGAATTAAAATATAATTACTATAAAATAAAGGATATGTGATGCACAAAGAGAGAGAGAGAGAGAGAGAGAGAGAGAGAGAGAGAGAGAGAGAGAGAGAGAGAGAGAGAGAGAGAGAGAGAGAGAGAGAGAGAGAGAGAGAGAAAGAGAGAGAGAGGAGCACAGAAAGACGGGCTCACACACGATATCACACACGTACGCAAAGCCACGAGATAAAGAAATAGCTAAGGCCAGAGGTTAGAAAATCAAAGCAAGCAAAAGTAAACTGAGAAAAGTTGAGAGATAAGGTGGAAGATAAAGAGGCGAAAAGAAAACAGAAAAGAAGAGAAAGTGAAGAAAGGAAAGGAAAATGGCACAGAAGATAGAAATGAACTAGGAAAAGATCAGAGAAATCGAAATAGATATGGAAATAGTACGAAGGGAGGTAGATAACCTAAAAAGAGAGAGGTTGAGAGAACATAGAGAGAGAAAGGACATTATAAAAATACTCGAGGCTTTAGAAAAAGGAAAGCTGAGAGAGAATGGTAATGATGAAGAAAGCGGGAAGGACACAGAGAAAGCCCTCAAAGAATAACACAAGTGCCTTAAAGAGAAAAAAGAGGGAGAGAGTATAGAGAAGATTGCAGAAAGGAATATAGAGAAAGAAAGATCTCTTGTGCTAAGGAAAGGTAGAAATAATAAAAGAGAGAAGATATATACATGGATGTGAAGGCACGCCGGGAGGTCAAATACAGAGTGGCTAAAATGTGGACAACCGAGACAGCCAGATGGCTAATCTTTGAGGATACGGTCGACAGAGACGGACTAAGAGGAGCAAGATGAATGGAGAAGAAATGTACACCATAGAAGAAGTGAATGAAGGAAGAGAGAGATGGTGCAACAGAAACGCATTCAGCCAGGAAGATAGACTGGAAAGAGCGATACAAAAGGATAAGGAGATAGGAGAGAGCCAAAGAGAAAAAGACAGTCAGAAAATAGACAAGGAGAGAAAAGAGAAAGAAAAGGAGGAGGAGGGAAAAGATAAAGATAAAGAAAGAACCAAACATACAGGATAGTAAAGAAGAAATGAAAGAAAGGGAGGGAGAAGCAGAAGGAGAAGAGAAAGAAGGAGAAGAGAAATAAGAAGAAGAGTGAAGGCAGAACAAGTATATAATACGCAAAAGGACACGATAAAGATTGACAGACACACAACACATAACACCATAATACACACACACGCGAGCACACGAAATGAAATAAATGAAACGAAACATATTTTGATAATTGTATATTAAGTTGTAAGATATGTTAATAGATCAAAATCTAATAAAGCCTTTATATATAAAGGATATGTATCACTAATATAACTTATTTCTAATACAAAATCCCAAGAGATAGGTCTCTTAATCCACTTTATGCAGAATTATGTCATTTTAGAAAAATCATCTGGTGAGCAAGTTTTCTTGGCAATCACTCGATGGATTTCGACGAGAGAAGTAGAAAATTACTTCGAAAACATGTACCTATAGCATGAAGCTCTGGAATTAAACAATATCGTTACTAAGTATTTTTTTAATTGAAACAACTACTTTTTTTGTCTTAATTTTAGCAATTTTTATGAATTTTTATGGTTTTTTTAATTAAAAAAATACTTAGTCTCAATATTTTTTAATTCTGGAGCTTCATGTCATAGGTACATATTTTCCAAGTAATTTGCGATTTCTCTCGTCAAAATATATCGAGTGATTGCCACGAAAACTTGTTCACAGTTGATTTTTCTAAAATGACATAATTCTGCATAAAATGGATTAAGAAACCTATCTCTTGGGATTTTGTATTAGAAATAAGTTATATTAGAGATACATATTTTATTTTATAGTAATTATATTTTTATTTATTTTTTCAGGTAAGTTTGGCCCCAGGAGCCATTAGGTATAAGACCGCCTTAACATATACTATAAAATACTAATCAGTCACTAAAACAATATTGGTATTTGTAGCAAACTATTATGGGAAGCGTACACAGTACAAATTGTATCAGAAGTTGTAGACGAGTCTGCTGAATCCTCTTATGAGCTTTTACATTTTATTAATAGATTTTGCTCTAACACAGCACATAGTATAAAATTACTTTTCACTGTAATTAGTAGACTGTAATTAGTAATGCATCTTCTTATTTTCTTCTCTATGTTTGGTGGTCTCATTGAATTTATAAACAAAATGCACAATCTTCTGAAATGAAAAAAAAAAATACACGAAGTATTTATTAAAAAAATAATTTGTTCGAAGAATGTTTTGAGTATTTGAATGATGCAAAAGTATTTTATTGCTATCAAAATTATTCAAATACACAATAGTATATTACGCACCAAGGGAGGAAAAAACTTGGACAGTCCACAGCTCGTGTAAATTGCCACCCGAGCCGAAGGCGAGGGTGGCAAACACGAGCTGGGGGCTGGCTAATTTTACTCCCGTGGAGCGTATACTATTTTTTTGCCTAGCGAGGCCGAAAATACAACCTTCGCGATCGGGCGCCGGGAGTGAAAGTGGTACTTTCGGCCCGCTAGACAAAAAAATAATTTTAATAATAAGTAATACTTATCAAATTGTCTCTCCGTCGTTGCTGAAACTTATTTCTGCATGTTGCTAATATCAACTCATCTTCACTGCAATTTTCTCTGAATTGGGGTAAAGTAAAGCAAACATAACCTGATACATAAAGCACATCACTGTATAGTATCTGCTGCTTCGCTCGTCTGCTCGGCGCGCTGTTGCCGCCAAGCACACGGCGTTCCGAAAGTCACACAGAAACTGTCGAAAGTGGTGGTAAGTTCGGCCATGTTAAAATGATTTTTTCGATACAGTATGCGTAAAATGCGATTTTACACATTCTATAATTTTTTAAAATCGCTTTTGCACCCCCTGTATTGAAAAATATCGTTCGATACACGTGCGAAAGATGATTCTACACTCGTGTGATTATCACCCACGTTTCGCTCGGGCGACATACCTCAAACTCATGCTAGAATCAACACTTTCGCACTTGTATCGAAATATACTATTTCCGCAACGCTTGCTTTCAGGTCGTTGGAGATTTCGACGTGCCTAAGGGACTGTTCACATAACACCATGCCATGCCTTCCATGCTTTCCATGCCGTTGATAGCGTTGGTTTGTTCCATTTGTTCGTTTGTCTTGTACTAGTATAGAGTCTATACGAGTGCATTTTGACGTTGCGCAAGCCAAAACAAACGGAATATAACGGACCATGGAACGGAATAATTCCGAAATCAACGGCATGGATGGCATGGATGGGATGGAACGCATGGCATGTGCGACCAGGTACTTAGGCGCCGAGCCCGGGCCTTCGCGAATACTTAACCTCTCTCTCTCTCTCTCTCTCTCTCTCTCTCTCTCTCTCTCTCTCTCTCTCTCTCTCTCTCTCTCTCTCTCTCTCTCTCTCTCTCTCTCTCTCTCTCTTGGTAAGTGCGCATTTCCAATTTTCTGCTCTGTCTCTGCCGTTTCTAACCATTTTTCTTACTCTTCGGAGTGATATTTGCAAGCAGGAGAGAGCTTCAGCGGCTCGTAAGCTTTCGGCTTAAAAGTAGCAAGTATTTTTAGCTATTTTACGAGCCAGAAGCTATTTTCTGCTGAGCGTTGGCAACATAACCTCAACCTCTGCATCCACATCATTCACGGCGACCTCAGTCCACACGCCTCAGTCAGCCGCATTCACCAGCTTCTCGGACTAGGCAATATCAACATCTTTAACGGCTGCGCACTCCACCAACCCATCACCCTCTGCGCTTGCTGCATCAGCTGGGTTTGTCATCGTCTGCTACCGTTGGTCTCAGGTGACTGCAATTAATTTCAAATGGCAAGCTTCCAGCGGTGTGTCGCTTGGGGCAGACGCTGACGGCTTCGTGACGGGCTTTTGCGGTCACGGAACATCAGAAGATGCCTCAATCGGCTCCATCAGCGCATCGGCTCTGCGCTGGCTGTGGCGCCTCCCTCCTGACGGAGCGGAAGAGGCTCGCGGCTGGGGCTCTCGTTGTTGATCAACATGCCGCCGAAGAGAATGCGTACCGATGACGATGACACGGAATCTACACCTCAGTTGCTGTCGCTCGCCGACGTAACCAGGATTACAGCAGGTATTTGCACTCACCGCGACACGCTCCTCGGTTGGTTCGCTAATGAGAAAGATACCTCAAGGAAAACAACTTTGCGGGCGGTCATCAATGATATTTTAGACGGTGTTGAGGCGCTCAGCACCGCTTATTTGTGTAAACTCACCGTGGAGAGTATAACGACGAATCTAAAAGATTCCCTGTTGCATGCTTGTGAAGAGGTCAAATGCGCGGCGACCGCGCTTGGAAAGTTTACACCCCCGTGCGTTTCTCAAGGCTCAGATAGCTCGTTCGCGAATATCGCCTCGCGTAATAAACCTACTGCTTCATCTAGAGTGCCAACTAACTCTGTCAGTTTGAACCGAGGCAAATCGTTCCCCTTAGCTAAGTGTGAGCGTGTTGTCATTGGGCCGCGCGATGATATGAAAGATAATTTTGCCTCTTCGATCGACACTAAAACCACTGTGCTAAATGCAATCGACCCAGTTGCAATGAAACTACGCCCTAACTGTGTTCTATTCGGCCCGCCATGCTCGGTAATTTTTGAAGGCGACGGCACTAACTTATCTCCGCTTGTAAATAACACAGCTCTCTCGGAGGCCGGTCTCGAGATTAAAGCCGACCTTAAATCGAATCCGCGTCTCGCCATGCACGATATACCGGTCGACCTAACTGGAGATGCCATTGCCAATTGTATCGCACAGCAGAACTTTATGGATGCAGCTCCCGAAGATTTTAAAGTTATTTATCTTTACCCAGCGGAAAATAAGAAAGCCCGCTCTTGCATAATCGAGACTAAACCGGAGCACAGGCTCCATTTGCGGGAACGGGGCAAAGTCAACATTAATTGGGTTGTTTGTCGTGTTACCGACCATGTCTCCATTCTCCAATGCTACAATTGTCACGGTTTTGGGCATATAGCGAAGGAGTTTAAGAAGAAACAGTACTGCGGTAAATGTGCGGGTGAACATGCCACTAAACCCTGCAAGATAACTAGTAACAGCTTTAAATGTGTTAATTGCGCGGCCGCCAATGGCACCGCAGTCAATCACTCGGCGACAGATAAAGCTAATTGTCCAATATTACGCGCTAGGATCGACCGCAAAATCTCTTCTATCAACTATGGCTAATAACAATTTAATCTCCAATCGAGGCACTAACGAATCCGCTGCGCACTATTTGAATATCTGTCATTCCAACGCACAATCACTCCCTTTGCATATCTCGGAAATTCAAAAGGTTGCCGAGGACAATAATATACAGGTATTTGGGATCACGGAATCCCACTTGACACCTAGTGTTCCATCGATAAGGATCGAGGTCCCGCACTTTCATATGTTTCGTGTTGACTGGATTGGCAAAGCCATGGGGCGGCGGAGCAGTATATGTACACGAGTCTATACCCGCGAAAGAGGTGTGTCGATCGGCTCAGCCGGCTATCTACCAGAAAAGATCAGAGTTTTTATTCCTTGAACTGACATTGGGGCTCTTTAAGATTTTACGTGGGACTATCTATGGCCCGGAGAAGGGGGGCTTTTGGTCCGACGTTGAGGAAGCTCTTTTCGACAACAGCGCGTACGATTTCACCGTAATTATGGGGGATTTTAATATCAATTCGCTTTCAAGATCTCGGACATTCTAACGTGTTGTAAGTTCGCTTTACGCATACTATGCATAAAATTCAACTTTACACACTCAAACGATGCGACAACGTGCTTTACTCATACTATAAAAAAAAATATTGTTCGCCACGCGGGCGAAATCTTTACGACCTCTTGATCATGCAACACTCGGTGCGTGAATTTCAACTTTACGCCCTAGTGACGAAAATTACTATTACGCGACCTTGATGCTGTTGATTGGAACCTTTTTGATTCCCTGGGTAGCGTGGACAGTAAAGTCAAGTTCCTGTCAGATGCACTTATCACAACTTACGACACTTACGCTCCATTTCGCATTTTCACTCCAAAGAAACGCTATACACCTTGGATAACATCCTCAATAAAACAACTAATCGCAGCCCGGAATAAGACGTGGAGTTCGTGCAAAAGAGGAGGTGGTTTAGCTGCGCGCTTGCGCTACAACGCTTTGCGTAATTCTGTCCAGACTACTGTCAGATATGCAAGATACTGCGTTTACCGCGAAAAGCTTAGGAGTTGCGCTGGTTCGGCTGACATGTGGAAAATTGTTCGTGAGCTGGGCCTTACGAGTATCTCAGAGAGCCAACGTATGCCCGCGGATCCGGACAGCTTCAACATGCACTTCATTGGTTCGAGTAATCCTGCCACGCTTGTTGACCTTCGACCGATTGTAAGGATCCCACCGGATATGCGGTTTTACTTCAGGCACGTCGAAATCTCCGACGTCCTTGAGGCTTTTTCTCGTGCACGATCCAATGCTCTAGGCCCTGATAGAATCCCTCTCCAACATCTTAAGGAGTGCCTACCTGCCATCTTACTTCCTCTAATTAATATTTTCGATTCATCACTTCAGTCCGAGTAAATTTCCATCCGAGTGGAAACGAGCAATTGTACGGCCACTACCGAAGAAAAAGTCCGCTTCGGAAATCTCAGATTTCAGACCTATCAGCATTCTTTCCGCAGCATCCAAAATTCTTGAGTCTGTGGCATTTAAGCAAATTGACGAATTCGTCTCGGAAAGAGGTCTATTGGATGACTTCCAATCGGGTTTCAGAAAAGGCCACAGCGCGCATACAGCGCTCATACGGATTGTGGGTGAGATGAGAGAAGCTATTGACAGTGATTGCATCACACTCTTAATTGGCATCGATCACACAAGGGCGTTCGATCTTGTTAACATCAAATTATTCGTCGACAAATTACGTTATTCTGGCCTCTCGGATGCAGCTAGTAACTGGATAGAATCCTTTTTGTCTGAACGCTCGCAAGTCATCGCTTTTGAGAACGGCGCAATCTCAGCGCCATTGGAGAGGCATGCGGGAGTTCCACAAGGTAGTCTTTTAGGTCCCCCCTTTTTCTCACTCTTCATCAATGACTTGCCTCTGGCTCTGAAACACTGCAAATATCAACTCTACGCCGACGATTTTGTAATTTTTCGAAGAGGGAGGTTTGATGACGCCAAGGACATCATTAGGCGAGTCAACGATAACCTGGAGAACATCTGTCGTTGGGCATCTCTCAACGGCCTTACTGTTAACCCATCGAAAACACAAGCCATTTGGGTGGGGTCGAGGGGCTACATGAGCCATCTTAAAGATCTCAGGGACCTACCAGATATCACCCTGAACGGTGTTACCATTGAGCCGCGCGATTCTCTCAAAGTGCTCGGCATAACCCTCGATAGCACTTTATCGTGGCGCGAACAGAGTAACACCACGGCGAGAAACTGCTTCGGTGCATTAGCCAGACTTCGGAAATGCCATGGTTATCTGCCCCAGGAAACAAGACTTACGCTAATAACAACTCTGGTCTTTCCTCGTCTCGACTACTGTGCTGGAATCTTAGATTTATCTAAGGAGCTTACTCTCAAGCTTGAACGATGCAGGAATGCGGCGCTATGTTTCGTTACGGGTACGAAGATCTTCAAACACATCACTCCGGTGTATCGTGAGAAGGAAATTCTTAAGTACGCAGCTAGACGGGACTTTGTGGCAATCTGCCTTCTAGTGTCTATCTTGAGGACACACTCCCCGCGGTATTTAGCTGAGAAGGTGTCCTTCAAGGAACCTTTATGGGAAGGTAATTTGCGGCGCTCTCTCGTTGATCTAAATATTAGAAAATTTAACTTAGAAATACAACGCGGTTCGTTCTGTGTCACCTCCTATCTTTGGAATGACATCCCTGATGTAATTCGAAAATTGTATCTGCGTCCTAGTTTTAAGTCTGCGTTATTTAAGTATTTTTTGGTTGTGAGAAATGCGTAAATTGTTTTGTCACTTACAAGGAAGGGTATCGAACCCGAACTCACCGATTTCAATAATTTCGATATATGTTGTAGATCATGAAAAAATATGAGACACGTGTTTTTTCTTATCTGCGGAAAAACATATTTAGGGGGTGAAAACCACCCCTAAAGATAACCCCCAAAAACGGTTTTTTAAATATATCTCGGCTTCTACTGCGTATTTCAGAGTAAAACAAAATAGAAATTACTTCTTATAAAAAATCAAAGATAACTGAAGCAATTTTGACCCTAAGGGTTGCAACCCTTATTTTTTATTTTCAAAAAGCTAATTTTTTGATCATGTATATTGAAAGTAAAAAATAAGGGTTGCAACCCTTAGGGTCAAAATTGCTTCAGTTATCTTTGTTTTTTTATAAGAAGTAATTTCTATTTTATTTTACTCTGAAATACGCAGCAGAAGCCGAGATATATTTAAAAAACCGTTTTTGGAGGTTATCTTTAGGGGTGGTTTTCACCCCCTAAATATGTTTTTCCGCAGATAAGAAAAAACACGTGTCTCATATTTTTTCATGATCTACAACATACATCGAAATTTTTGAAATCGGTGAGTTCGGGTTCGATACCCTTCCTTGTTAGACTCAGCTTTATTTATTTTTGTTTTTAACTTTTTCTGTTTATTCTTTGCGGATTTTACTGTTTACTATTATGTTATCTATATTTATATTTAAGTATTTTATTCTCCTCTTTGTACAGGGAATTCGATCCCTTCGATTGTTGACTTGTATGGCTCTGTACTATAATTGGCACTGGCTAAGAAGGACCAAGAGTCCTTAGACATTTAATAAATTACCTCTCTCTCTCTCTCTCTCTCTCTCTCTCTCTCTCTCTCTCTCTCTCTCTCTCTCTCTCTCTCTCTCTCTCTCTCTCTCTCTCTCTCTCTCTCTCTCTCTCTCTCTCTCTCTCTCTCTCTCTCTCTCTCTCTCTCTCTCTCTCTCTCTCTCTCTCTCTCTCTCTCTCACTCGACTTACAGTCTGCCCAATAGGGAGGTTCCGCTATGTGATAACCGCTCGGGCAAGCGGCCGTAACTGAAAAGGGCTGGAAAGGGTACGCGTTGGAATAAAGACTCTCATTCACTCCCCAAAATACAAAATACTTTAAGTTTATTTAGATAATAGTACATTCGCGTAAAAAATCAACTATTACATGAGGGATCACGCTCTATAGTTTCCGCACGTTACTATTTCCATTTATTTTACACTACAGCCTGCTTGCTGTACTCCTACCTTGCCGACACCTGCTATCGTCATTGCCCGTCACATTAATTAGAGGAAGGTACGTCACGGTATTTTCCACCTATCATCGTGTGACTATTGGACATGAGTTCCAAGTGTATTGTGTCCGGTGAACCCATACCTCCGCGTGCGCTGAACTCATGTTCAGTATGTAATCACCCGTGTCATATGAGATGCGCGGGCAAGAAGAAAAATGAGTCATGTGACCGGTGCCGCGCAGCTGAACAGCAGCCTAAGGTGAGAGCCTCCTCCCTGCACAATGGAAGCATACGCACTAATACTACCAAGCGCGTGAGCGCACAGTGAGTGCTCGGCTCCTCGCCTCTGTACGAGGCGAGCAGCAAGCCCCCACCAACGCTGTAAAGAAACCGGGTGTTAGTGCGGGCTCTACATCGCTCACGACATTCCTACCAGAAGCTCGAAAGATCAAGTCGCCGCATTTACAACCTAGCTTTAAAGGGGCTTCCTTGGTGGGAAATTTGAATAGCGCGCAGGACTATTCGGCATTATCTCTACAGAAGCGATGAACAGGAACTTGGTGTCACGTATTTCGGCTCTACAGGAACTTGTAACAAAGCAGAATTCCCAGCTGAAAAAACTGCGTAAAGATCGTCAACTGCTCTTGGAAAATAATAAAATCATGAAAGATCAAATTAAAAATCTCAGTGTTGATCTGAGTTCTCTGCGGGATCGAATTAACAGTGCCGACGTCACTACCCTTCATAGTTGTTCTCACAATTTCATGACTAACCCCTATCCTAGGTCGTCTCATGGGGCTGGTGCTGCGGAATCCAGCAGCGAGTGTGCTGAAAACTGCGAGGTAGTCATCCCAGGCATATTAAAACGAGACGCAACTGCCTCCAAAGAGGCTTTAAATGATTTAGCCTTCGCAGTGCTTAGCATGGTTATTCCAAATTATGATCGGGGAAACGTTGCTGGAGTTCGCATCCTCACGAAGCGCGCAGGAGCTGCCGTTTGCAAGGCGATTCACGGTGCAAATGTGTTTTGACACGCGCGCACAGTCGGACAAAGGGCGCGCACGTTTGCAGTGCTCTCGACCGTGCCTACTATTTTCCGTGTGGTAAATGACACTGTGGTAGAGGCTGTATCAATTGACAAGCACCTCTGGAGTTATTGTGTGTACAGCTGCCCTGCGCTGCGAACAACATTAGTAACAGCACTACTGCAGAGGCTGTCCTAGTTGACAATCTTTATTATGGTTGTTTACTGCTAATAGCTGTCTGCTAAGTCACTTAGAGTGCAAATCTTCTGCTGATTAGTATTTCTCCTCCTCAACAGTGGTTAGTGATGTTGCAGTACTGCTGCTCTTTGACAGCTGCTTCTTCTATAATTGAGAAGGGCACTAGGACATATTGCGTGCCTCAACTATTAGCTGCGCTTTTGGAGTGACTCTAACTGATAAAGCTGCACTAACCTCAGTCTGCCAGCCTCTATGTTGTGCTAGTTCATTTTCATCCATCGCAGAAGTGTCAGTAACAGTATTAGTGACTACGTATGAAGAGATGATGTGTAAGAAAGGGAGGAGATACACACACACGTATGTGTACATGTGCTAGTTGCGCTACGATTGGGTAGATTTTATTTGCAATTGCAGTTCTGTTACATCCTTTCAAAAATATGAATTTAGTTAAGGTAGATGAGCTCATCTCAGCGTGTTTGTTAGGCAGTAGCATATGTTTATGTACCTTTAAGTGGATGAAATATCTCTCATTTTAAACACAATATTTCTGAATATCACACACGATTCTTATACGAACGTAAACCAGAATTTTAAAAAAAATTATTTTTGAAGTTTATTTTATAATCTTTGTGGCAAGCAATTCAATATGCATTAAAATATTAGTTTTATGATATTGCACGTTATCGTAAAATACTGCAGTAATTGATCATTTCTTTATCAATTTGTAATCGTTGATGGTTTTCATAATTTTATTAAGGGGATGAATTATACCGGCAGAGTTCTCTGCCGTACCGACCACAACGTTTTTAATTAAAGATTAATTGTTATAAGCTTTTCCTTGAATTCTGAGAGTTGACGCACATAGACAAACTTATTATCTACTTCCCAATCAAATTTCAGATAAATCTATTGGAAAATAAAGACGAAATTTGCGAACTCGCAAGATGTCGTATTTTGGGGTTAATATGATATTATGCGACGTTGCCAGTTCTCAAATTTTGTCTTTATTTGCCAACAGATTTATCTGAAATTTGACCGGGAAATAGATAATAAGTTTGGCTATGTGCGTCAACTCTCAGAATTCAAGGAAAAGCTTATAACAATTAATATTTAATTAAAAACATTGTGGTCGGTACGGCAGAGGACTCTGCCGGTATAAGGCATACCTTTAATCATTTAATCTGCCGCAAGACATTTTTTCATTAATCTACATTAAAATATGCTTTCTAAATGATTTTGCATGTTATGTGTAAAATGTCGAATGTCAACTTTTTTTTATTAATCTGAAATGAAATGCCGTAGTTGAAATTTTACATGGTTTTACTTAAGACTGCAGAAATTCATTTCTGCATCTATCTACAGTCAAAGATTATGTTTATGATATTGCATGTTATCGTAAAATACTGCAAAAATTGATAATTTCTTTATCAATTTTCAACCATTGATCGTTTTCATAACGTTGCATAGTATTTATATAAGTATTTTTTATTTATCGACGTGAAATCAAATATTATGTTTATAATATGGCATGTTATTATAAAATACTGCAAAAATTAATAATTTCTTTATCAATTTTCAATCATAGATCGTTTTCGTAATTTTGCATGGTATTTATATAAGTATTTTTTATTTATCGATCTGTAATCAGATATTATGTTCATAATATTGCACTTTATCGAAAAATACTGTAAAAATTGATAATTTCTTCATCAATTTTCAATCATAGATCGTTTTCATAATTTTGCATGGTATTTATATAAGTATTTTTTATTTATCGATCTGTAATCAAATATTATATTTATGATATTGTATGTTACCGTAAAATACTGTAGAAATTGATAATTTCTTTAACAATTTGTAATCACAGATCGTTTTCATAATTTTGCATGGTATTTATACGAATATTTTTCATTTATCAATTCGCAATCAAATGAAATTGTTACAGCCCTTGATCATTCATTTATCATTTATCATAAAAATAACGTATTCTCGATGAAAACGTTGAATTGTTGTTTGAAAAAAATGTATAAAATTGATATAAATATTTTCATAATTTTTTGAGAAAAAATTATTTCTTGTCTTATGCACTCAGAAAAGAACGTGTTCTTTTTCAATTCGAAACTGCAATATTGTAACTGTTACAGTATCTTATATTTGAATACGGAAGATTTTAAACGGCAAATCTAATATTGTAACTATTACAATATCAATATTTACAGCAACATATTTAAATTGTTTAAAAGAACATAGTGACTTAACTATTACAATGCGTGCATTTGGAAATATTTAAATATACGCATGTTAATAGTCACGAATGTGACACTGTTAACATTAAAAAAATTTTCTCAGTGCACGCCGTCTATTAGTATTTTTGGAACTAAAATGTCTACGCATAGATTAAGAATACCTTGAGCTCCATCTACTGTTTAATATACAGTAGTTGGATTCACCTACATTATCGACTGAACAAAACACGATTTTTGTTGAGTATCACATGGCCTTAATTGAAAATTTGCAAATTTTGAATTTTTTCATAAATCTTCAATTTTTATGATTTTTTAACTCAAAAACATGAAACTTTTTGTATAGCATATTAAATGAGAAAAAGTTTGCAAATTGTAAGTAGAATTGCTCAGAATTTTTGAAGATCGATGCCAATTATTTTGCTAACTTATACTTGACAGAACACCATTCAAAATATGCTTAAGGCGAATGCGACTGTATCAATATCCCTCACCAAAGGCTAAAAGATTTGTAAAAACAGTGAAAATAGTGCTTTTTCTACAGACCTTGCCTATATTGTGGGTACTAATGAACGACCGAAAATCGCAATCGTGTGGAAGAATATGGAAATTTCTTAAAAGTGAATTTCTAGAGTGGCAGCCAGAGTCAATTATGTCCGATTTTGAACAGACACTACGCGGCTCTTTAAGGGACGCGTATCCCGGAATCAACACATACGGATGCTGGTTTCATCTAGCGTAGATAATATTATGCTAGTTTATATACGATACACGTACATAAAATAGATGACGCTGACTTTAACGAAAAATAAATTAAATGTAAAAATACAGAAAAAATATAAGAGATTAAAATAAATAATAAAAAAGTTTATTTCCTTGAGAATGTGACCGCTAAAGTTTGATTTTAAAATAGTGAAAAATTGAAAAAATGTTAAAAAGTTTGGATAGTCTGTGAATAGCCATATAAAAACTCTGAAAAAATTTTAGGTTTCGAAACAATTATAATTTTTTTTTAAAGTTTTTCAATCTTTTTCATATTTTTTGTACACATTAACATTTTATCGCACAAATATTTTCGGGCAGGGTAGAGCCAGGTTCGGCAAGCGAATACTTTTTAAATATCGTGTGTTTTTCTATCGACTGTATAAAATTTAATTTCGCGTAACTTTTCTGCGAGTAAAGAAAACCTCTTTTGTGAGAAAATATAAAAATATATCAGTGATTATTGATTATTATTTTTTATGTTTTTTGCACCGTTAAAATTTTTTTTATATTATTAATATATTTCTACTAGGCTACTCTGAGAAATGCTGTTAAACACCACGTTGCGGATAAATGCGACAATAAAAACTTGAATCCGCAAAGTCATAAACAATTGAGAAAATTTATGAATCCTGCGCTTCTGCCGAAAGAATAAATTCCCTTAGCTTTTGATGAGTTAGAGGAGGAAATCTATACCCGACGTTGATATAAGATGTAGAGTATAATGATGGTGAGGGTATGTTTGACTCATTCATCCGATACTATGAAAATCAGTGACTTTCACGAGAAAAGCCGGAAAATATCAGCGTTTACAGACTTGAAAGTCGGACCAACAACAGCCTTGAGCGGTACCATAAAGAATTAAAATTTACTATTGGTAATCGACCCCCGATAAATTTTTTTTAACTAAATTCAGAAACTTTTACTAAAAAATGGACTTCTTCCTTTTGTTTTCTGTGAAATATTAGTATACTCTGCTAAAAAAGCTCAGCTGATTATCAGCTGAACGATGGTAATACTATATAATAATAAATAGTAATAATTAATAATAAATAAATATTAAATAATAATAAATTTCCAGGTTAAAATCAGATGATCATCAGGTGACGTTTTGGCATGATTTTCACCTGATTATCAGCTGAGTTTTTTTAGTAGGGTATTGTGTAACGAGTTCGTAAAAAACGATTTTAGACATGGATAGCGACGGAATGCACTCGCGGCCGACGCAGAGATTCAATAAAATCTCAAATATTATAGGACAAAATTTCAAGCAATTAAGACTTTGTGAAATATCGTTTATTGAGAACACTGTTAAATACATTATTACAATGAAAATTTTTGTCCTAGGAGGTGTTGCGAAAATCCAGTCTCTGAATCGACTGCACTGGAGAAATTATATACAGAAAGGTGTAACGTATACCCCTGCAAAAACCAAAGCTCACGAAGTGAGGGATCAAATAATCGAAGATGCTTGTGAAAAATTTCAAGCGAAAAAAATAACATGTATGCAGTTTTTGCTGGAAATGAGCTATTTCGAGGGAGAATCCGAAACTCCGTGGGACCCTGATATGGGTATTTTTGATTTTCTTAAGATGATTCTATTATGATTCTCGAGTGAATTGAGCATCCACATATACAAACTAAAATTGTCTTATTAGACTTGTGTTACTAATATTTATAAAATTTAGTTTCAAAGTATAAGATAATTAAATAGTGTATTACATAAAAAATTATTTAATTTTACACAAACAATTGTTTGATGTACAAGCATATGATTTACGTAGTTAGTCGTAGACGTGTTCAAAACTGAAAACATCACGTATACTGACGTACTATTATGTCAGCATAACCTGTCTTAGTATTTTTACAGGGATTTTCATATTATTAATTGACTAGGCAAGACAGGCGCGCCCCCTATCTAGCGTCTCGAATATTACTGTATTCGTTTTTAAATTTGTTTTAATTTATCAGAGTGTACATATTATGATAAAATGTCTGAAATTGCGCAGTATGGAAAGTGGGACAGGCCGATAAGAGTAGCTCTGAAGCAGGGGTGCGATGTATGATCTTATTTTTACTTTACCTATCTTGTTTTATTAAGATCTAATTATGATAAATTTTTAATAATAGAAAATAATAATTTTAAAGTTAAAATTAATAACGATTTTAAAGTTAAAATTAATAATGATTTAATATAATAATGATTTAAGAATGATTTCAAAGTTTAAATTAATTCAAAACTATTTAGAACTATTAATAACTATTATTATTATTATGTAAAAAAAGTTTATAACTGATAATAACTTTTTATAGATTGCATGTAAGTAATGCTGCTAATGGGTAATACGGGCAAGTTTTTCGCAAGTGTCCTTTTTAATTAAAGGCACAATGAAAAAAATTGTCAAAATTACGAAAAACAATAAGTTAATATCTTATTGTAGTCAAAGAAATCAATCGAAGTGTTTCGTCCAGGCTACTAGGTTGGACTCATCAGTGATGATCTAGTAGCCGTCATCAGACACTTGCCGCTGGGTGGTCACGGCCAAAGCTTTATAGACTGAGCCACCTTTTTCACTAGTGGAAAAGGAGGCTCCATCTGTCGGTGTATAATTAACCCAAACACCGTATAATATAATATAAATTTATGAAGCTAATGCCCGATCAAGATTTCATGTAAGTAATGCTGCTAATGGGTAATACGGGCAAGATTTTCGCAAGTGTCCTTTTTAATTAAAGGCCCAATGAAAAAAATTGTCAAAATTACGAAAAACAATAAGTTAATATCTTATTGTAGTCAAAGAAATCAATCGAAGTGTTTCGTCCAGGCTACTAGATTGGACTCATCAGTGATGACCTAGTAGCCGTCATCAGACACTTGGCGCTTGGTGGTCACGGCCAAAGCTTTATAGACTGAGCCACCTTTTTCACTAGTGGAAAAGGAGGCTCCATCTATCGGTGTATAATTAACCCAAACACCGTATAATATAATATAAATTTATGAAGCTAATGCCCGATCAAGATTTCATGTAAGTAATGCTGCTAATGGGTAATTCGGGCAAGTTTTTCGCAAGTGTCCTTTTTAATTAAAGGCCCAATGAAAAAAATTGTCAAAATTACGAAAAACAATAAGTTAGTATCTTATTGTAGTCAAAGAAATCAATCGAAGTGTTTCGTCCAGGCTACTAGATTGGACTCATCAGTGATGATCTAGTAGCCGTCATCAGACACTTGACGCTGGGTGGTCACGGCCAAAGCTTTATAGACTGAGCCACCCTTTTCACTAGTGGAAAAGGAGGCTCCATCTATCGGTGTATAATTAACCCAAACACCGTATAATATAATATAAATTTATGAAGCTAATGCCCGATCAAGATTTTATGTAAGTAATGCTGCTAATGGGTAATACGGGCAAGTTTTTCGCAAGTGTCCTTTTTAATTAAAGGCCCAATGAAAAAAATTGTCAAAATTACGAAAAACAATAAGTTAATATCTTATTGTAGTCAAAGAAATCAATCGAAGTGTTTCGTCCAGGCTACTAGATTGGACTCATCAGTGATGATCTAGTAGCCGTCATCAGACACTTGCCGCTGGGTGGTTATTTTTATAGATTGATTTTATGGTTATGCGCCGTGGCTTAAAAAAATTAAAAAATTTATTACTGTTATAAACTTTTTTTAGCTGTTCATAATAAAAAAAAACAGTTGATAACATTTGTAAACTGTTACTATAGTTTCAAATCCTATCTTTATAAACAGTTATTAACAGTTATAAACTTTTTCTAAAATTATATATTCTTATTAATAATTATTTGTTGAGTTTTATTTCCGCCTGGGTTATTATAAATATTTGATAAGTAACACATGGATACTGATTTAATAACAAAGTATTAAAAAATATTCTGTAAATTATAACATTAATACGTAAGATTTCTAATTATTTTAGAGTATTTATAAATTATATAAATAAAGTACTACAATAATATTCAATATCAAATATTGAATTCGTGTATTCAATGCTAATATTATTGATATTATTGTAAGCCCTAAACAATATGTCATGATATGAAAATACAAGAAGAATTGACCCATAATATATATACCTATATACTTATTGTTAGTGTAAGATTTTTTTGTTTTGGAAAGGTTCGATGTTAATGAGTACATTGAGTTACTATTTGTGCAACGTTTCGATAACTGTTTTGTTATCCTTATCAAGCACTAGAATTTATTAAAATATGGAGATAAATACAAGTCAATAATTAAACTACATACAAATAAACAATTTGCTCGTCATTCTTACCTAAAATCACATTCATTATAATGTTAAAACATCGTCAAATTTATAAAATTGTGTTTTTGTTTATCTAAAAATATAGAAACATTAGTGAAAAATCAGATGGAAAACTTTGCACAAAGGTTGAGAAATCAAATTGATTACAACTGTTACCTTGCTTTCTTAGTAAAAACAATATCAACATCGTCAATTGTATTAAGAGCTTTGCACACTTTTTTACTCACATTAAGATAGGACAGTAACTGAATAAATTAACATATAATAAACAAAACAATAATAAATTAACACAAAGGAAAGCAAAGGAAGCCAGACTACGTTAAGAAGAAGTAAACAGACCACTGATAAATTTGAATATAGCCAAGTGATCAATACCAACGTCAATTAACTACGTATATGACATAGTAAATGACGCAGTATATCAATGACGATATTAAAATCTAATTAATTTATAATCATTATCTAAACAGGTAGATAAGGTCAGTTTAATTAAAACTTTATTGTTAGTGTCCTAAAAATCAGTTTGTCGCAACCACAAAGTAAAACTTAAATTGTACCAATAAAAATAACAGTCATATTCAATTTATTTGATTCTTTTCAATTTGTTCAATAATTGGGAATAATGGTTACTTAATTTCTGAGTGTCTTCTTTTATATTTATAGGATTATCTTGTAATTTGATGTTAATCATTTCGGAAATTAATCTTTTTTTCCAACAACTTTCAGTATCAAGTATCTTAGCATTATCAAAGTTAAACTTATGTTTATAATTGTTGATGTGACTATTAATGACAAATTTTTTGTCATCATCTTTTTTAGTATTCGCAATGTGTTCTTTTAATCTAGTATTTAACATGCGTTTACTCTCTCCTACGTAACTAGCATTACAATCATTACATTCGATTTTGTAAACAATGTTCGTTTTCTCGTCTTTCTCCTGTGTATCTTTTCTTCTTTTTATGACTTTGCTGAGATTATTATTTATTGTTGGAACAGATTTTATACAAAATTTCCTTAAATTATTGGAGACTTCTTCAAAGGTATCTGATATGTAAGATAAACTTAAAATAACTTTTGTGTGATCACTGATAGTTTCACTATTCTCATTGTTAAAGTCATGGGAGTCAAGCATATTTTCCACATTTTTAATCATATCAACAATTGATTTTTTGTTATTTATGTTAACAACATCATTGAATTTTTGACCTAATGATACTAATACAACTATTTCTTTTGGTATATCAATGTCTGTTAAGTTACAAAACCATTTGTTTGTGTTCTTACTGTTTGTAGTGTTGTTTACAATATTACGATTATTTACTATTTCACTATTGTTTCTAACGATTCTATCGGTATTTTTGATTATGTGATTAAATTTCTTTATGTATTTATTATTGGACCTATTATATTCTAATGTTGATTTTTTAGTTTGAGTTTCTATGAATTTGCTTAAATTATGGTGTGGTAACTTTTCTTCAAGTTTGTTTTTTACCATTAGTAATCTATTTTGTAAGTACTTAACATGAATATTAATATCCTCGATTTCTGTATTAAGTAATTTAGCTTTAAATATTTCTATTGAATTTTCTGTTAGCAGATTGACTATAGAATTGTAAATGTTTCAAATTACTGGAGATGTTATTAACGTACTTGGGTTTAATATCACGTGTCCTACATTGAAGTAAGAAACGTCGTTTAGACTTAGCTTCTGTGAGTCTCTTGTTGATATGCATGTACTTCTTTAAAAGTCCCGTAGTCCATACTCCATATTCTTCTGTGATAATATTAAAAAAGGACGAAGGTTTGTCCATCGTTGTTCTTGTCATAGAGGTATGTCCAATCTAGACCTCGAATAATTCCATAGGATTTCTTTGTCACTCATTATTAAATAGTTTTGGAAAGTATATATAAATCATAATATTGTAAACAACACTACAAACAGTAAGAACACAAAGAAATGGTTTTGTAACTTAACAGACATTGATATACCAAAAGAAATAGTTGAATTAGTATCATTAGGTAAAAAATTCAATGATGTTGTTAACATAAATAACCAAAAATCAATTGTTGATATAATTAAAAATGTGGAAAATAGGCTTGACTCCCATGATTTTAACAATGAAAATAGTGTAACCATCAGAAATAACATTATTAATAGTATTAAGGGGCATATGAATAAGAAAAAGCATATATCCTATGAAGATAGAATTTTCGCACAAAGGTTGAAGAAAACCAAGACTTTTTTAAAGACTAATGATGTTTTTTTCACAATGGCTGATAAGGGCAATGTAACTGTTACCATTGACAATGAACAATATAAACGAAAAATGGATGTGTTATTATTAGATAAAAGTACTTATACGCAAGTTAAATGTAATCCTTTAAGCAAACTACAAAAAACTGTTCAAAAAGTAATGAATCGTTGGAATGATAATAATTACTTTAACAAAAAATACCATAAGAATGAATTAACACAAACTAATACAACTCTATCTAAGATTTATGGACTTCCAAAAATACATAAAAAGGAGACTCCCTTAAGGCCTATTGTGTCATGTATTGGAAGTCCCACCTATAAAATGTCGAAAACATTAGACTCTTTAATACGTAATAGTATTCCTAAACCGAATTCTTACTTGAAAAATAGTTTTGATTTAATTGAAAAAACGAAAGATATTGTCATTCCTAATGATCATACTATTACTATTTCTTTAGATGTGACATCACTTTTTACTAATGTACCCCAGGAATTGGTTATTAAAGGCCTAGAAAAACGATACAAATACATGACACATCTTAACATACCATTGAACGAAATAATTGAGACTTCTGGATTCCTAATGAACAATACTTTTTTTCAATTTAATGGAAATTATTATAAGCAAATATTCGGGTCTCCAATGGGTAGTCCCATTAGCCCTACCTTTGCAGACACAGTGATGGTTGATTTAGAAGAAGAATGTTTAAAAAAACTTGCTTTTGTTCCAATTTTTTATTATAGATATGTAGATGACATTATTGTTTGTCTACCCAAAGATAAGATTTCACATATATTGGAAATCTTCAATAGTTACCATGAAAAATTGAAATTTACACACGAAATTGAACAGAACAACACAATCAGCTTCTTAGAAGTAAATCTCATAAAAGAAAACAACAAAATTATTACAGATTGGTATAAAAGCCTACCTTCTCAGGTAGATTTTTAAACTTCAAATCACACCATCCTATGTCTCAAAAGAGGGCAATGGTCTACAATTTAGTTGACAGAGCATTATTATTATCACATAAAAACTTTTGGGAAAAAAACATCTGTCTGTTAAAAGAATATCTAAATAATAATAACTAGCCTGCTAACTTTGTTGAATATCACGTGAAAAATAGAGTCAATAAAATTAAATATGACAATTCTAATAACAATAACAATAGTAGGGATCACACAAAAGTTATTTTAAGTTTACCTTACATACCAGATACCTTTGAAGAAGTCTCCAATCATTTAAGGAAATTTGGTATAAAAACTGTTCCAACAATAAATAATAATCTCAGCAAAGTCATAAAAAGAAGAAAAGATACACAGGAGAAAGACGAGAAAACGAACATTGTTTACAAAATCGAATGTAATGATTGTAATGCTAGTTACGTAGGAGAGAGTAAACGCATGTTAAATACTAGATTAAAAGAACTCATTGCGAATACTAAAAAAGATGATGACAAAAAATTTGTAATTAATAGTCACATCAACAATTATAAAAATAAGTTTAACTTTGATAATGCTAAGATACTTGATACTGAAAGTTGTTGGAAAAAAAGATTAATTTCCGAAATGATTAACATCAAATTACAAGATAATCCTATAAATATAAAAGAAGACACTCAGAAATTAAGTAACCATTATTCCCAATTATTGAACAAATTGAAAAGAATCAAATAAATTGAATATAACTGTTATTTTTATTGGTACAATTTAACGTTTTACTTTTTGTTTTTGACAAACTGATTTTTAGGACACTAACAATAAAGTTTTAATTAAACTGACCTTATCTACCTGTTTAGATAATGATTATAAATTAATTAGATTTTAATATCGTCATTGATATACTGTGTCAATTACTATATCATATATGTAGTTAATTGACGATGGTATTGCTCACTTGGCTATATTCAAATTTATCAGTGGTCTGTTTACTTCTTCTTAACGTAGTCTGACTGTCTTTGCTTTCCTTTGTGTTAATTTATTATTGTTTTGTTTATTATATTTTAATTTATTCAGTTACTGTCCTATCTTAATGTGAGTAAAAAAGTGTGCAAAGCTCTTAATACAATTGACGATGTTTATATTGTTTTTACCAAGAAAGCAAGGTAACAGTTGTAATCAATTTGATTTCTCAACCTTTGTGCAAAGTTTTCCATCTGATTTTTCACTATTGTTTCTATATTTTTAGATTAACAAAAACACAATTTTATAAATTTGACGATGTTTTAACATTATAATGAATGTAATTTTAGGTAAGAATGACGAGCAAATTGTTTATTTGTATGTAGTTTAATTATTGACTTGTATTTATCTCCATTTTTTAATAAATTCTAGTGCTTGATAAGGATAACAAAACAGTTATCGAAACGTTGCACAAATAGTAACTCAATGTACTCATTAACATCGAATCTTCCCAAAACTATTTAATAATGAGTGACAAAGAAATCCTATGGATGTAAGATTTTTTTTTTAATTAAATTGAAAATATTTTATAGTAATATTTCTTTGAAAATATAATTATTTGTTTTATTATCAGTTTTCTTCGATCCAGTTAATACTTTTAGTCCGTTTGAAGTACGTACTCGAGAAATAGCTACGTATAATTTCCCATGAGTAAAAACATTCTTCCGCAAATCAATAAATACATTAGAAAAAGTTTCACCTTGTGCTTTGTTAATAGTCATAGCTAAAACAGATCTGACGGGAAACTGTCTTCTTTTGAAAGTAAAAGGATAGTCATTATCTGAATATAATGTGATACTATTTATAAACACAATTCATTCATCGCAAAAATCTGGTCCAGGAAGACTTGCAGCCACGAGGCAAGTCCGGAAAAATCTTACATATACCCGAAAGCGAAAGTGGCAGCTGTTGTGTGTGTACTATGTGAAAAAGTTTTTTGTACAAGTGAGTTTGCCAAGTTAAGCAATACAATAAAAGTGAGTGAAGTGTTCGTAATCTGTCCAAATCATGATGACATCGACATAATTTCAATTGAAAGCGCTACGCCAGATGAGGATGAAATAAAAAACGACACAATAATGAATAATATGAACAAAATGATTCTCTTGTAACTACTAGTCAAAATAGAAGAACTGAAAACTCAAGTCAATAAGGCATTTAACAGCACTACCGAAGAAGACGAACATATACTAAAAAAGCTAAGTACTGAAGGTCAAAACAATAATCGGTTACTAAAACAAACAATTAACAAAAAAAATGACAACAAAGAAAAAAAGACCTTCGCCGAGGCTCTAGTAAATGAGAAACCTCTAGTAAAGAGTATATCAAAATTAATATTAAAGAGAAGAAATATAAAAAAAAAGATGACAAAAAAGAAGAGGAGCTAGATATAAAAGTGTATTGGGACCTTGAATAAGTTCTCGCTGTTTTTTTGTGAAAATTGATATGGGTTTGAAGTTTGCAAATGAATGACATAATATACTATAAATAATGGAAGAATACATGAAAATTGATTAAAACAAATCAATTCCAAACTACCCCCCACCCCTAACACGGAATTCGTAAGATGACCTAAGAGAAAAAAATTCTCATTCCGGGGTTTGGCATTTCCAAACTTTTTATTGCTGGAATTATTTTATGAGCACAAACTACTCGTAAAATAATTGCGAACCAAATCGACTCCCCGGAAACCTCCCAAACAGCTGATTATATAATCAGCTATATAGGGGTCGTGACCGAAAAAAAATTCTCTCAGCGGCGTTTGGCATTTCCAAACTTTTTCTTCCTGGAATTACTTTATGAGTACACAAACTACTCGTAGAAAAATTACGATCCAAATCAACTCCCCGAAAAACCCCCAAACAGCTGATTATATAGGAGTTGTGACGGAAAAAAAATTCCCACTCCGCCGCGTCTGGCATTTCCAAACTTTTTATTACTGGAATTATTTTATGAGCACACAAACTACTCGTAAAAAAATTACGAACCAAATCGACTCCCCGAAAAACCCTCAAACAGCTGATTATATAATCAGCTATATACGGGTCGTGACCGAAAAAAAATTCTCTCTCAGCGGCGCACAGTGTCGAATTTTGATTTTTTTTTGTGTTAAAATCACACAACTTTTGAACGAAATAACTTACCGGGATGAGACTTGTGGGAGATTTAAGCTAAAGGCATAAGGAATACAGGAAAAATAAGGAAAAAGTGTTATATTCATTCCTAACCTCAAAAGCAGGAAGAAATGTGTCAAATTTTGGCAAAAATGTGTTTTGGTTCTAGGGAAAAAAGATTTTGTACTAGTAAATAAGCGTTTTTAGTTAATTTAAGTAGATTTTGCATCGTTAAATATAATACCGCAACTGGAATTTGTCGGAATCTTTACCTCAATCAGGATTTATGATCTTAATGGACTGCATGTCCTATTTCTTCATTTTAATGGTTTGATATAGAAGTTTTTTGTACTTAAATGTTAAAGTATGTTGAAGAATGATGTTAAAACCAAAAATTAATCTAAAGAAAATATCCTAACCTCATTCTGGGATAGGAATTGTAGGAATAATCATTTTTACTATAGGTATTACCATAGAAAAAGTAGATAAATGTAATTCTTGAGCTTTTCTACTGTGATGCTTACTACTGACATTAACTGGGCATGCTCAAAAGGCAACAAGCAAGATTGGGTTTTAACATAACCCCAAAAAAAAAATAATTATAATTACTCAGTACAGCAACAAAACATTTAAAAAATAAAATTTTTATTTTTATGTATTAAAAGTAATTTATAGATTTTCAATCGTAAAAGTGAATTTAGCAACTAAAATCAGTCTAAGATTTAACCTTAATTAGAGAGAGAGAAGAAAAGATGGAGAGAGGAAAGAAAAATGGGGGAGAGAGAAAGCGAATGATAGTAGACTCACTATCCCTCCTCCCTCTCACTCTCGCTTTTTGCTCACTCTCATTAATAATTCTATATTGCTTTTTAATTGGTTATAAAACGGAGAGGGATGAGGATGTAATGGAGAGGGACGAACAAACGAAGGAGTAATTGAGACTGGGGGAAGATTGAGTTGGGAAGAGAGAAAGGAACCCAGAGAGAAATTAGGAGAGAGCGCGAAAGAGTTATTTCCCTCTGTCTTGTCCTTGCTCGCTCTCCATCTACCTCACTCTCCCTCACACTGTCTCTCTCACTTTCTCCCTTCCTCTCTCTCTGCTCTTGCTCTCTCATTCTGTCTTCCGCTCTCTCTCTCATGAATCATTATATATTAATTCTCAATTTGTTATACTAGTGATGAAAGCGTTGAGGCACTCCATTTCATTTCTTATCTCTATTCTTTAACTTTCGTTATACTTGTTCGAATTTAGAAAGATTTCACACTTTTATCTTCTTAACGACGTTGCAACACTCACATTTGGCTCACTCATAATTACGAAAAATCCATCGAACACTTCACTGTCTTGTATAATTGTAGCCGCTCGGAAACAAATATTGACAAGTGTAAAATATAACCTCAAATCGATGAAATTTGTATATATACTAGAGTTCGACACGCGCGCTTCGCGCGCTGATTTTTTTTTTTAAAGTTACAAAAGAAGCTGCATAATTAATGAACGGTTTCTTTTTTATTTACAAGAGAAATGTTATTATTCAATTCATTATTTAAGGTTGTATGGGCTATATGTAAAAAATAATGTCAGATCAATAAAGTTTCGTCAGTAGATCAATAATATCATTATAAACGTCTCTGCCAAATTTGAATATGATTTGCGTGCTAGTTTTCGAGATATTGTAGTTTACAATTAATGTGGGTTCTTATGGAGATTCTCTGAATATGGCTAGACTCGTAGTAGTTATTGAAAAAATTAAGTTGAAAAAATAGTGTTTAGTTCTTGTAAATTTGTGTATACGTAAAAGGAAACCTTTGTAATCGATTGCAATTGAAATGAATTGCTTTTGCGATGCGAGACCTACAGTTACCGACGATTGCAGGGATTCGTTTTTCTTATTCAATTTTGAATTTTGACAAAAAATCTCTCTGACACGTTATAGATTTGATAGTCAACTATAACGTACCAGAGCCTGTAGAATATTAGTGTTTTCGACAAATTATACGACCAAAATATTTGTCTTAAATTTTTAAATGAGACCTTACGGCCAATACAATCTTAATGCACTTATTTTGAATTCATTTAAACATTATGATGTTTTTCATCAAGCTATGTTATAGTTTTATTGACTAAAAAATGTATGTAGAAGTATTTGTTATTTTAATACATGATTTGTCTTTATCTTTTGAATTTAGTTCTAGTGATTCATTCCATTCCATAGTTTCCTGCTTTAACAAATTTAAAGGTTCATTCAATTCTATAGTATCAGAATGTCACTGCAATGATAAAGATTAATCAAGTTCAATTTCATTTAAATAAGCTTTTTTCATGTTGTGATTTTGTTCAATAAGTAAAATTGCCACTAAGATAGATAAACAATAACATAATTATGAAAATATCTGTTTTCTGTGTTTAATAATGTTAAATATATAAAAAGGCAAAGTGAAAGTATAAAATTCAAGATGAATATTTTTATATTGAGAAAACCATGTTTTTAATTTTAACTAAATAAAAAGATCCTTACACTAATCCGACCATCATCACTAATAAAAAACCGCTCCCAATATACATTGGCACATAGCTTCCTCAAACTAATGTATTTATTCCTCTTTTTAATTTTTTATATGACAATAATTAATTGTATTATACAAAAGTTTCTCTATCTATCAAATATTGTCTGAAAAACGCTATTCGAAAATATTTTTAAAAAATTTTCAACCTCAAATATCTTTGGTCGTGACAGTTCGATTTTTTTGCGTAATGAACAGTTTGAAGATATAAAAAATCTATCCTCTATACCAAATTTCAGGACGATTAATTGGTTTCTATTCTTGTCATCGTGTGTTAGTGAAAACGCGTTTTTTTTTTAAATAATTCTTTTCTCAATAACAAATGAAGATAATCTCTGGAAATTTATACCAAATATTATCTTCAATAAGCGTAATAAGTAAATAAAATTTTGAGTCGATAATCAAATATTTTTTGAAAAATTAATTTATGAATTATAAGAACATTTTCCATGACATACTAAAGATAATTTGAAAATTAAAAACAGAAAACGTAGGTAGTTTAAAGATTTTTTGGTTATAAAAAAAAAAGAAAATCGATAAAAAATTAAAACCGAGTATTTTTTCGGGACCAAGAGAATAAGCTTTGTCCGACGAAATAGGTGAAATGGTTTTCGAGATATCGAGTGTTTACATACACACATACACACACACACTCACACCCATCCACCCACACACACACACACACACACACACACACACACACACACACACACACACACACACACACACACCATGCACGCACGCACACAAAAAATTTTCTCAAAATTGACAAATTTCAACATTATCGCCTTAAACTATCTTTTTGAACATTTTTTTCTCAAAAATTTTTGTCACCGACAAAATTTGTAAATTTTTGTTGCAAAGCTTCCTCTAAGGGGAATCAAAATAGATATTAATTTACATTTCTACTAAAAACAATAAAATAAAAGTTAATATAAACATAACTCTATTTATCTATGAAAGTCCCTCTAAAACCATTAAAAAAAACATTCTCTATATAAAAAATATATATGTACAAATATAACGTAGAAAATTAATTCAAAATTTACCAATATTACTTTTTTGATCAAGTAATAAATAAATATTTTTTTTTAAATAAAAATTTTTCATCGATTTATCAATTGATTATCAATTTCTATCAATTAATATATATATCATATTTTTCCGCTCACAACACATGCGCTATCTCTATACCATTCCACCATAACTCTAAGAGTGTCTCTATAACTTTGAGCGTGCATATGCCCTCCCGTGTATAAGGTATACCTATATATAGTGCTCTCCTATAAGGTATACCTATATATAGCGCTCTCCTATGTATAGGTATACCTTATACACGGCGAGCGCACACACGCGCGCTGCACGGTTGTAGAGACTCCCTAAGTCCCTATAGGGCATTTGCGCATGCGCCAAAAAATTCGAGATTTCGAGATATTCGAGATATTCGAGATATTCGAGATATTCGAGATATTCGAGATATTCGAGAAAAAATCAACATGGCGTCGCAACATGGCGTTGACCATGCCAAGGATGCATTTTTTATAGAGCGAAAACGTAGAGGAATGAGGATATTATGAAGAGGGCTGAACAAAGGAAGTAGTGAGTGGGAGAGAGAGGAACACAGAATTGGAGAGAGAGATCGAGAAGGAGAAATTGAGGATGGTGAATAGAAGAGAGGAAGGGGGATGAAAAGAGATAAGAGGAGAGTGAGGTCTCACTTCCTTGCTCTCTCTTCCTCTACCTCTCTATTCCTCTATCTCTCTCTCTTTCTTCATCTCTATTCCGCTCTCCCCCTCTCTCTCTCTTTATTTCCAGTCCTTTCTCCCTCTCTCTTTCATTCTTTATCTCTATTCCTCTCTTCCTCATTCTCTTTCTTTCTATCTCTATTTATCTCTCCCTTTCGCTGTTTCTCTCTCTCTCTCTCTCTCTCTCTCTCTCTCGATCTGTCTCATTAATAATTATATATTCTTAATTCTTAATTTATTATTATAACACGGAGGGGGAATGAGGATGTGATTAAGACTGATGAAGAGAGAAAGAAGTGAGCAGGAGTTTGAGAAAGAAAGGGATGGAAAGAGGGAAACGGAGGACTAAAGAATTAGGGAGAGAGAGTTAAAATAAATTGAGAGATAAAGAGGGAGAGAGACCGAGTGAGAAGGGGAAGAGGAATGAATGGTGATGAAAGACATTATGAAAAAGAGCGAAAGCTAGTTCACACTTTCTGCTCCTTGCTCACTCGCCCTCTCCCCACTCTCCCTCACTTTCCCCCTTTCTCTCTTTCTTACTTTTCCTCTCTCTTCCTCTTCCTCTTCCCTCTATCTCTTTTCCTCTCTCTTCCTCTCCATACCTCTTTTCCTCTTTCTTCCTCTTCTTTCTCTCTTTTCCTCTCCTTTCCTCTTCTCTCTCTTTCTCTCTCTGTCTTTTCCTCTCTCTTCCTCTTCCTCTTCTCTCTCTCTCTCTCTCTCTCTCTCTCTCTCTCTCTCTCTCTCTTTTCTCTCTCATTGATCATTATATACTGATTCTTAATTTGTTATAAAACGGAGAGGAATGAGCATATGATGAAGAGGGATGAACAAAGGAAGTAGTGAGCGGGAGAGAGAGGAACATAGAATTGGAGAGAGAGATCGAGAGGGAAAGATTGAGGATGGTGAATAGAAGAGAGGAAGAGGGATGAAAAGAGATAAGACGAGAGTGAGGTCTCACTTCCTTGTTCTCTCTTCCTCTACCTCTTTCTCTCTCCCACTCTCTTTCACTTTCCTTTCTCTTTCTCTTTCACTTTTCTTTCCCCCTCTCTCTAACTCTCTTCTCTCTCTCTCTCTCTCTCTCTCTCTCTCTCTCTCTCTTATTGATATTTATTTAACTTTTATACTTAAAATATTATAAAACAGAGATGAGGATGTGCTGCAGAGCGATGATAAGAGGAAGGAGGGAGCAGGAGTTAGAGAAAGAGAGGATTGGGATGAGGTAAACGGAGAAATAGAGAATTGGAGAGGAAGAGCTCAAGATAAAGTGGGAGATAAAGAAATAGGGAGAGACAGAATGGGAGCGGGAGAAGGAGAAAGAGAGAGAGAGCGGAAGTTTTTGATCTCTGTCTCTTCTTGCCTCACTCTCCCTCTTCATCAGCACCCCCCCTCTCCCTCTTCATCTGTATTCCTCTATCCCTCTCTCTCTCTCTTTCTTCATCTCTATTCCTCTCTCCCTTATTGTCTCTCTTTTTATCTCTATCTCTTCCTTTTTTCTCTCTCTCTCTCTCGATCTGTCTCATTAATAATTATATATTCTTGATTCTTAATTTATTATTATAACACGGAGGGGGGATGAGGATGTGATTAAGACTGACGAAGAGAGAATGAAGTGAGCAGAAGTTTGAGAAAGAAAGGGCTGGAAAGAGGGGAGCGGAGGATTAAAGAATGAGGGAGAGAGATTAAAATAAATTGAGAGATAAAGAGGAAGAGAGACCGAGTGAGAAGGGGAAGAGGAATGGTGATGAAAGACATTATGAGAAAGAGCGAAAGATAGTTCCCTCTTTCTGCTCCGTGCGCACTCACCCTCTCCCACTCTCCCTTGCTTTCCCCCCTTCTCCCTTTCTCTCTCTCTTTTCCTCTCTCTTCCTCTTCCTCTTCTCTCTCTTTCTTCGTTCTCCTATTGATCATTATATATTGATTCTTAATTTGTTATAAAACGGAGAGGGATGAGGATGTAATGGAGAGGGACGAATAAACGAAGGAGTAATTGAGACTAGGGGGAAGATTGGGTTGGGAAGAGAGAAAGGAACGAAGAGAGAAATTAGGAGAGAGCGCGAAAGAGTTAGTTCCCTCTGTCTTTTTCTTGTTCGCTCTCCGTCTACCTCACTCGAGGGTTGGACAAAGAAAGAGGAGGGAGAGAGGGATAGAGAGGGAGAGTGATTAAATGAATAGAAGAGAGGGATAGAGAGAGAAATCGAAACAGTGTGGTACCTCTCCCTCGCTCTCGCTCTTTTAATTTTTAGCTGGATGGAATATTCCGTTATGTGTATCGTGATTTGTGATGCGTGATACGTTACGGTACGAGTCCTTTTATATAGAGGATATGAAGCAAGTGTGATGTATGTTCATACTAAGAAAACTATATGATCAGTGAATAAAGAAAACTTCAAGTTTTTAGTAGAGTTACTTGTATTATATTTCTATCAGTGAGTTTTCTAATATCTTTTATTATATTTACTGATTTATGCTTTAGTTTTACTTTTTACTATTAAAACTCAATACTAACTTCCCAAAAGCTGAAAAATAAATTCATTGTACATTTTGGTAAAAGTCAATTGATTTAAAAATGACGTAACTTTATACTAACATAATGTTATTATTGTGTTGTTTTGAGAAAGTATAAAATATAGTAGAATCAAAAATATCATCCAGTGCTGTTAAATTAAGAATATTTTACTATAACATTTAGTCGATCTTCATTTAAACATACCTAGAAAGAGGTTATACCACTTGATAAAATTTATAGCTTTATTTCACAACTTGCTATATAATGTATAATAACGCTAAAGTAAGGATTTTTTAGACTCGTTAGTTTTTGTTTTTACTCTGAGTACCTATAAAACTCTTTTATTTTATATTTCTTGAACCGCTAATTATAAATCTGTACACTATTTTCAATACTCAATGAAAAAAAAATTTGATATGACCAATATTTAATCATGAACGCGTAGATTTTAGGAATAAGGAGCAAACTCCCTATTCATAGGTTTTGAAGATTATGTATGTTTCTTATTGTATGCTAATAAATAAATCCACACATGTTTTGTAATTTTGTTTCGCTTTTTTGTTGTATTATTAATCAAAGATATTATTTATTACTTTCGGAAATGTGCCAAGTTTAATCCTAACGAACATTGTGTTAATTATAAATTATATATATTACTAAAATTAAAGGTGTATATATATACGTTTATAATATTATTTTTGATGTTGTGACGTACACGACCAGTTCATAGTATACGCATCCATTCATGTTATATGCAAATTTTCCCATTCATAAACGCGAGATCAAAATATAAACAAACCAAAGGCACAAATGTATACAAACATGCGATTGCGTGCGCCAGCGAAAATTTTACTCATTTATTTATACAGCGTCTCTGACGTCACCGTGTAAACATAAATATTGTCATGCGCAAGAGAGAAGACCAGACAATCGACTAGTATATAAAGGGCTCCGATTCTCGGAATCGGGACGCACTTGTGTCCGAGCTTGCCTTGAACACTGACCGATAAGCATTGCGCTTAGGTGAGTGATGCTGGCGACCCCCTTGCGCTCGTTAAACTTTGTAAATATTCTATTGTAATCTAATTTCATTTCCATACAAATAAACTCATTGAATATCATACTTGTAGATATACTATTTGTCAAATCATATACCTAACCCTGGCATACTCAAGGAACTCTACCTTGCCTACCTCCCACGGCACGATAGAAGGCCCTCTGCGCTGACTATTTACCCGGCAATCCTATCTCTCGGCACGATAGAAGGCCCTCTGCGCCGACTATTTACCCGATTCCGACGCAGCACGGTAGCAGCCAATCAGCGCTAACTACTAACCTGCATAACCCACCTACCTTCTATCTGTATCTACGGCACGGACTCCGGCACACTGCGCGCCGGTATCTTACCCGAGAACAGAGGAAAAATTCCTAAATCGATATATGCTCGAGTCCAGTACATGAACTCTTAAAAATTATTATACTCTACCAAGTAACGACACCTAACTACATTTAAATAAACTCAAGTGTTAAAGTAAATACTCAAATCTGAGAGTTGTCATTACTTCGGTACGTTACAACTGGCGCCCGAACAGGGACTCGAGCAAACTAAAATCGTATAGCGGGAAATTTCAAAAAACAAAAAGGGTTATGATACCAGATCGGCATAATATCTTTTTGGAGAGTCGCATAGAAGCGCGGATTGTAGATATAACGACACGGGTCGATGAAGTCGAGGAAGCAGATCAACAGTATCACGCGGCGACTCAATATTTAATGGGCCAGATAAAAGAATTACGCGGTATCGTGAGTAAGCAAGGCCATGCTTTATTAACTATGTCAGAAGATCTTGCGGAAGCAAGGCAACGGGTAAATGAGTTTGACAGAGAAAACGAAAAATTGGGATTCACGGTAAAAGTTATCGCGAGTAAAATTTGCAAGAGCGAAAGAATGTTAAACATGAGGATGGATAGTATCGAAAACAAAATTCAGGATATATCCGATTCACTCAAAAAACTGTCGATCCGCGATAATTAATATATATTCTTTAAACAGGGAATAAAAATTCCAAGTAAAAATTAGTTTTTTACATAAATAAATAAATACGTTAGAGTCAAATTTCTATGTGGTAATTTCAATTAAAATTATTTAGATTCTTTTTTCTTATTACTGTCCACATTAAAGTTCCGTTCAATCATATATTCTATTAAAAGTTAAAATGGCGAAAGACCGCAAATCGGGAGTATTTATGCGCGAAATAAAAGACTCATTTAACGAGGAAGTAGAGAACGATAAGGAACGAAAACGTTTCGAATGGGAATGGGCGGTAACTGATGAATTACGATTGTTGGATGAACGGCAAAATGAGCTCTTAAATATGCTCGAAGGCCAAGACGAGGAAAATGACACGTCAAAATCGCCGAAATTAAGGGCAACGTTAGTCGCGATAATTCGAAATGAGATAAAAGAGAAATATGACGCATTAACACAGTCGGTCGAGAAAACTCGTATGGAAAAAAAAACGGAACGCGCGGAATTAGTTACGGAAATAAATAAACTAAGAGGTCGGGTTCAGTTATTAGAAACCGAGAACGACAGTCTAATAGACAAGATATCCGCGCTGTCTCAAAACGATAATCAATCGGAAAATAACCGCGAACTAGACTCTAGGCTCGCAGAGTTAAAAAGAAATCTTTCACGAGAAGTTGATCAAATGAAATCGAACTTTGAGAAAGAAATTCTAGAATTGAAAAATGTGATTAAAGACTTAAAATCGCCGATGAAGAAAGGCAACTCTGGGAGCGAAGCGTCTCAAAAAATAAAATTAGACATCTCCAAGTATCGAGGACTTGAGAATGAAAGGCCAGTTAAATTCTTGTCAGAGTTCGAAAAATATATAAATGTGGTTAAACCAAATTTCGATCAACTCTTATGCCTTATTTCTCAAGCACTCGAGGGTGATGCCAAGGATTGGTGGTACCTACAAGAGTCAGAAATCGACTCGTACGACCAATTTACAGAACGGTTTCGCGAACGATACTGGAGCGCGAATACACAAAGAACCGCGAAGCGAAAGATAGAATTCGGTCAGCACCAGCGGCGGGGCAAGCTTAATCGCGTTGAATACGCAACGAGTTTGTTCGGTTTAGGCAAAGAGCTAGATCTCGAGTATACAGAGACTGAGTTTGTTGTACGCATTAGCGAACATTTCGAAAGAAATATTCGGCACGCGGTTTTAGGACGGCAAGTCAAAGATAAAAATATGTTGTTGAAAATATTAGCTGATTATGACGGAGACGACCAACGTCACCGAAAACACGACAAAATGGGCCACAGCAAACCCAGTCCTCCTTCAGATACGGCTAACACGCAAAATAAATCGTATAACAAGCCATACCAGTGGCAATCGAAAAATGTGAACATAAACGAGTTACAAACAGCGACGCCGCCGGAAATAAAGGAGAAAACTCCGCCAAAAACGAATCAAACAAACAAGAAAAAGTCAGCACGAAAGCAGAGAAACGAACGGAATAAAGAATTAATCCGAAGCTACGACGAGGTTGACGTGAATAACATAAATTTAGAAAACATTAATACCGAAAATTCGGGAAACGTATAACAGTTGCTTGCTGCATGTCAAAAAGTAAACCGCAACAAGCAACTCAATCGGAGAATAAAAATTGTAATAAAGATATCTCTTCTATACTGGAGGACCCGCGAGAAAATCTTTTGTACGATGTAGAACCAGAAGGTCTAAATACGAAAGAAACGCGTTGTCCGGAGGTAAATATCAAAGTCGAAGACATAGAGGTAAAAGCCTAATTGATACAGGAAGTGAGATCACTTGCATCTCCGAGGAATTTTATTACGCTAATGCAAAAGCATTCGGGACGCGACCTAAACTACCGATAAGTGGAAAATTCATAAAGGGAGCAACAGGCGCAAAGTCGTCGCGGATAAAACTCCAAGTTCTTCTAAACGTTGAAATTGCAAAATTAAAACTAGATATTATATTTATAGTAGTGCCAAAATTGGTCAAACCATGCATCATTGGATATGATACGCAAAAAGCTCTTAGTATGCTAATAGATACCGGCAAAGAAGAAATACTCTTAACCATTAACGATCAATATGTTCATTGTTCTTATAAGGAGACCATAATGTACTCAGAAGAGTATGCGTCTCTTAGAATCGAACGATCGTATGAGTCCGAATGCGGAAACGCTGACTCATACGATGATCTCATTGCTTATGATCTTTCTTACGAAGTCTCGATAGAAGAGATCGAAGAAAAGATCAAATTATGCAAAAATCTAAAAAATTCCCAAAGGGATAAACTTAAGTGCTTAATAGTACAATACAAAGAGGTATTTCAGAAACGCCCAGGTCTATTATCTAACTATGAGTATACGTTTAAAATAAAAGATGATGCACCCTTTTATTCAAAACCGTATCCCATCCCTATAAACTATAGAGATAAAGTTAAAATTGAAATCAACAAATGGCAAGAACTTGGAATAATTCGGCGTTCGACGAGTCCATATATAAACCCTCTCGTAGTTGTAATTAAAAAAGACGGATCCATCCGCCTATGCTTAGATGCACGTAAACTAAACGAAAAATTAGTAAATGATTATGAATCCCCTCCTGGTGTAGAGGAGATATTTTTAAGATGTAAAAACGTAAACTTTTTATCCAGCTTTGATTTAACGAGTAGTTTCCATCAAATAAAGCTTTCAGAAGAAAGTAGGAAATATACCGCGTTCATTTGCGAAAATAAAGTTTACGAATTCAATGTAGTACCATTCGGTATAAAAACGAGTAGCGCAGCGCTAATAAGAGGTCTAGACCTAGCCGTCGCGGGTCTCGAAGATTTTCTTATAACTTTTGTAGACGACTTACTATGTATTTCAGAAGATTTCGATAGTCATTTACAAAATATAAAATTATTATTTGAGAATTTACTAAAAAACAATCTGAGGATAAGTTTTAAAAAATCAAAGTTAGTACAGGAAGAAATAAAATTCCTGGGTCATATGTTAACACCTGAAGGAATAAAACCAGACCCAGAAAAAGTTAGAACAATCAAAAACTTTAAGAAACCTAGAAATGTTAGGGAACTGCAAGGATTTCTCGGGTTTGTGAATTTCTATACGAAATTCGCGAGAAATTACTCGGCTCTTACCGTTCCGCTTCTAAACTTGTTAAAACAGGGTAAGAAGTATGAATGGACAGGCGAGCATGACAAAGCTTTCAATGACATTAAAAATATATTCGATGAGCATATCATATTAAAATATGCGGACCCGCAACGTCCATTCATACTCACTATCGACGCGAGCGACTACGCGATAGCTGCAGTGCTATCGCAGGTAAACGATCAAAGCGAAGAACAAATTGTCACGTTCGTTAGCCGTACGCTGAAGGGGAGTGAATGCTCTTACTTTACAACTGAGAAAGAGATGTTAGCTATAGTTTGGGCTTTAACACGTTTAGATACGTACTTACGGGGGGCACCGAAAATCATCGTACGAACCGATCACGAAGCTCTCACTTTCCTCAAACATTGTAAATTTAATAATGCTAGACTACGGAGGTGGAGCCTTGCGATCCAAGACTTCTGCTTAGAACCGGTATACTTGCCGGGACGCAAGAACACCGTCGCCGATTACCTAAGCCGTCAGGTACACGACTATCCAGAGGAATCGGGTCGGGAAAATGAAATCATAATCGCTTCAATACTCATGCAAAAACCGAGTCGCGAATTGATAAATAGCTTTAAAAATTTGAAGACATTACAGAAAAATGACCCGTATATTAACAAAGTAATTACGGAGATTCAAAATAACGAAGGAATACAAAAACGCTATGTGCTTAAAAATGGTTTAATGCAAAAAATTGCATTAAATAATAATAGAATCACATTACCCGAAAGCCTTCTGGATAGTTTGATACGGGAAACCCATGAAATACATGGCCACATTGGTGCTTCGAAAATATATAAAATGATAAATGAACATTTCTCGGCACCGAAATTAAAACAAAAAATTTATACAATACTTCGTACATGCGATACGTGCCAACGAACAAAATATTTAACATATAAACTTAATGAACACGTCCAACCAATATTAACAGAAAAACCCAATGACACGCTGTCAATAGACTTTTTTGGGCCTTTACCGACGTCAACGGGGGGCGTTAAATACCTGTTAACAACGGTAGACGTATTCAGTAAGTACGTGGTCATGTATCCTATAAAAAAGGCAAACACTGCGACCGTGATCAGAAAAATCTTCGGTGATTACGTTAGCAACTACGGTAAACCGAAAGCGATACTTTCTGACCACGGGACACAGTTTACTTCAAGTAAATGGGAGAAAAAACTCAGAGAGGAAGGAATACAACCGGTATTCTCTTCCATCAGACACCCACAAAGTAACCCGGTCGAACGGGTACACCGAGAACTTGGGCGTTTTTTCCGAACGTTTGTAAGGGACCGACATACCAGCTGGGCTAGATACGTTGAGATTATACAAAACATTATTAACGTAACGCATCATGAGACCACGGGGTTTACACCGATGGAGCTCCATTTAAATATCAAGCCTACGCGGATATGGGAAAAGTGGTTGCCCATAATAGAGACAAATAAAGTCACGCATGAACGAAAAGTATTTCTTGCTCGCGAACGAGCGCATTCATTCTTAAAAAAGCGAGCGTTCCGAAAAAAACGTCCAAACGCGACACTTTGAGTTTAAGGTAGACGATAGGGTTTTAGTAAAATCACTAAACGTATCAGATGCGGCGGAAAGAAAGATCGCGAAGTTCTTTCACGTATACGAGGGACCATACACGATTACGCAAAAAATCGGGCCCGATACGTATGTATTATTAGACGTAGAAACAAATAGGGAACGCGGAAAGTTTCATGTACAAAATTTAAAGCCTTACTTTTAAGTATTTATTGTTTACTAAGGGTCTCGGTGAAGGTAAACATACACCGAAACTCGTAGCAGAATAAATGTAAATAAGAATTTCAAGAAAAATTAAAATCGAGCCATATGATGTCAGTCGTTTGTCAAACATGCCCGAGCAAGGTACTGAACGGGAAAATTTCTCGAAACGCGATGCCGCGGTTCAAAGTGGTACAGTGGTGTGGCCCCCGTGGCACATTAAGTGCTCAGCGCGGAGAAGCGCATCAGGGAAGCCATGGGCAACAACGCACGGCGCATACCGGAGCGGACGAGCAGTACAGGCGAAACCGTACATGGTCAACCGGTCCACCCAAACCACCAGGGAGAGCAAGGTAGATCCACCACCAACTCCACCACCAACTCCATCTACATCTCGGCACGTAGTAAAGGAGTATGTGCCGACGCCCATACGTCGTCCTCCAATTGATGAATATTTAAGATTACGTCAAATCGCCCGACGTATGCAGAACGTGCCACGCCCTATAAGCCCGTTGTCCCCGGAATTTTCGCCGGACCCACCACCAACGTCATCACCACCAGAGCCATCGCCGTCTTCACCAAAAAAACGAAGAAATGAAACGTACCAGGATGCTATCACTTTCTGATTCTTGTACATAGCGCAAATAAAAACTTAGTCAAAATTAAAGGTTTCTATTGTATTTATTTTCCGAACAGAACCATTTAATTTGGGGGGCAATGTGACGTACACGACCAGTTCATAGTATACGCATCCATTCATGTTATATGCAAATTTTCCCATTCATAAACGCGAGATCAAAATATAAACAAACCAAAGGCACAAATGTATACAAACATGCGATTGCGTGCGCCAGCGAAAATTTTACTCATTTATTTATACAGCGTCTCTGACGTCACCGTGTAAACATAAATATTGTCATGCGCAAGAGAGAAGACCAGACAATCGACTAGTATATAAAGGGCTCCGATTCTCGGAATCGGGACGCACTTGTGTCCGAGCTTGCCTTGAACACTGACCGATAAGCATTGCGCTTAGGTGAGTGATGCTGGCGACCCCCTTGCGCTCGTTAAACTTTGTAAATATTCTATTGTAATCTAATTTCATTTCCATACAAATAAACTCATTGAATATCATACTTGTAGATATACTATTTGTCAAATCATATACCTAACCCTGGCATACTCAAGGAACTCTACCTTGCCTACCTCCCACGGCACGATAGAAGGCCCTCTGCGCTGACTATTTACCCGGCAATCCTATCTCTCGGCACGATAGAAGGCCCTCTGCGCCGACTATTTACCCGATTCCGACGCAGCACGGTAGCAGCCAATCAGCGCTAACTACTAACCTGCATAACCCACCTACCTTCTATCTGTATCTACGGCACGGACTCCGGCACACTGCGCGCCGGTATCTTACCCGAGAACAGAGGAAAAATTCCTAAATCGATATATGCTCGAGTCCAGTACATGAACTCTTAAAAAATTATTATACTCTACCAAGTAACGACACCTAACTACATTTAAATAAACTCAAGTGTTAAAGTAAATACTCAAATCTGAGAGTTGTCATTACTTCGGTACGTTACAATGTCTCTTTAATATGTAAATTGAATTCCAACAAAGGCGAAACCAAAAAGAAGTAATGAATCTGTAATTAAAATGCGTTCTATGTAATAAAATGATAAATTATTCTAAAAAAATACAATGTTCGTTAGGATTAGATATATTATTTTTAGGTACGACCGCTTCTCGGGAGAGCCTTATATTCTCGTCAGGGCGAAAATTGTAACACTTCAAATTCTGAAATTTACAACATAAAAACTATTTTCCACCCAAAAGAAGTACATTTTAAGCGTTTTCAGAGATGTATGTATGTCTGTACGTATGTATGTGATCAAGTAACCCGATTATCTCAGCGAAATTTCGACGGATCCAAACGGGCTTTGGGGAATATACTCGTCTAATTATAAGTAACTGACAGTTCTCTACCGAGCCAAATCGATCGACAAATAAAAAAACGCCAGGGCAAATAAAAATTTGAAAAAATCGATTTTTGAGCATACGGTGAACAAAATTAAATTTAAGTCAAGAACAACAAATGCATCTGCTAAAACTAATTAAAAGACGTCTTTTTTACATTGAACATTTTTTTCTATGAACAATATTTAACAATGTAATAGCGAAAAAATCGCTAAAATCATCAAAAATAGTCGTTTTTTTGCTATTACTTTACAGGATTTGAATTTACACAAAAATGTTAAATACAAAAGTTATAGATAATATTAAAACAAAACTTTTTCCTATTCGACATTTTTTTGTACGATCAATTCCTGATGAGTTAAATCCAAGAAAACGGTTTTTAACGCCTAAATGTACATAAAATGGCTGATTTTCGTTTATAACTGAGCAGAATTTGACTTTACACAAAAATTTTAAATGTAAAAGTTATAGATAATATTAAAACAAAACTTTTTTATATTGAACATTTTTTGCTACGACCAATTCCTCACTAGTTGAACTCATAAAAACGATTTTTAACGCCTAAATATACATAAAATGGACGATTTTCGGCTATAACTTGACAGGATTTGATTTTACACAAAAATGTTGAATGTAAAAGTTATAGATAATATTAAAACAAAACTTTTTCCTATTAAACATTTTTTTGTACAATCAATTCCCGACGAGTTAAATCCAAACAAACAATTTTTAACGCCAAAACATACATAAAATGGACGATTTTCGCTTATTTCAACGATTTGACTTTACAGAAAAATATTGAATGCAAATGATATACTTATGGATAACATCTAAACAAAACTTTTCCCCCAATTAATATTTTAATGTACAATCAATCCTGATTATCTAAACCTATAAATACGACACTTTAAATATTCAATTTTCGCTTATTTAACATGATTCGATTTGACAAAGAATTATTCAATGCAATATAGTCCGGGAGGCAGCGACAGATTTCACTACACCATTTTCGTCAGCTTTATTTTTTAAGTATAAGTTATTCGAATGATATCTAACAGTAAACTCATCGTCTTCCATTCAAGTTGTACAACAGGGGGTTGCAGGAGGGTAGCGATTCCCACCAAAATTTAATAAAAAAAAACTCATAGCCGTTTGCATGAAACTTAGTATACTGATTTATTTGAACATAAAAAGGATCAAAAATCTCGTCTTCCATTAAAATGCCACAACAAACAAGGTCTTCCACCCACACAATTAGGCACAAAAAAAAATGAAAAAAAACTCATAGCCGTTAAGCTGAAACTGGGTGTGATGTTTATTTTTATAGTAAGGAATATAAAAAAAACAGTCTTCCACCTGTAAAGTACAACAAAGGTCGTCTTCCAAGCCGATAAAGATGCACTCGATATGCGGCGTGTGCGAGCGCCACGGCCACAACGCTGCGTTTTTACCTGTTTGAAAGATGATCATGGATGTTGTACATTATTAAACAACCAGCAGAATGTTGATGTTTATATTATAAATTATTCATTTAATTTATTTTAAGTTTAATAATAACTGTACGGCAAATTTAAACGTGAAAATCGAAACTCAAGTAAATCGATAAAATACGATAGAATACTGTTTGATTAAGAATTATGGAATAACATTAATTGTTTACAATGTATTTAACAATTTATATAAAAAATTAATTTACAATGTATTTAATAAATTAATTTTGAGGATATTTACAATTACAATATTCGAGAAATGCAAAGCCATAGGCCAGCCGATATATGAGTTAAGAGATTGGCAATATGACAAAGTTTTTCGGCGCGGTAATTTTTAAACACTGTCTTGATAAACTTTTATTTGGCTTTTCGGAAGAAAGATCAAGAACATGTCAAAAGAAAACAGAAAGCGTTTAGATATCGTTTGTGCAATTACATATAACGCACAACTCGTCACTGCTATTATAGCTGTCTATGAAGCTCGGGCTGAGTTCATCGATCTCAAACCATAACATTGGGTACAATTTTTGTCGATGCGAATATTCAGACAGTAGTGTCCTTGCCGGTCTCACAGAGACTTGTCAAAAGCCGTGCGAGAAAATCAAAGTGTAAAATGTCTGAAGTACAGCCATATTGTGTTTTTTGTAGAAAAAAAAAGGAAAATTACAAGAGTTTGTTACAAAAACTTTAAATACGTGTACCAGCATTCTTGCAATTCGCAAAGAGAAAAAATTACATTCGAATCACGTTATTTTGCCTGATATAATCAACGCGTATCAGAGATACCACTCGGCATGTTACTCCAATTTTACAGCAGTGCCAAAAAAGTACAAAGTTTCTGACGAAACAGGAAAGTAAGTATTGCGTAATGATTTTTCTGAAATTGTCATTTTATACTTTTCATGAATACTTACGGATATTGTAAACACACACGTATGTATGTATGTATATTTTTTATATATACATACATACATACGCACTCTCTTTATCTCAATAAATTTATCGCATTTCCTATTTTGAATTCCAATAAAACTTCGTTTTAAACATACAATACTTATTGTTATAATCTGTTCTTTTTCGAGTATCATTAAAAAAAATGTTAATATTGTATTATTATTTGACAGTGTAAATTTGTTACAAGAAAGTGTTCAAGACAACGTTGGAGAATCAACATCAAAGGGAAAGTACGTATGATAAGCACTTTGTTCATTAATCTTCTCAATTAAAAGCTTACAACTTTATGATTGTTTTAAAGAAAAAATTCATTTTAATGCTTTAAAATTATGAAATTATCAAAATTCGTATTATGGTTTTAACGGTTCAATTCTGATATTGTCATTTCATTATAAATGTTCATAGACAGCATCTTATTTAAAATCTATTGTTATTCATACGCTTTCAAAAATTATTATAAATATATTTCTATTAAAATTATTATTTTTCAGTGTAAACGTGGTACAAGACAGTTATAAAGACAAAATTGGAGCATCCACATCAAAGGGAAAGTACGTATGATAAGCGCTTTGTTCATTAATATTCTCAATTCAAAGCTTACAACTTTTGGGTTGTTTAAATGTAAATTCGTATTAATGCTTTTAACAGTTCAATTTTGATATTGCCATTTCATTATAAATGTTCATAGACAGCATCTCATTTAAAATCTATTGTTATTTATACGCTTTCAAGAATTATTATAAATATATTTATATTAAAATTATTATTTTTCAGTGTAAACGTGGTACAAGACAGTTATAATAAAGACAACATTGGAGCATCAACATCAGAGGAAAAGTACGTATGCTAAGCACTTTTTCCATTAATATTCTCAATTAAAAGCTTACAACTTTTGGGTTTTTTTAATGAAAATTCGTTTTAATGCTTTTAACAGTTCAATTTTGATATTACCATTTTATTATAAATATTCATAGACAACATCTCATTTAAAATCTATTGTTATTTATACGCTTCCAAGAATTATTATAAATAGTATAAATATATTTATATTAAAATTATTATTTTTCAGTGTAAACGTGGTATAAGACAGTTACAAAGACAACATTGAAACATCAACATCAGAGGGAACGTACGTATGATAAGCACTTTTTTCGTTAATATTCTCAATTGAAAGCTTACAAATTTTGGATTGTTTTGATGAAAATTCGTTTTAATGCTTTTAACAGTTCAATTTTGATATTGCCATTTCATTATACATGTTCATAGACAGCATCTCATTTAAAATGTTTTATTATTTATACACTTTCAAGAATTATTATAAATATATTTATATTAAAATTATTATTTTGCAGTATTTGTACAGAATCACGTGAGGGCTTTAACGTTTTACCACAGAGCGGTGATGTAGATGTACATATTGATATTGAAAACGTTGATAAGCGTGCCTCTAAGTCCGATGATGAGGTTCCTAGCGATGTCGCACAAGAAAACGAGAATCTGAACGTAAAACAACAAAATTCAACAGATGATGTGAACGCAAGCAAACAATGTCTCTTTTGTGATAAAACGCGTAAATTTGTTAAGGGTCACTGGCAATATTTACAAGTATTCGTAACGATAGATCTCATAAAATCTAAGGCGCAAGAAATAAATGACAATCTTTTGCTTGCAAAAATTAACGATTTTTGTGAAAAAAATCAAACAATGTTTTATCACAAATTATGTAAACAAAATTATGAATATAAATCGGAATCGCAATTAGGTTCACACACACAAAAATCTGAGTAGCATATTAAACGAGAGATGCATCAAACCGCATATGAAGAAGTATGTGCTTATATTACAGAAAATGTCATTGGCAAAAGAAATTGTTTTTTTCTACGTTTTTTCACAACAATGTATAAGAGCAATTTAGAAAGATCGTTAGAACGATTACAGAACAAAGATATCTATATAAATTTAGAAACTTATTTTCATTTGGAAGACAAATTGTTGGAAAAATTTCGAAAGAAAATTACTATTGTCACACTCAGAAAGAAAAAGGTTGTTAAACCATACATGGGAGTCTTCTTAAAAAATAATGATATGAATGATTTGGAAAAAGAAGACATTTTACAACGAGCAGCTCTGATTTTAAGACGCGATATACGTGAAATTGAGCATCGACCATTGCCGGATCAATTAAAAACGTCGGATTTAATAAATGGAGAATGCACGTTACCAACGTCACTGACGCGTTTTTACGAAACTTTACTCAGCGGATCCAATTATCGCCGAAGAAGTAGCTCCAATAATCAAAGAATCAGTGAATCATTCTCTGCTGATTTAGTATATGCAGTGAGTAATGGTAAAGTAAAACCGTCCAAACACGTGACTCTCGGTTTAACTATAAAAGGATTGACAAATAGCAAGAAAGTAGTGAATATTTTAAATAAATATGGACATTGCTGTAGTTATACCGTATTGGAAGAATTAGAAACAGAATCAACATTTGCATCTAGCAATCGGCTTGAAATTTGTCCTGAGGACATATTAAAAACAACGAATTTGTGCACCGGTTTAGCGTTCAATAATTTTGACAGATTCGTCGACACGCTTACTGGAAAGGATATGCTACACGATACAGTCGGTATTATTTATCAAAATATTGATAATACGGTAGAAAATAACATTGGCGAACTTTCGGCGCAATTAGCCACGAATTAGAACCGTATACAAAAAAACCTTGATTACTAGAAGTGTTACAGCATTTAGCTCCTCTTTCAGACTTATCCATGCCTCCGAATTTTGATGCTCTAAAAAAAATTAATTTGGCATGGATGGTCTCGCATTTTTTGCAGATAGAAGAAATGCCAATGTGGGTTGGCTATAATAGTCTCATATTTAATGACAAAACACCAACGCAAAAAGTTTCGTACTTAACAACTGTTAATGCTTCGCCAACAAATACCGCAGTTGTTATGGAGACGTTAAAACAAAGCCAAAAAGTCGCCAGAGAGTGTGGTGAAACGTATATGCAGGTGACATACGATTTGGCAATAGCTAAAATCGCACTGCAAATACAATGCACAGAAAAACCACGTTTCGACGACTTATTTATACATGTTGGAACATTCCATGTAATGATGGCTTTTTTTAAAGCTGTAGGAGAATATATTGATAATAGCGGAATAACCAACGTAATGATAAACTCAGAATTATTGGCGAGTGGTTCAATCAATGGTTTTATTGAGGGTAAGCATTTTAATCGGTGCAAGAGGCTTCACCCGATTGTATCTGTTGCAATTCAAATGCTACATTTTCAAAGATTTGTAAACGATAATAATATCGACATAGGCGATGAGGTTAAAAAATATTTAGAAGAATTTAAAAAAAATTGCTCAGAAAAACCAAATATACAGCATCATCTAGAGCAGTTATTTAACGAGTACGAGTAGTATAAACAAAAAACGCTGGAAGGTGATCATGGAAAAACTCCTCAATTTTTTATGATTTACGTTCAACTGATAGATTATTATTTTCTTCTCAACACCGCAATCCGTACAGCAGACTTAGAGCTTTTTCAGTATATTTTACCAAAACTTATAAACATTTTTTTTTGTTTTTAACCAGCAAAATTATTCTCGGTATTTAGTCAAATATCATGACAATTTATTGAGGATTAATGATTCGCACCCAGGACTAAAACTGCAACTTGAAAAAGGCTCCTTTGGCATCAAGCGAACAGAAAAATCCTTCTCTCGACAACCAGTTGATTTGACGCTCGAGCAGACCATTAATGCAGACGCTGCAAATCGATTAACAGGTATCGTTCATACGACAAATTCATTGTCTGCTCGACAGCGTTGGTGTAAAAGCCACAGTATAAGGTCATCAATAATAAGTCACACTATGGATAGAGTAGGGTTAAGAAAACGGCAAGATGTCACCGCTGACTTGGAAAAAAGTCGAATATCAATGAATTGTTCACAAATACAAAAATTTACTGCAAACATACAACAAAACGTTAATCCCTTCGCTGTTGATTTAGACAGCAATTTTTTGTATAATATTTCAACTGGACAGGCAGCTAAAGAAGAAATTGCAGATTTTTTATTGAAAATTGAAGAGAATGGTAGTAATCAACGATAAAATTTTATACAAGAATGCAATGCAGATGCTGAACGGTTCGAAAAAAATATTAAAAGAAATAAAATATTGAATTTTACCAGTGCCGTTGGGAAGAAAAAGGTATCTATTGCCGGAAAAATCATAGAATTACGCATGCAGAGAGACTTATTCGGTTATCTTCTACGAATTTCTCTGGAAAAAACCTTGGATATCGACAAAGTGTTGACGTACCCCTTTAACGCCAATCCCTTTCTCGCTGTGCTATGTTGATGGATCCATTTGTAAGACTGACAAATCAGCATTATTTAAATTATTAGAAAAAATGACAGATAAAAATAAAACACAGAATATTGATGTAATTATCCATGATGGTTTTTTTTTACTACACCTCATGAAAGATATTCCTCTTACGTTTGCTGGAATATCAGAAAAATTTCTAAAAATGTCTATCACTGAGGGAGCGCGAACAATAGTGGTTACATTTGATCAATATCTTTCGCCATCAATAAAAGACAACGAACGCCAGTAGGTGAGCTAGGCCGGTTCTGGGCCACTTACCATCGGAGCTGGCGCTCGGTCGGTAAGGTAGAGCGCTACCTTGCCGGTGGGTGGTAATTGCAGGGAGGTCAACTCGGTCGGTAATGTAGCGCTCTACCTTACCGGTAATTGCCGGGAGGCCAATAACCCAACTCGGTTGGTAGAGCGCTACCTTGCCGGTAATTGCAGGGAGGTCAATAACCCAACTCGGTCGGTAATGTAGAGCACTGCCTTGCCGGTAATTGCAGGGATGCCAATAACCCAACTCTACCGGCCGAACGCTCTACCTTATCAACAGAGCAGGCTGCAGGGAGGGCACTAACCCAACTCTACCGGTATAACGCTCTACCTTATCAACAGAGCATTATCACCCAACTCTACCTTACCGGCAGTCTACCGGCAGTTGATAACCCAAATACTATACACTATATATGCTATATACTATATATGTTATACTATATATACTATACTCTATATGCTATATATGCTATATCCGAATTTCCATACTGCAATTTGAATTTCGCGCCGCCGAGAGTTCCGCGTGCTCCATTATCATCAATCGATAATCCAACTCTACCTTACCTGCAGTCGATAACCCAACGTTACGAGCAGGTAGCCGCACATTATCATATATGCTAATTTTTTATTTTAATCTTTTATAATTGTCATGTTGAGGCATAGAATTGGTATTCGTGGAATACTTTTGAGAATATTTTTTCCATTTTGAATCCTCTTTTTTTTTCTCCTCTTCAATAAGAGGAGCGTTTAAACTTGAGTTTTTACCCATCTTCTTCGACTTCAGGGACACGAATGAAGCATCTACTCCCAATCCATGGATGCCTTGCAATTTTCGTAGAATTTCCTCAGTAGTTTTACGTTATGAAGTGCGCAGTTGGTTTTGTAGGCACCCTCGTGGTGTGGGCACACTATCACAAGCTTGATCTTGTCCAACGATGGAAAACCCATCTCTGACACATCGTGAACGTTGAATTTGAAACGTTCGAGCCATTTTTTCTTGATGGAGCCCATAACGAGTACTTGACTGGCATCGTGTAGACATTCTCGAAGAACACTTCCGATGTCGGTGTAGGGACGCTCCCCTGAATTCCAAGAAATGCCATGATAGAACTGCTTCAACCATCTATTTTCGCCCTTATACTTATCGGTGAGGCGTTTCCAAGGAAAAGGTTCCTTGAAGAGAAAGATCAGAGGTTGGTCGTCATCATCCAATGGGGCTATTGCCAATTCTTTCAAAACGAAATCATTACCGGGCTGTTTGAAGCCCTGCATATCGACGATGTACTTCATTTCGTCACGACTGTCGGGACTATACTGAACGCCGTGCAGCAGGATTCTTCGGTCGTATTCTCAGAAATTTAGATGAGTTTCTTCACGTCTCCGCTAACAGGATTGTACTGGACAATGCGATCGTGTAGAATGGGACAGTAAGCCGATGTTACAGCGGGAAAATTATCTCTCGCCTCGAATTCCAAATGAACGTCTACGGGTGCACTCTTCAGAGATTCGTTCTGCTTCGAGCAATCGATGACGACGAGTGGCGCGTGAGTGAGATAATCGATTTTTTTCAAGATAGGCTCGGAATCTTTACCGTAGTATGTCTTCTGAAAATTAGCGTACATATCATATAATACGGCATATTGATTACGTGTTACATCTAGATTGAGATTTCCATATGGATAGCATTGCGAATTGAGAAAGAGTTTTACATTGTTGATATTGCAGTGATCGAAGCGACTAGCATTCTCAGCTCTCTGACCTTTTCGATTCGTCTGGAAGGCGAGAATAACGAAGCGAGGTTTCTCCAGCTGGTTAGATGTTTTGACAGTCCACACGTGTTTCGACGTAGTTGGTAGAAGTGGATACTCAAACAACTCCCACGTGCAAAAACTCATGCTAATTGGCCGATCCTTTTCTATGAAGGCGAGCAAACGAATTTTGTGTTTGTCCGCGACCACAACATAGGGCATGAGCCATTCAACACGATTGAGTTCAATTTTGAATTCTTCGTATACTTGAGTATTGTCCACTATCGTTTGCTTAACGGCATTCAAATCATTCCTCGATCTGGTGAGTATGAGCTCATGCTTTGTGTTGACTACTATTTTGCGATAGTCTTCGGTAAATACTCAGAGGAATGGATACGTCAAAGTAGCCATCATCGTTACACATGTTCAATGTTTCCTCAACGTCGAGCCAACCAGCATTCTCCATTATCCAATTTTGACAGGGATTGAGCGATACCAATCCTTTCATGAGACTCGTTAAGCCTACATTTTTACATCTGCCGATTTCGATGGCATTGATCTCGTAGCGAATTTCTTCGAACAAGTGACAGATGGCGTTGTTAACAAGCTTTGTTCTTTCTACAGCACTTCCATCAGTTTTAGTCAGTCTTCCACATATATGTAGCGAGCTGTGAGACGGTAGAAGGCACAAATCTTGATGCTGAATGGATATACGTATTTCATCGCTGTTGTTGAAAGCGGAAGACGTGTAGGGTTGATGCGTATGAATTTCATAGTGCGCCACCGATTCATCAAATTCAACGGCTCTCTGAATGTTCAAAACTTCTTCCATTATTCTTTCGCATACAACAGAAAAATACACACGTTATCCTCCACCAGGATCGCGGATTCTTAATCCCAAGTTTTCCAGGAACTGAAGGCTTTGACGTGTTAGAGCTTTGACTGCTCGTTGACGAGTGATCGTTGGCCGACATGACGGTCTGTTTATATACCCTCTTCCTACCTTACCCCCATAAACAACACCCATTAAGCTTGCTTGATGTGAAGTCTAATTGTTACAATTTCTCCTCGAAAATTAACCAAATTTCCGTCTTGATCCACTATACGCACTTGCAAATGGTCAATAGTCTTGACTGTGATTGGCAGATAGATGACTTGCGATGGAACCTCGATTATTTTATACCCTGGTGGTACTGCTGGAAAGAATTCGTGTATCGTGTGCACCCTTAGGTCGTTTATATAGGCGCCAGCTGTCACGTTGCACTCCACTCTCAGAGCATTAATTTTGAGAATGCTCACGGGTAGATCGGAACTGTGAGTGATGTTTGGTTCGAGAATGCGTTGAGCGAAACCCAACAATTTACCTATAGAATCCGTTGGTCGAAAATCGACTTGATGAGTACACTTGATTTTACTGCGTAGTGTGTTGTTATTTGGCTTTATACTGATTAGTATTCCCTTGGATGAGAGAAATTCGTGTAAATAGCTCTCTATGTCCTCGATTTCATAACTACCAGTAGGCAAAATAACTATCTCTTTATCCACGTAAAACCTATTATTATCCTCATCGATGTTGGGTATGGAGTTAAAAGATAAAAGTTCTACCAGACCGAGAACATAGCTCTTATTTCGCGAGAGTTCAATTGGGGGAAAGTATTGCGCTTCGAGTAGCGCCGGAGTACCCGAAAGACTCAAAATCAGTGAATCTGCCATGATATAGAGAATGCGTAGTTCACCCTCCCCCTTATATACGTTTGAGACTGTTGCACAGAAACTGCAAGCACAAATGGCCGCAATTGTAAGTGTTGAAATTCTGATACCTCTCGTGATTGTACTTGACTCTGTCAACTCCAAGGTACAGCATCAAATCGAGAGGAGGTTGAAGATCGCCAAAACTATCAAAGTATACAACGTCTTCAGCTCGTTTTCGAAAACCACCCAATGAGTTCCGGGACCACTTGCATCATCAAGATTGATTATGGCTGACTCGCGATAATGTGGACCGGTAGATGGCAGTGCGTTACGCATAAATACACCGCGAAAATTTGGAATTTTTAACTCTTTTGCATACTTGAACAAATCATGATCGGTGAGAGCATGATCGGGCAGTTTTATTTTGAAGTTTTTTTTTTAGACCTCTGTGAATACCCAGCCCCGTCTTGTGCGGTTTCAGATACAATCCATTACCCGCATTCTCCATAACCCTATTGTGTCTCTGAGTCTCCTCTAATTGTAGCTTTGCAGCTTGAGAATCGTTAACAGCTTTCGCGATTCCAGTAGCCCCACCTGCAAGAGCGCCAGCAGCGCTCAAACCGGCAAACAGAGGAACGAGAAAAGGTAGAAATCCACCTACTTTTGCGGGCACTGGTAGTATTCGAGGAATAATGATATTCTGCTTACCCCCAGCTTTCTTGACTGCTTCGGGAGCACCCTTCAGAGCAGATTTGATGACCTTCTTGGCACATTTTCCCGAGACCATAGATTTCTTCGCCATCTTGACTATGTTTTTCAGAGAAATAGATGGTTTCTTACTACTCATGTCGAATTTTCTCTTCAACTTCATGGCGTTCGTGATAGCGTATGCAGCCATTTTTTCACCTACTCCAGCGTCTCCCGAGGTAACTCTTCCTCAAGCTTTGTCCGCAAGAACTTTGTCTGCAGCGTTTCTAACTCCAATATTTTCTCGATTCTGCGAGTATACTATATCGTGCTCCTTACAGGCTGTGTCGAGAGAGTTAATTCCTGTATCTCCTCTAGCCAAACGTTTCGCTAATTTGGTTCCTGGTCCACAGTACTGATAACCTGGGATGTGAAGTTCAACTGGAAGACTGTTGAGAAGTTTATTCACGAGACCACGACCTTTCTTTCGTCTATGTACGATCATCACACGTCGGTGGTTGTCTAACGACTGATGGTGTGCGGGGTATATAAACCTCTATTTATACCCCACGTCGCTATCCAAACAGCACACATGAACTTTCAAACGCAATCTCTCAAGCTCCCGGTGGTGAACTTTGACGCCATTGTGGAGGAGGAGAAGAAAACAAAGAGACATGGTGAGTTGCTTCCAGACAACATACGTGCAATATTCTGCGGTCCATCCAATTGTGGTAAGACCAACAGCTTGCTCACACTCATAACGCATCCTAATGGCCTGAGATTCGAGAACATTTACGTTTACTCGAAATCACTGAATCAGTCCAAGTACAGATTTTTAAAGGAGCTTCTGCAACCGATAGATGGCGTTCAATACTTTCCCTTCAGTGAACACGAGGAGGTCATTGCACCTGACAATGCACTACCGAATTCCATTATTGTATTCGATGACATAGCATGTGAGAAGCAAGACAATGTTAGAGCGTTTTTCTGCATGGGCAGACACAAGAATGTGGACTGTTTCTATCTCTGCCAGTCGTACGCTCACATACCAAAGCATCTGGTGCGAGATAACGTTAATTTGTTGGTAATATTTCGACAAGACGATATGAATCTCAAACATGTGTTCGAGGATCAAGTGAATTCGGATATGAGTTTTGCACGATTCAAAGATTTGTACTCAAAGTGCTGGGGTGATGGAGAGCATGGATTTCTCGTAATCGACAAAGACAGGCGCATGAACGGTGGAAGGTAAAGAAAGGGTTTCGACTGTTTTGCTATAAATACGGGGTGTATGTAGATTTCTACAGTCACTCGTTGAACGTTGAACTGTCAATATGTCCGAATTTCGACGAGAAAAGAATGTCCTCCACCAGCTTGTTAAAGCTAGGGATGCTATTCGACACAAATACAATTTGTTGAAGCTTTCAAAGGACAATGTGAAGCGAGTGTTGGGAGAAACTTTTCGACCAATCGTTGAGCCGCTTGAAAAGCTTGTAGCCAAACAAGTATTGAGTAGAGCTGTTAAACGCGATGAAAAATCTATCAAACGCGATGAAGAGTATGATGATATGCAGGACGATACATTGCAAGCAGCTGATACGTCTTTTGAATCAGCTACGAGCCATGATGAAAGCAATGATAGATATTTGCAAATGCTCAGTCAAGATCGATACGTAGACAAAATTTATGGTGTTCGCAAAGAGAATGGACGATTCATGATTGGTAATTCCCCTATAGACTTGGAGGGTAGCTATATCGATGTGAACGGGGCGAAGTATGCGAAAACTGATGGTTTACTTGAATTACTCATTACGAAGCAGCCTAGCGAAAGTCAGCTTACTAATGCTGATATGGAGAATTATCGAAAAATACTTGAAGCATCGTCAGCACACAAGAAACGCTACCAGAGTAATGAAAAAATTCGTGTTCACAACAGCAACAAATTCAAATACATCATTGCCCCGATGTTTGAGAAACAAGGTGCGGGTGTACTGCCGCAATACAAGTTGGCAAGAATGAATACGACTATGGACTATGTGTATTGGGACGATCCGAACGAGCTGGTCGAACGCTTGAGATTACTCATAGCTGAACAATCAGCTGGCAATCCCAGCCACGTGAACGAGATTCACTCGATAATTGAGTTATCTCGCACCAGATGCTTTGGTATGTGAGCGTACGACTGGCAGAGATAGAAACAGTCCACATTCTTGTGTCTGCCCATGCAGAAAAACGCTCTAACATTGTCTTGCTTCTCACATGCTATGTCATCGAATACAATAATGGAATTCGGTAGTGCATTGTCAGGTGCAATGACCTCCTCGTGTTCACTGAAGGGAAAGTATTGAACGCCATCTATCGGTTGCAGACGCTCCTTTAAAAATCTGTACTTGGACTGATTCAGTGATTTCGAGTAAACGTAAATGTTCTCGAATCTCAGGCCATTAGGATGCGTTATGAGTGTGAGCAAGCTGTTGGTCTTACCACAATTGGATGGACCGCAGAATATTGCACGTATGTTGTCTGGAAGCAACTCACCATGTCTCTTTGTTTTCTTCTCCTCCTCCACAATGGCGTCAAAGTTCACCACCGGGAGCTTGAGAGATTGCGTTTGAAAGTTCATGTGTGCTGTTTGGATAGCGACGTGGGGTATAAATAGTCCACATTATCGCGAGTCAGCCATAATCAATCTTGATGATGCAAGTGGTCCCGGAACTCATTGGGTGGTTTTCGAAAACGAGCTGAAGACGTTGTATACTTTGATAGTTTTGGCGATCTTCAACCTCCTCTCGATTTGATGCTGTACCTTGGAGTTGACAGAGTCAAGTACAATCACGAGAGGTATCAGAATTTCAACACTTACAATTGCGGCCATTTGTGCTTGCAGTTTCTGTGCAACAGTCTCAAGCGTATATAAGGGGCAGGGTGAACTACGCATTCTCTATATCATGGCAGATTCACTGATTTTGAGTCTTTCGGGTACTCCGGCGCTACTCGAAGCGCAATACTTTCCCCCAATTGAACTCACGCGAAATAAGAGCTATGTTCTCGGTCTGGTAGAACTTTTATCTTTTAACTCCATACCCAACATCGATGAGGATAATAATAGGTTTTACGTGGATAAAGAGATAGTTATTTTGCCTACAGGTAGTTATGAAATCGAGGACATAGAGAGCTATTTACACGAATTTCTCTCATCCAAGGGAATACTAATCAGTATAAAGCCAAATAACAACACACTACGCAGTGAAATCAAGTGTACTCATCAAGTCGATTTTCGACCAACGGATTCTATAGGTAAATTGTTGGGTTTCGCTCAACGCATTCTCGAACCAAACATCACTCACAGTTTCGATCTACCCGTGAGCATTCTCAAAATTAATGCTCTGAGAGTGGAGTGCAACGTGACAGCTGGCGCCTATATAAACGAACTAAGGGTGCACACGATACACGAATTCTTTCCAGCAGTTCCACCGGGGTATAAAATAATCGAGGTTCCATCGCAAGTCATCTATCTGCCAATCACAGTCAAGACTATTGACCATTTGCAAGTGCGTATAGTGGATCAAGACGGAAATTTGGTTAATTTTCGAGGAGAAATTGTAACAATTAGACTTCACATCAAGCAAGCTTAATGGGTGTTGTTTATGGGGGTAAGGTAGGAAGAGGGTATATAAGCAGACCGTCATGTCGGCCAACGATCACTCGTCAACGAGCAGTCAAAGCTCTAACACGTCAAAGCCTTCAGTTCCTGGAAAACTTGGGATTAAGAATCCGCGATCCTGGTGGAGGATAACATGTGTATTTTTCTGTTGTATGCGAAAGAATAATGGAAGAAGTTTTGAACATTCAGAGAGCCGTTGAATTTGATGAATCGGTGGCGCACTATGAAATTCATACGCATCAACCCTACACGTCTTCCGCTTTCAACAACAGCGATGAAATACGTATATCTATTCAGCATCAAGATTTGTGCCTTCTACCGTCTCACAGCTCGCTACATATATGTGGAAGACTGACTAAAACTGATGGAAGTGCTGTAGAAAGAACAAAGCTTGTTAACAACGCCATCTGTCACTTGTTCGAAGAAATTCGCTACGAGATCAATGCCATCGAAATCGACAGATGTAAAAATGTAGGCTTAACGAGTCTCATGAAAGGATTGGTATCGCTCAATCCCTGTCAAAATTGGATAATGGAGAATGCTGGTTGGCTCGACGTTGAGGAAACATTGAACATGTGTAACGATGATGGCTACTTTGACGTATCCATTCCTCTGAGTATTTACCGAAGACTATCGCAAAATAGTAGTCAACACAAAGCATGAGCTCATACTCACCAGATCGAGGAATGATTTGAATGCCGTTAAGCAAACGATAGTGGACAATGCTCAAGTATACGAAGAATTCAAAATTGAACTCAATCGTGTTGAATGGCTCATGCCCTATGTTGTGGTCGCGGACAAACACAAAATTCGTTTGCTCGGCTTCATAGAAAAGGATCGGCCAATTAGCATGAGTTTTTGCACGTGGGAGTTGTTTGAGTATCCACTTCTACCAACTACGTCGAAACACGTGTGGACTGTCAAAACATCTAACCAGCTGGAGAAACCTCGCTTCGTTATTCTCGCCTTCCAGACGAATCGAAAAGGTCAGAGAGCTGAGAATGCTAGTCGCTTCGATCACTGCAATATCAGCAATGTAAAACTCTTTCTCAAATCGCAATGCTATCCATATGGAAATCTCAATCTAGATGTAACACGTAATCAATATGCCGTATTATATGATATGTACGCTAATTTTCAGAAGTCATACTACGGCAAAGATTCCGAGCCTATCTTGAAAAAAATCGATTATCTCACTCACGCGCCACTCGTCGTCATCGATTGCTCGAAGCAGAACGAATCTCTGAAGAGTGCACCCGTAGACGTTCGTTTGGAATTCGAGGCGAGAGATAATTTTCCCGCTGTAACATCGGCTTACTGTCTCATTCTACACGATCGCATTGTCCAGTACAATCCTGTTAGCGGAGACGTGAAGAAACTCATCTAAATTTCTGAGAATACGACCGAAGAATCCTGCTGCACGGCGTTCAGTATAGTCCCGACAGTCGTGACGAAATGAAGTACATCGTCGATATGCAGAGCTTCAAATAGCCCGGTAATGATTTCGTTTTGAAAGAATTGGCAATAGTCCCATTGGATGATGACGACCAACCTCTGATCTTTCTCTTCAAGGAACCTTTTCCTTGGAAACGCCTCACCGATAAGTATAAGGGCGAAAATAGATGGTTGAAGCAGTTCTATCATGGCATTTCTTGGAATTCAGGGGAGCGTCCCTACACCGACATCGGAAGTGTTCTTCGAGAATGTCTACACGATGCCACTCAAGTACTCGTTATGGGCTCCATCAAGAAAAAATGGCTCGAACGTTTCAAATTCAACGTTCACGATGTGTCAGAGATGGGTTTTCCACCGTTGGACAAGATCAAGCTTGTGATAGTGTGCCCACACTACGAGGGTGCCTACAAAACCAACTGCGCACTTCATAACGTAAAACTACTGAGGAAATTCTACGAAAATTGCAAGGCATCCATGGATTGGGAGTAGATGCTTCATTCGTGTCCCTGAAGTCGAAGAAGATGGGTAAAAACTCAAGTTTAAACGCTCCTCTTATTGAAGAGGAGAAAAAAAAAGAGGATTCAAAATGGAAAAAATATTCTCAAAAGTATTCCACGAATACCAATTCTATGCCTCAACATGACAATTATAAAAGATTAAAATAAAAAATTAGCATATATGATAATGTGCGGCTACCTGCTCGTAACGTTGGGTTATCGACTGCAGGTAAGGTAGAGTTGGATTATCGATTGATGATAATGGAGCGCGCGGAACTCTCGGCGGCGCGAAATTCAAATTGCAGTATGGAAATTCGGATATAGCATATATAGCATATAGAGTATAGTATATATAGTATAACATATATAGTATATAGCATATATAGTGTATAGTATTTGGGTTATCAACTGCCGGTAGACTGCCGGTAAGGTAGAGTTGGGTGATAATGCTCTGTTGATAAGGTAGAGCGTTCTACCGGTAGAGTTGGGTTAGTGCCCTCCCTGCAGTCTGCTCTGTTGATAAGGTAGAGCGTTCGGCCGGTAGAGTTGGGTTATTGGCATCCCTGCAATTACCGGCAAGGCAGTGCTTTACATTACCGACCGAGTTGACCTTCCTACAGTTACCGGCAAGGTAGTGATCTACCTTACCGACCGAGTTGGGTTATTGACCTCCCTGCAATTACCGGCAAGGTAGCGCTCTACCAACCGAGTTGGGTTATTGGCCTCCCGGCAATTGCCGGTAAGGTAGAGCGCTACATTACCGACCGAGTTGACCTCCCTGCAATTACCACCCACCGGCAAGGTAGCGCTCTACCTTACCGACCGAGCGCCAGCTCCGATGGTAAGTGGCCCAGAACCGGCCTAGCTCACCTACCAACGCCTTTTAAGAGGATCGAAACAAGATCGCGCCTTTTATATACATGGGCCCGATCAAAGACGCCCAGCCGATTTTTTTTCTGAGTTAAAAAATGTAAATTTCAAAAAAGCGTTAGTAAATTTTTTTATTTTAGACTGGGAATCGAACCATTACGCTCCGTTTATGAAAAATAAAAATGTTTTTCTAAACTATGAGAAGTGCTTCAAATACAGCGTTACTAATGACATTGTAGTAAAGGAAATTGATGATGTTCTAACGTGTCCGCAACACGAAGAGGCCGACACGAAAATCACCTACCACATCAGCAATGTTGATTACGAATCGAACGTGGTCGTGCGGTGCTCTGATAGTGATATCCTTATTATATTGCTAGGCAATATAAGTTTTATAAAAAAGGATGTTAAAGTGTGGATGCATGTAGGCGTGGGAAATGCCCAGCGATTTTTGAATGTCACAGATCTGTCAAATAAACTGGGCTCAAAATTGTGTAATGCGCTTCCGGCTTTCCACGCCTTCACCGGATGTGATTACAATCCTTCTTTTTACCGGAAAGGTAAAAATCGACCCGTTACTATTTTAAAAAAGTCAGAAAACTACATGAATGCTTTTGAAAAGATCAGTGACTTGCACACAGGATACATTCCAGAAGTTTACTTAGTAATTGAAGAGTTTGTGTGCAGGATGTACAGTTTAAAGAAAATCACTAACGTGTACGAAGCTCATGTGGCCGTGTTCATGAAGAATTATAAAATTAATGACGGTGATGAAATATTCCAAACAAACGCCAAAAATGTTGACGGAGCAATCCTGCCACCATGCAAAGCTGAACTGCATAAGCAAATAAAAAGAACAGCATTCATTGCGCATCTTTGGAGGCACGCTTATCTACCACAACCGACAGAATTTTCTCCCACCGACTATGGTTGGGAGGAATCTGAGAATAAATTGATTTTCCAATGGTTTGATGGAGATCAACTGCCACAATCTATTGATGATATTGCAATTAACTCTACAGAAAACCAAGGTATTACAAATAAATATTAACTATATAAAAATAATTTTAAAAATTTATAAATTAAATTATAAATTAATTTTTATATTTACAGATAAAGAAAACGGTCAAGATGATCAACAGGAATCAGACGAAGAAGAGGAAATATTGAATTCCGATATTGAAGATTTCCCATTTGCAATTGATGAAAGTGACGATTCCCTCAATCAATGCGATATCGACGAGTGGTAAATTACGAAACGTTAAATAATTGTTATGAAATATAATAAATATGAAATTTGTTAAAGTAAAACCAAATTTTTAATGTTCAAAAGAAAATTTATGCAAATGACCATAAAATAATTTATTACGTACTTTTAAATTCACTCATCTTAATTATTGAAATTGTAAATATTCCACGATCAAAATCACCGCTAAAATATACTGTGAAATTAATTTTATTCCATACTTTTTTTATCGAACAGACATATTGTATTTTATTAGTTTACATCAGTTTTAATTTTCACGTTTAAATTTGTCGTACAGTTATTATTAAACTTAAAATAAATTAAATGAATAATTTATAATATAAACATGAACATTCTGCTGGTTGTTTAATAATGTACAATATCAATGATCATCTTTCAAACAGGTAAAAACGCAGCGTTGTAGCCGTGGCGTCCGCACGCGCCGCATATCGAGTGCATCTTTATCGGCTTGGAAGACGACCTTTGTTGTACTTTACAGGTGGAAGACTGTTTTTTTTATATTCCTTACTATAAAAATAAACATCACACCCAGTTTCAGCTTAACGGCTAGTTAATGAGTTTTTTTTCATTTTTTTTGTGCCTAATTGTGTGGGTGGAAGACCTTGTTTGTTGTGGAATTTTAATGGAAGACGAGATTTTTTATCGTTTTTATGTTCAAATGAATCAGTATACTAAGTTTCATGCAAACGGCTATGAGTTTTTTCTATTAAATTTTGGTGGGAATCGCTACCCTCCTGCAACCCCCTGTCGTAAGGGTGCAACGGAAGACGGCCTTATTATAGTTACATATGACATGCATAAGTCATATAAAAAAAATGAAGTTAACGAAAATGACGCCGAAATTTCTGTCGCTGCCTCCCGGACTAATAGCTTTAAATAATATCGGAAAAATCAATATAACATTCGAAAGATCATATAATTATAAAAATATAATCATAAGATATAAAATTACATTTAATTACTAAAATAGTACATTACGATACTGCCACTGAAGTCACATGTATCGTACGATATTTTATAGCACGTTTACCTAAGTCCGCTGTCACGCCTATCCGTACCTTAATCAGTCCACTCGCTACGCTCACGCGCTAACCTCACGGTGCAATAATCGACTACTTAAGTCACGGGTAGGCGTGACTTAAGTGCGAACTTAGGTCACACTGTGCTATAAAATGAGATAAACACATTGAAAACATAATTTAAAAAAAAGAAATATCTATTGTTTACAAAATGCCAAATATTATGTAAACTAAAACACTAATAAAAACATATAATAAGAAATATAAATTGATGTTGAAGTAACAAAAATTAAAAGATTAAATCCAAGAAACAAATTATTTTTTTCTAAAACTTGATCGTAGACAGGCAGCTAATATTGTATATAATCTAATCTTCTATTAACAATGTGATTAATAGAAGTTCTTCAAGTTTAAACCTTAAAAATAAAATTAAAAAACAAAGATTAAATTTTTGATTAAATATAAAATTGAGCCAAAGAATAAGCAAATACAATATTCCATCCTCACGACTCGTAACCATATTCCTGATATCACACATTAAATGATATTCGATGACGAATGAATCTACGAAATCATTTTGTGACCATGAATGAAAATCCTTGAGGATATAGTTATTATGTTGAAATGTCCCATCTAAATAAAACAAAATAAAAGAAACAATAAAGTTTGTTGTTGGTAGGTAATGAGGTATGGCGGGTTTGATGTGGGGTGCAGGGCGGGGTCCAGGGGCAGAGCCCCTGGTGGGGGCGTAGGGGGCGAAGCCTCCACTCAGGGGGGTGTGGGGGGCGAAGCCCCCACCTGAAATAAAATTACTGATATGTTAAAAAAAAAAATATGTATATCAATAGCGATATATATAAACTTCTTTCTGAAATACGACCTTACTAAAGAAGTTAATTATTTTATTTTAATTTATTTACACTTTATTTAATCCAACTAAAAAAACCGCTGCCAATTCATTGGCCCTTAGCTTCCTCAACCGTAATTTGTTGATTCCTTTAATTAATTTTTAATAACAAAATTTATAATTTTTTAAAAAATTTATTGCATAATTATAATTAAATTCATTTATGAATATTAAAAATTGTTAATTTTTAAATTTATTTATTTATTTATTATTTATTTATATCAATTTTATATACGCTACCCCAATCGGAGCGCCACCTACTCTTATACTATTTTAATTATTCATCAGTTTTGAATACTTATACTCAAGAATTCAATCTTGAAAATTCAAACATATTACATTTTGACGCCAATACTATATACTTTTATAATATAATGATGATAACATCATTGGAGTTATGAGTTTTAAAAAAAAACACGTTTTTGTTTTTGATGATAACTAAAGAACCTTGATAGATAGAAAATTAATTTTTTTTAGAAAATATAGGTATTTTAATTCTCTTTCGAATGCCACCCACTCCATTCAGATACATAGAGCCGTTCTCGAGAAATTACGATTTTTAAAAAATGTCAAAAAATTTTTAACCTCAAATATCTCTGAAATTTCTGGACCAATCATTTTGCCCAAAGAACTCGACCGACAACTATAAAAAATCTACCTCTAAAAGGAATGTTGAAGCCATTAAGTCAATTTTTACTCTTGTAATCGTTGGACATACAAAACTGATTTTTTCATTTTTCAATTTTTTACTCAAAATCTAGCCTACAGAATGTATTCAAATTTTATCAGATTATAGCTATTTATATTCTGTATTATCATGATATTTCTCAAAAAAATTGACTGTCTAGTTTAGGAGTTATAAGCTTCTAAAAAAAAACACGTTTTTGTTAATAACAAAAGAACCGTGATAGCTAGAAACTTTTTTTTTTAGAAAATATAGGTATTTTAATTCTCCTTCGAACGCTATCCATCAGATTCGAATAACTCGATCCTATCATTAAAAAAATCAAAAAACAGTTTTGAGAAAATCGAAAATTTGGAAAAAAAAAACACATCGCCCAATCAAAAAACGAATTTTTGACCCGCCATCAGGCAAAAAAACAAAAAAAATGAGACCTGCCCAGTCAAAATCGACCGAGTAGAAGCTGAGATCCAGGCGTACACACACACACACACACACACACACACACACACACACACACACACACACACACACACACACACACACACACACACACACACACACACACACTCACACACACACACACACACACACACACACACACAGACACACACACACACGCACGCACGCACACACCACACACACACACACACACACACACACACACACACACACATCCATACAGACATTTTTCAAAAACCATGTATTTTGATTTCTAACACCTCGGAACACAATTATAACATGTTTTTACAACAACTCAAAAATTTACTATCACAAAGCTTCCTCTAGGAGGAAGCAAAAAAAGAAATTTTACTTTAATAAAATTGTAGCTATAAAATAGATAGAAAAGAAATCGTGGTATCAATCTTGATACAGAAATTGACAATTTGTTGGTATGGACTTCCTTAAGGGGATGTGCAACCCTAATTTCAATATTTTTTTAAATCAACATTCAAACATTTATTTGGAAAAAGACCGCTGTCAAGCGCTCCGTACACGCAAACACTATATGCAGATTTTTTTCTGGATAATTCTATTGATATTTGCGTGAGTTATGCTCATTTGAAAAGTAGGTCAATTGTAGATTCCTATTTACCGACAGTACGGTTTTTATTTCATTCAATAAATTCTCATTATTTTTTTGGAAAAAGACGTCTGTCAAGCGCTCCGTATACGCAAACACTATATGCAGATTTTTTCTGGATAATTCTATTGATATTTGCGTGAGTTATGCTTGTTTGAAAAATAACGTCGGTACTCACATCCCCTTAATATATATAATTTTACAACAATTATTATAAGAAAGGTTTGACCCTGCTTGGTACTAAAGTAGACAATTCGAATTCAAAAACGAATTCATAGATTTCATTTATTTCTCAATTAAACATTTTGCTTCCTCCTAGAGGAAGCTTTGTGACATTAAATTTTTGAGTTGTTGCAAAAACATGTTATAATTGTGTTCCGAGATGTTAGGAATCAAAATACATGGTTTTTGAAAAATGTGTGTGTGTGTGTGTGTGTGTGTGTGTGCGTGCGTGCGTGCGTGCGTGCGTGCGTGTGTGTGTGTGTGTGTGTGTGTACGCCTAGATCTCAATTTCTACTCGGTCAATTTTGACCGGGCAGGTCTCATTTTCCGGTCAAAATCCGTTTTTTTGTTATTGGGGCGATGTGTTTTTGTTTTTTTTTTCAAATTTTCGATTTTTCTCAAAACTGCTTTTTGATTTTTTTTTTTATGATAGGATAGAGTTATTCGAATCGGATGGGTAGCATTCGAAAGAGAATTAAAATACCTATATTTTCTAAAAAAATTATTAACAATAACGTGTTTCTTTTTAGATGCTTATAACGCCCAAACTAAACGGTCCATTTTTTTTGAGAAATATCATGATAATGGATAATATAAATAAATATAATCTGTAATATTTTAATTCATTTTGTTGGTTAGTTTTTTAGAAAAAAATTGAAAAATGAAAATTGATTTTTGTATATCCAACGATTACAGGAGTAACAATGACTTAATCGCTTCAAAATTCTTTGTAGTCGTAGATTTATAAATTTCGTTATTAAATATTAATTAAAGGAATCAACATATTAAGGTTGAGGAAACTACGGGCCAATGAATTGAAAGAGGTTTTTTTAATTAATGAATAAATATCGATAAAAAATTTATTGTACTAATACATTACGATACAAGTGCGATAAGAGGCCCATTATTTCATGGTGTAAAGTTAAGGCCCGAGCGTAGCGAGGATCCTTTCACGGCGTGTAATATGTTTCTTAACGCATTAGTATCGTACAATTTTTTATAACACTGTCTGCCTTAAGTCCGCTGTCATGCCTATCCGTGCGCTAAGTAGTTCATTATCGCACCGTGAGGTTAGCGCACGAGCGTAGCAAGTGCGATGAACACGGTGAAATAATGGACTACATATCGCACGGATATTTTTTTTTATTAAATTATACCTACTTCTAGAAAGATGAAATTTGCTTAAAAAAACATACGATGCCTGAAATACATTATAGAAGCAGAGTTCTATTATTTTTATACTTAAGCACATTTACGCCAACTAAACATCGACAACACTGAATGATGAGTACACCTGCTAAATCTGACTGGTGGCTTTTATAACATTACAGGAGCAGGATTAATTTATCTTTTCATGTTGTAAATTTCAGCCTAATTAATTAAATAGGTTTTCTCTTATGAAATCTGAAGGGCCATGTAGTGTGAGACTGTCCGAAAGATTTATAGAGTATGCTTAAATAAATATTCTGGAAACCTGTCAGAATTATGAAAAGTTCACTATAACCTCTAAAAGTCAATTAATACTGGTAGTTAATGGATAAGCTCATTGTTCATTAACTACTACAATTCGACTGAATTTTACAGATTAAAATAACTTTTTTCACAATTTTTACACGTACTCAGATTTATTGTTATGGCGGGACAAGCTATAGATGTATAGAAGTTTCAGACACACTCACACTACACTACAGTATACGGACCAAAATTAAAAACTTAATAAGAAAATTCATCCGGCTCCTACAATATAAAAGCCACTTGTCAGATTTAGCAGGTCTATTGAGCATTCAATGTTATCGGTATTTACTTTGAGGTGATGTGTCCGTACTTAATCCAAAAGACTAAGAATGATAGAAACCGGCTTCAGTAATGCATCTCAGACATTCCATGTATTTTTGAGTTGGCTCTATCTTTTTGAAAGTACATGTAATTTAATAAAAAAAATAAAAATACACAAGCAGTGCCTGAATTAAATCTGAGAAATTGCATGACTTATTTCTTTCTTTTTATTAAATTATACCTACAAAAAAAGATAAAATCAGCTTAAAAATACATAAGATGCCTGAAATGCATTATAAAAGCAGATTTCTATCATTCTTATGTTCTTCTAAATGAAGTTTGAAAAGACATCCTCAAAGTAAATATCAACCACATCAATGAATGAGGAATAGATCTGTTAAATTTGACCGGTCGCCTCTTATAGTTGCTTTTTCTGCTTTTTCTGAAAGGATAATAAAAACCCTGAAACAAAAAATGAAGCTATAGTAATGGTTGAAAGCAGTAGATTACTGAAATAATAATTATTCAAAGAAAAGACCACAAAGTGGTCACAGTGAATTAAAATAAATACAGACTAGATCAACTTCCATTGATAATCTATAGAAAGATGAAGCTGCCAAGATGTGTGCATCAGGAAGCCCTTTACTCAAGGTTACCCACTGTAATGCCATTGTTGAGTTTCTCAAGGTTGCCGTTCCCAATTTGGTCCTATTTTTTTGAAAGTCTCCTGCTTTATGATGGTCATATAATGACGCCCTCGAGGAAGGAACAATTATATGAAGACGTGTTGTCTTCTGCAGGAGCTCTTCGCCCTAGGCCAAAAACATAATCACAACAAGAATAACTTGGCAACGGAGGGAGTACAGAAGCCACACTTCTGTCAAAGGGGTAGGCAATTATTGCAGGATAGATACTAGCTTAAAAGTATAAACCAATAAACTTTCTTACAGTAAGCTATTCACCAGATAATTTTTTCAACGAGTTCAGAGGTTGTCAATGTCCACATAAAATATGTCAATCAATCCAACATATAGTCCCAATAAAAAACGCTAACTGAAGGTGTTTAGGACGCCGTGATGTCGTCTGCAGGAGCTCTTCGCCCTAGGCCAAAAACATAATTACAATAAGAATAACTTGGCAACAGAAGGAGTATAGAGAAGCCACACTCCTGTCAAAGGGGTAGAAAATTATTGCAGGATAGATGCTAGCTGTAAAGTAAACGAGAAAACATTCTCACAGCAAACTACTCACAATATAGTGTTAGCGTGTCGATAAGATCATTCATAGCACTATATATTTACCAAGATATGTTGAGAGAATTGAAAGGGATCTTTGCACTCAAAAGTCGAGAAAGCGCATGTGTATTCTCAACTAAGACCTCCTCACCCTCACTTAAAGTTTACCAGAATGTTCACACACAATACAATACATACAGAGGGATTGTGTATGCAATTTCAGATCGATTCAATCAGCCGGTACGGAGAAAATGACATTTTTCTCAAAAATTTCTTGAAAAAGACACAGAAATTGCAATATCTCCAGACTTGCTGATTATGCATATCTAAATCTTGATATACTGTCCCTCAGCATGTATTCCATCATGTACAGAAAGTTGAAGATACTTGTAGGGAATGGAAAGGGATCTTTGCACTCAAAAGTCGAGAACGCGCATGTGTATTCTCAACTAAGACCTCCTCACCCTCACTTAAAGTTTACCAGAATGTTCACACACAATACAATACATACAGAGGGATTGTGTATGCAATTTCAGATCGATTCAATCAGCCGGTACGGAGAAAATGACATTTTTCTAAAAAATTTCTTGAAAAAGACACAGAAATTGCAATATCTCCAGACTTGCTGATTATGCATATCTAAATCTTGATATACTGTCCCTCAGCATGTATTCCATCATGTATAGAAAGTTGAAGATACTTGTAGGGAATGGAAAGGGATCTTTGCACTCAAAAGTCGAGAAAGCGCATGTGTATTCTCAACTAAAACCTCCTCACCCTTTCTCAAGATTTACAAGAATGTTCATACACAATGCAATGCATGCTGAGGCATTGTACATTAAGGATGTTCAATGGTTACAGCAAAGTTAACAGAAGTCTTTGAAATTTTAATATATCATTACTTAGATAAAGTAAAAGCAGCTTGAATTTTTTCAATATTTTATACTGAGCATTTTTTCGAGAAAAAAATTCATGAAAATCGAGTTTTTAACATAGGCTCTTATGGGAGAGTGAGGTTATGTGACCTTTGGACATAAAAATCTCATATAAAAAGTTAAGAGATTAGGTTAAAAGACCTTTACTTGAATAGAAAAATAATCAAAGAATAAAAACGTAGAGGGATCTTGACCGCTTACAGGGCATTTGGGAAAGAAATAAGTGAAAACGTAAACAAAACACCGAGTTCGTCGGCTGCGCGAGGAGGTGCGCGGTGAGCGGTGAGCGCCCGCGGGGAGAGAGGAGCGTCCCTCGCCTCGCCCCGCAGCATGACACCATTGAACATCCTTAAGTTTCAGATATACTCAATCAGCCAAATTGGAGGAAATTACTTTTCTTTCTTAATAATTTCTTCAAGAAGCACACAGAAAATGCTGTAACTCCACACTTGCTGATTATTTAGATCTGAAACATGGTATATAATCCCTCAGCATGCATGATATGGTGACGTGTGTAAAGCTGAAGATATTTTCAGAGAAAGGAAAGGTATTTGTATACTTGAAAGTCGAAAAAGCTCATGGGCACTTCCAACTAAGACTACCTTGACCCTTGCTCAAAGTTTAACAAAATGTCCTTGTGAAAAAAAGATGAAAACCCCGCAAGATTAGAAAGGAGCTAGTATTATTGAAATAATACTTACTCAAGGATAAGACCACGACTTAATTAGCAGAGAACTCGACCAACATTAATATCGATCCGTACAGCAATTTGGAAAACACAGTGACTGCAGATATAAACATTGATGACTGCCGTCTGCCGGACTGCCGTGCGCACATGGTTGATATGGTGCGGGTGAGAGCCAGATAGGAAGCGAAGCACTGTAGCGATAATAGAAGTTCGGCCCAGCCTTTTTCTCGCATCATCCGCGGCGCCGTGTCGCTTACGCAAAAAAGCTACGAGCTATCAGCTGACGAGCCAGATGAGACGAGCAGGTGAGCTGCAGCGCATGCGCATGCGCGCACACTCACATGGTTAAAGCCAACAAGCCAGCAGTGTCACCGCCATCACGTGATTGGCGATGATATACACGTTACCCATGTGAATATATGATGTTGTAATTTTTATATTGTTTATTGCGATTATTGCGAATTGCGTAAAATCAAGCTCGCATTGTCATCACTTTGCATAAACATCTATATATTATACGTAATACGTTATACACGAACAATATGACATGACTTGATAACCATTGCGCGATAACATGTCTGTAAGAGACGGTCACTAATGTTTTTTAGACGGTAAATTTTTCGCTTATTAGCTTTACTGTTTGCCATATGGTAACAAAAACTAATTTTTTTTTTTAATAGTATCCCAGGCGGAAATGATCTTCTATAATAAAAGTTAAAAAAAGTTTATAACTGATATTAGCAGATTATAAAGTCAGGATTTGAGACTTTTATAAAAATCTAAAACTATTATAAATAGTTATTTACTTTTTTAAGTTTTTTGGATTGCCGAAAAATATGAATATTTGATCAGTAAAAAAAAGTAAATAACTATTAATAACTATTATCAATTTTTAATAATTGAAAATAATTATTTTAAACTTATAATTAATAATGATTTCATATAATAAGAATTTTAGAATGATTTTAAAGTTTAAATTCATTCAAAACTATTTAAAACTATTAATAATTATTATTATCAAATAAAAAAAGTTTATAACTGATAATAACTTTTTACAGATTGATTTTATGGTTATCCACTGCAGCCCAAAAAAGTAAATACAAGTTTATAACTGTTATAAACTTTTTTTAGCTGTTCATAACAGAAAAAAACTGTTGATAACTTTTATAAACTGTTACTATAGTCTCAAATCCTATCTTTATAAACAGTTATGAACAGTTATAAACTTTTTTTTTAAATTATAAAAAGTTATATATTGTTATTAATAATTATTTGTAAAGTTTTATTTCCGCCTGGGATGCAAAATCATAAGTGCATTGCCCTTCGTAATGACATTATTAATCAATTTTCGCTTTTATAAAAATACAAGGTTCTCCTGAGTATTGCGGTCGTGCCTATTATGTAAAAACGAAGTTTTTACATAGGGAGGGGGCGGGCGACGAGCGAAGCGCGGAGCAGGTGTGTGTGGGGGCGGGGGGATGGCGTGCCGAAGACACGCTGGGGGGCGCAGCCCCCCTAGTTATTCTTTAATTTAACTTTGAAAAATTTAATAAAACTATTTCATAATTATATTATTTTATTAGAGTAAAAATTTTACAAAAATATAATTATATTTCCTACGGTAAATTTCTGTATGAATACGTTTCTTACAAATTTTTATTATATTCAAATGTATTAAGTTCAAGTAAAAACTAGTTGTTGCTATGTTTACACGATCGTTTCAATGTCTTTGTTGATTGCACATTACTAAAGAAGAGCTCAGTAAAAAGTCTTTTTATATTAGAATAATTCAAGTTTTGTAGTTTTTAAAAATGGATGGTATACCATCATCTTCGTCAGATTCTGGAAAGAAAAAGTAACTTATTTTTAATATTTTTCATTTAAACAAATGTAGTTAAATTTCTATTGAAAATAAATAAAAATGTATAGTTTAGTTTACGTTTCTATTTTGTACATTTGTGGGATGAAACAACTTTATCTGTCTCGCATGGCATGGATTAATTTGCTGTATTTTATTTGAAAACCGTAAATAAGCTTTTTGTCAATGTGTTGGAGGTTAAGAGAGAAAGTATTACAATGAGTGATGAAGTATTATAAAATATCGAGAAGTATATCGAGAAGTATGTTATCAAAATTTGATAAAGTAATAATAAATACAAGAATAATATACGATGTTTTAAGTTGAGTACGTAAACATATGTGTATTCGTTTCAATTAATTTCGGAATAACATTCATTTTTACTATTTCTATTATGATTTTTATTGACAATTTTACAGTATATATATATATATATATATATATATATATATATATATATATGTTTGTAAATTGGTACTTTTGAGGAGATGTGAATCTTTCGCTCAGAGTTCGGACAAGGTGACTAAAGAAATAATGACCCTCAGGTTACCGACTCTGGGAAAAGGGGGTATAGATTTCTCCTCAAAAGTCGTGGTGATTCTTGCTTTGAGAAATTTGAGGAGTCTCTTCAAAATGCCGACATCTCTTCAAAAGTACCGATCTATACGTTGATATCTCTTCAAATATACCAATTCCCATATATATAAGAACTCCACTGGAAATAAAAAGATACTTTATTTTCTAATCGCTAATTTATAACAATATTTTATAGTTTAAGAAAAACTACCTTCTTCTGAATTTTACTTCAGCCTCTTTAAACTTTATATTTACATGTCACAATTATTAATTGTTATATATTCTCTTATTAAATTTTATTTTTTCTAATACAATTTATTTACCTAAGCGACATTATCTTGTCATTTAGTTGCACACAAATATTCGCCACATAAATATTTTTGCTCCGACTACAATGTTACCTTAAAAGAAATTTTCTCGCACCAAAAAAAAATGAAAAGATAACCATTACCTTCTGTCTATATACAAATTTTACATGCTTTTAAACTTACAGTAATTAATGGTCCGTCAATATTGTAATATTAAAAGAAAAAAGTTTTACTTTGTATTGTTAAACTTTCTGCAAGTAAAAAGTCATTTGGAATACCCATAGTTTCGAGTGTTAAATAAATGATCTAAATAGATATAAAATTTTTCCTGTAACACAAGCCTGTTAAAACAGTTTTTCTTTAGCTACATGAAACCAAATATGTGATTTACATCAATTTATTAACGCTGCAAAGTATAGCATTCTATGTTGTTATTCGAGATTAAATGTATAAAATTGGCATATTTTTTATTTATTCGTGAATTTTCTTAATGAGTACAAATTTTGCACCTCTGCTAAGGTAGAAGTAGGGGTATCGGGATAAACTGAAAATCTGAGACGATATCAGAATAATAAAAATACTACAATTTTCAATAAGTACAGGAAAAGTAAGAATATCTGCTAATGTTATTAACTACCTAGCCTAGCTCAAATTGAATTGAATTAACAATTTGTTTCAATATAATATAGCAGTAAAATTTTTGAGGTGATGGTTTTATGGACGAACCTTGTCGCATTATTACCTTCACGATTTTTTTCGTATGTGATTTCGGGATACATTTAAAAATATATGTCCCGGTATACCTTCCAAACTTTGTCCCTTTAGTACATGAACCTTCAACGTGTTGTACCCTATGCTGTTGTCCCGCTATAGCATTATCTTGCTTATAATTTTGAACTTAGATATTTTATAAAAAAAAATATCAAAGGGAGATTGTATTTGTATTCAATAGTAAAAAAGATACAAAATTAATTAATTATAACAAAGAGATTTAGGAAACATCACTTATTGCTTTCAACCTACGTGTCTGAACTTTCGCCTATGCTGTTTTTGTCCCACTACTCCTTCCTTTACCTTATTTGTAAGGCAGATTTATATACATGGACTATGTACATATATGAGGATAGAATTTCTCTAGTCATATATTAAAACAAATCAAACATCACAGCAAGGTCTTGTGGAACTCACACTCTTAATTAATGTACTATATTTCTGTCGTACAAATAGCATCATACCAAATTTTATGTATACCTGTACTAACAAAGTATTGTTATTAAAAGAAAAAAAAAAGGAAGAGGTCGACCAAGCAAAGTCAAACGTGCGAAATATGATAACTGTGGCAGAAAACAGGTCACAAACATAAAAAATGATTCAAGAAGCACACGCTTTTTGAAAGCGAAAAAGTTAATTGTTGAACTTGATTATGACGAAGAATTTTTGGAATATACTCTTGCACTTTGTCGCAGATTAAATAAGAAATTAAATGATACAGAGAATAATGATGATCAAGATGATGACGAAGATGATGGCCGAGATGATGACCAAGATGATGATCAAGATGATGACCAAGATGAAAAGGAAGATGATGCCGAATTTAAAGATACTTTACATGATTCACTAATGTTAAAGTATACGAATGAGTCTGCTTTAGGTCTTTATATTGAATGTAATTTGAATGTCAAGAGCTATTCAACACTTGTAAAAGACTGTAGGATTAGACGGGCTAAAATTTTTCCATCTTATCCTTTCATTAAAGAAGTAATGACTAAGTGTGTACCAACACAATTATTAGTTTCTGAAGTTGAAGTAATGGTGCCACTTCAATGTATGCTTAATAAAACAGCAGAAAGATTGTACGAAGCTGTAGCGACTGATTGGAATTGCGAAGAGTTATCTAATATTGAATTACACGCTACTTGCGGATTTGATAGCTCTTCGAGTCATATCAACCCACATCAAGACTATGCTAACAAAGATCGTGAAAATAAAAATGCACAACAAGTCTCATAATTTAACAACTAATAGGATCAAATCAACGTTCATGGTTTAATCCTACTCCTCAAAGTATTCGCTTTTGCCGGCCTTTAAGGTACTACATGAGAGCACACGAGCATATTATTTCAATTGTTTAATTCTTAAGTAAGCTTCTATTATTTCAAAATAAATTCTTATTTTACTGTTTGTAAGATTTGTTGTAAGATGTCGTGTTTAATGTTTGATAAAGACAATATTACTTTTTATTTCTAACGTACTTTACAATAAGGTTTTCAGAAATTGGAAAAAGTATTTTGATATTCTTCATTTATATATTTTTCGTTATTCTTTAGCTTGATATAATTATAATCTACTTCTTTTACCACCTGCCACTCCTATTTCCTACTTACCCATTTTTCCCGTTCCTTCTTCTTCAAGGCTTTGTTTTGAAAAAGAAGATAATGAAGCTATAATGAAAGAGTACAATCGACTAAATCAAGAGATTCGTGGTTTAAAACAACATACATTTGAAATATCGAATGGAAAAAATATGAAAGTTAATTTTTTTGTTGTTCAAACTTTATATGATGGAAAATGCGTAAATTGTATTGTTGGAAATAAGGCCACAACTGCATGTCCAATGTGTCTCGTATCATCGTATAAATTTAACAATCTACAGGAGACTTTTAAGCGTAAAGAAGACTCACTCAGATTAGGGCTTGAACTTTTGCATTGTCAAATAAAGGCATTTGAATATTTGCTACATCTAGCTTATAGACGAACTATAAAATCATGGGATATAAGAGATCATTTGGAAGGTATCTATAATAATTTCAACGGTTTTTACAACTTTATACAATTAGTTACATAATTACTTCATAGATTTATAATAAAATAATACTCATGAACTTGACTTCTTTTTCAAAGAGAAAAATAATACTCTTGCTATGTATGTCAATGACACAGTTTTCTATACACTTAAAGTAATTAAATAAAATAATTATTTTGTCTTAATATCTTAAAAATATGATAAAAGTATTTGATTTTCTATCATTCCAAGTTAAACATTTGAAAATAAGAAATTATTTAATGAAATCCTGCAATAATTTTAAAAATTGCTATCAAAATTACTTAAAATACGAAAGCTCTTATTTTTTATATAAACAATAAGAGTAGAATTAAAGCACATTACACTAGCATATTACATAAAAAATTCATCAACTTAACTTTGGTTGGTTCATTCATATTTGATTTTTGTTAAATTAATATTTTGTACGTTTATAACTGTAGAAGAAGCTGCTAAACAAACTAAAAAAATTAGGGAACAAATAAAAAACGCATTTGGCGTAAGAGTAGATCAAGTCTTGCAAGGTCATGGGAACTCTAACACTGGAAATCTTGCTCGAAAATGCTTTGATGATCCACTAAAATTTTCTAGAGCATTAGAAATTAATTTCAACTTAGTTCGCAGCATCATATTAATAATAAATTTACTTCGATGTAAACAATATTTGCAACTTGATGAATTTGAAAATTTATGTTCAAAAGCGCACGATTTACACTATCAACTTTATCCTTGAGCGCAAATGAGCCCAACCGTACATAAGCTGTTGAAATACAGCAGTGATATTATAAGAAGGTTTCCACTACCTATATCGTACTATTCTGAAGATGCCAGCGAATCCTGGCACAAGATATATCGGCAAAATTTAGTAAGCCATGCTCGTCAAATCAGCAGAGAAGCTCGGATTCTAGATACTTTTAATCGAGCGGTGTATGTAACGGATCCGGTGATTTCTCATATATATTAAAAATCGATTAAAGGGTCAATGGGAGAAACCAATTACTAACGAAATGAATAGATATCTTAGACACAGGTGAATATATCTTCATAAAAATGTTCTTGAGAGAAAAGAAAACATTAAAAAAACATTCTATTCTTTTTTTTTTTAATACAAAATCACGCTAAAAAGATTGGGAATAATAGATAAAGTTACCTAGGAAAAGCTTTCAGCTGTTCTACTCGAACACTGATCTCTTAAGTGTAATTACAGAAATTAGAAATCTAATTCTTATTCTATGATTTCTATTTTCCTTTTTCATAAAATGACGATAAATCTTAACATTATAACCAAAAATGTAAATGTTCCATAATAATTTTTAGGCAACAAATTGAAGCTGAACAAAGTATTACTACTCCAGATACCAGTGATAGTGAAGATATTCTTGAAGATTCTTGTGAAGAATCTTAAATACAGAAATATAAATACATGTTGGATTAATAATTGTTATTTACTGATATTAAAAGATTAATTTCTGTAAAGAAATTATAAAAACAAATATTTAGCAAGTTGTAAAATAAAGCTATAAAAGTTATCAAGTAGTATAACTTCTTTCTAGGTATTTTTGAGTGAAGCTCGGCTAAATGTTGAAGTGAAATATTCATGATTAAACAGCATTGACTGATATTTTTGTTTATAAAATAAAGTCATAGATAAAGCGAGCAAAGGAGAGAGACAAATAACTCTTTTGCTCTCCCTCTCTTTATGACTCTCTCCATCCCTCTTCCTCCCTCTCTCTTCCTCTTCCGCTCACATTCTCTCTCTCCTTCTTTATCTCATACTCTCTCTCACTCCCACTGTCTCTTTTCCTCTTTATTTACCACTTACTCTTAAGCTTTCTCTTCCTACGTTTACCTTACTCCTCCTCACTCCTTCCCCTCTTCATCACTCTCCATCGCATCCTCATCTCCGTTTTATAATCAATTGAGAATAAAAATATATATAAATTACAATAAAAGAGAGAGGGAAGAGAAAGAGAGAAGAGGTAAAGAAAGAGGGAGATATAGTGGAAGAAGAAGTGTGAGAGTGGAAGAGAGAGAGAGCAGAGAGAAAAAGAGAAAGAGATAA